>OY728143.1:328122989-330522989 GCA_963277665.1 Viscum album
ATATGCTCTTTTGATATAACCCCCCCCCCCAACCTCCCATTAATCATTAATTTCTAATTTTTCATGTTGGTACATGTTTTTAAACATCCCTATTAAAGTTCATATGATTTAAAAGTGATTATATACCCCTTTCACTCTCATTAAACCTTTCCATGAATCGTTATATTCCCATATTATGTTTCCAAAATTATCTTATGATTTTCCATGCCAAACATTTTTGTAGTGAACACCCATCCTCATTTCTAAACAATGGTATTCACCTGTATGATATAATACATGATTGATTGTGGAATTATATGTTTATAAACAAAAAATATTAATAATGGGATTAGAATTCGTGAAATAAATACTTATGTTGTGAAATCTATGTGGCACACTTATGCATGTATATGACATGAATGTGGTGGGTGGTCCTGAAATTATATGGCCCTCCAATGAATTGTGTATTGTTTTTAACTCGTGATATTCCATAAATGGTGAACAAGAGGTTTTTATATTTACGTTTTGGTTAGACTTGACTTATTCTAATAATTTTATGTTTTTTTATTTCCACATAAACAGGATTACATTATGTTATCATCTTTTATCATCTTTTGTTGTTAAATTTTATTATAATCACCAGTCTAATTTTACCTTTATATTAATATTTACTCACATGTATTACTTTAATAATTTTATTCTTTGAGTATTCCCTTACTGGTCTTTATAGCTCACCTCTTTCTTATGTACATCCCTGGCTTATCCTGTGAAATTTTAGAGGATCATTGAAATTTAAGGAAATGTTGTAGAGTTTTAGTTTATTTATTTTAATTTATATTTCAATTTGTTATGTTATATACCTAATTTCCCAAATTAATTATTCCCCATGACCTTCTAGGGTTTTATTAAGTATATATTTATGAAATAAATCATAAATTAATGTGTATTAAAAATATGGGTTGTCATAGGTATGGATGAGTTGACAGTTAAGTACCTAGATGTAGTGGTGGTTGAAGGAAGAGGTCTCATGTTTTATATAATAGTGTAATCCTGTATGATTTAACAATTTTAGGAGTCTTATCTGGGAGACTCAAAGAAATATGTGATGCAAAATAGTATTGTCCATGGTAATTCCTTATAGTAACGGTCAAAGGATTGTCAAAACCATATGTTGTTTCATATGATATTGTTCATCCCGAGGGTGATGTGAGAGGGATTCCTTCATGAGTTTTAGACATCACCTTTAATGGTTCACCCTAGAGTATATAATAATTTCCATGATTTGTGGGAACAATTTTGTTGTCTACGGATAAAATGGATAGTGTAAAAGTTTGTCAATATGTGGTGGTTTTACTAGGAGGTAATGAAAGAATGACATATTCTTGGTGTCTTGTTGTAGCCCTTGGATTCCTATAAGTGGAAGTGAGATTAAATATCAATGGACTTAATCATATTATTACCCTAGAATTAAGTATAATATGATGTTATAAAGTTATCATGGATCAACTGATGAAGTCCACTCACTTGTTACATATCAAGGAGTTGAGTACTGTGGATGTTTTGATGGGGGAGCATGAGGATGAGGTCATAGAGTTATAAGGTCCATTATATCAAATCAGGTTGCTCATTTTACCTCACAATTATATAGACTATTATATCATACTTTTGTCCCTTAGTTATTCCTCATCACTACTTTCCACCCTAAGATAGATGGAGTGACAAAGTGGACCATCCAAACACTATAGGATATGATTTCATCATACATCTTTGATTTTGGAAGATCCAAGAAAAAACACTGTGATTTTGTTTCTTATAAAAACATATACCACTCAGCCATTATAATTTTTTACTTTATCCATTAAATGGTATCTATTTTCAATCCCCATTATGATGTAAAAAAGTTGTATGCCCTCCCTTCTCATACCCAATGTGGTGCAGGGTATGATAGATATGGTTTAGGTAGTTAAAAAGAGTATAAAGGTGATACAAAACCAAAAAAAATCTTATGTCGACCGAAGGAGGAGTCTCTTTGAGTTTTTTGGTTGTGGATATGTTTTCTTGAATGTTTCCCCTCGATGATGGAATTATAGGTTCAAAAGGGGTGGTAAGATTTATCCTAATATCTTCAAGACTTTTGGGGTGTTAGATCGCATTAGTGAGAAGTTTTGTGATTTGGTGCTCCCAATATGACTAGAAACGATCCCTAAAATATTCCATGTGTATCAACTCCATTGGTATCTTCATAATGAAATACTTTCATTGACTAAGGTGACTTTAATATCAAATATGATGCAAAATTCATTGAACAACCATTAGATATCTTGGATTATTAAGGGAAGGTGTTGAATGGATGAACCATTCATTTAGTCCATGTGTTATGTTTGTAGGGTGGTTTTGAGGAGAGTACTTAGGATTTTTAGATAAAGATGTGTTCCCAATACACATAGTTATTTTGAGTTTTTTAACCACATTATTTTTATATGATGATGTGTTTTTTAAATCCTTCAATGTTATGATACGTTTATTTTTCATTAATGATGGTGTATGTTATGGAACCTATCATATACCGAAGTTGAAACCCCTTCCTAATAAATATGATTTATGTTTAAAAACATTTTATTACCATTTTGTGATTTGATACCAAACTATGTGGAAAATATCGTGATATAGGGGTGGTTTTCCTTGATTTGTGCTTAGAGTAGTGTTGTGTGATGGTTTTGGTTATTTATGTCTTGGGATATGTGGAGTTTGAGGTGGTGTTGTGGATATTTTTATAGAAGAGATGTGTATGGCGGATGTTATAAGATGGTGGAAGTGTTTCTATTGTGACTATATCACTAAAAGATATTTTATTGGATGGTTGTTTGGATCCCCTTCCCTTTACTATGTTTCAGTTTATTTATGAATGTTGAGAATTTTTTGAGAGGAATCTAATGTAATGGATTAGACCATCTTGTCCCTTACCTTGAGTTTTCCCAAGGCATGGAGATGTCGTGGGGGTGTTTTGTCTCTATCTCAAGACTTGAGGTTATTTTTTCCATTTTTAGGTTCACCACAACTTTTCTGGATTTGGTGGGGGCTATGTTGGCATGGGTGTTCTCTTGTGTAACATGGGTTATCTGATCGCACCCTAGGAAAGGCTTCGTGTTGGTAATGTTAGTCAGGTGGTCTTCCAATGTGTAATGAGAAAAAGAACTATACGACCTAGAATTCTGTCAATGCTAATTCCCTTATTATAATTATGTCATATAGTATAAATCACATTAAATACATAAATAACACAAAACAGTCTTTTTAAATAAATACTGAATGAAATAAGAGATGTTTCTAAGAGTTAAAGAACTTGTACTGATGGAATGGTAACATAAACGTTTGGATAGTAACTTGGCTATTATGAATAGTAATCTAGACTACAAATTAGTAAACTTACCCCTGAAAGTATAAATAATATTTTTGGATATTATAAATGGTAATATGATATAATTATATAATAGTATAAGTATATAAAATTTTTATAAATTATTAATTATGTGTCAAAAAATTTCATAGGACATAAATATTTATTTTCAATTTTATAAGTAATACAATTATTTAATAGAAAATTTATTTCCAAAAAATAGTTTCAAAATTTTATATTTTATTTCAATATGATTTAAATATATTTTAATGACACCTTAATTAAATTTTTAAAGTGTTATAAAATCAGTTATAATTTAAAAATAGGTATTTTCCATGTAAATGATTATTTTAATAAAAAATGAAGTTTCTTGTATTTATAAAATTATTTTTATAAAATGGAGTTCATTTTTAAATTCTACACTTCAAAAAATGTTTAGGGTTAATTTTTCTTATTTTTCTGAAATTGTTGAATTTTTTTTGAATAGTTAAATAAAGTATTTTATGGTATTTAACTGTAGTTGGGGTTTGGATTAATGGTAAGTGCCCTTTGATTCTATATGAAAATGGGGGTTCAAAATACATTGGGCATAGGTACTGTAGCACACTGTAGCATCGGCGGAACTGTAGTAACGGTAGGTCACTGTAGTAGTGGCAGGGTACTATAGTAGTGGTGGGTATTGTGCATGACTGTAGCAGCGCGGGTACTGTAGCAGTACTATTCAAAAAATGGGCCTTGGGTCAAAAAAATGGCCTTATGGGCCATGTAATGGGATAAATACCCACTGGGCCTTCATCTTATGTAATGGTTCTCCTTCTACCCAGTTAAAGATGTCTTTGCTTTACTTTAATAATAAATGAGGCTTCGGCCACAACCTTTTTAAAAAATTATGGTAAACTAACACAGGAATTGTTGATTCATAGATTAGTTAATGATGATATAAGCCCATAATATCAAACTATATATAATTATTTTAATATATTAATTGATAATTATCAAACTAATCATAGTCTTAATGAAAAATAATAAACTAATGAATAAAATAATGAGAAAACACATCTCTTCTCCCCTATAAATACCACCCCTTCCTCTCAAACCTTTCAAGATTTGATCCTAGTCTGAATTATAACCAATACTATTCCCAAGTATCCCCCCCCCCTGCATCTAAGAGCGTATTTTATCAATAAAATACCAAACTCAAGTGGTCAAGTATGTTCTCATGGAGGAGAATTTAAGAGGTGAAAAACCTCCTTCCTTTTCTTTTAATTTCATTTCGATTTTTTATATATTGTTTATACTATACAAACCTTAATTTATCAAATATTCATGATAAATTCATTACATATTATATTCATGAATGATTTTATGTTAATGTAACAACCCATCATCATTTATTCCCCCCCCCCCCATTTTTACTCAAAATGAAAACATCGTGTGTGATGTGTTGATTTATCACATTCAAGGATGAAAAGTTTTCAATTTATATTAATTCCTTGAAGGATGGTCATAAAACAATTTTAATGGTTAAAAAAATTTATAATATATGTATTCCATCCTATGTAATGTTCTAGGACAATTATACATTTATATGATATTTATTAATAAAACAAAATTAGTTTCTGTTGATAAAAAATCTAAAATAATCTAAACGGTTATCATTAATGTATTATCTCAGGAATGATCTTCACACCTTGAAAAAAATTGATATATAATACAATTAAATATTCTATAAATTCATTAAAAACATATAATTTCAATTCTGGATAACAATTCTCATTTCATATGATTTTCCATGCATAAAACGAAGGAAAAGAACACTCCCGAAGGATAAAATTGAATCTTATAACACCTAATAAAGTTCATAAATGAACATAATAAAATTATAATAAATAAAATATATGAATAAAATGTAATTAATTAATTAATTAATGGATTTAATTGGATTATCCAAAACATTAAGATCAAGTGCAGAACACTTTTGGACATAGGGTATGTGATTCTTTCTGAACCTCCATTTTGCCTTCAGGTTACCATTTCTCTCTCTTTAACCAAATAAAATTATTCTTTCTTTATTTTTATATGTTCCAAACATATTTATCCAGATCATATAATCCTTCATTGATGGGTAAATAAATGTTTTAAAAAGTTCCCCTTTATAATTCTACTCAATAAGCAATCCTTATTAAATAGAACTTCCTGATTTCTTACCCATATTCAAGTGCACTCTATAATTTTTTTAAAATATACCATTATTTTTATAAAATTACTCATTTTATCCAGAAATATTATCTATGATAATTTCTATTTTTATGAAATCAAATATATTTTTTCCGCTATAAATTCTCTTCAAAATTGTCCTTAAACTGCACTAAAATATTTTATTTATAAAGTTTCTTAAAGAGTATTTTTATATTTTTCCACTTCAATTGTACATAATTTATCATGATATGTGCCTATTTTACCTTATAAATTTTCATGTACTATTTAAATCCATTATTTCAATGACACTTTTATGATACACCCGTTTTTATGCTCTATGACATGATTATGATACTAATCTCTTTATATGGATAAATATTATGTTTATGTTTGATTCTTCATATGGAACAAATATTCATGAACATTTTATTATGGGTTCACCCAGATAGTTCTTTAATTTATCGGGTAAGTTTTAGTCTTGTTAGATGTTGTGTTCAATGTTCTTAGTGGTTATCCTTAACTCGTGCTCCTCCATGTGCAATGAGCATTGACTCATGCTTATATCAAGTTTAATGTTGTTTCTACATTTCTATGATTCCATGTTTATATGATCTCATGTCATAAATATTTTTAATCCTTATGTTTATTCATGTTCCCTGACTTTTTTTTCATCACGTTATGCTTTTGAACTGATGTAATATGATTTATTCATATATTTATTCCCTTACTATGATTTTTAGCTCTTCCCTTTTGTTCATGTATTTTTCAAGTTATCCTATGTAGATGTAGGATATCAATGGATTTTATGATATCTTTATAGATGATTAAAATAAATATTTCTTATTCTATTTACTTTTTTTCAGTTTTACGTACCTAATCATCCAAAGACACTACACTTTGTGATCCTTGGCTTGTAATTTGATGGTTAATTATGCTTAAAATAATGTAATAATAAGTGTAAAATTATAGGGTCACTATAGTTGGTAACAGAACAAGGTATTATTATATTTGTAGGGTGGGACTAGTGTAATTTATTAAGAACCCTAGGGATAAATATATCATCATGGATAACATAGATTGAGACATATGGAATCACATGTTAGGGTATAATTTTCATTTAGAATTTTATCCCTCTATGTTAAAATTTTCATTTTATTATTCTTATTAACTAGGTATTCAATCCCCTTAATCATGATTTATTTTTATAGTTAATTGATATAAATAGGGGATCATGTTCCAAAAATTAATGTCCTAGTAAATTATAATATTTTTCTAATTATATTCCAAATATTATGGGAATGATTTCTCAAAAACTCATGATAGTACTTGCCCAACTTTCTCAAGTTATGAATAATAACTTGAATCATGTGGAACACCCTCCTTCTTCTAATAAAGAGAAATTTTTGTTTTAATAATTCATGTGATAAAGTAATCTGATGTTTAGTGGATCTTATGATCCCATCCTCACAAAAAAATGGATTAACTCTATTGAAAAGATATTCTTGATCGTTTAGTGCTCGGAATTTGATAATGTTATGCTGGTGGTATCTTATTTTGATGGGAATGCTTATTAGTGGTGGAAACTGATTAGGAATATGAAGTACAAAGAGGAAATTGATTCCATTTATTGGTAGGAATTCAAGAAAATATTTCTCAATAAATATTTTCCATGAATGCTATGTCTTAATATAGAAAGAGAATTCCTAGGACTGAATAAGATGGGAGACGAGTCTAGTGGGGCGTATGAGGCAAACTTCACAATGATTGTGAGATACGCCTCCATAATTGTCATGAAAATTGGAATCAAGGTGGATCGATTCTTAATCTTACTAAATCTAAGTATACTAAAATTATTGGTTATTTGAGACTTTGATAGATATGATGAGATTGTTTGTTGTGCCCTTAAGGTTGAAATGGAGATCAGATACTCTTAGTGGTCTTGTGGGACCATAGATAAAAAGTGGAAAAAGAGTTTAAAATGGGTGTACAAAATTGATAAATCCCATGATTGAAATAAGAAACAACATCCCACGTGTAAGAATTGTGGGAATAAGTATCTTAGAAACTTCTTAAAGGGAGCTAAGAGATTATTCAAATGTAGAAGAGATTGGAATATGGATAATAACAATCTAAGGGATATGAATAATCCTATTAATGCGGATGAATTAGGGAAGGTTCATATCATCACATAGCCTATAGTGAAGTGTTTCAACATCATTTAACATGGGAATTGTGAAATCCATTTCCCTAAGCCAAGGGTTGTTATAGTAATTCAAAAAAATCATCCTTCAAGGAATTAAGGAGGGGCATATGTTATCACTACTCCTATGGTTTAACCCAACAATGATGTGGTGATAGGTATAATGGTTATTTTTTCAATAATATTGAATATACTATTTGATAATGGTTCTACATATTCTTTCATATAATCCATGATTAGTAAAACTATTCAACCACCTCCTCAAAATATGGAGTTTGAGTTATCTGTGTAAATAAAAATAGATGAATTATTTCATCCAAAGTATATAACTCCTCCTTGGTTAATGTTTATAGACTGATCCTCCCATTAAATTTTTTCTTGATTCCTTTGGTGAATTTTGATGTTATTTTGGTCATGATTGGCTATCTTTATAAAAATAAAACAACAACTATTATGAAAGGGATATCACTATTCACATCCCAATGTATCCTCCAATTGTGTACAAGTGTGAGGAGAAGGATGGATCTCTATCAGAATAACTATATCAATTGTGGATATAATTACCTTGTTAGCAAGTATATCTATCTAAAATGACTGAGAAAAAGAAGGGCCTCATGCTTTAATACATTCTCATTGTGAGGGACTACACCGATGTATTTCCCAAAGAATTGCATTGTCTTCCTCCTAATTGAGAAGTTGAGTACTCTACTGAACATATTCCTAGATCTATGCCTATATCGAACACACCTTATAGAATGGTCATCATTGATCTAGATGATCTAAATAAGTAGTTACAATATAATATAGAAAAGGTTTTTATATTCCCAAGTACTTCACCTTGGGGTTTTCTAGTCCTCTTTGTCAAGAAGAAGGATGGATCAATGCACCTTTCCATGTATTATCATGATCTTTGAAAAATCAAGATAAATAACAAGTATCCCATTCCACTTATAGATGACTTATTTAATTAACTATGTGGGGCCAAGTATTTCTCAAATGTGGACCTTCGGTCTAGATATCGCCAATTAAATATTGGGATGGAATATATTCCCTATACTACATTTAGAATGAGGTATGGACACGATGAGTTCAGAGTGATTCAATTTGGACTCACTAATGCTCTATAAATGTTAATGGATTTAATGAATAGAGTCTTTATATATTTCCTTGACAAAGTTGGGGTAGTATTTATTGATGATAATCTAATATACTCCAAGAGCAAGGAGGAACACAAGGACTATTTGAATACTGTGTTGAAAACATTGTGAAGGGATAAAATTTATGCAAAGTACAATAAATGTGAGTTCTGGATGAAGGAATTATCATTATTCTATAATGTTTTCACTATCAAAGGAATATTTTAGGACCATTACAAGACAAATTCAATTTAGGGGTGGCTTATTCCAGCATCTATAACATAAATTCATATTTTCCATGGTATAGTTGGTTATTATCAACAATTTGGGAATAAAATATCACTATTTTCAAAACTATTAACCGTGATGAATCGAAAGGGAGTAAAGTTTTTCTGGACCAGTGAATGTGAATATAGCTTCAAAGAGATTAAAAATAGTCTTACCACTTCACAAGTTATAACAATACTGAATAGTGGGGAACTCTATGTGGTGTATAATGAAGATTCAAATAAATTATTAGGTTGTTTACTAATGAAAAATGATAAAGTGATAGCCAATGCCTCAAGGAATTTGAACATTCATGAGAAAAATTATCCCACAAATGGTCTGGAGTTGGATTTTTTTATATTTATGTTGAAAATATAATGTAATTATATCTATAAGGAGAAGTTTGAGATATATAATGATCATAAATGGATCAACTATATATTCACACAAAAGGTGCCTAATATGCACAAGTGAATATAGTTAGATCTCATCAAGGATTATGACTGCTTAATCCACTACCATCCTAGAAAAAAAATAAGCTGGAAGATGTTTTATGTAGAAAGGATCATGAATCTTTATCAATGATGAGAATTGATAAGGATCCAATATTCTTAGAGTTTAATAGGATACACATGGTAATTAATAAGGAAGGAACATCACCAATCCTTTCTCAAATCATTCATCAACCATCCCTTATGGAGAAAATAAAGGATGCTCAAATAAATGATGAGGAAATTAAGAACAAATTAAAATCCATCATATATGAGAACTCCACAGAGTTCAAAATTGATGAGAAATAAGATGTGATATTTGGTTCATGACTATGTGTACCATCCAATATAGAGATAAAAAATGGTCTTTTGAACGATGCACATAGATCAACCTTCTCTTTTCACCTGGGGATAATAACCATGAATTCAGATCTCTTAGAGAACTATTGTTGTGATAATATAAAGAAGGATGTCACTGAATATACATTGAAGTATCTGGTATGTCAAAAAGAAAAGACTAAAAGGAAAAAGTATAAGGGGATGATGCAAAAATTACTCATGCTAACATGAAAGTGGGAAAACATCACCATGGACTTTTTCACTGGACTTCCAAAGACATCTAGAGGATACAATACTATATGTGTTATTGTGGATTTTCTTTCAAAGACATCTCTCTTTATCAAAATTAGAGAGGACTTCTCACTAGATCAACGGGAACGAATATATATCAAATAGATAGTAAAGATGCATAGAGTACCATTATCTGTTTTATCTGATCAGGATATTAGATTCTCTTCGAAATTCTGGAAAGGTATCCAACATGCTATGAAAACTGAATTTAACTTCAGTATGGCTTATCATCCTCAAACAGATGTAAAATCTCGATGAACTATTCAGAGAGTGGAAGACATGTTGATATATTGTTCTTTGGACTTCAAACAAAGATGGTACAAATGTATTTCTCTTTCTGAACTCTCTTAATAATATAATTTTTACTCAAGAATCCAAATGGATCCATATAAAATCTTTTGTAGGAAATGATAAAAAAACTTGCATACTAGGATGATTTCGGTGAACATAAGATGATAGGACCAAAAATTATTAAATAAATGGTAGAAAAGGTGAAAACCATTCAAAGACACATTAAAGTCACCCATATTTGATAGAAGATCTATGAAGAGGATATTCAATGGGATCGAGAGTTAATGTTTGGATACATGATATTTCTCCACATATCTCCATGAAAGAGGTTCATGAAATTTGGAAAGAAATTAATGATAAGTCTCATGTACAATGGACCCTTTGATATTCTTGATCGTATTAGAGTTGTGGCCTATCAACTGGAACATCCACCAACCATGTCTCAATTATATTTTGTATTCCATGTACCCCTTTTAGGGAAGTAAATACTAG
The DNA here is from genome assembly GCA_963277665.1 of Viscum album. Classification (NCBI taxonomy): domain Eukaryota; kingdom Viridiplantae; phylum Streptophyta; class Magnoliopsida; order Santalales; family Viscaceae; genus Viscum; species Viscum album. The sequence continues at coordinate 328,134,072 of OY728143.1, forward strand.
ATCCTTAACATGTACTGAATTCATATGTCGTATAATTGGAAAATGATCTCTCTTATGAGGAACAACAAGTGAATATATTGAACCTTAATGAGAAATTTCTTCGCAACAAGACCACTCACGTAGTCAAGTTACTATGGTAGAACAATAAGTATGAAGAGGCAACATGGGAACCATAAGAGGTGATGAAGGATAAGTACCCTCTTCTAATTTTCCCTTAATTTTTAAAACGATATTTCGAGGGAAAAATTTCATAAGGGGGAATAATGTAATGACCCAAAATGATATCAATTTAAATTCCCATATTATAATTATTTCATATAGTATAAATCACATAAAATCACATAATGAACTTGAAACAATATTTATAAATGAATAATAAGTAAAATAAGAGGTATTTTTAGAAGTTAATAAACCTATACCAATGGAATAGTAACTTAACCTTTGGCATAAGATCATGACTGTTAAGAATTATAATCTATCCTATGTAATATTAATTTCAATAATTAAAGTATAAATAAAATTTTGGAATATTATAAGTGGTCATATGATATAATTATATCATAATATATGTAAATAAATTTTTTAGAAATTATTAATTAAGTGTTGATATTTTTTTATAAAACATAAATGTTTATTTTAAATTCTATAATTAATTTAATGATTTAAATAAAAAATTATTTTCAAAAGGTAGATTAAAAATTTTATATTTTGTGGTCTTAATATTATAAGATAATTTTATGATACCTTTCATATTTTTTCAAAGTGTTATAAAATCAGTTGTAATTCTAAAATCCATATTTTCCAAGTAAATAATGATTTTAATTAAAATTTAAATTTCTCATAATAATAAAATTATTTTCATAAAATAGAGTTTACTTTTGAATTCTACATGTTGAAAGATTTTTAGGTTTAATTTTTTTATTCTTCTAAAATAGTTGAATTTTTAGTAAATAGTTAAATATAGTAATTTATGGTATTTAACAAATACATGAATTATTGAGTCATAGATTATATATGGATAATGTAATCCCGTAATATCAAACTATCCTTAATTATTTTAATATGTTTATTTATAATTCTCAAACTGTTAATAGTCTTGAGAAAAATGAATAATTTAATGTATAAAATAATGAGAAAACACTCCTCACCTCCCCTATAAATACTACCACTCAACACCACTACCTCTCATACCTTTCAAGATTTAATCCCTATAATAATAATACAAAATACTCTTCCCAAGTATCTACCCCACTTCTTTGATCCTTTTGTGTAAATAAATTTCTAAACTCAACTTCCTCCAGGAGGTTCGTAATGAGGATAATTCAAGAGGTAAAAACCTCTTTCCTTTTATTTTAATTTCATTTCAATTTTTTTCTTTATTTTCTTATTCTCTACCCACCTTCACTAATCTAGGTGACATGATAACTACAATATCTTTTATATACTTTAATTTTTTTGTTAATATAAAAAAACATCATTATTTATTTTTACCTCCTTCTGTATTAAAAACTAAAACATCATTTGACATGTGTTGATTTATCATATTCAAGGACGACGAGTTTTCAATTTCCCTTACCGCCTTTAGGTATTGTCATAAAACCATTTTTATTGTTAAAAAAGATTATAATAAATTTATTAAATCATATTTATTTTTCTATAACTATTATATATACATTATGTTAATTAAAAAATAAAGCTAGTTTATGATGACCAAAAATATAACAAAAAAATATAAATGGTTGTCATTAACATCTTATCTAATGAATCATCCTCACATATGGATATAAATTTATATATAAAACCATTTAATATTATTTAATTTAATTGAAAACAAATAATTTCAACTTTTTAAAACTATTCTCATTTTATATTATTCTTAATACATATATACAAGTGAACCAATCATGAAACCCAATGAAAAGAATACTCCCAAAAAACAAATTTAATCTTATAATTCATCAAAAAGGCCATAAATAAATGTACTAAAATTATAATAAATAAAATAAATTTAGAAAATGTTTTTAATTAATTAATTAAAGGATTTAATTTTTTATCCAGGAAATTAATATCATGTGTATGACACTCTCACACATTGGGTAAGGATTCTTTCTAAACCTCCATTTTCCCTTAAGGTTACACTTCTCTCTATTTACCCCAATGTAATTCTTCTTTTTTTCTATGTATATTTTCCAAACTCATGAATAAAAATCATATATTCCTTATTTTATGGGGAAATACATGTTTTAAAAATGTTCCCCTCTCAATTCTTCTTGATAAGCAAGCATGGTTAAAGGGAACTTCCCTATTTCTTACCCATTTTCAAGTTCACTATATAATCTATTTAAAATAAACCAGTATCTTTTAAAAATCACTCATTTTATCATGAAAAACTATCTTGTTTAGCTTATTTGTTTATGAAAAAAAATATTCCTTTTCTACATTAAATTATCTTTAATATTTTCCATAAACCACACTAAAATGTTTTATTTCTAAAGTTTCTTAAACACTATTTTTATGTGTTTCAACATAAATTGTAAAAAATCATGATATATGCATATTTTGCATTATGAATGTCTATATACAATTTAATTCGATTTTTTTATAGAAAATTTTATGATACACCCATGTGTTAATCTATATGACCTGATTAGGATACCCATGTATTTTTATTTTAACCCTTATATTTATATTTAATTCTTCATATGGAAGACATATTCATGAACATGTTATGATGGGTGCAATGAGGTAGTGCTTCAATGTACTGGGTATTAGTTAGTCTCATGAGATGTCATGTGCAATGGTCATGGTGGTTAGCCTTGACTCATGATTCTCCATGTGCAATGATCCTTGACTCATGATTATATATGGTTTTATATTATTTCCACATTTCTATGATTCCATGTTTATATGATCCCATGTTATACATGTTATGAAAACTTATGTTTATTCATGTTCCTTGCCTTTTTTCATTATTTTATTCCTTTTATCCCATGTGTTATTCATTATTCATATGTTTATTCATTTACCAGTCTTTGTATCTCATCCCTTTTGTACATATATTCCCCACGTTATCCTGTGTATATGTGGGAACTCAATGAAATTCAGGAGATCTTTATGGATGATTAAAATAAAAAAAATTATTCCATTTCCTTCTTTTCATTTTTATATACCTTATCATCAAAATACACTAGACTTTACAATCCTTGGACTGTAATTTTATGGTTAATTATACAAAAAAATCATGTAATAATATGTTTTAATGTCTAGGTTTTCTATAGGAATCATGTTCAGGGTGGGTGTGGAACTAGGTGTTGCATCTCTAAGGACATCCTATCGAAACCTGGGAAGGGAGAATCACTGTTACATGAACTTGGTAGTAGTTATGGTAAAAATGGATAGGTTCTTGACATAGGTTGATGGTGTCTGGACTTGTAGTAAAATGGATTAACAATCACAGATTACACCATGACCTAGTCTAGGTGGTGGTGTCTATCAAATATCATTTTTAAAACATGGGAAAAAATAGGATCTTACATGGGGTATTTAGACCGCATTCTTACTACAAGCCACCGTAGAATTGTAGGGGGTATCAACATGCCATGGAAAGCTTCTTTGGAAGTATTTTATAAATATAACATCAGATACACACTTGTTTTTAATTTTAGACCTTCTCTTGACTCTTGGTAAATATCTAATAATCCTCCCCATCTCTAGTCCCCTCCCTTGGTGTTTTGAACACCTTGGTTTGTCTTGGATTATTCAGTTTAGAATAAAGTTGGATTGAGGTAACCCTATATTTTCTCGTTATTCACTTCATCTTTTTCCCTTATGTATAATAATTCACTTTAGTGGGTGTTCTCCTCATTTTTTAGTTTTTTATGAGGTATTTAGGTTCATATTGTCTAGAGTTTATTCCTTCAAGATAAGTGTTTTTTGATCCTTGTTTCTTTTTAAATTCTTCTTTAAAACGTCAACTCAAATAGGGGATCCGTCTTCTCTCCATATCCAAATGTACATGAGAGGATATCATGATTTTTTTTCCTTTGGGTAAATTATATGAACTATATTAATAAATATTATTAATTGGGTAAATCTAAATTGAAGTATAAGTGAAGAATCACATGATTATTTATTCTACTTGTGATTTATTCATATATGGTATATCATACTTATTGTCATTCGAAATACAAATAATTTTGTGAATGGTATCTTTTGTGTTCACTTGATTAAACTCGACACAAATGAAAAATAGTGAGAACATATAAATGGATAATATATTGGTTTCTCATTGGATCATGAATTTGTGTGAGAAAACCCTTGAAATTAAGGAAGTAATTTTGATAAAAATACCTTGTGGAAACTAAACATGATGTGAGGTGGTTTCAATGTTTGTTGATTCTTATGTGTGTGGTTGTGATGTATGGTGGTTATAATGAGTTATGGTTGTGATGTGTTTTGGTTGATAGGTGTGGTGGTTTTTATGTGGTGGTGGTTGATATGTGTGTTTCATTGGTGGGATATGGATGGGTTATCATGTGTTCTATTGTGTGGTTTCCCAATATTTATGAAATAAAATTGAAATTTTTAAATGGAAAATATAATGTAATGTGTTAGAATTATAAATGAACTTTTTGAATTAAATTAAGAAGTTTTGTTAAGTGTTTTTATTTGAACATGAAATGGATTATCTTGTTAATGAAGAATTTTAGTAAATGTAAAATCTAGAAATGGGATATTTTTAAAGGAAATATGGATTGTGGATTGTTTGTGTGGCTTGGTTATGTGGAGTTTGGAATTTGTAGTTGTAAAAAATAGTGTAATGTATGGTGATGTTATGAGATATTTTAGTGATATTGTTGTCAACCCCTAGGTCTGGATTGTGTGTTATTTATCATTCATTTATTTTTTTTGTGATTTCAATATTTACCCCACCCAATTGTACCCTGTTTTGAACTGAAGAATGAGGAGCCTATTTCTCCAAATATGTTCAAGCATCGAGGTCATACTACTATATCTTTCACAAAATATGTGGTAAAATCTCTTGCCTCTGATCTTAATTTTTCCCATGTTGGAAAGTTCTTTAATCATCTCCCTTTACTTCTGTTCCTCCAAAAGTCCCTTGAAATCATTGGTATTTCTAATTTTCATCTTGTTTTGTTAAACTCGTGGAATGTTCTATTACAATTCTCCTTTGATTACGATTTCTATTGCCTTTGGATGTGTGGTTCATGGAATTTTGGAAACTCTACTATGAAAGTGTTTAAATGCTTTCCGAATTATAATATTGGATCAAAACCCCCTATTGTTCCGATTTGGATAAGATTCCTAAGTTTACCACTTCATCTTTTCAAACGGAAGGCACTCTTTTCAATTGCCAGTATTTTTGGAACCCCAATTAGATTGGACTCTGCTACAATGAACCTTTCAAGAGCCTCTATAGCTAGGATCTGCACTGAAATTGATATCTCGAGGGATCTTCCATCTCGCTTTTGGATTTAGAATGGGGATAAAGGGTTTACTTAGGATTTGGTCTTTGAAAATCTTCCAAATTTTTTGTAATAAATGTTTCAGAGTGGTACATCTATTTGGTGAATGTGAGAAGCAATGTAATCCTCCCCCACCCCGGGTCAAATCTCTGTGGGTTGAGAAGGAACCTACAGAATCAATTGTTTATACTCATATAGTCCACTTCCCTAAGGAAGAAGGACAGCTTAACCAAGATTTTTTGGCTGGTCCTTCTAATGTTAGCAGTAGTGTAGCAATTCTTGAGTCCATTGATGTAATAACACTCCAACCAGTATCTACAAAGAGTATGACTTGGACTCCAGAGATTATTCACATGATGAGGCAGATCATCCTATACAGGTTGAAGAAACCTATCTGAACTCAATGGCCAAAAAAGGTAAAAATTCTATGGTAGATGTTGATGGTTTCATCACTCCAAATCCTAAGAAGACATGGAAGCGCAAGGATTACTCTCAAATGGAAAGGACCATTGTCACATGTTCTCTAGATTTGGCTAAGAATGATCATTCTCAGAATCCCCAAGACACGAATTCTAATTCTCAATCATCTGAAGAGTCTTCTCATCACTGTACTGAAGAGTTGAAACAACAATCCTCATACATGGAGGGACAAATGGACATTGCTTTTCAAAAGCTTCAACAGGGTGAGATTTAAGAAAAGAGATATCTTTAGGTAAAGAGATATTATTTTAACCAAAAATTAAATCTATCCATGAACTCTTCCTAACGCTTCTGTCTTTCTTCTCTGAATTTTGATTCTGGTTTTTACCTGAAAATTCTGGTTGGAGGAATTTCTGGCTGATTGATTTGCAAAATGATGTCTCTTCTGGTGTAGCTGTCATTGCTTTCTTCTGGTGTTTGCTTTGTTGTCTATTTGTTGCGTTCTCTTATGATGTTGTCGAAGTATTGGATTTTAGGGCAGGAATTCCTCGATACTAGCCTGATGTTGTTGTTCCTTATGACTGAGGTAGACTGGTTGAGATGAGCCTTTCACCCTCTCCATGTCCTGCTGATAACATGCCACAAGGTCTTGGTTTCCGGAACCTCCAGCTTGGTCTTTCCTAGACACTGGTTGATGTTGAATCTTACTCTATCTTCTTCAAGTGCTGATTTTAGTTTTTATGCTTACTTAGTTTAACGAATGTGGCAAGGATTCTATGGCAGCAAGATGTTTTTTACTCCTCTCCTCTGCTCGGCATGGTTCAGACTGATCTGTTTTTTTCTTGTGCGGCTGTCATTGTTTTCTCCATATTGTTCTTGCATTTCATTATGATTACAGGGGAGGAAGGTTCAGACTGATCTGTTTTCTCTAATGGGATAGCGTGCTGATTTTAGGGACTAACTACTTTTTGGAACATTTAGATTGCAATCAGTTGAATGGTGATCTTTCTGGGTTGTCTTCAACAACTATTTTTTTTGAGTATTTTTTTTATAACCCCTTTTAATCCATGCTAGTGTAAGTTCTTTACATATCAAGAATGTATTGTCCTTTCTTGAATTCAATAAATTCTATAGGCAACATGAATTGGGAAACCAATTCATGTCATCAATTTTCTCAAAAAAAACCCCACCCAATTCATGTGTTTATAGTAATGGAAAAAGATTTTGGGTTCTGGGAATTTTCCCAAATATCCATGATGGTGAGGATAGATGTCTAGCTACTCCATCTTTCTTTCTCTCTCTTCTAATATAGGTTCTTATGCATGGGTAGCGATGGCTGAAAGTGATAAAGTGCACATGTGGTGATTTTTGATAAGAGGTTGAGGTGGTTCATAGAGGGAGTCATGTAGGGTGATAGGAGGGAATGATGTTTATTCTTTTCATGTTCATGATGCCATTCTATTTTGGTTATGCTAGTGGTTATGGTGTGATGTGGTTTTTCTAGTATCATTCTGAGTTAATTGATGTGGTTGCCTAGGTGTCTTTGAATGGGATTTAATGTGCTGGCTCGGTTGTCTTCATTTGGGATGTGATACATTTTCCCATGTGTATTTTGGTCATGGTTATTACAAAACTGATGGGATCACTATGAGATAAGATATTGGGGTCTGAGAGTAAAAAATTAGTGTTGAAAATTTGAAAGGTACCCTTTATTGATATGCTACTTATTATGTTAGTATATTTGGATCCATTATTTGTTGAGTGTGTTATGGTGAGTAAGGATTGGTTAGATGAATTTTTGAGGTGTGGTATGGTTCTATTGGTTTCTCATGAGTATATTAGTATTTCTTATCATGTTTATGATAGACATTGGGTAGGATCTTTCTATGTATATATGTTATTCTCACCCCATATATATAATCTATTTTTCAAGTTTCTAGGTGGACTTCAAAGACTGAGTTGTACATTATTAACCCAAACATTATAGAAGTTACTGAGTTGTTATCTTAGGATTTTTTTTATTTTATTTTGATAATTTGGTTATATTTTCTTATTTTATACATGTATCTTAAAATGGTTTTTTGTTTTCTTTTGCTCTATGGGTTCTTGTTTCAAAGTGATTTTTATTCTATATCTAGATCCTACTTTTATAATTAAGGGTAATGTATTTTGTATGTGATATTTCTAAACCCTTGCTGCTAATCACAAATATCAGGAATAATGAAGGTTAAAATATTGGGTCATTATCTCTATTTCATCATTTCAGGCATGAGAGCAATATCTTTAGAGGGAGTGAGTCATGATAACAATAGAGAAATGATTGAATCTTCTCAAATCATGAAGAACTTTAATAATAAAATTAAAGTTAATAATTATTTTAATGAGGATACAATGTAATAAAATAAAGGTACTCTTGATAAAAAAAAAATTACATGGAGAAGGGTTTTATTTTGATGCACCATAGAATAAAATCTTGTTTTCAATAGAATATAGTGAAAAATAGTTGTTTATATTAACTGATATATTTAAATAAAATTTAAAAATTTCTCAAATATAGAAGGTTAAAAATACTTGAAAAAATGATTTATAACCATAAATATTAAAATAAGAGATCCATAAAAAAGTTTGCTAATGTTTTCTCATTTGTGGTATGAAAATAGAGTAGAATTATAAACAATTCAATAATAAATTTTATATCTAGGAAACATATTTATGTGTTGTTATTTTTATTATTGTGTTTATATCTACCACTCTTGTTTCTTTTATTATTTCATATCTCTACCTATAAAATTTATGTAGAATGTACCAAGGGGATGATAATAGTATAATAAAAAAATCATCAGTTATAATAGTTCAATAAAAAAAGTTGTTGTGGAAAACAAATTTTAAAATATAAAGGAAATTTTTGGAAGTTGTGATCAATAAGTACATTCCTCAGATGAATGTCATGTGCTCAACATGATTAATTAAATTCATGTGTAATATCTAAGAACATTCATAAAAATAATCAACCTAACAAAATTTAAATGTAATTGAATTTTCTTTCAATGAATGAAAATAGTATAAGACCTGGATTATTTATAGTGGATGTTCTTCCCACAATAGAGGTGATTTAAATAATATAAACAATATTTAAAGATTTGTTGGAGGATTTTTTTCCTATAGAATTAAAATTCATTAAAAATAAATGGTATTTTAGTGGAAAAAATTGGTGATAAATAGTGAAATTAAAAAATATGTTATTTATCAATGGGATAAAGAATAATATATTTATTGTATAATAATATTTTGATATTTTAAATGTGGTTATTTTAAATAAGAATGATTTACATATGAATAAATTGAACTATGGGTTAGTAATATTAAGAGTTTTGAGAACACATGGAAACTTATTTTAAGTTGGAGAAGCTAATACTAACTTCTACATGAGTGTAAAAGTTGATAAAAACATGATGTTTGAACTACTTAGTCATATTAGGAATAAATACTGAAGATTGTTATCAAATAAGAGGTTATGAAAACCATTTATTTTTAAAATATAGTGTTATCACTATTTTTAAAACCTATAAAAAAGGGAATATATTTAGTAATACTAACATAGGAAATTGGATCTAAATAAAAAATCCATTTGAGATGGGTTTCCCATATGTTTTTGGATCCCTATGAAATAAGTGAACAAGTATACATAATTATTTCAAAAAATTCATCTATGTGTTTACTAAACTAACATGAATTGTGTTTATGTCTCAAAAATCACAACCATTTAGAATTTTTTAATTTTCCAAAAGGATGGATAAGAATAAAATTAGTTTCCCTATAGAGACCTCACATTTTATTCATGATTATTACATAATTTTTTAGTTAAACAGCATAATGATAATATAATCTAAAATAAAAATGGGTTTAGTTTTTTGGGAAAACTAATTTTTTAAAACCTAATTATATATTTTTAATCCTTATTTATTTCTGTCATTATTTTCCTCTTATTAAATTTAAAATTCTCTTTAATACATGTAATCACCAGATTATATATATCAATGAAATGGTGTAATAAAATCTATGTAAGGGTAGTAATCATTAGAAAAAAACATGAGACATGAATCAATATAGTAAATTAGTGAGAATAATAATTTTCATCATATAATGGGTAAATAAATATCATCATATGTATTAGGAATTCATTTTAAAGACATTTGAAATATGGAATATAAATAATTTTAATACATGATAACATTGAGGTTAAATATTACATCTATGTTTTAAACAAAGATATTACCATATTTAATGCTAATAAACATTATATCATGAGATATATCACATTATCATATGAATTGGAGTGACATATAATTCTGGGAGCACCATCCACATCATAAAAATCACATAGTTATACAGTCCGTACAGAAAATTAATCATATGACAATCATAAACAAGAAATAAACCCATGAAGAATGAATGGGTTTCATAATATTGTAAGAAATAATATTTCATTTAATTAACTTGATGGTTCCCAAAATAATATGGGTAACATATTTTTGTAAATTTAATATTGGAATAAAATATAATGGGTCATGGTGAGAAGAGAAATGAACTCAAGAGGAATCACTAAGATGTCATAGAAAATATAGTCTTTTTAAAAATCATTTTTTTGGATTAGAAGTCATGTCAATGAAGTAGAATCATTCATATCCCTATGAAAGGAAAATGAAAATAAATGTTAAATTAAATATATAATGTATTTGATAAGACAAACATTAGAAACAAATAAAAATAGGTGATCAACCCAAATACAAATAGTTATGTTCAATATTACCCTTACCTTATCTCCTAATTTAATTTTTCAACTTTTCTCTTATTTTATGATAAAATGATATTTGTTAAAACATTAACATAAAAGAGATATGTATTAATTTTTTCATTCTTGATCAAATATAATAATTTTATTGATTATTATTATCTTCTTTTTCAAATGTGAAGTCTTTTGGGGTCCTATTTTACTTCAAATTAACTCTTCTTGTATTGATTTTTTTATTTTTATTATTTTCTATTTAATTTTTTGTCAAATATTTAAAGAATCATTGAATGAATTGTAATAAATTTATAATACATAATATACACTAACCAACAATATAGGTGAGGATAAGTAAATCATTGAAACATCCTTATGGACAGATGAAACCGACCATTGATGGGACATTTCAAAAAAGGTGATGTAGAGTATATACTCTAAAATTATATTAAAATAGTAATAAAAGTATGATAATAAAATTAATATGTTAGAAAATTGGATATTGAATAGTTTAGGAAGTTATAAAAAATATATTGGGATAGTAAAAATAAAAAAAGAGAGAAATATAAATTAAAATAGGACTAAAGGTTACCCCTTACTTGATGGTTTTCTTATTTGTTATAGATCTAAATCCATGAGTGATTGGGGTTGGATAGAAAACATTTCCTAAGGTTGTGAAAATAATTTATAGGAGTGACTTGGTTGGATAATGGTATTTTATGGCTATATGGGAAGTGATTTTCCTAGGAAGGGAGAGGGGGTTTTATACTTGAGGGGACGGGTATTTTGGGGTTAAAATATTGAATAAATTATAATTTCCAAGGTAAACCTGGTAATAGTGATATTCTTGAGATTTTTACTTATATTTTATTAAATATATAAATATATAAGACATTAAAACCCTTTATACAATTAATTTATAAGTATATATAGAAGAAGAAATAAATAAGATGAAAAATAATTTTTTAATAAAATATGTACCATTTTTAGAGTTTTGAAAATTATTTTTCGGTTTTAAATTTAAATCTATTAGTTTATTTACCAAATTAATTTTCTTGGTTGATCATAAAAATATGTTATTTATTAGTTCATTATTAAATCATGAATGGTGTAATTATAACATAATGTTTATGTAAAAACTTAATTTTAATATTCACCTAAAAATTTAGTTTTCAAGAAATTACCAAAATTTCAACCTTATAAATTTTTTATGTGATGCTTTTGAAAATGAAATTTTTTTTATAAAAATATTTTTCTTATTTATGTTAATTTAATTATTAACATAATAATTATTGTTTTTATGAAATTTTTTAATATAACGTTTTTTTTTAAATACACTTACCCTGTCATTTAGATTTTAATTTAAATTTTTATTATCTGTGATTATAATATTTATATTTAATTAATTTATTTATGGTAAATCTTATTTATATTTCATTATAATTTTTTTTGGCTAATTTACTATTTAAATAGTCATATTACTATTTTAACTATGAGTTTAATATTCATAATTCTCATATTATTATTCCAATAGTCGTATTGGTTTTATAATTTCTATAAATACTCATATTTCCTTTATTCACCACTCAATTCAATTCCTCTAAAATTTATATTTTCATTATTTTAAAAAACAAATTATTACATTTCTATATTTTTTTTCTTCTTTATAGTTTTTTCTGTGAGTGTTGTAATTCTAAAAGATCAAAATGATCCACATTTTCCATTTCTAGTTATTTTATTTTATTTTTTGGGTTTATTTTCTATTTATACTGCATTTATTTTATTAGGTATATTTATTTTGTAATTGTAATGTTCTCAATTAATGAAATAATATGATGTGGGTTTTATTATGTGGTACATTTGTTTTATTATATACTATATTTATAATGGTAACACACTTTTTTTTTCAAAAAGAAAATTACATATATAATGTCTGGATCATTAGATTCTTTCACCCTTTAAAATTTTCATACTCAGTATTTCAACTCATATCCTTGGATGGGAATGGATAATGGTGCCTTTGTTTCATTACATCATTAGTTTCCTAAAATTCCTCTTCATACTTATAGATACACCAATTTACTTTGAAAATGTGAGTTTTAATGTTACATTAATCTTTATCCCTAATATCCAAGGTTTTCACTTCTTGTTCTTCGTAAGAGAGGCCATGCTTTAGTTACTCCTCTTTTAGATTCTGTTTATTTAAGGGGACAGGTATTTAATTACCTATTATAGATACATGGAACACATCATGAACATGATCCATGTTTGTTAGATATGATCATTGATAGGCCACAGATCCTCTCTGATCAAGGATCTCAAAGGGGAATATGTACTTATGTATATGAATTCCCTAATTTACAAACCTCGTGACTCTATTATAATGATATCATAATGACCCAAACCTTTATAAATTAATTTTCTTTTTAAATGAATAAATTCATTATTCATTAATGTAGTTATAGAAAACCAGTGTACTATATTCAATTTTTTATTTTCAACTATTGTAAAATATAGGCATAATTTGTCTAATAAGATTAAAATACTATTAATAAGCATAAATATTTTTAATATATTCATTATATAATTACCATAAAAAACTTTATATATTAATTATTATTAAATTATTCAATTAACACAGAAGGAATAAGTAATGTCATTAACCAGTACAATTCTACCCTACAAAGCCCATTTATCAAAACTTATAAGGGAGATAGAATCACTGGTTTTTTAATTAATCAATCTCTTGATGAGATTCAATAACTAAAACATGATAAAAACCATTTATTAGAGATGGTTAAGCTTATAGATATTATCACCCAAACCATATTCTCTGAATCACCCCAAGAAATCACTATTATCACACACCTAACCTGTAAGTCATACACTGGTGTAATAAGGGGTTATGTATCTAGAACATAGTAGTATGAATTTATAAATTTTATTTTTAATAAATTTATGATTAAATTTATCATTTTCAATTATTACTTTATCAATATAATATATTATATGATGTGTATTATACAAAATACATTTTGATATGAATAAAGAAAAATTGTATTTTTGGGATATATATATATATATGGTTTAAATTAAAATGATCGTTCTAATAAATAAAATAATTTTGAACCATATTTTCTTTTAAAAAAAGAGTCTTATTAATTGATATTTATTTATATATAAATAATAATATAATATAATGAAGTCCAATGTCATTTTTATAAGAGTTAGAAGGTTGTTTTTGTCGTGAAAACTAGTATCTTTCAAAAAAGAATATTTAAAAGAGGAAATTTCTATATTTAAAAAATTATTTATGTAAAATAAATATAATTTTTGAAATATTTAGGTTGAAATTACCCTTTGGTGAATTTTTCATAATAATCTAAGATAATGGAATTTTTGGGTAAAAATTAATTACAGTGTAAATATAAGGTATGTATTATGACATCATAATAGTGCATAAGTGATATGATTAATACGATAAAAGGAATAAAAGACCATAAATACACTTATACATTAAAAAATTATTTTTGAAGTTATGTGTTTTATTTTACAATCTTATAATGAATTATCCAAAACCAATATTATATTTTAGAGTTTTCAAATAAATAATGTATGGACATGACTCACATCCACATCATTAATGGTATTATTTTAATTATTTTTATTCTTAAACTAATAAAATATTGTAAACTAATCCTATTTGGAAGAAAACATGGGAAACCCCAGGGGAAGGTTTGTGGTTTTTATTATTTTATTTCTGAGAGTCCAAAACATATGTTTAGAAATTAATAAATAATTCCCCTAATTTTTTCTATAAATAACCACCCAACTTACCATTAATCATTACTCAAAACCCATTTATTATGATTTTTCCCACCATATCCCTATCTAAATCCCTCCAAATTATTTCCCATGCTCTTAATAAGATCCTCCTAATCATTTATAGAAGGTGAGGGGTTTTATTCCTCCTCGTTATTCAAGTACATTAGTGGTATTAATCTTTTTTTATTTCCAATTGTTTATAGAAAAATTTGTTTTTATAAATACCTTTACTAAACTTAATATTCCCAAGTAATTGGATGCCTCCTTTCACTCTCATTAATATTATTTAGGAACCTATATGTAAACTTGTTTTCTTCCAAAATTACTCCTTGATTTTGTTTGCCAAATTTTTTTGAATTCTAATCCCCATTTCCACTAATGGGCATTCATCTAGTTGTATTTATCCTTCATTTATTGTGGACTTACTTTTGGTTAACCCACACTCCATAATCATGTTATTAAATATTATTATGTAAGTTCTTGTGTTGTATGATCTCTGTGGAAAACAATGCATGTACAAAATATAAATGTGATGGGTGGGCCCAAAATTATATATCCCTAAAATTTATTGGGTAATATTTTTATCTCTTGAGATCCCATGTATGGTGAATTGGTGGTTATCCTAATAACATAATAACATAATGTCTCAATCATTACCCTTTAGTTATTCTAGTGATTTCATTTTTTATGTTGTCATAATGTTCCTATAATGTGTTTATATCTCAATATTTTGTTACACTTTTATGTTCAAGATTATAATACTCACATTTTATGTCACCATGTTATGCCCCTTGACTCACATATACTATTTTACTTGATTATATGCTTTTATTATTCTATTATTGGGCTTCATATCTCACCCCATTCTTATGTACATTCCAAGGTTATCTCGTTCAATTTTAGAAGATCAATGGAATTTTAAGGGCTTATTACGGAGTTTAAAAGTTATTTTATTTTATCTCTATTTCAAATTTTTGTGATATATATCTAATTACCCAAATTCATTAGGCCCCTATATCTTTTGGTATTTGTGTTATTTATCACAATGTAATATATCCTAAAATAATGTGTATAAAAATATGGGTTGTCATAGTTGTTATTAGAGAAAGTTATAGTTGTTTTATGGGATTAGGATTAAAAATTATTCACGAAAACAATAGACATAAGACTAAACATATGAATAAACCCTAGATTTTGGTAGAGTACATAAAAAGTGTTTTTAAGAAACAAATTTCATTTTAAGATAGTTTAATTGAATCTAGATTTGGTATAGATATACCTAGTAGTAAGAACCATGAAATTGATCATTTGGTATTATCGCATCCTACACTTGATGCACAAAAAATGGACTTTTCTACACAACTATTTTTGACACTTTTCAGGGGGTATAAATTGGAAACATAATAATATATTTATGAACTATTATAAAATGAAAAACATGTCTATGAAATTTAATGTTATGAATTAGATCATTGATAACTTAGATTGAAACATACAAATTCATAGGTTGAGGAATATAACATATTTTCCCTTAAATGTGTTTAATAGTTTTAAAATTCACATCCTTCATTTTCCCTTTATTTTATTCAATGGTTATAAATATGAGGAACTAAGTTAAAAATAAATATGGAATAATGATAGGGTATGGCTATTGTCATTGGGACCAGTCATGTTCACCTCTACACAGTTATTTCTAGCCGAACAGGCAATGTGAAGTTGGGAAAGATAACTTCACAATCTAGAAACTAGGGAGAGGCATTTCTAAGTAGGCATGTCTGGGATGAATTCATCTAAGTTCTTCAAGTCATGTAATACCCTAAGATTATGGGTCTTTTATGGTTTCCCCCTCATCCCATGAAAGTGGGATTATCAAAAATCAATAAAAATAAGGCCTTCATGCCATCAAAAAAATCAATATGATGGGAAATGTGATGATCTCCCAAATGAGATTCCCAACCCAAAGGGAGAAGGATTTGAGAACTTCAGGAAAATACATACTCAATTAACTAAATATTTGGAAATATATTTGAATTATTTTGAACAACTACATCCCCCTAAGAAATTGAATGTTGAAATTGATACTGTTATGAAATAAAGGACTCTATCTTTCAGTGGATATTTTCATCCCATTATTGTGAAACAATGGATCAAAAACATTGAAAGTTACTTTATGTACTTCATTTCTATAAGTAATATAATATCATGTTTTTTATTTATTAAATGGAGGTAAAATATGATAAATAGTAAATTTTTATTACTAATATTAAGTCTGGGTAAGTGATGGAGTCTAAAGAATTCAAGAAAAAAATCTATAATTATTTTCCTCACACTCTTTCAATAAAAATATAGAGGGAGTTATTTGGCCTCAAGAAAAAGGAGGATGATTTCATTAGGGATAATAAAGAAACTTTATGATCATAAAAGTATAAAAAATACTAAAATATAGTGTTGAATTATAGTTTATAAAATAAAACATAAAATTTCCATAAACTCCCTTCTTAGAAGATCAGACATACTTTTTGTCTGATGTATAATTCTTTTATCAGATAGAATTTCTTCTAATAATTTTTTTAAACTATATAATAATAAAAGTTTATAATAAACATAAACATTCAAAACATATTCATAATAGAAATAATTTTTTTTAAAAATAATCAATTTAATACTTTATAATGTTCTAAAAACACTTATATAAACTTTATAAATGAATATCGACACTTTAAACTTAATTTTAAAAGATTTAAAATACCTTGAATTAAGTTATACATGGCTTAACCTAACCATAAAGTTCTATTTTTCTTTATTAAGAAACCCCCCAATCAAAAATATATAAATAACACTGTCTTATAATCCCTAGAAGTCTCCAGTCATAGAGATCAGATACAATAGTCATCCTATACCTAGAATCCCCCAATCAAATGTGATCTTGAAGATAAAATACAATGAGTAAAAATGTTTTAAATAATTTTAAATCCCCACACTGATGTATTTAAATAAATATCTCTATAAATATTACAATTATTATACTAGTAACTATATGTTACAAAAAGCTAAAAAGAATCTCCATATCTATTTATTTGAAAATGTATATTCTTCTTCGTCAAATCCACATCTACTTATTGGAAAAACTAAAATATCCATATTATGTGATTCTCAAATATGGTTTCTATGACATAGAATGATCTCTTCCTTAAATTGGAATTTTTTATATAGACTTTGGGTGATGGTCGTATTGGTAGAATCATCACAATGTTATAAAATATTACTTCTGATAGAGTAAACTCTTTTTATCTGATAGGATATATTTTTCTAGTCTATAAAAATGAAAATCATCATTTGATAGTATTTATAGAGTTTCTTGAATGATTATGTCCGCCTTTTTTTGGTGAATTAAAATTTAATTAAAAAAGTGGGAATTCATTCAGTGATACATAGTTATAGTTTGTATGTTTATACATTATAGAAACATCATTTTCTAAAATTTTAAATATTTCATCCATTATACAAAGTATATATATATATATATATCTGATTATAAAGTCTCATATGATTATAAATATTTTTTGATTAAAAATGATCATATATTTAGAAAATATCATCTAATTAAGATTTTATCATTATAAAAATTCATCGGATTAAAAAAAATATCATCAGATTAACAATGTTTTCTACATCCGATAAAAAATATTTTATCCAAAAACATTATAAAGCCTACAAAACTATAAATTTTGTAAAAAAATGTTAGTAAATTAATTATTTATTTGAAAAAATGTTAAAAACTATTGAAAGTATAACTTTTGACTCAACAATATGCCCCTTTTTAAAAATCAAAAAACACATACCTTAGAGAGAAAAACATTAAAAGGCTAAAATTCTCTATTTTAATTACATATTCAATACCATTAATCTTTATTTGTTCTTATTAAAACAATTATTATTCATTTTATATTTTCTCACCCTATCTGTATTCCTCCCAATTTTTTTTAATAATCTTTTTCTGAGATAATTGTTAGAACTTTAGGTTCTCTCAACATTATTAGGATATTTTCTTCTTTTAAATTTCTCCCCCTTTTCGATTTTCAAAAAAAATGGGAGTTATGTGTTGAAATTAGAACTTTTAACTCAATAAAAAACTTCACAGCACTTGCATGATATTCCATTGTATTTTTTATTAAATCCAAAAGTAATATTGACCACTAATTTAGTAGGACGGAGTAGAATCTATGAAAATATTTAGTGATTCAAGACTTTGATAACTACAAATAAATTTCCTATTGTTCCTTCAATGTTGAAATAGAAATTATAGAATCTTATGGATCTCATGGATCTAGTTATAAGAAGCGAGGAATAGAGTTTAATTTTGGTGAAGCATTGGAGAAATCTCATGGTGGTAAGAAATTTTGACTACCACTTTTCAAAAGTGTGGGAATAAGAATCCTGGAAATCTTCTGAAGGTGATATTAAAATTATTTAAGTGTGGGAAAGAGGGGAACCGTAAAAGTTAATGTTTATGGGATAAACCCATGATGTGATGGAAGAAAGTAAATTTATATTCAACACTCTGTTGATTTTTTAATTTTTCAACTACAATGAACAAGGACACTATGTGAACCATGGTACTATGAAAAGGATTTGTAAAGATAACCCACAACAGTAATCTTCAAGTACTAGAGAGAAAGTTAGATTATATGTCATTAAAACTAATGATGTGGATACCAAAAATTAAGTGGTGGTAGGTATTCTAGTTATTCATTCAAATATTGTGAACATACAAATTTATTTGGGTTCTACACATTCTTTTATATCATAATGGTTTATTATAACTATTCAAACACCACCTCAAAACATGGGATTAAAGTTATAGGTGAAAATGGAAAATTATTCAATTATTGGATCCAAAGTATATAGATTCTACCCTATAAATATTTTCAGGTTAAATTTCTCAGTGAACCTTTTGATACACTCTTTAGAAAAGTTCAATATTATTATGGGATTGTATTGGATTTCCTTGTATGGAGCTAATATAAATTGTTGGGAGAAAGAAATCAACCTATGTATCATGAATCACCCTCCAATTAAATACATCTTTAAGATGGATAATGTATCTCTATTGGAATCATCAACTCAAGTGTTCACATTAATTCATTATAAGAAATAATATCTATCTCAAATGATTGAGGGTATTGAAAATATCATCCTTGATGACATGCCCATTATAAAAGAGTATATTCATGTGTTCTTTGAGGAATTTTCTGGTCTTCCTCCTAAAAGAAAGGTTGAGTTCTCAATAAAACTTATAATAAAATCTTTTATAATATCAAATATTTTGAATATAATGGATACTATTTAACTTGAATACATAAGTAAGAAACAACATGATAATATAGATAAAGGGATTATATGACCAAAATCTTCACCATGGGATGCATTGATCCATTTCATCAAGAAGAAGGGTGGTTCAAGGAACCTATACATTGATTAACATGAGATAAATAGGATCACAATAAATAAAATGTATCCTTTTTAATGGATTGATTACTTGTTTAATCATCTACATAGACCCTAGTGTTTCTCTAAGTTTGATATTTTGTCCAGATATTATCATGTAAATGAGAAGAAAGAGGATATACCCAAGACCACTTTGAATATAATTAATGATCATTATAATAAAATATTTATTACATTTTGAATCACTAATTTTCTAAATATCTTTATGGACTTGATGAATAGAGTTTTTATGGATTACCTCAATAAATATGTGGTATACTTTATAGATGAAATTCTTTTCTAATCAAAAATCAAAGAGGAACATAAGAAGTATTTTAATGTTGTGATAATGTCCTTAAAAATGAAAATTTATTTGTAAAGTATAGTAAATTAAAGTTTTGTATAGGTAAAATATCCTTCTTGTGGAATATTATTTCAAATAAATGGATATCTATAGATCATTCAAAGATAGATCCAGTTGAATGATTTCTTAGACCAAAAAATGTAATGGAGATTAATTGTTTCTTTGAATTATCTCTATACTATTTTCAATTTCTGATAAAATTCTCATTATTTTCAAACCCCCTAACCAATATAACTCAAAAGAGGGTGAATTTTTCCTATACTGATGAATTTATGGAAAGATTTAATGTTTTAAATAAGAGGATAATCACTAAATTTTTGCTCACATTACCCACCAGTGGGGATAGATTTGTGATCTAAAACAATGTGTCCAAGAATGGATTGGGTTGTGTAATCATGAAATATAACAAAGTGATATCATATTACACCTTCTAATTAAAGATCCATGAGAATAACTACCCAGCACATGATTTGGAATTGGCTACAATGTTCTTCATCTTTAATATCTAGTGACGTTATCTCTATGGGGAGAAGTGTGACATATATATGTATCATAAAATCTACAAGTGCATATTAACACTGAAGGATCTCAATATACCCTAAAAAGGTTGTTAGGGATGATCAAGGATTGTGATTGGTCAATCCATTACTACTTTGTGAAGGTTAATAAAGTGGTAGATGCTCCAAGTAAAAAAAGGATCCTATAACCCTATCCATGATGAGGATTGGAAGGGATCCAATATTATTAGACATTCAAAGGATGGATATGAAAATTATAAATTTATATTCATCCTAACTTTATTGACTAGCTTCTCAATCATCCATTCTTGAAAGGATCAAGGAGTCCCAAAAAATGATAAGGAGAAACATATAATGGTAGCTAATATTATGGAGGTTAACTATGATAAATATGTAGTTATAAGGTTTAGAACCTAAATATGTGTCACATAAATACCAAAATTGGAGAGGGGAATTTCTGATGACCCACATAACTTTTCATTCTCTATTCATCCAAGTGGAACTAAGATCTATAGATATCTGAAGAATAACTTCTGGTAGGATAAAATGTAGATGGAGATTACATAATTTTCATCTCAATTCATATTATTCAAAAAATTCATTGTTGAATGGATGAATTTTATGTTAGAATGTTAATGAGTATGATATAATCTGTTATACCAAACGTAGGATCGCATATATAAGTATGAGATGCTCAAATAAAAGAGGGGGGTGAATTGTATACCTTAAAAAATCCTTGAGGAAATTTTGAATAACTAAAATTCACAACACCTCTAAGTTCAATAAGTTGGTTGATTCCGGAAAAGTAATTCCTAAAATGAAACTTCAAAAAAGTTTACACCAACTAAGATTCTACCTTAAAGCATATTAAATCTAACTAAATCAGAGTAGAATTAAGGAAGTTTAAGAAAGTTATACTTTCCTTAACAATACAAGATGCATAGAAAAAAAAGTAGAAACACTACAAGTAACAAACAATAACTCTTTTAACCCAAAGAGAAGGGTATCCAACAACCTTGGATGAAGGTCCCTTGATTTATACTTTCAAGAAATTCTATCTTACCCACACCAGGGTAAGACCTCGATATGAAGATCAGAATCTGTCTTGTTATCCCCGCAAGCCCTAAACTATCAGGTAGTTGGCACCTCTATCATCCTATCCCCAGAAGCCCTCTATTGTACATAGCAACAATCGGAGTCACACAAAGTAAGTCTACATGAATCAAATTTTGAACAAGCTATTCAAACTTTCTGCACGAAGCGTGAGAGTTTATAAGAGCCTATTCCTCAAGAAATCACTTCCACAGCATGTAAGAACAGATGTAAAAGGTTGTTTTCAAGTGTCATGAGCTCTTTTCAAATGAGATCGTATTTATAGGTGTGGCTGCAATGGTCGTCTCCCTCCTCCAACGGTCATATTCTTCCTTGAAATTCGGAGGGACCAGTACACGTGTCACTCAAACAATGGTTAGTTGATAACTGAAGGCACGACATCATTTTATAATAGAACAAGTGAAAGCATAACTAAAACTGGTATTCGAAAAAGAGAAAAATGAATGTTCGGAGTGATGAAAGTTAATGTTCGGAGTCTAGTAAGAAAATGAATTTGGAGTCTATAATACAAGGATATTCAGATTTTATTTTGTTGGAAAATTCGGATTCAAACTTCATACAAGTTTGTATCCATAATTCATAATTAGAATTCACAATCAGAATTCATAATGAGAATTCGTAATCAGAATTCATCATCAGAATTCTTAATGAGAATTCATAATCAGAATTCATCATCAGAATTTGTAATCAGAATTCATAATCAGAATTCGTCATCAAAATTCGTAATGAGAATTCGTAATCAAAATTCATCATCGGAATTCGTAATGAGAAATAATAATCAGAATTCATCATCAGAATTCTTAATGAGAATTCATAATCAGAATTCATCATCAGAATTCATAATGATAATTCGTAATCAAAATTCATCATCATAATTCATAATGAGAATTTGGATCCTAAAACAGAATTCTTCATATCTAAGTACTATACGATTCCAAGGTTTTAGATACGAATCCAATTTTTATACTTATGAAAAATATTTATATGAACAATGAAAACAAGTTAGGGGTAAATTTTCTTTAGGAAGGAAATTTTCCTTATGGAAGTAAAATAAGGGTAAAAGGAAATTTTCCTTAAGATAAGGTGTTTGTGATTTTCAAAACAAGAGAAATGGTCAAGTCGTAAGGAAACCTTGATGACTCAAAAATCTCCCCCTTACATGAATGAATGGAAAAGTCATAAGGAAAACCTTATTGAATCAACAATCTCCCCCTTTTTGGAATGCACAAACATCCTTATGAAAAAGAATGTAAGGACATAGAAAAATATTTTCTAGATTTTGAAATAAAATCTTATCTCCCTTTATTCATGGATAATGATGAATACGACTAACTTCCCCTTAGGATTTGAAACTCTAAATATCATATTCTATATTTTTGGAATGGTATTTTCATTATGAATATGGAATTATTCGTAATGAAAACACACCATTAGATAAACTCCCCCTTACATAGGGATACTTCTTCTATACTTATAAATATTTTTCCTTCCCTTCTTTAGATTTATTTTTCCTTCTCCCCCTTTGTGATTTTTCAAAAGAGTTTGAGGGAATGGAAAATAATATGGTACCTGAAATATTAGTACAAAATAATACAAAATACAAGCAACCAGAGTTTTCATTATGATTTAAAGGATTTTTACAAGGAAAGGCATTACAACAAAAAATCGAATTGGTCTATTTGTATTCTTTTTCCTTGGGGATTATCTTCTTCAGAAGGAATTTTAGCTTCTTTAACTCTTTGTGATCCTCCTAAGATTGATTTTCTAAGGCTTTAATCCTATCATCTTGAGCCTTCAAAGCCTCAGACTGAGCCTTAAGAACTTCATCCTTCTTTACAAGATTCTCTTTGATCTCAATCCAGAGATCTCTTTTCCATTTCCATCTTTGAGCAACAGAGTTAAGCTTCCCATTCAGATCCTTCACCTATTGATTCCAAGTATTTTTCTCTAGGGTCATCTTTTCCTGAAAACTGTTTGTAAGATCCTTGATCTTGGAATCTTCGGTATCAAAAGCCTCTTTTACATCCTGTTCAAATTCATTAAGCTCTCCCATATTTTGGAGGATCTTCTTTGACCAAGTGTTCATTTTCTTGCAATACTTCTTGTGATCTTCGTAGCCTATAAGAAAATATTTGAAATCTAATTCTATCTTTACACACTTTTCCATCACCATGGACGCCGAATCTGATTTCTGATTAAGAGTGTGTTAGAGCATCTGGCATCTAGAATCTATGTTTGTAAAAGTCGGAATGGAACCGACTATCTTCTTCAAAGATTGCTCCAAAAAATCATGACCAAGTGAAGATGACTCTAAATCCGAGACATTACTTGGTGAGAGTTTTTTTTCAATCTCAACAAGCTTCCTTTTTAGAGTTCCTATAACTTCCTTCCTATACACTATATATTTTCTTTGAGTATCAACAATCACTTGCTTACCCTTATCAACCTTTGGTATAACTTTCTCATTAAGAGATTTATGCTCGCTATCAGATAATTGAACAACTCTATCTTCATCAATTTTTTTCTTTTTCTACTCCTTCCTTAATAAAATTATTTTCATAACTTTCTTCCTCAGATAATTCATTTACTTCTTCTTCTTCCTGGTCTTCATATTTGTTTCCATATTTCTCTTCTTCCTTTCCAAGAGTGACAAGCTTCGAGGACTCGGCCTTAGATGATCGGAGTGGTAATTTCTCTGATGGTTTTTCCTTATGTTGATATTCTTCAATTTTCATAATCAGATCACCTATATCACCAATTTCTTATTCTTCTACTTCTTCTTCTTCTTATACTTCCTTTTCGTCCACTTCTACAACAACTTATTTCTCTTTAGATTTTTCCGGAGTGAAGAAATTATTCCCCGGGGTCTCAGGTAATGGTTCGACTAGGAAATTTTCTGGCACTAGAATGTTCTCAGAAGCTACTTTTGTGGATTTCAGAAGAGATTGTACAACTTCAGCTGTAGACATTTTCTTCTTCATCTTCTTCTCTTTTTCTTTCATCTCAAGGTATTCAGCAGTATTCTCCCTTAAAGACTTAGCTTCACCAGGGTCCAAGATGAACTGTGGCTCCCCTTCTTTCCTCTTTTCCTTATCTTCCCTCCATTTTGCAACCACCTCATCCAGATACACTTTCTATTTATTCGATTTGGGAGGTACGGATTGGGCTTCTTTAGATTTAGGAGTTTCACCTTCAGCTTCCACTTATTTCAACTTCCATTTCTTCCCACCCTTCTTTGATGGTTTATCTTTTTCAATGTTTTTCGGATTGTCTTATTCCTCTTCCTCTGGCAGATCACAAAACTCTTATGTCTCCTTAGAATATCCCACATTCATTCTTCTCAGGGTTTCATCACTGAAAAGCATAATATTGCAATTCTGAGACTTGGATTTGAATGAATTCTTGAATGATTCAAGACACAGAACTATCAACTTTGAAAGTAAGGCATGATACATGATAATTTGGGCCCTTATATTTCCATTCTTGATGTTCTGAATTGTAACATGAACATGCCTCATCAAATTTATTTTCCATAGATTTACCAGGAAATATAAGAAATATATGTCACTCTTTGTGAGGGTATCTTTGTAACCATTACTCGGTACTAAAAAACCTTGTACCCATAGCTGAAGAATCTGGTTGTTATAATATAGATGGGAAATTTTTGATGTCTTGACATCAGAATGTCCAAGACATTGCAAGGCCTTCACCTTAATGAAACTACCTTAAACATCCGGGAGTTTGTGGGAGAAAAATTCGGTGTCCTCTTCATATGATAATCCCACTAAGATGGCTTCCTTGGTATAAGAAATTTTATAGGTTTTTTCATAAGACTTGAATGAAAATCTTTCTCTATCATCTTCTTTAAATGAGCACACTGACTCATAAAACTCTATGAGTAAATCCAGATACCCCATGTCTTGATCACTTGGCTTTGATATGCAGACATCTTCCCATATATCTAACTCAATATTCTTAGAAATGTTAGAATCATACTTCAAAAGGTTTGGATGCACCAAACTTTCCCTGTATACTTTTCATTTTGAAATTGGCTTTGTGGTAGACATTTCTTGGGAAGAGGCTTCTACAGACATTCGTACTGGAGAAACTTTGAGAGATTCGGAACAGGCTTAAGAACTGAGGCAGAACTTCAAGATGCAAGATCTTGGAAATAGATATGGTACAAACATCGGGGTTCCCCGTTATATAAAAGTAGTAGGTGACCTTTTAACTTACAAAACCAATCTAATGGTTGAAAAACTCTCTGATCTAATCTGACGGTTGAAAACATACCTGTAATGAAATATTGAATCCGATCTTTTCAGGTTTTAAGAAAAACATTCGGATTTAAGGAGAAAAAAATCTATAGAATTAAAAGAAAATACCAACAAGTAAAAATGATTACGAAAACATTAATAATGAAATCATAACTTTCGGATTGGCTAGGAAAATTATTCATAATAGGTGATATTCTACTTGAAGAAAATTTGACTATGAAAAACTCACTACGAAAAACTTAAGATCAAAAGGTTTTATTAAAAAAACTTTGAGTACCAAAACATGATTACAAAAATCATGAGTACAAAAATTATCATTATGAAAATTCCCATTACGAAAATTTCCATTATGAAAATTTCCATTACACAAATTTCAATTACCAAAATTTTCATTAAAAAAATTTCCAGTACGAAAATTTCCATTACCAAAATTTCAATTACCAAAATTTCCATTACGAAAATTTCTAAAAACTAACTACAAAAACATTAATTCTGAAAATTTGAAAAACTAACTATGAAAACTTTCATTATGAAAATTTGAAAACCTAACTATGAAAATATTCATTATGAAAATTTGAAAAACTAACTCTGATAAATTTTGAGAAATTTTAATAACAGATGTACTCCCCCTATAAAAAGGATTTTATTACTATAAGGATATTGGTTCAACAGATAGTTAATGGAGGAAGATTACCTCATGGTTATCATTCCTAACTTCTGTTTAATGTATTCAAATCTATCAGAAGGTAAAGATTTTGTGAAAATATCATCAATTTCATCTTGCGTTCCAATTAATTGTTGAATGATATCTTTTTTTTGTGTGATCCCTAAGAAAGTCATGCCTAATATATATGTGTTTTGAATGAGAGTGATGTGCAGGGTTTTTACTAAGGGAAATGGAACTTGAGTTATCACACAAAATTTGAGTCTTAGTAAAACTCAAGCCATAGTCTCTGAGTGTGTGTTAGATCCACAACACTTGAGCACAACAACTTCCAGCTGCTACATATTTAGCTTCAGTAGTGGAGAGTGATACAGAATGTTGCTTCTTGTAAGACCAAGAAACTAATGAATCTCTTAAGAAATGACAAGTTCCGAATGTACTCTTTCTATCCATTCTACATCCACCAAAGTCAGAATCTAAAAAATGTTTTAAGGAAGAATCATTTACAGAAGTATAAAATAGTCCTAAATCCATGGTTCCCTTTAAATATTGAAAAATTATTTTCACTTCCTTTAAATGATATTCCTTAGGATTGGATTGAAATCTTGCACATAACCATACTAAAAACATTAATTATAGACGACTAGCTGTCAAGTAAAGTAGACTTTGTTGGATCTGAATCTACGGATTACACACAAGAGGGGGGGGGTGAATTGTGTCTTTTCAAAATTATTATAATCTCTTCAATTTAGACAAATTCTGTCCACTATGCTTTTGCTCGATTAAATATGCAGCGGAAAAAGTAAAAGCATGAACACACGGATGTATAGTGGTTCGGGGAACAGAAGGCCCCTAGTCCACTCCACCAACGCTCAAATCCATGAGCTTGGCGATTTTCACTATCTGGTCCTCGTTTCCACAGACCTGTTCACAACTGAGTACAGGCAGTTGACACCTTTACAAGTTTCAGGAAAACACAGCCTTCCTGGTTCAAACACGAACCCACATAGCTTAGAACGAGAAGCTGATCACTCAAAAATAAAAAGGGTTTCGATAAAGAAAACACTTCTCCAGTTGTTCTTCACAATTGCAACAGAAAGCAATTGACAGTAGATAGATCGTTGTCTTCAGAAAATAAAGATCTGTAATCAAAACAGTTCTGAGTCGATCCAGTTGCAATAGATATTACCAGAAACTTCACAACTTCAGCAGCAGTAGATTCACAACAGATAGTCGATGTAGAACACGTGAATCTGCTATCAAGATCTTCCTTCGGTAATAAAATTTTTACACTTCTTCTCGATCACTAGAAAAGAACGCCTTTTCACAGTCTCTGTTTCTTGCTCGTTAAAAGATCAATCTATATCTTTCACACACTTTTCTGTGTATATATATAAAATCCGAAGTTTCCAAGATAGAACATATATATTCAAATCTGAGAAATTCTTCCGCATAAATAGATCCATAAAAATCTCCTTTAGATTCGCGATATTAAATGAAATAACAATAGAGCCGTTGTAACTCCCCTGAAGAATCGGCACAAAAATCTCCATTTAAATCAATCATTAATCCGTTGTAAATCGTCTTTGATTCAGTCAAAGTCGTACTTAAGAATCGGCTCGAAATCCGCTTAATAATCCGCTTGTTTGACCAATGCAAAAGGAAACATCGTCTGTCAAAAATATCCCGACGCCAAACGTAGGGTTGATGACGTGGCTCCAAACGTAGGGTTCACAAACGTAAGGTTCACAAACGTAAGGTTCACAAACGTGAGGTTGAACATACATACTTTCTCTTCAGCATTCAAACGTAGGGTTGATCATCCATACTTTGTCTTGCTTCAACTCTCCAAAGAACATACGGTTGATTATAAAAGTAAGGTTGATGATCCATACTTTTGAGAAACAAACTCAACACTGAAAACTAACGTACGGTTTCTCTTCCATACTTGTCCAACAACGAAAACGTAAGGTTCCTTCCAAACGTAATGTTCTTCTTCCATACTTTTCAACAACGTAAGATTCATTAACCATACGTTTCAAAATAACATAAAAGGTAAAATTTTCATCCATACGTTACATTCATCAACGTAGGGTATGAACAGTGATTCCAGTACGCGCTAAAATTGATCTCGCGCTATAGTGATTCCAGAACGCGCTGAAATTGATCTCGCACTACAGTGATTCCAGAACACGCTAAAATTGATCTCGGAATAAATGAAGTATGAAATCTCGTTGTATGAAATAAATAAATAAAATAAATTCCTGCAAAATACTCAACGAAATAATTAGTAAATAATTAAGGGTATTTGTGAGCATCAAAATCATCATAAAGAGACAGAGTATTATTTAAAATAATCTCCCCCTTTAAAAAACATTATTTTGAATTGTTTGAAAACAATACATTGCTCAACAATCTCCCCCTTTTTGATGATCACAAAACCCATAAAATAATAGAACTAATTTAATTGCAATCTTTAAAATTTTAGAATTCTGAAAGGATTAAAACAATATTTAACTATAATAAAATTTCTCCCCCATAAAAATAAATGTTCAGCTAAAAAAAAAGATAAAAGATAAATGTCGTATATATCCAAATTCCTTCATAGGAAACAAATGAATTTAAATGTTGTGTTTATCCAAATTCTCCCCCTTTTTGTGATATCAAAAAGAATGAAAAATTACGGATTTGAACACATTCAATATTGCACTGAACTATAAGTAAATGCTATAATTAACTGTGTATGAATAAGTGAATTTGTTATACTAGCTAACTTAGTCATAAATCAATAAACAACAAAACAAAAAAGAAGTAAGAAAAGAATTTTCATTCACAAGATGTTATATATATAAACGATTGTGATATACAGAGGAATCAAGGTTCATGGATAAGACAGGGAAAAAAAAGGTGTCTATCTCCTTTGAATCACGGTCTTGATCTCTGTAAACTGTTCTCTGAGCCACTTCATCATCCCATCTCCTAACTTGATGATAAGATCTCTGTTCTCTTGAGTCATATGAATATCTTCAATCAAATTAACTCTGAAAAACTCATGCATTCTTTCTTCTTTTTCAACAAAAAGAGCCAGCTTTTCTGATAACTGATTCAAAAGAATCCTAATCGGTTGCTCTCCAGATGTCAACTGATCCACTAAAAATTTCTGATTATCTAGAAAAACTGAGAAAGGGGCACTATTACACTGAAGATCGTGTAATCTGTCACTCATATTGCTTAGTGCTCCTGTAATTGCTCGAAATCTCCGAATCAAATCAGGTGAAGAGCCTGATCCACTCACAGCACTGTTTGCAATAGACTCAAATTTATTCTCCATGTAAATCTTCAACTCAGACATATCATCTTTCTTTACCATCTCTGATTTTAACTGATCAACAGCATGCAACATATCAGTCTTAAACAAATCTACTTCCTGTCTTGAAACAGTACATTCTTTCAGCTTCTGAAACTTCAACTGCTCTAAGTTCAGAGAATTTCTGAGACTAACATTCTCAGATTCTAACTGAGAGATACGCTTGTACAGCTCAACAACTTCTTCTTTTCTCGAATCAGGGGCACCCTGTGCTCTATTCTCATGTCCAGAAATAGGTTGATGAGGCAGGGCAAGTGGTAAAGAATCTGCATCTGACTGTTCTTTTTCCTTGTCCTGACAAGGTTGATCCACTGAACTAGCTTTTGAAGCCTGAAACTCTTCCACTGAAAAATCTTCCTGAAGTACTTCTGTATTAGCTTCAGAAGTATGTTCATCACGAACAGTAGTCTCTCTGACTTCTACTGATTGGTCAAGAACAATATTTTCATGTAAATCTTGAGGTCGGGTCACTTCTTCACCAGGCACTGCCTCCATAGGTTGTTCTTGTTGTATTACATTTTCAACAGCCACAACAGCAGATTGAGGTTCTTTTTGGATTTCCGGTTGAGCTGCTGGTTCCTCTATCGGTGCAGTCTGCTCCACAACAGCTTCTCTCACAAATGAATAAGAAATTACCGGTTCAGATTATTTCAAGGCAGGAGAGATAATTTCATCATCAATTGACCTCTTCCTTCTAGATTGAAGTCCTTCTTGACTTCTCTCTTCCTCAACTTCCTCCATCTCAAAACGAATTCTCCTTGCCACTGTACTAACCCTTGATTCTGCTTGTCCCTCCTTGGACTTAGCCGGTTGAGCCTGAGCACTCTCTGAGTCTTCCTCAGCTCCAACAGGTAAGAGTTTTCCTTTAATTGTGCTCCAGAAGTATCCTATTTTCCTCAAAGTTCCAGCATTAAAAACATTACTGTGGTGACATTTCACCCCAGCATCTACCAATCTGATCATTCCTCTTTTAAACAAAAACAAAGAAATGAACCTTCCATAAGGGAAAAAGGTCATTCTTGCTTCACTCTGACAGCAGTAATTCAAATATCTTATCATAAACCGAGGAAAATTAAACTTAATATCACACATAAAAAGATACATTATGTACATGTCAGGGTATAGGATTTTCTCCATCTCAGCCATCCTTGGTGCTAAACCAGTCTGAACAAATTTTACCAAGATTTTCTGATCGGGCTCCAAATCTTTAATAAACATTTTCTTTATCACTCCGGTTCCAAACAGAAAAGACATAATGTCTTCAGACTTATGTACAGAATCTCCAATATTCCGTAAATCGAAATGAAAAACTCCTTCATGAGGGCAGTTAAGAATTTGACTTATCTCTACAGATGATATGGAAAAGTCCTTATCCTCTATTTGAGCCAATAAACTATCCTTCGTATCTCCAAGGCTAAACTGAACAGTTCTAAAGAAATGTCTCATTTCTGCCTCATATAGAAACTCAGAATTTTCACTATTAAAAGCTTGCTCAAGGCTTTGAAACGACAACGCTTGCTTCAACAGTAAATTAGTTTCAAACAGCCATTCTAAATCGATGACTTTACCTTGCAGTATTTTCCGACCAACTACTTTAGGTTTCTTTGCAGCACTGCTCTCAGCGTCATCTGGACGCTTAGTCTTTGCCATTTCAACAACGATTTCTGAAGGTTCGTAAGTTTAGGGTTTGAAGATTCAGAAAAGGGTTTTGGAGCAGATGTGCGGTTCTAGGTTTTCGAAAGGGTTTCCGAAAAAGGTGAAACAGTTTAGAAGGTGAAACGGTTCTGACAGCCTTGATTCCCGTGTAATCACTAATCATTACTTTTATTTAAAACAAAATAAAATTACTTTATAGTGGGAAACAAAAATTAAGCAGAATTCGAAAACAGAATAAGATTTAAAAAAAAACTATTTAAAATTAAATAAACCTAACTCCCCCTTAATAAATTCAAACCTTGCCGTGGGAAGTGGTTTAGTAAAAATATCTACTAATTTATTTTCTGTATTTACAAATTCTAAAAATATATCCTTTTTAAACACATGATCTCTTAAAAAGTGATGTCTTATATCAATGTGCTTAGTTCTATAATGACTAATAGGATTTTTTGAAATATTAATTGCACTAGTATTATCACAAAAAATAGGTGTATTATTGAAATTTAATCCAAAGTCCATAAGAGTGTTTTTCATCCACAACACCTGTGCACAGCAACTACCTGCAGACACATATTCTGCCTCGGCTGTTGACAGGGCAACTGAGTGTTGTTTCTTACTAGACCATGATACTAAAGACTTTCCTAAAAAGTGACATGTTCCTGAAGTACTCTTCCTATCTAATCTACAGCTTCCAAAGTCAGCATCTGAATATGAAATTAAAATAAAATCAGAGGTTTTTGGATAAAGCAGAGATTGATAAATAGTACCTTTTAAATATCTAAAAATTCTTTTAACAGCAGTTAAATGGGATTCTTTGGGATTTGATTGAAATCGAGCACAAAGACATACTGAATACATTATATCTGGTCTACTAGCAGTAAGATATAACAAACTACCAATCATACCTCTATATAACTTGTTGTCCACTGATTTTCCAGTTTCATCCAAATCAAGTTTTATATTAGTACACATAGGAGTTGTAAATGTCTTGTTGTTTTCAAGTCCAAATTTCTTAAGTAAATCAGTAATGTATTTTCATTGATTTAAAACATTTCCAAAATCTTTTTGAAATATTTGAAGACCCAAAAAGAAATTTAATTCTCCCATCATACTCATTTCAAATTCTTTTTGCATTAATTCTGAAAATTCATGACAAATAATTTTATTGGTCGATCCAAAAATTACATCATCAACATAATTTTGAACCAACAAAACATTATTTTTCACAGTTTTCTTAAAGAGTGTTGGATCTGCTAGTCCAACAGTAAAATCATTTTTCAAAAGAAAAGAACTTAGTCTTTCATACCAAGCTCTAGGTGCTTGTTTAAGTCCATAAAGAGCTTTAGTAAGTTTGAAAACAGAATCTGGTTTTTGAGAATTTTCAAAACCAGGAGGTTGCTCAACATAAACTTCCTCCATTAAATAACCATTTAAAAAGGCAGATTTAACATCCATCTGAAATAATTTAAAATTCATATAAGATGCATAGGCTAAAAGAATTCTAATGGCTTCTAACCTGGCTACAGGTGCAAAGGTCTCATCATAATCTATTCCTTCTTCTTGATTATATCCTTTAGCTACTAATCTTGCTTTATTTCTAGTTATTATCCCTTGATCATCCTGTTTATTCCTAAAGACCCATTTAGTTCCTATTACTGAATAATCATGTGGTCTTTCAACTAATTCCCAAACCTTATTTCTCTTGAACTGGTTCAATTCATCCTGCATTGCTATTACCCAGCTCTCATCATCTAAGGCTTCTTCTATGGTCTTAGGTTCTTGTTGGGATAGGAAAGCAGAGAATTCAACTATGTTTCCAAAGTTTCTTCTTGTTTGAATACCAGTCTCTAAGTCACCTATCACAGATTCTAAAGGGTGATTCTTTAAGGTTCTAGACTGTCTAGGCATTACATTCAAAGGTTCTTCAGTATCATGTTCTTCTGAACTGGACTGAATTTCTTTTATATCATTTTCAAAATCATTCTTTAAATTCTCAGGTCTCATGTTTTCATTAGAATCAGGTTCATCTATTTGTTCTATCCTTTTCTCAAAAGGATCAGATTCATCAAATTTCACATGAACTGATTCTTCAACAATCCTTGACTTTTTATTATAGACTCTATAAGCTTTGGAGGTTGCAGAATATCCTAAGAAAATACCTTTATCAGATTTTGGATCAAATTTACCAAGATTATCTTTGGTATTCAAGATGTAAACCTTGCATCAAAAAACTTTAAAGTAATTTACTTTAGGTTTTCTGTTATTCCATAGTTCATAGGGTGTCTTTTTCAAAATAGGTCTTATTAAAATTCTATTCATTATATAACAAGCTGTATTAACAGCTTCTGCCCAGAAATATATAGGTAGGCTATATTCATTTAACATAGTTCTAGCCATTTCTTGAATAGTTCTATTTCTTCTTTCTACAATCCCATTCTGTTGAGGTGTTCTTGGAGCAGAGAAGGTGTGTTTAATACCCATGTTTGAGCAAAAGGAATTAAATTCCTGGTTCTCAAATTCTCCACCATGATCACTTCTCAATGAGATTATATTAAAACCTTTTTCATTTTGAATAGATTTACAAAAACCTTCAAATAAACTAAAAGCTTCACTTTTATATTTCAAAAAGAAAATCCAAGTAAATCTAGAATAATCATCAACTAATACATAAACATACAATTTACCAGCTAAACTTGCTACTCTTGAAGGTCCAAACAAATCCATATGGATAAGTTCTAGAGGCTTAGTTGTAGCAACTTTATTAACATGATTTGAATGATGATTTGTGTTGCTTGCCAAGCTGACATGCATCACAGAATCTGTCATTTTCAAATTTGAGACTAGGCAAATCAGAAACTAGATGTTTCTTAGATAATTTATGTAAAGCATATATATTGCAATGACCAAGTCTTCTATGACAGATCCAGGATTCACTTATATTAGCAGTTAAGCAGTTTACTTGTTGTTTACACAAGGAATACAAATCCAAAGTATAAACATTATCAGTTCTGGGTGCTCTAAACTTAAACAGTTTATCTTTAGAAACAGTACAACTATTGTTAGTAAAATCAACAGTGTATCCGTCATCACAGAGTTGAGAGATACTTATCAGATTGTGTTTTAACCCTTGTACATAAAGTACTTTTTTGATTGAGACTGTCTCTGGATCTCCAACTGTTCCAATACCAATAATCTTTCCTTTGGCATTGTCACCAAAGGTGACAAGTCCTCCTTCCTTTCGAGTAAGAGAAGAGAAATTAGCTGAAGTTCCACTCATGTGTCTTGAGCAGCCACTGTCCATATACCATATTTCTTTCTTTCTTTGGTGACCTGCTACCTGCAAAGACATTTAAACAAATTGCTTTGGTACCCATATTTTGTTGGGTCCAGGAGTGTTAGCAAGCAGTGATCTGGGTATCCAGATTTGCTTTGTTTTCTTAAAATTGATTGAATCATATAGATCATTGGAAATATAAGCTTTCTTAATTCCACATATTTGAGGTTTTCTTAGAAAACAGTTTTTAGCTATATGACCTTTTGTTCCACAGTAGTTACAAATAACCTGTTTAGTGCTAGGAACAAAATAATTTTTGTATAACTTAGGTTTTTCTCCTTTACTTCCAATTCCAAACCTTTCCTTTTTAATTACAGTTTTTCCAAGTATCTCATTTAAGGTGTTTTATCCTTTCGTAAAAACTAAAGCAGCCTTTTTATAAGATTCTACTTCATCCTGTAGAGTTTTTATTTTTGATTCAAAATTAATTTTATTTGAGTCAGCAGAGTTGTATTTGTCAATTAATTCCTTATGTTGTTTTAGCAAAGTATTTCTCTCATCTGAAATAGCTTTATGCAAGTTCTTTATAGATTTATATTTTTTAAATAATGAGTCATACCTTTCTTCAAGCATATTGCAGTAAGATGCAAGTTTTTTATTTGAGAAGCTTGTTTCAGAGTTTGATTCATTATTTGAGTCAGAGGAGTAGTATGAGTGTACCTCATCAGTTTCAGCCATGAAACACATATTTGCTTTTAAATTGGCTTCCTCCTTCTCTGAGCTTGATTCAGAAGAATTACTTGAGTCTTCAGAAACACTCCAAGTAGCTTTCATAGCTTTCTTGTCTTTCTGCTCAAAATCATCTCTTTTGAAGAATTTCTTCTTCTTTGCATCTTTCAATTTTGGGCAATCCGGTCTGATATGTCCCATATTTTTGCATTCATAACATCTCACTTCCTTGCTATCCTTTTTGAAGGATTTCTTGAAGTCTTTCTTCTTACTATAGAACTTTCTGAATTTTCTGGCTAGCTGAGCCAGTTCTTCATCCGAATTTGAAGAATCATAGCTTTCTGATTTAGCACTTACTTCTCTGTTCTTCATCTTTCTATCCTTTTGTTGAGAAGTCAATTTCAAAGCAGTATTTTCCCTTTTTATGTAGACTTTATGCTCATTTACCTCATCTTGCATTTCAGCTTCGTACATCATCAATGTACCAATCAGTTCTCTCATAGTTAGATCTTTAACAGAAGTTGATTGTCTGATTGCTGCAGAGATTCCATTCCATCGAGTAGGAAGTACTCTCAGTACCTTCAACGCTTGATCAGCCTGCTTGATTGGTTCTCCTAGAGCTGTTATATTATTGACAATTTCTGTCAATCTTCCATTCATCTGAGTGATGCTCTCTCCTTCAATCATTCTGAAAGTATCGAATTTTAACTTAGCAGTTGCATATCTCATCTGTCTTACATTATCTGTTCCTTCATAAGCAACAGCTATTGTTTGCCACATTTCATATGCAGTCGGGCATTGAGATACTCTGTTAAATTCATCTGGTCCTAGACCACAGATGATTGCATTCATAGCTTTTGAATTTATGTCATACTCAGCCTCTGTAGCAGCACTCCATGTATCAGATGATCAACCCTACGTTTGAATGCTGAAGAGAAAGTATGTATGTTCAACCTCACGTTTATGAACCTTACGTTTGTGAACCTTACGTTTGTGAACCCTACGTTTGGAGCCACGTCATCAACCCTACGTTTCAAAATAACATAAAAGGTAAACTTTTCATCCATACGTTACGTTCATCAACGTAGGGTATGAACAGTGATTCCAGTACGCGCTAAAATTGATCTCGCGCTACAGTGATTCCAGAACGCGCTGAAATTGATCTCGCGCTACAGTGATTCCAGAACACGCTAAAATTGATCTCAGAATAAATGAAGTATGAAATCTCGTTGTATGAAATAAATAAATAAAATAAATTCCTGCAAAATACTCAACGAAATAATTAGTAAATAATTAAGGGTATTTGTGAGCATCAAAATTATCATAAAGAGACAGAGTATTATTTAAAATAATCTCCCCCTTTAAAAAACATTATTTTGAATTGTTTGAAAACAATACATTGCTCAACAGACTTCCTATCGTGCCTCTAAAAGATGTTTGATCTACTGGTTTCCTAGCTTCATCAAGATCAAGTGTGTTTGAGGTACCAATGGGAGTACTTATACTCTTAGTTTTGTCATATCCATACTTTTTAAGAAGATATTTAATATACCTATTTTGAGATATATAGATTTCTTCTGGTTTTTGTGAAATTTGAAAACCTAGTAAAAATGTTAACTCACCCATCATACTCATTTCAAACTTAGATTTCATTAGATCCACAAAGGAATTAGTTAAGGATTGCTGAGTTGAACCAAATATAATGTCATCAATATAAATTTGAACAATCAAAACATTTTTCATATATTTCTTTATAAAAAGGGTTGGATCTGCATTTCCCTTAACATAGTTATTTTGAAAAAAAAAATCATGTAAGTCTATCATACCAGGCTCGAGGGGATTTTTTAAGTCCATACAGAGCTTTGGTAAATCTAAAAACATGATAAGGATGTTTTGTATCTTCAAATCTAGGAGTTTGTTCAACAAAAACTTCCACTTGAACATAACTGTTAAGAAAATCGCATTTCACATCCATTTGAAAAAGTTTGAAATTAAAGAATGATGCAAAGGAAAGTAAAATACGAATAGATTCATGTCTATCTACTGGATCCTAGGTTTCTTCATGTTCTATTCCTTCTTGTTGATTATAGCCTTTATCAACTAATCTAGCTTTATTTCTAACAATGATTTCATTTTTATCACACTTATTTATGAAGACCCATTTTACTCCAATAACAGAAGTTTCCTTAGGTATTTCAACCAAGGTCCAAACTTTATTCCTTTCGAATTCATTTAGTTCATCTTGCATGGATTTAATCAAATCATCATCACCTAAAGCCTCATTAGTTCTTTTTTGTTCTAATTGGGAAAGGAATGCCAGACGTTCTAATTCATTTCTTAAGGAACTTCTTGTACTTACAGGTTGATTGACATCACCAATGATATTATAAATGGGATGATTCTTTAGAAACCACTGATTTGGGTTTTTTAAAACTTGTTCATCAATATAGGGTAGAAAATATTCTGGGGTAAATGTTTTAGAAGTATCTTCTTGAACATTTTTCTTATCAGAAGGATTTTCTATCAAAGGTTGATAATCGGTTTTTGAAAACACATCTGTGGATGTAGGTTGGGGTTGTTTAAAAACAAAATGATCAATTTCATCAAATTTAACATGTACTGTCTCTTCAATAGTTAAAGTGTTTTTATTGAAAACTCTATATTCCTTAGAAGTTGTGGAGTAGCCTAAGAAAATTCCTTCATCATATTTTGGTGCAAATTTGTGTAAATTATCTTTATTATTTAGGATGAATACCTTGTATCCAAAAACCTTAAATTAGGAAAGTCTTGGTTTTCTACCATTCCATAACTCATAAAGAGTTTTATTAAAAAAATGTCTAATCAAAACACAATTTATAGTATAACAAGAAGTACTTATAGCTTCAGCCCAAAAATGTTTGGCTATAGAATACTCACCCAACATGGTTCTAGTTATCTCTTAAATAATTCTATTTCTTCTTTCAAAAACACCATTCTGTTGAGGTGTTCTGGGTGCTGAGAATTTTTGAGTAATACCTTTTCTACTACAAAAGGTTTCAAAATTAGAATTCTGAAATTATCCTCCATGATCACTATGAATAGTTTTCAATGGAAGACTTTTCTCATTTTTCACTTGGGCTCTAAAACTTTGGAAATAATAAAAATCTTCAGACTTCTTTTCTAGATAATAGACCCACGTATATCTAGTGTAATCATCAACCAAAACAAATACATAGTACCTGCCCCCAATGCTTCCAGTTTGTGTTAGACCAAAAAGATCCATATGCACTAGCTTTAATGCATCAGTACTTGAGACTTCATCGACTGATTTAAAAATTGATTTATGTTTTTTTACATATTGACAAGGGTCACAAACTTTTGAAGAATCAAATCTAAGCTCTGGTAGATCCTTAACTAGTCCTTTCTTAGAAATTTTGCATAAGTTCCTATGATTATAGTGTCCTAACCATCTATGCCACAACCAAGAATGATCTTCCATTGCACTAAGGCAAGGTAAGTCTTGGATCCTAAGGTCATCAAGTTTAGTGTGTAAATATTCCCTTGCCTTTTGGTAGAAATAATAAATTCTTCCTTGTAATTGTGTACAAAGCACTTATCATTCCTAAAATTCACAAGGTGGCCTTCATCACATAACTCACTTATGCTAATGAGGTTGTGCTTAAGACCCTCTATAAATAAAACATTTGAAATCAAAGTTTTTCCAAGAAGTACGATGTTACATATACCAAAATTTCTCCATGAGAATTATCTCCGAAATTTAATTTTCCTCATTTCATCTTGATAATCTTTTCAAAATAGTTTTTGTTACTAGTAATATAACTGGAACATCCACTATCCATGTACCATGTATTGTTGATGGTACCTTCTCTATTTACCTGAAAATAAGAAAAAGTTAGGTTTTTAGAATCTAGACTTTCTTGGATCTGGAATTGTTCGGAAACAAAATTTTGTGTATCCACATTTTTTTAGAAAAAAAACTTAATGAAACCCAAGAGATTTAACTCTATTTAAGGAGAAATTTTTCTTCCAATTCCCACCACTTTAAAATTTAGTGCAAAACGGGGCTTTTGAAGGAACAAAATAGTTGTTTTTGAAAACTGGTTTTGGGTGAGTATAACCTATTCCAGTAGTTTTTCCTTGAGGGTTAATTTGAGAATACATCTTGTCAAAAAATTTCTTCCCAGAGGTAAATTTTGAAAGAATCTTCTTAAGAGAAAATATTTCGGATTTTAGTCTGATGACTACATTCATATCCTCAGGAATCATTTCCTTAGAGTTAGATTTTTCCTCAAAAACTATTATCTCTAAAATAGCATTCTTAAGATCTTTAGAAAGTTATTCCTTGGAATAATTTTCTTTCTCAAGGTCTTTAGAATGTTTTTCTAAAAGCTCTTCCTTATCTCTAAGATCTCTAGAAAGATCTGAAATCTCTTTTGCAAGAATTTCTTCCTTGGTATTTTACTTGTCTAATTTCTTAGAAATTTTACAATTTTTTGCTTCAAGTAATTTGGAAAATCTAGAAACTTCTTCATATAAAGGTAATTCATTTTATGAGGATGAAGTATCTTCATTAGAAGTACTATTTTCGTAATAGTAATTCTTATCAAGAGATAAATTTTTTAAAGCCTCGGCAGAGCGTACCTTAGTCATAAGACATATATTAAGGAAAGAAGTAGTAGTAATGAAACCCATATTATTCTGTGCTGATGAATCATATTCAGAATATTCACTCTCTGAAGAATTTCCACAGCTATCACTCCAAGTATCATTATCATTAAGACTTTTCTTATGCTTTGATCGATAGAATTTCTTCCTGTTCCTTTCTGAATTCATTTCCTTCTTTTCCTTCTTTTCCAACAAGGTACAATTAAGTCTGATATGACCTGTCCTTTTACATTAATAACATGTAACTTCTCCATCTTTATTATCTCTGTAGTCTTTCCTCTTGTATTTATTCTGATGGTTCCTTTGAACTACAATCTTGTTCATTCTCCGAGCAAGATTTGCTAGTTCATTCTCAGACTTTTATATGTCACTAGATTCTGACTAAATAATAACATTCTTTGATTTTTATTTGGTTACTATTTCTGGGGTCTTGTCTTTCAAATGTTTAGAAGTGGTATTAAAAGCAACTCTTCCATTCCCATTATTCTTCTTGACATTTTCAGCATCTTTCTTCATTCTGGTTTCATGCTGAAGAAGAGTTCCAAATAACTCATCTAAGAAAATATGAGTGACTTTCCTGGTCTCATAAATGGTTGTCCTCTTGGAATCCCATTCATTTGGAATGATATCTATGATTTTATCTACAAGAGCCTCATCATCCAAACATTTTTCTCCTATATATTTCAATCTATTCACTATAGTCATAAACCTTTGTTGAACTTTTCATATAGGTTCTCCATTAGGAAAGTTAAAACTATGGTATTTAGCTCTCAACATAGATCTTCTGGTCTCTATGAATTTGGATGTACCAAAATGTGTAACTTCAAGTTTCTTATAAATACTGTTTGTAGCTTCACATAAAGATATTTGATTATAGATATTCCTAGTCATGGAACATAACAATGTATTTCTGACTTTGAAGTTTGACTGATATTCTGATTTCTCCTGATTCGTAAAGGTTCTCAATTCCTTATCCAGAATATTATAATCTCCAATCAGCATTAGATAGTTTTCAACTCCAGTATTGATAACAAAAGTCTTCATCATATCTCTCCAGTACTCATAATCATTTCCATCAAAAACAAGAGGTCTGGTAGGATTTAGGTTATCAATGGAACCAACCTTTAAACTTTTCATCCTTAAGAAAAACTTTGGCACACAAACATATTAGTAGTATAAGTTTGTAAACAATAGAACATATTCTATGTAAGGAAATAGATATTGTATCTCTCAACAAAAATGAATCCAAACTATTAGTTCGAATATATGAATCCGAAAAATATTAATTCAAGAATTTTTTTTCTTAATCTATTCGTGAGATTAATTCAAGGGTAACCAATGCTCTGATACCAATTTCTAGAATGGTATATGAGTATGATATACTCTATTATACCAAATTTAGTATCTAATATATACGTATGAGATTCTCAAATACAATAGGGGGATGAATTGTATACTTTAAAAATATCCCTAAGGAAATTTTGCATAACCAAAATTCACAACACCTATAAGTTCTAATAACTTGGTTGATTCCGGAAAAGTAATTCCGGAAATGAAACTTCAAAAAAGTTTATACCAACTAAGATTCTACCTTAAAGCATATAGAATCTAACTAAATCAGAGTACAAGTAAGAAATTTTAAGAAAGTTATACTTTACTTAACAATACAATATGCAGAGTAGAAAACAAAGTAGTAACACTATAAGTAACAAACAATAACTATTTTAACCCAAAGAGAAGGGTATCCAGCAACCTTGGATAAAGGTCCCTTGATTTATACTTTTAAGAAAGTCTGTCTTTACCACACCAGGGTAATCCCTCGATAC
Source organism: Viscum album (assembly GCA_963277665.1). Taxonomy (NCBI): domain Eukaryota; kingdom Viridiplantae; phylum Streptophyta; class Magnoliopsida; order Santalales; family Viscaceae; genus Viscum; species Viscum album. The sequence continues at coordinate 328,176,529 of OY728143.1, forward strand.
GAAGATCGGAATCTTTCTTTCCATCGCCGCAATCCCTCAACTATCAGGTAGTCGGCACCTCTATCTTCCTATCCCCGGAAGCCCTCGATTGTACACAGCAACAATCAGAGTCGCACGAAGCAAGTGTGCACGAAGAAAAGTTTGAACAAGATGTTTAAACTTTCTGTATAAAGCGTGAGAGTTTATAAGAGCCTCTCTCTCTCTCTATAAATCACTTCAACAGCATGTAAGCACAAATGTCAAAATTTGTTGTCAAGTGTCGTGAGCTCTTTTCAAATGAGCTCTTATTTATAGGCATGGCTACAACGGTCGGCTCCCTCCTCCAACGGTCATATTCTTCCTTGAAATTCAGAGGGACCTGTACACGTGTCACTCATTCTTAGGTTAGTTGATAACTAAAGGAATGAAATCGTTTTATAATAGAACAAGTGAAATCATAACTAAAACTAATATTCTGAATGGATAAAAATGAAAGTTCGGAGTGATGAAAGTTAAAGTTCAGAGTCTAACCATAAAATGAATTCAAAGTCTATAATACAAGGATATTCGGATTCTATTTTGTAGATGAATTTGGAGTAAAAATTTATCCAATTTTGTATCCATAATTAGTAATTATAATTCACAATCAGAATTTGTAATGAGAATTTGTAATCAGAGTTCATCATCAGAATTTGTAATGAGAATTCATAATCAGAATTTGTCATCAGAATTCGTAATCAGAATTCATAATCAGAATTCATCATCAGAATTCGTAATGAGAATTCGTAATCAGAATTCATCACCAGAATTCGTAATGAGAATTCATAATCATAATTCATCATCAGAATTCGTAATGAGAATTCATAATCATAATTAATCATCAGAATTTGTAATCAGAATTCATAATCAGAATTCATCATTAGAATTCGTAATGAGAATTTGGATCCTAAAACAAAATTCTTCATATCTAAGTATTATACAATTCCGAGGTTTTAGATATGAATCTGATTTTTATACTTAAGAAAAATATTGATATGAATAATGAAAACAAGGTAGGGGTAAATTTCCTTTGGGATGGAAATTTTCCTTATGGAAGTAAAATAGGGGTAAAATGAAATTTTCCTTAAGATAAGGTGCTTGTGATTTTCAAAACAAGAGAACTTTTCAAGTCATAAGGAAACCTTAATGACTCAACAATCTCCCCCTTACATGAAGAAATGGAAAATTCATAAGGAAAACCTTATTGACTCAATATTTTAAGGATATGATACAACCATTTACTATACCTATATGGAAACGGGAAAACATAACCACATATTTCATTATTGGACTCTCAAGGACATCTAAAGGTAACAAATCCATTTAGGTAATTGCTGATCACCTAATAAATTCATCACAGTTAATTTATATTAAGAAATATTTATATCTTGTCGAACTAACCAATATATAAATAAGATAAGAAGTAATCCTATAAGGATAAATTTCTCAAATAGAATTGGTAGCACCCATCAAATCCAAGAAAAAGTATAATATCTATAATATTTGTGGGTCTGGTTGAATTACCAATTACTTATCTCATTAAAGGATCCACTAATATTTCCTTTCTTATTATCACATTTCCTAAGAATATGGATTTCAACGTACAATAGTTACACTTATTGAATTTATCATACAACTTCTCTAACATCAATTTCACCAGAACAATACTTAGATGCTCCTAATGTTCTTCTATTCTCTTGGAGTATAAAAGAATTTATTATATATATTATACCATAAACTGTATCAAGGTATTAAATAAATACTATTAATCATGTCCATGAACATTTTAGGGTAATTTATAAGTCTAAATGTCATCACTAAGAACTCATAATATTAATATATGTTATATTATTCTACATTTTGAAATTATCACTCTTTACCTTCATTCAGTGATACTAAAAATGAAGATCAACTTTTGAGAAGTAATAAACTCCTTGAATTTGATCGAATAGTTAATGAATCCTCGGTAGTGGATACTTGATACATAATGTGATCTTGTTGAGCTTCTAGAAGTTGATACATAGTTGTATTGATCTATCCTTCATCTTGATAATGTATATCGGAACAACCCATAGTGATGCGCTATGGTATATGAACGCTTTTTTAAAATTATTTGGTAGTCTTCTCTTTAACTACTCTATTTGTATTAGTGATTCCCTATATTATGTATTGGATATAGTTATGGATCTAGGTATAAGTTCTATTGAGAACTCTACCACACAATCTTGGGGAATTCTAGGAAATTATTCAATAAATACATCAGTATACTGCCTCATAATGTAAAATTATTTATGGTTGATGAATTCGTTTGAATCAACCATTTTGAACAAGATATACTTAGGGTATCAACACCCACGCCATTGAGGGGTTTATTAATGGAGATTCATAATTTTCCTTTATTTTTTGTAGGTGCATAGGATGGTTTGAGATAAGGAAATAGATTTTATTTTCTTGTTAGTTGATGTGAAAATTATATAATGACAGACAATACTGGCCTAGTATAGTGTAAAATTCAACCAAATTAAGTATTTCAATTTTTTGAGGTAGAATATTCCCATAGAAATTAACTATGGAAGAGTATAACACTTTGGTTTAAATCATTTCAAAACTATCTATTACCAAATATACCTATACTTAAAGGTATCATAAAGGTGATTCAATAATTCTAGAAAACTTATAAGATATAAATTAAAGTGTATAACTAGGATCAAATAAAACTCTCACCATATGTGAGTGAATAGTAAGTTTACATTGTATAACTTCATTTTCTTAATCCACCTCAATGGTGTAAATGGTGTAATATTTCTCATTATCCCTTAGATTAGGTGATTATTGATTTTTATTCTCCTCAAAGACCCTTTTCTTGGTACACTACCATTCATAGTTCCCTTACTCCTTAATGATGAAGCATTAAAATGTGGGTGGTGTATTGGTTGTCACCTTCCTTTAGACCATCACAATGGTCTACTTATTCATATTTCTTCAACATTCATGATCATTATTCCCATATCTTCCACTATTGGGTTATTTCCCCATTCCTTTTAGGAATTTCCCATGATGCATATATCCATATCTTTGACATGTATGAGGTTTTATATTCTTTTATTTTTTATCATTTGATCCTCCAAATTGAAAATCCATCCCTCATTTATTTTATCCATTACAATGGCACCATTTTCTAAAATGCATTACTACTTTGAGATTACACTACTGTAAATACTTATTAATAAATATATTGAGTTAAATACTTATTAATAAATATATTCCTAAAGTCATCACACTCCATTCCTTCCACTACATCATTCAACTTTGTATTCTTGTTCAATGTTCATCATTGATCATCTAATACTTCTAAAATTTAGACTTACAAACTAAATTTTTTCTTCATAGAAAAATGAATTTTGAAAAATACATTTTATATTGATTTGAACCATTCTTCAAAAATAAGTGGATTGGAATATGTACTAAATGTCAAAGTTCAATCTCAAATAAAGTACTTGATGGCTAATTTCTATTTATTGGGTGAATAAGGGAATTAAAATTTTTTAATGTTATTATTCCTAACCTAGGTCAAGTTTTTATGTAAATCCATGAGGATTTTAACTCCACCTTCTATTTAATTGGGAATAATTTTTGTAAAATTGTTGTTGTAACACCAGAACTTCAATCATTTTATGATTTTCTTTCTAGATAAAAAATGGCATAATGCACATAGTATTATTCCATAATATTATATAAACAAAAATTAATTAATTTCCTAAATTTAATTTCATGAAATTAATTTCATTTTTTAATTAATCATGTCAAAATTATCTTAAGGTGAGTTTTTTAGGTTTTCTGTTATAGTTGATTTTTGGGTGAATGATGAAAATTACTGATGTTAAAAAAATAAAAACTTTTATGACATTATAATGATATAATAATAACATGAGACTTACTATATGAGATATAAATTTAAAATTTTAATATAATTAATACAATAAATATAATTTTGAACTTAGAAATATATGCGTAGCATTTTAGAAATCTAAGTAATATTTTTGTTCAAATAAAAATTATTCTTAATTATTCTATTTTAATCAATTATTTATAAGGTTTATTTTTGTTTTTTTTTATGATTTAGAAAAGTCTCAATTAATTTGAAATAATTTAATTAATTCCATTAGAGTCTATATTATTGTTTATTTTTCTTTAAAATAATTTTTATACATAAAATAACCTTTTTTAAACCTATTTTGGTTAAGTTTTGTGCACTTATATTGAAATTAGTCAATAAAACTTATTAAAATTGAATCTTTTAAAATTTTAATATTTATAATGAGAATAATTAATATTAAGTAATTTAATCCTAATTTTTTGTCATAATTAATAGTAAAAATTGTAAAAATTTGTTACCGTAGTTAAGGTTAAAATCAATTTTTTGGGGGTTAAAATAAGATATAATGGTAAACTTTACACATAAAATTGTATAAATGTTATTAGTTTAAGATATATTTACAATATATTATCTAATATACTATCCATGTTTTCCATTTTCCAAGAAAATGATAGTATATTATTTAAAAAACTTAAATTATTCCATGTGTTTATCTCCCCTCACTTATAAAAGGTCACCTATTCTCCTACCATATTTTAAAACTTTTTTGAACTACATCTCAGAGAATCCTAGACTAAAAACATTCATTTGTTTCTTACCTTTTTTATTGAGCTTCTAGTACTCTCTTAAGACAGTCCTGTGAAGGGTTATGGTTTAAGCCAAACGTGGTCTCTCAAATAAGAGGTAATCATCTTTGCCGACTCTTTCAAAGTTTATCTCTTATTATATTTCCTATAAATATATTATATAAATCCCAAAATAACTAATATAGTATCATAAATATACTTTTATTTTATTTTAATTTTAATATAACTATTTTCCACCTCTTTTCAATCCTATAGAAAATGAAAACATCATTCGTTTGTACGTATGGTCTACATCATCAGATAATGGTGTGATTCATTTTTCATCACCAATTTACTTGGATGATTATAAATATTTAAATAGTAAATATATAACAAATTATTTAAATAATTATGATTCTATAAATATAATATATCAACTAACTTAATGCCATTCCAACCATTAAAAAATGATAATGTCTCCCGTCTATACGTGTCAACTACCACCTTCATGAAGCGATGAGATTTATTTTTCATCTCTAACATTCATGGATGACTATAAATATATTTATAATGTATATATATTAAATTTATATATTTATTAACATTATTTTATAATAAAAATATGATAAATATGAAAGTACTAAAACTATTGAACTAAAACTTACAAGAGAAATGAAACAGTTAACACGTGAAAATGATGCTTTTAAAGAAGAGTTATTATCAAACATGTGTTGAAATTTTATAAGTGTATAATATATGATATTATAATTATTTATATGTTTTCACTAAAGTATAAAAAATATAAATTTATTATACAGTAATTTGAAAAAAAAACCTATGAGAAAAGTTGAACATGAGGTAAGGGTTTATCTAACAATCTCATCATTATGCAGGATTGTTTATATTTAAGTTTCACTTGGGGAAAATAAGTTTATATTTATATATTAAATAAAATATAATTTATTCTTATAAATTTATTTTTAGAAATTAAAATTTTTATTTTCATTTTACTCTCTGTAAATACTCTAAATCCCAACAGAATATTTTTATCAAATCCTGACATTGTTTTTCAATGTAGACGGGAATATTTTTCTTCTATTTCTTATTTTATTTAAAAAAAATTCAAGAATTTTTTTTATTATCCTAAAATTATTTATTAAATTAATTTTAATACATGTTTTACATTTTATAAAAAAAATTAAATAATCTTCTTTTTGATTTTCTAAATGAGGTACATTTACTAAAGGTGAGAATGGGATCTTTGTTTGAACATTTACTACACAAAAGTATTTTCCTGCCTTCATAACTATTCATTAACTTTAGTATTTCTTTAAAATCTTCCATGGTTTTTTTAAAATAAAATATTTTCCTAATATTCTAGATTTTTTTATATTTTAAATAAGTGATTTCAAAATTAAAAGGGTATTTTTTTTCTCAAAAAAGAATTTAATGGTATTTTAAAATTATTTTCATCCATGTCAACATAATTTGATGAATAGTATGATTTATTGGGGATATAATCTAAATATACCATCCACTATATTACTTTTATATCTTATTATCATGTAATTATATTTATTTACTGGTGAAGATACTAACATTCTATATGCTAGACCTGCAATATGAATGTTTATGTTGATTATGTATTTAATGTTGTCAATTTTCTTCGTATGATGAAAGAATTAGACTTAGTAAGTGATGTTCGATGCCTATTTCAGCCTCTAGATATATTAGTAGGTCTCATGAGACAAACGTTTTTTGGTATCTGGTGTTCTCCATACCTGTTTATGTATGATGTCATGGCATGAGGCCTTTATAGAAAAATTATGATGTCTGTAATTAAGAATTATTTCATTATGAAACTTGTATTTATTATCCATATTATTATTTATGTTTATATTTTATCCATGGATTTAGTCCCCCTTTTATGATATTATTTATTTTTCATATTTGATTATTGGTTTTCTCTACCATTTAATTCATTCTTTATTTATACCATAGTTGATTTTATTGAATGATTTCCATTACTATTCTATATACTCACCCTTTATTATGTTTTCCTTTCCCATGATTACCAAGAAGAAATTTTTGAATGATTTTAATGATATACTAGAATAAACAATTAAGTTATCACTCGAATAAAAAAATTATTTCAATTTTTCAAATTTAATGTGAGAATGATGTATGTATCAAGTCTCCCAAGACTACTAAACTATTTTATCCTTTGGGATGTGATACCTTTTATCTAAAGCTAATGTATTAAAATGACCAACATATATATGTTACTATAGTTGAGGGCTTACAGTTTCATTTTCTATCAAATGGGTTATTTTTCTCGTATCTCCTTATTCCTAAAAAATTCTAAAATAGAAAATTTTATAACAAATCATAAGTTAATAAATAATTAATAAATTACATATTAATGTGGTTAAATTAATTCTAAAGTCTTCAATTATGGGATCTATAAGTTTATCCTATATTATATTTTACTAAATAAATTCCCAAACCTTTGTTCTTTGATCATATACTTCAATATTTTCAAAAACAATTACCTTAGAAATATATACTTAAAAATGGATCATTAAAAAAATGAGATCAACTAAAGCATATCCCTTGGGAATGTCATGATAAGTGTATAACTAGGCCCACCTATTATTTATTGAATGAATATCAAGTTAATAACCAAATAACCTTTTTCAAAAATATTACTCATTGGTACATCTAATCCAATTTCTTTACCAACTTATGGTATCTAGACAAGGATATCATTTTTATGAAACCACACACTCTTTAATTTACTGAAATGTTAATAATTTTTCCTATTTTTTGAATCATCCGGAAGGTTTCCAAAAATGTTTTCTTGTCATATTTTATCTAAATAAATGAAACATTCTTTGATACCGAATATATAGAACCACTTTTTCTTTCATTGTTATTATTCTATTTTTAATAAAAAAACATAATAATAATAGTTCAATCTAAAATTGATTGGTTTGGTGTTTTGAAAAAATTAGGTTTTTAAAACAAAATTATACATGTATCATAAAAAAATTGTTTAATTTCTCTAATATAGTCCTCCTATTAGATTTCAAATTATCCCTAGTATATATAGTCAATAGAAGATATACATAAAAGAAATTGTAATTAAAAATCCTATTAAAAGTAAGAATCATGGGAAAATAACATGATACATGAATCAAAATAGTACATGGGTAAGCATAATCATAATCATAATATCCTAAGAAAAGGATTGTAATTATAACCATTCAGAATTCATTTGAAAGAAAAATGGAATATGGAATATAAATAACAATGAAATATCATAGCAGTGTGGTCAAATACCACTCATACGTTGAAAGTAAATCTATCATCATTTTCACACATAACATATGTTTTATATTCATAGCATCCTAATTTTGAACAAATATTGAATCATGTTTACACATAATAATTATAATATCACGATATATTTCACATTATCCAAGGTATTGGAGGGATATATAATTCCAGTCCCACCCAAAACATCATAAAATTATTATAGTCAGGCATGCCACGTAGAAAATTATTTTATAATAGTTATAAAAATGAAATAAAACCATGATTGAAGAATGTGTTTCATAGGGACATAGTGAAGAATTTTTCAATAAATAGCCTTAAATATTACCAAAAAAGAAGTGGATCGTATTTTTATACATTAAATATTAGCATAAAATATCATAGGTTATGGTGAGAAGTGGAAACAACCAAAGAGAAATCGAAGAGATGTTTCAAAGAAAAAAATAATTTTTTTAATAATTATTATTGGCGTAGAAATTAAAAAATGTTGTGGAATAATGAATTCCCCCATTAAATGAAAATTTAAATGAGTGTGAAAATATAATGGCATAGACCTCCTGGTCTATTAATTTTCCAAAAATCTAAGGATTGAGGTTTTTGGGGGATGTATGAGGTGTTTTGAGGCTAATAGTGGCATTTTGGTGGTAGGTCATTCTAGCGGTAGGTCATTTATAGAAGTAGTTAATTCTATAAGTATGATATTTATTTTAGTAATTCATTTTTAATATAGGTTATTCTAGTATTAGGTCATTTATGAAAGTGATTCATTCTAGTTGTAGGTCATTTCTGGTAGTGAGTCATTATGGTAGTAGTTCATTTCTGGTAGTGATTCATTATAGTGTTATGTCATTCTGGTGGTAGTTCCTTTCTAGTGGTGAGTCATTCTAGTGGTTTTTCATTTCTGGTAGTGATTCATTCTGGCAGTAGGTCATTCTAGTGGTATATTATTTCTAGGAGTGATTAATTTTGGTGGTATTTTATTTCTGGTGGAGAGTTATTTGGAGATAGGTACTTTTAGTGGTAGGTCATTTCTAATAGTGATTTATTCTATTGCTAGTTCATTTTTATCGATGATTCATTCTTACGGTACATCATTTCTAGTGGTGAGTCATTTTGGTGGTAGCTCATTCTGGCAGTAGCTCATTTCTAGTGGTGAGTTATTTTGGTGACACATCATTTCTCATTGTAGGTCATTCTGGTAAGTCACTCAAGAATATTGTTTACATTTTTTCTAAAAAAAATAGATTTTCTATTTTCACATATTTTATGATGAAAATGAGTTTAATTCTATAGTTAAGTGTTTTTCAATACATTTTAACGATGGATATTTATACGTTTGATTTCTAAAAAGTCCATAAACCTTTTACATGTTTAAAATTCATGGATTTAATGATATCTGAATTTAATGGCCAATTAAAAATATATCTAATACCAATTGTTGAGGATCTAATACATTAAAAGGGAATTATTTCATTAATTATTTAGGTCTTAATTTCTCTTTATATGTGATGTACCAAATCTTTCTTCCATTACAGTCTCAAATCTGTGTTTCTAGAATCAGTTTGTGTTCCCCTGAAGAGGTTTCCTTCTATACGTGCACCCCTTATTTCTAGTGTAGTAAGTTTTTGTGAGGTTCCTTTATTATAGGTAAGAATTCCTTCATTTACCCTTTCTATTTATCATGCGGTATGGGTTACTATTGTTATCTCTTAAAAATATAGTTTAATATTTCTTAAAAAAGATAATTATCCAGTTTAAATAAAATTTAAAGGGGCAAGAAAATGCTTTTCATGCTTCTATATCTTTTTATTTTGATATTGAAATTATCTAAGTTTATTATGTCCCTAAGTACCATGACTTTTGATATCCCATATCTTTGTGGTTTTCTTATATGTTTTGATTCCAATGCTTGGTGAATTTTTGTGACACCACCATATATAAATGGTTGACCACCTATACTCAGCTAAAGAATTGGTTTCACCAGGTTATGTGGATTCTATAATATCATTCTTAAATAATGAAGTGGCATTTAATAAAATCGCTTATGTCTAATTTGGAATATATTAGGGTATGTTCTATAATATTTTTGTGTTTACTTTTGTGTTTCTGGCTTATATGTGAGGATGTGATGCATGGCAGTGGTGTGGTTGTGGAGTGAGGATGTGATGGTAGTGGTGGTGTTGTTGTGTAGTGAGGTTGCAATGGTGGTCGATTACACTAGTTTCCTAATTAGTAATGGAATTAAATGCATGATAATTATATGTAATTGGATTCTAATTAATTTTGAATACATAAATTAATATGGGATATTAAATTGGAATTTATTGATAATATTTAATCAATAAATTGGAGAAATGTTGATTTAGAAGTGGAAAGTTATTTTTGGATTTTTTTTCCAATGAGGAGTTATGAATATAGATTTGGAAATAAAAGTGGAGTATCTTGTGAGACTTTTTATTACTTGGTTGAGAAACCATAGGATGGGACTACTGTGATTTTTATCTATACATATACACATTTTATATTCTTCTTCATTCCTATATGTGACCCACCCATGTCGAGCACCATCCTCTGACACCAAATGTTTTGGGGGTGTTTTCCCAAAATCATGGTGGTACGATGGGTGGTAGGCTACCCACTCATCCCCACTCCCTATTCTAGGTGTTGGTGATATTCATGGGTTGTTATGGCCATAAGTCAAAGGTCTATCTTTCTATGTATTATTTGATGAGATGTTATAAACCAGATATCTTCTGATGAGATTTAATGTGATGGATTATGGTGGGGGTTGTGCATAGTTGGAGGAGGGAATAAGGTTGATATCCTTAATTTTCATGATACCCTACTACAATGTTTGTGAGATGTTATGTGATGATATTTCTTAGTGTATGTGGGTGGAATGTGATGTGGTGTGGTGTTATTCGGAAGAGGTTTCAGCGCTGGGGCATATGATGTTGGGGTGTGAGAGTGTAAAATTGATGAGAAAGTGGTGAAGGGTACCCTATCCTCGATATACTTAATATTATATTATTATACATAAATGAATTATTTGGTGAGTTAGCATTGGTGTGTTTAGGGTTTTGTTTAGTATACTTATAGAGGTGCTGTTGGTTTTTCTATTTTCTCATCGGTTCCATAGTAATATTTTTTTCACGTGTTCATGAGATACTTTGGGTTTTCTACTAAGTATACCTATATTATCATCCTATGTATATGAAACTATTTTCATGTTTCTAGGTGGTCTTCTTGGATCATATAGAACATTACTGGAGTGGGCCTTTGGACTGTTGTTGTGTCACTACTCTAGTTTTATTTTGGGTATTTACTTGGGGACATGTTATCTATATTTTTTTAATTACACATGAATTTTTGGATTGTTTTCTAATTTATTATATATATTTCATGGATATTATTTTAGTTTATTTATCTTATATTTCGATACTTTTAATATTATAGAGGTTAATGCCTCCAATTTATGATATTTTCATACCCTCAGTGCCAGTCACTAACCTGGGTCCTACTAGAGGCGGGGATTGGGGGTCATTATCTCTATTCATTTATTGTCTTATCTTTAGAGGGAGTGTGTCATGACAGTGTGGTATCAAAGGTGATGTTTGAGAAATAAAATTGAGTTTGGAATTAGGTATATTGAGGATCACATGTCCTGGTATGGAAATAGTTACAATTGACCTTGGTGTGTCACATAGGTCAGGGAGATCGCCCATGACATGGGATTTTAGGGGCCCACATGATTTGGCACACGGAGTTTGAGCTTATTGAGTGACCAAGTGAGATGGACCTTCTTTCAAGTTAGAGACCTAAGAGTGGTACATGCATTGTGATGATTTGTGTTTTTTTTTTGAATTGGGATGTTTTTTGAAAATTTAAAATGGATAAAATTGATAGAATAAATTTAAATAAAATTCCATACTACTTGTATTAGGAAATATTTTTTCCCATTCATTTATGTCTCATGATCATCATCTGTGTGTGGATAATCTAGTACAGGGTTTCCATGCAGACCTAGTTGATCACCAGAGGGTTGATCTGTTTGAGGATGATGATTAGTGGAAGAGGACATTAATAGATTTTCAGTGGTAGTCTTTGGGAAAATATGGGGGTATTATTTTTGACATGGTGATATAGGGGTGTATAAAGGATCTAAAGATCACATTTAGATTGGTTTGGTCCCCAATGGAGTATCGGATCACCTTGTAAGTTCTTCATATGTGAGAATTTGTGCGTCAGTGGTTGATGTTTTACCTTGGTGAGAGGAAGTAGGTCGATGTTTCATGGGTCAACATCCAAAATGAGATTTTGGTGGAGTTAATTACATTGACCATGAAGGATGTGAGGAGTCAAGCATTGTTAAACCATTAGTAGGGGAGTATTTTGTATGGGATCTTTGAATTAAGTACAATAATCTTCTACTCTTTTCCCTGGATCCTTTCCCATATTAGGATTCCCAAGTGAGGAATCTTGATGAGGCACTCTATCCTTTGATCCAGTATGTAGTTACTGCTTTTAAATTTCCAATGTATCTAGAGTTTGAAATGTTGGTATATGTGATTGAGCAAATTCACTCTCAATGGGGCTTATTAAAAGATGGGGTCAAGTAGGGATCCTCAAGGAATAGAGTTTTCAATGGTAGACCGTACGCACCATGGCCTTCTAGGTTTTGATCACTAGGTATTTGACCACAACAGATTCCCTTATAACAATATAGTACCAATGGTTTCTATAGTCTTCCCAGAGTCTTCATACTAGTTTTTTCCATCTGTGGGTCCATTTCCATGATCAGGATAAGCTTCTAGTGGCTTATCAAAATTAGTTTAATAGAGGTGGGTAGGTTCTGCGCCAGCCACAGTATCAGTTGAAAGTGATTCCTTCTAATCAGCAGGGGTAGAAAGATAATTCTCCTTTGAGAAAAGATATGGTAGGTGGAGTTCAGCCTTGGGATGTAATTCTCTCCCAGGGACCTTGACCAGAACATGGTCATGGTAGTGGTCGTTAATAGAGAAGTAGAGGATCTATGTATGGTCAATGGCGGGTATTAGAGGAAACAATACTAGAAGGCGAGAGATCATTCAAGGTATGCTCATTTTATCATGTGACCTTTTTGTTTTTTGTTTGATTTAAGATATTTTCACACCTTTAATACACCCTCTCTATTCAATGTTATGGGACTATATTTACATAGTTTTCTCATTCCCCTAGTGTTGACTATGCAAGTCAGTGATAAGGTCAACTTGTTTGGTGTTTGTTGGGGTTATGCACTGATGATGGGGTTATATCATTAATTTATGGACCTTGTATTACTTCAAATTTATCCATAATATTAAATCCTTAGCATCAACACTACTGCAAATGTGGCCATTATCAGCACTAGAAAAGAGCATTAACAGTGCTAGAAAAGCACTGTTAATCAAACAAAATATATAAGGGGTCACTTTTATCAGCACTCAGAAAAGTGATGATAAAGGAACCTTTTCTCAGCACTAAAAAGTATGGATAAAATGGGTATTTTATCTGTGCTAAAAAAATGGCTAATAAAAACATCATTTATCGACAATTTTTTAGCACTGATAAAAGACCTCTTTTATAAGCACTTTTTTTAAGCACAGATAAAATTCAAAAAAATTTAAAAAAATGTTAAAATTAATTTATAAAATGTGGGTATCTTTTAATAGCGCTTGAGCCCCTCCCATTATCAATGCTAGGAAAATCCCCCTCCCTCTCACTGCACACAGCACTTGCCCGGTTAAACCCCTCCCACTTGCTTGCACACCCCTTCTTCCACCAAAACTCAAACCCGAGACCTCCCCCCTTGTGCGCCTACACCTTTACCACTAATCCATTTAGTTTTTTCTCCATTTAATAATATATCTATTTATTTATATACATATAGTTATATTTATTCATATATTAATATAGATTCATATTAATATAAATATTTTTGGGTATATCAATACATATATATTTATTCATATATTAATATATATTTAAATGATTAGTTTTAAATACATATATAAAATATGTTTTTTATGAGTGTTTATAAATAAATAAATACATACATCACAAACACACAGACTCACACACACACACACATAAATTTATTTATGAATAAATACATATATATGTGTATCTGAAAATCCATTGAATGTTAAAACGATCATAACTTCTAATCCAGAAGATTGTTTCAACTCCAAAAGTAGTCAAATTGAACAAAATGAAACAATATTTGAAATGATATGTGTTACAATCCTAGAAGACATCCGGATTGGAATTTATAGTTGTTTGAATGTTAAAAAATATGTTTATCCCGATTAAAAACTTGGTTTTAGAGGCCTTTTGGCCCTTTTGGCCTTGAAAAATGTGACAGAAGGTTCCCTTTGAACATTAGCATGTAGAACTCATCACAGGTTTTGATTGGATATGTTATAGTGCTCAAAGGGACTCCCAGATCAAAAGTTATGATCATTTGAAGTTTAAGTTTAATTTTAAACTTATTTTAGATCTTTTATTTATTTATTTTATTTATTTTTTGCCTTCAAATTGTTATTAAATGATTATTGGTTGATGATAATTATCAAATTATTAAATAAAGATATTTTTTAAAATATTTTAAAGGCATTTTTACTAATTCTAATATATATTTAATGTAATAGTCTATTTATACTTATCTAAAACATATTTAAAAAATATATATTTTCTTTATATCAATATAAATATAATTATATATCAATATATTATTTTTCATAAAAATTATTTTTTTTTAATATATACATTATCAGTGCTAGGAAAAAGCACTGATAAAGCCCCCCGTTATCAGTGCTACTAAAAAATCACTAATAAAGCGATCCCCTTTAACAGTGCTAAAAAAAGCACTGATAAAGCCTCACTTTTAACAGCCCTTTTTTTAGCACTATTAAAAGTTCCCTTTATCAGTGATTTTTTTAGCACTAATAAAGGCTCCCCCTTTATCAGTGATTTTTTAGCGCTGATAAAGGGTTGCACTGTGGAAACTCAGTTTCATGGTAGTGCGACTAGTTTTATTTTATGCATGCTATAATAGACTAATTAAATAGAAGATTTGTGTTCTCAGGTGTAGATGGAAAGTGTGTGGTTATCATTGGTGACATGGGTTTTCAGGTGGGATGTTGGAATTTGGAGCCCCTTATTTCCTTAGTGTCTGGATTCTCTATGGAATTATAAAGAACATAGAAAGAGGAGGTCCAAAAGGTTTATAGGGATTTCATGGATATTTTCCTTAAAAATGTTGTGACACTGCCCCCTTAACATGACAATGAGTTTAGGATAAACTTGTATTCTAGGGATTCTATGTTTCCAATGGATTTATATCGGATGGTGCCTAATGATTAATAATATTTGAAGATTCAAATATATTATCTAATTCATAGGGGTTACATCTAACTAGTGAAACATCATGGGGTGCTCCAGTATTATTCTCTAAGGAGGAGGATAGTAGTATTAGGTTGTGCATAGACTATCAGAGGTTGAACCAGGTGAAAATAAAGAATTTGTACCCTCTTATAAGGATCTATGATCATTTTTACTTGGTGAGGGGAGATATTTAGTTCTCAAATATTTATTTGAGGTCTATATATCACCAGTTAAGAGTGAAGGATGGAGATATTTAGTATATTGTCATCAGTTGTAGTTATGGGACCTTTGAGTTCATGGTCATGCCTTTAAATTTTATGAATGCACAGTTCGTGTTCATGTACCTTATTAACTTCATGTTCTATGAGTTACTAGATAGGTTTTTCATTATATTCATCAATGATATATTAATATACTCAAGGTCATAGGAAGTTAATTTCATGAATCTCAGAGCTATTTTGTAGGGTCTTCATCGACACCAACTATTTGAAAAGATGTCCAAGTGTATTTTTTGGATATAATAGGTGCATATCCTCATGAATTTGGTGTCTTATTAGGGTGTGGAAGTGGACCCATCAAAGGTCAAGGATTTCTTTTTGGAAGCACCCAAGAATATGGCAGAGGTTTGTGGATTCCTTGGTCCCACAAGATATTATCAGAGATTTGTGCACAATTTATCTTGAGTTGACACCCCATTCATATCATTTATTAGGAAAGATCAATATTTTTTTGGATTGAACATATCCAATAAATGTTTGGTTACCTAATGGGGAAGTTCGTTAGTGCTTCAGTGCTTAAGTTTCTTAAGGAGGGTGTGATATTTGAGGTTTTCAGTGACACATCCTGTTTGGGATTGGGATAAATCTTGATGTAGAACAAGTTAGTGATAACTTATGATACTAGTCGATTATTCCATCACAATTATAACTATAACAACCATGGTCTAAGGATAGTATCATTTTTGTTTGCGCTAAAGTTGGGGAGACATTTCCTCATTGGGGAGCACATTGTGGTCTTCGTGGACAATAAGAGTTTGAGGTATGTATTTTCTTTGCATGATATGAATCTGTGACAACATATATTAATATAATTTCTTGAGGAATATTATTTTCATATCTCCTACACCTTAGTAAAGAGTAATTTAATGGATGATTCTTTGAGAAAAAATTCATAGAAGGATTTATTTTAGTAGTCTATTGATGCTTGGAGAGAAATAGAGGAGTTGGAATCCCTGCACTTAGATACAAGGGTGGATAATGGTAGAGGTTATTTGTTTCATATAATGGTTTATTAATCTCTAATTTAGTAGGTGGAGGAGTCTTATTAGGAATAATCATATGTATAGTTGATGTTTGATAGTTTTGGACATGGTGATGTTCCCAAGGGATAGTCAGAGGATTTTCAAAGCCCGAAGGTTTTTTGAGGAAGGTTGTTTGTTCTTATAGTGATGTGTGAGGGGGTACTTCATGAGTTTCATATATCACCTTTAGTAGTTTACCCTAGAGTTTCCAAGATGTATCATGTATTGGGGACACATTTTTTGTGTCCTGGAATGCAACTGGTATTGGAGATGTTTGTGGATTGGTGTCTGATTTTCTATCAGGTAAAGGCTGATAATCATGTTCCTAGAGGTTTTTTGTATCCCCTGGATGTTCCCAAGTGTAAATGGGACAACATATCAATAGATTTATTCATAAGTTTACTCCAATATCAAGTATATTGTTATGGTATCTGGGTAATTGTGGATCAATTAAAAAAATTGGATCACTTCATTGAAATTAAAGAGACAGGAACCATTGATGTTTTATAAAAAAGTTATATGAATTATGTGGTGTGAAAACACTAAGTACTAATGTCCATTGTCTAAAATAGTGATTTGTATTTTACCTTGTGATTCTAGATGGTATTACATCATTATTTTGGAATTCAGTTATGCCTCATCACCTCCTTTCACCCTCAGATGAATGGGCAGACATATCGAACTATCCAACCTTTAGAGGATATGTTACGGGAATGCATATTAGACTTTAGTGGATCAAAGTCACAACACTTTTCCTTGGTTGAGTTTTCTTATAATGACTCTATCACTCATCCATTACAATGGACCCATTTGAGGCCTTTTATATGTATTCATTCCATTCTTTTTTATGTTGGGCAGATGTTATGTAGTAAGTAGTTCTTGGACCTAATGTGGTGCATAGTGTAATAGAGAAGGTTATGTTGGTTTGGGAGAGGTTGAAAGTATCATAGGATTGTAAAAGTTCTTATGATGATCATAGGAGTATTCCCTTGAAGTTTAAGGTTTAGGATCACATGTTTTTGAAGGTTTTCCCTCGATGTGGGAAGCATTGGTTCAGAAAAGAATGTAAGATATCGCCTCAGTTTTTTGGGCCCTTTGAGGGGTTGGTGAACGTTTTCAAGGTGGATTATTAGTTAGAAGTTTTTACACAACTGGACCAGATCCATGATGATTTTCATGTCTCTTATTTTCATCAGTATCTTCATGATGACTCCCATTTCATTAATTGTTGAGAGTTGGATATAAAAGATGATCCAATATTTGTGGAGTATCCACTGGAGATCCAATACCATAAAGACAAGGTATTGTGTGGATGGACCATTCCATAGGTTTTTGTACTATGGAGGTATGGTGTCCTAGAGCAGTGTACTTGGGAACATGAGATGAAAATTCATGCCAATTACCTATATTTTTATTTGATTTTTTCCTTTATCTATTTTTCATTGTGATGTGCTATTTTTACCTCTGTGTTTTATTAGATATGTTTTTTCCCCTTGATGTGATATTTTTTCTAAAGTGTGGTAATGTTTTTGTAGAGACTCAAAGCTTGACGTACATGGAAATTACATTGCATTTGTAGAATATTTAATACATAAAAAATAGATTCCCAAAGACCGTATTAGTTTAGTGTCTTTGGAAACTTGGAACATAAACTCCTAATCATGTTGAAAGATCTTCAACATCTCCGATAACGATCTTCCCCTTTTTTCCAACCTAAAACCTTCCTTTATATCCTAGGGATATGAAAACATAAAAATGGTGAGCTCAAATGCTCAGTAAGGTTAAACTTGTAGAACATAAAACAATCCATAAACATTTGATTGTAAAAACATGAACATGACCTAACTCTTAGCAGTACATAAGGCATAGATCAAAAAGAAACATTAATCATGATAAAATAGCAAGGGAATAAAACATGTAATTGTGGGAAACCATTAAGCATATTATATTATTTTCATAGTATCCAAGTCATTACTGCCAAGACCATCATAGTGGAAAAAGTCCATTACTAAACCGGGATTACTTGTCGTTCTAGCCCTGTATTACTGAAGTGGATTTACTTTCAATCCCATCCATGTATATCTCATGAGATATAAAACATTACCCAATTCATTGGATGGATATATAGGTCCCACCCATCTCATATTAAAATAATTCTTACGTGTTCCACAAAACAATCATAAATCATTCATCATAACCCAAAGAATAAAATGGTTTTCATAAACATCTTCCCATCATGACATAATCTATATAAAACAAATGGATATCATTTCATCATAAAAAATAAAACCATGTAAATAATACATACATTATACTTGAAACATAAACATGCTAAATAATTTCATCTCAGATGGAAAATAGTTTTCATAAAACACTTGAAATGTATTCTTGAGTAAAATATCATTTCTTCTTCAAAATCATTTTCTTTTCACAAAATGCCACACAATTTTAAAAGAAAATTATTTTATTGAGAATAATCATGAAATCTTGTAGAGGAATCATCATGAAAAAAAATCGTTATGAAACTGTAAAAATTCATTCATGCTGTATATGTTAAAAAAACATTCTCTTCGTACTTTTGCCGGAAAAGTCAAAAAGTACCTCATATAGTAATCAAAAGAAAGATTCCTTCCATACCTTGTGGTAAAAGTAAAAAAAGGGTAAAATGAATTTAAAAAGACAAGTAAAATAGTAAAAAATTTATTAAAACATTTTGAGAACACATGGATGTGGATGATAAAGATAACCCCAGTAAATACTTACGAATGAACAATCTCGAATAAGAATGAGATTGGAATAATTATCCCTTGCCAATTATAATTAGTGGAATCATACATGTCATAAAATAAATAAAATGACATAAATATGTAAATATAATATTCTTCATAATAAATATCTTAAAACATGAATGGTAATTATAAACACCATATAAAAATAAATAGTTTGTGATTAAGGTATATGTCTCACAGAAATAAGAGTGAGACGAAATAATCCCTTACCTTAGGTACGATATGCTTCGTATGTATCTGAACCTTCTGTATAGTGGGTTTAAAAAAAATTATTAACTTTCAACAGAATCATAATTATATTTATGATATCATATATGATTCACTTAGGTCTTTATATAATTCGTTCATTTGTCAATCCCATGTTAAAGCAACGCTTTGGGTAATAATCGTTTCATTTATCGTACGTGTTTGGAATTGTTGTTCTTGATATTATTACTTATATCATTATTTCCTTACTTAAAGAATGTAAAACATGATTTTTATATCATTTATATTCAGTATATATATATATAATAGATAGATAAATGAAATGAAATACACCGTTCATGGAGACGGTAGGTCGTACCTACGCATGAATGATGTTTTCCTTTCCTTGTTGACTTGAATGGAAGTAAGTAGATGACATACATATATATATACATAAATATAGTAGAATTATTATGTCATATATTTCATTATTATTCATTATATATACTTTACAATCATTCTTGAATGGTTAACATGGAGAACGAATCTCATCGCGTCGTGGAGACGGTAATCTGTACGTATGCACGGGCAATGATATCTTTCCCATAATTATTTAATGGAATTGGATCGGATGATATAATATCTCATAATTAGTATAATTTTATAATAATAATATATATTTATTCTTTACACCATTATACACATCCAAGTAAGGTGGTGGTGGAAAACAGATTACACCACGGCGTGGAGACGGTATTCCATATGTACGCACGCGTGGTGATTTTGTTTTCCGTAGGATGGATAGAAGGTGAAATAGTTTTGTTTCATATTTAAAATAAAATATCAGTATATGAGTGATACTGATGTAATTACTTTATAAGGAAACAAATAAAGAAGAGGAATTAGAAGAAGAAATAAATTTGAAATAATCAGTAAAGGATATTACCTCTTCCTCGATGCGCCACTTCTTAACCTCCTCTTAAGGCACTTAAGTTGGTCTTTGAAGAAGACCAGGACCTATAATAGTTCTATAGGGAAGTGGATAAGAGAAATGGATAGGTTTTTTCTGAGCTTGAGGGATCAAAATTTTGTGAAACGGAGAGGGAGGAGGTGCCCTTTTTATAAGGGAGGAGAGGGGCACTTTTGGAAACCTCAAATATTTTAATTTATAATAAATTCAAACCCCACATAAAAACCTCCAAAAATGACTCAATTATAAGATGAGTTGAGATAGGATTATAATATAATCATAAAATAAAATTTAGACATTATGGGAATTTATTTTAAACCTTATTAACTTGATTTATCCTTATTTAATCTATTTAATTTTATTTGTGGTAATAATATTCTAAATTTTAAATTGTTATAAATAATTACTTATGTGTTGTGAATTGTCCATAATTGGATACTTTATGAAATTTTAGACCATATAAATTTCAATTTATAATTTTTATATATTTTTTTGATTTTTAAACAATTTAATAATATGTTATTTTTATAAAATAACAATAGTGTCAATTTTGACACTATTCATTTATTTTAATTTAAATAAAATCCATAGAGAGGATATATTCGAAACAAATATTTAATATATTTATAATATGTCATATTTGTCCAGAAAATTCGTGGAGAACATTAAATAGTTCATATAATATTTATTTTAATATTTTTAAAACCATTTATTTGTTATTTGAATCAATAAAATAATTTCTACATCACTATTGTGTCATCGTTAATGATAATTATTTAATCCATAAAAATTGTAAATAAATTAACATGATGTATATAATTCTATTATATTTCTTAAGACTATTTATTTTTTATGTTTTATGAATTTTATCATCAAATTAAAATTATCAAACTTATAGATATAAGAGAGTGACATGTTGTCACTTTCTTTGGTTTTAATAATAATTACATCATTTTCATGGTTAAAAGTCCATGAAATGAATCTATTACGACCCTTAGGTGATATGGGTTGACTTTTATTCATAAAATAGAATTTTGGTAGGTTTTAGGGTAATTTTAAAATATTATTGTTTTCCTTAATTTCCTGATTTACCTTTAACTGTGGTAAATAAAATTTACCGTAGTTACTATTCATAATGCCAAAAAATAAAAAGTACCTTATTAACATAACTTGGACATAATTATTCCAAATATTGAATCCATTTTTCCAAACTCCAGACATAGAATATGCACTAATTAATTTAAAATTAATCTCGTTCTCGAAAAAAAATGGGTTTTTATTTAAAATATTGCAAAAGATTGAAATGTTTTTACCTATGAATTCAATGTAAAGTTAATGATATTGAAATAAATTATATTAAATGGTAAAAATATATTATATTTATACTTTAAAACCATTAAAGATCATAATTTTACCATACAAATTATCTGGATGAAAAAAGTTGTTTTTAATTAAAATTTAGCGTATTTTTACTATTCATCAAAATATGAACGTTATCAGAAAAATATCAAAACTTTATCCAACATAAATTTTTATATCCTAATTAAAAATATGAAGTTTATTTTGTAAAATTGAACTTATAAAATTTTTAAAAATTATATTTAAAATGGGTTCTCCATCAAAAGGCGGCAAAACTGTATTTTTTTAAAAATACATATTTTACCTGAAAATTTTATTTTTTTTCTCATTCCATGATCTAGAAAATATTTAAGATGGATGATAATGTTATAAAATTAAAAATGTAGTTAATTCTATTCATAATGGCTAGTTCATAATAATATTATAATATTATCTCATTTAGTGAAACTCGTTATTGCATACAACGCGCGTTATCGAGGAAGGTCACTATTGTGTGTAATGCAAGCCAAGTCAGGGCTGTGTGTTGTGAAATATTCCTTTGGTGTTGCATATAAAAAAATAAAAACATAGTTCATTTACACCTATATCAAAATCTATACTTGATGTTGTGTAAAATTAATTTTATTCGAAAGAACATGAAATTGTGTGCAACACAAGCCAATAATAGTGTTTTGTATACTACAAGCTAATACGGTGTTATGTATAGTGGAATATAATCTTGGTTAAACATACAACACAATAAATCAAATAAATTAAAAGGAATATTTCTCATAAAATCTTGGGGTGTTACATTCTACCCCCCTTAAAATGAATTTCTCCCTCGAAATTTTTCGGGGTTATAAATGGTTTAATACATTAAAGTTTCTTTCATCAAAACCCACATCGTAAAAAGGAATACTAAAACTTAATTTTAAAAAGTAAAGTATGAAAAGTAATTATTTCCCAAATTAAATCATCACTGGGTTTCCACATAAGATAATATAGGGGAAAATATCGATATGGAAGAGAAATCTAACCATCATGTTCTGATGAAGTGTGGTAGAGAACATGGCTAGGAAAAAGCCAACAATCACAAAGCCATAAATTTGTGATGATATAAGGTACCATCTGATTCATTGGATATGAGATTACTAGGAAAACATTTTTGGTTTTCAAGATCATTTCCCTAAAGTTGATGAATGTTTACATAAGGAGAAATACTTACTTGATTTCAGTGTAATATAATGATTGGTCATTCCATGAACAATTTCCACTTTATCTCTTATTTAAATAAATGAAGTTGAATTTTTTATTCTTGAAGTATTAGCAGATCATGCGATAGAATGATAGGTCATTCCATCTATCTCAATCATAAGGTTATCAAAAGTTATTAAATATATATAAGTCCATCTATGGTGAGATTAATCGTATATGGTTCAAAAAAATGGACTTATACTTCATCTATCATACCAGTTAATAAAATAAAACTAGTTTCTACAAAATAGGGACTTCCTGTAGGCCAGTGGTAGGTGATAAAGTCTTGTCTCACTTCTGTTATGGGTTCAATTCCCACAACCTTGTCCGCCGTGACAGGTTGTTGCCCATCCTATAGGTTTACCTTTTTCTAAAACTATACTATTATAATATTTCAGAAATAATATCAAAAATTTCTAGCCTTAAATAATACTATTAAATGTATAACTTAATCCATTGTAATAATTATGCTTATCAAAATACTTCTGTCCAATTTCATTGTATATTGAAAAAGTTTACTAGAGAGGTCATCTACCAAGAATGTGAATACCATCATTTATCCCCCATATATCATAAGATATATCTTGTTGATCGTATTCCAAAACTGTGAATACCTTAATCATGTATTATCTTGAAACATGAATTACCATATAACCTTAGTGAAAACATGAATTCTGTCAAAAGTTAACTCTTTCCACATACCAAAATCCCAAAATTTCTATATAATCAAACCATGATATCACTTTGTCCTTATATCAGTCATGATCTCATGAATACTATCAAACATATTATTTTCTCATTATCCCTTCATTATGCGCATATCATCTTCTTTCCAAAAATATTGCAATCACTTTTCATGGTTACTGGTACCATATTCTTATGGAAAACCACAATGGACCCATACATATATATTCCAATATACCATAAAATTACATCAACAACATTATTCTTGAATACAAATACCTAAACACTTCAATCCATCATCTTCACTGATTGTCATGGAATAAGTCCTTCCTTGATTTAGAAGTAACCTCTTAGGTCTGGGCATTGAGTTGGGTAATGCCCATGTTCTCCACAGATAAGACATCGAACTCCATAACAGTCTATCACTTTATGACCCTTCTCCCCACACCAATAACATCTTCCCCTCCATTTGATGTATTCGTCACGGTTCTTCTACCCTTCTTTAGAAATCTCAATCTTCCTTTCTATATGCTCCTCACCATGCTAACATTCATAAAAGTCCATCTTCCTATTATTTGATGAATTAGTAATACCACTAAAGTTCAGCTTGTTAATCATATATCGTGATGACTGATTTGGCATATTCACAATATCTTTATTTCTAGGAATTATGAAATTTCATTGCTCATTGTCGCCAATTTTTTAATTGGATTCAATGTTGACCCAATTCCTTCTAGTTCCCTCCATTGACTAAAATCAAAAACCATGGTTTAAGAAAGATTTAAAATAACAGGGAACCACATAATCATAAAAATACACTTATGGGATGTCTAACTTATCACACATTCTTTAATCCATGACACCGTAGGTTCACCCTAGGTTATTCATGATCATCAACAAAATTCTAGGAATGTAACCTATAGTTATACTAAACCTTAGGGACATCCCTAGACATACCTTAGAAATATCTCTAGTGATATCACTAAAGTTTTCTCATCCTAGTTTCCAAAGGTTAACTATACCATCACTCTAATACCAACTTTAGAGACCCGAAACTTGACATACATGGACATTACATTACTTTTATGGAATACTTAATACATAACAAAAATAGATGCCCACATATTGTATTAGATTAGTGTCTTTGGAAAATTGGAACATAAACTTCTGATCATGTTGAAAGATCTTCAACATCTCCCATAATGATATTCCCCTTTTGTTTTCCTACCTAAAACCTTCCTTTATATCCTGGGGATATGAAAATATAAAAAAGGGTGAGCTTAAATGCTCAGTAAGGGTAAAAATTGAGAACATAAAACAATACATAAACATTTGATCGTAAATACATAAACATGACCTAAATCATAGTGGTATATAAGGAATATATCATAAATAAACATTGATCATGATAAAATAGCATGGGAATAAAACATGTAATTGTGGAAAACCATTAAGCACAAGATATTATTTCCATATTAGCCAAGACATTACTTCCAAGACCATCATAGTGGAAAAATTCCATTACTGAACCAGGATTACTTGTTGTTCCAGCCCTGTATTGTTGAACTAGATTTACTTGTTGTTCCAGCCATGTCTATCCCATGATATATAAATCATTACCCAATGCATCAGATGGAGATATAGTTCCCAATCATCTCATATTAAAATCATTCTTACGTTTTCCACAAAACAATCATAAATCATTCATCATAACCCAAAGAATAAAATGGGTTTCATAAAAATCATCTAATCATGACATAATCCATATAAAACAAATGTATATCATTTCATAATAAAAAATAAAACCATGTAAATAATAGAGACATTATACTTGAAACATTAACATGCTAAATAATTTCATCTTATATGGAAAATAGTTTTGATAAAAACACTTGAAATGTATTCTTGAGTAAAATATCCTTTCTTCTTCAAAATCATTTTCTTTTCACAAAATGCCACGCAATATTAAAAGAAAAGGATTTTATTGAAAATAATCATGAAATATTGTAGAGGAAGATTCATGAAAAAAAGTTCCATTAAACTGTAAAAATCCGTTCATGTCGTATAAGATAAAAAACATTCTCCTCATACTTTTGCCGGAAAAGTCAAAAAGTACCTCGTTTAGTAAAAAAAAGAAAGATTATTTCCATACCTTGTGGTAAAATTAAAAAAAGGGTAAAATGACTTTAAAATACCTGGAAGAATAGTAAAAATTTTATGAAAACATTTTGAGAACACATGGATGTGGATGATAAACATAACCCTAGTAAATACTTACGAATAAACAATCTCAGATAATAATGAGATTGGAATAATTATCCCTTACCAATTATAATCAGTGGAATAATACATGTCATAAAATAAATAAAATTACATAAATATGTAAATATAATATTCTTAATAATAAAAATCTTAAAACATACATGGTAATCATAAACACCATACAAAATAAATAGATGGTGATTAAGGCATATGTCTCACAGAAATAAAAGTGAGATGAAATAATCCCTTACCTTAGGTCTGATGTGCTTCGTATGTATCAGAACCTCTTGTATAGTGGGTTTAAACAAATTATTAACTTGTAACAAAACCATAATAATATTTATGATATCATATATAATTCACTTAGGTTTTCATATTATTCGTTCATTTGTCAATCCCATGTTAAAGCAATGTTTTGGGTGATAATAATTTCATTTATCGTACGTGAACTACTGTAAATAAGGCCATTAGCGACCGCCATTGGCGGTCGCTAAAGGGCTTTAGCGGCCGCGCAGCGACCGCCGTTGGCGGTCGCTGTTGCCTCGTCGCTAGAGGCCTTTAGCGACCGCCAATGGCGGTCGCTATAGATGGCCGGCAGATCGGCCTTCAGCGACCGCCAGGCGATCGCTGAAGACCCTCTGCCGGGCACCCTATAGCGACCCCATATGGCGGTCGCTATTCTAAAAAAAATTAAATTTTTTTTATTGAATTGAATATAAATATATATATATATATATATTCATATATATACTATTAAATACAATATTTTAAATATATATATATATATAATATATTTTAAATGTTTTAATATATATTTAATATATATATAATATCAAATCATTGTGCTATAATAATTTAAAAACTTCGATTCAAGAAATAATCTCATTTCAGGTCGTTCGGAGAACGTTTGCTCCGAATGGGACCGCCGCACGCCGTTTTGGTGTTTTATGGCGCCGAAAACGCGTTTCCGGCCGCCGCGGTCACACGGCACCACCGAATGAGGTGCCGTCTGGCCGACCATTTCACAATTCACGTCCCGGATGTTGTCGTACGGTTTCATGGAATTCGGAGGTCGTTCGGGTGGTTTTGACCCCCCAACGCGCCATTTCAGCGCGCGCCGCGCTGCTGAAAACGACACAATCGGACGTGCCGCGCGCACCGCACGTCCGATGGATGTGCGGCCTCCTCCTGCATCTCAGGAATAATATTTCTATCGTTCCTGTTCGGTTTCAGGTCGTTCGGAGCACGTTTTCTCCGAATGGGACCGCCGCACGCCGTTTTGCTGTTTTATGGCGCCGGAAACGCGTTTTCGGCCGCCGCGGTCAAACGGAACCTCCGAATGAGGTGCCGTCTTGCCGACCATTTCACAATTCACGCCCCGGATGTTTTCGTACGGTTTCGTGGCATTCGGAGGTCGTTCGGGTGGTTTTGACCCCCCCCCCCCCCCCCCCAACGCGCCATTTCAGCGCGCGCCGCGCTGCTGAAAACGACACAATCGGACGTGCCGCGCGCACCGCACGTCCGATGGACGTGAGGCCTCCTCCTGCATCTCAGGAATAATATTTCTATCGTTCCTGTGCGGTTTCAGGTCGTTCGGAGCACGTTTGCTCCGAATGGGACCGCCGCACGCCGTTTTGGTGTTTTATGGCGCCGGAAACGTATTTCTGGCCACCACGGTCAAACGCCACTTCCGAATGAGGTGCCGTCTGGCCGACCATTTCACAATTCACGCCCCGGATGTTTTCGTACGGTTTCGTGGCATTCGGAGGTCGTTCGGGTGGTTTTGACCCCCAAACGCGCCATTTCAGCGCGCGCCGCGCTGCTGAAAAGGACACAATCGGACGTGCCGCGCGCACCGCACGTCCGATGGACGTGCGGCCTCCTCTTGCATCTCAGGAATAATATTTCTATCGTTCCCGTGCGGTTTCAGGTCGTTCGGAGCACGTTTGCTCCGAATGGGACCGCCGCACGCCATTTTGGTGTTTTATGGCGCCGGAAATGCGTTTCCGGCCGCCGCGGTCACACGGCACCTCCGAATGAGGTGCCGTCTATCTGACCATTTCACAATTCACGCCCCAGATGTTGTCGTATGGTTTCGTGGCATTTGGAGGTCGTTCGGGTGGTTTTGACCCCCCAACGCGCCATTTCAGCGCGCGCCGCGCTGCTGAAAAGGACACAATCAGACGTGCCGCGCGCACCGCACGTCCGATGGACGTGAGGCCTCCTCCTGCATCTCAGGAATAATATTTCTATCGTTCCAGTGCAGTTTCAGGTCTTTCGGAGCACGTTTGCTCCGAATGGGACCGCCGCACACCGTTTTGGTGTTTTATGGCGCCGGAAACGCGTTTCCGGCCGCCGCGGTCAAATGGCACCTCCGAATGAGGTGCCATCTGGCCGACCATTTCACAATTCACGCCCCGGATGTTGTCGTACGGTTTCGTGGCATTCCGAGGTTGTTCGGGTGGTTTTGACCCCCCAACGCGCCATTTCAGCGCGCGCCGCGCTCCTGAAAACGACACAATCGGACGTGCCGCGCGCACCGCACGTCCGATGGACGTGCGGCCTCCTCCTGCATCTCAGGAATAATATTTATATCGTTCTCGTGCGGTTTCAGGTCGTTTGGAGCATGTTTGCTCCGAATGGGACCGCCGCACGCCGTTTTGGTGTTTTATGGCGCCGGAAACGCGTTTCCGGCCGCCGCGGTCAAACGGCACCTCCGAATGAGGTGTCGTCTGGCTGAACATTTCAAAATTCACGCCCTGGATGTTTTCGTACGGTTTCGTGGCATTCGGAGGTCGTTCGGGTGGTTTTGACCCCCCAACGCGCCATTTCAGTGCGCGCCGCGCTGCTGAAAAGGACACAATCGGACGTGCCGCGCACCGCACGTCCGATGGATGTCGGCCTCCTCCTGCATCTCAGGAATAATATTTCTATCGTTCCCGTGTGGTTTCAGGTCGTTCGGAGCACGTTTGCTCCGAATGGGACCGCCGCACGCCGTTTTGGTGTTTTATGGCGCCAGAAACGCGTTTCCGGCCGCCGCGGTCAAACGGCACCTCCGAATGAGGTTCCGTCTGGCCGACCATTTCACAATTCACGCCACGGATGTTGTCGTACGGTTTCGTGGTATTCGGAGGTCGTTCTGGTGGTTTTGACCCCCCAACGCGCCATTTCAGCGCGCGCCGAGCTGCTGAAAACGACACCTTCGGACGTGCCGCGCGCACTGCACGTCCGATGGACGTGCGGCCTCCTCCTGCATCTCAGGAATAATATTTCTATCGTTCCCGTGTGGTTTCAGGTCGTTCGGAGCACGTTTGCTCCGAATGGGACCGCCGCACGCCGTTTTGGTGTTTTTTGGCGCCGGAAACACGTTTCCGGCCGCCGCGGTCAAACGGAACCTCCGAATGAGGTGCCGTCTGGCCGACCATTTCACAATTCACGCCCCGGATGTTTTCGTATGGTTTCGTGGCATTCGGAGGTCGTTCGGGTGGTTTTGACCCCCCAACGCGCCATTTCAGCGCGCGCCGCGCTGCTGAAAACGACACAATTGGACGTGCCGCGCGCACCGCACGTCCGATGGACGTGCGGCCTCCTCCTGCGTCTCAGAAATAATATTTCTATCGTTCTCGTGCGGTTTCAGGTCGTTCGGAGCACGTTTTCTCCGAATGGGACCGCCGCACGCCGTTTTGGTGTTTTATGGCGCCGGAAACGCGTTTCCGGCCGCCGCAGTCAAACGGCACCTCCGAATGAGGTGCAGTGTGGCCGACCATTTCACAATTCACGCCCCGGATGTTGTCGTACGGTTTCGTGGAATTCGGAGGTTGTTCGGGTGGTTTTGACCCTCCAACGCGCCATTTCAGCGCGCGCCGCGCTGCTGAAAATGACACAATCGGACGTGTCGCGCGCACCGCACGTCCGATGGACGTGCGGCCTCCTCCTGCATCTCAGGAATAATATTTCTATCGTTCCCGTGCGGTTTCAGGTCGTTCGGAGCACGTTTGCTCCGAATGGGACCGCCGCACGCCGTTTTGGTGTTTTATGGCGCCGGAAACGCGTTTCCGGCCGCCGCGGTCAAACGGCACCTCCGAATGACGTGCCGTCTGGCCGACCATTTCACAATTCACGCCCCGGATGTTGTCGTATGGTTTAGTGGCATCCGGAGGTCGTTCGGGTGGTTTTGACCCCCCAATGCGCCATTCCAGCGCGCGCCGCGCTGCTGAAAAGGACACAATCGGACGTGCCGCGCGCACCGCACGTCCGATGGACGTGCGGCCTCCTCCTGCATCTCAGGAATAATATTTCTATCGTTCCCGTGCAGTTTCAGGTCGTTCGGAGCATGTTTGCTCCGAATGGGACCGCCGCACGCCGTTTTGGTGTTTTATGGCGCCGGAAACGCGTTTCCGGCCGCCGCGGTCAAACGGAACCTCCGAATGAGGTGCCGTCTGGCCGACCATTTCACAATTCACGCCCTGGATGTTGTTGTATGGTTTCGTGGCATTCGGAGGTCGTTCGGGTGGTTTTGACCCCCCAACGCGCCATTTCAGCGCGCGCCGCGCTGCAGAAAACGACACAATCAGACGTGCCGCGCGCACCGCACGTCTGATGGACGTGCGGCCTCCTCCTACATCTCAGGAATAATATTTCTATCGTTCCCGTGCGGTTTCAGGTCGTTCGAAGCACGTTTGCTCCGAATGGGACCGCCGCACGCCGTTTTGGTGTTTTATGGCGCCAGAAACGCGTTTCCGGCCGCCGCGGTCAAACGGCACCTCCGAATGAGGTGCCGTCTGGCCGAACATTTCACAATTCACGCCCCGGATGTTTTCGTACGGTTTCGTGGCATTCGGAGGTCGTTCGGGTGGTTTTGACCCCCCAACGCGCCATTTCAGCGCGCGTCGCGCTGCTGAAAAGGACACAATCGGACGTGCCGCGCGCACCGCACGTCCGATGGACGTGCGGCCTCCTCCTGCATCTCAGGAATAATATTTCTATCGTTCCCGTGCGGTTTCAGGTCGTTCGGAGCACGTTGTTCCGAATGGGACCGCCGCATGCCGTTTTGGTGTTTTATGGCGCCGGAAACGCGTTTCCGGCCACCTCGGTCAAACGGCACTTCCGAATGAGGTGCCGTCTAGCCGACCATTTCACAATTCACGCCCCGGATGTTGTCGTACGGTTTCGTGGCATTCGGAGGTCGTTCGGGTGGTTTTGACCCCCCAACGCGCCATTTCAGCGCGCGTCGCGCTGCTGAAAACGACACAATCGAACGTGCCGCGCGCACCACACTTCCGATGTATGTGCGGCCTCCTCCTGCATCTCAGGAATAATATTTCTATCCTTCCCGTGCGGTTTCAGGTCGTTCGGAGCACGTTTGCTCCGAATGGGACCGATGCACGCCGTTTTGGTGTTTTATGGCGCCGGAAACGCGTTTCCGGCCGCCGCGGTCACACGGCACCTCCGAATGAGGTGCCGTCTGGCCGACCATTTCACAATTCACGCCCCGGATGTTGTCATATGGTTTCGTGGCATTCGGAGGTCGTTCGGGTGGTTTTGACCCCCCAACGCGTCATTTCAGCGCACGCCGCGCTGCTTAAAACGACACAATCGGACATGCCGTGCGCACCGCACGTCCGATAAACGTGCGGCCTCCTCCTGCATCTCAGGAATAATATTTCTATCGTTCCCGTGCGGTTTCAGGTCGTTCGGAGCACGTTTTCTCCGAATGGGACCGCCGCACGCCGTTTTGGTGTTTTATGGCGCCGGAAACGCATTTCCGGCCGCCGCGGTCAAACGGAACCTCCGAATGAGGTGCCGTCTGGCCGACCATTTCACAATTCATGCCCCGGATGTTTTCGTACGGTTTCGTGGCATTCGGAGGTCGTTCGGGTGGTTTTGACCCCCCAACGCGCCATTTCAGCGCGCGCCGCGCTGCTGAAAACGACACAATCGGACGTGCCGCGCGCACCGCACGTCCGATGGACGTGCGGCCTCCTCCTGCATCTCAGGAATAATATTTCTATCATTCCCGTGCGGTTTCAGGTCGTTCGGAGCACGTTTTCTCCGAATTGGACCGCCGCACGCCGTTTTGGTGTTTTAGGGCGCCAGAAACGCGTTTCCGGCCGCCGCGGTCAAACGGAACCTCGGAATGAGGTGCCGTCTAGCCGACCATTTCACAATTCATGCCCCGGATGTTGTCGTACGGTTTCGTGGCATTCGGAGGTCGTTCAGGTGGTTTTTACCCCCCCAATGCGCCATTTCAGCGCGCGCCGCGCTGCTGAAAAGGACACAATCAGGGGGCTGTACGGGGGTGCGGGGGCTGTACGGGGGTGGCGGGGGGCTGTACGGGGGTGCGGAGGGTTGTACGGGGGTGTCGGGGGGTTGTACGGGGGTGTCGGGGGGCTGTACGGGGGTGTCGGGGGGCTGTACGGGGGTGGCGGGGGGCTGTACGGGGGTGGCAGGGGGCTGTACGGGGGTGGCGGGGGGCAGTACGGGGGTGTGGGGGGTTGTACGGGGGTGCGGGGGGGCTGTATGGGGGTTCGGGGGGCTGTACGGGGGTGCGGGGGGGGGGGGGTCTGTACGGGGGTGCGGGGGGCTGTACGGGGGTGGCGGGGGCCTGTACGGGGGTGGCGGGGGGCAGTACGGGGGTGCGGGGGGGTGTACGGGGGGTGCGGGGGGCTGTACGGGGTGCGGGGGGCTGTAAGGGGGTGCAGGGGGGCTGTACGGGGGTGCGGGGGGCTGTACGGGGGTGTGGGGGGCTGTACGGGGGTGGCGGGGGGCTGTACGGGGGTGGCGGGGGGCTGTACGGGGGTGCGGGGGGCTGTACGGGGGTGCGGGGGGGCTGTACGGGGGTGGGGGGGGCTGTAACGGGGGTGCAGGGGGGGGCTGTACGGGGGTGGCGGGGGGATGTACGGGGGTGGCAGGGGCCTGTACGGGGGGTGGGCGGGGGCAGTACGGGGGTGCGGGGGGATGTACGGGGGTGCGGGGGGGGCTGTACGGGGGTGCGGGGGGGCTGTACGGGGGTGCGGGGGGCTGTACGGGGGTGCGGGGGGGGGGGGGGGGGGGGCTGTACGGGGGTGCGGGGGGCTGTACGGGGGTGCGGGGGGCTCTCCGGGGGTGCAAAGGCCATCCCATTGATTACAAAAGTGAAAAATAAAAGTGATAACATCTAATTAATACATATTTCTTTTATCGATACCATACAGAAATTTATAAAAAATATATTGGATAATACATAATCTATAATATCAGATTTATTGATCTGTTGGAATTAGTTCGACTTTTTCAAATGTAGAATCATTCAAGATTATCTGATCAAAAACTCAATATGTGTATAAAATATTTAAAAGACCACCATGGATGGTAATAATGCATTACTTAAATGAATAAATACAGTACATCAATGTCAACCCTACCAGTAAAAACAAAAAACATATCTCGTGAATATATGGTGCGTCACGCGTTGCCATCACTGCTACCTCCTTCTGGTGGGCCAGGTGCCTACAAAAAATAAACATTATAAATATTTTAATAACAAAAATAATTTAAATTAAATAAATAAATACAGTATATACCTGCGTCGTATGATCCCCTGTACCATCAGCTTGACGCACATATTCCCGCAGTGCTCTAACCTCAGCTGTCAATTGCGCATTTGTCTCCTCGGAAGCGCGCAGCCGTGCCTCAAAATCTGACATCTGTTGTGTCATATGAGCAACAGCAGGACCGACAACCGCAGCGCGTGACACTACAGAACTAGGAATCCCTACTCCATAGGTCAAACTATAGCCATGCCCGTCCCGACCAATAATGCGATGAAAGATCTCATCCCGTCGCATGGGAAGCTGTCGCTGGTCCTCTGGCAGATGTTCTAACTCAGCTTCAAATTTATCCTGCGAAATATTTAAATATATATAAATATATATATGTTAATATATAGATTTATGTAATTATTGGTAAGTACAGACACTTACTATCAATGCTGCAACCTCTGGATCATTGCGATCACGAGTCCTTATCCACACCGACATGTTATCAGTTGCTGCACCTTGCCCTCGCAACTTTATATTAAAAGAATATAAACACAAAACCATATTAATTAATAAATTAAAAAATGAATAATATATACCTCATGTCAGATCTGAGACACGTGACGAGTCCCGAGCCTGTGAGCTGGTCCCTGCAACGCTCGATTCTTCGAATGGCGTGTTGACACCTCCTACATTCAATTAATTCAAATTTAAAACAAATCACATATTCTTGAAAATATATATAAAGAAAAATAATTAATATACAAACCTCAACACCCTCAGTAGACCAATATGCAACCAAGTCACGCCACTGAGCCGGGAGGACACCTCTCGGGACTTTTTCCAAAATGTCAAGGGCACCCATATTTGGTACCCAGTGGTCCCTCTTCACTTTGCCTTTATAATATTTCCACAGCTTACGGCATTTGCTCATACACACGGGCCGAAACTCTTCAGGGCATACTTTCAAATTTTGCTATAATGAAAATAATCAAACATATTAGTATTATTTATAAATAGAAAATAAAGTAAAATTATTTTCTTACCTGAACCTCCCTCCATAGACGATCTAATGTGTCCTGAGGGATAGAAGCCCAATCACGCGTGGTCAATGGAAATCGATGTGGGTCACGTATGATATGACCCAGCTGACGAATAAATGTCGGGGCATTCGGTCCCACGGGATGAAATACCTCATCAAATGAAACATCTATCATCGTGTCAGAATTCCATGATAATATGCCACGACCAGGGCCTCTCCTGCGAGAGGAAGAAGCAGCCGAGTCTGATCCTGTTGAAAACAATTTTATATATAAATTGAAAAATGTTATATATATGTATATATATATATGTCAATTACATAAAAAATATAGACAATGAAATTCAAACATACCTCGACCCTGAGACGTAGATGCCTCAGATGGATGATGTGGATTTTCTGCCTCTTCCCCTGACATGTCTGCAGTCATACAAAATATCAGTAATGAGTCCAAAGTGTTTAAAAGATAAATTGGATTGTTCTTAATAAATAAAACTTGTACAACTGTTAATCAAACAAAAAATGGATTGAATAATTAGTTGTGAATGAATTTTAAAAAATCAGAAAGTTAATCAACCTAAATATTTATGACTGAATTAACTTACAAAAGTGAGGATTAAAACTTATAAGGATTTATAAAATGATTAGATAATTTATGATATCCTAGGACATTCTACTGAATAGCGGGAAAACAATTATACCTTTCATTAAGCATGCAAATCGACCGTTTCTCCTTCAATAGCCGCTCTGACCCAATAAATATCTTCTTCACGTTGAACTACGGTATGTTGATCAAGTTGTTGGTAAACAAACGGAACAGTCTCGGGTTCATCTTCTTCAAATAAAAACACTCCTCGCTGAGACATTTTGACAACAACTTGCCAACTTGGATCCGAAGGCAAAGTAACGAAGAATACTTGTTCCGCTTGTGATGTCAAAATGAAAGGTTCATTCTCAACTCGTTCATTATTTCTGTATAACATATAATTAAAATTCACCAATGAAAACTGATATTGATCGACTTTACATCCACGCACTGGATCAACCCAATTACACTTTAACAATATGTACTTCAAACCGTGTGTGTATACAACTTCAATGATGTCTATCAATTGACCACAGTAATAACCAGAATCGACAAAGGGACAACCGATGCCACTGTTTTGTGTTGCTCGTTTGCCGTCAACATCTTTAATGTGAAATCGAAAACCATTAGCATCAATAGCTTTATAACGACGAGCCGTTATAGATGGACCCTCATCCAGTTGGATAAATACTTCAGGTAGCGTGGGGTCCCCTAACTCCCTCAGCTTACGAACCTACATAATTTATAAAAATCAATATTGATATATGCAGAAAGAATTAGTTTAATACTTCACTCATAATTAAAATCAATTTATACATACATAATCCTTGAACCAATCATGAAATGCCGCATAATGAGATTGTTGAATTTGCAACTCAGTCGCACGATGCATCTCTTCTTTTATCTCATTAATGTGTTTCCTGCAAATCATTACGCGATGTTTAAAAGATCAACTTATGCAAAGAAAACATGTAAAAGTTATACAAGCACATTGATAAGATACTTACTGCATTAATGGTGCAACTGATGGAGTATTGAACAAGATATATCGATGTGCTTGTATCCACTCGATGTTGTCCATATCAAATGTGGTTCCTTCTCCAACTGGACCATCATGAATCCGAGAGGGATTATCTAATTTTGTTTCAACATCCGTAAGATATTCTGCACAAAAGGTAGTACACTCATCCATCAAATAACCATTGGCTATTGATGCCTCTGGACAAGCTCTGTTGCGTACAAATCTTTTCAATGTACTTAAATACCGTTCAATAGGATACATCCACCTGAATTGCACTGGACCAGCAGCCATTACTTCATCAGTTAGGTGCACTGTCAAGTGGAACATAACATCGAAAAATTAGGGGGGGGGGAAAGTTTCTCAAAGTGACAAAGCGTAAGTACAATTCGGTCCTCCAAACTTTTTAAATCACTCATTCGTTGATTTCTTAAACAAAGCTGTCTAAAAAAATTACTCATCTCAATCAAGGGCTGAACAACATTGGGGGATAAACAATCACAAATTGCGATTGGAATCAACTGCTGAAGTAATATGTGATTGTCATGACTTTTCAACCCTTGCAATGTCTTGCTCGTCAGATTCACACACTTTGAAATATTAGAAGAGTAAACATCAGGCACCTTGACCATCTTCAAAATGGAAAGAAATGTCTCTTTCTCCTCTGTAGTCATCGAATACTGTGCAGCAGGCATATATGCCTTGTTTCCCTCAGCTAACTGTAAATGCAACTGTTTCCTTAAACCCATTTCTTCCAAATCACGGCGTGCATTAACATGGTCCTTTGACTTTCCACTAACACCTAAAATGGTCCACAATATGTTATCAAAAACATTTTTTTCAATGTGCATGAAATCCAAATTATGCCTCAACATGTTAGTTTTCCAATACGGAAGACTATAAAAAATACTTTTCTTTTTCCAATTGTGACTGCGCTGCCTACCCGCAGCACGAATATTACGTACTGGAGGATCCACCAAATCCGGAATTTCATATACCGTGCGGATGTTTTCTTCCTCAATCTGCGATAACATTTCGACTCCTGTCATGATCTTTGGTGCTGGGCTGAACTCTCTAGAACCATCAAATTCCACTCTGTCCTTTCTGAACCTGTGCTGGGGAGGGAGAAAACGCCTGTGACCCATGTATGCCCATTTTTTGGAATGTTTAAGCCATACAGATTTTTTACTTTTATTGCAACAAGGGCAAGCAAATTCCCCTTTCGTACTCCAGCCTGATAAATTTTCATAAGCTGGGAAGTCATTGATTGTCCACAATAAAGCAGCATGCAGTTTGAACATTTCATTCGTTTCGCAGTCATAAGTCATCACACCATCGCCCCAAAATTCATTCAACTCATCAATCAATGGCTGAAGGTAAACATCAATCTTATCCCCCGGACTTTTAGGTCCATCAATAAGAGTGGAAAGTAATATAAATTGTTGCTTCATACAAATCCACAGAGGAAGATTATATGGAACCAACACCACGGGCCATGTGCTATGAGTTGCACCAACCATAGACTTGAATGGATTGAAACCATCTACTGCCAATCCCAATCGGACATTACGAACATCTTTAGCAAAGTCGGGATGTCTCTTATCAAAATCCTTCCATTCATGAGAGTCTGCCGGGTGGGTTAACATGTCACTTTCATGAACTCTTTCTGCATGCCATCTCATTAAATTAGAAACTTTAGATGACATAAAAAATCTTTTCAACCTCGGTTTAAGGGGAAAGTAACGCATTTTCTTTACGGCAATCGGTTTCCCCTGTATCGCAATCTGACTTTGATGAGTCTTATTTCCCCTGTTCTCTTTCCACCTGGAAGCGCCACAAACCGTACAAATAATCAAATGAGCAGTTTCATTTCTAAACAACATACAGTTGTTTTCACATGCATCTATAGTCTCATATGTAAAACCTAAGTTCTCTGTCAACTTACGAGCATAGTAATACGACTCAGGAATCTTAGCGTCGACAGGAAGAAATTTTTTCAATAAAACCAAAAGCATGTCGAATGATGTGTCTAACCAATTATTCAAAATCTTCAAATGCAACAACTCCACGATAAACGACAGTTTATTGTAAGAAGTACATCCAGGATATAATTCTGTTTTCGCATCATCAAGTACTTCATAAAACCTCCTCGAATCACGATCTGCACCAGAGCGAAGATTTATCTCACCGGTCTCAAGATTCTGGATGTCAATGCCTTCAGGATCAAACCCACGTACCATTTCAGTAATCATTTCATGCATTGGATCAGTCATCCTTGCATCAACATCCATCTGAGCTGCATCTTTATTTTTACAACGAACATATTCTTCTCCATGATGAGTCCAACTCTTATAATTTTTCAGAAATCCATTAAAGAAAAGGTGCTCCCTCACAGTATCTCGTGTGAATTGATATCTGTTAGCACATTTTCTACATGGACAACTAATATAGTCACTTTCAAATCCTCTCGTGAAGTCAATAAACTGTATAATGCCATTGAAATATTCTCTAGACGTTCGATTTGGAAGATCAATCCAACTCTTATCCATAATAATATCTGTATAACAAACATTTACACAATACTTATTACATTTACATTTTTCAAATCAACTATATTCAAAATAAATATTAACCATTTGTTTATGAACCATTGATAAAATAATAATGTAACTGAAAGCTCATGTTACCTGATTGAGCTACAAACCTGAAAGGGAGGGGAGCCGAAGGCGGTGCTGCGAGGTAGAGGAGGCAGCGAAGGGGAGCCGGAGCCAAAGGCGGTGCGGCAAGGGAGGGGACGGGCGGCGGCGGCGGCGGGGAGCTGGAGGAGAGGAGGCGGTGAGGGGACGGGGGACGGGCAGCGAGGGGGGGGTGTCCGGGGTCGGGGGGGGAGGGGGGGCTGTCCGAGGTGCGAGGAGGGGTGTCCGGCGTGTCGGGGGCCTGTCAGGGGTGTGGGCAGGGGTGTTCGGGGTGCGGGGGTGTCCGGGGTGCGGGGGAGGGGGGGGCTGTCTGGGGTGCAGGGGGGGTGTCCGGGGTGCGGGTGGGGTGTCCGGGGTGCGGGGGGCCTGTCCGGGGTGCGGGGGGGCTGTCCGTGTTCGGAGGGGGGGGGTCCGAGTGCGGGGGGGGGGGGGGGGGCTGTCCGAGTTCGGAGGGGGTGTCCGAGTGCAGGGGGGGCTGTCCGGGGTGCGGGGAGGCGTCCGGGGTGTGGGGGGCGGTCCGGAGTGCGCGGGGGGGGGGGGGGGGCTTTCCGGGGTGCGGGGAGGCGTCCGGGGTGCAGGGGGCAGTCCGGAGTGCGCGGGGGGGTGCTGTCCGGGGTGCGGGGAGGCGTCCGGGGTGCGGGGGGCGGTCCGAAGTGCGCGCCGGGGGCTGTCCGGGGTGCGGGTGTCGTCCGGGGTGGGGGGGAGGGCCGAGAGGCCGGAGGACGGCAGCCGGAGGGCGGCGGCCGGAGGCCCGAGGGCGGCGGCCGGAGGCCCGAGGGCGGAGGGCGGCGGCCGGATGGCAGGCGGCGGGGGAGGGCAGGCGGCGGGGGAGGCCGGGCGGCGGGGGAGGCCGGGCGGCGGCCGGAGGCCGGAGGGCGGCGGCCGGAGGCCCAAGGGCGGCGGCCGGAGGCCCGAGGGCGGAGGGCGGCGACCGGAGGGCAGGCGGCGGGGGAGGGCAGGCGGCGGGGGAGGGCGGGCGGCGGGGGAGGGCGGGCGGCGGGGGAGGCCGGGCGGCGGGGGAGGGGAGGGCGGTGAGGGAGGGAGGGGGTTAGGGCGGAGGGAGATCGAGGGCGCGGGGGGGGGGGACGCAGAAACCCCCCGAATGTTTTATACAGGTTAGCGACCGCCATTGGCGGTCGCTAATGGTTAGCTATAGCGACCGCCAATGGCGGTCGCCAGAGTATGGGGGGCTCCAATGCCCCCTTTTCTAGTAGTGGTGTTTGGACTTGTTGTTCTTGATATTATTAATTATATCATTATTTCCTTACTTCCAGAATGTAAAACATGATTTATATATCGTATATATTCAGTATATATATATATATATTAGATAGATAAATGAAATGAAATACACCGTTTATGGAGACAGTAGGTCGTACGTACACACGAATGCTGCTTTCCATTCCTTATTTACTTGAATGGAAGTAAGTAGAGGACATACATATATATATACATAAATCCAGTTTCATTATTATGTCATATATTTCAATATTATTCATTATATATACTTTATAATCATTCTTGAATGGTTAACATGGATAATTAATAACATCGCATCGTGGAGACAGTAATCCCTACGTACGCACGAGCGATGATATCATTCCCATAATTATTGAATGGAATTAGAGTGGATGATATAATATCCCAAAATTAGTATCATGTTATAATAATCATATATAGTTATTCTTTACACCATTATACTCATCCAAATAAGTTGGTGTTGGAAAAGAGATTGCACCACGACGTGGAGACGGTATTCCATACGTACGCATGCGCAGTGATTTCATTTTTCTTAGGATTGATAGAAGGTGAAATAGGGTTGTTTCTTATTTATAATAAAATATCAGTATATTAGTGATACTGATTTTATTACTTTATAATTAAACAAATAAATAAGGGGAAGTATAAGAAGAAATAAATTTGAAAGAATCGGTAAAAGAGATTACCTCTTCCTCGACTCGCCGCTTCTTAACCTCCTCTTAGGGTACTAAAGTTGGTCTTTGAAGAATACCAGGACCTCTAGTAGGTTTATAAGAAAGAGGAAAAGATAAATTTATAGTTTTTAGATTATCTTTATGTCTCAAAATTTTGTGAATAGGAGAGGGAGGAGGTGCCCTTTTTATAAGGGGGGAGAGGGGCACATTTGGAAACCTCAAAAATATTAATTTATAATAAATTCAAAACACACATAAAAACCTCCTAAAATGAATCAATTATAATATGGGATGATATAGGGTTGTAATATAATCAACCAATAAAATTTATATATGTTGGGAATATATTTTAAAACTTATCAACTTGATTTGTCCTTATTTAATCTATTTAATTTTATTTGTGGTAATAATATTCTAAATTTTAAATCGTTATAAATAATTACTTATGTGTTGTGAATTTTCCATAATTGGATACTTTATTAACTTTTAGACCATATAAATTTTACTTTATATTTTTTAAATTTTTTTGTGATTTTTAAACAATATATTAATATTTTATATTTTTAAAATAGCAATAGTGTCAATTTTGACACAATTCATTTATTTTCATTTAAATAAAATCCACACAGAGGATATATTTGAACCAAAATATTTAATGGATTCATAACATGTCATATTTTTCTATAAAAATCATTGATAACATTAAATATTTCATATAATATTTATTTTGATATTTTTGAAACAATCTATTTTATATTTCAATCAATAAAATAATTTCTACATCACTATTATGTCATCATTAATGATAATTATTTAATCCCTTAAAATTAGAAATAATTTCATATGATGTAGATAATTTAATTATATTTGTATAAACTATTTATTTTTGATGATTTATGATGTTTATCCCCAAATAAAAATTATTACACTTATAAGATATAAGAGAGTGACATGTTGTCACTTTCTTTGGTTTTAATAATAATTACATCATTTTCATGGTCAAAAGTCCATAA
Organism: Viscum album; assembly: GCA_963277665.1. Classification (NCBI taxonomy): domain Eukaryota; kingdom Viridiplantae; phylum Streptophyta; class Magnoliopsida; order Santalales; family Viscaceae; genus Viscum; species Viscum album. The sequence goes on from OY728143.1 coordinate 328,218,535, forward strand.
AATGAATCTATTATGACCCTTAGGTGATATGGGTTGTATTTTATTCATACAATATAATTTTGGAAGGTGTTTGGGTAATTTTATAATATTATTGTTACCCTTAATTGCCTGATTTACCTTTAACTATGGTAAATAAAATTTACCGTAGTTACTATTCATAATGCCCAAAAATAAAAAGAAACCTATTAAAATAATTTATACCTACTAATTCCAAATATGGAATCCATTTTTCCAAACTCAAGACACATAATATGCAGTAATTAATTTAAAATTAATCTCGTTGTCAACAAAATGGGTATTTATTTAAAACATTGCAAAAGATTAAAATATTTTTACCTATGAATTCAATGTAAAATTAATGATAATGAAATAAATTATATTAAATAGTAAAAATATATTATATTTATACTTTAAAACCATTCAATATTATAATTTAACCATATAACTTATCTTGATGAAAAAAGTTTTTTTTAATTAAGATTTAGCGTATTTTTACTATTCATCAGAATATGAATGTTATCAGAAAAATATCAAAACATTATCCAACGTAAATTTTTATATACTGATTTACAAGAAGAAGTTTATTTCGTAAAATTTTATATATAAACTTGTTAAAAATTACATTTAAAATGCATGTTCCATCAAAAGGTGGAAAAACTGCATTTTTTGAAAAATACTTATTTTACCAGAAAAAATTATTTTGTTCTCATACCATGATCTAGAAAATGTGTAAGATGAATGATAATGTTATAAAATTTAAAATGTATTTAATACTATACATAACAGCTAGTTCATAATAATATCATAATAATATCTTGTTTAGTGAAACTCGGTATTGCGTACAACACATGCTATCGAGGAAGGTCGTTATTGCGTGTAATGCAAGCCAAGTCAGGGATGTGTGTTGTGAAGGATTAATTTGGTGTTGCATATAAAATAATCAAAATATAGTTCATTTACACCTAGATCAAAATCTATACTCAGTGTTGTATAAAACTAATTTTATTCAAAAGAACTTAAAATTGTGTGCAACACAAGCCAAGAATAGTGTTGCGTATACTACAAGCTAATACAGTGCTGCGTATAGCACAAGATAATCTTGGTGAAGCATACAACACAAGAAATCAAATAAATTAAAAATAATATTTCTCGCAAAATCTCAGGTTGTTACAGTTCTTACATGTGAAAAAGGGAATAACTTATTCATAATCAAGACTTGTTATACTATGATGTGAAAAAACCCATGTGGGTGAGTCACTACTACCCAGAGTAGATAGTATCTTGACATGGAGGATAGAATTTGCTGATTCATATATTCAAAGTAGTATAATTTTTCCTGTTTTTTTGAGAGTTTGGGTTAGTGGGTTTAGTTGGTTGCATCATTTTAGATCTAATGATATCCTTGAGTGGTATCTTGAGGGATGGTTGTTTATACCCTTTCTCTCATTCCTTCCTAGTAGTTTTTTAATTCTCAAGGGTTAGAATAGTTTAATAGGTATCTTATTTAATATTGAAGAGCATATGGCCCATTAATTTTCCAAAAATATACTGATTGAGGTATCTAGGGGAGGTATGGGGTGTTTTGTGGCTAATAATGTCATTCTGGCGATAGGTCATTTTTGGGGGTGGGTTATTCTAGTGGTAAGATATTTATAGAGGTGAGTTGTTACAAAGGAAGGTCATTCTGGTGGTTACTGATTCATTTTAGTGGTAGGTCATTTTGGTGTTAGTTCATTTCTAGTGGTGATTAATTATGGCAGTTGGTCATTTCTAGTAGTAATTTATTCTGGTGTTATGTCATTCTTCTAGTATGTCATTTCTGGCTGTGATTCATTCTAGCAATATTTCGTTTCTAGTGATGAGTCATTATGGTGGTAAGTCATTCTGGAGGTAGATCATTTCTAGCAGTAATTCATTCTAGAAGTAGGTCATTTTTTTGGTGATTCATTCTAGTATTAGATCATCCTGTTAGTAGGTCCTTTCAAGTAGTGATTCATTCTAGTGGCAGGTAATTTTTAGCAGTAATTCATTCTGGAAGTAAGTCATTTCTGGGAGTGATTCATTTTGGCGATTGGTCATTTGGGTGGGAGGTCATTTCTATTAGTGATTTATTTTAATGATAGATCATTTCTAGTAGTAGTTCATTCTGGGGGTAGGTCATATATGGTGGTAAGTCATTTTCGTAGTGAATTGTGAATAGTGTTTCTAGTTTTTTCTAAATTTAAATATTTGTCATTTAGAAGTATTTTACAATGAAAAATGGATTTAATGCTTTATTTAAGGATTTTTTATGTTTTTTTAATGGTCATAATTATAACTTCAATTTCTAAAAATTTTTATACCATTTAAATTTTTAAAAGGTGAGTATTTAAGGATATTCAACTTTAATGGACAATTAAAAACATATCAAATCTGGTTGTTCAGGATCTAATATTTAAAAATAGAATTCCTTCCTTCATTATTTCAGGCTTACTTTTTCTTTAGAAGAGAGGATAGAAATCCTTCTACCCATGGAGTCACAGATCATCATTGCTTCAGTTGGATCAAGTTCCCCCAAAGTGCTTTCCTTCTATATGTGTACACCTTGTTTCTAGTGCATCAATTTGGTATAAGGCTCAATTATTCCAGATAGGAATTCATTAATTTCTTCTTTATATGTACCATGTTGAATGGGATACTCTTGTTATCTATTTGGAAAATAGCTTCATCCATATTAACAAAGATAATTAATTAGTTAAAATAAAATATAAAGGGGAAGTCAAATACTTTGAATGCTTTTATATATTTTGATTTTGATATTAATAATATCTATGTTTTTTGTATCACTGAGTTCCATGACATTTAATATCCCATGTTTTTGTTATTTTCTTATAAATCATGATTCCCATGTTGCTTTAATTTTTGTGACACCCCCATAAATAAGTGGTTAACTATTTATACTCGCTTATTGAATTTGTGGCACAGGGATATATAACTTTTATCATAATACCCTTAAATAATGAAGCTGTATTGATTGAAATCCCATATGTGTAATATATAAAATGTTTTGTTGTGTGTTGTGATATGTTTTTTTATAGTTGTGTGTTTCAGGCTCACTGTGAGGATGGGATGAATGGTGGTATTGCGGTCATGCATCAGGGCTACGATTGTAGTTTTGACGTGGTTTTGAAGTGGGGTTGAAATGGTGGTTAGTTATGATAGTTTTTTTATTAGCAATGGAGTTAAATACATTATAATGATATCAAATGGGATGTTAATAAATTTTTAATACAAAAAATTAAGGGGGTGTTAAAGTGGAATTTATTGATAAAATGTATTCTTTAAATTGGAAAAATATGGGTTTAGAAGTGGAAAGTGATTTGTGGTTTTTTTTTCTTGTGAGGGGTTATGCATTTAGATTTAGAAGAAAAAGTAGAGTATCATGTGAGATGTTTTATACCTTTATTTTTTACCATTGTGATTGGGAATGTTTTCTATTTATATATATTTATATTTTTTGTATATTTATTGTTATTTCTATATGTTCCCCACCCACATCGAGCACCATGTCCCAACACCAACTATTTTGGATCTATTTTTCCAATAACATAGTGGGAGAATGCATTGTAAGATACCCACTCTTCCCCACACCCACTTCTAGGTGTTGGTGATATGAATGGGTTTTAATGGAAATAAGTCAAACTTTCCAATATCTACATCTGATGATATGAGATGTTATGGCCCATGTGTCTTTAGGTGATATGTGATGTGATTTATTTTGGTGGGTGTAGAGCATGGTAGGATGAGGGAATGAGGTTTATTTCATTAATTTCCATGATACCCTGCTACACTAGTTATGAGATGTGATGTGATGAGATGACCCAAGTGTATGTGGTAGGGTTGTGATGTGATGTAATGTTATTTGGAAGAGGTGGGAGCTCCAGGATGTACAATGTTGGGGTGTGAGAGAAAAATATCAGGGGGGTGCGAGGTACCTTATCATCAATATGATTTGAAATTTTTTATTAAACTTAGATGTTTTATATAATGAGTGTGACTTGGTGAGTTTGGGCTTTCGGTTAGTATACCCACATAGGTCTTGTTGGTTTTATTTTTTTTCTTACATGTGCATTTGTATGCTCTTTTCACATGTACATGAGAGATTTTGGTTTTCTTAATGAGTATACATGTATGCTCACCCTATGATTATAAAACTCTTTTATGGTTTCTAATAGGACTTCATGGACCACGCCAGACATTAATCTCTTAGATCTTTGTAAATTTTTTGTGTCGCTGTCCTAGTTTTAATTTGGGTATTTTATTTGGAAAATTTTTTTTGTTTCAGTTTTACTTACACATGCCTTATGGGATGATTTCTAGATTTATTATATATATTTCATGGAGTGTATTGTTGTTGATTCATATTATCTCCTGATCCTATTTATATTATATAGGGTAACTCCTCACATTTATGAGATGTTCATACCCTTGGTGCAAGTCACTAACCTGAGGCCTAAGGGAGGTGGGACTTAGGGGTCATTATCTCTTTTACTTTATTAAGATGTATTTGTAATGAGGGGGAAATGAAAAAAAATACACAAAAAATATAAATATATATATATATATATATAATTTATTCAAGAATATTAAATTTTGAAAATGAAGATAAAGAGGTGATAAACCCAAAAGGAAAGATTTGGGTTTGAGATTCCCCTTAACATAGATCCTGATTTGATTTCCCACCTTTGTGCCTCCTATATGATAATAATTCTTTTAACATTTAATCAAAGATGATTTTTGTTTGTTTTTTTCAATACTAAAAAATTATAATCATTGAATATTATTTTTTAATCTCAATTTTCTAATTTCATGTTTTTTTAAGATATGTATTCATAAAAATATCCAATATTGTTTTTATTTAATTTGTAAATTTTATTTAAATAATCTTATAATATATTAAAATACATTTATAATATATAATATAAATTAAAAAAACTTATAGGTGGTGATAATTAAATCATTTCAAATATCCACCTAGGATGAAGAAACCATCCATTAATGGGATGTTTCAAAGGAGGGAGAGAGAGTATATACACTAAAATTAAACTCAAATACATATAATAGTATCCAATAACATTAATATATTATATAAATATATATTTAAATGATAATAAGGTAGGAAAAAATATATTGAGATATTTTAAAATAAGGATAGAAATAAAAATAGAAGGAAAAGATTTTGGGTTACTTCTTCAGTGCTAATTTACTCTTTTGTTATAGTGATAAATCATTGAGGGATTGGGGTAGGATGAAATAAGAATATCTATAAGGTTATAAGGATACATGGGAATAGGTATTTGGGTATATTTATTCCTTTAATAATTGGATGGGAAGTTATTTTTCTCGGAAGGGATAGGGGTATTTATACTTGAGGGGAGGCATGTCTCTGGGTTAAAATACTGAAAAAATTATAATTCCCAATGTAAACCTTGTAATATAAATTTTTTCACATTATGAATTATATATTAATAAAAAATATTTTTTATTAACATTCAAACCCTTCATACAAATAATTTATTATTTTATAAATAAGAAAATTATACAAAATGAAAAATTGTTTTTAATGAAATACTTTACATTTTTAGACTTTAGAAAATGCCTTTCCAATTTAGTATTTGAATTTATTAGTTTATATATATTATTAAATCTTTTTATAGTTGATCCAAAAATTATATAATTTATTAGTACAACATTATATAATAAATTATGTAATTAAAATTTATTTTTTACATAAAAAATATATCTTTAGTATTCTCTTAAAAAAGAATTTTTTTAAGAAAATTACTAAAACATCACCCTTCAGAATTGACATCTATGTTGTTTCTCCATGAAAATTTCATAACATGAGGCACCCCATGACCCATTCCCTCCATTATTAATAGACCTTAAGGCCCATGGTAAACCAAAATTCCTAATTCCATGGGCATTTTTCTTCCCATTTTAGATAGGAACAAGACCCAACCATCATGTGATCACATAACCTTACTCCAATATCTACTAAATTCATTGAAGAAGCTATCAAAAATTTATTCACATCTAAAAATACCTATCCAAAGGGTTCTAACACTCAAAAGATAAATCTAACCCGAGTTATTAATAAACCCCTCACCTAAAAAAATCAAATTTCCTTTGAAAATTGTAACCTTAAAAGGGAGGGTATTTATAATCTCTTCACCATAGAACTTTTAATCCCTAAGAAACCTCAGTGGTCTTTTATCAATTAACCCAACCTATCTTAGTTTCCAATTTGTAATTAATCAATTAGATTTTATCTTGGAATGTCGAATGATCTTCCACTACGCAATTCCATACAAGAGGTGCAGTATTCATCAAAAACTAATCTACCACTCATCAACATCAAAAAAATAATGATATAGTGATTACGCATGCTTTTCTATCTCGAGACACCATGGTTTCATCAATTAATTTATCATATTGCTCGTGGTGCTCCCCACTATAGAGATCTGCTCGCAAGGGTCTATTCTAAGACATTATTCTTTCAAAAATCATAATCCCATATCAAAACACATTTCTAATGCTCCAATGAACCACTATAGGTAGTTTCTATCTCACAACACCAAATTATACATTAAAACATTTATAATTCCTCATTTGGATGATAATTCACAAAAATGGATTGTTGCAACCACCAATGTGCAATCTCATAGATCCATCATAATTTCTTAACTCCTAAAGGCATACATAGATCATCTAACACCCACACCAAAGTCTAAATATGACTTTTCTTGTAAATCCATGTTTGGGTCCTTGACCAACCGTATTTACACTACTTGTCATGATTTAATCCCTTGAAATGGAACAATTTGATCTAAATCATGCATGGATCACATCCAAAACATTTAAACCCTAATACCAATGCATCCATACAAACCAATATATGAACCTAAAATATAGTTTTTATCAAGTAAATATATAAAATTAGATTTATATACTCACTAAAACCCTATTTCCATATTAACTATCCAATAAATAGCCACATCACACATATGAACCCACTAACAATAATTTATTCTTCCTCATCCCATGTTCCTTCTATTTTCACTTGTAATTATTGGAAATGGTCATCTCGATCATACATAAATGACAACATGAAACCTCAAAAATAAATAATTTATAAATCATCACAAACATCATCTTCATCAACCATCATTATTCATCAATAACGAGGGCCACATCCTCCATGACAAGTAGTTAACTCCCCACTATATAGATTTCCTTATACCACTCCTCGATCACAACCATAGTAATTTCCCTCATCAATCCACATTGATAGTACTTGTAAAAGAAACCCCTTAGTTCAATCGCATCGCGGCATGACAATCCATCTCCAAACTCACCAAACACCACTAGGGGACATCCCTCATTCTCATTAAGATCTAGAAACTATACCCATAAAAATTTCATCAATATCATGGGTCCATATCTAAAATAACCTCTCACCTCATAGGGAAATTTCCCATTTCATTATAAAACACAAGAAACCATTCCTACAAGCATTTCATCAATACAACCAAACATTGAGTCGTACAAAATCTCTCATATATTCACATACTAATATAATTGGGTATAATTGGTGTGTATAGCCTCATTCACATCCAACCCAATAGACACACACTCTTGTAAAACCCAATTGTAGAAACTGACTTGTGATCCATGAGTCATGTATTTTCAAAATTAGGCTTATGAACCTAAACGACCAGCTATGCTCTTCATGAATTTCAGTCTTACCTTATCATAATTACCATCAATAATCCTCTTAAAATATCAATAATTTCACTTCTATTGTGGTTTATCACATGATTACCCTCCAACTCAGGGGGTCTTTATAAAATTATAGTTGTCTAACCATGACCCATATATCCTATATCTAACCATCTAGGATCATGATCTATTATCCCATCAAGAACCACTCTCAAAAACATCAGGGTTAGGTATTCAACCAATCCTACCCTTTGAAACACACCTTGATACCCAAGCACCTTAAGTTCTTTTCATCATAAAGATCAAGGAATCTCCATACCTATACCATATATCATATAGAACCTACCATTCACCAATGTCAAAACCTAAATCATCTACCCTTTCTTATCATCTCTAAATAACTCACAAACCCAAGCTAACCCCACTCTTGGGTTAACCACACATATCGCATTTAATCTAAACCATAATACTCAGGTCACTAATATCCTAAGACAAATCTCAAGGCACTAAGCCACCCCGCCTAACCCATTATTATATCTTACATATGTAGTGACTCGTAGAAAACACCACTTTATTTTGGTTTCTAATATCACCCTTCAAATCACATGTAACACCCACTCTAAGGTTCCCATGTGTATGTATATATATATCAAGTATCAAATACCAATTTATCAACCTACTAGATAACTAATTATCACTGGGAATATGTATACAAGATTACCCCCTCAAGAATCATGATCTCATCTTAGTAAACATATATATAATTTTATTACTCTATGATGATCTGTATCTAGTATATCATAGTTAGACAGTTTGGTTAGTAGAGTGTTACCAAGAAACTATAATGGAAAACACCATATAGATTATTGTTAAAAATTTAAATAACTAAACCCTTTTTCATTCTAAAACTAGAATCATAATTACCCACTAGGTTTTCATCATCAGAGCATTTATTGTCTATACCGACCAACTAAGGATCACTATATATCCCTTATAAAGGGAGTTTAAAGTCTCCATCAAACAGAATCCATCCATAAAATCCTCATTACATATCATCAAGAGAAAGTATATTGTGGTTCAATTAAGTATAATTCCACCAGCTAGTCATATGGGAAAACACTATATAAGTTTTTGTTGACATTTTAAGTAGTTGAACACTCTTTCTTCGATGATATAAATTACACAAAGACATTTTAATGTCATTTGAATCCCATATTCCAAATTTGATTCATGAACGCAAAAGTCATTCCAATAGGATAGGAACTAAAAAAATAAAAAAATATCTAATAAATAACATGAGAATCAAGTTAAATAATAACCAACACAATTATATTAGTGGAAAAATAGAATAGAAATATCATATCCCTAGTAACCTAGGATTCTCCTCAAGAACATTTTTTTGATGAAGTAGCCCAAGGTCCATCACAAGCCCAAAGAGACTCTTATATCAGCAATCTCTCTTAATAATAATACAAAATAAAAATATATGATATCACTTTTCAATATCCCTATCCTAGTTCACTCTACAGTAAAATGATTAGGTTGTTACTTGACCTCAGTCATGCCTCCTCATAAAATAGAGGCTTTCGACGAGTAATGAGGTTCTTAAGTGGTACCATGGGGAGATTGTACCCTCATATTAGAGTATAAATATTAGTGAATGTGACCAAATTACATGCATAATAATAAATTGGAAGATGAAAATCCTAATAAACAATAAATTGTGCTATTAAAAATGAAAGTTTATAATAAAGAATCCATACAGACTTGTGGTCATTTTAGCGTATAAACCGATCATCCACTAGGTCAAATGTACAAACAAATAAATGAAATAGAATAAAATCATAAAGAATCTACTATTATACTTAGTTCATGCCTCCTCTATCTCCTAAATCATCCAAGATATATGGTTGAATGATTTTAAATTTTGGCCCTTGAAAATCCTGAACCTATGAACAATGGAGGTATTTTTGGTTACCTAAGTGTAATGGCTACCAAAACAGGGTGTGATTAAAAATTAGTAGGGAAACACCCACATGGTTCCATATATACTAGTAAATGTAGTTTGTAAAAAAATTTGGGATTAGTCGAATAAATAAATAATGTGTAGAATAATATATAGATAAACATAATTGATCTTTAGGTTCTTATATGATGAGAGATATTGATTATACCTATTTTGGATAATGCCTGAGTGTCTCTAAACACATCATATGACCATGCCAACCAATATCAATCTCATAGAGGATTCCTAGAAGCACATCATAGGAAATTGAATAGTATCATGCATAATTTTTGTCCCTAATAGGTAATACTATGTGATAAAAAGTCCTAATGTTTCATCTTCTATACTTAGGAGGTAATACAAGAAAATCCAGTAGTATTAGGCATAATTTAGATCATTATGAAGTAATATTAGACAATCATGTAGACTCAAAGGTTGAATCCTAGCTTCCTAGGTTTTCAACAATTATCAGGAATCATCTTTGGATCCAAGATGCATGTCTAAGTCATAGATAAGTGTCATTCATAAATTTTTACTCCTAGGGGGTTACGATATTTCATCATAATATCAAGAATAATTACCAAACCCAAGAAAAAATTCCAAGGAATACATAAGTATCAGGCTCAACATCAATTAGGGTTCTAAGGTGGCACTTGAAATCATCATCATTTATTTCTTATATGTACCCCTCTAGAGTAAATATTTCATTGGGGTACCCTCCAAGGTCCCCTAGGTCTAAGAACATGACAAACACACCACATGGGTTCCTAATTTTCAGTTTAACATATCAATCCATCACTTGTCACTCAGAGGGAATCATGTACATCAACATCATCAAATCACATCATAAAATAATTGCACACATAGGAAATGCCTAACAAGAATCAGTCTTGAGAGGTGGTGTGATTCTCATCTCAATCCTTAAGGTTATCCTTGGTTGGTCTACACACCCAAATTATCTATAAATCTCTATATGTTCTACCCACCTGGGTAATTATAGCTTAGTGAGGAAAGAACACTCACCCCATTCTCTTCTTAACTGTCCTAAAGACTCTAAGGCATCACATGGTTTCACATGGCCTACTCAAGCTAATAATTTTCAATTCATCACTCACCTATACTTGGTGGTAACTTAGGGAACCTATCACTAGGGCCACTATATCTCATTCACATAATTTATTTAAATTATCACCCCTATAGGTATATGTATCACATGAAAAAATATTATAATCAAGGCCTTTACCATCGATGGTTGAGCCATTTTTCCAGTGCACTAGGTTCTATCAAATTTCATGTCACTTTATTCATCCCATATATAAAAATTTAATTTTAATTAAAAAATTTATAAAAGTTTAATAGGTCAGTTACACTTGGTGGAGAGACTACACATATCACAGTCAATATAAATCATGCATAATACCATAGTGAAAATTCATAAAGACCACCTACCTCAATTTTTATTTATCACCCATTTAAAGTATCTTGGCCATCCATTCCAAATACTATCCCAAGGAAACTAGAAACCATTAATTTATATGATTCCTTAACTCAAGCCACAATTCTCAATAAAAAATTATAAATTAATTAAAATTAATTATTCAATTTAATTAAAACCATTTATGAATGATTTCATAATTTAATTAAACTATTCACATTTTCCTAGAAATGTTTTAAGCCATAACCAAAAATTGAAACCTTAATCAATAAGGTTCAACCCAATCTTGACAAGAATAAATACCCATTAAATTTATTATAATAATTATAATTAATTAAAATTTTAATTTGAATAGTCTTAAATTCTCAATCACTCATAGGGAAAACTCTTCACACTGAAATGGTGACTGAATTTCCATAAAAGGTTAATAACACACACTCAAAACCATCCAAGGAAAAATCCCTTAAAAATGGAAGCTGGTCAATATCCAATTTTACATATTCCAATAAAATCACATGGTAATGTACTATTATATAGATAGAATGAAATGGAACATGATCATCCTTTTAGGAATCATCTAGACAAGACACAACCAAGCCCTATCATTGTCAGAATATAGTAACAATCTCTGATGTAATTATTGCCAAATAGGAAAAAAAATCAAGGTCTATCAATTAGAAAAAATAAAAAAAATAAGGATTCAACCATATATTTTCATCTAAATTCATGTGTAATCACCTCATTTTTATAGGAATTAAGATAGGGAAGTGGGGATCTTCCCTTCACTCAGTCACGCATGAGGAAGAAGATAAAATGTTAATCAATCCCTAAATAATATAAGATGGAAAAGGGGAACCTCAAAAAACTTAAAACAAGTAAGGGAACCATAGATTGTGTTATGTAATAGTACACCACTATGAATACCTTACAGAACCGTACATAGTGAGGATCATAGAGAGGTTTCTCACCACTTTTGGTTTCACGCAGCCACCTCAGCCACCAAAAACAGATAGCACCATGGTGTAAGGCCCTACACCTATTCATTTTGGATTGGTGGTCCTATATCCCTAGTACAATCCCTCTAGCTCACCTAGGGAAAAAATCTATGGAAATATTCCATAAAACCTGGGTTGGTTCTTCCCATGGTTCCAAAAAATAGAAACCTTAACCCCCTTACCGCATGGTGGATATCATTTCAGATGCACCAGGTGGCACCTCAACCACTATGGGCACCACTGCCTCCTGACCATTCATGGTGCCCTTATTTATTTCCCTTAGGGTTAACCCCTCGGGATTTGGTGTTATCGAAATTCCCCGCTAAACCATTTTACCCTATCTAATTCGCATATCGAGTCACCCTAGGCACCACACCTATCATGGGAACCACACCCTCCATTATGTTTGAACAATAAGGGTCTAGTAAAACCAAAAAAATACATTTCTTGTGTTTTTATACTAATTTTTGTTAAAGAAAATCTCCAAGAAATACTTTCTTACTCAACATTTCCCAAAAATCCACTCGAGCCCTTGAAGAGCCTCTAAGGCATCAAGTTAGGTCCAAAAACAACCTCCCCATGGGGGTTTAACACATTAAACATCAATTTGAACCCCGATTATCAAGGAACCCCCTCCCAAAAACAAAAAATACAATTTCTTTTGTAATTAATAACCCAAAAATATGCCGATATTTACATCTTAGAATAAAAATAATATAAATTAAAATATTTTATTTAAAAAAAATCACCTAATTAATGTTTTAAAATACACCATAAATGTAAATTAATAATAAAAATTCACTTATATAGAAAATTATTTTAATAAAAATTACTTTAAATATTAAATAAACAAATCAAAATTTACTGATGTTGAATTTTTTACAATTTACCGAGAGTAAAATTTTCTGGAAAATAGTAAAATATGCTATTAAAATACAAAAAATATTATGATTTAATTATAATTTAAAAACAGTGTAACAATTAATATTAATTAATCCTCAACAAAATTTATGTTATTTAATTAATATAATCTATTTTAATGAAGTAAAATCTATTTCCAAAACTATAATATACTTTTAAAATTCTTAAAGGAAAATTATTATTTTAAAAAAAATTGCGTAAAATTTATATTTACATAGGAAAAGTAAAATAAAATAATGGATTTTGGTTATAAAATATAAAAATGTAAAAACTCATGGAATTAATGTCAAAACCATTCACTATAAAATGGGTAAAAATATGGTTTTCTATTTCCCAAAACCTAGATTTCAAAGACTTATGTTTAGAAATTAATAAACAATTCTCCCTCATTTACTATAAATACAAACTCATCCTCCCATTACTCTTAAATCCAAAATTAGTGAGAATATTTATCTTAACATTTTCCCTATCAAGAGTCTCTTTTGGTATTTTTTTTTAAATTATAAAGTGTTCCTACTAAATTTTTAATAGGATTCCTTGCAAGGTAAGGGTTCATAATCTCTTCTCTCTTTTTATTTTTGTCAAACATTCATGTTAAATTTAATTTTAATGTTAAATGCCATTATGATTCATTGTAATTAATTACTTATCATATTATCAATTATATATCTTTATTCCCTCTCATTATACAACATCCATAATTCATTATAATTCTTAAACATTCCCATAGCCATAAACTCTATTATATAAAACTGTTATGTATACCATGTATTTATGTTATTATAGATATATTATTTCTAAGAGGTGGAATTCATCATAAAAATATTATAGAGATGTATTTGTTAGGTCATTTATCTGTTCCCAAGTGGATTGAACTCATTTTTGAAACAATTTCACCTTTTTTATCAATTTATATTGGCTAGGAAGTCTTTCCATAATGAAATTATATATCCCCAATGCATATAAAATATGTGTGACACATGATCCTGATTTTTAAATTGGATTATCATATCATTTAGTTAGTCACATACCATTTCAATCAACTATATTAAATGATTATTCCCAGTAAATATCCATCTACCATGAATGTATCATAAACCACTACTTTGTTATCATACCATTTATAGGGGTACTTCACATTACATTATAAATATCCAATTCTTTTTATATTAATCGTTTTAGGTTCACCTAGATATCCATATTATTCAATTCGATGAGGTAATATTCATATTTTGAATATCATGTATTTCTATATGGATGGTTATTGATTACTGATCCCTGATTATGAATGAGGTTTATTAGGGAATGTTATGATATATATTGTTTATCCATTCACTTCATAAGATGTATGCATTAAAGATTAATGTGATTGGTGGGGCGTAGAATTATATATCTATAGATACATTAGTGTGTCTCATAAGACAAAATAAATTGGGTAGTTGGTGTATGTCTTACTTTTTTATGTATGGTGTCACGGAATAAGGCATTGATTGTATGTTTATGATGTTTGGATATATTCATTCCATCAATACGAGACCATTTATTTTTATCCATGTGATTTATTAATATCCATTAATATGTTTTCCATGGATATATTATGCTCATTTTATCATTCATATAAATTAAATTTTACTATTAATTCATGACATATTATGTATTCTATGCTTATGCTATGCAAGATTCTATAATAAGATTTCCCTTATCAAGAGTTTGATATCACCCTATTATTGTATTCCAAATTTACTAAAGAAATAGTTAAAATTATATGTGTAAAATATGGATTTTAAAGGACAAATAATAATTTTTCCATGTATTTGTATTATGTGTATTATGTTTCAATACAATGTAATGTTCATTAATTTATATAGTTTCCTGAGAATGTAATACTCTAGAATCCCTTATATTGTTGTATGTCTTTTATGTAATAATTTAATAAACTAATGAAAAACTATGGGTTATTTTATTTGGGGTTATTATAGTTGGTATTAAAACAAGTTTAGTAAAAGCCTTAAGAACTAGATTTATAAGAACATAGTTCTAGAACATAACCCAGTGACCACCCTTATGATATTCTACAAATATTTCTAAATTACATGAAATTCATATGAATTATATAATATTATTTTTAGTTTCTATTTATATTCTTTAACTAATTAAGTATGTTCTATTCCATATATATGTCACATAATGAAAGGAATTAAAATCATTTCAATGCCCATAATCAGTGTTCATATTTCCCTCCTAATCAAATTAATGAATATTGTGTTAGAGATATGAAAATTATGAATATATTATGGTAGTTAACATAGGTTATGAGAAAAAAATACCCATATGTAATAACCAAATTCACCATAACATTTTGTAACAATGTTCAACTACTTTATGAGGTAGTAAAATATATCCTTCGATGGAACTAAGAATATGCCTGTAGCTAAACAATGGATCAATTACTTAAACAATTGTTCCTTTACTTGTAGTATAGGGAGTGGGAGAAGTCTATAAATGTATTATATCATCTATGGGGAGATAAAAATAAATTTTAGTCCTTAATTCAAAACACTAAGAATTACGAAAAAATTGAAATCATTAAATTAAAAAAATTTGAGGACATGAGATCAAGTTCAATATTATGAAAGTATATGGTATATAGTTAAAATAAATTCCCTAAATATTAATGAAATAAACCCCGAAAGAGGACATGAGATCAAGTTCAATTTTATTAAATCATAATGGTATAATTTTAGTTCCAAAATGATGTTATTTTAGGTAATTTTATCATAAACTCAAAGTTAAATAATACATTATTTGATTCTAAATCTATGAACTCATTCATATCTTGAAAGTTTTTTAAGAACAGTAAATAATCCCTTGATGAATTATGAATGGAATTGGTAATTAAAACTTCTATTATAAATATTATAGAAAATAAATTATATTTCTATATCTCTATTAAAATTAATGTAGGTTGTTTAGTTAAAAATAAGGTTGTTATAATAATTTTTGACTTTGAAATAATACGTCAGATAGATTAGCTCTCAAAATATAATCCAAGAATTTATTATTGAGAGAAGGATATTATAATCACTAAGGATAGAATAGAATACACTTTTTAGAGGTGATATATCATTACTAGTGTCTTGTTTAGAACCACCTCTAATGGATTAGCATAATGAAATTATTATAAAAGATGAATTAATGAATGATAATGGTTTCCTTAAAATAGAAGATGTATATAATGTACAAGATTATATTGATGTTTTTTCTAAGGAATTACCTAGATATCCATCTATATATTTAGACAGAAATGGCATGGTGTTGTAAATGGTCTAATATATGCTCTCAGAAGAACATAATGGTGATGGTGATCCCGAGTAAAAAAACATAAATATAAATCAAGTCATTCTTCACTGGAAAAAAACTACTTCTCTATAAGACTGATTTGTTGATAAAATCATAATTAAATGTAATATTACCCTATTTTAAGAACCTAGGTTATTTTAAGATAAGGTTCCATTGAATTTTATTAATAGATGTTGATTTTTTTTTAAATAGGATGTTGATTCATTGGCTTAAAAATACATATTCCCATTAATCAGTAAATGTGACAAGGATCATTATTCATTTATAGAATTCAAATATTCTCAAAATGAAACTGGTTTCCTAGGTTTTTTAGTTGGCCTGATTGATGGAAATAACTTGGTTTTCAATTTTGATTCTTAATATTCTTACTATCGATTTGGATCAAATGTTGTTGGTGTTCTTATTATTTTAGGATGAAAGTGTTGAAATGAAAACCTAGATTTCATCCTTGTTTTGAATTTCATGTTGTTTTCATTTGGTTTTCTTTCCCATGTCTTCTAATTCACCTATATGATGAGTCGAGTTTGAGGGATTTTGGTTGAAATTTGAGGAATCTGGTCAATATTGAATCAACAACAAAGCTTCGATATCGACCATTTTTATCTCTTCTCTATCAAAAATTGTATGTATTTATGTGACTAACTAATATTATTTGGATCATTAAAGGATCAAAATTATTTTACCAAGTGGTAAGTTATGATCACCTCCCATTTTACTGTATTAATTATAAGATCCTTTTTCATGAATTGGGGTATTTTTCTTCATCTCTTATCAATTATAATGAAGCAATTATTTTAAAGGGTTTGGTTAGGAGGGTAAAATTATTTATCTTTATGGATTTGAATGAATGAAATTACTACTCTATTGGATATTTTATGTGTATTATTTATTTTTATTTTAGAAATAATTTGATTAAAGGAGAAATTAATTTGTGTTAGTCTAAAGTTTCAATTCATAGGAGAAAATCATCATCATTGATGAAGAAGATATTGATCCTAGATTAGGGTAGTGTTCCTCAATTTTTTTCTATCCTTGGGGAATTTGTGTCTCAAAATATGGATCATGATTATGTGGAAGAAATAATCTTTTTTATCTCTCCCCTTTCATTTATGATAGTTTTATTTCTTTAATTTCCTTTGATAATAATATTCATCATGTTTGGACTATAAAGAAGGAAGTACGACCATTCATGGTATGAAGTATAGATGTTTGGAAGGGTATAAAAATTTTGGGGAGTCTATGAAAGTAGATACGGTTGATCTCTTTTAATCTATTTTCATTCATGAATCTATTACAATTGAATTTCAAGAGTTTAAAAAATCTGGGGATATGAGGTTGCACTTGTTATAAGTCTCAACATCCCCTCCATCACCAATTGAAGACATAACGAGTAGTTTTTATCAGTATAAAAAATTGAAAAGGGTGATATTTTATTCAAATATATGGATTCAGTTTATATAAATAAAAAAAGTTTTGATTATGAAAATATTACTTGTAGACTCAATTAATAGTTATTAGAAGTTATTTTGGTATCATTCATTAAAATAGAACTCTTTTCCTTTAAAGGATATGGGAAAAAATAATAAAAAATCACAAGATCAAGCTTCTCTTAATTGGATCATATTAGTGATTATTGATTAAGGGAAGTAAAATAAACATCTTTTTACCAAGAAAGTGATGAGGAGAAGGAATCATTTAAAAGATCTAAAATATTTTTCCGGAATCATGCTAATTACCACCTTTCTTGGATTTATATGAAAATGATTCTAATAACTAAATGTATCAATGTAAAATAGATTATCCTAGACCAAGGATTATATGGATGGATAAATATTCTATATTACTTTGAGGAGACTCTCTCAAACATACCTTGATTTAAAGATTGCATATTTCTACTGGTAATTATGCATAGATTCAATTCCAATTCAACTTTTATTTAATGGGAAGATAAAATATAATTAATGTTTTCTTTTTTTCTAGATATTATCTTTATTTAACATTTCCTCTCTATAATTTGGTTTCCATATTCCACAAGTGAAAATTCTATATTTTCTAAATTTGGTTATAAGAAACATGGATATCCAAATGATTGTGAAGTTGAATTCTCTATTGACCTTATCCATAAGGAAAACCCCATATCTAAGCCTCCATATAGAATTAATCTAGTGGAATTAGTTGAATTAAATAAAAAACTACAAGATTTTTGAAATAAGGGATTTATACACCTTATTGTTTCACATTAGGGAGAACATATCCTATTTGTGAATAATAAGGATGGGTATATGAGTTTATACATTAACAGTAAGGAAATCAATATCATTATTATTAATCAAAAGTATTATTTACCAAACATTTATTATTTATATAACCAAATTCAAGGGTCTTAATAATTCTGAAATATTGATCTCTATTCCAATTATCATTAATTAAAATTCAAGAAGGATTATATGCCAAAGACAACTTTCTAACTGGTTATGGGAATTATGAGTACACAGTATTTCCTTTTGGGTTAAAAAATGAACCCACTGTGTTCATAGACCTAATTAATAGATTATTGAAGTATTATCTTGATATATTTTTGTGGATTTTATAAGTGGTATCTTTATATACTCAAAGTTATATTAAAATAATGATGATCGTTTATGGGTTGTCTTTGACACTATATGGGAGAATTATTTATATTAGAAATTCAGTAAGTTTAATGTTTCGTTTAAATTAGTATATTTTCTTAGTCATATTGTATCCAAGGGTAGAATATTGGATGACCCTTCATAGAAAAAAAAATTTAAAATAATAAACTACAACAATTAATATATCTAAGATATATAGTTTCCTTGGATTTTATGGTTACTATCAGTGATTTTTTGTTAATTGTTCCCTAATATCTAATCAGTTAACTAGTTGACACAAAAAGTGGTAAAATTAAAATGTCCAAATAAATGTGAAAAAAAAACTCAAGAACTAAAGAAAATATTGATTAATACATTATTATTAACTATAACATAATGAAATTATTGATTATTTATATACAATGATTCATCAAAGAATGGACTAGGGTGTTTCTTTATAAAAAATGATATAGATGTTTCTTATACATCAAGTTGATTGAATACCCTTGAGAAAAATTATCTAACTCATGATATTGAGCTAGTAGATATAATATTTACACTGAATACATGGATACATTATCATTATGGTGAATTATGTGACATATATATATGAATTGTAAGTGTTTAAAGTATATATTCCCAAAAACATTGCTGAGTAGAAAGGATAAATTTAAAAACTTTCTAACATAATTTTGAGGATAACAACACACTTTATTAAATGTTTATATTTTAAAAACTTTATACTTAAAAAGTTATAAGTATGTTTTTTATAAAATATTTTTTACTAGATATAGATATATTGTTCATTGAATAGAATATTTTTCAGTAATCATAAAAATTTATATTTCATGCATCAGAAGGACAATTACTTATTTCATCATATTATGATTTATATGTATAGAAGTCAGAATATAATGTTGACCATTGAATGAAGTTATATTTAGACCAGTGGAAGAACTTTATCAGATAGAAGTAGTCATTTTCTAGAAAAACTATTTTTAAATCCATAGGATAAATAAATCTCATGTCACTGGAAAAAGAATATTTATTCTACCAAATGAAATCTAAATACACTATAGTGGTGTAGCAAATTACAAGCATCAGATGAACATGCTGAGACGAACTCTTTCAAGTGAAAAATTAGTTTTTTCAAATCTGCATCAAACTCCTCTGATATATGAGGATATTACCATTAGATATTTTCTAATAAATAGAAACTGTATACAAGGGGGGATATTTTTCATCGCTGAAATAAAAAGTTACTATGAATTTTTTTTATACATCTTGTTACTTTGATTGAATTCTTTATTATAACTCTTTAGTGAGTCTTTTTCTTAAGGGATCCTTTTTAAGTATATTTTGTAATTATATTATAATTTCTTTGTTTGTGATTTTAAGTATGAACTTATGTTATGGAGGGATATTTTGGTTTTAGATATAGTTGTTTCTGATCGGTTGTAATCAAGGGTTCCCAAGGCTATGGAAAAAGATTTTCTTCTAACCTTAGTATTGAGGGATTCCTTATTTAAGGTATATGTACCTTTATGTATTAGTGAAAACTATGGAAACCTATATTCTGGGTTATATACTTCCTTAACACAAAAGTTTTAATTGTGTATTTTTGTTATAAAACCTCTATAAGTTTTTATTATTATTTTATAAAGTTGTCCTTAATTATTTTTATAAAACTATATTTCTACTACGAAATATATATAAAAACATTACTTAGTTTGTTACAAACATTTATATACTCATATAATCAGATATAAAGTTCATTTGATAAACCTACCTAAGGGGGATTCTGAAAATTTTATATTTTATTTTATAAATTACAATTCACCTTGCCCCACCATTATAGTGTTCGTGTATACTCTTACAATCCTATAATTCCTATCAGAGATGTTTTTTATTTTTATATTGTTTATAATTTTTTACACTAACATGTATTATAGATAATTTTATATCTTTTTTTGAATATGGAATGTTTAAATGTTAAGACTCTTGAAAATATAAATCCTGGAAAAATGCCAGTTTTTTATGGTGCTGACAATGAATATTGAGAGATGTAATGAATATTTTTATAATCAAAACTGGAGTTGATAACCTTTTAATGCAGACTGGAAATTATGTCATTATGGATAAATAATTTCAAGTTTTTATGAGGATGATAAAATAGAATATCAACTAAATTATCATGTCATAAATACCATTATATATTGTATGAAAAGTAATATATATAGTCAATTTTTTATTGTAAAGATAGCCATAGTAATTAGAAAAATCATTAAGTAACTCTATTTGGAACAACTAAATTTATTTAAACAAGAAGATATATGTTTATATATAATCATAAAAAAATTTATTTATTACCTATAGAATCTATTTCTAATATGCATTAGATATTTATAAAAATCATGAATAGTTTACAATATTTGGGAGACACATATTTAGCTGATGAACATTTGGTGTAGAAAACTGTTGACATTATTCCCAATGAGTGGGAATCTAAAATAATTGGATTATATGATACAAATAATCTAAATAAGTTCTATTTGGTTGATTTAATTTAAAATCTTGTATATAATGAGGGTATAATAAAAATGGATGATGAGAAAAATAAGAAGAAAAATGGTGGTCAAGCTTTTTCTTATACATCTATAGTTTCTAAGAAATACAAGTCAACATAGAAAGTTTATAAATCTCCTAAGAATAATAAAATAAAATTTGAGACATAAATTTGTTCTTAAAAATAAATTTAGAATGAATTATCCAAACTCTACGAGAGGATGAATAATATTGTTGGAAAAAAAATACTTTCATTACAAATATAATAAAATTATAAAGATAGAAGTAGGAATAAATATTCTTCTAGGATAATATTTTTATTTAAAAAAAGGCATGCCATATCATACCATATTATCCTAAAATTAATAGTAATAAGAACATGGAAATATGTTTTAATAAATTCTACAAGTATAAAGGGAAGAAGATTTTAAAATCTTTTGACACTTGTTGTGAAAGTAGTGGGGATAATTCTTCTGAAAATAATTTTAACAAAAGTGATGGTAGTCAGAAAGTTATGGGTTTATTTTTGGGTATTTAAAATACAAATAAATTCTACAAGGAAATTTTATCAATTTAATCCTACAAAAATTAACATTAAATTTAAATTCTTCTAATTCTGAGGATAAAATTGATTCTACATATTTTCAAGAATAAATGTCTAGTTCATCTAAAGAAAATGATTCTTGACCAATCTTTGAAGAAGTTTCTAGATTTAATAAGGTTTTATAAAATAAATTAAAATTTCTAAAAACCTTGAATATAATAGGTCATAACTATTTAGATAATATTAAATAATTTAATTACATACTTTAGAGATTACAAATCTAATATTTGAATTAAAAATAAATATGATTCTAATAAAACTAGTGAGGATGAGGATTTA
Organism: Viscum album; assembly: GCA_963277665.1. Taxonomy (NCBI): domain Eukaryota; kingdom Viridiplantae; phylum Streptophyta; class Magnoliopsida; order Santalales; family Viscaceae; genus Viscum; species Viscum album. The sequence goes on from OY728143.1 coordinate 328,241,069, forward strand.
TTTACAAAACTAAATTATGAGTTATTTAGTCTAAAAAAACTTTTATAAAATTTAAATTCTATGAATGGAGATTTTAAAAAATTTATTGACAAATAAATTCTCTTGGGTAGATTTTACAAATAAAAAGGCTAATTTTTAAAATAATTATTTTTTTCCAAAAAAATGATCCCTTTTACACAATGTTTTTGAGTAGTGGACATTGGATGAATAAATTTTTTTAAAATAAATTAAAAAAAATCATAAATCATATTTAACTAAATAAAATATAAAATTTGTAAATATGTGTATTCTTAAAATATTATTTGATAACAATGTTGAACCCAAGAAATTATAGATTTTGAAAATTTAATTTTTCAATTTTTAGGAAAATAATAAAGTTTCAATAGTAACAACATTTGGTACATGGATAATGGTTTTTATCATCACATGATTGATAATAAAAACTACTTTTATTAGATCATCAATATGAATGGTGGGAAGATATCTTTTTGTAATAATTCTGAAGAAGAAATCTATAGTACAGGTAATATTGATTTTCTTTGAAAAACATTAATTTAAAATGTTTTATTTATTTTATTACATAATAATAACAATATAAATATAAGTCAATTTTTGTGATGAAGGTTTCCTTGTGAATTTTAGGAATGATAAATATACTATTCAAATTTAAGAGGGTAAATTTATTATTTTAACTGATATTCATGAGAATGTATACACTCTAAACATAAATGATTTCAGAATCCAAGATATACCTTACCTTAGTGTAATGGATGGTCAATCATGGTCCTAGAATAGAATATTAGGACATTGTAATATTATAACTTTAGTTAAACTTTCTAAAAAATGACATGTTAGATAACTAATGGATCTTAGGATTAATTCTTCTTTAGATTATGATCCTTGTCAATTTTTAATGAATCATAAGTCAAGTTTTAAATCTATTAGTGAATTTAAAACATTCAATGCTTTAAAGTTGGTGCAATGAATTTATTTGTTCAAACATAAAAAAAAAGTATTGTTGTAAAATACTATGTATATGTTTTAATTGATGACTATACTAGATATTCAATTGGAAAAAGTTCCTCTTGATAATGAATTTGGGTTGATTTTTCTTGTTGAAAAGATTTGATGTTGTTATAAAAGGATGGTTGTTAAAGGAGGCATTATAAGTTACCACAAATGTACTAAAGGGTCACACAAAAGGATCATTCGAAGCTTGAATTTCCTAGGGGATCATACGGAGTGAATATGTTATAATGTATTTTATGGAAGGTTTACATAGAGTGTGAATGTCCTAAAGGATCACATAGAGCTTGTAAGTTCCAAAGGATCACACAGAATTATGTAATTATTAAGGGATTGTGAGGATTTTGTTGTATAAACATGGTGGAAATGTCTATATTATGATCATGATAGATAAAGAACATCACAGTATCACATCACATGATTCACATTAGTATAAGAGCATCTCTCAAGAAGATCATTTGAAGTCCCAGAAGACACTACTTGATTGTTTAATGATCTCATGAAGAGATCCTATGAGGCACTTTAAGACACCGTACGATTGAAAATGGATCATGAAATTTTATATATATAAATTGATCATGTGAAGTGATAACAGATTTTTATGAAGTGGTAATGATCATATGGAGGGATCACTCTATCACATATGTCTAAACTACTATGGCGGTTAGATCATGTGATGCACTTGCTGACTACAACATGATTGTCATTGGATCTCATGATTGGATCATGCAATGATTCCATGATTGTATTTGGATCTTTTGATGGTATTACATGAAGTGCAAGAAGAAAATTAAGTCAACCAATAGTTGATTATCTTGGGATCTCACAATGGGATCATTTGAAGCATGTAATGTCAATTGTTGAAACATTGGAATAGATAGATAATGGTAATTTATGGATTTAAGGTTGTATATTTATACTTATAATACCACATAACCCATCCTTAAGGAGTTATAGAAGTTTTATTAAGTGATTTTAACCAAAGTAATGTATTTTTATGATCCTAAAAAGGTATTTTTTTGTAATCATGTGATCCGTATAAATACAACAATGTATCTCAAAGGGATATAATGAAGGTTTCTTGAGAAGGAGTTATGCAAAGGGGTATTATGAAGGGATATATGTGTTGGTTGTTTTTATGGATAGTTAGACCTATTTATATCACAGAATCCACACAACCTAAATAAGGTCTCTTTCTATATTCATGTGATTCATGTGAACAGATGAAGGGCTCATGAAGGATTCATGTGAAGGGGTCTTGAAAAGAGATGTTTGAGCTGGGATTCTATACACATAGAAAGTCACACTGATAATATACGATCCACATTGCCTGAACAAGGTATTATTATAGAGTCATGAGATTCATATTAATAGAAGAAGGTCTCATTGAGGATTCTCATAGAAGATCCTCGTGACAGGGTCTCATGGAGTAGTCTCATAGAGGGTTCTCGTATAGAGGTCTCATGGAGGGGTAAACAAAGGGGTCTCACAAAGGGGTATCATGAGGGGATATTGTTAAGGGGTATTTAAAAGGGGTTTCATGTTAGGGAATCACATAAGGAGATATGCATTCAGGTTACCCAGATAATAGCACTATTTTCATATATAAAATCCGAAGAAGAAGAATATCGAGGATCTACACCATCCGATAATATTTTAAGAAGGATTTTATTCACTGCTACATTAAATGTAGTAAAAGTAATGTTTATAATATCTTGAATAACATTTAAAATTGAGGATGATTTTCCATGATATCTCATAGAAAAGTGATGCTCAAGGGGATATTCACATCGAGGCTATGAAGGAGCATGTGAAGTTCAAATACACCTATCTCAAATATAATGAAACCCTGAAAAATAGAATAAATTATTATTTATCATATGTGCTAATTTTCTTTACATTTTAAGCTGTGAGTATAAGACGTGAGTGTAAGGGAAATGATACTAGGGAGATAGTTCATCTACGGAAAACATTTTAAGGTTTTTGAGTCCAAGTAGAAGTGACCTTGGTTAGACCAAAAGTAGTTCACTTTATTGAATTTGGTATATTGGATCATTTCCTAAGTATTCTATTTGAATGTACCCAGTGAGGATGAACCAATTGAAAATATGTGTGTACTTATTATTTCATTCTCAGTTTACTTTATATCCATCATTTTCAGATATAGTTGGAACGGATAATACTAGTATAAGCACAAATGAACAAAGGTCGTCAAACTTAATATAAAAAAATAAATATCCAGTGGGGTAGAAGAATTTTGAAAATAATATTCATACCTTGATTCACTTACCCCCCCCCAGGGTATCTACGCCCCTTTTGGGCATAATATAAACATGGGTTTATTTTCTAGCTAAAAAATATGAAATCTTTTTCTATATTAAAAAATTTGTATCCCATGTTAAAAATGAGGAAAACCTATCTTTGGAAACTATTTATAGTGACCATAGTGGATATTTTTTAAATTTTAGATTAAAAACTTTATATATTAAAAAATTTAAAATACAAAACTTTTCATCTCCTTGAACACCATCGAAAAATGGTGATGTTGAAAGAAGAAATAGAATTCTTCATAAGATTACTACAACCATATTGAGTGCGTACTCAATTGATAAACATTTTTAGTACATTACAGTTATTATTTACTACTATACTATAAATCAAGCTTTAATTATACATTTTATAAATAAAAAACCAAATGAGTTTTGGATAGGAAGAAAACCAAAGCATTTTTACTTCAATGTTTTTGGGTGAAAATTATTCGTTTTAAATACTAAATATATTTTACATAAATCTTCTCTAAACTATAATGAAGTAAGTTTTCTATTATATTATACAATAATATGTCTTATGAGTTTTTTACATAAATACAAGTACTTTTGAGGAAATATTTCATGTTAAATTTTATGAAACTGATAATTTTTTTACAAACTGCTCGAAACTATATCTTCACATGTTTTTACAAAAACTATTTTTCAACCAATGTTGGAAAATTCTATATATAAGAGAACAACTAGAGAAACATTTCAAAAGTTGTAACCACTAAAGAAATTCAACCTTTTTTTAAAGTGAGAATTTTAGCAAATCCAAGAATTTAGTTAATCCTTAGGAATCATCCTAGTGATAATTTCATTTTTTATGTATCACAACCAACTAAAAAAAAGGTCATTAAGAAATAGAATTTAAAATTGAACATTTATGTCCCAATTTGAACCAAAAACTTCTAATGGGGCTTTAGGTGATAAATATTTTATAAAATAGATTTATGATGAACTAAATGAATTTTAGTGGAATAAATTTTAGACATTGGTTGAACATCCTAATGATTCTCCTATAATTGGTGTAAAATGTATTTTATGTAATAAATATAATGAAAATGGAGTAGTATTTATAAGTAAATCTATACTTTTTGAAAAGGGTTTTAATTTATAAGAAGACATAAAATATGAATAAAATTATGCTATAGTATCTAGACTTGAAGTTGTTTTTATACTTCTAGCATATGCAGTATTTCTAAATTTCACACTTTTTCCAATTGATGTGAAGTGTTATTTCGTTAATTGATATGTACTATTTAAAGTTTATATAGAAAAACCACCTAATTTTGAAAAAAAAAATCTCCATATCTTACTATTAGACTTACTAAGGCACTTTATGGACTTAAACAATCTCATAGATCCTAGTATGATAGATTAACCATATTTTTTATTATAATTTTTTTTAAGGTGGTGTCGATCCAAATATTTTAATTCAAAAAAAATTCAAAAATAAAATCATTGTTAAAATTCATATTGATGCCAAAATATTTTGCTCAACTCAAAAATAACTTACTAATTCCTTTATTGATCTTAGGAAATATATGTTTGAGATGAGTATCATGGGTGAAGTAAATTATTCCTTTTTTAGAATTTCTCAAAAACCATAAGGAGCTTTTTTATCTCAACAAAATCATACATGATATTTACTTAAAATGTTTGGATATTACAATACAAAAAAGTATTATTAATTCTATGAAGGCCTTAAAAACTATTGATCTTGAGGAATCTAGGAAACAATTTGATCAATAGATTTTAATAAGAATGATTTTTAGTTAAATATATCTAATAGATAGTGAAATAGATTTAATTTTTTTGTATGATGATGTGAAATATATCAATAAAATAAAAAATAATCCCATATTGAATCTATAAAAAAATTAGTTAAATTTAGGGGACTGTAGATCTAGGCCAATTTTATAACTCTAGAAATGATGTTTATTTTAAAAGTTCTATAGATACTATTTTTTTTGGAATTAATATGGATAAAAAAATATTTGGAAATTTAATTTCTTAGGTGATTTTTTAGTTTCTTGGTCTTGTAAGAGACAATATTTTGTACCACTCTCCACAATTGAAACAAAATATATAGTAGCTAGTAGTTGTTGTTATATAGTGTTGTGAATGCAATAAAAAGTCACTGACTTGGGAATCAGTTTTTCTAAAACTCTTATTCTATGTGATAAAACAAGTGTCATAGACTTAAATAAAAACATAGAACATCACCCATGAGCAAATCACATTGATATAATACATCAATTTTTTGGATCAAACAAAAAAAAGGAGATATAATTTTATAATTTATCCTAATTCAAGAAAATATTGAAGATATTTTTACAAAACCCCTCAATTACCATATATTTTAATGCATTAAATGAAATCATATAATTATCAGTATAAAAATATCATTAAATCCACTTCTTGTTTACCAATATTCTTGTAGTAATGAATTCCCTAAAATGGGGTAGTACATTTATATTATTTGTTGAAATTTATTTTGTATAAATATTTTATAAATAATTCTCAGATAAAAGTTTTGTTATAAAGTTCTTAAAAAAATATTTTTTAGAATGTTTTTAGACAAATATTTTAGAGAAATTGTTTGTTAGAAATTTTGTATACAAACATTTTGTTAAAAAAATTCAAACTAAATTTTTCTTAAAATAAATTTTTATAATTTTAAATTTTTTTAAATTTTATAAATTTCTTACATTGATATAATTTTCTTAAAAATCGGAGAAGTACATATTTTTGAAAAAAAAACTAAATAAAGTTTATAAATTTTTATCCAAAAGACAAATTCTAAATATTTTCTTACTTAAATATTTTCTTATGATTTTTTATGCTATTTATACTTCTTATAAAACTTTTTTGAAATATTATGTTTCATCAGAAGGAATTTTAGTCTGATAAAACTTAGATTAAAGGTTTTAAAAAAATAAAATTTCAAAATTATTTTTACACAACATTCCTGGAATGTTTTCAATCATTGAATTGAAAGTGTATTTCAATATGATATGTTAGATTTGATGAATTAAAATATTCTCTCTGTCAACCTATGTAAATATTAGGGGGTATCCACTTTTTCTTCAACACTTTATATTGGTAAGATCAATCATCTCTTGGATTATTCATCATCTAAAAATGCATGGTTTAACTGATAAATATTTTGATTGATCAATCTAATGTCCTCTTTAAGTAACTTATCAAATAGAGTAGAAGTAAAGGAAATACTGACTGAAATATTTGATTATGATAAATATGACTCCATTCATAAGTCAATTATATTTTTTTAGGGATGGGAATTAATCCCTGTTGAAAAAAAATAATTTCTTCTACATTATCATAATATTGTGAAAAAAATTTATTATTAAATTTAATTCAGTGAGTTAAATGGGCTGAAACTTATATTCTTTTCTTTGTTTATAAATACTTATAAGTTGTAAATTTAAAAAGTTTCCAATTAATTGAAAATTATACTAAAAGTTGAATAGAACCTTCCTTTTCACATATTTATAGATATGTTACGGTGTTTTAAGAAATAAAAGTTTGAAACATTCTTATTTACTTTATATAATAAATCATGAAAGTCTATAATATTTCTCTAGATGCTAGAATTTTTTCGATTTATGTTCAACATTTTCTCTTTCCTTGAAAAGGATATAGTGACACTATGAAATTTCAAGGTGTGTATGTTTTTAATTTCTTGGGTAATATGATAAAATAAAATTTGGTAAAATATATTTAAAATATTATATAAGTAGTAAAATCAATGATGATAAAGTTAAAAATACTTCAATATTCTATCTTTATCAACAAGTTTTTTCTATGTTTTATTGAAGCTCAAAATATAAAAAATAAACCTACTAATATGATTGAAAATATTTCCATAATTGGTGGTGAAACCATAAATAATATGAGTTTAGTCTAAGATTTTTCTCATAATAAATTGGATGAAAAATTGAAAAACTTTGGGGATGATATAGAAGTTGAAAAACTTATTCAAAAAGTTGACAAGAGAAAAGAATTTTAAAATCCGCTTCATTTGTCGAGGAAAAGGCCAAACAAAATGTCTGATGAAGCCTTTTTTTATTTTATCAAAAATAAGGAAGATGAGAAACCTGGTGATCCAATAATTTAGTTCGATAAATTAGAGGCCTTATCAATTACAGAAAAAACATATCAGAATCTTAGAGTAGAATATAAATTATAAAAAGAAATGGAAACAAATGTTTGTTAAATATTTCCTTAAAAATATTAATCAAATGAAATAAATTATTTATGTTTCAACCAAAATTATTCATCCAATTGACTAGAAGAGCGTTTGTTTGAAACTAGTAAAGGATAATTTGTTACAATTTTAGTTGAACACTTAGTAGTTGATAAAATTAAACAAATGGATGTTGTGGTTGAAGTTGTGAAACCTGAAGTTCAAGAACAATTTCAAAATGAATATGAAGGGACTTGTCAATTTTCTCATTTGGAAAAGTTTAATCTTCCTCTAGGAAATAATTGATTGAAGAATAAATCTCAATTATTTTGAAAATATCAAATATAATTTGGATTTTTAAGATATATTCGAAGATCACTCAACTTAGTTATGATCTAAATTAGTGAAAAGTGTTTTTTTTAGTAACCCAAATAAGAAATTTTCTTTAAAAAAATTAATGAATTTATAAAGTTCAAACATAATAAAAACCTTCATCCAATAATGGTGATGAAAATTAATGGAAATTTATAAGGATTGGTCTAATGTAAAAGATAAACAAAATCCTTCTTGGCCATTAGGGATTTAAATTCCCAATTATTTACGTGATTCCAAAAAAAAACTTCTATAAAGATTCAAATAAACATAATAGAAATGAAAATAAATTAACTTGGTGAAATCATTCAACAATTAGAATTAATTATGGAATTTTTTCCTAAAATATTGGTAGTGTAATTTTATGAAGGATAATATTGATATGTTAGAAAAATCATGTTCTTTAAAACAATTTTCTAATTTGGTTATCCGAATTGAAGAAGAGTAAAAATATTTAAAAGGAAGATCAAAATTTGATTCAATAAAATTGAAGGAATATATTTTAAGGATAAAACAAACTGAAGGTGATTTGAAATATTATGATAATCGGATTCTTGTTATTTTAATGAAAATAAATTTAGTGACAAAATTTGCACGAATAATGAGTAATGATGTCTCTAACATAATCAAAGTAGCAGATAGTCCGAAATTATATGTTTCGAATCAAGATGATGAATCTAAAAAATGAAATAATATTGAATATTTATTAGATGAAGTTTCAAACATAAATAAATCATGGGTTTTCAAGAAGAATCCAAATGTTAAAGTAGAAAATTTTAAACTCTGGATGAGGAAAGATAAATTCTAAAAAGAACTATGGAAATTTTTTCAAGCTAACTAGTGTAAAAATAGTAAAGTTAATTATTTTTAAAAAGAAGTCTTAAATATCACAAATGAAAAAAAATATATAATTCTTTGGAATAAGTTATAGAGATAAATTCAACCATATCCAATTGATAAAAGTATCAATATTATGTAATTAAAATTAATATGATCATCAAAATATTTTGAATGAATATTGATTTTATTATATAAAATCTTAAAAAAATTAATTACCAAAACATATTTTTGGATGAATGTTTATAAAAAAATGGTTAAAAGTTATTCTGATACTTATTCTTGAATGTATGTCTTAAATATTTTTGGATAATTTTATATATATTTTGTGTCGTATAGAATTTCATTCCCTAGCATTTTTGTACACTTTCTACCTTCAATAATTAATTTTTCTCAAAAATAAAAAATGGGGAGAATGTTGAATATCTTTTGAGGATAAATTCTAAAAAATCTAAAAGTCCTAAAAGAAATATTATCAACTATAAAAATGGTTATAAATAAAAAGGGTGGAGATAAGGTAAAAAATAGGGAAATTATATGAGATGGTGGGAGTATGTTTTTTAAATTTTAACTTCATTTTCAACATTAAAATATATATGGTTTGTACTTTTCAAAAATAGGGACATTGTTGATTCAAAAGGATAAGTTTTAAAAATTTATAACCTAATTTTAAAAATCACTAAACACTTTATTTAAATTTTACATTTTACTAACTTGTATGCTTCTAAAGTTCTAGGTATGTTTTTGTAGAAAATTTGTCTTACTAGATATAGAAATATTGTTCATCGGACTGAATATTCTATAGTAATTGAACTAACATGTCTTGTGTACATGAAATTAATGATTATATTTTTCATCATATGAATATCTATAATCCATAAGTCCAAATATAACGTATTCCATCAAATGAATGGATATAAATACCATCAAATGAATTTCATCGGACAGAAGTAGACATGTTTTATGGAAAAGCATTTATTGAATCCATCAGATGAATAAATATAATTTCACAAGTCAATGAATATTTATTGTACCAGTAAAAATTGGAATACACTATGGTGGTGTAATATATTACAAGCATCATATGAACATGTTGAGACTAAATCTTTCTAGGGAAGAAGAAATTTTTCTAAATCTATCCCAACCATCACAGAGATTTGTAGATATTAACATTATATATTTTATTATAAATATAATATACATATGAGGAGGGGGAATATTTTTCATCATGAATGATCTAAAGTTGTTGTGAATATTTCTGTAACAACTTGTTACTTTGAGATAATTCTTAATTTTAATTAATTAGTGAGACATTTTCTTAAGGTATCTGCAGTGATGATATTTTTTAAATTCCTTAAGAATTTTTGTGTTTGTAATTATCTATCTGATCATCTTTAATTTAGGGATATTAGGGTTTTTAGAGATAGATTTTTCTGATATGGTGTGATTGAGGGTTCATAAGGTTAGGTAAGAGATGTTCTTCCAATATTAGTATTGATGAAATCCATGTTTAAAGAAGACATACCTTTATTGTTTGGTGGAAAATGTGGATACCTAAATTCTTTATTATATAATTCTATAATTCTAAAGGTTAAATAATGGATTTTTGTTATAATACCTTTATAATTTTTTATTACTTGTTTTATAATGATTACTTCACTTGTTTTTTGAAAATTGTATTTTAGTTTTCCAATCTATAGAAAAGTTTTATTTAGTCTGTTACAAAAGTTTCTATACTCTGAGAATAGAACATAAATTTCTTCTGATAAACCTATAAGGATGATTTTGAAAATTGTATTTTTTTTTATTTTATAATCTACAATCCCCCACCCCTTCTTGTATCATTCCCTGATACTCTTATAATCCTAAAAAAATAACTCAACATGATACAAAGGAGATGGATGAAACTACTCAAGGACTATAATTGTGAAATACACTGCCACCCTAGGATGGAAAACAATTTGGCAGATCCATTGATTATGAAGGATCAGAAGTTCTGTGCATGATGAGAAAGGAAAAAATATCAAATTTTCATAGAATTAGTAAAATTATAAAAGTAAATTACTATATAAGTGTAAAGATCATTTCTTTTACAAGTAAATTATCATCCATATTTTTTAGATAAGATAACTAAGTATTCATAATATAAAAAGGGATTATAAAATAACATTAAATTCATGGAATATAGGATATTGACATACTTAAATTATGATGATGGTTTGTTGATGTTTGTAAAGATACTTTGTGTTCCATTACTACTTGGTCTAAAGATGAAAATGATAGATTAAACTCATATCTCATACCTTTCTATACACCTAGGTAGTATGACAATGTATAGGGTTCTAAGAGAGAACTTATTATGGTAAAACATGATGTAGTAAATTAATAAGTATTTTTCAAGATTAAAGGTGTAAAAATAAGTAAAGGTTTATAAAAAAATTATAAAGGGTTTCATGCAACCTATCCATATACTAATGTGGATAAGGGACAATATCATAATGTACATTGTTACTGAGATTCCTAAAATATCAAAAAAGTGACGTTATGTGGATCATTATAGATTATATTTACACGTATGCACATTTTTTAAAAGGGAGGATTTACCACTTGAATGTATTTCATGGCCCTATATTAATGAATTTGTGAGACTTTATGGTAAACCATTATGAATTATTTCAAAGTTTGATCCTCAATTCACATAAAAATTTTGGAGGATACATAAAAAGTATTTGAACACTGAGGTACATTTGATCACTACTAATCATCTAAAAACTAATATTCATTCTAATAAGACCATATAAACCATAGAATAAGTGTTTAGGTCATTCTCACATGACTTCCATGGAATATGGTACCAATAATTACCTCTCTTGGAATTCGTGTACAACAATATCTTCAATTAAGGCATACAAATTGAACCATATAAGGGTATGTATAGGAAAAAATATTATATTATAAATTATTGGGATAAAATTGAGGAAAGGGGGATTGTTGGTATAGATCTCATTGAGGAGAAAACTAAGAAGTTTCATGATATAAAAAATCATCACTAGTGCAGAAATGGATTTTTCATGTAATTTTTTTAGGGATTAACATTGGTTAAAAAATGAAGACTTAAAAAGATATTTTGTAAATACTTTTTCGATGTTGTTTATTTTAACTGACATTAAACATGGTTTTTAACATTATTTATTTTAAAAAATAGCATTAAAAAACAAATAAATATTATTAATTGATGATGTCTTTTCAACATTGGTATAATAACCTATATTGAAAATAATTTTCAATATCTTTTATTTTACAAAACCAATATTGAAACTATGTTTTTTTAAAATATTACATTAAACTAGTAACCCACATCTAGAAGAATTAAAAAAATCACTATAATAACAATAGGAGGATTAATAAAAATTATTTACTTCAAAACATTCTTCAAATTACACCAAGTTTACACTTTGAAATCCAACTTAAAAATCTATATTAAAATCTAAATTGAATCAAAACTATAAAATATTTCACCCATATTTCTTGTACATGATTCAAATTTTCTTTATTGTAAGCCTGATGTTCATCAAAAAAATATAAATGGAAATGAATGTTTAGTTAACCTATATTTTCAATATAATGAAAAGATAAATAAAAAAGGTTATAATACAATTTAACCTTAAGGAATTTTGTAACTTTTTTGGTTGAAATTATTTCAAGAATATATCCCATAATGTAATATCCACATTCTATTACTCCTTATTGATGATGAAAATTCTATTTGAGAAAAAAAATTCAATTTAAAATATAATTTTAGGTATATATAAAATTATAATAATTATAAATAAATTTACCTTTAACTATATATATTTTTTATTTTATTTTCCATTTCTTATTGAAACTCTATAGTAATCTCATGTCCTATTTTAAACTTATCTGTATGAAATAAAAGTGAGTTTCATTATAAAAAATAATTACTCATTTAATAAAACTTATATCTCAAATATTCTATCAATTTTTATCATATGTCACTGTGTAATAAATATAACCAATAAAGATTCCTCTCTTTTGGATAAAAAATAACCAATATATAATGGCCAATAATATAAAAAAATAATGTTATTGAATGTTAAATTAAGAGGAACAAAACGCAATATATGTTTTATAACTACTAAGATAAGGAAACTTCCAACATTGAATTTCAACATTCATTAATATTTTAAAAGTATATGCATTTATTTTACCATAATTCATGATCATCACCTATGGATCAATAAATTGGGTTCCCAAGAAACCATAAACTGATTCTATATCATTTTTATCAGAAATTGAATAAATATTCCTAATAAAAATAAATTATTCTATTAAAAAAATAAAATTTAAATGACTGTACGAAATATTATATTTGACTTACATGAAAATGATTTTCATCACTGTATAACCCATTATACCTGAAGTAACAATATTAATGATACATATCCTATAAATCATAAAAAATATATTGTGTCCAAATATTTTAGCATCTGTTGGAAGCTCATAAGAATCCAACAACTAATATTCATTTATTTATAATTTAGAAACTCAAGTTGTATCCAAATTCAATGTGTCCTCAACTTTTTTTCGCTTTCCATACAAAATATATTTACCTTGGATGTATTCCTGTAAATATATATATATATATATATATTAAAATATTAGAAAAAATTGACACCTATATGAAAAAATGTTTATAATATATGAATACCTCAAGGGTAAGTTCTCAAACAAGTCAAGATGGCCATGGTAAAAAAAACCAACATTATGTCCAACTACCAAAGCCTCTCCTATTGGGAAGGGTACTCTGGCTGGTGCATCTATAATATCCAATACCTTTATACTAATTTGGTCCATTTTCATCTAATGATTATTTATAATATCCCTAATATAATATATCATATCATATGATACAATATGATACTAGGGATACTTATGATATAACTCACAGTATATCAGAAGATGGGGATGAGTTGTAGAAGTGGGATCTATGGGCAGTGTCACGACCTGTCCCACGGGGCCCGGACGTGACTACCCCAAGCCCGCCTTCCTTAGGCCAGGGGTTGGTGACTACCACCTAAAGGCATTTCTTTAATAGGGAAGGCATTTACTTAGAGATCTGTACACACTCAAAAAGGGAAACTAAAGTAAACAACAAACAAAATTAAGGTACAACCACAAGAGTAAAGTACAACCACAAGTACAACTGTAAATTAAAAATAGTGGTCTAGAATATAAAACCTAGAAACTAAAGAAAATTAAATAGTTGTCGCATATACCCTGGACCTCTATCTAGAGGATAGTAGATATAAGTCTGAAGTCGAAGAAGAGGATCTAGACTACTCCTGTCACACCAAGCTCCACCAAGTCCCAAACCTCCAAGGTCTTCCTCGGAGCATTAGTAGTCTACACCAGATACAACAAGGTAGAGATGAAGCCCATGGAGGGTTGAGTATAAAAATACCCACTGGGGACCCTAAGACCCTTGAAGGTATCTCAGTAATCAATAAAGAAAAATATCACAATAAATACCACAAAGGTAATATCACAATCATGATATAGATCATGAAGCACAAAGAAAAAGAGACATCTCACTCTAACAGTATAACTTCAAGGTTACTGGGATAGGGATGGCTAATCATATCGATAGATCATCCTATCCAAAGTAACTCTACTACTGACCCTTATAGGTTACTGTATGTTGACCCGTATTGGTTTCTAGATACTGACCCATATTGGTCACTGGTTCTGACCCGTATTGGTCACTTGTGCTGACCCATATTGGTCACTAGATGTTCAGTCATATTGGTCGCTGGTGTTGACCCATATTTGTAAATAGTGTTGGGATGTATTCGTTGTTGGTGTTGAATCACCTTGTTCATTGATACAGAGGTATGGATGATTAGTCTTAAATCTATATCATCCCACTCTCGAGTTTTCGATGCTACCCCTTATTGGTCGCTCTTCTTCTTCATGTCAAAGCCAGCCACTGGATTCCCGCATAGATAATGCCTGATCTCCGGAAGACTCTACTCCTCAAGTCATCAGTCCTTTATCAACTGGTACAAAGTCCCTCAAAAATCATACCCAATGGACCGCCCCGTCATATGGGTTTCAACGTGATAGACGGCGCGTCGATCGGACACCCGGTCTGTGAGATATGGGCACTTTTGTAAAAAGGGCCTGGTTGGATTCAAGTATGATCCAACCTAGGTCACATGTAAAACTCTGTAAAAACTCACTTATATTATCTCCAATGTACCACCTTGTCACAATGGTCCTTATGGCATAGACGGGACGTCGATCGGACACCCAGTCTGTTAGTTACACCCCATTATGTGAAACGGGGGTGATCGCACCTCGATCCGGCTCAGCTCGGTCGGGCCCACTAGAATATTCCAACGGGACTGCTTCCCAATAGGGGTCCCAATTCCAGTTAAGGAAAGTCAAATGGATACCTGGTTCATCAGTTATAGGCGTTTCTTTATTCGGGGGTCGGTTGGGTCTGGACCCAATCCGACTTGGTCAGACCGGCCAGACGCAACGGGCCTCAGGGTCTACCTGAACACGCCCGGGTCCGGCCCATTAAGGTTCAGCCTAGTTCCACTGGGTCCAGCCCATTGTGGTTGGCCCAACTGGTTCATGGGCCTGGGCCTTGGTTGGCCCGACCCGTCGGGTGGGGCTCGGCCCACCCGCACTGGCCCACTAGGTCGCGGGTCTGGCCCGTTCAGTTGGGCCACGTCCAGCCCAGTCCGCCTGAAGGCGGACCACTTCACCCAGCTGGCACCGCGGATATGGTGCTGTTTTTTCTGGTGCGACGTGGCGTGGAGCGGGGTCTATGTCACCCCCTCCTGTCGCGGCCTGCTGCTCGCAGCTCTTACCACCAGCAATGTCGACGGGTGTCGCCCATCTCTTGCACGACCAACTCAGGCCGGCCGCCTCTGGCCACCACAGTGCGCGACGGTGTGCCACATTCCACCACCCATGTCTGGTTGCCATAGGTCTCCTCCGGCCACCACCAGCCGCTGCTGGAATGTCCTATTGTCGATTGTTTCTGTGGGCCATCGAAATGTTTTTTCCGTTTCACGACCCGTAAATGCCTTGTCACCATGTTCGTTGCTCCGCTATAAAGAACTCCCCAAGTAAAAGTTTAGTTGAGGGTATGGGCCTTGTTGGTTTCAGAACTCTCCCACCGCGTTAACATTTTAAACAATATGAAAAATTAATAATAACAAAAGGAATAATAATCCCCGAGTTTAAGATCCTACAACAACCATCTGCATTATTAGACAAGAGACATATCAAAACATTAGTCGGTTGGTCTGTGTTCATTATATTTTTCAATGACGGGAAGAGATGGAACATCAAAGCACATAAAACCCCTTCCTTTTATGACATTCATTATCGTACATTCGTCCTCGAGGGTTTACAGCGTTGACAATGCTTCCTGGTTCTGAATTTCGAAAGGAGTTCTTCGTCATTCTTCATTCTCCACTGAGGTGGAAGCGTATCAGAGCTTTTCCCAAGAACCCTCCAAATACTTCCTCCTTAATTTTTCCCAACATGTCAAACTATTTATAGAACTAAACTATAGTTTTTCTATAATTACATGACATCACGTTGTTACGCTGTTTCATTTATGAAACAGCATCGCTATTTCGAACCATTAAATTCACTGTTACGTTGCGGAATACGGGACATCCAAGTGTTTCATTAAAGTGCCTCATCGCCGCATTGTCACTTCCCCACAGTGTCACCATCCACCATGAAATGGTGAGAAAATAATAAAATAATTCTTTTAAATTATTTTATTATTTTTCTCGAAATGTCCAAAACATAACTTTTCTTCTCGGCCCTCTCCGGCCAAAGTTATGTTATTTCTAGGAGAATCTCAACATTCCGGATTCAATGGTTCCCTCGTATTTTTAATCCGAGCACTGGTTCAAAATATAGAAAGTGTTGTTCATGTGTTTACTGAACGTACCTTAAAAAAAGTTCAAAAATTCATTCTGTTCACATCGGGTCTCGGAATCATGTGCCATAAAATTTCACAAACTCGTAAAAATCCCAAATTATTTAAAAAAAAATTACATATAATTTTCAGGTCTTTACATTCTTCACACATTATGGATTTATGTCCCCAAAAGACAAACAAGGGTATACAAACAAAGAGGGGAACTGGGCATGCATATGAGCCTCTCGCTCCCATGTGCTCTCTTGGAGATTCCCATGCTACCAACGAGCTTGCACCAGAAGAATTGACCTCCCACAAAGGACCTACTCCTGTTGATCCTCTATCTCCACCGGGAACCCTGAAAAAGTTTCCATGTCATCAATCTCTATCTCACCACGGTCGATGATGTGATATGGGTCACATATGTATCTCCTCATCTAGGATATGTGGAAGACATCATGCACCCTCTCCAACTACGGTGGCAGTTCCAAGCAGTATGCCACCTTTCCAATCCTCTAAAGTATCAAGAATGGTTTGATAAACCATAGTGAGAGTTTTCTTCCTCAGCCAAATATCCATAGTCCTCGTCGAGGGGAGACTCGTAAGAATCTGTGGTCCCCCTTCTGGAACTCCAATAGTCTTCATCGCCTATTAGTATAGGACTTATGTCGGATATGTGCAGTCTTAATCTACTCTCAGATAACATGCACCTTCTCAGTGGTATCTTGTACCATCTCTGGGCCCATGAGTTTTGGCTCCCATGTATCTGTCCAGCATAAGGGAAATCTTCACGGTTGTCTGTACAATGCCTTAAAAGGGGCCATACCAATAGTGGAGTGATAGATATTGTTGTATGAGAACTCCACTAAGGGTAGTTGTTCCTCCCAATTGTGACCAAAATCTAGGAAACATACCCGAAGCATGTCCTCCAGGGTCTGGATGGTCCGCTCAGTCTGACCATCTATCTGTGGGTGAAAAGATGTTGAAAGTGCGGCCGATTGTCACCTATCGACCGTTCAAGGTTCCGGTGCTCTGCTAATGTGTATAGCAGCACTCGGGTCGAATCCTCGGCGATGATACTTTGTAGTAGTCGTTTGTTTTTAGTTGATTGTATTTTGATTGGGGGGGTTTGTTTTCAGAGCTTAATTGAAATGTTTAATGAATGATGTTTAATTTAAAAAGTTGATAAAGATTGGGGTGAGTTCATCATTAGGTTAGTTAAGCTTGTGATATCCTCGAGCTTTGCTTTATATTGCATTTAAATTAACACCCATGTCACAAGATGATGTTGATTAGAATTCTTAAGTGTTAAGGCTTTAAACCAAGACTTAACTTAACTTAAGGTTATAATCTCAATCAGATCTTATTTATGGTTGTGTATTTATGGTTCCAATAATCCATGGAAACCACATGTTAAACAAAACAAGTCATTAATCCAAGACATGTTAAGTCCAACATACACAATGTTAATTCAAAGAATATTCATCGAGCAGAAGCTCTCAATCACTTAACATACCTAAATTATAACTCACCCCAATGAGAGATTTACTCAGCAATTATGATGTTTATTAATATGGTAATATATGTTTATGGTGATGAATTATAAAGAGAAGAAAAAGAAAGGGACAAGATAAGAGTAGTGTGCCGAACACACACACGAAATATTTTGAGAATCAAAAATGGAATTTCGATTGAATGAGGAAGCAAGATAAGGTACTGTAATTTAAAATGATTCAAAATATTTTAAGACCATGAATATTATACTACAGAAGGTGGAGGAGAATAAGAGATATTGAAGAAGAAACTTTCATTAAAACAGAATTACAAAATAAAGGACTTACAAATTTACAAAAATGAAGAACACAATAGTAAGTGAAAACAAAGAGAGGAGGAAAGGTCTCTCAAGTGAAAACTTGAGTATGGAAGGTCCTCCCAAGCCTTTGGCAAAGCTTTGGTCGTGCCAATATGATCTCCTCTCTTCTGAAATGCCAACCCCTCTCAAGGAGAGAAGGGGAGAGTATTTATAGCCCAAGGAGTGGACTGTTTGCATTCCCAATCTGTCCCTCCACTTGCATCGCCAATTTGGCAATTCAAAAAGCCGAATCTTCAAATATCTTCTTCTTCAACGTTTTAGAAAATAATGTTGGACGACTACTCTCAAAATTTGGAGTCATTTGGACGTAAGTATAAAAATTTATGGCCGGTTGAATAAACAAACTTAAACCGTCCATTTCAATCCAGTTTTTTTAAAGTCCATAATGTGAAAGGTTTTTTAATATTAAGATGCCTTCAAATCCGAATGGTTTCTTCAACAACGTCGGCCGCCTACATCCCCTCTTTCACACCGCAAAATCTCAGCTCGCTTGGATGATTACATAAGGAGATATGTCATGCATACTATACTGATTTTCATTCTCGGCCAGAATGGTGGGCTGGACTTAAAAGATTCATTTGGGCCCCTTGTACTTGGATTTGGGCCATGAAATTTTTATCCAAGATGACATGTAGTGTCCCCCGAATTATGGTGGAGAGTTAAGGTTTTTTAACTTCTGGATTGAGCCCAGTAAATCAATCTTCATGAATAGTCTAGTTTCTTCACAGATTCTTTGGTCTTGTTTGTGAGGACCATATGACCCTTCAAATGGCAGAATTGGATCATGGTGCCTTATAATGAAATGTTTTATATTGAAAGGAGAATCCTACAAAACAAGAACCACACAATTTGGATCAGTATAGTGATAGTTATAATTAAAACATTAAACTGACTCAATTTGACTACTTCTAAAAATGCTCAAATATTATACTTAATATTAAAACATTAATATTTCACACAAATTATGCACATTTCATATAAAATAAGTAAAGGGGGAATATAATAAGTCATGAAAATATTAATAACATCAACTCCCCCACACTTAGATTTGCGCGTGTCCTCATGTGCAACAAATATAAAAACATGACAAAATCATTTTCACTCACCAACAAATATTAAAATTTTGTTTTCTCCAATCAGGGGAGGTTTAGACTATTTCACTCATCCATATTGAATTACATCACAAATTTAGTTCACAATAATGCCTCAGAAACAATTCATTTTTTCATGTTCAAGGTTTTAATTAGAAAATGTAGGCACTCAAAACTTACTCCTCTCAAGATGATAAAAATGTATTTTAGGAGGTTCACTCATTCACCAACAAAAAGTGAAAATCAAGAGTTTGTAAGAGCTCTCAGCTTCCATTCCCAAATCTAATGTGTACAAGAATCAAGAGGTCTTTTAAGGGGTTTTTCAGTGGCTATGGGACGGTAGGTATATAATGTCCAAAGGAAAAGAGGGGTTAAAAACACCAACATGGAAAAATCAATGCACATTTCTTTTGAAATTTGATTTGAAAGGAAATAGAAACACATATTTACAAGGGAATGAATGTGTGATGAATGAAAAGTGAGGGAGATAGAAAATGGAATAGGGTGAGATTATGTAATATGTTCAACATGGAAGACTTCTAATAATGACACAATACAAGATGATTCAAGTGTTCTTTTTTTTTCTTTTTTTGCTCTTTTTTTTTCGAAAGTTGTGCTTGAAACAAGTCTCACAATCATCTCCCAACCCATGCTTGATCTCCACATGGAACTAATTTATAACACGAACAAAGGTTGATGATGAATGATTTTTGACCCACCCAAGACACAACCCATTCCTTTTTTTCATTTTTTTATAATTTTTTTTCATTTTTTTTAACACTTTTCAATGACTTTTGTACAAATGAAAATTACACATATACACCCCAAAGCTCACAGAATTACAACCTCTCCCCCACACTTGAATGGATGCTTGCCCTCAAGCATATGATGACACATTGGAAATCAATGAAAGTACGCCCAAAAATGAAGTCCATTCCCCCCACACTTAAATTTCAATAAATTGTACAATGAAAATCCATGAAGATGTTGGGTGGGACAAGGTATTAGGCTTGTAATGTGGCTATAAAAATAAAGGTTTTCATAGGCTAAAAGGGGCTTTCAAAAGTAGGATCAATGTAAGGGTAACGGGATGCTATTTGGCTATTCTGATTCTCATGTGGCTTAGAAAATGCCTCTATCATATTAATGCACACAAAAGATGGAAATTCAGCTCGAAGGTCCACAAACTCAAGACTCACAATCAGTGGTGAAGACACACAATGAAAAAGATGGCCATAGATGACCTTGGCATGAAGGCTAATGTTATTCCTCACGGTAGGGGAGAATAATTTTCGACCAAAAATTGTTCATTCAAAATGTTTGTTATTGAAACAATATTGTTTACCCAAGTTTGAGATAAAAATTCAAAATATTTGAGTTTAAAACAAGCCTTTTGACTCCCCAAAATGGTTGGACAAAATTTCAATATTGAATGATGAGTAATTATGACACCCCTTTTTTCAATTTTCATTTGTTTTTAATTATTTTTTTTTAAAATTTTTTATTTTTAATGACAGATCCACACAAAAGAGAAAATAGAAAAAAGGTTGTGGAATAATGTTGTAAAAAAAATGAGAGGGAGAGAGGAAGAAGAAGAAATAGAGAGAAGAAGAGAGGGAAGAGAGATTGAGGAGAGATAGAGTTAAAGGGAAAGAGGTGCCCCCTGGTTTGGATTTGGCGGGTCTCCATCCAGTGGTGGTTCTATTGAAGTGGATGGGGTTTCGATGGAAGTAGACGTGGTTCCTGGATTGTGAGACCTCTCATGGTGATGCTTTAACTGGTGTCCATTTACCGTGAATGTTCTTTTTGAAGAAGGGTCTTGGACTTGCACTGCACCAAATGGGTAAATGTTAGTAATAACAAAAGGACCTTCCCAACGAGAATTAATCTTACCTGGGTGAAGTCGAAATCGAGAATTGAAGAGCATTACCTTTTCACCTTCATGAAATACCTTTCGAAGAATGTTCTTGTCATGGAGTGACTTTGCCTTTTCTTTGTAGAGAATGGAGTTCTCATACGAATCAAGTCGAAGCTCCTCCAATTCAGTCAACTGCAACAATCTTTCTTCACCAGATTTTTCACAATCAAAATTACAAGTTTTGACAGCCCAAAATGACTTATGTTGGATTTCAACTGGTAAATGATAGGCTTTACCAAAAACTATCTTAAATGGAGACATCCCAATGGGTGTCTTATAGGCTGTTCGATAGGCCCAAAGTGCTTCACCAAGTCTATCGGGCCAGTCTTTTCTTGTGGGCTTAACAATTCTTTAAAGCACTCTTTTCACTTCTCTGTTAGAAAGTTCATCCATTCCATTTGTTTGAGGGTGATATGCAGTGGATGTTTTATGTACAACCCCATTCTTTTTCAAAAGTGACTCCATGGTTCTATTACAGAAATGAGTTCCTAAGTCACTTATCAAAGCACGTGGTGTTCCGAATCGATGGAAGATATGGGTTTTGAGGAACTCACTCACAGTTTGAGCATTATATTTCCTAGTGGGTTTGGCCTCGACCCACCTAGAATCATAATCGACCGCAAGAAGAATGTAGGATTATCCATTGGAAGGGGGAAAAGGTCCCATGAAATCGATGCCCCAAACATCGAAAAGCTCACAGAAGATTAATGGCTTTTGAGGCATTTCGTTTCTTTTGGAAATTGTGCCAAACTTTTGGAAAGTGGGACATGATTGAAAGAACTCTTGTGAGTCCTTGAAGAGTGAAGGCCAAAAGAATCCAGAATCTAGGACCTTTCGAGAAGTCCTTTGTGGTCCAAAGTGGCCACCTCCAGGCATTGAGTGGCAGAATTCCAAGATGGAGGATTGTTCAGTTTCATCAACACATCTCCTAATTACCATGTCAGCCCCAGTTTTCCAAAGTTTATTATCTTCCCAAAAATAATGCTTTGAATCACTTTTCATCTTTTCTTTTTGTTCTTTTGAAAAATATTCAGGGAAAACACCGGAAACCAAGTAATTGACAATTGGGGCATACCATGGTAACTTTGGAGTGAGAGAGGAGAGGTGTTCAGTTGGAAATTCAGGATCAATTATTTCAGAATGAGAAGAATTAGAAATTCTACTCAGGTGGTCAGCCACAGGGTTTTCTTTTCCAGGTTTATCTTTTATCACAAGGTCAAACTCTTGGAGCATTAAAATCCATCTTATTAGCCTTGGTTTGGAATCACTTTTCTTAAGTAATAACTTTAATGCTGAGTGGTCTGTGAAGATGATGATTTTGGCACCTAAGAGATAGGGCCAGAATTTATCCAAGGCAAAAACCACAGCTAAAAGTTCTTTTTCAGTCACAGTGTAGTGTGATTGAGTTTCATCCAATGTTTTTGAGGCATAAAAGATGACATGAGGAATGTTTTCTCTTCTTTGACCAAGAACAGCCCCAATGGCCCTATCAGAAGCATCACACATCAATTCAAATGGTAAGGACCAATCTGGGGGTTGGATTATTGGAGCAGATGTGAGAGAAGATTTGAGTTCAATGAAGGCTCTCTTGCAAGCCTCATCAAAATTGAATGTGACATCATTTTGAAGTAAACGAGTGAGTGGGAGGGAAATCTTGCTGAATTTCTGAATGAATCGCCGATAAAAACCGGCATGACCAAGGAAGGACCGAATGTCTCAAACTGATTTGGGTTTAGGAAGTGATTGGATCACCTCAATTTTGGCTGGATCAACTTGGATACCCTCTTGAGAAATTATGTGCCCTAGAACAATCCCATTTGAAACCATGAAGTGACATTTCTCAAAATTCAGCACAAGGTTGCACTTGACACACTTTTGAAGGACCAAAGAGAGTGAATGTAAGCAAGATTCAAATGACTCGCCATAAATGGTAAAGTCATCCATGAAGACCTCCATGCAATTCTCAATGAATTCAGAAAAGATACTCATCATACACCGCTGGAATGTTGCAGGAGCATTACAAAGGCCAAAAGGAATTCGCCTATAGGAATAGGTTCCAAAGGGGCAAGTGAATGTGGTCTTTTCTTGGTCTTGAGGTGCGATTGGAATTTGGAAGTAGCCGGTGTAACCATCAAGAAATCAATAGTGTGACTTTCTGGCCAATCTCTCAAGCATTTGGTCAAGGAAAGGAAGTGGGTAGTGATCTTTTCGTGTTTCAGCATTCAATTTGCGATAATCGATGCACACACGCCATTTGTTTTTCACTCGAGTTGTGACCACTTCTCCATGTTCATTTGTGACAACTGTTATCCCGCCCTTCTTAGGAACGACTTGAATTGGACTAACCCATTCACTATCAGAAATTGGGTAGATAATACCAGCTTGAAGAATATTGGTAATCTCTTCCCTAACTACCTCAAGTATGAGTGGATTGAGTCTTCTTTGAGGTTGCCTAATTGGTTTGGATGATTCCTCTAGATGGATGTGATGCATGCAAAGGGCAGGGTTGATTCCTGGAATATCCTCTAGGGTCCAACCTAAGGCATTTTTGTTTTCTTCTAACACTTGAACAAGTTGGGACTCCTCAGTTTCAGAAAGTGAAGTAGAGATAATGACAGGGTAGGAGGGATTATGGAAAAGGAATGCATACTTGAGGTGTGAAGGAAGTGGTTTTAGATCAGTTTCAGCCTTGATTTGAGAGCTAGACAAGTTAGGAGAAGGAGAAGGGATTCCATATGGGTTTGGATCATTTTCCTCAACACTGTCCAAGGTGGAGCAGTAGAGATCAGAGTTGATGTGGGATTCAAGAGAGTTTTCAAGTTCCTCCAGATTTATGGAGTCTATGAATGAGAGGTCCACATCAACTTCACCATTTATGACTTTGTTAATCATGGTGAAGATTTCACAAGATCCTTTATCATTATAACATGAAGAACATGGTGGATTGGAGTTCGATTGAATCTTAGAAGTGTCCTCAAAAGAATGGATTGAGAATGCGGAGTGATCCTCAGATGGGTATCGCATGGCTTGGAAAATGTTGAACTTGACCAGTTGGTCACCGAATTCCATGGATAAGATGCCTGAATGGACATCAATCTTGGTTCTCGCAGTCATGAGGAATGGTCTTCCTAGAATTAGGGGAGATCGAGAAGAGGTCGTCTCACCTTCCATGTCAAGGACATAGAAATCAGCTTGGAAGATAAGATCATTGACCCGAACAAGAACATCCTCAATTATCCCCTCCGGACTGGCAGTGCTTCGATTGGCTAATTGAATGACAACACCCATTGGGTGCAAGGGACCTAGACCAAGGTTGGAGAAAATGGATTTGGGCATGACATTTATTGAGGCTCCAAGGTCTATGAGTGCATCATCAAAGTTGGAACTCCCTATTTGACATGGAACCGTGAAGGTCCCTGGATCTTTGCACTTCATGGGAATGGACTGTTGGGTTGAAACATTTTCAATGTTCCTAAGTTGCCTCTTATGGGTGCACAATTCCTTAAGAAACTTGGCATACTTAGGGATTTGTTTGATGGCATCTAAGAGGGGGATGTTCACTTCAACACGTCTAAACATGTCAATCATTTCAGGATCAGGTTCAAAGGACTTCTTAGGCTTGGAGATGGCTTGAGGAAAAGGAATTGGGTTCCTTAGAGGAATGGAAGGAGGTGAAGGAGTGGATTCAAGTTCCTTTTCCAGCTTTTTGTTCTTTTCATTTTCTAGATCAACATCGAAAGGGGAGGTAGAGAAATCAGCATGGGGCATTGCAATTTGCTTTCCCGATCTAAGTGCAATTGAACTTACATTACCCTTAGGGTTGGGTAATGGTTGAGCTGGGAGTTGGGATGAATTGGATGGTTGTTGCTGGCTAAGGTGGGATGCAAGTTGACCTATTTGGGTTTCAATGTTCTTGAGGCTAGAACGGGTGAAGGAAGCAAGATCCTCTACAGCACTTTCACATGGTTGTTTAGAAGAAGAGGCTTGTCCCAAATTGGGTTGGCCTTGATTTTGGTTCTTGGGAAAGCGATTGTATTGGGTGGGGAATTGGGAAGGCTCGTTAGGATAGTGGAATCCAGGAGGAGGATTGTTCCTTTGTGGTTGAGGGACAAAAGGGTAAGGTTGTTGGAAGTTACCAACACCTTGACTGTATTGAAACTGGTTTGGGTTTTGAGGAGGGAATTGCGGAGGATGAGAAATGTGATTACCATACCTCAGAGGTGGGTTAAAGGTAGAAGAGAAGGGCTCAGAGTGGGGTTGTTTGAAGTTTCTAACAAACTGACCTGATTGTTGAGGGTTGAAGTTTCGCTGAGCATATGCCGCATTGAGCTCCATTGGACTAGATGAATCAGATGGATCATCTTGAATTTGTGGACATGTGTCAGTTGGATGAGATGGAGAGTTGCAGATTCCCCAATTCTTGATAGGTCCAGGGAATAGTGACTGTGGAGAAGATGAGGTTGGGGCTTTGGTAGCCACCGCTAGTTGACGCACAAGACCTGTAAGTTCACTCATCCACTCAGTCATCTTGTTGGGCTCTATGGATTGATTCTCTTGGGATTGTTTCACTTGAGCATGTGCTCGAGTATGGAATTGCTGCGTGTTTGCAGCCATGTTACTTATGAGATCTCTTACAGCTGCAGGAGTTTTGTCAACAAGAGCACCGCCACTTGCGGCATCAATGAGAGTTCGCTCCATAGCCAATAACCCCTCATAGAAGTACTGGATCAGTAGTTGGTCAGGGATTTGATGGTGTGGACAAGTTGCCACAAGATTTTTGAACCTCTCCCAATACTCATGGAGTGATTCATTAGGGAATTGACGGATGCCGCTTATTTCCTTTCGGATAGAAGATGTTTGGGAAGCGGGAAAGAAATTCTCAAGGAAAAGTCTCTTCATGTCAACCCATGAGTTTATGGAACCAGGTGGGAGGTAGTAGAGCCAAGACTTGGCAGAATCCTCTAGGGAAAAGGGGAAAGATCTAAGCTTGATTTTTTCTTCAGAAACCCCTTGAGGTTTCATGGTTGAGCATACCACTTGGAACTCTTTGAGGTGAAGATGAGGATCCTCACCAGCTAGACCATGGAAATGAGGAAGAAGATGAATCAAACCCGACTTGAGTTCGAAGTCAGCCTCTATGTTTGGATATTGAATACCAAGAGGTTGGTAATTCATATCAGGGGTAGCAAGTTCTTTTAGGGTTTGTTCCCTAGGATTGGCCATTGCAATTTCAATTGGTTGGATGAGGACTGGTTCTTGAATTAGTTGAGTATCTCTTATGTTCCTCCTAAGTTAGCGAAGTGTTCGCTCAATTTCAGGGTCAAACAAATCCGAGGGATTGTTTGGAAGGCTACGGGGCATTCAGAGAGATTTTAGAAGAAAGAGGAAGATGGGTTTTTCTTTGTATTTTTTTCAATTTATGATTTTTATGAGAAGACGGGTTTTTCTTTGTGTTTTTTTTCAATTTTTGTTTTTAAAATTTGTTTTTTTTGTGTTTTCTTGACAATAACCAGAAAATAATGACTACTTAAAGCACCATCCCCGGCAACGGCGCCATTTGAAAGTGCGGCCGATTGTCGCCTATCGACCGTTCAAGGTTCCGGTGCTCTGCTAATGTGTATAGCAGCACTCGGGTCGAATCCTCGGCGATGATACTTTGTAGTAGTCGTTTGTTTTTAGTTGATTGTATTTTGATTGGGGGGGTTTGTTTGCAGAGCTTAATTGAAATGTTTAATGAATGATGTTTAATTTAACAAGTTGATAAAGATTGGGGTGAGTTCATCATTAGGTTAGTTAAGCTTGTGATATCCTCGAGCTTTGCTTTATATTGCATTTAAATTAACACACATGTCACAAGATGATGTTGATTAGAATTATTAAGTGTTAAGGCTTTAAACCAAGACTTAACTTAACTTAAGGTTATAATCTCAATCAGATCTTATTTATGGTTGTGTATTTATGGTTCCAATAATCCATGGAAACCACATGTTAAACAAAACAAGTCATTAATTCATGACATGTTAAGTCCAACATACACAATGTTAATTCAAAGAATATTCATCGAGCAGAAGCTCTCAATCACTTAACATACCTAAATTATAACTCACCACAATGAGAGATTTACTCAGCCATTATGATGTTTATTAATCTGGTAATATATGTTTATGGTGATGAATTATAAAGAGAAGAAAAAGAAAGGGACAAGATAAGAGTAGTGTGCCGAACACACACACGAAATATTTTGAGAATCAAAAATGGAATTTCGATTGAATGAGGAAGCAAGATAAGGTACTGTAATTTAAAATGATTCAAACTATTTTAAGACCATGAATATTATACTACAGAATGTGGAGGAGAATAAGAGATATTGAAGAAGAAACTTTCATTAAAACAGAATTACAAAATAAAGGACTTACAAAATTACAAAAATGAAGAACACAATAGTAAGTGAAAACGAAGAGAGGAGGAAAGGTCTCTCAAGTGAAAACTTGAGTATGGAAGGTCCTACCAAGCCTTTGGCAAATCTTTGGTCGTGCCAATATGATCTCCTCTCTTCTGAAATGCCAACCCCTCTCAAGGAGAGAAGGGGAGAGTATTTATAGCCCAAGGAGTGGACTGTTTGCATTCCCAATCTGTCCCTCCACTTGCATCGCCAATTTGGAAATTCAGACTGCCGAATCTTCAACTATCTCCTTCTTCAACGTTGTAGACAATAATGTTGGCCGACTACTCTCAAACTTTGGAGTTATTTGGACGTAAGTATAAAAAGTTATGGCCGGTTGAATAAACAAACTTAAACTGTCCATTTCAATCCAGTCTTTTTGAAGTCCATAATGTGAAAGGGTTTTTGAATATTAAGATGCCTTCAAATCCGAATGGTTTATTCAACAAAGTCGGCCGCCTACATCCCCTATTTCACACCGCAAAATCTCAGATCGCTTGGATGATTAAATCAGGAGATATGTCATGCATACTATACTGATTTTCATTCTCGGTCAGAATGGTGGGCTGGACTTAAAAGATTCATTTTGGCCCCTTGTACTTGGATTTGGGCCATGAAATTTTTATCCAAGATGACATGTAGTGTCCCCCGAATTATGGTGGAGAGTTAAGGTTTTTGAACTTCTGTATTGAGCCCAGTAAATCAATCTTCATGAATAGTCCAGTTTCTTCACAGATTCTTTGGTCTTGTTTGTGAGGACCATATGACCCTTCAAATGGCAGAATTGGATCATGGTTCCTTCTAATGAAATGTTGTATATTGAAAGTATAATCCTACAAAAGAATAACCACACAATTTGGATCAGTATAGTGATAGTTATAATTAAAACATTAAACTGACTCAATTTGACTACTTCTAAAAATGCTCAAATATTATACTTAATATTAAAACATTAATATTTCACACAAATTATGCACATTTCATATAAAATAAGTAAAGGGGGAATATAATAAGTCATGAAAATATTAATAACATCAGATATGCTCAAGAAAAGATGAGTCTCGAAAGACTCCTACAATCCTTTCCAAAACCGAGATGTGAAGCGTGCATCACGGTCTGAGACTATCATTAAAGTCAACCCATGAAGTTTCATGATCTCCTGACCATAGAGATGTCTCAATCTCTCTACCGAACCCTTCTCTCAAATAGAAAATAAGTGGGCTGACTTGGTGAGTCAGTCAATGATCACCCAAATGGCATCATTCCCTCTGGACGTACATGGTAAACCCTTCACAAATTCCATCGAAATCCCTTCCCACTTCCACTCTGGTATCTTGAGGGGTTGGGTCATGCCTTATGGTACCTAGTGATCAGCCTTCACTTGATGGCAAGTGAGGCATCTAAAAACAAACTTTGCCACAGCTTTCTTTATCCTTGGCCACCAGTACTGACACTGGAGGTCCTGATACATCTTCATCACACCTATATATACTACCAAGGGGGGTGTATGGAACTCCCTCAGAACCTCCTCTCATAGCGCTACTGGTACAACTGTACACCCTCTAAAAAGTATAGTATGCTCCCTACATTTAGAATATTCATCAGGTGCATGGCTTGAGGATATCTGATCACGTGTAGTCTCACGGCCGATGTATCCAAGTTATGCATCCCTGACTCACTGAAGGAGTGGAGTGGCAACTACCATCGATTGGAGGTAAATTGTCTCATCTCTATCCACGTAAGATATCTGAAGCGAGGATAACTACTCTGAAACCTCGTTCAGTAGTTTCAAACTAAATCTACATCTAAGTGCATATGTCACTACATTCCACTTCCCATGAGTATAGGATAAGTCATAGTTCTAGAGGAACTCTATCCAATATCTTTGTCTCAAATTTATATCTTTCTGTGTAAAGATATATCCGAGACTCTTGTGGTCTGAGTAAATAGTGAACCACTCACCCATCAAGTAGTTTCACTATATATTTAGTGAGAAGACTAATGATGCAAACTTCAAGTTATGAGTCGCATAATTCTACTCATGAGGCCTCAGATGTCGTGATCTATAAGAAATCACTACATCACGCAGCATCAGAATGCAACCGAGTCCAGTCCCTGATGTATCACAATAAACCACATAGCCAGTTCCCTCCTCCAGAAACCTTAGGATGGGAGCGCTGGTCAAGCTCTACCTCAACTATTAAAAGCTCTGTTGTCATGTCTCTGACCACATGAATATTTTCCTCTTCTTCATCAAGGTAGTCATAGATACTGCTACTCTAGAGAAATCAGGTACGAAGCTCCGATAGTAGCCTACTAATCTGATGAAGCTCTTCACCTTAGTAACACTCCTGGGTGGCTTCAAAGAAAGTACTGCCTCGATCTTATTTTTATCCATTGTAACTCCAACCTATGAGATGATGTATCCCAAGAAGTGGACCTTCTATATCTTGAACTCACACTTCGAGAGCTTCCCATATAACAGGTGCTCCCAAAGTGTGTCCAGTACTATCCTTAAGTGTATTTCATGCTCTTCCTCGGAAGCTGAGTACACCAAGATGTTTTCGAATAAGACCACCACAAAGAGATCGAGGTATGGATGGAAGATCCTATTCATGAGCCCCATGAACACTTCTGGAGTGTTTTTCACACCGGGAGGAATCACCAAGAACTCGTAATGGCCATACTGACATTTGAAGGCTATGTTGGGCAAAAATCCCTCAAGGTATCATTGAAGCATTTTTGAGGTGATTGTGTTTGTTGACAAAGTAGACATCTGAGTAGTGATTGTTGACAAAGCAAAACAATGACATACAAATTTGTTAACAAAGAGGATTTCATGGTGGAATGTCGAGTTCAAGAGCTGAAGTCAATGATCCATGTTTGATTCAAGAACGTCGATAAAAGTAATGGATGATCTGGAGGCGGTACAAAAGAACAGATACAAGGTGGCGCCGTTTTCCAGTGTTTACCAAATTTTTGGGCCTGAAAATCGGCAAATGAAGAAAAGTGTTTTTGGCAAAGGGACTTGCGCGCCGTGAACTTGGTGTATAGGAAACTTGCGCGCCATATGTTTTTCAAGATCAGAAGATCAAAATATGGCTAAGGAAATAGGTTCGCGCAAGTTTGGGAGTTGGTCGCGCAAGTGTCTAAAAGGAGAGAAGACTTGCGCGCCGAGACTGGGTCGCGCAGGTGACTTGCGCGCCATCGCGCTGGGTGGTCAATTTGCTTATAAATACTGGACCACCCCTCCTCATTTTCTACCGGAGTTCAAATCTTTGAGAAATCAGAGCTCCCGTCGCACAGGTGTTGTGGTCGCGCGAGTGGTGTTTGTGGTTGCGCAGGTGGGACTTGCGCGCCAGAGGTTGAAGTTGTGTGCCGGTGTTAGAAGTTGCGCGCCGGTTGGCAATTGTGAGCCAATATTGGTTTGGGTGTAAAAGGAAGAGAGTCGCGCAAGTTTGGAGTTGAGGAATCTTGTGTCGCGCAAGTGTCAGAGGAGGACTTGCGCGCTCGTTGTGACTTGTGCGCCGATACTTGCGCGCCGAGGTAGACTTGCACGCCAAGTAAGGTTTTGTTCCAGCGGTGCTTCTCGGACTGCGTGGAAGCTGGAAGTTTGCCTGATACCTTCAGTGCAAAGAGATATTCATCTACGGGTGAAAGTTGAACTTCAAAAGAGCATCTACATACAAGAGAAGATGCATTCTTTCATGAAAATGAAGAGACCTACAGGTCTATAAACTGTGAGTGGATTCCTTCCAAGAGCAGTGAGCTTAGGAAGAGGAAGAAGGTGATCCTCTCCACCGGCAGTGATCCAGAGAGAGAGAAACAGGGAGTGACCCTTGGGAAAGCAGTGATATGACCCTAAACATTGTAAAGGCAGTGATCCTGGGCATAGAAGTGATCTAGCCCGAACCTTGTAATCCACAGCTAGTGAAGATTAGTGGAATTTGGTACGACCAGCAACCTGTAGGCGTATGCTCCTTGGACGTAGCCCTTAGCGGTGAACCAAGTAAAATTGTTGTGTCCTGCGCTTGCTTTACTTTCTGTTTATATTGTGTAGCAGGAAAGAGAGAGAAGAGTGTTTTTCTTAACAGCGAAACAAGATCAGAACGGGCATTAATTTTTAATTAGTCATACCCTGATTCACCCCCCCCCCCCTCTCAGGGTATTCAGCCTAGTGGACCTAACAAGTGGTATCAGAGCGAAGGTTGAAAGTTGTTCTTCTCTCGATGGAGGTAACCAATCATAAAGGGATTCCGATCTTCGACGGATATAATTTTCAGATATGGAAGAATCGGATGCAACACTATTTCTGATCCTTGGGAATGTATGTGTTTTCAGCAGCTATGCATGGTATCACAGCTGATATTAATAGTGGTGCCTTATCAAAAGCTGAGCATAGAGAGTTGGATGCTGATTCCAAAGCAATCAATGCCTTAGGGGGAGCCCTTTCCAATCCCATATACACAAAGGTGATTTCATGCAAAACGTCACATTCCATGTGGGAAAAGCTTTTGAATATATATTAAGGGGACAAAAAAGTCAGAGAGGCAAAGCTGCAGGTGTTGTGGAACAAATATGAAGATCTGAAAATAAACCCGAATGAGTCTGTTGACACATTCTTTGACAGGGTAAACATTGTTGTGGAAGATATGCGAGGTCTTGGAGAAGTCATTGAAGATATAAAGATTGTAAAGCGCATCTTGAGGAAACTTCCACCTCGGTTCAATCCGAAAGTTTCAGTACTAGAAGATAAAGATCCAAAAGAGCTGACATTTGACAATTTTCACAGTACCTTGGTTGCATATGAAATGAGGAACGATGATAATGAGGATGTGGAAAAGGGAAAGTCTAAAGAGGTGGCATTTAAGGCCATGAAGAACCTCACCATTGAAGATTCTAATAAAGAAGAAGAGACAGATGAGGTGATGTCATTCCTTTCTTCAAATCTACAAAGAGGAAGAGGAAAGTTTAAAGGTAAACTTCCACTAGCATGGTTTAGATGTGGAAAGGTTGGTCATCTTGCAGCAAGATGCCCCAAGAAGTTTCAAGATGATGATGATGATGATGACGTTGAAATTCCCAAAAAGAAGACTTCAGCTTTTGTGAAAGGGATGAAACAATTCAAGAGAAATTTCTTCAAGAAAAAGAATCTTCTTTCACAAGAATTTGAAAGTTCAGATGAGTCTGAGGATGAAGAAGTTGAGGAAATAGAAAATTGCAGAGATCATGGGGTAAATGCCTTGGTGGCAATTGTTGGTAGTTCTCAAAAGGGAGAAGAAGTTGATGCTAAAGAAGAAGAAGAAATTGAAGGGAGAATTGATATGGAAGCCGAATTGGAAGCAGCTCTTGAGGAGATAGATGTTTGGAGAGCCAAAACGAAGAAAGCCAATAAAGTGGTTCATGATGCCAAACTCTATATGCAACAATAGGATGAAGAAAAGTCTGAGCTGTTAGAAGAAATTGAAAGACTAAAATCCTCAACACCAGAGAGCTCAGAAAATATTGTCGAGTATAAGCTTAAAATTGAGGAACAAAAGAAGGAAATTGATTGTTTGACTAACACAGGAAAGGAGCAGGTTAGATGTATCAAAGAGCTTGAAGAAGAAGTGGTCAGTCTGCGACAAAAACTTAAGGATCAAGATAAACTCTTGACCCCCAATGTGATATCCGAAAAGCAGGCCATTCAGAAGACAGAGAAGATGAAAGCGGAGCCTAGCAGTTCAGTAGGAAAGAAACAGCAATTGAGCTCAGATGTTAAGGTCATTTCTGGGCTTAGTCAAGAACAAAAACTTGTGACAATTGCAGTCAGACCGCAAGCACTCATCCCGAAAGTGAAGGTTGATTTGGGAACAAAACAGAATCAGAATATCCATAGATCCCAAAGGGGAAATCATAGTGCTGAAATATCACGAGGGAATGCATCCTATATCATGTGTTATTGCTGTGGGAAAATGGGACATTCACAGTATGTGTGTTCCATAGCCAAGAGATACAGAAGGGAACATGAACAGAGATGGCAGCCAAACAGAGAATGGTTTTCCAAAACACATTTTGAAGGACACTGTTTTTGGTGCAGAGGATTTGGACACATGGCTAGGTATTGCACTTCAACCATTCAGAGAAATGTGTCAAAGCATAATCAAAATGTTCGCAAGCAGCAGATCAGTAAACCAACAAGTGAGTTAAAAGTTCAGAACTGATTTGAAGCTCTGCAAGATGAGGGTGGTACGTCATACTCTGAGAAATAACAGAAGCCTCAATCCATGCTGAGTGTGAAAGAAAAAGTATGGACCAAGAAGAAGAAAAATGAGAAGGTTGTGGTGTCGGATATTTCCCTTAAAGCATCAGATCGATTTGGTGTTTGGATCCTTGATAGTGGTTGCACATCCCACATGACGGGTAATAAGGATCTTGTTACAGGCATCAAATATGACAAAGAAGGAGTTGTCAAATTTGGAAATGATGAAGGCCTGAAGATTGTTGGCTCAGGGAAAGCCAAGTTTGGGGCAAAGAGATGAGACATGCTGATTTCTTGGTAGTAGAGGGTCTCAGTCATAACCTACTCAGTGTCGGTCAACTATGTGACTCTGGGCACTCTATCCAATTTAACAAGAAGATGTGTGTTGTGAAAGGAAAAGATGGAGCAGCTGTTCTGTAGGGAAAAAGGTCAAAGGTAAATCTTTATCTTGTAGGTGGGGAAGAAGATACTTGTCTTTTATCCAGAGAGGAAGAAAACCAGTTGTGGCATAAGCGACTTGGTCATCTATGCCAACCATCTATGGAGGATCTCGTTAAATGTGATGCTGCTAGAGACCTTCCCAAACTATCACGTGATCGCACTCATACGTGTGATGCTTGTCAACAAGGGAAAATCATCAGAAAGACATACAGGCCGAAGGAACAGAAATCAACTAGAGTGCTCGAATTGGTTCATGCTGATGTATGTGGACCTATCTCACCACGAGCTATAAATGGGAAAAGGTACTATGTTCTTTTCATTGATGACTATAGCAGAATGTCCTGGGTATTCATCATAACCCATAAGACAGAGGTGTTCAGTTGCATAAAGCAGTACAGGAGGGAATCGGAAAAGATGCTTGGGCAGAAAATTCTGAAGTTTCGTACTGATAACGGTACGTAATTTACAAACAGTCAGGTTGAAAACTATCTCGAGAAACATGGGATAAGGCATCAAGTTTCATCAGTAAGAACTCCCCAACAGAATGGAGTAGTTGAAAGGAGAAATCGGATCATCAAAAACATGGCCAGAACAATGCTTATTGATAAGGACCTGCCAGAGAAATTTTGGAAGGAAGCAGTTTTGACATCGGTCTATGTTTCAAACAGGTCCCTGTTATGTTCTAAGCAAGGGAAGACTCCGTATGAACTGTGGTACGGAAAGAAGCCAACGTTGAATTACTTTCAAATATTTGGAAGTAAGTGTTTCATTCTCAACAAAGAACATCATAGGAAGTTTGAGGCACGAGGATATGAAGGCATATTCCTTGGATATTCTGGGAAAAGCAAAGCGTATAAATGTTTCAACAAAAGGCTGGGAAAAATCATTGAAAGCAATGATGTCACTATAGTTGAAAATGAGCAGAATACTCAACGATATAATGAACAGTTCCTTGATGAAAGTGATGATGAGGTAAGCAACCCAGGGGGAGCAGAAGTGGCAGAAGATGACTCAGAAGAAGATACTGATGATGAAGAGGAAAGTGTCAAGTCGGTGTCTGTGAGAAAGCCAAAGAGTCGAGCTGAAATTGATAGGCAGAATATCATTGGTGATCAAACAGCTCCAGTTCAGACTCGAAGAATGAAATCATCACAGCAAGCATCGTTTTTGTCTCAAGTGGAGACGAAATGTTTTTCTGATGCAGCTGAAGATGAAAACTGGGTTCAGGCCATGAACGAAGAGCTTGATCAGATTGAGAAGAACCAGACATGGGAGATTGTTTCGAGGCCAGCAGACAAGAATGTCATCGGGACTAAATGGGTCTATCGCAACAAGATGAATGAAGAAGGCACAGTGATTCGGAACAAAGCATGACTAGTGTGCAAGGGATACTCCCAGATAGAGGAAATAGATGTTGATGATACATTTGCACCGGTTGCAAGGCTGGAGACAATCAGATTATTTTTGTCCATAGCAGTGCAAAGAAAGTTCAAAGTGTTCCAGATGGATGTCAAATCTGCGTTCTTGAATGGGGTTCTGGAAGAAGAGGTGTATATTGAGCAGCCAGATGGTTTTCTCATTCATGAGGATGAGAACAAAGTTTGCAGGCTGAAGAAGGCGTTGTATGGACTGAAACAAGCACCAAGGGCATGGTACTCAAGGCTTGGTCAATACTTGAAGAAGCTTGGTTTCCAGCATGGAGGAGTTGACTACAACCTCTATTTCAACAATGACAGTAGTCAAAGGATGATGGTGCTAGTGTATGTCGATGACAGAATTTTTGGCGGATCAGATGAAGCTCAGTGAAGACAATTTTCCGAATTAATGAAAAATGAGTTTGAAATGTCAATGATTGGAGAGCTAACGTTTTTCCTTGGTCTATAGGTGACACAAGGAAGGAATGAAACTTTCATTTCTCAATCCAAATATGCCAAGGAGGTTCTAAGAAGGTTTGGAATGGATAATTCCAAGGAAATGAAGACTCTGGTTGCTACCCGGATGAAATTATCAAAAGATGAGGATGGCAAGGCAGTTAATATCACAGAATACAGGCAAATCATTGGAAGTCTGTTGTACTTAACCGCAACAAGGCCTGATATTGTTTTCGCCACATGCCAAGCAGCGAGATATCAGAGTAATCCCAAGTAATGTCACATGCTTGCAGTGAAAAGAATACTTAGGTATATCAAGGGCACGGTGGACTTCGGCTTGACATACAACAACAAATCTCAGATAGAGTTATTGGGATATACTGATGCAGACTGGGCCGGTTCAGCAGATGATAGAAAATCAACGTCAGGTGGTGCATTCTATCTTGGGGGATTGTGTATTTCTTGGCTAAGTAAGAAACAAGATTACATTTCATTGAGCACCGCAGAAGCTGAGTATATTTCGGCCACTCAAGCATGCACACAGTTATTGTGGATGAAGCAGCAGCTTGAAGATATGGGAGTTGAAGTGAAGTCTCCGATCAGAATCCAGTGTGATAACTCAAGTGCTATAAATCTCAGCAAAAATCTCGTCTATCACTCAAGGACAAAGCACATTGAGATTAAGTATCATTTTATCAAGGAGAAGGTTGAGCAGGGAATCGTGAAGTTGGAGTATGTTCCTACAGAGCTACAGGTTGTAGACATTCTGACAAAGGCCTTACCCAAGGAAGCTTTTGAGAGGCATCGACTGGCTCTGTGAGTTCATTCGATTCCCCACACTTGAAATAGTGTGGATATGGGACCCCCCCCCCCCTCTCCTCGAGGTATGATGTGTTTTTCCCTAATGTGCTGACTTGTTCTCTACTCTGTTACAGACTCTAAGGAGTGACTTTGGGTTCGTTGACAAAGGGGGAGAAAATAGTGATTGTTAAAGCGGGAGATTTGATAAATCATGAATGATATGGGGAGAAGCTGACAGGTGGAGCAGCTAGTTAGGGGGAGTTGAATCTAGTTGAACATGCTTAGCCAGAGCTTAGCTTGGACAACACATGAAATATGGATAAAGAGTTGTTGAAGCTGTGAGCAGAAAGGGGGAGCGTATTAAATCTGACGATGCTAGTAGTGATTGATCAAAGAATATATATCACGACAGCTGAGGGTCGTGATAAAAGCATAAGAGTGGTGTTGGACAGTGGTAAGACTATTTCCAAACCAAACATTGGTCTTCCAACAAGTCCATCAACAATTGGTATCAGTTTAGTACAAATTGGTATCAGTTTGGTGTCAACAGTGGATGTCAGAGAAGAAGTGATTCATTGATGAAATTTTCATTTACTCTTGTTTCTCACGCCGAGCAGTGCTCATGTGGGCTTAGAGTATGCGTTGAGTAAATCCTTGATCGCTATCAGAATCGCAATGAGGCGAATGGAGGGTGAAGAATAAATGACGTATCTTTGTTTTGGAAGAGTTTTCAACAAACCCAAAGGGGGAGATTGTTGGGCAAAAATCCCTCAAGGTATCATTGAAGCATTTTTGAGGTGATTGTGTTTGTTGACAAAGTAGACATCTGAGTAGTGATTGTTGACAAATCAAAACAATGACATACAAATTTGTTAACAAAGAGGATTTCATGGTGGAATGTCGAGTTCAAGAGCTGAAGACAACGATCCATGTTTGATTCAAGAACGTTGATAAAAGTATTGGATGATCTGGAGGCGGTACAAAAGAATAGATACAAGGTGGCGCCGTTTTCCAGTGTTTGCCAAATTTTTGGGCCTGAAAATCGACAAATGAAGAAAAGTGTTTTTGGCAAAGGGACTTGCACGCCGTGAACTTGGTGTACAGGAAACTTGCGCGCCATATGTTTTTCAAGATCAGAAGATCAAAATATGGCTAAGGAAATAGGTTCGTGCAAGTTTGGGAGTTGGTCGCGCAAGTGTCTAAAAGGAGAGAAGACTTGCGCGCCGAGACTGGGTCGCGCAGGTGACTTGCGCGCCGTCGCGCAGGGTGGTCAATTTGCCTATAAATACTGGACCACCCCTCCTCATTTTCTACCATAGTTCAACTCTTTGAGAAATCAAAGCTCCCGTCGCGTAGGTGTTGTGGTCGCGCAAGTGGTGTTTGTGGTCGCGCAGGTGGGACTTGCGCGCCAGAGGTTGAAGTTGTGCGCCGGTGTTAGAAGTTACGCGCCGGTTGGCAATTGTGCGCCAATATTGGTTTGGGCGTAAAAGGAAGAGAGTCGCGCAAGTTTGGAGTTGAGGAAGCTTGTTTCGCGCAAGTGTCAGAGGAGGACTTGTGCGCCCATTGTGACTTGCGCGCCGATACTTGCGCGCCGAGGTAGACTTGCGCGCCAAGTAAGGTTTTGTTCCAGCGGTGCTTCTCGGACTGCGTGGAAGCTGGAAGTTTGCCCGATACCTTCGGTGCAAAGAGATATTCATCTACGGGTGAAAGTTGAACTTCAAAAGAGCATCTACATACAAGAGAAGATGCATTCTTTCATGAAAATGAAGAGACCTACAGGTATATAAACTGTGAGTGGATTCCTTCCAAGAGCAGTGAGCTTAAAAAGAGGAAGAAGGTGATCCTCTCCACCGGCAATGAGCCAGAGAGAGAGAAACAGGGAGTGACCCTTGGGAAAGCAGTGAGCTGACCCTAAACATTGTAAAGGCGGTGAGCCTGGGCATAGAAGTGATCTAGCCCGAACCTTGTAATCCACATCTAGTGAAGATTAGTGGAATTTGGTACGACCGGCAACCTGTCGGCGTATGCTCCTTGGACGTAGCCCTTAGCAGTGAACCAAGTAAAATTGTTGTGTCCTGTGCTTGATTTACTTTCTGTTTATATTGTGTAGTAGGAAAGAGAGAGAAGAGTGTTTTTCTTAACAGCGAAACAAGATCAGAACGGGCATTAATTTTTAATTAGTCATACCCTGATTCACCCCCCCTCCCTCTCTGGGTATTCATCCTAGTGGACCTAACAGGCTGTCTTCAGTATGTCCTTGTATTGTACCCTGAGCTGATGATAGCCTGATATGAGGTCTACCTTCGAGAACCACTTCTCTCCTTTCAACTGACCAAACAGATCATCAATCCTTGGAAGAGGATACTTGTTCTTCATATTCACCTGGTTTAGGTACCAGAAGTCCACACATAGCCTCAAACTTCCGTCTATCTTCTTGGAAAACAACATTGGGGATGGCCATAGAGAAACAATGGGCCTTACGAATCCATTCCTATGTAAGTCCTCCAACTGTACCCTCAGCTCTCGGAGCTCCGAAGGGGCCATATGATGTGTTGGTGTAGATATCGGTGAAGTTTCTGGGTACAAGTCAATATAGAAGTATACATCTCTACGTGGAGGTAGTCTTAGGACATATTCTATAAAGACATCCTCATACTCGTCCACCATCACTGAAAACTGTGGTCTCGCCTCATCCACCATGTCAAAGGCCATTCAAGCTAGTTGATATGTAATCAGTTGCACCCTCTTGAGTGCAAGTCCATCTCCTTCTGATCTGTATTCCTTCTCACCAAAAAAAGAAAACTGGCCTCCATCTTTTCACGTACATCGCACTGCACATATCAAGCAGTCAATCTATGTGTGAACTACTAATAGCCAGTCCATGCCTAGAATGATGTTGTGGGGATTCAATGCCGCTACTAGAAGATCCCACTTGAAACTATCTCCTTCGACAGTAAGATCCCACTGACGGTACTAGTGTGTGACTATTGAATCTCCTCCCGTAGGAGTATCCATACGCAAAGTCCAATCTAAAAGCTTATTTGGAATCTCAAAGTCCCGAACTAAGTCCACGGCAAGGAAAGAATTTCTAGTACATGTTTTGATAAGTACTGCTGCTAAAGTAGAGAAGATGCATATCATACCTCATATCATCTTAGGTATGTCATGATTGTGATCCTCTACTACCTGTTACTGGGCTTTTCCCCATCCACCCACTCCCTCGGCTTGTGGTAGACCGCTTGGGGGTGTTGGTGGTAGTGTCTGGTGACCCGGACCACCTCCCACTACACGTCCTTCTCCCCATCCTCATCCTCCACCTGGATAATGCTCATGCTCCTGCCACTATCACTGCCTCGTTGGCCTCTCCACCATATACCAATCATCCACATGGGGAGTTGGATATTCATGAGCTTTGTGACCCTATCCCCCGTAGGAAAAACAAATCATACCTCCCTGGTGGCTCCTACAGCCTCTCGAGCCTCCCACCTATGACCCTGTATCCTAGGGTATCCCTCTGGAAGGTTTATAATTCTTGGGATTCTACGTTTTATATCTAATTCTATCTATATATGAATCTACTACTTGTCACTCGGTAGGGGCTCTCACTGTCGATGCCAACTCGGCAAGGAAGCTCTCCATTAGCAAAGCTCGCTCTAGCACCCCAGCCTGAGTTGGGATGTTGAGAAGAGAAAAACTATTGAAACTTTGATCTCTCTTCAAAGCCCCTTCTCAAAGGTTTGGTCCCTAAAGTAAGGAACTCATACCATGTCATTGGAGTATCACGAGAGGTTAGTAAATCTCTCCTCATACTATGCAACAGTCTGGCTGCCCTGTTGTAGATGCAGTATCTCCAGAATATGCAAAAACATAGTGTCGCTGGCACAAACTCCACCCTAAAAAGGATCTCAGAGTCTGTCTAGGTGAGGGTCATCTCCTCATGCACCTAGAGCATCGATCTTAACCATCGTCATGTCGAGCCATGAAGAAGGCTAGTGGACAAGATCATCATATGCTCGGAAGGTGTTTATACTAAGTGAATGACCCGTGAAGCTGCCTCAAGCCAATCTTATGCTGCCTGGGGTTTAATCTCACCTCAAAACCTTATAGGTATCGATCTATGGACCTCATGAAATGCGCTCAACTATTGTGAATGTTCCACTGATAGCATAGGCTTCTCAATGGGTGGTGGTGATATCGGTACACCACCTGAAGGAGCCATCACTATGAGTGGTCCCTATACTGACGTTTCATCGCTCGGTGGCCCACTATCACGATCTCTAACTAGAATCCTAGCTGGTTGTCTTCATGGAGTCAGCCTATAAGAAACAGTTGTTCCATTTTGAATATGTTATACCCGGTGATCTGACTCAAAAAAATATCAAGAAAACTTTTCAAAACACTAGCAACCGATGTTTTCATGTACCGAGTTAGAAAACATAATTCAGGGTCCCAGTGTATGGACACATCAGTCGTCGCACCAGAATTAGACTCCATATACTAAAAACAGAACTCAATACACTTTACACCATTGCCTCATTAAAATTAGACTCTTAGTTCTTCTGGTAGAACTAATCGCCCTCTGATACCACTTTGTCACGACCCGTCCCACAGG
Organism: Viscum album; assembly: GCA_963277665.1. NCBI lineage: Eukaryota > Viridiplantae > Streptophyta > Magnoliopsida > Santalales > Viscaceae > Viscum > Viscum album. Next base: position 328,283,088 of record OY728143.1, read on the forward strand.
GCCCGAACGTGACTACCCCAAGCCCGCCTTCCATAGGCTAGGGGTTGGTGACAAACACCTGAAGGATTTTTCCGAATAAGAAAGGCATTGCCTTAGATATCTTTACACACTCAGAAAGAGAAACTGAATTAAATAACCAAAAACAATTAAGGTAAAACCACAAGAGTAAAGTACAACCACAAGTACAATTGTAAACTGAAAACAGTGGGCTGGAATATAAGCCCCAGAAACTGAAGAAAAGTAAATAGTTGTTGCATCTTCCTTGGAGCTCTACCTAGAGGATTGGAGCTATAAGTCTGATGTATAAGAAGTGGATCTTGAATACTCCCATCACACCAAGCTCCACCAAGTCTCGAACCTCCAAAGTCTTCCTCAGAGTGTCAGTAGTCTTCACCATACACAACAAGGTACGGACGAAGCCTTTGTAGGGGTGAGTATAACAATACCCAGTAGGGACCCCAAGACCCGAGAAGCTCTCTTAGTAATCCACAATGGAAAACATCATGAGAAATACAAAAAAGGTAATATCACAAGAATGATCTAGATCTTGAAGCACAAAGCAAAAGAGACAACTCACTCTAATGGTATAACTTCAAGGTCACTGGGATAGGGGTGACTAGTCATACAGCCAAATCATCATATCTATAGTAACTTTACTTCTAACCTATATAGTTCACTGTATGATGACCCGTATTGATCGCTATATGTTGACCCATATTAGTCACTGGTGTTGACCCATATTGGTCGATGGGGCTGACCCGTATTGGTCTCTAGATGTTGACACGTATTGGTCGCTAGTGTTGACCCATATTGTACGCTGGTGTTCACCCGTATTGGTTGCTGGTGTGGACCTTCCTTGATCGCTGATAAAGAGGTAGGTATTATTAGTCATACAGCTAGATCATCCCACTTTGAAGTTTCTGATACCGACCCATATTGGTCATTCTTCTTCTTCATGTCACAGATAGCCACTGGATTCTCGCACGAAGCACGCCTGATCTCCATAAGACTCTACACCTCAAGCCATCTATACTTTTTCAACTGGTATTAAGTCCCTCAAAAAAAGAATACCCAAGGTACTGCCCCATCATAGGGGTCCCAACGTGATAGACGGCGCGTCGATCAGACGCTCGGTCTGTGAGATATGGGAACTTTTGTAAAAAGGGATCAGTTGGATTCAAGTGTGATCCAACCCAAGTCACATGTAAAAATCTGTCAAAACTCACTTAGAGTATCTCCAATTGACTACCTTGGCACATGGGTCCTTATTCCATAGACAGCACATCGATCGGAAATCTGGTCTGTTAGTTACACCTCTTTCTGTGAAACGGGGGTGATCGCACCTCGGTCCGACCCAGCACGGTCGGGCATGCCGGAATATGCCAATGGGACCGCTTCCCAAAAGGGGTCCCAACACCACTGACGGCATGTCAAACATATTGTTGGTTCATTAGTTACAGGTGTTTCTTTATTCGGGGGCCAGTTGGGTCTAGGCCTGGTCCAACTCGATCAGGTCGGCCCAACACAACAGGCCCTGGGGACTACCTCACCCCGTCCAGGTCTAGATCGTTAAGGGTCGGCCCAGTTCCACTGGGTCTAGACCATCTGGGTCGGCCTAACTAGTTCGCAGGCCTGGTCCACGATTGGCCCGGACCGCCAGGTGGGGCTCATCCTACCCGCGTCGGCCCACGTCTAGCCCAATCCTTCTAAAGGTGGACCGCTTAACCCAGCTAGCCACGTGGATGTGGTATCGTTTCATCTGTAGAAACGCGGAATGGTGTAAGGTCTATCCCACCCCCTACTACCACAACCCGCTGGTCGCGGCTGCTGCCGCCAGCGGTGCCTGCGGGCACTGCCCATCTCCCGCACGACCGGCTCGGGCTAGCCGCCTCTTGCAACCATGCCACACGATGGCACGACACCTTCCACTACCCGCGGCCGATTTCCGCAGGTCTCCTCCAACCACCACAGGCCGCCACCAGCATGGAATGTCAACGATTGTTTCCACGGGCCACCGGAATGCCATTGTTGTTTTGCGGCCCTCAAACGCCATGCCACCGCATTCATTGCTCCACCGCGAAGAACTCACCAGGGAAAATTTTAGTGGAGGGTCTGGGACTTGTTGGTTTCATCCCACACCCTCCGTGTTAACATTTTAAACATGAGGAAAAATTAACAATAACAAAAAGAAGAATAGTCCCCAAGTTTAAGATCCTGCAACAATCATCCTCATGATTAGACGAGATGCAGATTAACCTGTTAGTCAGTTGGTCTGTGTTCGTTATATTCTTCAAGAACAGGAAGAGTGGGAACATCAAGGAATATAAAACCCCTACCTTTTATGACGTTCATTATCGCACATTCATCCTCGAGGGTTTACGACATTGAGGATGCTTCCTAGTTCCGACCATTGAAAGGAATTCTTCGCCGTTCTTCGTTCTTCGCTGGGGTGGAACAACGTCGCTGCAGCATTTCCATGATGATGTGACATCACGTTGTTACATTGTTTCATTTATATAACCACGCTGCAGAATTTCCATAATGATGTGACATCACATCATTACATTGTTTCATTTATGAAACAACATCATTGTTTCGCACCATTAAATTCACTATTACGTTGAAGAATACGGGTCATCCATGTGTTTCATTAAAGTGATTCATCGCCGCATTGTTGATTCCCCGCAGCATCGTCTTCCTCCATGCAATGGAGAGAAAATAATAAAATAATTATTTTAAATTATTTTATTATTTCTTTCGAAAATTCCAAAACTTAACTTTTCTGCACGGCCCTCACCATCCAAAGTTAAGTTTTTTGTAGGAAAATCCTTTCATTTTGGATTCAACTGTGCCCTCGGATTTTTAATCCAAGCACCGGTTCAAAAGATAGAAAATACCGCCCATGAATTTACTGAACGTACCTTAAAAAAAGTTAAAAAATTCATTCCGGACACACCGGGATTTGTAATCACGCGTCGTAAAATTTCACAGACTCATAAAAGTCCCAAATAATTTAAAAAAAATTACATGAAATTTTCAGGTCTTTACAGAACGATTTATAGGATTCATATCTACAGGAAGGGGTAGAGGATTGGGATATGTAGGTGGTGTGGGATGAGTGGGATATATAGCATTAAAATGTACCTTCATGTTAATAAACAAAAACGATGCTAAAGAACTAGTCCTTTCCTTAACCATATCCATGATCCTCTCCCCCATTGTCTAACCCATATCCCGAACCATAGCTTCTAAAGACTCTATTTTTCCTTTATAAACATCATCCCTTTAGGATATTCTAGAACAGACAAATAATATTTTTTATTTTAGACACTCACCTCATATCCTCATATGTGGCTAGGTTGTTTAGGATTTACCCATGAAGTAGATAAAATATCTTTCCTACCCTCATGTATAAAGGACCTCTGTGTAGTCTACTCCACAGGGGGTTCCTATATAGAATATTTAAATAAATTAAAATTTAATTATAAAATATAAATTGTTTTAAGGTAACTTGAATAACATATATAACTTAAATAAATATTTATAATCCTCTTATCTACATGAATTGATTCTTCAGTAAGATATGTATCATTTTTTGTCTTCTAGGAAATCTTCCATTTTTCACGTCTTGTGTAACGCCCCGACCCCAGTTACGTAGAGTCGGTGCATTATTACATAACATTGGCATGATCACAAGAAAGATCAAATCTCGAAATACCGATTGGTTTATTAGCCTTGGAAACACTAGATATATTCATAAGTCTTACATTACAACATAAAAATGAAAACTACAACAACATATTTTCTTCATATTCCACAATCATATCCCCACATACTATCCCTGCAGGTCATTCATAATTTACTTCTTCATACCCTGGGAAAAATAAAACATAGAAAAGGGGTGAGCTCAAATGCCCAGTAAGGATAACAATATAGTGGAAACTTTCATAAATAAGAATAAACATTTAAGGCAATGTATAACTAAAAAAAATGCCTTTTAAACATGAACTTCAACATAGTATGGCAAAAGTAAAATGAAATAATTCCATTTACTTATTCACATGGATATTCTAATAATCTAATAATCACATGCAATATCAATAACCACTTTCATAATGATGGAATGCATAATGCCAGACTATCATAACCACATAGCCAAGGCCTCGTGCCAAGACTACAAATAAGATTTTGCCAAGGCCTTATTCCAAGACACGAGTTTGTCTCATGAGACCTACCGATGCATCGATGAGCTATAGCGGGCTCCACCCGTCACATATTAAGTCCAATGCATTCCCATATGAAAAGGTTTAAACATAACATAAACATTCGTATTAAAACTAGCAAACGAAATGTCAATACTTTCACCATAAACTATGAATGGTATAAGAATAGCACATCCACAGTCAAACATATCACAAAACCTTCAATACAATATAGAAGTTTTGTATCATAATAAATCAACTTCAAATAAGCGTAAAATCCATCAAAGGATGTTGACATAGATAAAATCAAAACTCTTTTTAGAGAAATATCTATTTCTATTTTTGAAATCATTTAAGAGTCATATATTTATAAAATAAAACATTTTTCTTTGAAAATATTCTTATAAGCTTATAAGGTAAGCTTTGATGATTTTATAACGGCGGAAAATAACCGCACCCGCAGTATAAGTTAAAAAAACATTCTTACCTTAATTCTGTCGAAAAGGTTAAAAGCACCTTGTTTGGAAAATGACGGAAAGATTCCTTTATAAAACTCTTATAAAAATTCAAACAAGGTTATAAATGACTTTAACCCATATTCTTTTAAATAGTAAAAAAAATTTGAAATACATTTTTAAGAAACATGGATGTTGATGATAAAGAGATCCCAGTAGATTATTATGTATAAATAACCTCGGATAATGAAGAGATTGTGAAATAACCCTTACCTTGAACTTTTCCTTGGTTGAGGGTAGGTTAACCTCCTGTATAATGGTGAAATAATTGTTATTAAATTATACAAGAATCATATATATTAATATGATATAATATATGATCTTTTAACATTGATTTGTTAATAATATCTTAGAATTATCGTCGTTTCGGGTGTTAACTTACTCGTTTTCTTTTATATGTTTTGTTACATAATCCGTGTTTTTTATGGATAGTTTGTATCTTATTCATATAAAGAATGATATAAAGTCCTTAAACATTATTTTTAAATCATCAAATGATAATTATACTTGAATGGATACGATGGAGAATGAATCTCATCGTGTTCGTGGAGACGGTAGTCCGTACGTACGCACGAGCGATAATGTCATTCTTTTGATATTAAAATAATATATAAATGGATGTTATATCATATATACATAATCATTAACATGTTATATTTATTATTTACATGAGTTACACATCATTATTATACTCATCCAAATAATAATATATTGAATAACAATTACACCACGACGTGGAGACGGTAAGCCGTACGTACGCACGTATGGTGACATGTTATTCAAAGGGTGGATAGAATACTGAATATGGTTGTACCATATTTATAATAACATCACAGTATATATATAATACTGGAGTTATTATTTTAGAATTGTAATAACAAAGGAAGAAGAAGTGGAAGAAGAAAGGAACTTGGAAAAGGGTGGTGAAATCATTACCTCTTCTTCGGGTTCTTCCTTTTGATTTTATCAAAAGGGCTCCTTAGGTTGGATTTATGATCAAAATAAGTCCTCTAGGTTGTAGTGAGGGAATTTGGGAGATTATTTGAGCAGAGTTTGGCCGAACCAAAAGGCTTTGAATGTGTGAAGAAATGAGAAGGAGGATTTCCCTTTTATAAGAGGGGTGAGGGGCACCTTTGAAAAAGCTAGAAATATTAGTTTATAATAAATTCATATTCGGTTTCTAACGGATCCAAAGTAGATTATTTAAATTTTAAGGTGGGGATGGGTCGAAAACCACTCAACCAATAGAATTTAGATAGGTTTTGGTACTTATATTAACCTTATCTTTCAGTATTAACTCTAAGTTAATTAGTTTCACTTTTACAATGTCTCTTTGTATTTTTATATTATATGGTTAATAAAAATACTATATACATCCAATCGACCCCCAAGTGGTCAATTAATGATACACATATCATTATATAAGTCTCTTGTCCGAACCTTAGATTTTTAAGAATTTAATATCAATTAATAATATAATATTTGTTTTAAAAACTCTTTTATGTCAATTTTGACACTATTCAATTGTTGATTTTTTGTGAAACTCATAACAGAATGATTACTTCTAAAAAATTTAATTAAATCATTAATAACATGTAATAATAACTTATAAAATTAGTTTAATTCATAAAAAGTCTCAAATTATATTTATTTGTGTATTTATAATATCAATTATTTTAATTTTTCACTATTATGGTAATTACTGCATCATCATTGTGTCATAAATAAATTAAATTATTTAATGTCTAAAAATTATAAATAAAATATAATTATGTAGAAAATCTTTTTATCTTTCTAATTAATATTTACAATTGAATTTATCTTATGTATAACACTATATTAAAAATGTTTTATTAAATAAACTTTGATTTTAATTCTTTTAACTCTTCTTTGAATTAAATGATAATAAATGTCCTAATCTAATCCAAGTGGACCTAAATGATAATATTTTATTACTAAGGTTGTTTTTGGACGATATAAACTTGTCCAATAGAATTAGGACATATGTTAGGGTAATATTAATATCATTTTTACCCTTAATTACCCTATTTACTTTTAACCGTGGTAAATAAAAGTAAAAAGTTATTATTCACCAAAAATTATTTTCATCTCATTGAACCACATTTTACTTCTTGATATTAACCGTGTCTCTCAGATTTTTCAAATTCCATTCACAGAAGCGGTAAAATTAAGTTTTATGAAAAAAATTCAGTTTTTTTAACTACCACTTAGTAGTTTCACTATTCATCAAAAATTGAAGTTTTTCAGAACAATGCCAAAATTTCACCCTAAGCTATAATTGATATTCCGAATTCAAAAATGATGTCGATTTTAAAAAATTACAAACATATAAGTTGCATTAATTAATTTTATAATTAATTCCAGTTGTTACAACAAATAGCGTGTTCTTAAGAAACAATATATATCAAAAGATTGACAATTGTTTTGTCCAATTTCAAAGTGAAATTAATTATAATGAACACCATTGGATAAAATGGTAAAAATATATTCTAATTATACTATAAAACCACTAAATAAAATAATTTGTCACTATAAATTATTTTGATTAAAAAAGTTGTTTTTAAGTATTTTTCACTATTCATAAAAATTGGACGTTCTCAGAAAAATTCAACTTAGGATAATTTCGATATTCTAAATCCAAAAATGAAGTTCATTTTGAAATATAATATATATATAATTTCAAAAATTAGGTATTACTATTCATAACGGCTAGTTTGATTGGTTGTGGTGTGTTAGAACTCGATGTTGCGTACAACACACGCTATCGCATTATTCAAAGAGAAGCGTATTGTAGAAGCTTGGGGTGTTACATCTTGGTAGTTGGGAAAGAGGGTTAATATCTGGTGAGCCTGAAGACTTGAATCTCAATTTTTTATTGTTTTCAATCATTATTTTCTCTTACAATATTGAATACCCTCCATAAAATATATTTTGAGGGTATATATTATTGAATTGGATATCCTAATGAGATCTTCTCAGTACCTATTGATTAAAGAAAAACAAATCATTAAAATGATTATTATAGTTATAAAAACATCAAAAATGGAATTGTACATACCAAAAATGAATCTCACCATATACATTCAATAATTTTTTTTCTATATATCATAATAAAGAAATGGATATATATGTATATGAAATGGATTTTTATTCTGTCTTAAACCAAAAATGAAATTACTGGTTAGGGTTGATTTATAATCCCTCCATCTCCTAGTAGCAATAAATAAAGAATTCTTCCAGACATCTTTAGTGTCAGGTATGTCATATGTCATCTGATAAAAAAATGAATAGAATATATTAGTAAAAACATGTAATGATAAGTAAAATAATAAAAAATGAACTTACTAAAATTATCTACCACAGAAAATCTAGTGTTATCTTTAGGATACTTCTCTAAACATAAATAAAAAAATTTATTTTTTTTATAATCCTGTACTTCTAAAAAACTTCTAAATTTGGTTGAATTTGGACCTGTGGGGTTACCATTATCAACAAACAAAAGAGATATCATCTATTCCAGGTTATGAGAAACTAAAAATTTAATTAAATGTGTGCAACCAAGTTTCCATACCCTTATAGCCTTCTTTGTCTATGTAGTAATATAAGAAACCTATATTGTATGATAGGCTCCCTCATTATAAGTATGTGTAGGTTCTTTACTAGAAGAATGATGTGAATTGGAATTATGATCTAACATTATATGAAAAAATAAATTAAAAAACTCATTAAAACAATCCAATAGTTACATATAAAGATAAACATAAATTGAAAAAATATCCAAAAAATTTAAAGTACATAAATTTTTTCTAAGATCAATATAAATTTAAAAAATAAATGATAGTTTTTTAGTCATGTTAGCTAAATAAGAAACATTATTAAATAATCCAAATGATTATTGTGTTATTAATTCATGTATCACTAATTGTAATTATATTATTATTAGTTTTTTCATAAATATTAATTTATTGCTTTGCCTTATTTTGATAATATGTAATATTAAATTCATGTTTGGTTTGTTTTAAATTATCACAAATGAAATAAAAAATAATTTTTAATTAAAAAATCATTTGACATTATATTTATCTATAATTTTTGACTCATTCTTGGTTTATTATTATATTTAAAAAACTATTAGAGTTGAATTTTCCTTTAATATCAATAGAAAAGTACCACATTAAAAAAATATCGCTTTACAATTTTTATACACTTAAAAAATAATATTAATGACTAGAAAATGATTTTGAACAAATATATTATTTACAAAGTTATATATTATTTTTAATTTGAGAACAAATAAAATGATATAAAAAATATATGACATAATTTAAAAAATATAAATATTATATCTAACATTTAAAAAAATCTAAAAATTAAAATAAGATATAAATGTATGTTACCAAAAAAATATCAGATGATTACTAAAGGATTATTTTTATATATTCTTTCTCGTGATCATTTCATGTGAAACAAACCATTTTTTCTACATTGACATCAATATCCTATAATAATCAATCAATAAAAGTGGGGTAATCATATAATATACCATCATTATCAGGTTTTTCATCACAAAAAAAGATAGTTTTCTTCCTTAATAAATTATAGACCATTGGACCTTTGTTGGATCATGAACATAGAAAATTTGTCTCTCATGTGTTTCCTTTATAAAAGTTCCATATATTCATTCAAAACTATTCATAATTACCACTTCCATTTCAAATTCATCATGTTTAACATTTTTGTTACTAAAAACCCATTAATATTACAACGCTAGAGCTCGAAATTTAATGTAATAAATCTCCCATATTTATTCAATAACTTTATAATATTCCCTTGATGAGTAGATAGGATTATTATATTTTTAACTATAAAAATGTGTTGTTTCAATGAATAATAATACACTACTATTCTAAACTGAACTTCTATTATCCTAATATTTAGTATAAAATGTGTAGCCATTAATGTCACACATGGACTATGTTATCACATTTAAATTTGGAACACTTACTAACTATTTAAATATTTCTAATGAATCTAATTTACCGAGAATGGTATCTGTAAACCATGGTTAAAAAAGTTAGCCTCATTCAGTACTCGTATATCTTTCTTCTTTGAAAAACACAATTTTAACACTTTAATATGAAATTTTACGTATGTCTAAGAATCATCTATATTATTCAAGATATATAAATTTTCTTGATTTATCGTATAAAAAACTTAATTTTCAATCCATGAATCACCTTTAACCCAAAATTGAATCTATCATCGAATGATACAGGTAAACTGACATGATTTGTTATAGATAAGTTGTCTATACAAAACTATGCAACCTTTTTAGAAATATTATTCTCAATAATATGGGCTTCTGTTTGATATAAAATCTTAACACATCCCTTGAATATCTTCATATGTCCTTCAAAATCATATATCAAATATAGATATATATAACCAGACAACTTAATTTCTCACACCAAATGCATGTTAAATTCATTATTATATCAAAAAATGTTATAAAGTAAATTTAGGGTTGAAAAATTCTATATACTGTATCATTCTCTAACTTGTTAAATGAATTCAAATCCATCACTTTGTTATATAAGGATTTAAAAAAATAACACACCTTTATGATATTCATTATGACACATATGGTTAAATTCCACACAATGTAATTGGTAATAGTTATTGCATATAACATGAAAATCATGAGATGACATTCCAGATAACTTCAAATCTTTTATTAACATAATATTTTATACATTTAAAGAATAAACTTGAAGATATTTGATACCATGTATTCATTGAAAAAAAAACTAATCTCATTACTCTTGGATAGTGTATATAAAGCAGGAGTCAAGAAAGTCCATTTTCCTTTAGGAGTGGGAGCTAACACCAAATATATTCCCATTGACATTTAATTCTATTTTTCATTAAAATTATCCTTCATATTACCTTTAATATCTAACAGTGTTATAATAAAACTATCACTAATATTATTGTTAAAATGAATCACATTGATGTTATGTTTGATCTTATGAGATATCCAATATGGAAGCTCAAAAGTAATTGATCATTTATTCTATATATGATTTTTAGTAATAATTCTTTATTTCTTTTCAAATGTGAAATTAATTCTTTCACTATCAAAATATTGATCATTTGACAAAGGATTTTGAGTGATATAATATTCTTGGGATCTTTTCAATGCCTTTTTAAATCTTCTATAATAGTGATTCATAGACAAAAATCTTCAGTAAACCATGAACACTATTTTCATCCTTTGATGTAGTTGAAAAATTAAAGTACCTTATTCAAAAATTGGACAAGATATATGGACCTTAACACTATATCCAAGAAAAATGTTCATATACTAGTAATCTATTTATAATAAATATAATAATTTCATTAAATTGAAAATATTATTTTTTATGTGAATCATAAACAGTTATACCTTCCTCTAATAAGTGTTTCAAATCACTAATTAATGGTGAAAAGTAACTATGAATATCATTTTCAGGTTGTTTTGGTCTAAAAATCATAAAACTCAACATGATGTATTTCTTATTTATACAAAATTATGAAGATAAGTTATAAATTACCAAAAAAAAACTATCCATTAACTATGTTTTCTAATATGGATTTGATATAGATTCCTTACATCTATATATAGCCCAAGTCTGATATTTCTAACTTTATTTCCAAATTTAGAAAATTATATATCAATTTTCTTCCATTTTGGATAATCGGATGGATGATGAAATTTTCCATCATATATTCACTCATTTTCATGCCATCTTACCCTTTTCCATCATTTTAATTTTCATATAAACATTTCATATGGGGAATTATAGGAATATACCAAATTTCCTTAGTATGGTTTTTAGTTATTTGAATATAAGATGAATCATGGATTGATTTTATCTCAACTTATATCATGATTCCCCATATTTAAGAAACTCTAGGAGAACATCGTATTCCTTCCAATATAATGCATAGTCATTGGGGAAGGCATGTATATTTCTATACCCCAAACCCATATTGCATAATTTTTTCCATTATAATTTTAATTTAAAAGATAGTTTTCTTCAATAAGTATGTATTTCAATATATATATAAGTTCTATAAAAAATATTTTTACTCCATCCATTTCTGGATTTAAATTTCATCAATTTTAACATCATTATTATTACTGTGAATTTTGTACAACCTAGATATAGTTTTTTTCATTATAACCATATAAGTAATATATCTATGGTGTTTCTAAATTTTCTATATTTCAATATCATGAATCATTTCATCAATTTTATCAAAACTTTCATTTTGAAAATCACAATGATCATTTAATTTTGAATCTTACCCATTTTCAATTCATCAAATCCAAGGACTATAATTTATATTAAAACCATGGTAAATTAAATGATATTTGATATCTCTACTTTGGATCATTCTCATATATAAATACTTCAAGCATGGAAAAAAAGAGGTCATTGTTTAGAAATTTTCATTTGGTAAATTCCAAAAAAACATCAACATCTTCCTCATATTCATCACTTGTTCAACATACAATAATCCAATTATGATCCATTATAAACAATTTAAAAATATGAATTATTTTATATAAGTTACTGTATTTCAAAATTTAAATTCAAATTTACTTTTATAAATAACAATATAAATAAAAAGAGTAAATTGATGTAATGGAATATCACTAAAACCAATTTTTTAAATTAAAAAAAACAAAATTGAATAAAAACATACAACATAAATTAAATAAATTATTACTGAACAATGATAATTCCAAAAACAAAATAAAAACCCAGAAGTAAATAATAATAGTTTTTATAATGAAAATATACATTTAGTACATAGAATTTATGTATACACGTGGAAAGAATAAACACACTCATATTAAATCACATTTAAATGATTAAAATAATTATAAAAACTAAAATATATTAAATATTCCAATTATAATATATTATCAAAATTAACTATATTAAAATTATAGAATTTGGTTTTAGATATTTCAAACAAAAACATAAAATAATCAATCCACTTAGAAGCATTTAACAACCAACAAATACATAAAAACTTTCTAAATTTTTTTGATTATATTAAATTTTCAACTTTACGAATAAAACTAACTCACAAACAGAACCAAAAAAATACAAACTTCAAAAAATCATCTTTAAAATAAAAAAATTCCTTTATTTCTCTTATGAACTTATTATAAAACCAAACTTATACCTTTTAAATCCAATTATTTGGATCAAATAAATATTTCCCTTAAAATTTTGATTCAATATTTATTTATGAAATAAAAATGATCTATTATTGTTATTTTTTCATAATTCAAACATCATAAAACCTATTATGTAACACCTTTACTTATTTATAACCACAAAAAAAATTAAATTTATGATGATTCATTTAAAATTTGGTAAAACTCATATAATCATTATATTTAATTATTTTTTTAATAAAAATTAATTTTTAATTCTTCAAAGCATAAAAAAGAATTTAACTATAAATTGTATAAAGGAAAGTTATTTTCATAGTTTCTTAGTTTCCTAGACCCATATTCCACCACTTTTATTCCCTATATTTGAAAAAAAATCAATGGACACACTAGATTAATTATAGTGTAATTCATAAGTAACCCCTAAGAAATAAACACAAAAATAAATAAATTTATTCACGATTCAATCACTTAGAGTGCCACCAATAACCATTCATAAAAACACAAAAAAATACTTCATGAATAAAAATACATTTTAGGGTAAAGGATGAAAAAATAGGGATGAATAAATCCTATAGATGACTAAATATGTTGCTAATAGTGGATTAGGGGTGATTATGGTTAATAGTGGTGGTTGATGGTGGATGATGGGGGATGACAGTATCTGAGCCTAGATGATAGATGCATGATGGAATAAAAAGGTTTGGGTCACTCAAGGAGAGAAAAAGAAAATATTAATATTCAAAATAATGAAATAAAAATTAGGGATCATAATATTTTAATACAACCTTTAAATTTTTGTAACATCGGTTATTTGATAATTAATGTTAAACTCTATTTTTCAATATTGCTTATTTTATAACGGACACTAAAAAATAAATTTTTGTCATTTTCAATGCTACGTATAAAATAATTTATGTTCAAAAGTTAATTCACATCTATTTTATATGATCGATGTGAAAATTGAATTGTTAAAAATTCATTTTTCACTTATTTATATCAAGAAAGATCATAGAATGTAGAAAATATATACTGATAATTAGAGAAAGTATTTGTAATTCCATGTTGGGGATCATGTATTCTTGAAAGAATCACCATTGAATGGAGACATAAGGTTTGGTGAGAATGGGAAGCTAATTCTAAGGCACTTTGGGTATTTTGAGATTTTGGATAGAATTAGAGTTATGTCTTAATGTTTTTATTTCCACCCAACCTCTCTAATATTTATAAGTTCATCCATGTATCAATAGCAATGAATTAAATTCCATAACCTTTTCAATTACTCACTCAAAATGAGATATTTTATTAAGGATAAGCCTCTAAAAACAATTTTTTAAGGTGGTCTGAAAAAATGGATCCCTAGAGTATCCTATCTTATAATGTTTTCACAATCAAGCGGTAAAGACCCAATGTGGGAGTATATAATAAGAGCTTCCTTCAATCTCCCTTTTTCTACTGGTATTTCAACTACCCTATTTCCCTTTCACTAAGTATTGGAGATGGCCACCTATTGGTTGACAATATTCCTAAAATCTATAGTCTGATAGGAAATGGATCGGGCTATCAAAGCATGTACAAGAATATATTTCTATACTAACAAGGAATATATTTACAATTACTCCAGCCTAATATCAAGTAGTTTTCATAGTTAAAGGATACTAATAATTTCTTTGGATTTTCTGGTTAAAGATTTACCCAACCCAAAGTATATCCTATAATCCACCACCACTAACCCCTCTTGTAAAATAATGGTGTAACCTCCTCTCAGGATTCCCTTATCAAAATATTAAATGTAGTTGATTTACATACCATTATGGGGGGCTTGATAGTAAACCTAGTGACCCTGTTCATAGAAAAATCACTCTCTTATCCATTTGATTCTTATAGAAGGAGGTTTCTAATGGATAATGACATAAATCTCTATTTAAACATTACACTAAGATTTAAAATTAGGGATTGCACTTTAACTTTCATGTAAGTAAAATATCTTCATTGACTTATCAAATAATGATGATAATATTAAGATTCATGACACTAGATACATTGTGGATAATGTAGGACCAGATATTCAACTATAATAAATAAACACTTCATCATAAAACTATTTCACAATGTACATTATATTATTTCATCATAAGGATACAACAAATTATAATACAATAGAAAACTAGACAATTATATTCATCATAATAGCTAAAACATATACCATAGAATAACTGACAATATGGGGAACACTATAATCTTGTACTCCTAATGAGCATACACTAAAAAGAATGAAAATTATATGGGGAGATTTGATATTATGAAGAAAACAATAAGAAAAGTATTATACATGGTACAATAAATAATAGAAGTATATCAATGACATTTGATGTTAGAATGAAGTGAATATATAAGGGGTAACATGACCATTGGAATCTGACCATTTGTGTTCTAACTATTTAGAATCTGACCATTGTAATATTAATGTAATGATTATACATGAAAATATATATCAAAAAAATCTATTTGATATTAATAAAATTAATAATTAATAATAATTTATATTTATTAAGGAATATTAATACAATTGTACACATATGTCTTAGAATAAAAAAATGAAAATGATTTTTTAAATTTTTTAGTGCCAAACATATGGTTTAAAAATACACCAACAATTTTATTTAATAATTTAAATTCTCATAAATAAAAAATTATTTTATTAAAAAATACTTTAAATTTGAAATAAACATGTCAAAATAAGGTAATGATAAATTTTTATAATGTTTTGTGATAGTAAAATTTTTGAGAAAATATTAAATTATAGTATTAATATACATTGAGTATTATAATTTCAATATAATATAACAATTATTTACTCATTAATATAAGTGAATCATTGACAAAAATTAAATTTTTAATTAATATAATTTATTTTAATGAATTAAAATAAATTTTAAAACGTATAATAAACCTTCCAATATATAAAATAGAAATTGGTATTTCAAAAAAAATATTTTGTGGAAAAATTATATTTCCTTGGACAAAGTAATATAAAATAATGTTGTTTGGTTCTAAAAATTAAAAAATATCAAAAAACATTACTTAAATGTAAAAAATAATGAAATAAAACAATAAGTAATTTAATGGTTTTCCATTTTCTATAACTTAGATTTCAAAGGATAAGGTTTATAAATTAATAGAAAATACTCCCTCATTTTTTTATAAAAAACCCTCTCATCACCCTTTTCATCTACACTCCAACATTATTGAGCATAGTTCTAATCTATTTTTTCCGATCAATAGACTCTAATTATTTTTAAAGGTTTTAAGGTTTTCCTTCTTAGTCTTTAAGAATTTACCTGGTAACATAAGGATTCTTAATTTATTCTCTTTATTTATTTTTGTAATAATTTCCAATTCCATTTCATTTCAATGTGTAATGCTGTTATGATTTATTTTTATTAATTACATATTTTAATATCAATGATTGGTCACTATTACCTCTCATTATGCCACAATATTAAGATATTGACTTCATTAAACACTCTCATATTTATAAACTACATTATCAAAAATCCCTATGTATGTCATATATTTGTGGTATTTTGAATGTATTATTTCAAAGATGTGGGATTTTTCTAAGGATGATGGTGATGTAGCTAGTGGTTCCTCTATTAGGTCCTAAATGTATTAAACTATATTTTTACACAATTTCACCCTTTCCATCAATGCATACTAACCTAAAAGTATTTTATTAAGGAAGTTTTATATCCCTAATGAGTATAAAATATGTGTAACACGTGATATTTATTTCTAGAGAGGATTATTTTACATTTGATTTGGTATCCTACCAATACAATATAGTATATTCAATGATGATTTATGGTTTTTATTATTCTACCATGAAAGTACCTTGTATCACTACTTTGTTATTATTTCATTGATAAGGATATTTCCCATTTCACTATGAATATTTAATAATTTCTATGATGATCGTTTTCTATAGGTATCTCCTCTTGAGACGATGACCTAACTTCATATCGTCGGGATCTTCTCCCCCGTCCTAATCAGAGGGGGGAGTTTCTCATTCTTTTCCACCTGGAAGGGATGATTTTTCATCTTACCATGGATCTTCTCTACCCTTCCCTAAAATCTCTATTTCCTTGAAAGTTCTGGAACTCTTTTGGGAGGCTCCCCAATTATCTTTACTCTCAACAGAACTCAACAATGCTATAGATCTTTTCAAGTATACCTTAGTGGCTCATTTTCATCCTCATCGGCCTTTGGTGAAAGTGTTTTCCTAGGTCATCTCTAAATCTTGGGAGCTTTAGGAGTGTGTGGTTGTCAGGTTACTTGATCAGAGACATATTATGGTTTTTTTATCGGAGGAGGATATGATTATCACTTAGTCCAGGGATCCTAGAAGGTGCAGTGGTTCTTCATTTTGTTTTTTCCAATGGAGTTTTTAATTTCATATGTGGTGTGACCATTCATCGATCATGACATGGGTAAGTCTCCCTTTCCTCCCTCTTTATTTTCAAAATCCTTCTATTCTCTGTGCAATTGGAAATATGATTGGGAAATATCTATGTTTTGATCAACGAACTAGGTCTGTGTCACATCTGGTTTTTCCATAGATCTATGTAGAGGTTGACGTTGCGAGGCCTCCTGTATGTTGTGTTTGGATTACTGATGATAAATAGTTTCTTTGGATACAATAAGTTGTCTTTGAATCATGGATTCATTTTTGTGTGAAGTGTAGAAGGTTTGGGAATCTGGAGGCCATTTTCTGCAGTGGAGGGATGAGTGTCAAATCTCAAGTGATGGAAGGGAAAAGTGGTGATGGTTGTGTTGTTCGTGATGCAGAGAGTCCGGATCTAGTGGTGGTGATAGATGGACTTGGGGAAACTGTGTGTAAATGTGGATGTGTGAATGGGGGTATGAGTTCCCTTATGGAATCTGATGTGTGTACCATACCTGGAGGATCATCTAGAAATGGATACCGGCTGGATTCTTCTTGCACTATTGTTGATTTGGTTGAAGAGAAACCTAGTGGAAATGTGGATAGGGAGATGAGGCAGGTTCTTCTTGCTGATTTATCAGGCCTTGCATGTGGTTTGAAGGTGGCGCAGGCACATTTGAATCCAACAGTGATGAAATTATTTAATAGATTGAAGGGTGATCTTGGAGTTAGGTCCCGGTCTGCGGGGGAGGCTGTGTGCCATCTACAGCTGGCTCCTTTCTCTATGGAGCATTTAGCTATTGCGGATAGTGAGTATGAGGCTATGAACATGATTTCTAATAGCGCTGGTAGAATTTTCATCTACAATCATTTTGGAAGTCTTGATCATGAGAAGATTCCACTAGTGATGGAAGGTCCCCAATTGATCGATGATGTTGTTTCATAGGATGTAGTCACCAATAAAGTTGGTGCTGCGGAGGAGGCAATGGATAAGGAGTCCTCTTTTGGTCCTAGTAACTCTCATTGTAAGGAACACCCAAAATTTTTAGCAATGATTGTTAATAATAGTCACTTTGAGCAATATCAGGGAGTGGATGATGGTTACCAGGAGGTGCATATTTCTAGAAATTGGGGAGACATCTCTAATAGTGAAAAGGAGAATACTGGTGGTTAGGTTCAAACATCCAATAGTGACATTATTCAGGGTGGAAAGAAGAGTGTTCCAGGGAATGAGGAATCCATGATTTCTCCACCAAGAAGAATTCAGAGGAAATATTATTCTTATATGCTGAATCTGATGTGTACTAGGTCTTCTATTAGTAAGGGAAGAGGTATGCAATCTTCTGAGGAGTTTCTATATTTGGAAAAGTTAAATCTCATAAATAAGTATGTTAAGACTCTAAAGCATTATGATATCTCAAAGTGGGAGTCTTCTACTATGGATGAAGCTATGGATCATGGATATGGTGATGGTTATGGTTTTTATAATATGTAGTTGATTTTTCTAGTTTGTGTTACTTGCTTGCTGTACTTTTCCTTTCTTTTAATAAACAGTCAGAGACTTTGTCTCTGGATGATCTTTCATGGTATAATAATTTCTATGTTTATTGTTGTATATTCAACTTGATATACATATTAATCATCCGAAAGGAGAAATATTGATATTATATATATCATTTATTTATATTTGGATAGCTATTGAATACTTATTTATGATTAGGTATGATGTTATTTAGGGGAAATTATGATATTTATTGCTTTTTCATTCTATTAATAAAATTAATAAATTGGATTTATTATGTGATAGGTATAGTATATAATTATATATCCCACCAATGCATCAGTAGGTCTCATAAAATATATCTTTGGTATTTGGTGTATTTCATTCCCATTTATGTATGTTTTCTTTGTATGAGGCCCTAGTGGTATGTTTATGATGTCTAAAATAATTAATTCCATCATTATGAGATTAATTATTATTATCAGATTGATTTTTTTATTTCCATTGATAAGTTATTAATGGATATACTATACTTATTTTACCATCCGCATGGCTTTAATTTGATTATTTTTTTCATGATATATTATGTATGCCATGATTAGGCTATGTTATATTTCATTGTACTCTACCATTTACTAAGCATATAAGTTCACTCTTTTATATCATTTCTCATTTACAAAAAAAAATTGTGAAGATTACTACATGTGACATGTGGATTTAAAAGAGAAATATTAATTTTTTCATGTATTCAAATGACGTATCATAAGTTTTAAATGTAATGTAATGGTCATTTATGTATCTAGTTCCCTATAACTAAATTTGTTTTGGATATTTAATATTTTTATCTATGTATTATATATTATTATAATATGATAACCATCAACTTTGGGTTACTAGATTTTGGGTTGTTAAATTTGAGAGAAGATAGAGTTGGAAGAGGATATCCCTTTGATATTCCTCTTCCTTAGAGATATAGGGTTTCATGCAGTCATGGTGGTCTTCACCAGTAGCTAAAATGAATCAATGAATCAAGTCATGGTCAGTTTCATGATATGAATCTTCTATTAATCGATATTATAGAGATTTTTTTAGGTACTGTATTCATATATTTTATCCTAGATTATTAATTGATTTATCTAGGATCTAAAAACATTTTCATTAAAATTACAATAGTCTGGGATCTGGGAATCATGAGAGAGAATCTTAAAATTACTTTGGTGTTATCTATTCTAATTTGAGGCTATTCAAATTTTCTTGATTTGTATTGGGGTTGTAAGATAATGGTGGTGAAGCATCCTTCTTTAGGGTATTTCTTTTTTCTTTAGATACAATCATACTATTTATCGTTCTGTAATTATTTGATTTCAAAGGAAGGGTATTTTTATTGATTTAAAAAACATGCATGTGGTGTTTTTTGGAATGTGGGGTCATTATAAGGGTAATATACCTTTAGTGTCCTTATTTTCTTAGGTATAAAATTTGATGTTATACTTAGTGAACATTCTAAAAACAATTTTCCCCAGATTCATGAATGGGTTTCTAGATATTCTCCTAAAGAATTTTTAGTTACACTAATTAAATGATAGCATAGTTAGGATATATTTTTATCCTAGTGTCACACAAATTTCAATGAATCCTTATCAAATAGTACCTTATGAGTTGTAATATTTGAGTATTCAGATCAAAGATCTACCACTAAAGGGTTTTATTTGACTAATGTGCCTCCTTGTGGTGCTTTAGTGTTTTTAACTAAGAAGGAAGATAGTGGTCAAAGTTTGTGTATATAATACTAGTTCCAAAACCTTGTAATGGTATCAAAACATAATCTCCTTCCAAGAATAAATGATTTTTTTCAATGATTTAAAGGGATCTAGCTATAATTCAATGATTGATCTATAGTTTGGATATTATTTGTTGAGGAGGGATGAGGAAGATTTCTTGAATACTTCCTTCATGTGTTGTTATAGAAACATTTAGTTCATGGTTATATTATTTTGTGTCACAAACTCCCTATCTATTTTCATGAGACTAATAAACTCTATGTTTCATGAGTTTAGTATTAATTCATTATAATGTGCATTGATTACATCTCTATATAATCGACGTCAAAGATGGATCATTAAATAGTTTTGAGAATTATTTTAGGATTTCATATATGATATTTACTTTATGGGATACTATACAAGTGGAATATTTTTATGCATGGGGTATACTTTCATGGGTATTTCATGTCTCGGGATGGTGTAGTAGTGAATCTTAATAAGAATAAAGAGATTGATTCTTGGCCAACATCCAATAATGTCATCAAGGTTCTTGTATTCCTTGTTTCTATAGGATATTATAAAAGTTTCATGTACGAATTATCTAAGATTGTCTCTACTTTTATAGCCTTAAAAATACATATCCAATACATTTTTTAGAATTATCATTTTCAAGTAGATTTCTAGTTATTACCTTAAAAGTTTTTCGGTGTTCCAATCCTCTAATTTCCAGAGGAAGGTGAAATTTATTCAAGTCTTATCATCTAGTCTTGGAGTGAATTTTGATTTGGTAAATGGGAAATGATAATTCATGGGTATCATCTATTAAATCCCCATGATCATAACTATTTCACCCATGACCTTGATTTTTTGGTGATGTTTTATCCTCTAACTTTTCAGTGGAATTAACTAATTGGTGAGTGCTTCAGGGTCCTTATCAGTAAAGAAATATTAAAGTATAACATTTATAAGAAATAATTTGATTTTCATTAAAAAAAATTGATAGATTTTATATAGGTTAATTAATTTGGGGTCTCTTATATTGTGTAGAGTGGGTAGTCTCATGGTAGTGATATTTATAAGTCCATGTATATATAGAGAGTGATGGATGGGCTTAAATATTTTTATCTCAATGTCGGGGTTTCTAGTTATAGAAGTTTTTGGAACTAGATGACTATGAAATAATCATTAATATAGATATTTAAGCATTAATGTTTTATATGACTTGAGGTAAAGATTTTTCATGATCAAATCATTTACAAATATGTTCCTTAGGGGTGGGAAATTTCTTATTATCATCAAGTGTTATTTTAGGGTAAGTTGATTATTCCATATATAGTACACAGATTGTTATTTTTATTTCCTTTATAACATATATAAATTCATCCTAGTACTTAAAATAAATATTATACCATGAAGGGTCAGTTATGATAGCTAGGGATTATGATTTTGGTGCCTAAGTTCATATCTTGGTGCCTAGTATGTCAGTAAGCAAAGGTAGATAATCATGTTCCAAGTGGTTTCATATATAAATTATATATCCTTGATTTTGAGTTTGAGGATATCTTTATGGATTTCATCTTCTTTTTACATTGAACACATGAAGTATGTGATACTATTTTTTTTATTTTTCCTCAGATGATGACGTTATATCATTTAATGGTGTTTAGGGAGTCATACTAAGTAGATTCCTTAGTGATGATATATACAAAGTATATTTTAAAGATCTAGAGGGTTATAAGGAATATCATCTATGATCATGACCCTTTATTTATATAGAGTATTTGGAAGGGTGTTCAGCATACTTTTGGAGATTATTTATACCTTACCGCAACTTTTTATCCTTATATGGATGGTCAGGACAAGTAGGCTAATCAATTTCTATAATACACATTGTGTTTGTGTGTTCTAGATTTTATAGTTTCATGGGTGAATAACTTTACTTAATTTATTTTTCTTCTACAAATAATTATCACTGTTCCATTTTTATTTATTCTTTCTATGTTTTATATGGGTATACTTTCATATCTCTATTTTATTAGACCAAATATGGGTTCTCAGTGGGGTCCATGGACTAGATTTTTTTGTTGCATAAATAAGAAGGTAAATATGATTCATGAATAAATGAAGGTGTCTCAAGAACATCAAAAATATTATGTGTAATAGAGGAGAATTATTTTGGAGTTTAAGGTTGGTGATCATGTTTTATTGATGGATTCCCCTCATCATGGATAATAGAGACTTGATCAAGGAAGTAAGTTGTCAACTTTTTTTATCAAACATTTCAAGGTATTATAACTCATTAGCGAGGTTGTGTATCAATTATCTCTTCCTATACAGGTAAACCTTCTCTATGAAATAATTCATCTGTTACATCTCTATTTATATCTTCACAAGTACTCTTATATTAATGATTGGGGAGTTGAATTTAGAGAAGGTTGAAACATTTTTGTAGTGGTTGGTTGAGATTTAAGATATCTTGAGGAAGGTTCTATGTGGTCACTCTATAATCTTGGTTTATATCTTATAGAAGAATGGTGGGTTGGATGAGTGTATATGGGAACATGATTTATAGATGCATGAACAATGTCCCATTTTTTTATTTTTTTCTAATGATTTGATATATGATTCCATACTAGTATAATTGAAGTTATTTATTTTCTATATTTCATTATTTTCTTGATGATGATGATATTCTCATTCCAAAGTTATTATCAAAGGAAATTATGGGGTTTTTTCTTTCATGGTTTGGTTTGATTATTGAGGATGTGAATCATTAGTGGTATCTAATGTAAAGGCCCGAACATTATCAGACCTTTACTTAATGTCTTTCAATAATTTTATGTGTCGGGTAAGGCTTAGAGGAGGTTTTTTTGGAATAGAGTATTTTATTAAGCTAATTTTTCATCTTTAAACCTAAACACACCATGATAATGAGGCATTTTGGAGTAGTCAATTGGTATATGGATAAGGGTTACTATAATCTAGGGTATTAAACCCTAATAAATGGGGTTGGAAGGGAGGTTTTTATTTAGACATAGAGAAGATTCCATGAGTTTTAGGTATTAATGTTTTCATCTTTGAGGGTTATGTTGTGGCGTAGTGATATCGGTTGTGTAGTGAAGCCCCATTTTGTTGAGAAATTTTGTTCTATGAGGATGGAAATTGTGTCGTGGTTTGGTTTTATTATCAAGGATAAGAATAATTAGAGTGTTGTCTAATGTAAAGTTCCAAATAGTCTCATAAATTTACATAATTTCTTCCAAGTTTTGGAGGTGATGGGGAAGTCTTGGAGGAGATTTGGTTGTAATATAAACGGTGTTTAAGGAAATTTTTTATCATTAAACTCAGATGCCCCATGATAATTAGGAATTTTATAGTGTTCAGGTGGTTGATGGAGAAGGTTGTTATAATATAGTGTACTTAACCCTGATGAATGGGGTTCTGATGTGAGGTTAATATCGATGAATGAAAAAGTGGTCCTAAGTTTTAGGTATTCTTTTTTCTATCTTAGATAGTTTTGTTATGGAATGGTGATATTGATTGTTCTGCGAAGCCCCTACTTATTAAAAAAAATGTTCTATGAGGATGTAAATTATGTCATTCTAGTATAGGTTATTTAATTCATGAAATCTTGTTTGTTTGTTATCATTTCACTCTGGTGTTGATGGTTTCATCATGATGATGGCTTGACGTGTGTTAAGTTTGAGGGGGAGATATTCAAAGAACATGTCATGACCCTCAGTGGTTCGAGTGTCTTGGTGTGGCCACCTTGGTTATACTATGACATTAATTATAAGTGTTAGTTTGAAGTAAATTTGACCCTCAATATTTTGGGGATATTATATTATTATTTCTAGATTCAAGTATGAAATATGGCATGAATACCACTATCATGATGTGATTCTCTATTTTTAGAATAATTATAAATTTGAGTGTCCAATCATATTCCTTTCAAATTAGTCAATATTTTAAAAACCATAGGTTCTCAATGGATCAAATTTAGTGTTATTTTATCATTCCTAGATGTTTTTTATCTTTCAGTAACAAGAGATCAATCTCATTGAGATCCCATGTTATTTCCTTCTCTTTATCACTTCTTTTTTACTTATTCTTAATTATTATGAAAATTTTGGTAGTAAGTGTAGTTTCATTTTGATGTGTTTTAGTCAAGGATTTTATGGTAAATTGTCATGAATTGTTATTGTGGTATATTTATATAGATTTTTTAGTTTTTAATGATATTTTTCCCTTGTTTTTTTATAGTGACTATGTAACCATTATTTGAGGTAGGGGATTCGAGAATTATTATTCATTAATTATGTGTAAATTTTCATTAATGAAAATTTAATTTTTTATTTTGTGGATATAAGGAATGAAGTTAAATTAATATAATAATCTAGGGAAAATGGGGATTAAGTGGAGGTGGAAATGGGATTTGTTTTAGGAGTTTCCCTATTAATTAATTTAAATTGTTCTCTTCTTTGATGTTTCCTACTTTGTTAGATTTTATTTTCTAACTTTTTATTGATTAAATCACCTTCCACAAATGGTTAACCACATAAATATGGTAATTGAAATGGGGTCTTACAAATATGTAATTATAGCATTGATATTTGTATATGAAATTATGAATTGATATTAATGTATGATAAAAAGGAGGCATATTGGTGTTACTTTATTAGGTAATTAGTATTGTTAAATGTTAAATTTGTTTTATTAACCTTACTCTAATTCATGTGGTCATGGAAGATATTTTTTGTGTTTGTATTTAGGGGAAATGATGTATTGATGATCTAGCAGTTTAAGCATGGTTTATGTATGGAAGATATTGTTTGGTGTTTTGGTTGTTTAATTCAATTATTTTTAGTATTTTTTCATGAAATTATATACTAGTTGATATGTTTTTTTTATATAATGATATTATAGTTTCATAGTTTCTAAATAAAATAGTGTGATGTTAAATCTAATTGGAATAATGATTAACTAATTGATTAAGGAAGGATTTAATGGGTTATTATTGTGTAGCGATTAATAATTGATGTAATTGGTGTTGGGTCGGAACAAAACGGGAAGGATGGCAAGAGGGGGGGTGAATTGCCTTTTAAAATTAATTAACAATTTAAAAATCAAAGTGAAAGTGCAGCGGAAATAAAGAGGCAATCACACAAGAAATTGATAACGGAGTTCGGCCAAAACCCGGCCTACGTCTCTGCTCCCAACTCAACCGTTGAGAGATTCCTACCGCTTGCTTTTCAATGGTTTTAGCAAGAAACCCACTAGGCTTTGAGGTAGCACTAGGACCTATTACAGCTTGCTTTTGAGTGGTTTAGCAAGAACCCACTTGCTTTCAATGGAATAGCAAGAACCCACTAGCCTTTTTAACGGGTGAAGGCTAGCTCACCGAAAACTCAAGCCTTTTAAAAGGAAAGGCTTGACTAACCTCTTCACACCTTAATGGTGGTGTGAGAACCCAAAAGAAAGGGGGATGAGAAAGATTTTGGGGTTTGTAGGCACAAACCCAATTTTAAAGCTCAAAATAAATAAACAAGAAAAACCGTAATTGGAGGAAGTCTTGGGCGCCTTTGATTGATTGGAGATGTTGAAGGCCGCTTCCAAGATTCTTTGAAGGTGCTCTTGGATGTGGAATTGGATTGGAGCATGTTGGGTTCCTTGAGGAAATCCGCCGGAGGTTCGCCAAAATGATCAACAATGTGTCCGGTGGCTTGGGTGACGTTCCGAGGCTTCCTAGGCCTTTATTTATAGGCTAGGAACCTTCAAGTATCCGTTGGAGGGCTTTGGAGCCGTTGGAAAAGGCCTCGGAGCCGTTGGAGGCCAAAAGAGGGTTGACTGGTCAAAGCCAACGGCTAGTTTGACTGGTCTACCGGCTGGCCGGTGCAGGGCCACCGGCTGGCCGGTGCCTTGGCAGAGGAGAAGCAAATTGATCCAGGCTCTACCGGCTGACCGGTGGAGGAGCCACCGGCTGGCCGGTGGTGAGGTAGTAGCCATCACTGTTGGGGCTGGATGCCACCGGCTGGCCGGTGCTGAGGCCACCGGTTGGCCGGTGGGGAGGCAGTAGCTACCCCTTGAGTCTGGGTGCCACCGGCTAGCCGGTGGTCAGGCCACCGGCTGACCGGTGGAGCCTGGCAGTGGGCAATGCCTCTGCCAGGTCCACCGGCTGGCCGGTGCTATCACACCGGTTGGCCGGTGGACTGAATTTCAGTCCACTTGAGATGCTTTCTTGGGCCATTCCTTTGGCAATCTCTTGCCTATCATCCACAACACTTAAAACACAATATTAGATAAATAAGAAGGTGATTGTGATCATGAAAATCAAACAACGAGGGGAACGAGATGTACAACAATCTCCCCCTATTTTGATGATCACAATCACCAAAACAATTAAAGTAAAAAAAAAACTGAAATTGAAAGGAAATGTTAAGCATGATGAAAAAGGATTCTCCCCCAATCAATCAAGAAATTTCTCCCCCTTTGTGATTATCAAAATAGAATGGGGCATGAAACTTGATTGAGGGAAATTTTGAAAAACAAGAGATGGGATTTGAAAATCAATTGAAATTTTGGAAATTGAAAGATTTGAATCAAAAAATGAATAACAGTTTGAATTGAAAGTTTTGAATCAAAAACCAATTGAAATTTGAAATTTGAATTGAAGGTTTTGAGTGAAAATTGAAACCAAGTGTTGAAATTGAAATGAAAAATTTTGAATACACAAAAAGCTTAAAAGATCCTAACTCCCCCTAAATAAAAACAAAAAGTCACCGGGGAGAGGGATTTTGAAAAGAGACAATTTTAGGCCCGGAGAGACTCGCCAAAAGGGATTTTTCAATCCACACTTGTCTCATGGCGGGTCTTCTCCTATAGAATTCATCCGAACAAAAAATCGATTTGGGCCTACCATACCGGGCGTTTTTGCAATTACATTCATATATCATGTGCCCGGGTTTTTTGCAATAGTTACAAAATTTAAATTCGGAGCTCCCCCTTACAAAAATAGTGGGAGCATGGGAGGAGGAAGCTACATTGTTATATCCTAGCCCTTGGGTGGTTCTTGAAATTCGTTGGGAACCAAGCAATTTTGAAAGATTTTTTTCCCCTTGGGTGAATTTGGCTAGGGATTCTTTTAAATCTTTGATGGTTGATTCCATAGAATCAACATTTGGAAAATTTTGGATTTTTAGGGAGAGTTCCTCCTTCTCTTTGAGAAGTTGTTCTTTTTCGGAGGAAAGCTTCTTGAAATTCTTTTTTAAAGCAACAAATTTTGACGATAAGGCATGAAAACCATTTTCTAATTGATCTCTAGCGTGTGAGAGTTCTTCATAAGATAAATGATTTAAAGAATTAGAAGAACTAGAAGACGAGGAAGAAGAGTCGGAAGATGATACCTCATGATTTGCCATTAGGCATTTTTTACCTTGGTCGCTCGAGGAGAAGGAGGAGAATGAAGAGGTGGAGCTATCACTCCATGTTGCCTTTGAAGCCTTCTTCTTCTCCTTCTTGGCCCTTTTCTTGTGAAGTGGGCAAGCGGGTACGGATTTTGCATCGGGTTCTAGCTTTTGAATGGGTTCTTGATTTTGAGTGGGTTCTTGCTTTTGAGCCATTCTAGTACCTTCATGGGTTAGCTCTAAATATTTCCAAATATCATGTGAAGTAGAGCAAGAAGAAATATGATCAAAAACATTACGATCTAACCCACAATGTAGAGCATTCATGGCTTTTCCATCAAGCTCGAAATTTGCAATGTCTACGGGGGTCCATTGAGATTCATCTTTACAAGAGAGAGTATAACCATGCATGACAATTTTAAAAATAGGATATCCAATAATTTTAAGAAATGTGGTCATGCGGGTTTTCCAAAAACTATAATCGGCTCCATCAAAGAATGGATCACGATCCAAAGAATGTCCTTCGGGGGATTGAGAGGAAGAAGCGGTAGAAGCCATCAAAAAAAATAGGATCTTTAATTTGAAACCGGTTAAGGAATTATTCAAATACGCCCTTTGATACCAATTTTTGGGTCGGAACAAAACGGGAAGGATGGCAAGAGGGGGGGGGGGGTGAATTGCCTTTTAAAATTAATTAACAATTTAAAAATCAAAGTGAAAGTGCAGCGGAAATAAAGAGGCAATCACATAAGAAATTGATAACGGAGTTCGGCCAAAACCCGGCCTACGTCTCCGCTCCCAACTCAACCGTTGAGAGATTCCTACCGCTTGCTTTTCAATGGTTTTAGCAAGAAACCCACTAGGCTTTGAGGTAGCACTAGGACCTATTACAGCTTGCTTTTGAGTGGTTTAGCAAGAACCCACTTTCTTTCAATGGAATAGCAAAAACCCACTAGCCTTTTTAACGGGTGAAGGCTAGCTCACCGAAAACTCAAGCCTTTTAAAAGTAAAGGCTTGACTAACCTCTTCACACCTTAATGGTGGTGTGAGAACCCAAAAGAAAGGGGGATGAGAAAGAGTTTGGGGTTTGTAGGCACAAACCCAATTTTAAAGCTCAAAATAAATAAACAAGAAAAACCGTAATTGGAGGAAGTCTTGGGCGCCTTTGATTGATTGGAGATGTTGAAGGCCGCTTCCAAGCTTCTTTGAAGGTGCTCTTGGATGTGGAATTGGATTGGAGCACGTTGGGTTCCTTGAGGAAATCCGCCGGAGGTTCGCCAAAATGATCAACAATGTGTCCGGTGGCTTGGGTGACGTTCCGGGGCTTCCTAGGCCTTTATTTATAGGCTAGGAACCTTCAAGTATCCGTTGGAGGGCTTTGGAGCCGTTGGAAAAGGCCTCGGAGCCGTTGGAGGCCAAAAGAGGGTTGACTGGTCAAAGCCAACGGCTAGTTTGACTGGTCTACCGGCTGGCCGGTGCAGGGCCACCGGCTGGCCGGTGCCTTGGAAGAGGAGAAGCATGTTGATCCAGGCTCTACCGGCTGACCGGTGGAGGAGCCACCGGCTGGCCGGTGGTGAGGCAGTAGCCATCACTGTTGGGGCTGGATGCCACCGGCTGGCCGGTGCTGAGGCCACCGGTTGGCCGGTGGGGAGGCAGTAGCTACCCCTTGAGTCTGGGTGCCACCGGCTAGCCGGTGGTCAGGCCATCGGCTGACCGGTGGAGCCTGGCAGTGGGCAATGCCTCTGCCAGGTCCACCGGCTGGCCGGTGCTATCACACCAGTTGGCCGGTGGACTGAATTTCAGTCCACTTGAGATGCTTTCTTGGGCCATTCCTTTGGCAATCTCTTGCCTATCATCCACAACACTTAAAACACAATATTAGATAAATAAGAAGGTGATTGTGATCATGAAAATCAAACAACAAGGGGAACGAGATGTACAACAATTGGTTGATGATATGTGATAAAATATGGTGGTAACTTGAAAAATAAGTGTTATATAATATTTTATTGTCTAAGATAAGTGTATCTAATGATTAATGAATGGTTTGGAAATAAATATGGTTAACTAAATGTAATGTGGATGATAAAGTTAAATATTGAATTTAAAAATGACATGTTGAAATGGGAATTTATTTTATTTGGTGGGGTTGCTCAGTGTTTTTTATAATGGGGGATTAAAAGTAGTGTAAATTGTTATCGATGTGAGGTGGCTGGTTTGATATTGTAGTAGTAAGATGGGAGATGTGTTGTGAGTTGAAACCTGGTATAGGATTATTTCTTTCATGGGATATAATGAATTGAGGTTTTATTTTCTATTATGTGATGTGATGATGATTATTTGGTAGTGGTTGGGATGTGATTCATGGTATAGTTCATGTGTCGTAAAAGGATGTAATTAGGATGATTTCCTTTATGTTTACATTAACCCACTATGATGAGGATGTGATGTACAGTTGTAATCTGATGATATAGTATATTGAATTATTTGTAAATTATGATATGGAATCTGGATATTCTATATAGTATATGATTGTTGATATGTGATTGTGGCTATAATGTTAATATGATGAGGTTATGTGGTTATATAAATAGTATGAGAGAACTAGTATGTATGTCGTTGGTAGGTGAGAGTGATTAGATTAGTGTGGAAGTGGTTATAGGGTATATTTTTTATAAATATTATTTTGATAATATTTTATTATGATTGTATACAATTTTGGGTGAGTGATACTTGGTGAGGATGGATGATAATGGACATGGTATACGGGTTAGTTGGTTCTATATTTTGTTTACTAGGGAATAAATATATTTCATCAACATTTACATGGGATATTTTTGGGAGGATTCTATCGAGTACACTTTTTTACTCACCCTAATATATTTATAACTATTTTCACAGGTTTTTAGTATGGAACTAGTGATTGGGATATATTGTACTAGTATAAGTTTAACATTAGTGTTTGTAGTTTCACATTCATAAGAGTGGTTTTTGGAATTTCATTTTACAAACTTTCAATTAGGGTTTACATTTAAATTCACTATATATTGGGTTTTATTTTATATTATATGGATTTTATTAGTGGTTTATTTCATGATATAATGATTATGGGATTAATTCCTCTGATAAATGTTTTTTATATCTTCAGTTCTAGTCACTAATCCATTTCCTATAAGAGGTGAGAATCAGGTGTCAGTCTCACTTTCAATGTTATCCCACGAAGGGTTTTTAGTGGGGTTGGTTCATAAACATTTTAGAGGAATATAACTTAATAAATGTTTATATTAATTGGTCATATAAAATAATACTAATTTTATAAATTATTATTTTATATACATACATTTCATTATCATGAAACTTTTATTTAAGATCAATTTTGAAGAAGGGGAGACTTAATGGAATAAAAATCATAGAATAGTATAGTATCTTTAGAATACTTCTCATGAAGTAAATAAGAATTTATGTGTTAATTCCAAAATAACTTATGAAATAATATAATGATGAATCTAGTTATGAAGAGAAAACATTTTTAATAAATTGAGTAAATATTATTTAACATAATTGAATTTATGTTTATCTCTTTGAACCCAAATTTGAAAAGGTAATTTGACAATATATATACAGTAAAAACATAAATATCTTGATATTTTGATATCAAGAACAATAATATTATCCAAGATATAATATTTTAAAGGAATTTTTTAGCTGAAAGTTAATGAAATTATCTTCGGACTCTACTCATATACTCAATAATATCTATTATATCAATGTCATCGTGAGTCTTGCACCTTCTTTAAGGGAAAATATGTTTATATATTATCTAATAATTTTATAAAGGTTCTAATAATTCATTTTCAATTTTATTAGAAATGTATTTAAAAAAAAATTCACTCAATATTCCCAATATATTAAGTATAGTTGAGTAAGAAAAAGTATGTTTAGTATCTATTATTGTTAGTAGGGGTAAAATTCAAATATGAAATAAGAAGAAGAATATTATTGGGTCTGATATTTATTCTAGTAAATTAAAACTTAAATGAGGTTTCATTAAGAAGTGGTGATTTTCAATTGTGTCATCTGTAACATCACAGACTAGCTCAGCTCACTCTAAAAACTATAACCTGACTAGTTCTCAAAATTACCTTAGGTGCTCCTCATATTCTAGAGTCTGTCGACTAAAAGTAGGGGTATAAGGTATTGTGATGATGTTATACCCCCATATCATAGTGTGAAATAATAGATAAAGAAACCATTATCATACATATCTATAATCATAAAAGTACACTGAAGGGAATAAATAAATAGAATAATTATGTAATAAAAAGAAACATACAATACAAATTGAATGTTCATTCTCACATACAACAACTGATCACACACTAGGCCGATCATAAATATAAAATAAATAAATTAAAAATAAATATTTCATGCTCTAATTGCAACTCTAATCTATACCAGATACACCATCTTCATGAGTCTCGGTTTATACCATACCAATCCTAATACTCTATAAGAGTGTGTCCACTCAACTATGAAATCCTAATCATCCTCCCTATCTATCACGCATCTATGCTCAACCTAAAAGTGGACATATGGTATGTATGCACACCAAGGTACAAATACAAGGGGTGATAAATGAATCATACTCATCCACCCTAGTGGTAAACCTATAATCTGTTTTTATATGTGAATGATCTTAAGATATGCTTATCCTAGATTAGAAATAACTAGGATAAATAAATAAATATATAAATCCACCATTGATACTTAGGTCCATGACCCCAATTAACCATACCTACTTTAGCCAATTTTGGGGTGTATTTGAGCATGACTCGTGGATCTTGACTACCTAGTAACATGTAAGACCTAAGTCCATGGTAGCCCCAAATATATCCTCATGAATCCAGGGACCCATCCAATGATAGAACAAGCATCTAAGATCTGAATCCAAGGTATCTCTAATCATTAAGATCCATATCATTGGTATATCCCATCTTTATCCACATGATTATGAGGACTTGTCCCATGGTGGTTTGTGTGTCTGGGTCCAAATCCCTGACATCCAAAATCATATCCTCATGACTTTAGGGGGAATCCCATGGAAGATCATGCATTGAGATCCAAATACATGGCATCCATAACCATATCCTCACAGTTCTGGGGACCCATCCAATGGAAATCGGTGTGTCTGTATCCAAATCCATGGTTTCCCTAACAATATCATCATGAATCCAAGGACTAATCACATAGAAGTATTTGCATCCGGCTCTAAATATATGGTATTCATAACTATATAATTGTCTCTAAATAATGGGATCCAAAACCATATGTCCGGCTCTAAATCATGGAATCCACAACCATGTTCCCAAATCCAAATCATGATAGCACAAATGTAACACGATATTCCTAAAGGAACAAACCAAGTTCCAACATAAATGAAATAAAATAAAACATACCAAGGTATGGATTAAATCCCTCATATGTTTCCATAATATTGGTTCCATTAGGCTTACACATCGTTTTAGGTTCTAGGTGACACCTATAACTATCTCTACACGACACACTCACCCACTTTGGTTCGGTCTATCAATAGGCACACACAACGGTAATTTGATTCAATTCTTAAGTAGATGAATCCCTCATAGAATCATTAGAGTTAGCATGCAAGTGGATTAATCTATCTTAATATCTTTTGGGTTAGAATATTTCCATGGAATCCCTCATTAGATCCTTGGTTAAAATTATTCTCTCAAGGAAATTCCCATATCTTGGGGAAAACAGCTTCTCGATAGTGCCAACACATAAAACAACCTATTGACCTCAAGGGGAATACTAATTAATCACCATTCTAGGTAGATAGATCATGTATATTCTTAGGTCCAAGGTACTAATCAGTTAGTCCACTCACCCAACCCGATAACAATCTATCCTTAGTCCATTCGCCTAGGATAAGTCACTATTAAGGGAATGGAGTGTGATAACTCTTAAACAAATCATCTCCTCAATTCATAACCTAGTCACAATAACTATTGGTTTTCTAAAATAATAATTATTGAGGGACTTATTGAGCCCAAACCACATCCTCCAACCATTATAATGACCCTCATCTAAGTCTCATCCTATGTCTCTCTCTCAGGATGATTTTGGAATCAATTACTAGAGTAATAACCACTTTAGGATAACTCGATAACCCTAAATCGCCTCTTATAAGTCCTCATAATACCCCAAGGGTTCAAACATCATGTAATATAAGGAAAAATAGTTATAATGGACTCCTCTTGATCCCATTTCTATCTTCAAGGATCAAAATCATCCAAACCACCTCAAAGGGGGTAGTACACATCATTTTCATCCAAGTACACAAAATTTACTCTCTATACCACACTTATTCATGTATATTTACATGACTTCATATTACCCAGGGTTTAGACTTGTACTTTTATATTCTTTGGTTACACCTAGGGTATGACCATGTACTTTTATACACCCTAGGTACACCCAGGATCTGGATGTGTATTACTACAAGACCATGTCCCCCTCACATGGAGTGTTTGTTTAAGTACTCTGCCACACCCTTAGAATCCCATGACATGGAGTTTCCTCAAACTATAGATCATGTAGTCCCAAAAACTTAATATTATTAAAATATTAATAACACATGATGTGTTTTCTTGAAAACACACATTATGGGATCAGGTTTTCCAAATGTGTAATGTAAGAACCTGAGTTCATAGACTAGATAAAATACGAGATTTTAAAAAAAAAATCATTTATCGGTGGGTCAGTTTTAAATTCGTGCTTCGGAATGAGGTTTTGAGTGCGTGAACCAGTTCAAGCGGTGACATCGGGCTGCGCATGGGCGGTTAGACCATGCGGGTCAAGTCACGCAGTTGACCGATTGTCAAAACGTGTTATCTAATTGATTTGAATTAATGGATGTTTTAATAATAACAATAGTGGGAGATTATTATTATTATTAAATGTTGTGAAAACGCATTTAATAAAATGATGGTCAAATGAGATTAAATTTAGAAGATTATTATTATTAAATATTACGCAGACGCGTTTATTTAAGTGGCGGTCACACGCCATTAAATGTGACGTCGCAGTTTGACAATGAATGCCTTTTTAAAATCAATTGTTAGCATATTTTAATTAACGTTGAATTTTTTTTAAAGAAGCGTTACTTTTAATAACATGTTATTGCATCAAGTTCGCAATGATGGATTTAATTAAATAAAGAGCGTATGATTATATGAGAAATGTAAATATAATTATTGGTGGTGATTATTATTAATTTGGATAATAATAATGATGGATTAATTGGGTTATATTTAAAGGAAGAGTTGCAAATTATTAAAGGCGTGTTATTTTAATAACGCGTTATATTAATTACAGCGGCTTCGCAATGAAGAGTTTAATTAAATGAGAGAGTTTAATTAAATTTTTTGTTATAATTATTAGTTTTGATCATTATTATTATTATTATAGATAATAATAATAATTGGGTAATTAAATAAGGGTTATGGTTGACTTAATTAATTAGATATATGGGTGAAGAATCCATTTAAGGATTTAAGTGTAGTTAATCCTAATAATAAATATTATTGATTATTATTATCATTATTATTATTATTATTATTATTATTATATTCTTGTGAATGTTATTATAAATATAACATTAATGATGGCTTATATATATACATGGAGTGTAATATATATATATATATATATATATATATATATGTTTATAGATTAGTTGTAATATATATATATATATGAGAGAGAGAAAAAAAGAATATATTTTTTTAAGAGGTGCTGGTCAAGGGAGGCGTGACTCCCCCCTGCCCTTTTTCTTCTTTAATCACGCAGGCCCCCTCCCACGATCGGACCTCCTCCTCCCGTAGGTTCCCCTACTGCAGTGTGCTGACAGCTCTCTCCTTCCATGGTGGCGGCCTGCTCTCCCACACTGCTCTTTCCTGCTGTCCCTCTCCGCACAGCGCGCACCAGCTACAGGCCGGACCTCCATGGCGTGACGCGGTCTCTTGTAACCCAAGGTCTGTAGCGGCCAGACCTTCCTTTGGATTCCCCCCTGCAATGCCTACTTCCTCTGCCTTCTCTGCACGAGGCATGGCCTCCCTCGGCGAACCACCTGTGCACCGCGCGAGACCCTGCCCACCCTCCCTGCAATGCGAGACCTCCTCCCATTCGGTGGAGGATTTCTCCTGGTTTCTCCTTGGTTTAGCTATGATTCTTTGAGTTATGGCTCTTGGATACATTATCCTACATCGCTCTGGCGATTTTTTTCATTTTCGACATCCGATTGGGATTCGACCGAAACTCGCGGTTTGGGTTTAACTCGGTTGTTGCGCTCTCCTTGTTTTAGGGTGTGCGGTGTTTTATCGGGACCCGTTGGTCCATGTTCCGATGACCTCCTCCGAAGGCTAGGTGGTCCGAGTTGATTTTTCCCTACCACTGTTGTTTTGGGAGAGTTTCTAAAACTCGCGTTTTTGGTTTGCACTGCTTAATTTAAAGGATGATTAATTTATCTAAGTTCTTAATGATTTTTTTGAAGTGTGATGGTTTTCTCTGCACTAATATTTGGGTGTGACTGCTATTTTTAAGTTGTGTGTCATTCTTTGAGTGTGTGCATTCTTGTGTCGAAGCGCGTGTGCGCGAACTACTGCTTTGAGTTAGAAATCTTGGCTCGGCCAATTTATTGAGGTTGTGTGGCCACCGTGTCAGGACCGTTGGGCCACGCTCTGACAACCGCGGATGAGTGTCACTACGTTTATCACCGACGTTTGGGTAAGAATATATATACATAATTGTTGTATATCTTGCACCAATTTAAATATGAATTTGAGTATGCGAACCCTTTCGGCATTTATCTAGTCCAGAGTCAGTTTACCTGAGTTGTTAATTTTAGCAATATATTAATATTTACATTGCAGGTTATATATACGCATCACTTTTATGTGTATAGGTATATATATACATATATATATATATGCACATCAAATCTGCGCATGTGAGACTACGTGACCAATAAAGCAAGGCATGTTAACCTGGGTCCACTCTGAGGGAAAATTGAAAGCCAACATCTGAGTATATCGTCCTTCTCACCTCGAGGTAGGTGGTTTGTGCCTTTCTGTAGAAAGTCTTTGAGTATTTTTTTGCAATTCCACCAATTCCCTTGAATGGGGAATTGTGTGTTTCCTATTTTACCCTTGTTATTGTCTTCTTGGTTAATTTCTTGAGTTGAGATCATTGCATGTAAATTTGGATAATTTATACTGTGTTATTGTGCTTTGCCTTGCATGTTTTTCTTATTAGGCGTTTTTCCAGTTTCCATGCCTAGTTATAGGATAGTGGAACTATTTATTTGTTATGTTGTTAAGCCTTAGAATGATAGCCAATTAGTTCTTGAGGTTTACTTGGACGATACACGCATGTTATGCATGTTTATTTCCATACAGGATTGTGAGAACCTAGTGTAATAGACCATAGGGATAATGGACATAAGGGCTTCTCCAGAGCGTCTTTTAATACGATGCAAGACCATAGGGGGAATTGACGATGAGTGCTTCCTTAGAGAGTATATAGTTCCTCGATGTGGGCCATAGGGGGAATGAGATGTTGAGAGCTTCCCCAGAGAGCCTTTAGCATGATACGAGACTATAGGGGGAATTGATGTTGAGTTCTTCCTCATAGAGTCTATTCTTTAGCTAAACCAGAGGGGTGAGACTGTGAGCACTTCCCAAAGGGTTTCTAGTACTTTTAGGTTGAACCTTAGGGGTTAGAATGTGAGAACTAACCAAAGGTTACCTTTTTGTTCTACTTGATGATTTGGATGTTACTTGTGTGCTTTGCATGCTAGACACTGGATTGTAGCTTCTGTGTGATTTCCTGTTTACTGCTTCCTGTATTTTACTGCCATGTATTCACTGACTATTAGGCACAGATCTTTTGGTGGTTTCCTATTGGGACCTTGTCTCACACCCTGTTTCGGTCATGCTTTTGGGCCCAAACATATTATATTGTTATAGGTATAGATAAGGGAAAGCGCCCTTTTTCTTCAGGTACCTAACTTACTGTGGAGCTAGTGAGTATGGGACCAAGCTATGGCTTGCGATGCTGAAGAGATTTTTGGATGATTTGTTTTTTTTCCTTTTCATTGTTACTGTATTGCTTCCAGTATATTGTTTGGTTTGGCTGTTTTATTAGACTTATAACATTCCATTCATCATATCTTCAGCTCCATTTATTTATTATTTTATAAATTCCTCCGCTGTTAAATTCTGATGAGAATATTGTTTACTGCTTCCACTGTTATATATTGTTTCCTTCTTTTTTTTCATGAACTATGAGGGCATAGTTCCCCCAACTACCTTACCCAAGGTCCTCGCTGCTAGTCGGCAGCCTCTGGCATTTGGGGGAATGTGCTTGAGGTCATGTGGTGAACCAGGTACGGGCACCAGTTGAGTGGATCCGGATTCGGGTCATTACAAGTGGTATCAAAGGAGGTTGTTCTTTCTTTTCCTTTTGTCTTACTGTTTTGGGTTTGGTAGATAGGAGACTTGGAATGTGTCGGCGCTTGGGTTAATATCCGTGCTTAGGACTGATCACCCCATGTATGGGAAATGACCAAGTGACCAGGGTTGGGATTGATATTCATACTGGTTGCTGTTATAGTTGATATGATTTCACCTTGGGTGAATGTTGTACTTTCCACTGCTTATTGATTATGAAAAGTTTTAAGAAAATTTTCCTTGGCCGGTTATGGCAAGAAAAATTGCATTACATGCATCATATTAGGCACTTAGAGATTCATATGCATGCATATGTTTCATTCCATGTAGTTGCATTAGTAAATTTCCTAATAATATTGATTGTGTGCCTTGAATATGTGACATGTCTTGCATTTATTTAGTATGACTTGATTAGATAGCATGTTTCAGTGATACAATTAACATGCTTGTGTGATAAAATGTCATGCTTCCTATCTTGTTATATG
Organism: Viscum album; assembly: GCA_963277665.1. Lineage (NCBI taxonomy): Eukaryota > Viridiplantae > Streptophyta > Magnoliopsida > Santalales > Viscaceae > Viscum > Viscum album. Next base: position 328,322,187 of record OY728143.1, read on the forward strand.
CCATGCTTTTATGTTGTAACATGTTTTGGTGATTTAAACATGTTGTGCTATGATAGTTATTTTTAGTGACATTGTAGCTTGCTGATAAATGATAGGTTGTTATGAATAAATGTTATTGATTGCGAATACGACGGAACCAGATTTTTTTTAGTTGTAAGGTGTATAGGCGCCTTATAATTGGGAAAAAGGGTAACCCATGTATTCGAACTTATGAAAAAGGTTTCTAATGTAAATCATAAAGTGAATTTATCTTGAATGGGAGCCAAATGTCAGCGGTAAGGTGTATGAGTGCCTTATTGATTGGTATGCGGCCACCCATATGACTAAGGCTTGTATAACTATGTGTGTTTTAAAATGGTTATAAGTATAAAACTGTTGTTTTTTTATTTTATTGAAATAAACTATATTAGGGTTGCTTTTTTTTAAGAACCTGGATTAAATGAATGGGACCCTCGGAGGCCGCCTTTTTAGTAAAAGGAATTTAGATGCTAAATTTCCTACTAATGTTTGAATAACATTGAATGATTAAATGTTAAGAGGAAGTTTGTTCTAACTTTCCTGTTTTTCCATGGGTGTTGATTGAAAACCAAGTGAACTTTTTTTGAACAATACTTGTGTGTTTTTAGAATTCTTTGAAATGTTTAAGGGTTGAAATGAATTAAATTTAAATGGTTAAACTGAAAATGGCTCTTGAGCCTAGTATTTAAATTGCTTTGCATGACCAAGAGATAGAGTCAACGCGTGGGCTTCATAAGGGGATAGACCATGGTAGATAGCGCCCTTAGAGCCTGATATGACTTGTTTCGGTTGTGAAATTTTAAGGTTGGTTCCTTTCGTGACGTTGTTCCTAGTAGGAATTTTTCAGTTTAGAAATACATCCTTGTTCGGATGGGTGGTTGTTGACCCCCTTGATTCTTTTTAAAAGGGATGACTTGTTATGACGTCATCTGGGACAATCATCATGTGACATGACATGACCCTGATGTAAACCTTCTTGTGCTGTTGAGTACGATTTCGGGTTTCCTCCATGGTAGAGTGACCTGTGCATTAAGGAATAAGTTGTATCCCACTGCTCGGGAGAACTTTTGACTCGGGTATTTTGACATGCTGACCGGTATATTTATCATCATTAGTGTAATATGTTCACATGGCGATCGAGGTTCTTGGAACATCACACATGGGTTAAGATATTCTCATATAGCATGCTGGTTAGCGGCTGATCTCTTTTTGCAACGACATGGAAAATCTTAAGGTGGGTAGTGTCGCTTTTGTTTCCATAAACGTGTCAATGCTTACTTGGTAGCATGACTGATCTTCTTTATGATCTTGGTTTTCTCTTAGTGTTCTCTCTAGAATGTGACTAGCATGTCCCCCATCTTGTACTCATGCTAGAGGCACTAGGATAGCATCAGTTATATGCCATGCTAAAGTTTTAAAGATGTAGGGTTGTCTTGCGATCTCCTTCATAGTTGTTCACGGGATGTGTGATTTCCTAAAACCTTGACCTTATTCATGCTAAGTCACAGTTGTTTTCAATAACCTTATGAAGGTTAGACTTTGAAAACGTAAAAGAAGATCAGGTCAGTACTTTGGTGTACGCAGAGTTTGTAATCTAATGGTTTTAAAGACACGTCGTTATTTAAATGACGAGTGCGGGTTTTGGGTCAACGATGTCTTTCGAGGAAGCATGTGTAACCTATTTAAGTTGTTTGATTGAGATTGACCATTTTCATTGATGACGTCCCTGTAATGGCCTCGGATGTAAAGATTTGTTTTGGTATTTGAGTTTTAAAGTGAGTGTTGGATCAGGTTTTAAAATCTCAAGCGCGGTTTTCTTAGGAAATGCTTAAGGATGCATTGGGCATTGGGAATGAAATGCAATCTTGTTGAACAGAACTTCACAACCCTTGTAGGTCGAGTGATGTTTTTGTTGGTTTCCAAAGGCTTATCAGGGATGAGAAGTTTTTAAGGTGGGTAGTTTGTAAGAACTCGTGTTCTTAGACTGGATAAAATACGAGATTTTTTTTCAAAAAAAAATCGTTTATCAGTGGGTCAGTTTTAAAACCGCGCTTCAGAATGAGGTTCTGAGTGCGTGAACCAGTTCAAGCGGTGACATCGGGCTGCGCATGGGCGGTTAGACCATGTGGGTCAAGTCACGCAGTTGACCAATTGTTAAAACGTGTTATCTAATTAATTTTAATTAATCGATGTTTTAATAATAACAATAGTGGGAGATTATTATTATTATTAAATGTTGTGAAAACGTGTTTAATAAAATGATGGTCAAATGAGATTAAATTTGGAAGATTATTATTATTAAATATTACGCAGACATGTTTATTTAAGTGCCGATCACACACCATTAAATGTGAAGTCGCATTTTGATAAAGAACGTCTTTTAAAAATCAAGTGTTAGGGGATTTTAATTAACGTTGAATTTTATTTAAAGAAGCATTACTTTTAATAACGCGTTATTGTGTCAAGTTCGCAATGATGGATTTAATTAAATAAAGAGTGTATGATTATATGAGAAATGTAAATATAATTATTGGTGGTGATTATTCTTAATTTGGATAATAATAATGATGGATTAATTGGGTTATATTTAAAGGAATATTTGCAAATTATTAAAGGCACATTATTTTAGTAACGCGTTATATTAATTACGGCGGCTTCGTAATGAAGCGTTTAATTAAACAAGAGCATTTAATTAAATGTTTGGTTATAATTATTAGTTTTGATCATTATTATTATTATTCTAGATAATAATAATAATTGGGTAATTAAATAAGGGTTATGGTTGACTTAATTAATTAGATAGATGGGTAAAGAATCCATTTAAGGATTTAAGTGTAATTAATCCTAATAATAAATATTGTTGATTATTATTATCATTATTATTATTATTATTATTATTATTATTATTATTATTATATTCTTGTAAATGTTATTATAAATATAACATTAATGATGGCCTATATATATATACATAGAGTGTAATATATATATATATATATATATATATATATATATATATATATATGTTTATAGATTAGCTGTAATATATATATATATATGTGTGTGTGTGTGTGTGTGAGAAAAAAAAAGAGAATATATTTTTTTAAGAGGCGTTGGGCAAGGGAGGCGTGACTCCCCCTGCCCTTTTTCTTCTTCAATCACGCAGGGCCCCTCCCACGACCGGACCTCCTCCTCCTGCAAGTTCCCCTACTGCAGCGCGCCAACGGTTCTCTCCTTCCATGATAGTGGACTGCTCTCTCACCGGCTCTTTCCTGCTGTCCCTCTCTACACAGTGCGCACCAGCTACCGTCCAGACCTCTATAGCGTGATGCGGTCTCCTTTAACCCTAGGCGTGCAGCGGCCAAACCTCACTTTGGATTCCCCCCTGTAATGCCTTCTTCCTCTTCCTTCTCCACACTAGGCGTGGCCGCCCCCAGCGAACCTCCTGTGCACCGCGCGAGACCCAGTGCACCCTCCCTGTAATGCATGACCTCCTCCCTTCGGTGGAAGATTTCTCCCGGTTTATACTTGGTTTAGCTCTGATTCTTCGAGGTATGGCTCTTGGATACGTCATCCTACATCACTCTGGCGATTTGTTTCGTTTTTGGCGTCTGATTGGGATTCGACTAAAACCTGTGGTTTGGGTTTAACCCGGTTGTAGCACTCTCTTTGTTTTAGGGTGTGTGGTGTTTTATTGGGACCCATTGGTCCGTTTTCCAGTGACCGCCACCGAAGGTGAGGTGGTCCGAGTTGATTTTTACATGTCTCTGTTGTTTCGGGTGAGTTTCTAAAACCCACGTTTTTGGTTTGCACTACTTAATTTAAAGGTTGATTAATTTATCTGAGTTCTTGATGATTGTTTTGAAGTGCGATGGTTTTTTTCACACTAATCTTTGGGTGCGACTACTATTTATAGTTTTCACATCATACTTTGAGTGCATGTGTGCTTGTGTCGAAGTGCATGTGCGTGAACTACTGCTTTGAGTTAGAAAGCTTGGATCGGCCAATTTATTGAGGTTGTGTGGGCAGCGTTTTGGGACCATTGGGCCACGCTCCGACAACCACGGGTGAGCGCGACTATGTTTATCACCGAAGTTTGGGTAAGAATATATATATACATAATTTTTGTATATCTTGTGCCAATTTAAATATGAATTTGAGTCTGCGAACCCTTGCAGCCTTTATCTAGTCCATAGTCAGTTTACCTGAGTTGTTAATTTTAGCAATATATTACTGTTTACGATGCAGGTTATATATACGCATCACTTTTATGTGTATAGGTATATATATATACATATATATATATATACGCACATCAAAGTCGCACACGTGCGACTGTGTGACCGATAAAGCAAGGCGTGTTAAACTGGGTCCACTCCAAGGGAAAACTGAAAGCCAACATTCGAGTATATCGTCCTTCTCACCTCGAGGTAGATGGTTTGTGCCTTTCTATAGATAGTCTTCGAGTATTTTTGTGCAATTCCACCAATTCCCTTGAATGGGGAATTTTGTGTTTCCTATTTTACCCTTGTTATTGTCTGATTTCTTGATTGCTTGAGTAGATATCATTGCTTGTAAATTTGGATAATTTATACTGTGTTCTTGTGATTTTCCTTGCATGTTTTTCTTATTAGGTGTTTTTCCAGTTGTCATGCCTTGTTGTAGGATAGTGGAACTGTTGCTTTGTTATGTTGTTAAGCCTTAGAATGATATCCAAGTAGTTCTTGAGGTTTACTTGGATGATACACACACTCTATGCATGTTTATTTCCACACAGGATTGTGAGAACCTGGTGTAGTAGACCATAGGGAGAATGGACGTAAGGGCTTCTCCAGAGTGTCTTTTAATACGATGCAAGACCACAGGGGGAATTGATGATGAGTGCTTCCTGAGAGAGTCTATAGTTCCTCGATGCAGGCCATAGGGGGAATGAGATGTTGAGTGCTTCCCCAGAGAGCCTTTAGCACGATACGAAACTATAGGGGGAATTGACGGTGAGTGCTTCCTTAGAGAGTCTATTCTTTAGCTAAACCAGAGGGGTGAGACTGTGAGCGCTTCCCAAAGGGTTCCTAGTACTTGTATGTTGAAACTTAGGGGTTAGACTGTGAGAACTACCCAGAGGTTACCTTTTTGTTCTACTTAATTATTTGGTTGTTACTTGTGTGCTTTACATGCTAGACACTGGATTGTAGCTTCTGTGTGATTTCCTGTTTATTGCTTCCTATATTTTACTACCATGTATTCACTGACTATTAGGCACAAATATTTGGGTGGTTGCCTACTGGGACCTTGTCTCACACCCTGTTTGGGTCATGCTTTTGGGCCCAAACAGATTATATTGTTGCAGGTATAGATAAGGGCAAGAGCCCTTTTTCTTCAGGTTCCTGACTTGTTGTGGAGATAGTGAGCATGGGACCAAGCTATGGCTTGCGATGCTGAGGAGACTTTTGGATGCTTTGTTTTTTATTTCCCTTTCATTGTTATTGTATTTCTTCCAACCTATTGTTTGGTTTGGATGTTTTATTAGACTTATAACATGTCATGCATCATATCTTCATCTCCAGTTATTTATTATTTTATAAAGTCTTCTACTGTTAAATTCTGATGAGAATGTTGTTTACTGCTTCCGTTGTTATATATTGTTTTCTTTTTTTTCATAACCTATGGGGGAATAGTTCCCCCAACTACCTTACCTGAGGCCCTCACTGCTAGTCGGAAGCCTCTGGCGTTCGGGGTAATGCGCTTGAGGTCATGTGGAAAACAGGGTACGAGCACCAGTTGTGTGGCTCTGGATTCGGGTCGTTACATGTAACTCCTAAGATCATCCTGAAACCCCTATTTCCCCAAAATAGCTACAAATCAACCTCCAAATATTCCCCAAAAATTATAATAGAGATCTAGAAACATAAAATAATTAAACTATATAGATATACAACATAAAATATAAAACGGCCCTACCACAGGTGGAATTTATCAATGCTTCAATCTGATTTATGATCTGCAGTCGTCGCATGATAATACGGCTCCTATTGAGCTCTATAGAGACACCTACCTCTCCCTCTAGAACTCTCCATATACCTCTACCTATATCTAGGTCACAGAAATCTGAATAAATAAGTGGTAATATATAATAATAAAATTTAGTAGAGGAAAAATGAAATGGAAAAACTGAAAAGAAGAAAAGAAGAAAAAATGAAAGAAAAAGAAAATGGGGCATAGGAATGGGCCCAGCACCCAACATAAGTTTATGCCTCACCTAGAAAAAAACCTCATCCTAGACTCAACCAAAAATTCTAAATGTCATTCTATTTATCTATTCAAAATATATCACCATCTGAACATGCATGAATAAATTATTATTATTTTAATATAATATTAAATATTCCACTAAAATTTAAAAGACTCAAAAAATACACTAAAATATTATACTAGGGTAAAAACCATATTCCAAGACTAACGAATTCATAAAAAACATCTAGAATCATATTTTATGGTAAAATGACCATTTTACCCCTCATGAAAATTCAAAACCAAAACATCAAATTTCTGACCATGTTCACAAAAAATATAGTTTTTTATAGTATCTTCATAGTATAACGTCTCATCCTGAAGAATTATTGGTGGAGAACAAACAACCATTCTTTCAATCCAAGAATTGGCATAACTGATGCAATCACAATCATCGAATGATCGATTTCATAGTGCCCACAACACTCCCAACATGAGGGACGTTCACCCACAATCGATTTGATGATCCAAACCATATGATTATCTTTATCATAACCCTATATCCTAAATAGAAAACCCCACATCTCATACATTTTCCACCATCTAACACAATGAGTGGAAATGTAAAAAACCCATCACAACTAATTGACAATGTGAAAACACCAACCACCCATTCTCATCTAACTAGTAATGGAAACCTCTTCCATCAACATACTACTTAAAATGAGGATCATATCCTCCAATAGGATATGGTGAACTCCCCACCATAAGGATTTATATACACCAATCCTAAAGTTATGATCTCAATAGTTTCATCATGGATACACCACTCAGGTTCCTTTACAACCCAAACAAACAGAATAGATGAATACAAGGCTCATTAAAACAAACTACAAACCAACTAGTTTCACAAAAAAGAAATGTACACATGACCTCATGAAAAAAAAAAGAGTTGTCCCCAAAATTCACACTAAACACCACTCTCCTCCTCAAGGTGGTGTGATTCTCTAAAAACCTCTAAAAAACTTAGGATCACCAGAGCCACAAACCATGAACCAAGGATAACACACCTAAACCATTTCCCATGATCCTCATGAAGTGAAGTTTCAACTAGTTAGATCACCATCAAAACTCCTCTTCAAAATTAGGCATAGGTCCTATTCCAAACATAACCACGTTATTAGACTCCATCCTGCATCATTCCATATCACAACTGTCCATCCTTGCATCAACCATATATTAAAATGAATCCCAATAATAGGGTCAGTCACCTGACCAATCCTACCCTCAAAATATCACATTGATACTAATGAACTCTAAATTACATACTTTCCAAGGTGACGGCACTCAATGTGATTATCATTCAAATGAAATCAAAGTAATCACCATGACTATACTACAAAAATAATTACACCTCTTATGCATCGATCCCAAAATATATAATGTGTATGTACTTCCTGCCTTAAAGGTGAAAAACCCCCCAATCCAAATACCCTTTTAGGTTTCCCTCAATCATGACAAGGTCTCCGACCTATCCCAATAATCATGCCTCATAGAAGTCCATAGATCATATGACATCATCCATGAACTTGTATTAAAAAACCACAATTTCTAATATACCAAATACCCTCTTTAGTGTCCCATATCTATAACAGAATCCCATTCCAACTCAACAGTCTATAAGGGAACTAATCCTCACCGATCATCCACCTACGAGACTACTCCCTTGAGAATCCAAAATAATTTTGGATCATAAATATATAACAGCATCACCTGGATGGTTTGTAACCAATAAAACCCTAACAAAAGTTTTTTTTAAGTAAAATTTTATTACATACTATGTTGGAAAACACATATATATTGTTACAGGCACATTAAATAATTGAGAATATGTTCACGTCATGTAGTCAAACTCACATAACCAGTATCTCCCTCTAAATATATATATCAAAGAACCATAAACATAAGGTTTTGATAGATATAATTCTATTCCAAATTATATGGTAAATCACCATATAGGTTGCTATTTGAAATTTAAATAATTTTTGTTTTAGTATACATTCAATTGGAATCACCCAGTGGCGATCTATAACTAAGAAACCGCTATCAAATAGTTTTTTCAAGTAGAGTGTAATCCCAAGATATATGGGGAAATTTTATATAGTTTGTTAATGGTACTTTAAGTAATAAAACTCAATAAATAGAAACCCTTTGGGTTTTTTCACTAAGGAACCATGTGTCTCACTAACTCACTTAGGTAACCTCATATCCCAAACACTAAGGGACCATGACATAGTTAATGATATATGTCTCATCATAGATACACATGACTTCCGATCGAAAGTAAATACATATACATTTCATTCTAACTAAGTAAAATTACACTAAGTACTTATTTGGGAAAACTTCATATGAGAAGTTGATGACACTTTAAATAGTTAAACCCCTCATAAATAGAGAAAATCACACTATCAGGTCTCTACATGTCATGTAAAACATACATGCCAACTCATGATGCATGAGATACATCTTACCTCTACGTGCCAATAGTTAAATCTATAGTAAGTATATTTCTAATGGGATAAGATCCAAAATCCAAAAATTTATCATATATCCAAACATCATGCATTGTACATGAGGTGGATACCATATCAACTCTAACATCTTAAATCCAAAATATTAATCCTTGTGTCCCTAGTAATAAAGAATTCCTAATGGAGAAGGTGTTCATGATTCAATGGCCTAGTATCCATCATAGGATATGACACATTCTAATATACACTAACTACCATATCCCAAATATTATATCAAAATAAAAATAAATGCTAATGATACTTTGCAACATCATGGCTCAACCCAGATAATTCTATGAACTTTAGTCAGATCGGTTCACCAATTGACCTTAGGCACACCTCTTCTTATTCTAGAGGATTCTAAGTAATATCAAAGATCTAAGGTTGTATTGTGAGGAGAATATACCCCTATATCAGAGAGTGAAATCATAGATAAATAAAAAAACATCATACACATATAAAAGCATCATAGTATGAAAAAGTAAAAAAAAACAAAATAATACTATAAAAATATGAAAGTTAGCATACAAATCAAATAGTAATGCTCAAATACAACCATAGACCACCCACTGGGATGATCATTGATACAAAATAAATATATTTAAAATAAATTCATCAGGACATACTACCAACTTTGATTCATGCCACATACCTGATCTCCATGACTATATGGCTACGTTATCTTGATCCTAAGACTAAACACAAGTAGATCCACTCAACTGTGCAATATTAGGCCTCCACCATGTCCTTCATGAATCCATTCTTAACTTAAAATTAGACATAATTTCTACTCACACACCAAGTTTCATATACAAGTGATGATAAATGAATCTCACCAGTCCAACCCCAATGATGAATCTATAAACTAATTTCATAACTGCATTATCCTAAATAAGAAATAAATGGGAAAAATAAATAAATAAAACCATCATTGATCCTTGGTTTCATGACCCTGATTGAACATACCTGTTTTGGACAATGTTAGGGTGTCTTTGAGCACATCTCATGGACCATGACTGTCCAATAACATGTGGGATCCAAGTTCAATAAAACCCTAACCATATCCTCATGACTTTGGGGACCCATCCCATGATTTTCTAAAAATATAATCCAATAATCCAATGTAGACTCAATAACTGAGCTCTATATCCATGGAAGACCCATCCATATCCTCACAACTTTGGGGACTTTCCCCATGATATTCCGTACATCCAGATCCAAATCCATCGTATCCATAACTGTATCCTCATGGATATAGGGACCTATCCCATGGTAGTTTGTTTGTTAGACTCCAAATCAATTGTATCCATAATCATATCCTCATGTATCTGAGGACACATACCATCTTAGTCCATACATACAACTCCAAATCCATGTCTTTCATAACCATATCCCCATGGATCAAGGGACCCATACCATGTAACTCTATTCATCAAGATCTAAATACTTGATAACTATAAACATATACTGAGCTCTAAATCATGGATCCATAACCATATTCCTATATAAAAATCATGGAATCCATAACCGTATGTATGTATCAAAATAATGGAATCCCAAAAATAACATGTAAGCATAATCTAAGTTTTAACATAATTGAAATTAAATAAAACAACCCATGGGATAGTCAAACTCCCATGTTGGTCCCTATTATCTTAGCCTCATCATACTTACATATAATCTTAGGTTCTAGGGTAACACTCATAACCAACTCTTCCTAACACACTCACCAACATAGAGTCGGTTTATCAACGGGAACCAAATTTTGTCTTTTGGGTAAGAACTTAAGTAGAGGAATCCCTATTTAGATCCTCAAATTCAATATGTAATCATATTATTACCTATTGAGATCCTCTAGTTCAAAATAAAATCCTAGAATCTCAATTGGGATCCTTATTCATAGATTGTATCCTAGGAAAATTCCATTCTATTAGGTAAAACATGCTTCTCGTCAATGCCAACACATAAGATGTCCTCCTGGACTCAATGGTAATTCCCATTATTCAATGGTCTAGGGAGATGTCTCATGGCCTATTTCAATTCCAAGGTCCAACTCAGTTGGTCTACTCACCCAACCAGATGCCAGTTCAACATAAGTTTGTCCACCTAGGAAAATTCATTACTAATTAAAAGGGGTGTGATGACTCTCAACCAAATCATCTCCTCAAGTCGTAACTCAGTCCCAAAAACTAGGGACTATCCCATGATAACACAAATTTAGGGCCTTGAATAACCCACACCATTTCATCCAACCATTCTAATAGCCCTAATTTGGGTCTCATCCCATGTCTCTTTCTTAAGAGATCACTGGATTCAATTACCAAAGGAAGAACCTCTCCTATATAACTCGCTCACCCTAAATTACCTCTTATAAGTCCTTATAAAACAATAAGGGTTATACCATCACATTATTTGTGTAAAAAATCATAATGGAATAATATTGAGCTTATTTCTATATTTAGGGTGAAAAATAATCCAAAACACCTAAAATTTAATAGTACAAAATTTATACATTCGAGTACACAGTTTGTGCTCTCAAAAATAGACTCAACGTGTACTTTAACACACCCTAGGTACACATGGGTTTTGTTCATGTACTTTTACATGCCTTAGGTACAATCAGGGTCTGGTCATGTACTTTTACATGCCTTGGGTACACTCAGGGTATGGTCATGTACTACTACACGACCATGTCCCCCTCATATTGTGTGTCTAGCCAAGTACACATCCACACCCATAGAACCCCACTATAAGACATATACTTAGAATATATGTTTTGTAGTCCCAAAAACATCATATTACCTAAACATTAATAAAAAATGGCATGTGTTCTGGAAACCACACTCTGTGTGATCTGTTTTTTCAAAATGGGAAATTAATATGATCCTCTCAAAACACTGTTTTCCCCAAAATAGCAACAAATTAACCCCCAGAGGGTCCCTGATAATCATAATAGAGCTCTATAAACATAAAATAATTAAAACTATGTGTATATATAGATTAAAACATGAAATGGACCTACCTTGAGTGGAATCCTCTGATTCTTTGTTCTAATCCATGCTCCATAGTTGCAGCACAATGATTTGACCACTCTTATGCTTCATAATGGAACCTCCCTCCCCCTCTTTATCTCCAAATACATATCCCTATCTCTAGGTTAGGAAAATGTAAGATAAAAGGGGGATTTATTTGTGAAAAAAAGGTATTAGATAGAAAAATAAAAGAAAAATAAGAAAATAAGAAAAGGAAAAGGGGCCCAGGTCTGGCCCCAGCACCCGACATGAGGTTCTGCCTTACCTAGACAAAATCCTCTATTCCAGAATCAATTTTAGAGTAAAAATATCAATATGATAATCCTTTAAAAATATATCACCTTCAAAATACATGTGAATAAATTAAAATTTAATTAAATAAATATTAAATAATCTATCAAGATTCAAGTGGCTCGAAATTTCACCAAATTTCAATCCTAGGTTAAACAAACTATTTCAGGACTAAAAAATTTTAAAAAAATTATATGAGATCATATTTTAGTGTAAAAAACCATTTTACCCCTCATTAGCATCTAAAAAAATCTTCTAATTTGTGTAACCCAAAAAACATGGGGCTTTACATCATATCATAAAATCAAAGACTAAATTTCATAAAAAACCTAAAGTGATATAATAAAATATCTAGACTATTCACATTAGGTATCAAAATTATAGTTATAAATTATTCTATTGTAATGAATATATTATATACACTATAAGTTCAATAGTTATTTTTAATATGTATAGGAGTTCAAAATTGAGGAAGATCTAAAAGATAGAGCATGAAGTTTCCATTCATGTAATGAAAAAATAGGTTAATACATCAAGGAGGGAGAATACTACATTGAATATAAAATGATTTTTTATTAAGTTATGTGTATTTTATATTATATTCCTTCTCTTGTATGATAATATATTGGTTAAATATTTTTATTGAATAAAAATGGATTCTTTATTTTGACACACATTATTTATGAGTGATCCAATTCTAAAACTTTTTTGAAAATAAGATAAAGATAACATGTTTTATCTAGGATAAATGAGTTTTATATGTTATTTGGTATAATATCTAAGAAAGATTCCCACCATTAAATGGGATACATATATAAAATATTGAAATATTAATTTTAGAGTATTTCTTTTCAATATTAATTTTTTTTATATAATATATTGTTACTAAATTTATTTATAAAATATTCTTATAATGGAAATGAGTGTTAATTATTAATAAAAAAGAGTTTGTTTTTTTAAGATATTTTGTAAAAAATATGGTTTTTAAAATGACACTTGAATTATTTACAAACTTAGTGATGTTTAAAAAATAATACTAATATAATATAAATTTAATGTAAATTTATATCATAAAATACTTGCATAATTTTTTAAGATATTGAAAATAACATAATTTAAGTGTTACCTTGAGGTTTACGATCCCAATATTAATATAAGATGTAAATGATGACAATATAAGGAATAATATAGAAATTAACTCATTTATTTAAATCAATAAAAGTTATTAACATGGTAATATTGGATGTTTGTAAGTAAAAAAGATTAAATATTGTGTTTAAACACTTGAACATAAAGATTGCAAATTTAGATCTCACCAATATTCAAACAATATATATTAATAGATGTTGAACCATTAATAGAGTTTATTGGAAAGATTTATTAGTTGGTTTCATAGATATAGTGTAGTAATTGCATTGATATGTGATGAGTTTTATAAAACTGTTCAATAATTTCAAACATTTATCCTTAAAGGTGTATTTTCATATGAGATATGATAAATTTGGTGTTTATGTATAGTATTTTTATTGTATTATTATAAAATTAAAATATAAAAATATATCATGTCATACGATAAGTATTTTATAATTTATTATTTTCTCATGATTGATGTATATTTTATATAATGATAATTTAAAATTAACTTTTCAAATTTTTAATTTGAGTTTATATAAAATATTTACCCATCCTCTAACTCATCAACCTCATCTATTTTAAGAATAAATTTTTTATTACCTTTGGTTTTCACCCATTAAAATCAATGGATTTAATTTAATTTTTAGAGATCGGTCAATACTATTTGTAGATATGTTCAACTCAAATCCCATAAAATATTCATGTTGAGATCCTCTCAAAAATTTTGTATGAGTTATCAACTTATAGTACATATGAAAGATGTAAAAAAGAAAAAATTATATTTTAAAGAATAAATATATGATGGGTTAAATAAAATTATCAAATATTTTTAAAACACAAATCTCTACTAATCAAAATCTATAAAATTATAATAAGTTTATGAAATCCAAAAATAATAGTTGATAAGGTGATAAAATTTAATAACCAAATATGTAGAATCTAAAAAATCCTTAGAACCTCTATAAACACTCCATGAGATATCCTATCACATGAAATCTCCACCACTTCTATCAATCCACCAACATGTTTATACTTCATTTTAGGATATTGATGGTTTTTTTCCATAACTTATATTATGTCATACAAAATCTACACACCCACAAAGGTGAAAATTGATATGTGAATTTCATGCTTAATTATTTTTATTAAAATAAATTAATCTTATGATTTAAGTGATTAAATCTTCTGTGTAAATTTAATGCATTTTTTTATATTTTCCAGGATACAGAAAATCTTGGAAAATTAGAGAAAGAATAAATATTATCCAATATTTCCATTGAAATAAGGCTTTTTAGGGCATTGGATACCTATGGGAAACCTCTGAGTCATGAAACTAAATAAAAAATGGGTAACAGAGCGTTCGACAATATAAATACACGATTCTCCTCATGAATCATATTCAAAATGTAAACCAAGTTCAAGATATGAATCATGTTCAGAATAAGAACCAAGTTTAGGAAAATAAGTGAATACATGATTTAAACTAAAGAAAATTAATTTGGTTGAGTCCCTATGGTTTTCATTTCATGACATCATAAGGAACACCATGACTTATGCTGGAAATACCTAGATTGGAATGTCTTTGATGTAAATGTTTATAGAAGAATCCCATTATTTCCCAAAATAGCCAATTAATTCTAAGATTGACTCATGGAACTTTATGGTCCATATTAATAGATAATTGAATTCATATCAATCACCCTGAAGATATATAAATAATGGGTTTTTGTGTTGCTTCCAAGGATTGTATTAGGGACTAAATCCTAGTCTGAGAAGTTGCACTGTATAGGGTACTCCACCAGTCGCTCTGTAACACCCCGAGATTTTATTTTAATAATGTCTTGTGTTGTACGCTACACCAAAAGGAGCTTGCACAACACGCATCCTTGACTTTCCTTGCATTACACGCAATCGCGACCTTCCTCGATAGCGTGTGTAGTACGTAATACTGAGTTTCACTAAACAACGATATGCTATTAAAATATTATTAAAACTAGCCGTTATGAATAGTAATAACCACTTTTTAAATTTTAGAAAATTTATCTCTCAAAATGGACTTAATTTTTGGATTCGGAGTATCGAATTTAGCCTAAGGTGAAATTTTGGTACTTTTTGGATAACTTTCATATTCTGATGAATAGTGAAAATTACTGAATTATAATTAAAAAACAACTCTTTTAATCGAAATAATTAAAAGTGATAAATTATTAATTCGAGTGGTTTTAAAGTATATTTAGAATATATTTTTACAATTTAATACAATGTTGGTCATTGGTTGTAATTTCACATTTAAACCAGACATAATCAAGTGTCAATCTTTTGATAGATATTGTTTCTTAAAAACACGCTATTTGTTTTAACAGCGGGATTTAATTATAAAATTAATTAATGCAACTTCTATGTTATGAATTTGGTAAAATAAACTTCATTCTTAAATTCAGAATATGAAATATAGCTTAGGATGAAATTTTGGCATTGTTCTGAAAAACATCAATTTTTGATGAATAGTGAAACCACTAAGTGGTAGGTTAAAAACTGAATTTTGCATAAAACTTAATTTTACCGCTTCTGTGAATGGAATTTCGAAAATCCGAGAGACACGGTTAATATTAAGGACTAAAATGTGGTTCAATGAGATGAAAATAATTTTTGGTGAATAGTAACTTTTTACTTTTTTTTACCACGGTTAAAAGTAAATAGGGTAATTAAGGGTAAAGATGATATTATTATTACCCTAACACATGTCCTAATTCTATTGGACAAGTGTATCTCGACCAAAAACAACCTTAAGTGTAACATATTATCATTTAGGCCCACTTGGATTAGATTAAGACATTTATTATTATTTAATTCAAAGAAGAGTTAAAAGAGTTAAAATCAAAGTTTATTTACTAAAACATTTTTTATATAGGGTTATACATAAGATAATTTTGATTGTAAATATTCATTAGAAATATAAAACGATTTCCTACATAATGATATTTTATTTATAATTTTTAGACTTTAAATAATTTAATTTATTTATGACACAACGATGATGCAGTAATTACCCTTTTAAGGAAATATTAACATAATTGATGTTATAAATGCTCAAATGAATGTAATTTGAGACTTTTTATGAATTCCACTAATTTTATAGGTTACTATGATATATTAGTGTTGATTTAATCAACTTGGTTTGAACATATAATTCTGTTATGACTTTCACAAAAATCATATATCAAATAGTGTCAAAATTGACACAAAATAGTTTTTAAATCAAATATTATATTATTAATTGTTATTTTATTCCTAAAAATCTAAGGTTCGGCCAAATGACTTAGATAAGGATATATATATTAATAATAAACAATTTGGGGTTCGTTTGGCATGTTATTGTAAGTGTATTAACCATATAGTGAAAGAAAACAAAAAGACACGGTAAAAGTTAAATTATTTAACTTAGAGTTAAATCTAATTGATAAGGTTAAAATAACACCCTAAACTTTTCTAAATCCTATTGGTTGATAGGATTTCGACCCATCCCCACTTTAGCTACGAAATAAGACCCTTTGGAACCATTATAAACCGATTTTGACTTTAATATAAAATAATATTTTGAGATATTCCTAAGGTGCCCCTCTCCTCCCTTATAAAAGGACACCTCCTCCCCCTCCTCCTCACACCAATTTGAGCACTCAAGCTCGGCCAACCCCTGCCAAAATATCTTATCCACTTCCCTAGAAACATCCTAGAGGTTCTGGTCTTCCTCAAAGACCAATTTTAGTGCCCTAAGAGGAGGTCTCAAAGAGGCGCTTCAAAGAAGAGGTAATTACCGTTACCAATTCTTTCATATTTATTTCTTCTTCCACTTCTTCTTCTTAGGTTGTTTCATTATGAAGTAATAACATCAGTATCACTCATATACTGATATGTTATTATAAGTATGAAACAACCCTATTTCACCATCTATCCATCCTACGGAAAAAGAAATCACCGCGCGTGCGTACGTACGGAATACCGTCTCCACGTCGTGGTGTAATCTATTTTCCACCACCACCTTACATGGATGGGTATAATGGTGTAAAGAATAACTATAAATAGTTATTACAACATCATATTGATTCTGATATATTGTATAATCCACTCCAATTCAATTCAATATTTATGGAAATGATATCATCGCTCGTGCGTACGTACGGACTACCGTCTCCACGACGTGATGAGATTCATTCTCCATGTTAACCATTTAAGAATGATTATAAAGTATATATAATATGTACTAATGAAATATATGACATAATAATGATACTGGATTTATTTATATATTTATATGTATGTCATGTACTTAATTCCATTAAATTCAATAAGGAAACGAAAACAGCGTTCATGCGTACGTACGGACTACCGTCTCCATGAACGGTGTATTTCATTCCATTTAATGATTTATTATATATATGTATATCCTGAATATATATATATATATAAATCATTTTTTATGTTCTGGAATTAAGTAATCATGATCTAAGTAATCATATGAATAATTACAAGTCAAAACACGGACGACAAATGAAACAATTTTACCCAAAACGCTCTTTAACATGGAATTTACAAAAGAACGGGTAATATAAAGTCATAAGTGAACCATATATGATATCATAACAATGAATATGATTCTGTAATAAGTAAATGACATTATTTAAATCATTATACTGGAGGTTCGGACACTTACGAAGCAAATCGGACCTAAGGTAAGGGAAATATCACAATCTCATTCTTATCCGAGATTGTTTGTACTTTGAAATTTACTGGGGTATATTTTATCATCCACATCCATGTTTCCTCAATATGTAATGTTATTTACATCCACCTACAATTGTTTAAATCCAATTTTACCCTTCGGTGAGTTTTTAGTAAAAGATATGAAAGGAATCTTTTATCGTTTTTCATACGAGGTAATTTTTGACTTTTCCGACAAAAGTACGAGAAGAAGGTTTTTTTTAACTTATACGGCATGAATGGATTCTTAAAACATTATTTCCAAGAATCTTCCTTTACAAGTATTCAAGTTTATTTTTAATCAACTTCTTTTAGTTTAAAATTGTATGATATGTTAAGAAAGGAAAAGTGTTTTTGAAGTAGAAAGGATATTTTCCTGAAGAATGGAGTTCAAGTATTTTATCAAAATTATTTTCCATCTAAGATAATAAAAGGGTTCTGTTTTTATCCCTATTATTACAAGGATTTGATTATGTTGTGATGGAAATATTTTTATGAATTCCTTTATCTAATATTAATTGTTTTATGATGTCATGTTGTTTAAGAATCCCATTTTTATTACATGGGTTACGCTATGATTTATGATTTATGATTATGTGGCACACATAAGAAAGGATTCATTATAAGATGGGTGGGACCTATATCTCCCTCCAATGCATTGGGTAAAGATTTTATATCTCATGAGATAGACATGGCTGAAATGGTAGGTTATACCGGTTCAGTGAAACAGGACTGAAACGAGGGTTACTCGATTCAGAAAGGGACTTTGTCCACTAAGATAGTCTTGGCAATGAGTCTTGACTAACAAGAAATTATTCTCTATGATTATGTGTGTATGCCACAAAGTTTCATGTTTTAATTTATGATTATTGTGATTACATTTCACTGCCATGATGTATCCCATGTTATGAAATTATGATCTCTTTTGCAGGTTAAGATTTCCAAAATTTATGTGCTTATGTATATGATGTGATCGATATTTCTTTTGTTTACCCTTACTGAGCATTTGAGCTCACCCTTTTATGTTTTCTTTTCCCCAGGATATAAATAAAGGTTATAGGTATAAAAAAAGGAAGATCTTTATGGGAGATGTTGAAGATCTTTCACCAGGATTAGAAGATTATATTCTGAGTTTCCAAAGACACTAAACTATTACGATCCTTGTGTGTGTGTGTTTTTTATTTACTAAGTATTCTGCAAATGGAATGTAATGTCAATGTACGTCAGGCTTCGGGTTTCTACAGTTGGTATCAGAGGAAAGGTTTAGTCAACCTTTGGAAACTAGGACGCGAAAACGTTAGTGAGATCCCTAGAGATATTTCTAAGGTATGTCTTGGGATGTCCCTAAGGTTAAGTATACGTATAGTTTATAGTACTAGAATTGCACTAACGATCTTAGAATTTAACCTAAGAAGTTAGATATTGAGGATACTCCCCCTTTATAATGTTGTTTTCCCTAGCGTGATTTTTGCCTCTCACACTATTCTTTTTGGGTTTTAGACGATGACTGGAACCCGAAGGAACCGTGTTGATCAATGCAATAGACAATGCAATTATTGTCCTCCTGAACAAACAAATGTTATGGGAGATGGAGTGAAAAATCTTATTGCTATACTTACACAAGCTATGAATCATTCTGGACTTCCAAATGAGCAGAGAAGGGAACAATATTCTATTGAGTCCTTCATGAGGCAACGTCCACCTTCTTTCAGTGGGTCTTCTGATCCACTTGTTGCTGAACAATGGATCAGTACCACTGAAAAGATATTTTCAGTTCTTCAATGTTTTGAACATGATAAAGTCATCTTAGCAGTATATCATTTGGAAGGTGAAGCTGATCAATGGTGGAATCTTATCAAGAATACAAGGCAAAGAGATGAAATTGAGTCCATGGAATGGGACGAGTTCAAGAACTTATTTTTCAATAAGTACTTCCCTCGTATTCTTCGAACAAAGATGGAGAAGGAGTTTCTTGAACTAAAGCAAAAGGATGATGAATCTATTGGTATATACGAAGCGAATTTTACAAGACTTGCAAGGTATGCATCTGGCATTATCATCCAACCTGAAAGTAAAGTTGATCGATTTTTCAGTGGCTTAAAACCAAGTCTTAGAAGGGCATTAGCTATAAGAGAATTCAGTAGCTATGAAGAAATTGTGCGTTGTTCTATCAAGGTAGAAATAGAAGTTGGTGTTACATATCCATCTCATGGTTTTGACAAGAAACGAAAGATGGAGTTCAAGGAGAAATCTCAGAATAATGGTGAAAAGAAGATGAATGTTTCCTTATGCACAAAGTGTGGAAAGAAGCATGGTGGAGATTGTCTTAAAGGGACTAGAAAATGTTTTAAGTGTGGAAAAGAAGGTCATCGAGCAGCTGAGTGTCGAAGTAATGGAAAAAGGGTTTCTAATGATGTGAATAAAGCAAACACTGTAGAGAACGCACCACCAACACTGCAATGCTTCAAGTGCAAGGAAATGGGGCATTATGATAATAAATACCCTAATCCAAGGGTTAGTGATGATCAACATGAGCAACCACTGAAGGCAAAGGACAAAGGGAAGTCACATGCGATCACTATTGGCAATGTTGAATATGACAATGATGCGGTGGAATGATTAAGTGTTTATGTAATGGGATTCCAAAATAATGTTGTATCATTGAGTATTGCAATATTTATTGATGTGGTATTCAAAGTGATTGAGATATTTTTTGGAAATAAGATGATATGCGCATAATGAAGGGAAAATGAGAAAATGAAATATTTAATAGTATTCATGAGCTCATGATTGATATAAGGACTAAGTGATATCATGGTTTGAGTATATAGAATTTTGAGGATTTTGGTATGTGGAAAGTGTTAACTTTAAACTACATTCATGTTTTCACTAAGGTATTCAAGAGAATACATGATTAAGGACTTTGAATGTTTGGAATGTGACCAAAAAAACATATCTTATGATATATGGGGATCAACGATGGTATTAAATCTCTGGTAATCGTTTTCACTATGTTATGAGAGTAGACTGCAGTATTATGGATAAGCCTAAAGATTGAAATGGATTATGTTGGACATAAGTGAGTATTGTTTAAGGATAGAAGTTTTTTTCGATATTATTGATGGGATGTTATAGTAGAAAAAGGAAAACCTGCAGGACGGGCGACAGCCCATCGCTTCGGACAAGGCTGTGGGAATCGAACCCACAACTGAAGTGCGACTGACCTTTATCGCCTACCACTGGCCTACAGGAAGTCCCTGTTTATTAGAAACTAGTTATATTATATTAAGCAGTATGATATATGAAGTATAATGTCCATTTTAGGAACCATATATGATTAATCTCACTATAGATCAACTTATTTATATAATTTTTGCTAACCTATTGTTTGAGACAGATGGAATGACCTGTCATTCTATCACATGATCTACTAACACTTCACGAATAACAAATTCAACTTCATTTATTTAAGAGATGAAGTGGAAATTGTTAAAGACACGAAAAACAGTGAGATTGTACCAAAATAAAGTAAGTATTTATTCTAATTCAAATTCTTTAACTTTAGGGAAACGATCTTGAAAACCAAAAATGTTGTCCTAGTGATCTTATATCTGATGAATCAGATGGTACCTTAGATCGTCACAAATTTATGTCTTTGTGAATGCTGGCTTTTCCATAGCCATGTTCTCTACCACTCTCCATCAGAACATGATGGTTAGATTTCTCTTCCATATCCATATTTTCACCTATGTGGAAACCCAGTGATTAGTTTATTTGGGTAACCGTTACGTTTCATACTTTTTATTTTAAAGATTGGTTTTGGTATTCCTTTTTACGATGTGGGTTTATATTAAAGAAACTTTCAAGTAGTAAACCATTTATAACCCCGACGAATTTCGAGGGCGAAATTCATTTTAAGGGGGGTAGAATGTAACACCCCGAGATTTTATTTTAATAATGTCTTGTGTTGTACGCTACACCAAAAGGAGCTTGCACAACACGCATCCTTGACTTGCCTTGCATTACACGCAATCACGACCTTCCTCGATAGCGTGTGTAGTACGTAATACTGAGTTTCACTAAACAACGATATGCTATTAAAATATTATTAAAACTAGCCATTATGAATAGTAATAACTACTTTTTAAATTTTAGAAAATTTAGCTCTCAAAATGGACTTCATTTTTGGATTCGGAGTATCGAATTTAGCCTAAGGTGAAATTTTGGTACTTTTCGGATAACTTTCATATTCTGATGAATAGTGAAAATTACTGAATTATAATTAAAAAACAACTCTTTTAATCGAAATAATTAATAGTGATAAATTATTAATTTGAGTGGTTTTAAAGTATATTTAGAATATATTTTTACAATTTAATACAATGTTGGTCATTGGTTGTAATTTCACATTTAAACCAGACATAATCAAGTGTCAATCTTTTGATAGATATTGTTTCTTAAAAACATGCTATTTGTTTTAACAGCGGGATTTAATTATAAAATTAATTAATGCAACTTTTATGTTATGAATTTGGTAAAATAAACTTCATTCTTAAATTCGGAATATGAAATATAGCTTAGGATGAAATTTTTGCATTATTCTGAAAAACATCAATTTTTTATGAATAGTGAAACCACTAAGTGGTAGGTTAAAAACTGAATTTTGCATAAAACTTAATTTTACCGCTTCTGTGAATGGAATTTCGAAAATCCGAGAGACACGGTTAATATCAAGGACTAAAATGTGGTTCAATGAGATGAAAATAATTTTTGGTGAATAGTAACTTTTTACTTTTTTTTACCACGGTTAAAAGTAAATAGGGTAATTAAGGGTAAAGATGATATTATTATTACACTAACACATGTCCTAATTCTATTGGACAAGTGTATCTCGACCAAAAACAACCTTAAGTGTAAAATATTATCATTTAGGCCCACTTGGATTAGATTAGGACATTTATTATTATTTAATTCAAAGAAGAGTTAAAAGAGTTAAAATCAAAGTTTATTTACTAAAACATTTTTTATATAGGGTTATACATAAGATACTTTTGATTGTAAATATTCATTAGAAATCTAAAAAGATTTCCTACATAATGATATTTTATTTATAATTTTTAGACTTTAAATAAATTAATTTATTTATGACACAACGATGATGCAGTAATTACCCTTTTAAGGAAATATTAACATAATTGATGTTATAAATGCTCAAATGAATGTAATTTGAGACTTTTTATGAATTATACTAATTTTCTAGGTTACTATGATATATTAGTGTTGATTTAATCAACTTGGTTCGAACATATAATTCTGTTATGACTTTCACAAAAATCATATATCAAATAGTGTCAAAATTGACACAAAATAGTTTTTAAATCAAATATTATATTATTAATTGTTATTTTACTCCTAAAAATCTAAGGCTCGTCCAAATGACTTAGATATAGATATATATATTAATAATAAACAATTTGGGGTTCGTTTGGCATGTTATAGTAAGTGTATTAACCATATAGTGAAAGAAAACAAAAAGACACGGTAAAAGTTAAATTATTTAACTTAGAGTTAAATCTAATTGATAAGGTTAAAATAACACTCTAAACTTGTCTAAATCTTATTTGTTGATAGGATTTAGACCCATCCCCACTTTAGCTACGAAATAAGACCCTTTGGAACCATTATAAACCGATTTTGACTTTAATATAAAATAATATTTTGAGATATTCCTAAGGTGCCCCTCTCCTCCCTTATAAAAGGACACCTCCTCCCCCTCCTCCTCACACCAATTTGAGCACTCAAGCTCGGACAACCCCTGCCAAAATCTCTTCTCCACTTCCCTAGAAACATACTATAGGTTCTTGTCTTCCTCAGAGACCAATTTTAGTGCCCTAAGAGGAGGTCTCAAAGAGGCGCTTCAAAGAAGAGGTAATTACCGTTACCAATTCTTTCATCTTTATTTCTTCTTCCACTTCTTCTTCTTAGGTTGTTTCATTATGAAGTAATAACATCAGTATCACTAATATACTAATATTTTATTATAAGTATGAAACAACCCTATTTCACCATCTATCCATCATACGGAAAAATAAATCACCGCGCGTGCGTACGTACGGAATACCGTCTCCACGCCGTGGTGTAATCTATTTTCCACCACCACCTTACATGGATGGGTATAATGGTGTAAAGAATAACTATACATAGTTATTACAACATCATATTGATTTTGATATATTTTATAATCCACTCCAATTCAATTCAATATTTATGGGAATGATATCATCGCTCGTGCGTACGTACGGACTACCGTCTCCACGACGCGATGAGATTCATTCTCAATGTTAACCATTTAAGAATGATTATAAAGTATATATAATATGTACTAATGAAATATATGACATAATAATGATACTGGATTTATTTATATATTTATATGTATTTCATGTACTTAATTCCATTAAATTCAATAAGGAAACGAAAACAGCGTTCATGCGTACGTACGGACTACCGTCTCCATGAACGGTGTATTTCATTCCATTTAATGATTTATTATATATATGTATATCCTGAATATATATATATATATAAATAATGTTTTATGTTCTGGAATTAAGTAATCATGATCTAAGTAATCATATGAATAATTACAAGTCAAAACACGGACGACAAATGAAACAATTTTTCCCAAAACGCTCTTTAACATGGAATTTACAAAAGAACGGGTAATATAAAGTCATAAGTGAACCATATATGATATCATAACAATGAATATGATTCTTTAATAAGTAAATGACATTATTTAAATCATTATACAGGAGGTTCGGACACTTACGAAGCAAATCGGACCTAAGGTAAGGGAAATATCACAATCTCATTCTTATCCGAGATTGTTTGTACTTTGAAATTTACTGGGGTATATTTTATCATCCACATCCAAGTTTCCTCAATATGTAATGTTATTTACATCCACCTAAAATTGTTTAAATCCAATTTTACCCTTCAGTGAGTTTTTAGTAAAAGATATCAAAGGAATCTTTTGTCGTTTTTCATACGAGGTAATTTTTGACTTTTCCGACAAAAGTACGAGAATAAGGTTTTTTTTAACTTATACGGCATGAATGGATTCTTAAAAAATTATTTACAAGAAGCTTCCTTTACAAGTATTCAAGTTTATTTTTAATCAACTTCTTTTAGTTTAAAATTGTATGACATGTTAAGAAAGGAAAAGTGTTTTTGAAGTAGAAAGGATATTTTCCTCAAGAATGGAGTTCAAGTATTTTATCAAAATTATTTTCCATCTAAGATAATAAAAGGGTTCTGTTTTTATCCCTATTATTACATGGATTTGATTATATTGTGATGGAAATATTTTTATGAATTCCTTTATCTAATATGAATTGTTTTATGATGTCATGTTGTTTAAGAATCCCATTTTTATTACATGGGTTACGCTATGATTTATGATTTATGATTATGTGGCACACATAAGAAAGGATTCATTATAAGATGGGTGGGACCTATATCTCCCTCCAATGCATTGGGTAAAGATTTTATATCTCATGAGATAGACATGGCTGAAATGGTAGGTTATACCGGTTCAGTGAAACAGGACTGAAACGAGGGTTACTCGATTCAGAAAGGGACTTTGTCCACTAAGATAGTCTTGGAAATGAGTCTTGACTAACAAGAAATGATTCTCTATGATTATGTGTGTATGCCAAAAAGTTTCATGTTTTAAGTTATGATTATTGTGATTACATTTCACTGCCATGATTTATCCCATGTTATGAAATTATGATCTCTTTTGCAGGTTAAGATTTCCAAAAGTTATGTGCTTATGTATATAATGTGATCGATATTTCTTTTGTTTACCCTTACTGAGCATTTGAGCTCACCCTTTTATGTTTTATTTTCCCTAGGATATAAAGAAAGGTTATAGGTATAAAAAAAGGAAGATCTTTATGGGAGATGTTGAAGATCTTTCACCAGGATTAGAAGATTATATTCCGAGTTTCCAAAGACACTAAACTATTACGATCCTTGTGTGTGTGTTTTTGTTATTTACTAAGTATTCCGCAAATGTAATGTAATGTCAATGTATGTCAGGCTTCGGGTTTCTACACGCTCTCTTCTATTTCTATAGGGTTTTAATTTTTTTTACTCAATATTTAATTACTAATATGAGGGTATGATTTATTTTGTTCCAAATATGTAATTAAAGTGGGACTATACTAAGGTAATTTTTTGTTTTATGGTTAATTAAAATTGGGTTTTCTCATTCCAAATCTATTTTCGCTTTCCCTCTTTTATTTTACATGCATGTTCATTTAGAATACTATAATGTAAAACTAAAATTAAACCTTTACTGTGACCATTAGGAAGAAATTTGTTCTATTTTTAAAATGGTTTTGGGTTACCACTTTCTCTAACTAACTTAAGTATTAGACTCTAATAAAAGGGGTGCTAGTGAGAGGGAGAGTGATTATCTAGACCAAGGAGATCACTTTGACCTAATTCTGTCAACAATAATGATAAACATATCACCCTAAATATATAGTGGTTCAACACACAAATTTCATATTTGGTACCTTTTTTATTATTTTCTTCTTCCATATCCTTCATCAATTGGATTCTCGCTATCTTAGATTTAATTTCTGAAAATCATAAATAGTAATTAATTAATTAATTAAACTATTATTTTCTCCAACTCTATCTATATGGGTTCAACCTGAGACATTAATTTCTTATACTACCCTATATTTTAGAAATTTTTTCATTTCAAGTTTTAAATATTTTAATTTTCTTATTTTTATAGGGAATTAGCAATACCCCTTAGGTGATCAAGATTGGTATCGTTGTCCATGCTTATTTTTATAATTTTCTATGATTTATTTTATCTTACAAAATATAAACAAATACATTAAATATATATGAAATAATTAATCATTAAAAACATAAAATTAATTAATTTTAATACTTAAAAAGTATTCATGGGGATTAGTTTTAATTTCACTTACACTTGTTACCTTAATAATGATCGAAATTGTTTGATGTTAGGTAAATTATAAATAGAATGTATATTAAGGATGAAGTAAAAAAAGTTAAAAATGGATGAAATAAAACTTTTGGATATTTTAAAAAGAATAAAATTAAAATACTTTATTGAATTTTTTCTTTGAAAAATGTGGCATTGATGAATTTTCTTGTGTGATGCTTGAATATTTAATTTCCCATTTAATCAATTGATTTTATTAACATTAAAATTAAATCATGGTATGGTGAGAATCATTTGAAGTATGTTGTGATTCTGTCCTTGAGGAAAAGTCTAAATTCAAGTGTGGGGGGTTTGATACATGCATTTCATGCATGTTTTTTAGTTTTAAATTCAATAATTTTATGATTTAAATTATTAATTCTTTTCTGTATATTAAATGGATTTTTTATATTTGGAAGTATTCAAAAATATTGAGAAAGGAGTAGAGGAAGTAAAAATGGAACAATATTTTCAGAGAAATAAGGTTTTCTATGAAATTGGATACCTAAGGGACCCCTTTAGGTAATGAGATTGATTAAACAACATAAAACGAAGAATATGGTGTTGGAATTACAAGATTAATATCATGAATCATGTTTAGGATGTGAACCATGTTTAAGAAATGAATCATGTATAGGATGTAAACCAAGTTCAATATGTGAAGTGAAAACATGAAGTTAAGTGAATAAAATAAATTTTAAGGATGTTGTTTAGCTTTCACATCATGAAATCATAATTCATGCCATTAGTTATGATGGACATGCCTAGATTGGAATGTCATTGATTTAAATTTTCACAGAAGAATCTCATTATTTTTCCGAACGGACAATTAATGTCTGGTTTGACCGATGAATCTTTATGGACCATATTAATCATGGATTAAACACATCATGATCACCCTAAATATTTTTATACACTACTTACAAAGATTGGATTAGAGACCAAATCCTGGGGTGAGAAGTTGTGTTGGGTAGGGACCTCCACCAATCCTTCTAAATCATTTTTGTATGGTTTTAATTTCATTTTGTACTCACCTTACCCCATACTCTCTCATTACTAGGATAAAGAGATACTCCTTCAATTTTCTAGGCTTTTGTAGACATAGTAGGGAGGTGTGTTTTATTTTATTTTCTTATTTAATTCAAATATTTGGGTTACTAAAATTTCAGTTAATAAATTCCAATATTTTTCTTCTTCTTAATTCATAACCATTAATTAATTATTCTAGAATTTTCTTTTTAATTGTGAAACTTATTACCTAAAATTAGGCATAACCATTTTTTTATTTAAGGTTATTAGGTTTAAATATAGTATCAAGATAAACATAGTTCATTAAAACTCTAAATTATTGGACAAAGGGAAATAAGTTATTTTTATACTGAAGAGGGGATACTCTGGCTATTAGATCCTCATCAACCTAACATCGACACCAATATTGTACAATCAATTTAATTACTTAATACAATTCCACGTAAACCCTAAAATCTATAAATCCCCATCATGGTTTTCATAATTAATTTACAAACAACCAATTTTCAATAGTTTCTTGCTTTCTTCAGACTTCTTTTAAAACAAAATTATTTCTTTATACCCTATTTTATTTAATTCAATTCAATAAAATTCTTTTATTTTAAGAACATAAATAACTAATTTCACTATTTATGTGGTTCCGAACTTAGCCTATTGTATTCTGCATTTAATTAATTTTCCAAACTTGTTTAAGTTTTATAAATTTATGAATTTGGTTAGCCCCATAGGGAATTAACGACACACCACAGGTGATCAATAATAGTGAAGTTTTCAGGGATAGGTATGGATATTAAATTAGTTTAATAATTTTGAAAAAAATATTTTAAAAATATTTATATTTCCTGATTTTATCATAGGAATTTTATTTATTTTGTTTTATTGATTTAACCACACTTGGGTATTTTTTATTGTGATGGTAGGGATGTTGAGAATATTGACTACCAAGTACAGTTTTTTCTTCCCACTGAATGATTTAATTCAATAAATCTAATAAATTAAAATTATTAAGAATCAATTAAATGATTTATAATAACTGTATCCATTTTTTAAAGACATGGAACTCTATATAATGGAGCTGAATTTTGAAGAGACACATTATGAGAAAATAAGCATGGAAAACAATTCATAGGTAAGAACAACTTATAAAGATAAATTTGATCATATTCATGATTTCCTTGATTTATTAGGTTTGAAGTATGAATAAGAGGATATAAATATTACAATATAACTTGAGTTGGCCAATGAAAAATATTACAAACAAAATCAAGAAGAAAAAAAAATAAAAAAAAATGATCTCGACTGATGATTTTTTCACTTATTCCTTGAGAATCTGGGATTACAATAGATGTAAGGAGAAGAAAATAAGTAGAAGTTGAAATTATATATGCAACCTTTTTATAGAATTTTTGGATGATTTATGTGCATTACTAGAAGAAAAAGATAAAACTATAACCATCTGCGCAAACCATGAAGACACAAAGGAGAAAGAAAAAAAGAATCTGGAAAAACCTAAAGTGAACATTGAAGAAATTCAATGAACACAACCAGAATTTAAACAGGAATAATTTTAATACGTCTGAAAAGATACTAAAATCATTTTAATTGTATTCATAATTTCCATACATTGGTCACCTCCCATGGATTTCATGACAAATTCATTAAGTAGAAGACAAACTGAGCTAGGTAGATTTTAAAGTCTTGATTGAGTCAACATATGACAGGTATCTCTATACACACTCCAATATTCTAACCCAGGTATGGTTTACCTAAATTACCACTAAAAATAGTATCTTCCATAAGGAAATTTGAATTTTTTATTTCATTATAGTAATTCAGATTTATTTATTTCTTAAGATTTAATTTTATGTTCGCATTTGTTTTCATTCATCCTATATTTTTTAGAAAACCTATACTTTCACCTATTTTTGTTTATTTATATTTCAAAGACATAAGAACTGGAAAGAAATCATTAGGCATCATGAAAATAATCTTGAAGACCAACTCACATTGTGAACTCCATTCACATCCTAAACTCAGGAAAACACAAATCATAAAAGACCTTCACATCATGAATCTGGTTTAGGGAGAACTTACACAGAAAATTTTGAAGCTTCATTAGAAAGGGGAGTAAGTGTTTAAATTATTTAATTTTAAATTGAATTACTCACATTTAAATTGTTTTAAAGTTTTTAACAACAAATTTCAGGCCCCAAACATAGTTTTTTCACTAATAAATTGAACTATGAGATATAAACTACTTAGGATAATTTCATATTGTGATTTTAAATTTCAGTATCATTTAACATGAATAAAATAATGGTGAAAATAATTAACAATGGAAATAATTGGGTTATGATTTTAAAAAACATAATTTAGGGAGACTAATTAATTTTTATAAATGATTTTTTTCTGAGAATTTCTCTGCCATCAATTTATAATATTTTTATTAATTGGTTTAATTACTCATATTCATTATCATGAGTAGTTTTCCTAACCATTCATCTTATTCCCAGTGCATTTTCTAAACTAATATTTCCCATTCTTTCTATATTATATTTCTTAAGGGACTCATCCATGTTCTCTTTTATAACTTTATTAAAATCTTATCAAACCTATGATTGAATATAATCACTTTTAATATGATTGGATCATATTTTGGTTTAACTCTTTATCCTTGGACACACTTTTAATTAATCATTTTTAAGCCCATAGAATCCATGAATGAACTTTTTAGTTAATTATATATGTTACAATCCTATTATATCCATTCTTACCCTACTATTAATTTATTGAATGATATTTAAAATAATAAGTTTTGGGGAGATATTTTACCTGGTGGATCAAGGTATACTATAGTGATGAGACTTTGCTAATATTTTTCTTAGGATTTGAGGAGATTACACATTTTAGTAATTGTACATTATTATTTACCTATATTTCTAAATATATATTTATATATATAATGTTTTTTGTCTTATGAGGATCAAAATTCACCACTTCTAGATTGATGGTCTTTTGATCGTATTTAGTTAGGTGATGGATGTGATATTTTTCTTAAGTATAAATTTCAAAAAAAAAGAAAAAAAAATATAGAAAATAAAAAAATAGAAATATGTGATGATTCATTCATCGTGATTACTTTTATCATGATCCCACTTTGAGATTTTTGGGGTGAAGGTATTTTTAATGGCATTTTTAAAAGGAGATCTGCACTTGGGCTAATTTATTTTGATATCATGAAAAGTAATTTAGAGTTAAAAATACTTTTGTGATATATTTGTTTTTCATCATTTATCTACCAACCCCAAGCCTCAAAGTCATTTGAAACTAATTGTGAATCCCTCATGGTTATTTGTGATCTTGTCTTTATGTGGTGAAGATTCCAGATACCTTTCAATCCTATAGTAAGTGACACATTTTAAGGTATGATATGAATTTCACTTGAACTTTTTACCTTGATGTTTAGAGGAAAAATTCAATGTGAGGTAAATTAAAAATGGAATGGATATTAAGAATGAATTGAAAAATGATAATGGATGAAAGAAATTGTTTGGATGTGTCAAATTAAGAAAAATAAAATATTTTATTGAATTGTTTCATTAAAAAATTAGGTGTTGATGAATATTACTATGTGATGGTTGAATATTTAATTTCTTATTTAATTAATTTATTTTATTAATACTAAAAATAAATCATAGTAAGGTGAATGTCCTTTGTTTTATTTTAAGATTACATACTTGATGAAAAGTCTGAATTCATCTATTGGGGATTTGATACATGAATTTCATGCATACTATTTAGTATTATAATTAATTAATTTTTTGATTTAAATGATTAATTATTTGCTAGATATTTAATATATTTTTTTATATTTGTAATGATTCAATAAATCTTAGAAATGAGAAAAATAATTAAAAAATGACTAATATTTCCACTTAAATAAGGTTTCCTTGGACATTGGGTACTTATGGGAAACCTTTATGGAATGAAACTGAAGAAATAAGGTGAAACAGAGATTTTAGAGCTGTAATTACATGATTCATTTCATGAATAATGTTTATTATTTGAACCAAGTTCAATAAGTGAATCATTTTTAAGATGTGAACCAAGTTCAAGATGTGAAGTGAATATAAGACATGATTTAAGTAAAATTAATTTAGAGGAGGCCTCATGGTTTTCACAGCATGATATCATAAGTTGCATCATGACTTATGCTAGAAATACCTATATTCAAATGAATCTAATGTAAATTTTCCTAGAAGAATCCCATTATTTCCTGAAATGATAATTAATATTGGGATTGACCTAAATAACTTTATGGCCCATATTATTGGAAAATTTCATCCCAAGAATTGTAAAGATCTATATATAGAGGGTTGTTATACTAATTACAAAGATTGGATATGAAACCAAAGGATGGGGTGAGAAGTTGTGTTATGATGTGTCCTCCACTTGTATTTCTCCACCATTTCTATTGGGTTTGGTTTATTTTTTACTCATCTTATCATGACTAGCATGAGGGGTGATTTATTTTGTGATGAATATGTAATTAAATGGGGTATTTACTAAGATAATTTTTGGTTTTATGGTTAATTCAAATTTTATTTTGAACTCTAAATCTCTTCTTCCGTTTCCTCTTTTATTTTACAAGCATGATCATTAGAAATCGATTAAATTAGTATTTATAATGAAAATCTAGAATTTAACACTCATCATGGTCATTGGGAGTAAAGTGGTTCTATATTTAAAAATGGTTTTGGGTTACCAATTTCACTAACTAACTAATGTATTTGACCATTAGAAAATGAGTTTTGGTGAGAGGGAGAGTTATCATCTGGACTGAGGTGATCACTTTAACCTAATTCCTAAAATAATAATGATAAAATATAAACCTAAAATACATTTTTCTTGAACCAAAAAATTGAATATTTTGTTTGTTATGTTTTATTATTTTATTCCACCACATTCTTCATTAATCACACAATATATAAGATATATTTAATTTATAAAAATTGTAAATAGTTAGGTCTATTAATTAAACTATTGTTTTCATCAACATTGTCTCTGTAGCTTTTACCTCAAACTTGCATTTCCTATAATAAACTTTGTTTTTTGTGATTTTTCATTTTGTGTTTTAAATTTTTAGATTTTTTTATATTCATAGAGAAGTAATGATTCCCCATGGGTGATAAAGCATGTTTGGGGTGATTACAGGGCCCAAAAAGATATCTCAAAGACTTCCCATGAACCCAATAAATTTGAAAATCAAAAAGAAAAACATTAAATTTGTTTTATAAAACATAAACCATTCCTATAACAGATTATGTTACTAATTGAATACATTTCATATTTAAATAATATAAAAGTTTACTAAAAAACAATAAACAAACACATCATAATTTTTATAATATAATTCCAACACCCATACACCAATTTATATTTTCAAACCCCAATGGAACCTTTGGAACATGAGTATAACCAATGGGTTCCTCCCACTAATGTGTGGAAGGACTACCCATAATTTTTCTATAATCCATGTAAAAGATTTGAGGAATGAATAGATAAGTGGGAATTACATAATTCTTGTCAAACCCGATAAGTCACACACATTTTAGTTGGAATTATACTCATTTACAAGACCTTACATTAAAATAATCAAACAATATTAATAAATTTGTTACAATAACATAACCACATAAATAAAAAATCTATATTTCACTATTTTATACTAATTTTCTAAACATCAAAAAAATATTTATAAATACTAGATTTTTATTATCAATAATATCACCAATAGAAATATTCAACTTCCCAACATTATTCCAAAACAATATTTAAGAATTTATAAATCCATAAAAAAATTAATAAAAATTTAACTGTTACATCCCAGCCCTACTCACTCTATGAATAGTAACTGGACCAGTTTTCAATCTGACCTCAGATGCACCCCCCCCCCCCCCAACACTAGATTCCACTAACAGGTAATTGGGATATAAAGATTTATCATGTGGAGAATATGCCATTTGTATTAGAGTACATAGTATAATATAAAATATATAAACATAAATCATTAAAATAAAATGAAATTTGAATAAATAAATATAAAAAGGACTAATAATAGAAGATATTTAGTACATGCGGTAATATAATATTGATTTCCCACTAGACCGATCACATATAAAAATATAGAATTCAGAAAAATAAAATCCATTGGGGATATACTATTTCTATAAGCCATACCTCATCACAATATCCATGTACTCATCCAAGCTATTTAGCTCAATAAAACCTAGTCTATAACAGCCCCGAACCTGAACTCATGGATCTTGTGTTAAAATTGTAAACTTTAAATTACTATATTTGATACCAATGAAGGTGAACCAATTTTCACCATCAAAAACATACAATATAAAAAAGAAAAATTGTATCACTTATATAACCATGTACCTTTTAGGTTTAGAGTTTTACTGAATTAGAAAAAACTCTTACATAAACAATACCCATGTATTTAAATGATAATTTCTCCCACTTAAACCAACTTTTCTCATTTCACATTAAGTCATCATCGTTATCTATATGAAACCCTTATAGATATTATTATTTTAACATATTTTTTAATAACCTGGGAAAAGGAAACACAAGAAGGGTGAGCTTAAATGATTAGTAAGGGAAAACATAATAATTAACATTTGAATATAACCAGTTAGGATAATAAGAGAATAAGGTTATGATAACATAAACAAAGTGTCTGATCATAACAAATTTATATTCATACCCATCAATACATGGATCGTCAAACTTGAAAACATGGAATAAGGCTTTAACAAATTCAATAGTCATCAAAATAAATAATAATGAGCCATGTGATATCAATCTTGATCAAAGAAAACATTTATAACCCATAGTTATCAAAACAAAAATGTGTTGGTATCTTGGAACATCATCTTCATAACCCATTTAAAACTCATGTCAGAAATAACTAGATCCAATTTAAATACATATGAGAAATCCTCTTATAACTTCCTCCAGTTGGTCCAGATTTACGGTGAAAAAATTTCCAAGAGGGGGTTAATTTTCATTTTAAATAATATTTTAATGAAACAATATATAGAATTTATAATATTAATGTATCAAAAAATAAAAATAAAATGAACATGGGATATTTTTATAGTGGTTCGAATCTAAATGATTCTAATACAATATTCACCCCTCACATGAAATGAATGTGATACAATCCACTATAACCAATATTATGGATTATTACAATGAATTTTTTCCACCGAGAGTCACAACACAATTACAAAGACTTTTTCCCTAGAGGATTAAACCAAATACTTCCTTCTTTTTAACCCCTGGAGGCTCTACCTAAATATTATAACTTTTCACCTAGAGGAACAAACCAATATCAAACTTTTATTTGTGATTCATAACCCAAAATACTAACTTTTAATGGGTAGTATAACCAATTATAATTACACACATAGAAAAATAATAGGAAGAACTGAAGACACAAAACTAGATATACGCTTCAAGTTTAAGAGCCGAGGAAGAAATCAATTATCCTAAAGTAAA
Source organism: Viscum album (assembly GCA_963277665.1). Taxonomy (NCBI): domain Eukaryota; kingdom Viridiplantae; phylum Streptophyta; class Magnoliopsida; order Santalales; family Viscaceae; genus Viscum; species Viscum album. Next base: position 328,357,856 of record OY728143.1, read on the forward strand.
GGATTAAATGATTTAATTTTTTGTAGGAGTAGTAGTTTAATACCAAAAAAATTCAATACTTGTACAGTTCAGGTAATCCTCAATGTAACACCCCATGATTTTAAAAGAAGAAAATTATGTTTGATAGTGTAAACAACACAAAACACTAAGCTTAGTCGAGAATGTAACTTCCTGAGACATTATGACATACTACTTTTTAAATAAATTTATTCACTTTGATATATTGAGGTACGTGAAACCTTGATATTTTTATGTTCTATAACATATTCAACATAAAACATCGAGCTTAAATGACCCAAAATATATATAAAAATTATAACCAAGTTCTTAAATTGGTGGATATGAATAGTAATAACTACTTTATGAAATATATATATATATATCATAATAAATATAAATTATTGATAAATCTTTAGTAAATAATCAACAAATTATTATTAAAGTAATTTTATTCTTCCAAAATATGATTTCTTCAATAATGGTTTTTATTGTTTTTCATGAAAAAAAATATTATAAATTTTTTTTGGAATTTTTTAAAAATTAATTTTTTTTAATAAATTCATTTTTTCAATCTGAATATTAAAATTTATTTTGGGTGAATTTTTGGTATTTCCAAAAAATATTGATTTTTAGTGAATAGTAAAAAAATAATTATTTTTGTAAAAATGTCCTTTCTTTTTAACAAATTAAGTTATTTAAAAGTAACATTATGTTTTGAATATGATTTCATGTAAAATAATTGTTTTTGTTTTTATTTAATCCAATTAATTACATTCTAATAAATATTATATTTTATTTTAGTATAAGTTTGTTTTTCAGTTTAAAATTTGATTTTTTTAGGAAAATCGTTTTAAATTGCATAATGTTTCTCCATTTTAAATAATTAAAATAATCCATAATAAATAATATTTTTAAATAAATGTATATAATATCAGTAAATATTAAGTTATATTTATTTTTTGATTATTATTAGTCCTGGAGTCAACATAAAATCATCTTGTGCTTAAAAAAAATCCACTTCTCGAAAACCCAATTTTTCGTCTCATCTGAGTATTTTATTTAAATTTTAATTTTTTAAAATTTTTGAAAATTTATTTGAAAAATAAATTAAATAATAATTTCAAAATTATTTTATGTTTAATTTTTGATAATTTTCTGAGAAGATTATTTTTTTGATAAATAGTGAAAATACTAAATTTTAATTGAAAAGTGTCTTTTCTTTGAAATTTTTTATAATGTAAAATTATATTTCAGATTTGTTTTAAATTAAAATTAGTTCTATTATATATCTATTAATATAATTTAGGTTTTCTTAATAAATTTTTTATTAAAATTGAATACAAAAACATTGTAAACATTTGAACATTTTCTCTTTAAAAACCTCATTTCCCGTCATGTCTGCAAGATTAATTTTAAATTAAAAATTTCCACTTATGTGAATTGAATTTTTAAAAATTAATTCCATATTTTAAATAACCATAATTTATATCTTCTAATAAGTTCAACTTAATTTTTTTCCAAAATGAATAGTAAAAATAGTAAATCTTAACTATCGTGGTTATGGTAAAAATGGATTTACCAAGGGTTAAACTAAAATGATAAGGGTTAAAATGACCTAATAACCTATGTAAAATCTATTTTATAGACATATTTAATCCTTATCATATATTATTCTCTATAATAATCCATTTTTTATCCTTTTTATTATAAAAACGTGGGTACACTTTTCTTTTCAAAACAAAATTACAAGTCTGTCACCCACCACACTTATAAAAGGTCACCCCCTATCCTCCCCTCCTTACACCTTCTTGACCTTTTGGATAGGAAAATACCTTTAAAATCACTTCCAAAATTACATAATCTCATACTATAATCCTTATTTTGTTCATAAATCTAACCATGAAGGCTTTTTCTACAAACCTAAGGAGGTTACCTGAAGATGATGTAATGTTCTTTAATAAGTGTTTCTATTTTATTTCTTCATCCACCTCCTTAAATTATTCTTAAAATATTATTATATAATTTCATAATTATATTAAATATTTAAATATTTTTATGTTCATGTTATTTCCTATAAATACCTCCACTTTCATCAAATGAATAACACAATCATTATTTGTGAGTACGGTGGACTACCGGCTCGCAAATAGATGTCATTCATTTTTCCATTACCACCTATCATGGTTGGGTATGATAATGGATATAAAGTATATATATATATATAATTTATAACATAATAATAGATATGGAGTTATTATATCATATATAAATTTTTAATTTCGATTCTAAAGGGGATATTATAATGTTATTCATGTGTATGGTAGACTATAACCTCACGAAGTGATGTGATTCATTTTCACTAACGCGCTATATGGAAAATAAAAAGCAGAAATTTAATAAATATATATTATATAAATAAAATAATTATTATTTTAATGACAGATTTATCATTTTGAAAATTTAATATATATTTCCTTTCTTACCTTTTCACTCACAGAAATATGATAACGTCATTTGTGTACGTGTGGACTATCGCCTTTACGAAGCGATGTGACTCTCTCTTCTCATCACCATACCACATGGATGAAATATATAAGTATATTAAAAGAAGTAATATTTTATTTATTATATAATTATTATTATGTAATGATAAAATATTAATTACCTAATTTCCATAATGATCATTGAGAAATTGAAACATTACCCATGCGTATATACGGCATACCATCTCTATGATCGTAACATACTTCATTTTTAAAAACCATTTTCATAATTAGTATTAAAAAAATTATTTTAGTATAAATATTAATATAATACCAATATTATTATTCTATATATTATAAAAATATATTATATTCACAAGAACTAGAACATTCATAACTAATCATGAATGAGAAAATAAGGAAATTAACACCCAAAATAATGAAAATAATGATAGATTATTGAAGAATGAGTGATAGGATGTTATAAAAGGATCATATATGATATTATAAATATCAATATGGTTATTTAATAATTTAATAACATGTTTATAATCACTATATTGGAGATTAAATAACATTAAACTAGAAGAAAGTGTGAGGTAAGGGATTTCTTAACTCAATTTCCATTCATTAGGTTAAACTTCTAATTCACTAATTATTCCATGCAAAGATTTTGTTTGTAATTACATTTGATTATTTTATATTGTATTTAAAATTTTTTAATATATATTTAAATTTTATAAACATAAAAAATTCATTTATTAATCTCCAATTCAATGAAATGATCTTTTTGAGAGATTTTGGTCCCAATTCACCTTATTTGAGACTTATGTTATGTTATCTTCGTATATTCTTTTATGAGGTGTATATACATCTCCTTTGATATATAATATCATGAATTTATTTATTCTCATGATATTTTATATTTAATTTTATTTTATTTATTCATGGGGCTTACGATTCAAAGTTACCAATGTGTTAGGATTTTTATGTACAATCTCATCGTGTATCAAGATTATTTATGATTAAGTTTCCAATGTTAAAATATTATGATCTACCACTCAAGTATTCTCATGATTTTTATTTACCTATGGTTATTCAGGATATATTCAATTAATAGTTCCATTTTTTCATTCTTTGTTACTTAAGATAATTGATAAAACATTTTTAAGAAAATCATCCTTATTTCTCTATTTGGTTGAAAATCTATTTTTTCTTCCAAATCCATGTTTTCTAAAAAATTATTCAGAAATGTTTTTAGAATTATTTAAATGATTTATTAAATAATTTTTTACCCATTTTTTACATTTGAAAAAAAATCTGAAAGGAATATTCATTTTGTTTTCCAAATGATGCATTTTTTTGATTTTACCAAAAATGTGAGATGAATATTTATTTCAACTTGTAGAACATGAATGAAATTTTCCACCTTAATTTTCTCTGAGGCTTCCTTTATAAATTTTCAAAGTTATTTTTAAAGAAAACGATTTTCAAAATGTTTCATGTTTTAAAAAGAGTTTTTAAAAATGGAAATGATATTTTCCATAATAAATGTTTCCAATGATGTTTAAAACTTCCTTTATATGTTTCCATGGTAGTTTTTAAATAAAGGGATTTTCAAATTATTCTGTGAATGTTTTTTTAAAATTTATTTTTCAAAATTATAATGTTTCTGCTCAAAATTTCATTAATTATATTTTAATTGTATTCTCATTCATCAAATTCAACCCCCTTACTGTTGCATATTATCCAACTGGGATATTTTTTAATGATACCATCCTCATTTTTCAGTGGATGGATAAATATTATCTCAAAGAGTTTATTATGGAACTAGTTTATTTTCATCAAGTTAATCATGTTTCAAAGAGATTTTTATAGAACCAGTTTCTTTTTCATAGGTTAATCGTCTTTCAAGGAGATGGTTATGGAACCCATTTCTATTCCATGGGTTGATCATGTTTCAAAGTGATTAAAATAGATCCCATTTTTATTTCATGAGTTAATCATGTTATTAAAGGAATAATGTTTGCTTTTAAGAAAGTTCTATGCACCTTGTTCATGTTTTGGTTCTTGGGAATTATATATGATGGGTGAGCCCAGATTGTATTGGGTGATCCCAGATTGCATTGGGTGAGCCTAATATAGATTATATAATGGGTGTTCCCAGATGGTTCTATAATGAATTGGGTAATTATTATGTTCTCCAGATAATTATATTGGAAGTAAAACATATGTATAATCTATTTTTAAGGGTTTTTTATGTTTTTTTCAATTGTTATATGAATATGATGTTCCAATATAACAATATGTTTTATCTATTCTTTCTATGGGTTTATAGTGTTTCCTTATATCAAGGTTAACATCGCATGGCTCATGATTATTTATTATGGTGAATATTTACTTAATTAAAGTCTTATTCCATGTTTTATGATTGATGATTTAGGTATTTATGGTTATGTTCAATTTTATGATTCAATCTTGCACTCTGATTTTGTCATTATATCCTTATGCACTCTCTATTCTCTTTAATGACAATCAATTATTAATGCTTATGTTTACCCTTACAGAGCATTTGAGATTTCCCTTATTATGTTACATTTTCCCTAGGTTATAAAGAAATGATATTGACTACGGTATGTCTATAAGGGTTTTATATGGATGATGATAATGATTAAATGTTAAATAAGTAAATATGGTTTAAATGGGATAAATGTTTATTTAAAGACATGGATATTGTTTATTTAATAGTTTGTCTTAATTATCTAAAACTATAAACCTAAAAGGTACTTTATAATATAAGTAATTAAATATTTCCTTTTAATATTTTATGTTTTGTATGGTGAAAATTAAGCCACCATCATCAATATCAATGCCATAAATGTAAAGTTTATGATTTCAACATCAGATCTAGGAGTGGAGGTTCAAGGCTATTATAGTTGGTATTATAGGAAATCTTTAGATAAATTTTTATATTTGGATGTTATAATTTTAGGTTATCTTAATATTTATGGATGCCATCATAGTTCTATAATATTAAGGATAATCATAAGTTCAAAGTCATAAAAACGCATTTTGAGGTTTAAAGTGAAGAGATATTAAATTTATTATGGAACATTATGAAATGTTTTATTTGGTTAAAGTATATATAAGTCTTTATTTTAATATAAATTATACATTTACATTTTTTGGAAATAATATTTAATGTTTTTATAACCATTAGGGTTTATATGATCTTGGATATTGAGGTAATTATTGGAACACAATTTTTATTGTATAAATAACCATGGGATTGAAAAGTGATTTATTTACTATGTGATTAATGTTATTTAGAAAGAAATATCTCCATATTTTGGGATTTAAATATGAAAGGTATTAGATAACATTTTTGTTCTAAATACTCTTTAATTTTGATGTTTCTTATAAATGATTTAGTTTAAACATTGGGTATTGCTGTTATGTTTTAGAGATTGATGTATTATTTCATCATTTAAAGGTTTAAACATTTTTTGAATTATCTTAACATGTTATAATAATTTTAGTTTTTATTAATGTCAAAAGATATTTTTAATATATTTTTATCTATTTTATGGATATATTATCCTTTAAAAGTTTTTTTTTGTGCTTTAGGCATGAAAAATTCATCTTGAATACTCATTGTTTGGAAAAAAAGATGGGATTCTGGTAAAAATTGGCTAAAATATGGAATTATACTTTTCAAGTATGTATAATTAACTATGTTTTCAATCAATATGGTTAATTAATTCCTCCACTTTATTAAAAGGATCTTAAAACAAAAAAAAAATTATCTTATTACATTCATATACGACAAATTAGATGGTCTTTTAAATCGCCAATGATTTGTGTTTTTTAGTCCCTAAACATTCCAATGATCATTCACTTATTTTTTATCAATGACATCAACCCCTCTCCATAATTATTTATTCTTTTAATTTATATCCAAATATTAACTTCCCACCTATTTTTTTCTTTTTTGAAATCTAGTATGTGTTATTATAGATGACCCTCATACTTCTCTTTCACATTTAACAAGAAGATATTTTATTCAAATTTTTTATGATGTGGTTTTAAAAAAAATATTTTAAAATTTTAATTATTTGATTACCAAGATAAATTTAAAATTTTTAGGATGAAATTTATTAAAAGGGGAGGATGTTACACCCTGAGATTTTAAAAGATGAAAATTATGTATGATAGAATAAAAAACACATAGATATAACTCCTTAGAACATTAAAATATATTTCCTTTTAAATAAATTTAATCTCCTAAATATCTTGTGGTAAATTTAACCCTAATATTTTTATGTTTGATAACATATCCAATATGAAACTCCAAGCTTAAATGACCCATGATATATATAACTGTTATAACCAAGTCATTAAATTGGTGGGTATGAGTATTATTAACAACTTTATATACACACACACACACATATATAAATATATATATATATATATATTTCATACTCAATAAAAATTATTGATAAATTTTTAGTAAATAATCAATCGAATTTTAGTAAAGTAATTTTAATCTTGAAAAATATGTTTTCTTCAAAAATGATTTTTATTTCTTTTCATGAAAATAATATTATAATTAATTTTTCAAACATTTATAAATTTATTTAATAAAATTAATTTCATTTTTCAATTCAGAATATCAAAATTAATTTAGGGTGAGAATTTGGGTTTTTTAGGAAAATGCTGATTTTCAATGAATGGTGAATAAATACCGATTTTTTGCAAAAATGCACTTCTTTTCAATAAATTAACTAATTTAAAAGTAAAATTATCTATTAGATATGATTTAAAGTAAAATAATTATTCTTTATCTATATTTAATCCACTTAATTACATTTTATTATTCATTATATTGAATTTTAATATAAGTTTTTTTTGGGTTCAAAAAGGGGGTTTTCTGAATACTATTTTAAAGTGCATAATGTTTCTATATTTTAATTAATTAAAATAATCCATAATGAGGAATGTTTTAACTTAAATTTATCGATTATATATCAGTAAAATTTAATCTATATTCATACAATTATTATTATTAGACAAATATTTAAAATAAAATTATCTTGTGCTTAAAAAATATACTTCTCAAAACCCGCTTTTTCATTAAATCTACGGGTTCTGTTTTTAATTTAATTTTTTAAAATTTAAAAGAAAAATATTTTAAAAAATAAAATTAATTTTTGAAATAAAAATTTAAAATTTATATTAGTTTTAATTTTGGATAATTTTTGGAAAATATTAATTTTTTGATGAATAGTGAAAAATACTTAATTTTAATTGAAAACTACCTTTTTGTTTAAATTATTTATAAAGTTAAATTATATTTTAAATTGGTTTTAAAGTAAAATTATTTCATTTATATTTATATTAATATAATTTAGGTCATTTTAGTCAATTTTATTTTGAAATTGGATATAAAAACATTGTAAATATTTGTAACGCCCCGACCCTAGTTACCCAGAGTCGGTGCATTATTACATAACATTGGCATGATCACAGGAAAGATCAAATCTTGAAAGACCGATTGGTTTAGTAGCCTTGTAAACACTAGATATATTCATAAGTTTTACATTACATCATAAAATGAAGAACTACTACAACAACATAATGTCTCCACAGTCCACACTATTATCCCCTCATAATATCCCTGCAGGTCATTCATAACTTACTTCTTCTCATCCTGGGAAAAATAAAACATAGAAAAGGGGTGAGCTCAAATGCCCAGTAAGGATAAAAATATAGCGGAACATTCAAAATAAGCATAAACATTTAAGGAAATGCATTACTAAAACAAAAGCCTTTTAAACTTGAACTTCAACATAGTATGGAAAAAGTAAAATGAAATAATGTCATTTACTTATTCCCATGGATATTCTACTAATCGAATAATCACATGCAAAATCAATAACCACTTTCAAAATGTTGGAATGCATAATTCCAGACTATCATAACCACATATCCAAGGCCTCGTGCCAAGACTACAAATAAGATTTTGTCAAGGCCTTGTGCCAAGACACTAGTTTGTCTCATGAGACCTACCGATGCATCGAGGAGCTATAGCGGGCTCCACCCGTCACATATTAAGTCCAATGCCTTCCCATATGAAAAGTTTTAAACATAATACAAACATTTGTATTAAAACTAGCATAAGAAATGTCAATAATTTCACCATAAACTATGAATGGTATAAAAATAGCACATCCACAGTCAAACATATCACAAAACCTTCAATACATTATAGAAGTTTTGTATCATAATAAATCAACTTCAAATAAGCGTAAAATCCATCAAAGGATGTTGACATAGATGAAATCAAAACACTTTTTAGAGAAATATCTCTTTCTATTTTTGAAATCATTTAAGAGCCATATAAAATAAAAAAATTTCTTGAAAATATTCTTATAAGATTGTAAGGAAATCTTTGAAGATTTTATAATGGCGGAAAATAACCACACCCGCCGTATAAGTTAAAAAAAACATTATTGCCTTAATTTTGTCGAAAAGGTTAAAAAGGACCTTGTTTTGAAAATGACGGAAAGATTCCTCTTATAAAAAGTCAAACAAGGGTATAAATGACTTTAACCCATATTCTTGTAAATAATAAAAATGTTTTGGAATACATTTTGAAGAAACATAGATGTGGATGATAAAGAGATCCCAATAGATTATTATGTATAAACAACCTCGAATAATGAAGAGATTGTGAAATAACCCTTACCAATTTGGTAACTTAAAAAACATACAACCCATGAAAGAGGTATCATACATTGAATATGTAAATACACATAAATTAAAGTGTATTACACAAAGAATACAATTATGGGCAGTACATACACCACACAAAAGGTAATAGTGGCAATATGGCACGAATCTCACGGGAATAAGGAGTGAGATGAAAACCCCTTACCTTGTACTTTTCCTTGGTTGGGGTAAGTTAACCTCCTGTATAATGGTGAAATAATTGTTATTAAATTATACAAGAATCATATACATTAATATGATATCATATATGATCTTTTAATATTGATTTGATAATAATATCTTAGTATTATCGTTGTTTCGGGTGTTAACTTACTTGTTTTCTTTTATATGTTTTGTTACGTAAGACGTGTTTGTAAAGGATAGGTTGTATATTATTCATATCCATAATGATATCAAGTCCTTAAACATAATTTTTAAATCATTAAATGATAATTATACTTTAATGGTTACGATGGAGAAAGAATCTCATCACGTTCGTGGAGACGGTAGTCCGTACGTACGCACGAGCGACAATATCATTCTTTTGATATTAAAATAATATATAAATGGATGGTATATCATATATAAAGAATCATTAACATGTTATATTTATTATTTACATGAGTTACACATCATTATTATACCCATCCAAATAATATTATATTGAATAACAATTACACCACGACGTGGAGACGGTAAGCCGTACGTACGCACGTATGGTGACATGTTATTCAAAGGGTGGATAGAATACTGAATATGGTTGTACCATATTTATAATAACATCACAGTATATATATGATACTGGATTTATTATTTTATAATGGTAACAACAAAGGAAGAAGAAGTGGAAGAAGAAATGAACTTGGAAAGGGGTGGTGAAATCATTACCTCTTCTTCGGGTTCTTCCTTTTGATTTGATCAAAAGGGCTCCTTAGGTTGGCTTTATGATCAAAATAATTCCCCTAGGTTGTAGTGAGGGAATTTGGGAGAGTATTTGGGCAGAGTTTTGCCGAACCAAAAGGCTTTGAATGTGTGAATAAATGAGAAGGAGGTGTGACCTTTTATAAGAGGGGTGAGGGGCACCTTTGGAAAAGCTAGAGATATTAGTTTATAATAAATTCATATTCAGTTTCCAATGGCTCCAAAGATTATTATTTAAATTTTAAGGTGTGGATAGGTCAAAAAAACTCAACCAATAGAATTTATATAGGTTTGGGTACTTATATTAACCTTATCTTTAAGTATTAATTCTAAATTAATTAGTTTCACTTTTACAATGTCTCTTTGTATTTTTATATAATATGTTTAATAAACTTACCATATACATCCAAGAGACCCCCAAGTGGTCCATTAATTATGAACCTATCATGATATAAGTCTCTTGGCCGAACCTTAGATTTTTAGGAATTTAATATCAATTTATAATATAATATTTGTTTTAAGAACTCTTTTATGTCAATTTTGACACTATTCAATAGTTGATTTTTTTGAAACTCATAACAGATTTATTACTTCAAAAAAAGTTAATTAAATCAATCCTAATATATCATAGTATCCAATAAAATTATTTTAATTCATTAAAAGTTTCATATTGTATTTATTTGGGTATTTATAATATCAATTATTTTAATTTTTCACTATTATAGTAATTACTACATCATCATTGTGTCATAAATAAATTAAATTATTTAATGTCTAAAAATTATAAATAAAATATCATTATGTATTAAATATTTTTATCTTTATAATTAATATTTATAATCTAAAATCAAACATATATAACCCTATGTAAAAATTGTTTTTCTAAAAGATATATGCTTGTGTCATTTTTGTATTCATTTTAACTTAATTAAAAAAAAGTGTCCCTATCACCTACAAGTGGAACCATGGGGTCCCAAAATCGACCCAAATATGCCTATGGTCGAACATGTATCAACCAATAAGTCTAGGACACATTTTAGGGTAATTTAGTATTATTATAATATTATTGTTTAACCCTTATTTACCAGATTTACCCTTAACCATGGTAAATAAAATATTTACCACAGTAATTATTCAAAATGTCTAAAAATAAAAGTTACCTATTTACAAAATTTGGACATCCTAATTACAAATATGGAATCCATTTTTCTAAATTCAAAACACAGAAGTGGCAAAAATTAATTTAAAATTAATTCCCGATGCCAAAACAAAAAGCATGTTTTTAAGAGATAATAATTATCAAAAGATTGACACTTGTTTATGTTCGGTTTAATTGTAAAATTATGTCCAATGACCAAAATTATATTAAATGGTAAAAATATATTATAAATATACTTTAAAACCACTCAAATTTATAATTTATCACTATTAATTATTTTGATTAAAAAAGTTGTTTTTAATTAAAATTTAGTAATTTTCACTATTCATCAAAATATGAAAGTTATCCGAAAAGTACCAAAATTTCACCTTAGGCTAAATTCGATATTCCAAATCCAAAATTGAAGTCCATTTTAAAATATAAAATTTCAAAAAGTAGGTATTACTATTCATAACGGCTAGTTTGATTGGTTATGGTGTGTTAGAACTCGGTGTTGCGTACAACACACGCTATCACATTATTCAAAGAGAAGCGTACCGTAGAAGCTTGGGGTGTTACATTCTCCCCTCCTTCAAATAATTTCGTCCTCAAAATTTCTAGAATGCTACCACATGAAAAGACTTGGGTGGTTCTTCATCATAAGTTCCTCGGTTTCCCACGTTGCCTCTTCCATCTTATGGTTTCTCCACAAAACTTTTACCAGACGCGTCGTCCGGTTTCTCAGTACTTGTTCTCTCGTATCACGAATCCTGACGGGCTCTTCACAATAGGAAAGATCGGGTTCCAGTTCTAATTCCTCATAGGTGAGTACATGCGTTGGGTCAGGCATGTATTTCCTTAACAGAGATACGTGGAACACATCGTGAACTTTGGAGGGACTTGGCGGCATTGCCAATCGGTAAGCCACAGCCCCAATTCGTTCTAGAATTTCGAAAGGTCCGATGTACCTGGGACTCAATTTACCTTTCTTACCAAAATGTATGACTCCCTTCCATGGAGATACCTTCAAGAAAACATGATCACCGACTTGAAATTCCAAATCCTTCCTTCGATTATCGGCATAGATCTTCTGCCTACTTTGAGCTGCTTTGATGTGATTTTGGATTACCTCCACCTTTTCCACCGTTTCCTCCACCAGTTCTGGGCCTACAAGTTTTCTTTAACCAACGCCATCCCAACAGGTTGGTGTACGACATCTCTTTCCGTATAACGCTTCATATGGTTCCATCTGAATACTCGAATGGAAGCTATTGTTATAGGAAAATTCTACCAGTGGTAAATATTGATCCCACACACCCTGAAAGTCAAGTGAGCAAGATCTCAACATGTCTTCTAAGGTCTGAATGGTCCGTTCTGATTGTTCGTCTGTCTGAGGGTGGTAAGAAGTGCTCAAATGAAGTTCAGTATCCAGTGATTTCTGAAGACTTTTCCAAAATCTTGAAGTAAAACGGGGATCACGATCAGAAACAATCGATAGGGGTACTCCATGAAGTATCAAAACTTCATTAATATATAGTCTTGCTAGACGTTCCAGGGGTATATCTTCTCTTATAGAAAGAAAATGTGCTGACTTGGTAAGACGATCAACAATAACCCATATTGCATCGTTCCTTCTAGGAGTCTTTGGTAGCCCCATGACAAAGTCCATCGTAATATTGTCCCATTTCCACTTCGGTATGGGAAGAGGTTGCATGACTCCTCAAGGCTGTTGCCTTCCAGCTTTCACTTGTTGACAAACCATACATCTTGACACAAAATCAGCAATCTCCCTCTTCATGTTGTCCCACCAAAAATGTTCCTTAAAATCTCTATACATTTTGGTGCTCCCAGGGTGTATAGAGAAATTGGAACTATGAGCATCATCCAACAATTCCCTTTTTAGATCAGGTATATTGGGAACACAAAGTCTCTTCCCGAATCTCAAAATTCCATCTTCATACACAAATTCTCTCAATCTCCCATCATTCACAGCTTTAATATTCTTTTGGAATTCTTCATTATTGATCTGAGAACTCTTAATCCTTTCTAGTAAAGATGTTTTAGCAACCATTTGAAAAAGCATTGATGTTTCACCTTCCCTGGTTATTCCCATGTCCATCTTCACTAGATCCATGAAAATTGGATCCCTTTCAATTCTCATATTGTTCAAAACTCCATGGTCTTTTCTACTCAAAGCATCTGCCACCTTGTTTGCTTTCCCCGGGTGGTAGTGTATCGTGCAATCATAATCCTTGAGTAATTCAAGCCATCTCCTTTGCCTCATGTTGAGTTCTTTTTGTGAGAAAATATACTTCAAACTCTTGTGATCAGTATAAATCTCACATTTTTCACCATAGAGGTAGTGCCTCCATATCTTCAAAGCAAAGATCACAGATGCTAACTCTAGATCATGAGTAGGATAGTTTTGTTCATGAATTTTCAACTGTCGTGATGCATAGGCAATAACTCTATCATTCTGCATAAGGACACAACCAAGTCCTTTCTTTGATGCATCACTATAAACAACGAACCCATCATTCCCCGATGGTAGAGTCAATATAGGAGCATTGACTAATCTTCTCTTCAGATCTTCGAAACATTCTTCACACTCTTTTGTCCAAACAAATTTAACCCCTTTACGTGTGAGCTTCGTTAATGGGTTAGCCAATCGGGCAAAATTATGGACAAAACGTCGATAATAACCTGCCAAACCAATAAAACTACGTACCTCAGTTATACTCGTAGGTGTTGGCCATTCTTGGATTGCCTTGGTCTTAGAAGGATCAACAGAGATTCCATCTTTAGAGATGATATGGCCAAGAAAATAAATCTCATGAAGCCAGAATTCACACTTGCTAAACATCCCATATAATTCATGCCTCCTCAGAGTCTTCAAGATAATGCGCAAGTGATTTTCATGATCTTCGTAGGTTTTGGAGTATACCAAGATATCATCAATAAATACCACCACAAATTCAACGAGATACTCCTTGAAAACTCTATTCATCAGATCCATGAATACAGAGGGTGAATTAGTCAATCCAAACGGCATTACAGTAAACTCGTAATGCCCGTACCTGGTTCGAAATGCTGTCTTAGGAATGTCTTCCTTCTTCACACACAACTGATGGTATCCAGATCGAAGGTCAATCTTTGAAAAGTATTGAGCTCCATGCAGTTGGTCAAATAAATCATCAATGCATGGTAGGGGATACTTGTTCTTTATTGTTATAGCATTGATCTCCCTGTAGTCAATACATAACCTCATAGATCCATTTTTCTTTTTAACAAAAAGAACGGGGGCTCCCCATGGAGAAACACTAGGGAGAATAAATCCCTTATTACTCAATTCCTCTAGTTGTTTCTTTAGTTCAACTAATTATACAGTGGACATTCTATAAGGGTTCTTCGATATAGGCCTTGATCCAGGAATCAAATCAATGGAAAACTCAACTTCTCGTTCTGGAGGATGTCCAGGTAAATCTTTCGGAAATACATCTACAAATTCTTTCACAATAGGTACATCCTCTATTTGAACATTCATTTCCTCACTAACAGTTATTTCATTCTATTCCTCCTCAATAATTGAATTAATTTGATCTACTGGGGGTGGATCTAAATAATAATTAGGTGGTGACGATTCTTCTCTAAAGATAAGGTGTTCCTTATCATTATCATCAAGAATCGTAACCTCTTTCTTGTTAAAATAAATCTTCACATCATAGTCTGAAAGCCAGTCCATACTGAGGATTATATCAAACTCAATCATAGGTATGACGATGAGATCAGCACATAAAGAACATTTATGTGCTCTAATGGGGACTGATTCACAAAACTTTGTTGCAATGATACTTCCCTTAGGAGTTTTAACTGACAACTCCCTTATTAAATAAAATTGGAAATATCTAATTTTCTTAGAAAACTGGGAAGATATGAAACAATGCGATGATCCAGAATCAAATAATGCATTTGCTAAACTTGAGGAAACCATTAAATTACCTGCCACCACGTCTTTCGGAGCTTCTACCTCAGCAGTAGTGATAGCATAAGCCTGGCCTTGATCCCTTGGCATTTTTTGAGGTAAGTTCTCCTGACGCTTAGGACATGCATTTGCATAATGCCCCATCTCCCTGCAATTGTAGCACTGAATGTTGGCGGCTTCCTTCTTCCCCTTGCAATCACGAGCTTGGTGGCCTTTTTCACCACACTTGTAACAGACTCCCATTCCCTTCAAGCAAGTACCAGGATGTTTCTTCCCGCATTTACCACAAGATGGATATTCAACCTTTCCCTTCTTCCTCTTATTTCCATTCCCAGATTGATCAGCATGTCTCTTATTCTCTTTCTTTGCTTTAAAGTCATAAGACTTAGAGAATTCCTTTTTGGTCTTGATAGCACATGAGACAATGTCTTCGTACGACGAAAAGGATTGTGAGACTAATGCTCGACGAAGAAATGGTTTTAACCCATCAAATAAACGATCAATATTACTTCTTGGGTTACGTATATAATCTCCAGCATACCTTGCTAACCTTGTAAAGTTAGCCTCATACTTTGGGACATTCTCATCCTCCTTTTGTCTCAGACTCAGAAATTGCCTTTCCATATCTGCTCGATGGTCGCGAGTAAAGGTTTTTTCTAAAAATAGATCTTTGAACTCCCTCCATTACATATTTGATACTTCATCATCTTCCTTCATGTTTTTAATCAATGACCACCATTGATCAGCATCTCCAGTGAGCCGGTAAACTGCCATGATAACTTTTTCCCTTTCACTGCTCCCCAAAGCCTGAAATATTTTCTCTAGGGAATTTATCCACTGCTCAGCTACTAAGGGATTTGTACTCCCATTGAACGTTGGTGGTTTTTGCCTCATGAATCGATCTAACATTGATCCTCCACGCTGTGGATCAGGGTGCTCTATATGGGTAAGGTTATTATTCATAACCTGAGTAAGTTGTCTCAGTATGGTGATTAGCTGATCGGAACCAGTTGCATCACCAGCCCCACTATAATTATCTTGAGCAGGAGGGAAATCCCTATATGGAGTGCGTGCATTGATACGATTTCCATTTCTTCCACTAGGCGCCATTTCTAAACAATGGAATAAACTAGATCAGTTTATGAATCAAAATACATAATCCCATACTTATAAAACACTTAACATAAATTGAACTATTTATGGATATAATCCATAATCATAAAAATGTTTTCTTTGAGGAAGTATATACTCATAAACCTTTCATAATGATTTGTAAAGAAAATGAGAGTTATCCTAAGCATATCCCCCGGGAGTGTCGTAACCAAGAGTGCAGCAAGGCCCGTTGTCGTGCACCAGTTCCCATTCGAGTCTAGCTCAAAGCGGTGTTTTCAGGTTTTACCCCTAGGTACATTTGTGCCAGAGCCGCCTCTACCTGCTCGTATCTAGACAGGGATGTATTGCTCGGAAAACTCACAAAATCTCTACAATACCAAAATTCTAGGAAGTTCTTCTATATTATTCCTCAAAGTTCATCTTAGGTCTACGTTCTCTAATCAGAGTTTATCTAAATCTAGCTTCCAAGGTTTGTACTAAACTTCCTCTGATACCAACTGTAACGCCCCGACCCTAGTTACCCAGAGTCGGTGCATTATTACATAACATTGGCATGATCACAAGAAAGATCAAATCTCGAAAGACCGATTGGTTTAGTAGCCTTGGGAACACTAGATATATTCATAAGTTTTACATTACATCATAAAATGAAGAACTACTACAACAACATAATGTCTCCATAGTCCACACTATTATCCCCTCATAATATCCCTGTAGGTCATTCATAAATTACTTCTTCACATCCTGGGAAAAATAAAACATAGAAAAGGGGTGAGCTCAAATGCCCAGTAAGGATAACAATATAGCGGAACATTCAAAATAAGCATAAACATTTAAGGCAATGCATTACTAAAACAAAAGCCTTTTAAACTTGAACTTCAACATAGTATGGAAAAAGTAAAATGAAATAATGCCATTTACTTATTCACATGGATATTCTACTAATCGAATAATCACATGAAAAATCAATAACCACTTTCATAATGTTGGAATGCATAATTCCAGACTATCATAACCACATAGCCAAGGCCTCGTTCCAAGACTACAAATAAGATTTTGTCAAGGCCTTGTTCCAAGACACTAGTTTGTCTCATGAGACCTACCGATGCATCGAGAAGCTATAACGGGCTCCACCTGTCACATATTAAGTCCAATGCATTCCCATATGAAAAGGTTTAAACATAACACAAACATTTGTATTAAAACTAGCATACAAAATGTCAATAATTTCACCATAAACTTTGAATGGTATAAAAATAGCAAATCCACAGTCAAACATATCACAAAACCTTCAATACATTATAGAAGTTTTGTATCATAATAAATCAACTCCAAATAAGCGTAAAATCAATCAAAGGATGTTGACATAGATGAAATCAAAACACTTTTTAGAGAAATATCTCTTTCTATTTTTGAAATCATTTAAGAGCCATATAAAATAAAACATTTTCTTGAAAATATTCTTATAAGCTTTTAAGGAAAGCTTTGAAGATTTTATAACGGCGGAAAATAACCGCACCCGCCGTATAAGTTAAAAAAAACATTCTTACCTTAATTCTGTTGAAAAGGTTAAAAAGGAACTTGTTTTGAAAACGACGGAAAGATTCCTCTTATAAAAAGTCAAACAAGGGTATAAATGAATTTAACCCATATTCTTGTAAATAATAAAAATGTTTTGGAATACATTTTTAAGAAACATGGATGTGGATGATAAAGAGATCCCAGTAGATTATTATGTATAAACAACCTCGGACAATGAAGAGATTGTGAAATAACCCTTACCAATTTGGTAACTTACGAAACATACAACCCATCAAAGAGGTACCATACATTGAATATGTAAATACACATAAATTAAAGTGTATTACACAAAGAATACAATTATGGTCAGTACATACACCACACAAAAGGTAATAGTGGCAATATGGAACGAATCTCGCGGGAATAAGGAGTGAGATGAAAACCCCTTACCTTGTAATTTTCCTTGTTTGGGGTAGGTTAACCTCCTGTATAATGGTGAAATAATTGTTATTAAATTATACAAGAATCATATACATTAATATGATATCATATATGATCTTTTAATATTGATTTGATAATAATATCTTAGTATTATCGTTGTTTCGGGTGTTAACTTACTTGTTTTATTTTATATGTTTTGTTACGTAAGACATGTTTGTAAAGGATAGGTTGTATATTATTCATATCCATAATGATATCAAGTCCTTAAACATCATTTTTATATCATAAAATGATAATTATACTTTAATGTTTACGATGGAGAATGAATCTCATCGCGTTCGTGGAGACGGTAGTCCTTACGTACGCACGAGCGACAATATCATTCTTTTGATATTAAAATAATATATAAATGGATGGTATATCATATATAAAGAATCATTAACATGTTATATTTATTATTTACATGAGTTACACATCATTATTATACCCATCCAAATAATATTATATTGAATAACAATTACACCACGACGTGGAGACGGTAAGCCGTACGTACGCACGTATGGTGACATGTTATTCAAAGGGTGGATAGAATACTGAATATGGTTGTACCATATTTATAATAACATCACAGTATATATATGATACTGGAGTTATTATTTTATAATGGTAACAACAAAGGAAGAAGAAGTGGAAGAAGAAATGAACTTGGAAAAGGGTGGTGAAATCATTACCTCTTCTTCGGGTTCTTCCTTTTGATTTGATCAAAAGGGCTCCTTAGGATGGATTTATGATCAAACTAAGGCCCCTAGGTTGTAGTGAGGGAAGTTGGGAGAGTATTTGGGAAGATTTTGGCCGAACCAAAAGGCTTTGAAGGTGTGAAGAAATGAGAAGTAGGTGTGACCTTTTATAAGAGGGGTGAGGGGCACCTTTGGAAAAGCTAGAGATGTTAGTTTATAATAAATTCATATTCGGTTTCCAATGGCTCCAAATATTATTATTTAAATTTTAAGGTGGGGATATGTCTAAAACAACTCAACCAATAGAATTTATACAGGTTTGGGTACTTATATTAACCTTATCTTTAAGTATTAATTCTAAATTAATTAGTTTCACTTTTACAATGTCTCTTTGTATTTTTATATAATATGTTTAATAAACTTACTATATACATCCAAGAGACCCCCAAGTGGTCCATTAATGATGAACCTATCATGATATAAGTCTCTTGGACGAACCTTAGATTTTTAAGAATTTAATATCAATTTATAATATAATATTTGTTTTAAGAACTCTTTTATGTCAATTTTGACACTATTCAATAGTTGATTTTTTTGAAACTCATAATAGATTGATTACTTAAAACAAAGTCAATTAAAGCAATCCTAATATATCATAGTATCCTAGAAAATTAGTTTAATTCATTAAAAGGTTCATATTATATTTATTTGGGTATTTATAATATCAATTATTTTACTTTTTCACTATTATAGTAATTACTACATCATCATTGTGTCATAAATAAATTAAATTATTTAATGTTTAAAAATTATAAATAAAATATAATTATGTAGGAAATCTTTTTATCTTTCTAATGAATATTTCTAATATAAAATCCAACATATATAACCCTATGTAAAAATTTTTTTTATAAAATATATATGCTTGTGTCATTTTTGTATTCATTTTAACTTAATTAAAAAAACGTGTCCCTATCACCTACAAGTGGCACCATGGGGTCCCAAAATCGACCCAAAGATGCCTATTGTCGAACATGTATCAACCAATAAGGCTAGGACACGTTTTAGGGTAATCTAGTATTATTATAATATTATTTTTTAACCCTTATTTACAAGATTTACCCTTAACCATGGTAAATAAAATATTTACCACAGTAATTATTCAAAATGTCTAAAAATAAAAGTTACCTATTTACACAATTTGGACATACTGATTCCAAATATGGAATCCATTTTTCTAAATTCAAAACACATAAGTGGCAGAAATTAATTTAAAATTAATTCCCACTGCCAAAACAAAAAGCGTGTTTTTAAGAGATAATAACTATCAAAAGATTGACACTTGTTTATGTTCGGTTTAATTGTAAAATTATGTCCAATGACCAACATTATATTAAATGGTAAAAATATATTATAAATATACTTTAAAACCACTCAAATTCATAATTTATCACTATTAATTATTTTGATTAAAAAAGTTGTTTTTAATTAAAATTTATTAATTTTCACTATTCATCAAAATATGAAAGTTATCCGAAAAGTACCAAAATTTCACCTTAGGCTAAATTCGATATTCCAAATCCAAAAATGAAGTCCATTTTAAAATATAAAATTTCAAAAAGTATTTATTACTATTCATAACGGCTAGTTTGATTGGTTATGGTGTGTTAGAACTCGGTGTTGCGTACAACACACGCTATCACATTATTCAAAGAGAAGCGTACCATAGAAGCTTGGGGTGTTACAACATTTAAACATTTTCTCTTTAAAAAAATTATTTCTCATCGCAACTGTGGGGTTAATTTTAAATTAAATTTTTTCAATTATATGAATTGAATTTGAAAAAATGGATTCAATATTTTTAATCTGATTAATTTATATTTACTAATAATTTGAAATTAAATTTTACCAAATTTAATATTTAAAACAATAAAAATTAATTACTCTGGTTAAGGTAAAAATAGATTTCCTTGGGTTAAACTAAAAATATAAAGATTAAAATAAACTAAAAACGTATATAAATTATATTATATGGATATATTTAGAGTCTATAATTTATAATAATCTCTAATACTCCATTTTTTAGCCTTTTGGCTTGAGTAAAATGTGTGTACACATTTTTTTCAAAAAATTTACAAGTATGCCCCCCACCTCACTTATAAAAGGCCACCCCTATCCAATCCTCTTCACAACTTAATGACCTTTTGGATCATAAAATAAATGAAAAAATAAACTCCAAAGGTCCCTCATATCATCCTAGAAGTCATATTTTTTTAATAAATCCAACCTAGGAATGCTTTTGGTTCAAACCTAAGGAGATTACCTAAAGAATATGTAACATTATTTAATGAGTGTTTTTATTTTATTTATTACTCCATATAATTAAATTATTATTAAAACATTATTATATAATATAATAAGTATATTTCATACACTCATATGTTTTTATTTTAAGGTAACTACCTACATCCATACCTACATCCATAAAATGGGTTATGAAATCACCATTCGTTTGTACGGTGAACTACTGCCTCACGAACTGATATCATTCATTATTTCATTACCACCTCTCATAGTTAGGTATGATGATGGATTTAAAGTATATATTTTATATTAGTAACATAATAATACTTTTTTAGTCGTTATATCATATATACCATTTTTACTTTTCATTCTGTAGGGGGTATGATGACGTCGTTTGCGTGTGCGGTGAACAAACGCCTCGTGAAGCGATGTGATTCATTTTCACTGACGTTTTACCTGGAGAATAATAAGGATAAAGATAATAAATTTATATTTGACATGAATGATATAATAATTATATTCATGACCTATTTATCATTCTGAAAATATAATATATCATTTTATTTCTTACATTTTCACTCACTGAAAGATGATAATGTTGTTCGTGTATGTGTAGACTATCACTGTTACGAGGCAATGTGACTCTCTCTTTTCATCACCACACCACATGGATGATATGTAAAATTATATTTAAATGAATAATATTTTATTTATTATATTATGATCTTAATTTAAATATAAAATATTACTTACCTCCTTTCTATAATGATCATTGAAAATTGAAAACGTTACGCACGCGTAAGTATGGTTTACCATCTCTATGATCGTAATGTACTTAATTTTTAAAAACCAACTTTCATAATTGATCTTAAAAGTATAAATTTTGTATAAATTTTACAATTATTCCATTATTATTATTCTAGATCTTATATAACTATATTTTATGCACAATATTCATAACATTCATAATAAATCTTGAATGATAAAACAAGGAAATTAACACCTGAAACAATGAAAATAATGAAATATTATTAATGAATGAGTGATAAGATATTATGAAATAATTATGTATGATATTATAAATATTAATATGGTTATTTTTTAAGTTAATAACATTTTTAAAACCATTATACATGAGGTTAAATCACATTCAACGAAAAGGAAGCGTGGTTTAATGGATTTCTTAACTCAATTTCCATTCATTAGGTTGAACTCGAACTTCACTAATTATATAATTATAAGATTATGTTTGTAATGAAATTTTATTATTTTATATTTTATTTCCACTTTTTTATTTTTATTTAAATTTTATACACATAATAAATTCATTTATTAATCCCCACATCAATGATATGATTTTTGTAAGGTATTTTTGTCTAAATTTTCCTTATTTGAGACTAATGTCATGTTATGCACATATATTCTTTTATAAGGTGTATATACTTACTCTTTGATATGTAATATCATAAATATATATATTATCATGATATTAGAAGTTTAATTTAATTTTTTTCCTTTCATGGGATGTATTGTTCAAAGTTACCAAAGCAGTAAAAAGTTTATGTTACAATCTCATCATTTATGAAGATTATTTACAATTAAGTCTTAAAAGTTGAAATATTATGATCTACCTCTCAAATATTCTCATGATTTTTCCTTTAATCTATTAATTCATTATATTTTCAAGTAATATTACCATTTTTTCATTCTTTGGTACTTAAAATAATTGAGAATGCATTTTTAATAAAAAATGACTTTATTTATCTCTTCGATCGAAAACCACTTTTTATTCTAAAACCATGTTTTATAAAGATGTTTTTAAAAATTTATTTAACATTATTAAAATGATTTATTAATTAAATTTCCACCCATGTTTTAATTTTTACAAAAAAAATTGAAATGGATCTTCATGTTGTTTTCCAAACAATGTCCGTTTAGATTTTACTAAAAATGTGTAAGGAATATTTGTTTTAATGAATACAGAATGAACATAATTTTACACCTTAATTTTATTAGAATATTAATTTATCATTTTTAGGGGTTATTTTAAAAGAAAATTATTTTCAAAAAGTTTTATGTTTTAAAAAGTGTTTTTCAAAATGGAAATAATATTTTCCTCCAGAAATATTTTAAATTATTTTTAAAACTCCCTTTATATGTTTTCAAGGTTTCTTTCAAATAAAAAGAATTTTAAATTTAGTTTTTAAATTTTAGTTTTAAAAAAATTAAAATTAAAAGGCTATTTTCTTCAAAAAAAATTAATGTTATTTTAATGGTATTCTCATCCATCAATGTCAACAACCCTTGTAACTTATGCTCTAATAGGGATATTTTTTAATTATATCATCCTCATTCTTTCTCTGAATGGATTAAAATTGTTTCAAAGGGATTTCTATGGAACCAATTTCTTTTCCATGGGTTAATCATATTTGAAAGTTATTTTCATACAATCTATTTTACTTCTACATGTTAATCATGTTTCAAAGAGATAGGTATGGAACCTGTTTCTTTTCCTTGTGATACTAATGTTTCAAAGTGATTTACATGTACACCATTTCTTTTCCACATATTAATCATGTTATGAAATGAATAAATATTTTTTTATACGTGATCTATGTACCTCATTCATTTTATGGTTCTTGAATGTTATATATAATGGGTGCACTCAGATAGCGCCAGGTGAGCCTAATATAGATTATATAATGGGTTCACCTAGATAGTGCTCCAATTCAATGGGTAATTATTATGTTATCCATATAATTATATTGGAAGTTGACCATATGGTTATTGCATTTTTAATGGTTCTATATGGGTTATTTAAGTGTTATATGAAGATAATGTTCCAATATACCCACACATTTTATTTATGCATTCTATAGGTTTATCGTGTTTCCTTTTATTAATATTAATTTCATATAGATCATGATTATTGATAATGATGACTATTTAATTTTTTAATTCCTTATTCAATGTTTCATGATTTATTATTCAGGTATTTATGGGTATGTGTTCTTTTATTATTCCCTTATGCACTCTGATTATGTCTTCATACCATTATTCACTTCTTATGATCATTGATGACATTCAATTGTTAATTCTTATGTTTACCCTTACAGAGGATTTTATATCACCCTTAATATGTTTCTTTTACCCATGTTATTAAGAAATTATGTTTAATGAATTATTTTTATAAGGGTCTTATATGGATGATGATGATAACTTAATGTGAAATAATTAAAGCTCAGTTAAATCAGAGAAATTTCAATTTAAATACATGGGTATTGTTTATGTAAGAGGTTTTTCTAATTATATAAAACTATAAGCCTAAAAGTTACTTGATAATATAATTGATCCAATATTTCCTTTTGATATTTCAAGTTTTGGATGGTGAAAATTTGGCCACCATTATCGATATCCAATATGGAAATGTAATGTTTAAGATTTCAACAATGGATCTCACAGTGCAGGTTCAGGGTTGTTATAGTTGGTATCATAGGAAGGGTTTAGATAAATTTTTATATTTGGATGTTATAATGTGATTTTATCTTAAGAGTTATGGATACCATTATAGTTCTATAATATTAAGTATGATCATAGTTTCAATGTCTTAGACACCCCTTTTGATTTTTAAAGTGATGATATCATAAAGTGATTAATGAAACCTTAATGTTATTATTTATTATGATGAAGTATATTTAAATATTTTTTTAATTTAAATTATGCATGTAATTTTTTTTGAATTAATATTTATGTTATTGATGACCTTTATGGTTTTTAAGATCTTAAATATTTATATAATTATGGTAACACGAGTTTTATCATATAAATAACCACAAGATTGTAAAGTAATTTGGTGATTGATTGATTAACATTATTTCAAAAAATATCACCATATTTTGGGCTAGAAATATTAAAGGTATGTGATAACATTTTTTGTTAAAATACTTTTTAATGTTAAGGTTTTTTATGGGTGATTTAGTTTGAACATTGGGTATTATTATAGAGTTTTAGAGATTAATGTATTATTTCATCATATGAAGGTTTACTCATTATGGTAATTATCTTAACATGTGATAACCATTTTATTTTTGGTAAATTTAAAAAGATATGTTGAATAGATTGGTATCCCATTTATGCTTATATGATCCTTTAAAAGTTTATTTTTAGTGCTTTGAGAATGAAAAATTCATCTTGAATACTCATCGCTTGGATAAAAGGATGAGATTCTCATTTAAATTGGATAAAGTATGAAATTATACTTGTAAATTAATTATATTTCACTACCTTTTCATTCTAGATATTGAAATAATTCCTTAAATTTAGGAAAGGGATCTTGAAACAAAAAATTTATCCTATTATATTTGTATCCGGTGAATCATATGGTATTTTAAATCATCACTAATTTATGGTTTTTAGGCCCTTAACTTTACATTTTTCATTCACTATTTTTTATAAATGGCCTCAATATCTCTCCATAATTATTTATTCTTTTCTTCCATGACTAAGTATTCACTTCCCACCTATATTTTCCTATTTGAAAATCTAATATGTGTTATTCCAGATGACTCTCTTACATTACCTTAACTTTTATGAATAATATGTTTCATTGAACCTTTTTAAGATTTGGGTTTACAAAAAATATTATTTTTAAATTTCTATCCTTTTATTACCAATATAATGTTCAAATTGTAGGGATGCAAGTTAGAAGGATGTAACACCCACAAATTTTAATAGAAGAAAAGTAGGAATGTTGGTGTAAACAATATATAGAATTGAGCATAGATGATAAAGTAAATCCCCATGATATCATGATATATTTCCTTTAAAATAAATTTAATCACTTAGATAACTTCTGGTACACACAATACCAAGATTTGTCTGTTCTATATCATATCCAATACACAACACTGAGCTTAAATGACCCATGATATATATAATCGTTATAACCAACCCATTAAATTGGAAGGTATGAATAGTATTAACTAAATTATGAAATATTTATATATACATGTAAATTTCATACCTAATGTAAATTATTGATAAATTATTAGTAAATAGGAAATCAATTTTTAGTAAACTAATTTTATACTACAAAAATATGTTTTCTTCAAAAATGTTTTTATTGCTTTTCATAAAAAAATTATAATTAATTTTTTGGAAAATTTATAAATATTATTTTATAAAATTAACTTCATTTTTTAAATCATAATATCCTAATTTACTTTGGGTTAAATTTTGGTGTTTTTCAAAAAATATTTATTTTCACTGAATAGTGAAAAAATACCAATTTTTGTAAAAATGTCATTTATTTTCAATAAATTAGGTAATTTAAAAGTCACATTATGTTATTAATATGATTTAAAGTAAAATAATTATTATTTAGTTATATTTAATAAACTTAATTATATTTTAATCATCACTATATTGTATTTTAGTATAAGTTTTCTATTTAAAAAGGGGGTTTTTCGGAAAATTATTTCAAAGTGCATAATGTTTTTACATTCTAATTAATTAAAATAGTACATAATGAGGAATTTTTTAAATAAAATTTATAGACTATTTATTAATAAATTTTAATTTATATTAATATAATATTTATTATTATACATTGAGTTAATATAAAATCATTTTTTGCTTGAAAAACTACACTTCTAAAAAACTATCTTTTTCGTCACGTCTATGGGTTTTCTTTAAATTTTATTTTTTACACTTTTAGAAAAATTATTTGAAAAAATAAAATTCATTTTATAAATCATAATTTCAAAATTATATTAGGGTGAATTTTTTATAATTTTCTTAAAAGATTAAATTTTCGATGAATACTGAATAATACTGAATTTTAATTCAAAAAAACATTTAAATTATTTATAAAGCTAAATTATATTTTAAATTGTTTTTTAAGTAAAATTAGTTCAATAATATAGATATTAATTAAATTTAGTTAATTTTAATCAATTTTATATTGAAATTGGATATAAAAACTTTGTAAATATTTGATCATTTTCTCTTTTAAAACTGGCGTTCTCATCACATCTGTGGGATTAATTTTAAATTAAATTCTTCCATTCATGTGAATTGAATTTGGAAAAATTGATTCCATATTTTTAATTATCATAATTTATATTTTCTATTAATGTTAAATTATTTTTTTATCGAAATCATTAGTAAAAAAATTAAAAAAAATAATTATTATTACGGTTGAGGTAAAAATGGATTTAGTGAGGGTTAAACTAAAAAGATAAGAATCGAATGGCATAAAACTTGTATAAAATCTATTTAATGGCCATATTATGACCTTATAATTTATAATTCTATATAATAATCTATTTTGGATCCTTCTATCATGATAAAAACATGGGTACACCTTTTTTAAAAAACAATTACAGGTGTGCCAGCTACCACACTTATAAATGGTCACCCCCTCTCCTCTCCTCTTCACACCTTAATTCCATTTTAGTTTTGACAATACCTACCAAAATAAATTCCAAAATTCCCTAATATAATTCTAAAATAATTATTTCTATAATAAATCCAACCTATGATGGATTTTGGTGCAAACCTAAGGAGGTTCCTGAAGAAGAGGTAACCTTCTTTAACAATAATTTTTATTTTATTTCTTCCTCCACCTACTTAAATTATAATTAAACCATGAAAATATATTATAATAATTAGCATACATATATTTATATGTTCTTATGTTAATGGAGTGACCTAAAAACATATATACTTCCATCAAATGGGTTATGAAGTCATCATTTGTGTGTATGGCGGACTACCAACTCACAAACTGATATCATTTTTTTCATTACACATCTCATGGTTGGGTATGATAATTGATATAAAGTATATATATTATATTTATAAAATAATAATACGTCTACAGTCATTATATCATATATAACGTTTTTACTTTTCATTCTATATGGGATATGATAACATCTTTCATGTGTACAGCGGACTACCGCCTCATGAAGCAATGTGATTCATTTTCACTAACACTTTACATGAAATATAATAAGGATAAAGTTAATGAATATAAATTATATTCATGTAGTAGTAATTATATTCATGATATATTTATCATAAATTAAAATATCTTTATTAATCTTCCACATGCCTTGGTACTAATTGAATTTTCTTCTCCCAAACCTTCACAATTTTTAGAATGAATTCAATATCAATCCTTCAAGATCTTAAATATTTAGATTATTCAAAAATAAAAAGTAGACCATAATTAATCTTCTATAAATAATATCACATCTCCTATAATAAACCTTTATCATTTCTTCTATTTATAAATCCTCAAGAATATTTCCATATTTAAACATTTAATACTTCCATGATCTCTGACCTCATAATTATCATTCATCACTTGTTAAAAACTACACAAGAGTAATGAATAATGTTCCATAAAATAATAATCAAATAATATCATTCAAAACTACATGATTTAACTATGTCAAAAAATATCCATTGTTCATATTTATTTAAATTCTTGTAAAATTATGTTTTAAAAAAATTCAAAAAACACACATCTTTATAAAACATTATCTACATAAGATATTGTTAATATCATGTATCCTTTATAATGAAATACATGAGATCAGTTAATATAGTTTATTGTTACACAAAACTTAATTACTATTGTATAAGTCATCAAAAATTTATTTAAATCTTTCTTAATTACCAGTTATCTCTTACCCAAGATCTAAATTAATCATATACAGTTTTTTGAAAACTTTAATCTAATCTAACATGGTCTTCAAAATATTATAGTTAATATTATGTACTACTATTTCCACAAATTCCATTATATTTATTATTATAAATACTTTTTAGTTTTCATGTTATTATTATATATATATATTAATTTATATTTTACTCAGATGTAGTGACTCAACATCTCAAAAATCATCACTAGCCTTCTCAACACATCTCGACATAAACTTATAAACATTAACATAGTGAAATAATTTTATAACACATATTTAATGATCCTAAAGTACCATTGAAAATAAATACAACACCCATCATAAACTTCCTTAGGCTATTTTATATTGATAAAAAGTGACCATATAGTTATATATGGCTCACGCAAATTGAGGGCGCATGAATGGAATTACATAAATAATGTCCTCATGTTTGTAGAAGACATGTATGGGTTGAAAACATCACCTAACTATTTATTTTTTTGGAAGTTTATAATGAAATTCTATCATAAGATCTTGAAGAATATCTTCTCTCAACATAATTTCAATTATATACAATAATGGTGGAAGGAGTATTTTTTTTTTTTTTGAGTTTTTATCTTATAGTAGAATACACTCCTGAGAAAGGAAATATTTTGGTTGATGCATTGAGAAACAAGTCATAATTGGATATAATATGGTACGATAAGGAAAAGTGGAAACTTATAATCATTTTTTATAGATATGAGTAGATTTTTATGATAATTATAAATGGATTATCTTTTCAAGTACTATTTCCACACATAACATGGTTGATTAGGTAAGGGTGGACCAGTTTTTGAATTCAAAATTTTTTTCTATCATGGATTCCTAAATGATGGGGAGACCAAGGATTAATACTTATAAGGATTATATTTACTTTTTTACATTCATGGGATGTTTGGTATTTTCTTATATGATGTGATAGGAAGTGTTAAAGGAGTTCAATCATTCTAGTATACAGGTTCCTCTTAGGGATAAAAAAGTCATAGGGATATAAATTGAATTTTTGGTGTCCATGTATTAATTGATACATTACTATTTATATTAAAATTTTATTTATTTGTTAGTAAGTAAACTTAAAAAATAAATTCTTGATATTTATATATTTTCATTACTTATTTTAGTTTCAAAATAAGACTAAATTTCCTTTTATTATTTCATATAATTTCCAAAGACCTTGAGGAAGTATGCTTTAATTTGTGCAGTCATGGGTTGAAAACCCATATTGGTTTAATTTATAATAATTTGAGAGAATAATTTTGTATTTAAATTAGCTAATATTTATCTACCATATGTGGTCGAACATCATAGGGTTCCAATATCATTTTTTAGATAGGGACCCTTAATTTTGTTTCTGGTTTAAAAAACCATTATAGTGAGTGATGCATACACATTTGATTCTTTACACTATATACTATCCATAGATAAATGGGTTATCTAAGTAAACTATATAGATATTAGAGTACATTGTTAGATCTTATTTCATGGATTTAAATGTCTCATGGAAATACCATCTCCCTTTGGTGTAGTTTTTTTGTATGATATTTATTAGATCATAATTATCCTAAATCACTTTGAGGCTCTATGTGATGGGATTTATAAATTTCTCATTTATTGATTGAAAGAATGGGAAAATTCATTAGTAGTATCATATATGTTCCATAAGATAATGGAAACGATTCAGTTGATTAAAAATGGTTTAACTATGATAAAGAGTAGGAAAAAGTCATATAATGAACATCATATATGCCCTTTAATTTTTTTTATTGATGACTATATATTTCATCGTCTATCACCAAGGTTTTTATGTCAATGTATTTGAAATAATATAAAATTTAAACTAGAAATGTGGAACCCTTCAAGGAAGTTAAACACATTAGGGATGTGGAATACTAGTGGTAAAAACTACTGTATTATAGTTTTATGAATGATTTATTCCATATATCCTAATTGTGTAAGTACATTACAATACATTTTCATATTATCAGTTAGTATTATTTGGAGTTAAAACTCAATGAAAACTTTATGCAAGATCCAATTCATATTTTTGATTGGATGGTGAAAGCATTGTGTGGTTATACTATTCTAATGGTATACATGCAGAGGAAATATATATTAGTGCTTGAGGTGGCATAAGCCTAGTAATTGTTAATGTTTAAATAATATCCTGATATTTTCACTAACAAAAATACATTCTAACTTAATTATCATGGAAATTTAAATTTTTGGGGAGTATTTTATGGCCTTTTGAGGTATTCAAGGCTTATATTTGATATATATTGGATTTTAAAATGTTTAGGGGTGAATTGGGTGAGTTTTAGAGTCTTAGGAAGGTTTCCCAAGTAGTTTCATGGATGGATGATTATGAATTTCTCCCAGGGGACCATGACAGGTATTTTTAGGGGAATATATATAAATTCATGTGTGGTCATGCTATCCCTAGGACTATGAATCTCTTTCATTCATGTATAAAAATATTATGGAATTCATGGTCAGACTCATAGTCACTAGAACCATGAAGTTGAAACATGCATTCACATAAAAAAGAAATAAAAATATTATTTTTTATGATTTTAGTTATTCATGTACAATCCTCTCTATTTATTAAAGGAATTATAACTTAGGGTGATCTTTGGGGTTATTTTTGGTGGAATTACTCACCATGAACTTGGATCATTGAGTATTAGGGTGTTATATCTATGGTGATCCATGCCAGATCTCTCCCATTCTATTTATTTCTTATTTATCACATGTTAAAACCCTAATGGTGATGTTTTGAATAAAATTGGTGTTTTAGGAAAATGAAATTTGGAGATTTTATTATTAGGTTCTCGAGAGTTATAGGGGATGTAGGAATCTCAATTGTTTTTGTATGATTCTATTTTATTATTGGGTTTAGGTAGATGTATTCTACTATACTCTATTTAGTGATAAATAATATAAGCATGGATTTTATAGTAATACATTTTAACCATATAGATGTTTTAATTTCAAGAAGAATGTGAATTTTTGATTAATTGATGGGTTGAATTTTGATCAAATATTTGGAACTAAATTTTGATAGTTGGAACATATTAAAATAATGTTTTTAGATATGGAGTGTGGAACAAAAGGTACCTTGGGTGTTATGGTGGACCTTGGGTACTTTAGGAAAAGTTTTGGGAGTTTTTAAGGTTTCATGTCAGGGTGAATATTTTAGTGTTCATGGTTTAAGAGAAACCATGTGACACCCTAACCGTGAGGAGGTTTTCTATTTAATCTCTATTGCATTGTGTTATCTAGTATGATCAGCACACAGTTTTAAATAACACATATATATTTAAGGGGAAACCATGTGTCTTTTCTTGGGATGGAGCCTTGGAAAAAAGTTTTTGCATGTTTATATAAAAACTGTGTGAAAATTTAGAGACCAAGGAAGATACAGTTCACATATTAGGCCCAAAATTTGGTTAACCATGCAACTCAATCGTTTGTGATGGGTGTAAAGGGATAGTGATTACTGTATGTTTATTTTATAGTTTGGAAAATTTTGTAACTTATTAAGGTGAATTTTTACCTTTTTACATCTATGATAATTAAAAGGGGGTCCCCCTTTATCCTCATATCATCCAAAAATTGGTCAACTAACCTTTTCTCCTCTTTCTCCTTCATTACTCCTCAGATTTTGGTGATTCTATGTTTTATTTCTTTAGGTTTTTGATAATTTTCATCCTCCATTATCTTCTTTCATCTTCCCCTCCATTATTATTTAATTTTTGTTGCCGCCCTATAGGTTTTTTATTTTTATTCCACTAGATAATGGTTGAATTAGATGATATGGATTGGGATTCCCTTCTTCTTGTGAAAAGGGTATTCTAAGATGCCATATGCACTTGGTTTCTCAGTGATTCAAAAAGCCATGTCACTATTATGAATTTTATTAGGTTTTTGCTCAAATTAAAATTAAATTTTTATGTTTTTTGTTCCAAAGGTTAGGTATTTGGATCAACTTGGGCTTAGGGATGTTCAAGGGGTGTTCAAAAGCCCATGGATTGAGGTTTTGTTAGATGACTAAGTCCTATTGAGTTATCCAACATCATTTAGAGTTTAATTTAGATTAATTAATTAATTTTAAATTTAATAATTATTTAGTTACTAATTTTTTTATTAATTTAGGAACTTGAGTCTTTGAGACATGCTTAGTTGACCATCGAAAAGGATAGACAAAATTGGATAGGCCTTAATATCTATTTTTTATCTTTGTAAATAAGTGGGAAATATTTAAAATTGAGCTAGGTGATCCCTATAATTAACCCATTTACAATATTAGTTTTTTAGTGAATCAATTATAAACTCTAACCAATTTTTAAGGTGGTGACCTTGAGAAATAATTAAGTGCTTCCATTATTCCCTTAAATTTGATAAATGTTTTATTCAAATGTATTAAATATCCTTTATATAGGGAGGTTCTAATGGAATTATCTACATGGAATTTGAACTTTTTCTAGCCTAATAAAATACCATAGTTTTTAAATTATGGAAATGTGGGGTTGATAACACCAGTGGATTGATATTTACAAATGACTATTTTGTTTTAAATGGCCTAAAAATGGAATTATGATATTAATATATGATTATGAAATGATAATTCACAATCATTGATAATTGGGAATAGATTTGATCTTATAATTAAAATCAAGGAAATTTTATGGGATTTCTATAGTGTGAATTAATGTTTTTAAATAGAATTCCTGATGGGAGTTGGGAATAGGTTTTTATAATGGAAAATTGAAAAGGTGATTTTATGGAAATGGTTAAATTTGTAAATGACTGGTTTTATATGAAAATTAAAATTCCCATTGGGGTGGTTTGTTTTCTTAAAAGGATATGAATTTTGGTTGTGCTTATTTAACCTAGGGTAAACATGGCCCTCAGGTTAACTTGGTTATACTGGATTCACCCAAGGTGAATTCAATCCCCCAGAATTTTAGTGATTGGTTAATCATTAAACCTAAGGCAAACATGACCCCTCATGTTGACATTTGTTATAATGGTTAAATTCAAGGTGAACATGGTCCATTAGTTTATTATGGTTTCAATTTTTCAACTAGAGTTGAACATGGTCCCCAGGTAGAATTTGTTTGTAATGGTTAAATTCAGGGTGAACATGACGCCTGGGTGGACACTGGTAGGTGGTTAAACCTAGGGTGAACATGACCCCCTGGTAGACAATGGTTCCCCAGGGATGGGTATATTATCTCAAGGTGTCATTTTTTAGTTGGGTATGGGTATATTACACCCAGTAGAATATGTATTGGAACATTTATCATGATGTTCTTAGAGATACCCTAAAACAGTCCAAAGTAAGTATGTACCATTCTTAGGGTGAATCTAGACCACAGGTTCAGAATTTGTTTATGAATTAAATTTAATTATTTTAAATTAATGTTTTGAACTATTTTACTTGGATCACATTATTTTGAAATTTTTATAGACTGGTTATTTTACGGACACTATTTTTTGGGTTCTACTGAGGTTTACCCACACCATACTCAAGCCTCCAAGGCACTTGGGTACCTGAGCTGACTCTCAATTGGTTGTAAGTATAGGTTTGGATAAGGCCCTAGTTTTATTAAGTGTGATAGATTAGATGATTACATGGGTCTTAGAATAAGGTATGGATCATTGAATAAGTGGTGAAATAGTGTATTTTATTTTTCCTAATTTTATATTAGTATATATGATCAGCCAAATCACTGATCGGTATTTTATGCCCACATGTACTATATCTCTTATATTATTCAACTTTTTTATAATTATTTGTTCTACTTTTGGTTTATTTTTATGAAATATGTTTATTTATTTTATATTATATTTCTCACTCTAACAAATGGGGTATATCCTCCCCAAGATACCTAATTCGACCCCCCCCCCCACTGTTATTTGTTAGCCCCCATTATTTAGGGATACTTGTCTGAGGTCATGTAGAGAATCATTCTAGTTACTATTTATAGAGTGAGTTGATCGGGGACATTAAACAGTGTTATTAGAGTCTATTTTTATTTTTGTCTAATTATTTTGTGATTATGTTGACTAGAGATAAAGAAATGTGTAGGATCTTGTGATGGAACCTAGATTTGTGTGTCATGAGAACCTTTTTCGTTGGAATTCTAGGTTAGAATGGGTATGGTATTGATGTTCCTATCTTACATTGTTATGGTTATTATAATTTTCACCTAGTGTGACACATATGAGTTTTGATATTTATGGTTTTTTTCTCTTATCACACTGTCAAGAAGTATTTTATTAGCTTTTTGGATATTGGTTTGTAGAGGAAAAAGGCATCTCATGAATTATATCAAGAACATATAATCTACATGATATATTCCTCATAGTGTAATTTTTTATCACTGTTGACTAAGGCTCAGCTATTTAAATTTTCATCAACTTTTCATATAATGGTTTCCCATATAAGTACTTGGTAAAATTATATTATGTTGGGATGAATTGTATTTGTATTTCTTTCTAATGGAAGGTCATGTGGATTTACAGTGAGACCCTCATTTATGAAGAAGATGATAGAGTGATTCCTCCAGTAGGGGATATGTAGTGACCCTATTAAGCCAATACGACACATAATTCTTTAATTGGAAACCCCTAGTGGGTTTTCTTATTTGGGTTTTTCTATTTAAAGTTTTAGTAACAACCAATATAGAATTTTCCCATATAGTTGGGAATGGCGCTCTAATTAACTGATCCAATGATCATGTCTCTCTTAGTATGGGTTATCTTGTATGATATCCTTGGTTATGGATATCATTAAAGGTGATTATTGATTCTAGAGGGAACAAACCTGTGGGTGGAAGCTCAGTGAGAACCAGTTCCTTAGTAGGTTGTAGTTTGGTATGTGATGTCGAATGTTTTCTGTACATGGGTTTTATGAGTGGATATTAGAATGTGATTTTCCTGGTGGTTTTTTATATATTAATTGTGTGAAATTTCATATGATTTATGAACTTCATGGGTCCCTTATGAGGGTGCTTGGTATGTGTTTTTGTGAAACTTTTCTTATTGGAACTTGGATAGTGTCTGGTGATTTGTGACCTTCTGTGAGTTTTGGTCTTAGGATAGGTGGTTATGCCAAGTGACACTAACGTAAGACCTGATTAGTTAGGTCTATATGGTATACCTAGAGACCCTTAGTTTTGTTTAGGGACCATAGTGATTTTTTGTTTAGTACTAGTATAGGGAAACTTGTCTCAGGGGTTTGCTTGGGGTTGTGTTGCCTTAAGAGGTGGAGAGCATGTTTTAACACTCATTTTGAGAATGATACATAGTAAGTGTTGAGGGGGTTGTAACATAGGCATGTTGATGCCTTTGTTTTATTATATAAGGAAACTTGAGTGTTAGAACTCATGGCATTGAAGATGGTTTTAAAGGGATTGGCCATTTAGGTGTCTATCCTTATTGAACTTGGATGTTCCTTGGTAGCATGATGAGAACATGGGTAGAATCCTATAGGTTTAAAATGGACCCGGTTGATGAAAAACTGTGTATATGATACTAACACACCTTGGATCATGATTGTACATCAATGGTGTTAGGATAATCCCATTATCTGGTGGTTTTTGTTGAATCATGGAATGGGTAAGGTGCCCATTTTTTAAGAGTAATTACAAGGGAGATGTGGGTATGATGTGACAGATATATCATGGAGCATAGTCATCCTGTTCTTAGTGACATGAAGCTCTATTAAGTGTGAGTCTATTTTTGTAAATGGTTTTAAAGGTAGAATGCTCCCATTATACTTTATTAATGGTGTCATTTGGGATGTGGTTTGGGTGTCATGATAGTGTATCTTATTGTATTTAAATGTGGTTCAAGTAGCATTAATTGGATTTGTGTGTCACTATTAAATTTTGAGTTGTTGATTAGTCATGTGTGGGATGAGGATTAATGAAATAAATGATATGTTTTTTGTTCTGTTTTCCTTAAGGTTTTAGTGAAAATGGAAAATGTACCTTCATAGTAGTGGAGACATTAGAAGTGGACCAGGTGTGATAGCACGATTGATCCTGGTTGGTCCAAGATAGCTGATGCTTGGGGTGAGGTGAGCATGGATCGAGAAGAGAAATGTGAATGGTGGGTAGTGGAACCTGCCAAGAATGTGCTCGAGGAGTAATTTAAGAGAGTCCATGTGATGGGAAGTGTGTTGGTAGCTAGTTGGGGTTTTTTTCCCACATTATGGATTGAGATTCAGAGGAATACATGGATAAAATTAACTTGTTTTGGGAATGAATGATAAGTTAGTGTTGTGGGTTGGTGCTCAGAAATTAGAGAGGTTTCCCTTTACATTCATTATGTTTAATGATGGGAAAGGTATATGATTTGGTAATTGATAACTTTTTTTGGTAGTGTGACAAAAGGATGCTCTTATGGTGGGGGTGGGATGTAGGTCATGATCATGTGACCCTCATGTGAGAAGGGTCACAGGAATATGGGACCGGTCTATGGATGATCATTTTTGAATTATCATATTAGGGAATAGATGAACCCAAGGACTACGGGATAGCCCTACGAATTACAATTAGAAATTTAGATAGTGTCATGTGGATTCTGAACATGGACATCAATCTCACGATGGATAGTAATGATCCATCTATGATGTATTGAGAATGATTAAGTTCTCATAGAAAGCACTCCATGGGTTCCATTGATTGATGATCCCTTTAAGGAGGTTACATTGAGTGTTGGGAACAAATTATGGTGTAGCTATTGGGATGATCATGAGATGCCTCTGGGATTGAATTCACCATAATCAGGTAACATTGTGACATGTAAATGGATGTAACCAATCATTTTCATGAAGGGTCAGCTAGAGGAGGTTTGATCAGTGTTTTACGTGATATTGAAAGTAGTGAGTTAGAAACCACACTGATTATGTAATATCAGGTGTGATGAGTATATTTTGGGGTTGGTAGAGTCTTTCCATGAGAAGAAGGAATGTTCAATTCCCTCATCCATGATTGGAGAGACCCATTGGTTTTTTATAGCTCGGAACTGAGAAACAGTGGTTCTAAAATTTTTTGATAGGTTTTTCTTGGTGTTTGGGCGTATTGAGTTTTAAATGACACCGAGTGGTTTTTGGGGCCACTATAATCAAGTTATAGTATCCAATTCCAATAGTATGAGTTCCATGAGTCATAATTTAGTAATCATGGGATGAAGCTAAAGGTGGGGAGCACCTTCAACTAGATGATGAATTAGATATTTATTTGGTCATGTTTTTGGATGGACAGTTTTATGAAAACCATGCCCTAGTATTCTAGTGATGGTTATAATAATTTACATATGGTTTGATGGCTTAAACATCATAAATTTTTTGTTTCACTTTGGGAGTGTGTTTGACGATTTGAGTTGGAACTTGGCCTTTTGGTGATGAATTAACAATCAGGATAGGTCATGATATATTATTAGAGTACCACTAAGACTTATCAAGGATGAGAAGTATTATGGTGGGGAGTTTTTATTACCTTGTAACCATACAGTTGTTTTAAATTCAAGTATAATTTTCTTTTTTTATTACTGTTTGCATCAAAACAAATTATTCATTTCTAATAGAATTATAAGTGTTTGAACATAATAAAATGATGTTTTTAGATGTGTTGTGAGGCTATAAAGGTATATTAGGTGATCAGGTAGTCCTTAGGAGCTTCCAGAAAAAAAATTGGATTCTTTAGAGGTTTATGGTCAGGGTTCAAGGTTTTGTGTGCATGGTTTAGGAGAAACCATGTGACACCCTAAGTGTGAGGTGATTTTTAGTTCAATTTATATAGTGTATGGTTGTTTGAAATGGTTAAGACATGGTTTTTAGGAAACTATATAGATTCAAGGGGAAGATGTTCTACTTGGTTTGGGCTAGAGGTTTAGTTTATGGTTTCTGCATGGTTGTAGATAAAACACAGGAAAATTTGTATACTGAGGTAGATCCAGTTCACATGGTTGGTGCATAGTTTAGTTAACTTTGTGACTTAACCATGTGATAGGGGTGTGTGTGGACAGTGCCTACCACATGGTTCACACACAGTTTATAAAGAAATTCAACCAAACCATAAGACTCATTAAGGTGTATTTTTACCTTTTTACCCGTATAATAATTAAAATAGGGGTGCCCCTTTCTCATACTCTCATTCATGAATGGGCTGTCTGATCCATTCCCTACATTATTCATCATTTCTACTTGAATTTGGGTGATTCCATGTAAGATTTATTTAGTTTTTTGGTGAGTCCCCTCCTCTTTTGACATCCTTTATTCTTCCCCTCCCTTATTATATAATTTTGGTTACCTCTCTCTATGGTTTTTTTATGATTCCATAGGATCATGGTGGAATCATATGATTTGGATGGGGCTTCCCTTTTTCTTATGACGAGGGAATCACAATATGTTATATGCACCCAATTTCTCGATGATTCAGCAAGGTGTGTCACCTTTTTTGTTTTTATTATGTTTTTTTCTAAAATTAAAATAAAATTGTTTGTTTATTTTGTGTCAATATTTGAGGATTTGGATCATCATGGAATTAGGGATTTATTAAGGGTGGTCGAAACCCCATGGATTAAGGTTTCAGTGGATGACTATGGACAGATGAGTTGTCTGTTATCATGTCGATTTTAATTTGGATTAATTAATTATATATAATTGTTATAATTAATTAATTACTGATTTTTTAATTAAATTAGGATATCTGGTATTTGAGATGAGCATGATTTAGAATTAATGATTATGGGTGGTCTTGAACGGGCCTTATCATCTGGTGACGAGATTTAAAAATAAGTAGAATAGCTTTAAAATTGAGATAGGTGGACTCTCTAATTGACCCATAGTCTTTCTTAGTTTTATAGTGCCTTCATTGTGCTATTAATCTATTTTTATAGGTGATGACATTGAGAATTAATTAAATTCTTATTTTATTCCCCTGTCTTTGATAAATGTTTTATTTTATCACATTAGAGACCCTTAATGTAGGTAGGTTACAATGGGGTTATATATGTGTAATTTGAACTTAGATTTGCATAATTAAATACCATAGTTTTTCAAGTATAAAAATATGGGGTAGAGAACACCAATGGATTGATCTTTCCAAATGAGAATTTTTTTTATAAGTGTCTTAAAAATGGAATTATGATAAGAGTCGATGTTAGTGAAATGATAATTCAAAATAATAAATAATTAGTAATTCAATTGACCTTGAAATTAGAGTCAGTTAAATGGTAATATATTTCTATGGTGTGAATTTATATTTTTAAATGTAATTTTTAGAGGGAGTTAGGATTTTTATTCATAATGGAAAATTGAAAAGAGTATTTTATGGAAATGGTTAAATTTCTAAATAAATGGTTTTATATGAAATGGAAAAAACTTATTATGGTGGTTTTTTTAAAAATGATATATTTTTTTTTGTGGTTGTTAAACCCATGGTGGAAATGGCCCCCGATTGGACTTAGTTGTACTGGATGGACCTAGGGTGAACATGGCCCCCATAAGGTTCGGTGGATGTTCAACGGTTAAATGTAAGGTGAACAAGGTCCTCAAGTTAGATGCTAGTTTTAAAGTTTAAACCTAAGTTGAACATGTCCCACTGGGTGGACATTGGTTATAATAGTTAAACCCAATGAGAACATGGCCTCTAAGTGTATGTTGGTTGTAATGGTTAAACCAAGGGTAAACACAACCCCTAGGTAGATATTGGTTATTGGTGAATTCTGGGGTGAACCTGGACCCTGAGTGGATGTTTGTTGATGATTAAACTCTAGGGGAACATGGTATCTAGGTGAATTCTAGCTAATGTTTAAACCTAGGGTGAACATGGCCCATGGGTGGATGATAGTCCCATGATGATGGGTATATTATTGGGTGTCATTTTTTGTCTGGGGATGTGTATATTACCCCTAGTGGGATATGGGTTGGCACGATCATTATGACGTTATTAAGGATACCCTGAAACTGGCTAAAGAACAAATGTACCATTCCCATGGTGAATCTCATCCTCATTTTTATTGTTTATTTATGTATTTAGTTTAAATTATTAAAAATTTTATTTGGAATATTTTCAATTCGACCACATCTACAAGAAATTTTTATAGATAGGTTATTTTAGGGATGTCATTTGTGGTGGCCTAATGAGATATACTCACACCCTACCTAGGAAACCAAAGAAATTAGGTACCTAGGTAGACTCTAACTTGGTTTCGACATTTTTTTGGTTTTATTCTCATATAATACCCTGAGATTTCAAAATAATATCAGTATGTTCAACAACATATTCAATACATAACAATTAGCTTAAATGATCCACAAAATATATAACCATTATATCCTAACTATTAAATTTGAGTGTATAAATAGTATTAACTAATTTATGAAATTTATATAGAAATTACCTACTTAATATAAATTATTTATAAATTCATATTAAATAATCAATCAATATTTAGTAAAGTAATTTTATTCTTGAAAATTATGCTTTCTTCGAAAATTATTTTTATTGATTTTTTTGAGGAAATATTACTATTAATTTTAGTAACTTTTTAAATTTTTTTTGATAAAATTACCCTAATTTTTTAAATTAGCATATCAAAATTAACCTAGTGTGAAATTTTGGTATTTTTTGAAATATATTTACTTTTTAGTGAGTAGTGACAAATATCAATTTTTGTATTACTATCTTTTCTTTTCAATAAATTAAGTGAGTTAAGAGTCTAGTTATATTTTGAATGTTATTAAAAGTAAAATAATTATTATTTGTTTATATTTAATCCAATTAATTACATTTGAATCATCTTTATATTGTATTTTAGTATAACTTTATTTTTGGGTGTAAAAATGGGATTTTATGAAAACTATTTTAATGTGCACAATATTTAACCTTTTTAATTATTTAAAAAACTATTTTTGGAAAAAATCCCTGAAGGCATCCTCTCGATACGTGGGAGTGGTTTACAGAACTAAAAATGGTTCGTGGTGATGGTTTTTGGCAAAGGGAATGTAGTATGTAAAAGGGATGAAGGTTTGTAGAATGATGGAAGAGAATAGCGCCGCGTAGGAATAATGGCAGTATGTGGACCGCAGTGGAAAAATGGTTCGCAAAATGGGTGTGGTTCACAGTAGGAGAAGTGGTATATGGTGAAGGTGGTGTTGAATCAAAGATTTGGTAAATATCAACTTAGTGGATTAAGAGGATATATTTTCCTATATAAGGAGATCTAATCCCAGAGATTTAAAGATAGATATAATATCATTAGAGAGAATCTCTTTGCTCAAGGAATTTAGAAAATTCTAAAAGTGGTTTGCAGGAACTGATTTCACAAAGGTTGAATAAGTTCTCAAAATAGTTTGTGAAAGTGTATTTTCAGGATGTTTCAGTTCGCAAAGGAAGAACAGTCTGTGGAAGAAGAATATTGTATGTGAAGGGGGAGCTCTAATACACAGAATCGAAGGCAGTCTAAGAATAAAGAACAGTTTGTGGATATAGAATTGTTCGTAGAGGCAGATTTATTTCACTAATAGAGAACAATCCATAGACAGAGGATAGTTTTCAAAGACTATTTGTGGAAGCGGTTCATAGATGAGGTTTGAGGAGTCGGTACACAGAGGCTGTATGAGATAGTGAAGGTGGAGGCAGTCCAGGGATGAAGGGTGGTTCGTAGAAGCGGTAGTAGTATGAGGAGGAGGTGTTCCATGTACCATACATGGTACACAGTACATGGGAGGAGCATGTGGTTTTCAGAACACTCAAGGAATCTTTAAAAAGCCTCAAGTCAGTTTGAAAAATTCATTTCTATTACCCAACAGTACACAAAAATGTGAATTTCATCTATGGCTGAAAAAGGGACTTCAATAGAGCATCTACCTACAGTTGAGGATGTGACATTCATGAAAATTAAGGGACTGACATTTCCATAAATTTTGTTTGATCTATAAGTCAATAAACTATTAGTAGATCCCTTCCAAGAGTAGTGAGCGAAGGAAGAGGAAGACACTAACCCTTTCCACCAGTAGTGATCTAGAGAAAGAGGCATAGAGAGTTACCCTTGGGAATACAATTATCAGAACCTAAACCTTCTAAAGGCGGTGATCCTGGGCATATAAGATCTATTCTAAACCTTGTACTCATTATTGGGAGTGAGCCTTAGTGAATTTGGTACATCAGAACACCACTGTTGTATGCACCTTGGACGTAGCTTAGTAAGGGTGAACCAAGTAAAAAAAATTGTTTCTCGTTCATGATTTAAATTAAATTCATACTTTGAAATGGGAACGATAGAAAAGATAGTTTTGTTTAATGACAAAACAAGATTTTAAAGGGAAGAAATTTTAATCTTTCATACCCTGATTCACCCCCCCCCCCCCTCTTAGGGTATTCAACCTAGTGGACCTAAAAACTCCTAATGAGAAATGATTTAAATAAAATTTATATATTATATATAAATAAATATTAATTTTTATTCATAAAATTATTTTCATTAATCATATATTTAATATAACATCATCTTTTTCTTAAAAAATATAGTTCTTGAAACCCCGCTTTTTCTTCACATCACTGGTTTGATTTTAAAAAAAAAATCCAACAATATTAATATAATTTAGTAAAATTGATTTTATATTTGTAATAATAATATTTTATATTATCTAATAAGATCAAATTAACTTTTTACAATAATTAATAGTTAAAACAGTAAAAATAAATTATTGTAATTAAGGATAAAACAGGTTTATTAGGGGTCAAACTAAAAAGATAAGGGTTAAAATGGGATTAAGAATTGTATAAAATATATTTTATTAAAATATTTTAACCTTATAATGTATAATTATTGATAATGGTTCATTTTTTATCCTTTTTTATGTGAAAAATGTGTATACTCCCTTTTATTTTAAAAAATTACAAATGTGCCACTCACCTCACTTATAAAAGACTACCCCTATCATAACCCCTTAAAACCGTAAAAGTCATTTTTCTCGTATAATCCCTACCCAAATACCTTACTAAATTCAATACACATGACCTATATCCCTTGGTTTTATCATATATCTATACTAATAAGGATTTTATTGCTAACCTAATGAGGTTATCCGAATAAGAGATACCATGATTAATCGATCATTTTTAT
Source organism: Viscum album (assembly GCA_963277665.1). Taxonomy (NCBI): domain Eukaryota; kingdom Viridiplantae; phylum Streptophyta; class Magnoliopsida; order Santalales; family Viscaceae; genus Viscum; species Viscum album. Next base: position 328,402,147 of record OY728143.1, read on the forward strand.
ATTATTTCTTATTACACCTCCTAAAAATCTTCTTGAATTATTATAAAATAATTAAAAAAAATATCTCCCATATATTTAGATGTTATTATGTTAATTTCTTAACCCAAATCCATATTCTCTTTCATCAAATGGGATATGAAATCATCATTCATGTGTACGATGGACTACCGTCTAGCGAACTGATGTCATTCATTTTCCATCATTGCCTTGTACGGATTATTATAACGATAGATTTAATGTATAAATATGATATTTTTACATATTTTTAATTATTTTTTTTATATCACACATAAATTATTAATTCCCATTCTTTGAGGGATATAATAATGGCACTCATTTGAATGGTGGACTACCAGCTCGCGAAGCGATGTGATTCATTTTACACTAACACTTTACATGGAAGTTAATAAAGATAAATTTAAGGAATATATGTGATATAAATGATTTAATTATTATATTAATTACATATTAATAATTATTAAATGATAATATATCATTTTATTTCTTACACTAAAAAATGATAACATTCTTTGTGCATACGTGTGGACTACTGCCTCCATGAAGTGATGTGAATCTTTTTTCTTAACCACAACACATTAATGGTATATATAATTATATTTAATGAAATAATATTTTATTTATGATTTTATTATAATTGGTTAAATATAAAATATTACTTAACTTCTTCCCATAATGATCATTGTAAAATAGAAACTTTACTCATGCGTATGTAAGACCTACCATCTCCATGATCATAACATAGTTCATTTTTCATAAAAATATTTCATGATTAGTTTTAAAAGTATAATTTATGTATAAAAATTATAATTATTTTGGTATTATTATTCTTGATATTTTGAAATAATGACCGCTTTGACGATGGTTAAGACATCGAATCCATTTTGAAACAATGAACTGAACATCCTCAAAACATCTTACATGGACTTAAATGATTAAGTATTTAAATATTTCATTAAAAATAAATATGAAAAATTATTTAAGTATAAGTTATTAAAACTGAAAATTTTCTTAATAAATAGAATAATTGATATAAGTTTATTATACAAGAGTTAAAGGACATACATGGAAAGTCTAGACTCAAGGAAAGGGTTTTCTCGTCTAACTTTTTATTTCTGTGAAACATATTCTATATTCACCACTTATTTTTATTGTGTGATATAAATAATTCAAATAATACATGTAATAACATTAATCCTTAATAAATGATGGTATTTTAAGTTTCTATTTGAATTATTTCATTCAAGGGGAATTTAATAGAAATTTACCAGGTGGTAAAGAATTTCTTGAGCCAATTTCTTTTTATCGGGTTATATTACTTATTTGTAGACATTATTATGTCCTTATTATGTGTTTAATGACTTTTGATTATATTATTTTACATTTACACTTAATTTATGCTGTTTAAAATTTTATACACATAATTGATTCATTGAATAATTCTCAAATTCAATGGTATGATTTTTATAATGGTTATTCGTATCAAATTATATTTCTTTGAGACATACATTTATAATATCCACATATATTAATTTATGAGGTGCATATACTGAACATTTGACATGTTGTATCATGTGTCTCATTATGATCAGTATATTTAAATTTTCATTTTAATTAATTCTTTCATGGGGCTTACGATTAAATAGTTACCAAAGTGGAAAGGGCTTTATATTATAATCTCCATTTTTCAGGATTATTGTATTCCAATTTATTTTAGAGGAAATAATGTGATTTTATTTTATTTTATGACATATATTTTATTATCCTCTAGTTATGAATGTTTTTACATGTTTAATTTGAATTTCCTCCCTTATTGATTAAATAAATGTCAAGAAAGTTGTTTGTAAGTGACAATGATGTTGCATATTGTTTTAAATCAAGAATCTTCATCTTTTATATCTATGTTTTCAAAAAAATTGAAAAAATTTTACAATGAATTTTTAAATTCATTTTTACCCATTATTTGATTTTTTTTAAATGTATTAAAAGTAATCTTTCTATCATTTTCTGAATAAATTAATTTTTGAATTTTCTTAAAAAAATTTGAAAGGAATCTTTATTTTAATGTATTTGACATGAACAAAAAAAAATTCCATCATGACCACTAAATGTTTTAAATCTTCCTTTTTTAAGATTTAAAGGTTCTTTTAAAATAAATGTTTTATTTAATTTTTAATAATGTTTTTGATTTTAAATAATTGTTTTCAAAATGGAAATGATATTTTCCTTAAGAAATTTTCCAAGTGATATTTCAAATTCATTTTCCATCTAAGATGACATCCTTTAATGTTACTCAAGTGGATAGGTTATTTTCCTCAATATTTTCTTAATAATATTTTAATGTTATTTCCTTTAATTGACTTCAACAACCCCTGATGTTACTACACTTCACTAGGGATATTTTAAAACAACCATTCTCTTTATTACACACTTAAACATGACTTATTACATAAACTTTCACTTAAAACAACTCTGAGGATTAAGAGGTATAGTGTCTTGGGAAATTAGGGACATTACATAACAACTTAAGACATAAAAATACAACATCTTTATTGACAACTTCTTTTACATGGTCATAATATTCCCTCGTACTTATCCTTTCATGGGATAACCTGAGGACATACATGTAACACCCCAATATTTCATAGTACGTTATTTCTTCAAAGTAATTCAATAACTTGCACTACACGCAGCACTGAGTTCTAGCGCACCACTACTTACCAAACTAGTCGTTCAAAAGCGTTTATGAATAGCATTAAATGAATTTTTAACTTTATATAATCCTTATTATTTTAGAATACATATTATGAGTTTCTTAGACATAATTTAAGAACAAATTCATTTTTTTCAGATAAAAGAAGTATTTTTCAAAAAATGCAATTTTACCTTCTCTTAATGGAGAACCCTTTTTAAATACAATATTTGAAAATTTTATATATTAAATTTGACAAAATAAACTTCTTATTTAGAATTGGGAAATAACAATTTAGTTTCAATAAATTTTTGTTGTTTTTCTAATAACATTCATATTTGGGTGAACAGTGAAAAATACTATATTTTAACTAAAAACAACTTTTTTAATCAAAATAATTTATTGTGTCAAATTATAAATTTTAATGGTTTATAAGTATAAATAGATTAAATTTTTACCATTTAATCCAATTCTGGTCATTGGAAGTAATTTCACTTTAAAATTGGACATAAACAAGTGTCAATCTTTTGATAGTAATTATTTCTTAAAAATACGCTTTTTGGTTTTGGCAACAGGAATTAATTTTAAATTAATAAATGAAATTTATATGTTTTTAATTTCTTAAAATAGACTTCATTTTTGAATTATGAATATCAAAATTATCTTAGGGTGAATTTTTGGTATGTCTCTGAAAACTTTCAATTTTTGATGAATAGTGAAAAACACTGCGTTATTGGTTAAAACTGACTTTTCATTTAAATAATTATTTATTTCATTTAAATTTATTTTAGGTCAAAATAGATACATAATACCTATATAAGTTCAATGTAATTCATTGGAGTCATCTTATAATAAGTTTAGATATATAAAAATTTTATTGAAATTTTACCGTCTTTTACCCACCTCTTATGAGCATTTTCAAATTTGCATAAAACTTAATTTTACCGCTTCTGTGAATTGAATTTCAAAAATCTGAGAGAAATGGTTTATATCAGTAAGTGAAATGTGGTTCAATAAGATAAAAATAATTTTTGTGAATAGTAACTTTTGACTTTTATTTACCACGGTTAAAAGTAAATAGGGTAATTAAAGGTAAAAATGATATTATTATTACCCTAACACATGTTCTAATTATATTGGATAAATTTAATTAGACCAAAAACAACCTTCAGAATAAAATAGGATCCTTTTGGTCCACTTGGATTAGATTAGGACATTTATTATTTTTTAATTCAAAGAAGAGTTAAAATTATTAAATTCAATGTTTAATAACTAAACCATTTTTAATATAGAGTTACATATAAGATAAATTCTCTATAAATATTAATTAGAAAGATAAGAATATTTCCTAAATAATGGTATTTTATTTATAATTTTTAGACATTAATTAATTTAATTTATTTATTACACAATGATGATGCAGTAATTACCATATTAATGAAATATTAAAATAATTGATATTATAAATACCCAAATAAATGTAATTTGAGACTTTTTATGAATTACAATAATTTTTTAGGTTAATATGAAATATTAGGGTTGATTAAATGAATTTTTTTCTAAGTAATAATGCTCTTATGAATTTAGAAAAAACCAAATACCAAGTAGTGTCAAAATTAACATAAAATAGTTTTTAAAACAAATATTATATTATTAATTGGTATTATATTCCTAAAAATATAAGTATCATCCAAAGTGATTAAATACTATTATATATGTAATTAATGAACCACTTGGGGTTCTCTTGGAATTTTATAGTAAGTTTATTAACCATATAATATAAAAATACAAAGAGACATGGTAAATGTCAAACTATTTAACTAAGAGTTAAATCTAAAACATAAGGTTAATATAGTAACCCAAACCTGTCTAAAACCTATTTATTGAGTGTTTTTTGACCCATAACCACCTTATAATTTAAATAATTTATTTTTTATCCATTATAAACCTAAAATTAATTTATTATAAAATAATATTTTAAGTTTTTTCTAAGGTGCCCCTCACCCCTCTTATAAAAGGGAACTTCCCCTTCTCTCAACATAACACCTCCAAAGCCATTTAGCTCAGCCAAACTCTGTCCAAATACACTATAAACTATCCTACCTTTATTCTAGAGGCCTTACTTTAGTCATAAATACAACCTAAGGATCCCTTTTGAACAAATCAAAAGGAATAACCCAAAGAAGAGGTAAATATTTCATCACCTCTTTCAAGTTCCTTTCTTCTTCCACTTTCTATTTCTTTGGTGTTTCCATTCTAAAATAATAACTCCAGTATCTTATATATAATATGATGTTATTATAAATATGTTATAACCATATTCATTATTCTATCAATCCTTTGAATGACATTTCACCATACATGTGTATGTACGGCTTACCGTCTCCACGTCGTGGTGTAATTGTTATTCAATACATTATTATTTGGATGGGTATAATAATGATGCATAATTGATATAAATAATAAATATAACATGATAATGATTATGTATATATGATATACCATACTATTATATATTATTTTAATATTGAAAGAATGATATTGTCGCTCGTGCGTACATACAGATTACTGTCTCCACGAACGTGATGAGATTCATTCCACATCCTAATCCATTCAAGACTAATTTTCAATAGATGATTAAAAATAATGTTTAAATACTTAATATCATTATTAATATGAATAATATACATCCTATTCATAAAAAATATTACTTATGTAACAAATCATATAAAGAAAAACGAATCAGTTAACACCTGAAACGGCGATAATACTAAGATACTATTAACAAAGCAATGTTAAAAGATCATATTTGATATCATATTAATTTATATGATTATAGTATAATTTCATAACAATTATTTCACCATTATACAAGAGTTTAACCTACCCTCGACTAAGGAAAAGTACAAGGTAAGGGTTAATTTCTCAATCTCATTATTATTCGAGATTGTTTATGTGTAAGTTTTTACAGGGACATATTTTTTATCCATGTCCATGTTTCATAAAAAAATCAAAGGGATTATTTTTAAGGGACTATTTTACTAAAACATCATTTTAAATGTTTTAAAGATTTATTCTTCTAAACCTTTCTCATTAATATCCATTTTTTTAAAATGGTTTTAAGGATTTATTTATATGTACATGAATGTTTTAAAATGTTAATTCCTTTCAAAAGTTTCAAAGTGGTATGAGATACTTTGATTTAAAACTATATTTTAAATTAATTCCTTTCTAAATTGTGTGACTTAAATATTTTCATGAAAAAGGGATATTTCTCTCAAAGAGTTTTACAAATCATTTTCATCTATGTCAATATCCTTTGATGTAATTTTAAACTTGTTTAAAGTTGATTTATTACGATGCAAATATTTCATATTGTATTGAAGGTTTTATGATATGTTTGACTATGGATGTGTTATTTTTATACCATTCATTGTTTTTGGATAAAGTATTGACATTTTGTATGCTAGTTTTAATATGAATGTTTATGTTATGTTTAAACCTTTTTATAAGAGGAATGCATTGGACTTAGTAAGTGACGGGTGGAGCCCGCTATAGCTCCTCAATGCATCGGTATGTCTCATGAGACAAACTAGTGTCCTGGAACAAGGCCTTGACAAAATATTATTTGTAGTATTGGCACAAGGCCTTGACTTTGTGGTTATGAAAGTCTGGAATTATGCATTCCATCATTATGAAAGTGGCTATTGATATTGCATGTGATTATTTTACTAGTAGAATATCCAAGTGAATAAGTAAATGGAATTATTTGATTTTATCTTTACCATATTATTCTAAATTTCAAGTTTAAAAGTCTTTTGTTTTAGTCTTATACATTTCCTTAAATGTTTATGCTTATTTATGAAAGTTTCCACTATATTGTTATTATTACTGAGCATCTGAGCTCAATCCTTTCTATGTCTTATTTTTCCCAGGATGCGAATAAGTATATTATGACAGAACTGCAGGGATAGTCTATGGGATCTCAGTGTTGTCTATGGAAACAATTTTGTTGTAGTTTTCCATTTTACGATGTAATGTAAACCTTATGAATGTATCTTGTACTTCCAAGGCTACTAAACTAATTGGTCTTTCGAGACTTGATATTTTGTGATCATTCCAATGATACATAATAATGCACCAACTCTGGGATTCTGGGGTCGGGGCGTTATAGTTGGTATCAGAGAAATTTTAGTATAAATCTTGGAAAGTAGATTTAGATAAACTCTGATTAGAGCACATTATCTTAAGATAGACTTTGAGGATTAGTATAGAATAACTTCCTAGAATTTTGGTAATGTAGATATTTTGTGAGTTTCCCATGAAATACATATCTGTCTAGATATGAGTAGGTAGAGGCAGCTCTGGCACAGATGTACCTAGGGGTAAAACCCAAAAACACCACTTTAAACTAGATTCGAACGGGAACTGGTGCACGATAACGGTCCTTGTTTCACTCTTGGTTACGACACTCCCGGGGGATATGCTTAGGATAATTCTCATTTTATTTAAAAACCATTAGGAAGGGTTTATGAGTATATAATTACTCAAAGAAAACATTTTTATGATTATGGATTATATACATAAAATATTCAATTTAAGTTAATTGTTTTACAAGTTTGGAATTATGAATTGTGATTCATAAACTGACCTAGTGTATGCCATTGTTCAGAAATGACGCCCGGTAGAAAGAATGAGAACTCCAACAATACGTATGATCCAAAGAGTAAGAAGGATCATGTCTTTCATAGTATTAATCAAACATTTAGAAGGGAAATAGTATCCCACGTATTCTCAACATATGAAGAAATAGTATCATGCGTTAATAAGATAAGTAAATAATTCTCTAAGTCCTAGGGATTTGAAAGGAAGCCAAAGAAGAAAAGGATGGTAGAGAGAAAGATGGATAAAGGGAAGAAGGGAAAGAAGGATTTTTTCATATGTGATAGTTGTGGAAAGAATCACCATGGTAAATTCTTGAAGGTAATGAGAGTTTGTTATGAGTGTGGAGAAAAATGACACCAAGTACGTGATTGCAAGGATAAAAAAAAGGTTTCATGTGTACAATGCTTTATCTGCAAGGAGTTGGTTCACTACGCGAATCAATGTCCAAATCATCTGAGTATACCCCAGATGATGCTATTGGATAATAATCAAGTTATGATACTACCACAGATAAAGAGGAATGACTAGTGTTCTTATTTTGTTGTTAACAGATTATTTCATTTCATTGTTGTATCGATGATAGACCAGTTATATGAATTATGGAAATAAATAAGGATTGTACTACAGTACTATTTCATTGAGGATTTGAGATTATATGGTTTTATGAAAAGTGACTCAAAAAAAAGTTGAACTTTTTGGAAAATACATGGTTGGAGGAAAGATAAACCTTAATATGGTCCTGATATAGAGGTAGTAATTTTGTAATAAGATATGGTTGATTTGGATAAATTATATTGGATATTCTTGACTATATTGGAACTGATTAATGGTTTTTTTATTTCATCATTGTTGGAATATTCAAAATTTTTGGATATAAGGAATATATCCAGTATTATATAAAGGAAAATGGAGTATGAATGTGATCAATAAGGTTTTATGGTAATTCAGGGTGTTACCATGTTTTAAAATAATACCTAATAAAGGTGTTCACATGTTATTACATGGAAAAAAGGATCTTCATTGTGTTTAAATTCCTTATAAATTTTGGACTGTGAGTTTGGATAGAAGTATTTTGGATAATTCTAAAGGTCGGAATGGATTAAGTTTGAAATTGGATATTATTATTAAGGTTATTTTTGTATTGTTATAAAAATTACAACACACAAACCGTGTGAAAATCCGTCGTGTGGGAAAAAGTCCCTGGATTGTATAATCTAGTTTTTTTATAGGGTCTGATAGGTGAATTATAAATTCATTATTTTTGGAACCCTATACGATTAGGATAAATAGAATATTTTTTTGAAATTTTTTGGAGTGAAAGAAGAGTTTGTGGTAGGAATTAGTTAAAGGACGAAACTCTACTTGTCATGTATATATGTATATATATAATTTTTTTCCTCTTATTCTATGGGTAAATTAATTCTTAAACTTTAGGAAAGGGATCATAAAACCAAAAATGTGTTATCCTAATACCTTGTGTTTTGTTGAACCAATGGTATTTTAAATCATCATAGATTGATGGATTTGAGGCCCTCAATTTTACACTTGTTTGTGATTGATGACATCAATCACTCCCTATAAATATTTACATTTTTCCTCTAATTATGTGTCTCTAATTTCCACTAATGTTATCCTAATCAAGATCATAATTTGGTGGTGACCCTTTCATTTCCCTTTTCCTCTTATTAAGACTAAATTTTATTAACCTAATTTCCCATGTGGGTTTTACCACAAAGGTATTTTCTATTTTCAACCTTTTATTTTTGAAAAAAAAATCAAATTGTGAGGATGTAATTTATTGAAGGAGGGAAGAATATAACACACCAAGATTTCATAGTACGTTATTTCTTCAATGTAATTCAATAATTTGCACTACACGCAACACTGAGTTCTAGCGCACCACGACTTACCAAACTAGCCATTCAAAAGCAGTTATGAATAGTATTAACTAAATTTTGAACTTTATATAATCCTTAAAATTTTAGAATCCATATTGTGAGTTTCTTAGACATAATGTAAGAACAAATTCTTTTTTTCAGATAAAAGAAGTATTTTTCAAAAAATGCAATTTTACCACCTATTAATGGCGAACCCTTTTTAAATCCAATATTTGAAAGTTTTATATATTCAATTTGACAAAATAAACTTCTTCTTTATAATCAGAACATGATAATTTAGTTTCAGTAAATTTTTTGTGTTTTTCTGATAACTTTCATATTTGGGTGAAAAGACAAAAATACTATATTTTAACTAGAAACAACTTTTTTAATAAAAAAATTTTATAGTGTTAAATTATAAATTTTAATGGTTTGGAAGTATAAATAGATTATATTTTTACAATTTAATCCAATTCTAGTCATTGGAAGTAATTTCACTTTAAAATTAGACATAAACAAGTGTCAATCTTTTGATAGTTATTATTTCTTAAAAATATGCTTTTTGGTTTTGACAACGGGAATTAATTTTAAATTAATAAATGAAATTTATATGTTTTTAATTTGGTAAAATATACTTCATTTTTGAATTCCGAATATTAAAATTAGCTTAGGGTGAATTTTTGATATGTTTCTGAAAACTTTCAATTTTTGATGAATAGTGAAAAAACACTATGTTATTGGTTAAAACCGACTTTTCATTTAAATAATTATTTATTTAATTTAAATTTATTTTAGGTCAAAACAGATACATAATTCCTATATAAGTTCAATATAATTCATTGGAATCATTTTATAAAAAGTTTAGATCTATAAAAAATTTATTGAAATTTTACCGTCTTTTACCAACCTCCTAGGAGCATTTGCAAATTTGCATAAAACATAATTTTACCACTTTTGTGAATTGAATTTCAAAAATCTGAGAGACACGGTTGATATCATTAAGTAAAATTTGGTTCAATAAGATAAAAATAATTTTTTGTGAATTGTAACTTTTGACTTTTATTTACCACGGTTAAAAGTAAATAGGGTAATTAAAGTTAAAAATGATATTATTATTACCCTAACACATGTCCTAATTCTATTGTATAAGTGTAATTCTACCAAAAACAACCTTAGGAATAAAATATGATCCTTTAGGTCCACTTGGATTAGATTAGGATATTTATTATTATTTAATTCAAAGAAGAGTTAAAACTGTTAAATTCAAAGTTTAATAACTAAACCATTTTTAATATAAGGTTACACATAAGATAAATTCAACTATAAATATTCATTATAAAGATAAAAATATTTACCACATAATTAAATTTTATTTATAATTTTTAGACATTAAATAATTTAATTTATTTATGAAACATTGATGATCCAGTAATTACCTTGTTAATGAAATATTAAAATAATTGATATTATAAATACCCAAATAAATGTAATTTGAGACTTTTTATGAATTAAACAAATTTTATAGGTTAATATGACATATTAGGGTTGATTAAATTAATATTTGTTGAAGTAATAATGCTTTTATTAATTTCTCAAAAACAAAATACCAAATAGTCTCAAAATTGACATAAAAGAGTTTTTGAAACAAATATTATATTATTAATTGGTATTCTATTCTTAAAAATATAAGGATCATCCAAAGGGCTTAAATACTATTATATATTTCATTAATGAACCACTTTTGGTTCTCTTGGAAGTTAATAGTAAGTTTATTAACCATATAATATAAAAATACAAAGAGACATGGTAAATGTCAAACTATTTAACTAAGAGTTAAATATAAAAGATAAGGTTAATATAGTGACCCAAACCTGTCTAAAACCAATTGGTTGAGTGTTTTTTGACCCATACCCACCTTATACTTTAAATAATTCATTTTTTAGCCATTAGAAACCGAAAATTAATTTGTTATAAAATAATATTTTAAGTTTTTTATAAGGTGCCTCTCACCCCTCTTATAAAATGGAAATTCACCTTCTCTCAAATTCACACCTCCAAATCCATTTGGATCGGAACAAATCTACCCAAATACCCTCTAAACTGTCCTTAATTCATTCCAGAGGCCTTACTTTAGTCACAAATCTAACCTAAGGATCCCTTTTGATCAAATCAAAAGGAAGAACCTGAAGAAGGGGTAAATATTTCATCACCTCTTTCAAGTTCCTTTCTTCTTCCACTTCCTTTTTCTTTGTTGTTTCTATTCTAAAATAATAACTCCTATATATTCTATATACTATGATTTTATTATAAATATGTTACAACCATATTGGTTATTCTATTCATCCTTTTAATGACATGTCACCATACGTGCATACGTACGGCTTACCGTCTCCACGTCGTGGTGTAATTGTTATTCAATACATTATTATTTGGATGGGTATAATAATGATGTTTAATTGATGTAAATAATAAATATAACATGATAATGATTCTGTATATATGATATAACATCTAATTATATGTTATTTTAATATCAAAAGATTGATATTTTCGCTCATGCGTACGTACGGATTACCGTCTCCACGAACGCGATGAGATTCATTCCCCATCATAAACCATTCAAGACTAATTTTCATTATATGATTAAAAATAATGTTTAAAGACTTAATATAATTTTTAATGTGAAAAATATACATCCTATCCATAACAAACATTACTTACGTAACAAATCATATAAAGTAAAACGAATCAGTTAACACCCGAAACGACTATAATACTAAGATATTATTAACAAAGCAATGTTAAAATATCATATATGATATAATATTAATCTATATGATTCTAGTATAATTTAATAACAATTATTTCACCATTATACAGGATTTTAACCAACCCTCAACCAAGGAAAAGTACAAGGTAAGGGTTAATTTCTCAATCTCATTATTATACAAGATTGTTTATGTGTAAGTTTTTACTGGGACATATTTTTTATCCATGTCCATGTTTCATAAAATAATTTTCAAGGGGATTATTTTTAAGGTATTATTTTACTAAAACATCATTTTAAATGATTTAAATATTTATTCTTCTAAACCATTCTCATTAATGTCCATGTTTTTAAAATGGTTTTAAGGATTTATTTATATGGACATGAATGTTTTAAAATGTTAATTTCTTTCAAAATTTTCAAAGTGGTATGGGACACTTTGATTCAATAATATATTTTAAACGACTTACTTTCTAAATTGTGATACTTTTAAATGTTTTCATGAAAAAAGGATATTTCTCTCAAATATTTTTACTAATCATTTTCATCTATGTCAACATCCTTTTATGTAATTTTAAACTTTTTTGAAGTTCATTTATTATGATACAAATATTCCATATTATATTGAAGGTTTTGTGATATGTTTTACTGTGGATGTGCTATTTTTATACCATTCATGGTTTATGGATAAAGTATTGACATTTCGTATGCTATTTTTAATATGAATTTTTATGTTATGTTTAAACCTTTTCATATGAGGAATGCATTGGATTTAGTAAGTGATGGGTGGATCCCGTTATAGCTCCTCTATGCATCGGTAGGTCTCCTGAGATAAACTAGTATCTTGGCACAAGGCCTTTACAAAATCTTATTTTTATTCTTGGCACAAGGCCTTGACTTTGTGGTTATTAAAGTATGACATTATGCATTCTATCATTATGAAAGTGTCTATTGATATTTCATGTGATTATTCAACTATTAGAATATCCATGTGAATAAGTAAATGGCATTATTTGATTTTATATTTCCTATATTATGTTGTAGTTCAAGTTTAAAAGGATTTTGTTTTAGTCTTATACATTGACTTCAATGTTTATGCTTATTTATAAAAGTTTCCGATATATTTTTATCCTTACTGGGCATCTGAGATCACCCCTTTCTATGTTTTATTTTTCCCAGGCTGCAAAGAAGTATATTATGACTGACATGTTGGGATAGTCTATGGGATCTCAGTGTTTTCTATGGAAACAATGTTATTGTAGTTTTCCATTTTATGATGTAAAGTAAACCTTATGAATGTATCTATTACTTCCAAGGATACTAAACTAATTGGTCTTTCAAGACTTTATCTTTTGTGATCATGCCAATGATACGTAATAATGCACCAACTCTGGGCTTCTGGGGTCGGGGCGTTACAATACATGTGAAAAGGGTGAGCTCTAAAGCCCAGTAAGGGAGTAAACAATGAATAACATGAAGAATAAAATAAATTTCAAGAAATAGACATATCAATGGATCATAATATAAACATGAACATAAATTCATGATATAGCTTGATTATCATAACATGGAAATGTGGAAATAACATTTAACATGATATTAGCATGATCCAAAGATCCTTACACGTAGAGAATGAGTAAACCCTCGTTACACTTGAATTAGCATGATTAAACCCTCAATTCACATGAATTTTCATGATTCAACACTCATTGCACATGATGTATCATTATAATATTCTTCACCCAATGCATTGGAGTGCTATCAGGGCACACCCTTCTCAATCATTTCATATCATGCATAAGTTTGCCACATAGATCACAAAACATAGATTCATTAAAAATCATAATTTATTCTATGAATAAGAGATGTGGAAAACATAAATGTAAGTCTTAAATAAACAATTACATGTACATAATGGGGAATACCCTTGATAGATAAATGGGTATAGTATTCACTTACATGATGATTTTGGCATGGAAACTTTGGTGTAACTTCGACAGCATAACAGTGTCAAATAAAAATCATAAAATGGGTTGATGAGATAGAAAGGGGTCCATAATAATTTATATATGAAATGTATAGTAATGGGGTCATTGAACATAATATCCCAACATATTTAATAGAATTTAGATTCATAATATAAAATAATTTCTTGAATGTAAATGAGAAGATTGAAATTATTTATGGAATTTCGGCATGGTAATGGGTGTATGTGGGAGAAATTAATGAGAGAGAAAGAGGTCTCACATCATTAAAAAATAAGTAGGAAAGTATGGGGGAGGTGTTAAATTATATAATTCCTCATTTTTTATTGAAAATAAATGGTTATAACAACATAATGAAATTTGGGAAAAAATGAGAAAGGAAGAAATCTCTTACTTGAAAGTGTCATCCCAAAGGCTTGGGATAGGCTTGAGAGAGGATTATTAGGATATTTTGGATACTTGGTAGGATTATAGAGAGAATATTCTAGGGTTTGGTTGTGCTCCAAATGGTTTTAGTGAAGAGGATTGGGGGATTGAGTGGGTTTATATAGGAAAGGAGAGGCAATTTTTTATTATTTAGGTTTGGACACTACACATTAAACTAATCAAAAACACAAACCATACCATGGTTTTTTCCCATGGTTTTTTTCAAAGGGGATTGGGAAAATATTATTTTATAAGGATAATGGCCGAACTTTTTAAAATATTTGTATTTATTATGTGGAGGTGAGTCACACTCCCAAGGAAATCATTTTAAAATGTTAAAATGTTTTATAAGTCTTAGAGGGTCCACTAAGGCTTTGTAAAATAAATCAAAAAAATATAAAATAACATTATTATAATGTTAAGTCATATATTGTCCGAAAAAAACTTTTATAGTATTTTATTACATTACTATTGGGTCATTATTATGTCATAAAACACATTATATTTTTAAAAGATATTTAATTTTTACCCAAAAATTTGAATATCTCAGAAAATTATGAAAAATTCACTGTTGGATAATTTTGACATCCTAATTGAAAAAATAATATTCATTTTATCTAAATAATTTTATAAATATTTTAATTCTCATTTTTTAAATAAAAATCAATATTTATTGAAAATTCAAGGGTTTTGACAAAAACAGTATTCAAACCTTAATAAAAATTACAACTGTATTCATAAAAATTATAAAATAATTTATATTTAATAAAAATGTATTTAGTAATAATAATATTTTATTAAAATAGTATTCAATTAAAAAATCTATTAATTCATTAAAATAGATTTCTTAATTGAATATTAACTAAAAATACTATTTGTTCTTTAAAAACCATTTACAAAGTAACAACAATTAAATGAATGTATATTCTTTATAAAAAAAATAAAGAACATAATCATAGTGATAGGGTATTGTTACATAAACCCTTATAACATCTGCATAAGACCTAATGGTAAGGTGTGTCATGGTGATAGACTATTGGGGTGGCTCAGATAACATCGGTCGGGCGGTAATCTCTATTAACTTCTACTTCTCCCATAGGCTATTCTATTCAAGATTAATGTGTTGAATATTATCTTGGACTTGGTCAAGAGTGAAGCCCAGTGATGATACCTCCTTTCTAAGCTCCGATAAATGGGCTTTGTATGAATCAATTCTACTGGAAGAGGTCATTGCTTCCTTTCTTTGAGTAAATCGGATTTGTTAAAGGCCTATATTTATACCAATCATGTGATCACTATTCAATGGATATATTGGAAATGCTAACAATTCTTAATGGTATTTTTAAAATCCTAAAACATAAAACCAAGGAAGTTCATATGTTTTATCTAACCATTTTATATAATAATACATTTAATTAGATCAAGAGGAATTTTTATTAATAAAATTTTGGGTCATTACAATCTTCCCCCATTAAGAAATTTCTCCCTTGAAATTTCCTTTTCCCATACTAAAACAGATTAGGGTAACTCTACTTCATCACTTCCTCTAATTCCCATGTTGCTTCTTCAAACTTGTGGTTTCTCTACAACACCTTGACAAGGGTCATTGTCTTATTTCATAGAACTTTTTCCCTATGATCTAAGATCTTCATCGGATTCTATTTATAGGAGAAATCATTCTCCAATGGTACCACCTATGGATTGATTACATGTGATGGGTTAGGTATGTACTTCCTCAAGAGTGATACATAGAGTGCATCATGTACTTGAGATAAGTTTGGTGGGAGTTATACTCAATAGGCCACTACTCCAATGCGATCAATGATCTTAAAAGTGATGATGTACCTTGGACTAAGCTTTCCTTTCTTCCCAAATCTCATAACTTTCTTCCATGATGATATTTGGGGGAATACTATGTCTCCAACATCAAACTCTAGGTCTCATCGATGATTATCAATATATCTCTTTTGTCGAATCTGAGTAGCTTTAATGTACTACTGGATGGTCTTAATCTTCTCCACTATTTCTTCAACCATTTCTGGACCTAGGAGTTTTTTCTCCCCAACATCATCCCAACATGCCTGTGTTATGTACCTCTTTCCATAAAGGACTCCATAAGAATCCATTTGGATGCTTGAGTGGAAACTATTATTATAAGGTAACTCAGCCAGAGGAAGATGTTGATCATATCCTCCTTTGAAGTCCATTGAGCATTCTCTCAACATTTCCTCAAGTGTTTGGATAGTCCGCTTAGATTGGCCATCATTTTGAGATTGATAAGTTGTACTGAAGTTCAACTTAGTATTCAGAGCATGTTGGAGACTCTTCCAAAACATATAGGTTAATCTTGTATCTCGATTGGATACAATTGATAGTGGTACTCTATGCAGCCTTACCACTTCTCTAATGTATATTTGTTCCATTTAATCCAATGAGAAATCCTATCAAATTGAAATGAAGTGTGTAGTCTTTGTAAGATGATCCATAAGAACCCAGATAGAATTTTTTCTTTTGGGTGTCTTCGAAAGTCCAGTGACAAAGTCTATGGTGATTTTCACCCATTTCTATGTTGGTATGGGTAAAGGTTTCATCATCCCCTTAGACTTCTACCTCTTAGTCTTCACTTACTAACATACCAGGAAATTTGATGTATACTCAGTGATCTACTTCTTCATGTTATCCCACCAATAATGCTTTCGGAGATCTTGATACATCTTTGTGTTTCCTTAGTGAATAGAGAAATTCGAACTATGTGAATCATCCAAAAGTTATTTATTTAACTCCAGACTTGATGGAACACATAGTATTGACCCAAATCTCACAATTCCTTCTTCATTAACATTGAACTCTAAGGATTTCCCTTTTTTGATAGTTTCCACTTTCTTCTGAATTCTAACATCATCCTTTTGATCATTCTTTAACCTTTCTAAAAGAGACGGTTGAGAAATAATTTTTGAAAGGATTGATTATATTCCCATATTTATGATTCCCATGTCCATATTCATAAAATCTAAGACTATTGGATACTTTTCAATTATCATCAATGATAGAATCATTGGGTCCTTTCTACATAGAGAATCTTCCACCTTGTTCACTTTCCCAAGGTGGTAATGGATTAAGCAGTTATATTCTTTGATTAGATCTAACTATCTTCATTGGTTCATATTCAACTACTTCTATGTGAATATATACTTTAGGCTTTTGTGATCTTTGTATATTTCACATTTCTCCCCAAAGAGTTAATTTCACCAAATTTTTCAAGCAAAGATTACTAAAACCAACTCTAGATAATGTGTTGGATAGTATTTCTCATGAACTTTCAATTTCCTTGAATAATAGGAAATAACTTTTTCATTTTTCATCAACACACATCCCAGGCCTTTCTTCAAAGCATCACTGAATATCACAAAAAGTTCTCCACTTGTGGGTAATGTGAGCATGGCTGCAGTGATAAGCTTCTTTTTTAACTTCTTGAAGCTCTCTTCACATTCATCACTCCAATAAAACATGACTCCCTTATGAGTTATAATTCTAAGAAGGTTTGAAAATCATGAGAAATTTCTCAAAAATTGGAAATAATATCCAGCTAGCCCAAGGAAGCTACGGATATCTATCACAGATGTTAGCCTCGGACATCCCTAAATTTCATTTTTCTTAGTGGGATCCATAGATATCCCATTTCTTGTGATGATATGACCCAAGGATTATAATTCCTTCAACTAGAACTCACAATTGTTGTACTTTTCATAGAGCTTCTCCTTTCTCAAGGTCTTTAGTACAGTTCTTAGATACTCCTCATGCTCCTCCTTGGTTTTGAAGTATATTAGAATATCATCTATAAATACTACCAAATATTTGTTGAGGTAATATCTAAAGACTCTATTCATCAATTCTATAAGGATTTTTTTAGAATTAGTGAGTCTAAAAGGCATTACTAGGAATTCATAGTGTCTATACCTTGAATAAAAATAAGTCTTGGGGATATCCTTCTTCTTTACCTTTAATTGGTAATATACCGACCATAGATCCACCTTGGAGAAGTATTGTGCTCCACATAGTTGATCGAATAAGTCATCAATTCATGGAAGAGGATACTTGTTCTTTATCATGTTTTTATTGAGCTCATGATAATCAATGCAAAGGCATATTTACCCATCCTTCTTCTTGACAAAGAGGACTGGTGCACCCCAAGGTGAGGCACATGGGTGTATAAACCCTTTATCCAGATTCTCCTGTAATTGTTTCTTTAGCTCCTCAAGCTCTACAATATCTATTTTATATGGATTATTAGATATTGGAAATGACCTAGGTATAAGATCAATCCAGAATTCAACATCTCTTCTAGGAGGAAGACCAGGCAATTCCTTAGGGAACACTTTAGTGAATTCCCTCATAATAGGCATGTATTCAAGGATGTTTTCTTCCTTAGAATTAATCATCTGAGCAAGATACGTGTGCTCATAAGTCATTAATATCCATGCTTGATATGATCTTCCTAAAAAATATTCATCATCCTCCTTGTACTTTTACAGAATCAGGGGTCAATTCTCCATATAGAGAGTGATTTCCCTCTCATGGAAATTTATGATGGATCTATATAGAGAAAGACAATCCATTCTAATAATTGCATCAAATTTCACCAGATGGAGTATGACGAAGTTCTATGGGAAGTTCAATCAACAAATTGTGGTAGAGGAGGAGTTGTATTCATCGAATGTAATGATTTCCCCATTTTCCATTCTCACTGACATCCTTACTTTTATGATTTGTGGTGTTGTTGTGATTGTTCTACAAAAGTTTTGGGATATAAAAGAATTCATAGAACCAGAATCAAAAAGTATGTTTTCTATTCTTAAATGAATAACTAGTTTACCTGCCACCACTTCATTGTCGAGATTTTCTTCGGCAGTAGTGATGGAAAAAATATCTCCCTTGCTGCATTGGAGGTTTATTGTTGCCTCCCAAAACCCTTTACTTAGAGCACTAGTTTGAAAATTTCCCTTGTTCTTTGCAGTTGAATAAATTAACAATGCGTTGAGGGTTGAACATAGAATTCATCATCTCTATCATAGTACCAGATTTTTCTTATCATAAGTTAATGTCTAGGTTCCCTTCTCTTCCACACCTAAATCATTTCCTCATCTCCTTCAGGCAATTTCTAGGGTGTTTTTTTCCACACCTTTTGAAAATTGGATGTTATAATTTCTTAACCCCATTGGATTTATCCATCAGACTACCAGAATTAAAGTCCACTTTCTGCTTCTTATCCCTATGATACCCCTGAGATTCACCAATCTCCATTTTGACTTTGAGGGAACATCAGACAATTTACTCATAGTTATTGAAGTCATTAATCTCTAGGGCTTTCAGTAGGCTAGGTTTTATCCCACCAAATAAGTGTTCATAATTGAATTCGGGGGTAATGACAAAGCTGGAGGCATGTTTTGAAAGCCTTGTGAAGTTTTCTTCATATGCTCTGATGGATTCAACATCTTTTTTCTTGAGGTCAAGGAAGTCCCTTTCCACCTTAAGTCGTAGGGTATGCTGAAAATATTTATCAATTTTTTTTTACAAAAAATCTTCCATTCTAATGCCTCGATCTCTTATTCAAGATTCATATTTTTAGAAATGTCCACCATTGATCATCTTCACCCTCCATATGATATGTATCCATAATAACCTTCTCTTGTTCGGAACATTGAAAGTTGGAGAATATCTTTTTAATAGAGTTGATCCATTATTCAGCGATTGAGGGATAGAATAATCCATTAAAATTATGAGGCCTTTATCTCATGAATATTTCAATTGAGGATTGTTCTTTCTTAGGGGGGGTTGAAAATTCCTCTTGAACCATGTTTCTATTAAAAACTTGAGTTAACTGAGAGAGTATCATGACAAATTTTGTGATTCCTGCTCCCATCGGATTGGGCATCTCATTGGAACAGTCATCACATTGATCTTTGCATCGGTTATTATCCCGAGTCCTCCTATTATTGGCCATTGGCTGGAATAAAAGGAAATTTTGGGGTAATACATAAAGGGGAATACAAAGACCAAAAGGGATAACTTATAAATTACATTTATTTCTTTAAATTATGAATTTATTGGCTTCAATCCATGATCTACTTCCCAACATATATTCTTAGGGGAATTTTTTTTATTCCCTTAATAATGGTTCATACTAAGATTATGAATTTACCAAAGAATATCCCTTGGGAGTGTCATAACCAAGAGTGTAGAAAATCCCATTTTTTTACACCAGTTCTGGTTCGAGTCTAGATCAAAGTGGTGTTTTAGGGTTTTACCCCTATATACATTTCTGCCAAAGCCTCCTCTACCTACTCCTATCTATACATGGATGTATTTTCTTGATAAATCGATTACTCAATACTCACCAAAATTTAGGGATGTTTTTATTATACTTATTTTTATCCCTAAGGATTTCACTAGGGTTTTGTAATCCTAGATCCAAAAAATAACTAAACCTATCCTCTGATTCCAACTATAACAACTCTTCTCTTTATTACACACTTAAAAATGACTTATTACATAAACTTTAACTTAAGACAACTCTGAGGATCAATAGGTCAAGTGTATTGGGAAATTAGGGACATTATATGACAACTTAAGACATAAAAATACAATATCTTTATTGAAAACTTCCTTTACATGACCACAACATTCTCTCATACCTAGCATTGCATGGGATAACCTAAGGACATACATGTGAAAAGAGTGATCTGTAAAGCCCAGTAAGGTAGTAAACAAGGCATAATATAAATAATACAATAAATTTTAGAAAATAGGAATATCAATGGAGAATAATAGAAACATGAACATAAAGTCATGATATAGCATGATTATCATAACATGGAAATGTGGCAACAATATTTAACATGATATTAGCATGAGCCAAGTCTCATTGCACATGAAGCATGAGTAAACCCTCGTTAAAATTGAATTAGTGTGATTAAACCATAATTGAACATGAATTAGAATGATTCAACACTCATTTCACATGACATATCATGATACTACTCTTTACCCATTGCATGGGAGAACTATCAGCGCGCACCCTTATAAATCATTTCATTTCATGCATAATTGTGACACATAGATCATACAACATGGATTCATTAAACATCATAATTTATTCCATGAATAAGAAATGTGAAATACATAAACATAATTACTTAATAAACAAGTACATTTTCATAAAGGTGAATACCCTTGGTATAGAAATGGGTATGGTATTCACTTACACGATGATTTTGGCATAGAAATTTTTTGTGTAACTTTGACAGCTTAACGACGTAAAATAGATATCGTAAAATGGGTTGATGAGAGAGAAAGGGGTATCTCATAATTTATACATTAAATGGAGAGTAAGGGGTTCATTTAACATAATATCCAAACATATTTAATGTAATTTATATTCATAATATTTAATAATTACTTGAATGTAAATGAGAAGATTGAAATTCCTTACAGAATTATGGCATGGTAATTGGTGTACATGAGAGGAATTAATGAGAGATAAATAGGTATATAATCATTCAAACATAAATAGGAAAGTATGGGGGAGTTTTTAAATCATACCCCATCATTTGTAATTGAAAATAAAAGGGTATAACAACATAATTAAATTTGGAAAAAAATGAGAAAGGAAGAAATACCTTACTTGGAAGTGTGAACACAAAGGCTTGGGAGAAGATTGAGAGAGGGTTATTGGGAGATTGGGGCACCTTTTAAGGATTATAGAGATAGGTTTTCAGGTTTTGGTCTATATCCAAATGGTTTTAGTGAAGAGGAATGGTATATTGAGTGGGTTTATATAGGAAAGGAAAGAGAATTCTTTATTATTTTGGTTTTGGGCACTACACAATAAACTAATCAAAAAAAACCATACCATAGTTTTTTACTATAGTTTTTTCCAAAGGGTAGTGGAAAACATTATTTTATAAGTCCAATGGCCGAACTTAGTAAAATATTCGTCTTTATTATGTGGAGGTGAGTCATACTCTCAAGGAAATCATTTTAAAATGTTAAAATGTTTTATAAGTCTTGGAGGGTCCACTAAGGCTTTGTAAAATAAATCAAACAAATATAAAATAACATTATTATAAATTTAAAACATATATTGGCTGAAAATACCTTTTATAGTATTTTATTACATCACTATTGAGTCATTATGATGTCATAAAATACATTATATATTTAAATGATATTAAATTTTTACCCAAAAATTCGAATGTCTCAGAAAATTATGAAACATTAACCGTTGGATAATTTCGACGTCCTGCATCCAAAAATAATATTCATTTTATCTAAATAATTTTCTAAATATTTGAATTTTCACTTTTTAAATAAAAAATAACATTTATTGAAAAGTTATGGGTTTTGAAAAAAACAGTTTTCAAACTTTAATAAAAATTACAATTGTATTCATAAAAATTATACGATCATTTATATTTAAAAAATAATAATTTAGTAATAATAATATTTTATTAAAATATTATTTAATTAAAAAATTCATTAATTCATGAAAATATATTTCTTAATTGAATATTAACTAAAAATAATATTTGTGCTTTAAAACCCATTTACAAAGTAACAATAATGAAATGAATGTATATTTTTTATGAAAAAAATAAAGCACATAATCGTAATGCTAGAGTATTATTAAAAAACCCCTTATAAAACCTACATAAGACTTAAGGGTAAGGTGTGTGATGATGACAGACTCTTGGGGTGGCTCGGATAACATCGCTCAGGTGGTAATCTCTATTAACTTCCACTTCTCCCATAGGCAATTCTGTTCAAGCTTAACATATTGAAGCTCGTCTTGGGATTGGTCAAGAGAGAAGCCATGTGATACTACCTCCTTTCCAAGCTCTGAAAAATGGGATTAGTATGGATAAATTCTACTGGATAAGGCCATCACTTCCTTTTTCTGAGTAAATTGGATTTTTTAAATCTCTATATTTATACTAATCATGTGATCACTGTTCAACGACTATATTAGCAATGATAATAATTCTTAACTATATTTTGTAAATATAAAAATATAAAACCGAGGAAGTTCATATGTTTTATATAACCATTTTACATAATAATACATTTAATTAGATAAAGAAAAAAATTTATTAATAAAATTTTGAGTTGTTACATATTTTGTATTGGTACCATCCATATTTTTTTTGATGGATTATGAGATTTTCATGGAACCTGTTTCTTTTAAACAGATTAATTGATCTATAAAAAATATTTATTTTTTTCCTGATTGAAAAGTGGAGGATTAAAAAAATTATTCTTGAATGGTACTTAGAAATTATTTAAGATGAACATGTGATCTCGATAAAGTTAATATGAAGGTTTGATCCCTATTATAGCTCACTGGTGAGCCCAATATAGCTTATATAATGGGTGCACTCAGATAGATTCGGGAAAGATCGATATAGATTATATGATGTGTGCACTCAGATAGTGATCCAATGAATTGGGTAATGTTCCTTATCTTTAGGGTAAAGAAGGAGGGAGTCATTGACTGGGCTTATTTATTTCTATCAGGAGTATATAATGGGTTATAAATATGATGTTCCAAGATACCGACACATTTTCATTTTTTTAGCTATGGGTTATAAATGATTCCTTTGATCAAGATTGGTATCACATGGCTCATGATTATTTCTTTTGATGACTCTTGCCTTTCCTAAAGCCTTATTACATGTTTTCATGTTGGATGATTTAGGTATTTATGGGTATGAATATTATTATATTATGCTCATGCACTTTGATTATGTCATTATAACCTTATTCTATTATTATACTCATTTATTATATTTAATTATTAATGATTATGTTTAGACTTATTGGGAATTTGATCTCACTCTTATTATGTTTAATTTTCCATGATTATCAAAAATTATGTTGAATTAATTATTTTTATAATAGTTTCATATAGATGATGATGATGAATTAGTGTGAAATAATAAAGTATGGGTTAAGTGGGATAAATGATTATTTAAATACATGGGTATTGTTTATGTAAGAGTTTGACCAAATTATCTAAAACTCTAATCCTAATAATGTCCTTGATAATATAAGTTATCCAATATTTACTTTTGATATTGTGTTCTTTAGATGGTAAAAATTAGTCCATCATCATCATTATCAAATCTAGAAATGTAAAGTGTAAGATTTCAACACCGGATCTGGGAGTGTGGGTTTTCATCTATTATAGTTGGTATCATAGGAAAGGTTTAGATAACTTTGGATATTATTTTGTTATCATGTTAGGTTATGTTTAGAGTTATTAATACCATAATAGGTATATAATATTAAGGATGATCATATGTCCAATGTCTTAGACACCCCTTTTGAGGTTTAAAGTGTTGAGATCTTAAAGTTATTAATGACACTTTAGAAGATGTTTTATTAGTTTGAAGTATATGTAAAGATTTAGTTTAATGTTAATTATTAAATTTTGTGGAAATAATATTTAAGGTATTGATAACCTTTAGGGTTTTTAAGATCTTGTATATTGATGTAATTATGGGAAAACAAGTTTTATCATATAAATAACCTCACAATTGAAAAGTGATTTGGTGACTAAGTGATTAATGTTATTTAATAAAAGATCGCCATGTTTTGGTATTGAAATATAAAAGGCACAAGATAACATTGTTAGTTAAAACACGCTTTAATATTAAGTTTTTTTAGGAATGATTTAGTTTTAACTTTGGGTATTACTATGGAGTTTTTGAGATTAATTTATTATTTCATTATATGAAGATTTACTCATTTTTGGAATTATCTTACCATGTGATGGCCATTTTTTAGTTTTGGTTAATTTAAAAAGACAAGTGGAATATATTTTTATCCCTTTCATGGTTATATGATCCTTTAAAATTTTATTTTTTGTTATTTAGGTATGAAAAATAACTCTTGAATACTCATAATTCGAAAAAAAAAATGTGAGATTCTGGTATAAATTGTATAGAGGATGAAATTATACTTTTCAATTAAGTATATTTTACTAAGTTTTCATTCCAGATAGTGAAATAATGCCTCAACTTTAGTAAAAGGATATTGAAACAAAAATTATATCCTATTACATTTATATTTGATGAATATGATGGTCTTTTAAATCACCACATATTTATGGTTTTTATGCCCTTAACTTTCCATTGATCATTCACTTGTTTGTGATAAATAGCCTCAATCAATCTCCATAATTACTTTTTTTAATTCCATGACTAAATCTTTACTTTCCACCAATGTTCTTCTATTTTAAAACATAGTATGTGTTATTCTAGAAGACCATCGTACTTCACTTTAAATTTTATCAAAAATATTTTTTATTAAATCTTTTTATGATTTGGGTTCTCAAAAAAAATTATTTTCAAATTTCCATCCTTTGATTACCAAGATAATGTTCAAATTTCAAGTACACAAATTATTAAAGGGAGGAGGATGTAACACCCAAGGATTTTAAAAGAATAAAATTATGTTTGATAGTGTAAATGATATGTAGTACTGAGTATAGACTAGAATGTGACCCCTCAATAATTTATGATATATTTGTTTTAAAATAAATTTATACACTTAAATAACTTTTCGTACACATAACCCTGATATTTTTATGTTCTATAGCATATCCAATACGCAACACCGATGATGAACGTGTCTGTGAATTTTTTGCGGTGACACCAGAGGGTCTCTTTCCGATGATGAATGTTTTTTTCCCGCTGTGATTCTGCCGGTGGTGATGAAGTGGAGATGCCGGAGACGATGGCATCGCGGTGTCGACGGACGCCGGTGAAGCTCGCCGGTGATTCGGATTTGTCTGAACGTGTCAGAACCGGTGTAGGCACACGGCTCGAGGTAGTGCAGACTTGTGGCTCGAGGTGATTATGGCGGTGGTTTGAATTTTGAATTTTCAAAATGTTGTGTGATGATGGCGGTGTTACTGTTGTTCGGGTACCGGAAACCCTAAAACCGGCTTTTTTTAGAAAAAGAAAAAAATGATTTGCGCGCTATAACCCAGTCATTAAAATGGTAGGTATGAATTGTATTAACTAAATTATGATATGTATATATATATATACATCACTTTCATACTTAATATAAATTATTGATAAATTTTTAGTAAATAATTCATCAATTTTTAGTAAAGTAATTTTTTTCTATAAAAAATATGTTTTCTTCAAAAATTATTTTTTTTACTTTTCATGAAAAAAATATTATAATTATTTTTTAGAAAATTTAATAAAATTATTTTTGAAATCATAATATCAAAATTTATTTTGGGTGAATTTTTTGTATTTTTTAAAAAATATTGATTTTCAATGGATAGTGAAAAAATAATGATTTTTTGTAAAAATGTCATTTGTTTTCAATAAATTAAATAATTTAAAAGTTCCATTATGTTTTGAATATAATTTCAAGTACTGTAAGTATTATTTAGTTATATTTAATAAAATTAATTACATTTTAATAATAATTATATGTTATTTTAGTATAATTTTTGTTAGTTTAAAAAGGGTTTTTTCTGAAAAAAAATTAAAATGAATAATGTTTTTCCATTTTAATTAAGTAAAATATTACCTAATGAGGAATTTTTTAAATGAAATTTATAGACTATATATCAATAAATTTTAATTTACATTCATATAATTATTATTATTATACACTGAGTTAATATAAAATCATCTTATGCTTGAAAAATATTCACTTCTCAAAAACCAGTTTTTCATCTCGTCTGTAGATTTTGTTTTAAATTTAATTTCTATAAAATTTATAATGTTTAATTTAAAAAATAAAATAAATTTTTAAATTATAATTTCAAAATTATATTAGCTTTAATTTTTTATAATTTTCTGAGAATTTTAATTTTTTGATGAATAATGAAAAATACTGAATTTTAATTGAAAAAAAACCTTTTCATTTAAATTATTTTTAAAGATTAATTATATATTAAATTGTTTTTTAAGTAAAATTATTTCAGTTATATATCTATTAATCCACTTTATGACATTTTAATCAATTTTATATTTAAATTGGTTATAAAAACTTTGTAATCATTTGAACATTTTCTCTTTTAAAACTCGTGTTCTCATCACGTCTACATAATTAATTTTAAGTTAAATATTTCAACTTCTAGGAATTTAATTAATAAAATTTGATTCCATATTTTTAATTCTCATAATTTATATTTTATAATAAGGTAAAATTTATTTTTTACCAAAATTAATAGTGAAAAAATTAAAAATTAATTACAACGGTTAAGGTTAAAATGGATTTACCAGGGCTTAAACTAAAAAGATAAGCGTTGAAGTGACCTAAAACTTGTATAAAATATATTTCATGGAATTATTTGGACCTTAACATGTATAATTATCTATAATAATATATTTTTTAGCCTTTTTGAATGATAAAAATGTGGTCACACCTTTTCTTTTTAAAAATAATTACAAGTGTGCCACCCACCACACTTATAAAAGGTCACCCACTCTCCTCACCTATTCACACCTTCATTTCATTTTGGTTTGCCCAATACCTACCCAAATAACTTCCAAAATTCCATAATATCTTCCTAGTATCCTTTTTTTGGAATAAATCCAACCTGTGAAGGATTTTGGAGCAAACCTAAGGAGGTTATAGAAGAAGAGGTAACCTTCTTCCACAAGCATTTTTTTATTATTTCTTCGTCCACCTCCTTAAATTATTATTAAAACATGATGATATAATATCATAAGTATATTAAATATAATTATATGTTCTTATATTAAGGTAATAAACCAAAAAACATCTCCACTTCCATCAAATGGGTTAGGAAATAATCATCCGTGTGTACGGAAAACTACCAACTCACAAACTAATATCATTTGTTTTTCCATTACACCTCTCACGGTTGGGTATAATGATAGATACAAAGTATATATATAATATTTATAAAATAATAATACCTATTTAGTAAATATATCATATATAATTTTTTTCCTTTCATTTCTATATGATATATGATAACATTATTCATGTGTATGGCAGACTACCGCCTCGCGAAGCAATATGTTTCATTTTTACTAATGGTTTATATGAAAAATAATAAGGATAAAGTTAATAAATATATATTATATTCATGGAATAATTTTTATATTCATTAAATATTTATCATTATAAAATGATAATATATCATTTTCATTCTTACCTTCTAACTCAATGAAAGATGATAATGTCATTCGTATACGTGTGGACTACCGCCTTCACGAAGCACTGTGACTCTCTCTTTTCATCACCAGACCACATGAATGATATATAAAATTATATTTAAAGAAATATATTTTATTTATGATATTATTATAATTATGTAAAAATAAAATATAACTTACCTTATTTTAGTAATTATCATTGAAAAATGGAAATGTTACTCATGCGTACGTACGGCATAATAATCTCCATGATCATAACATACTTCATTTTTCAAAACCATATTTCACAATTAGTCTTAAAAGTATAATTGATGTATAAATATGATAATTATTTAATTATTATTAATCAAGATATGATATAACTATATTATATGCATTGGAAACAAAACCTTCAAAATAAACCACGAATGAGAAAACAAGGTATTTAACACCCAAAACAATGGAAATAAAGAAATATCATCAAAAAATAGGTAATAAGATGTTATAAAAGGATAATATAAGATATTATAAATATTAATATGGTTCTATAATAAGTTAATAACTTGTTTAAAACCACTATACAGGATTTTAAAGCATGTTTAATTGAAAATAAGCATGAGGTAAGGGATTTCTTACCTCAATTTCCATTCATTGGGTAAAACTTCTACTTAAATGATTATGTCATGCTAAGACTATGTGTGTAATGAACTTTGATTATATTATGTTTTATTTCCACATGTTTTATATTTATTTACATTTGTTACACATAATAATTTCATTAATTAATCCCCACTTCAATGATATGATCTTTGTAAGATATTTTTGTCTCAATTTTCCCTCATTGAGACTTATGTTATGTTATGCACCTGTATTATTTTATGAGGAGTATATAAATCCCCTTTGAAATTTAATATCATAAATTTATTTATTATCATTATATTTTAAGTTTAATTTATTATTATCCTCTCATGGGGCTTATGATTAAAATTTTCCGAAGTGGTAAAAGTTTTATGTTACAATCTCATCATTTATCAGGATTATTTATTATTAATGCTCCAATGTAAAAATATTATGATCTAAATCTCAATTATTCTTAAGATTTTTATTATCCTATAATTATTAATGATATTTTAAAGTAATATTACCATTTTTCCATTCTTTTATACTTAAAATAATTGAGAACACGTTTTTAAGAAAAAACCATCTTTATTTATCTCTTCCATATAAAAGACCATTTTTCTTATAAAACCATGTTTTATAAAAAAAATTAAAAAATATAATTATTAAAATTATTTTTTAAATATTTTTTTACCCATTTTTTAATTTAAAAATTAAAGGAATCTTCATGTTATTTTCTAAATAATTCATGTTTGGATTTTACCAAAAATGTTAAAGGAATATTTGTTTTAACATGTATAACATGACCTTCATTTGTTTCAAATATTCCATTATAATTTTTCAAGGTTATTTTAAAATACAATCATTTTAATAATTTTTTATTTTTAAAATTTTTTTCAAAATGGAGAGTGTTTTTTCCTCAAAAAAAATTAAATGATTTTTAAAACATCTTTTATAGGTTTCCAAGGTTGTCTTAAAAAAGGATTTTTAAAATATTTGTGAATTTTTTGTTTTAAAAAATTGATTTTTCAAAATGAAAAGGTTATTTTTTTTAAATGTATTTAATGATATTTTAATGGTATTCTCATTTATCAACGTCAACAACCCTTATTTATACTTATGCTCCAATGTGGATATTTTGTAATGATATCGCCCTCATTATTTCTCTAGATAGATTAAGATTGTTTCAAAGAGATTGTTGTGGAATGTGTTTCTTCTCCATAGGTTAATCATGTTTCAAAGATATTATTATGGAACCCATTTCTTTTCCACAGGTTAATCATGTTTCAAAAATATAGTTATGAAACTTGTTTCTTTTCTATGGTTATATTATGTTTAAAACTGTTTAATATGGAACTCATTTATTTTCCACAGGTTAATAATATTATGAAAGTAATGATGATTAATCTTATTCCATATATATGTACTATATCCATGTTTTTTATCTTGGAAATTATATATGATGGGTGTATCGAGATAGCTCTAGGTGAGTCCGATATAACTTATACGATGGGTGCACTCAGGTTGCGCTCTAATACATAGGGTAATGATTATTTTCTGTAGAGAATTATATTTTATGTTGACCATATGGTTATTCTATTTTTAAGGGTTCTGTAAGGGTTTTTTAAATGTTCTATAAAGATGATGTTCTAAGATACCAACAAGTTTTTTCTATGCTTACTATGGGTTTATAGTGTTTCCTTTAATCAAGAGTAATGTCACATGGCTCATGATAATTGATTCTAATGACTCTTTCCTTTTTTAAATCCTTATGACATGTTTCATGACTAATGATTCATGTATTGATGGGTATGTGTACTTTTATGGTTCGCTCATACATCTTGATTATGTCTTTATATCCTAATGCACTTATTATGAACATATATTACATTCAATTGTTAATTCTTATGTTTACCCTTACTAAGCTTTTGAACTCACCCTTCTTATGTTTCCTTTTTCATGATTTTTCAAGAAATGGTTTTTATTGAGTTATGCCTAGAACATTTTTATATGGTTGATGATGATGACTAAACTTGAAATAAGAAAATCTTGGTTAAGTGGGAGAAATTCTAATTTAAAGAAATGGGTATTGTTTATATAAGAGTTTATCCTAATTATCTAAAACTCTAAACCTAAATGGTACTTTAGAATATAAGTGATCCAATATTTCATTTTTGATATTGTATGTTTTGGATGTGGAAAATTGTGCCACCTTCATCAATATCAAAGTTGGAAATATAAAGTTTAATATTTAAACATCATATCTAAGAGTACAGGTTTGAGGTTATTATAATCAACCTATATCATTTGAACTAATTCTTTTAACTATAACTATAGATTTTTTCATGAATATTGGATTTTTAAAATATTAAGACCATTTCATCTTTTATTTTACCAAATAAAGAATAATTCATGCAACTTCAATTAACTAATTCAATGTTATCAATGCTTGTTTGTGAGATGATATTCCATGTTTATATCATTTATAAACAACATTTATGAAAGATCACCTCAAAATTCTATCCAAAAATCTACTATATAGTGGAAACCTCCATAACATTTAATATATAATTTATTAATAATAATTAATATCCTTGTAAATTTTCTTGATAACAAACAAGTCCAACTCTTCATATACCATACAACATGAGTTTGAATATTTCAAGTTCCATAATTTCATCATGAATATCTATGCATGCTTAATCCCATCATAATCCCATTTAATTATTCATAAAACAAGTTAAAATATTTTCTCCTGGCTGTTATATAACTAATATGTGTTTATATAACAAACAAAACACTAATCATATCTATAATAAACATGAAACAAATTAAAAATTAAAATATTAAATAAAATAGAGTATTGTTTTAGGTTTCTATAGAAATCTAATGAGAGCCTTATAGTAAAATTCTTGTAGGAGATTCACATAGTGGATTTACATAGTGGATTAATTTAGTTTAATCATGTATGTTATTCAAATAGCCGATTCACCACAAAAACATTCACCATGTATCCAAAACTCTACGTAGCTAAATTATGAAAATTGTAGGTTTCTTGACATAAACAATTTCATTCATTAAAAATACCTTCAAAATGGATGAATCATCTTTATCTATAATATAATTGTATTTATATAATTTTATTATATTTCCATATAATCAAAATCATCTTAATTGTAATTATATATCTCAATTTATCATCAAAAATGAAATAGAAAATTAGTTCTGTAAAACTGAAGATTTTAGACAAAAAACATACAACAATTCTAACCAAAATTATAAATTTATAGAGATTTATTTAGAGTTTGGTGTCTCCTAATTAAATTTATATAATTTTTTTATTTTTTTAATGCATAAATAATCACTCAATTTGGATTTTTTGTCCTAAGATGTGGTCGAAATATAGAAGGTACCTAATTCTGGAAAATCAGTTATGTGAGATAATTGACAACGTGGATTTTTACTATGTGGGAGATTTGGATATGTGGGAATTGTAATTTGGATACATTGGAATAGTAAAAAACCTATATAATTGATATTTTAAGGTCTTAAATGACATTTTTATCATAAGAAAACTTTATGAGACTTATAGAATATGTTATAATCAAACAGAACATGAAACATCAAGATAAATTAAGTAAAGAATAAAAAGATATAATCAAAGTTAAGAATTATATTAATAAATACATAAGATAAAATAGTTAATAAATCTATGATAAAATAATATAATCAATGAAAAAATTAATAAAAAACTAAAATAATATTAACACATAATAATGTTATGATAAATTATAATTATAAAAATCAAAGTATTTAACATTATGCTAAATAAAACAGATAATGATTTGTAAATATAAAAAAATGTATTAAGATTTTAAGTACTTATGTTAGAGTAATAAAAAAATTAATATTTGTAATTATCAAAACATAAAGTGGTTTAAGGAGCCACTCCACATTCACCACCTTTTTTATAATTACAAAACAAAGAATAATTTCAAACCTTCTCCCCCATTTTGAAATTATCAAAAAGATAAAGATTCAATAGATAAATTATCATCTCTTTGAAATGATGAAGTTTCTTCCCATATTTATCTAAAATATTATAATTCATAATAATAAATATAAATATTGTGAAAACAATTCTTATCATATATATTTCAAAACACGTGTAACTGAGATATTTTAAAACGAGAAGAATTTTAAAAGTTATTTATGAAAAGTAATGATAATCCATTCATAAAATATCATTTTATCCAAAATAAAATATTAAAACGTAATATGCCTGAAAAGTAGATTTTTATTCAAAATCAAAAATCGAGAGCATAAAACCAAAGTCATCAAGGAGGGAGAAAGTAATGGAGACCAAGAGCTTTATTTCTGACAATGAGTTTGCAATCATCAGGCAGAGATCCCAAGCTAGTGTAGGTAATCAGTCTTTCTCCTCATGTTCCCTTACTAGCCAACAAGTCAGCCACGTAATTCCCTTCACGCCAAGTTTGCTTGATAGAAATATTATGGTTGGAAAAGGTTTTATAGTAACGGACCATATAAACCATCTCCCAGGGGATGGCCCCATTGCCCTGAAGAAATTTGACCATCATAGCAGAATTTGTCTCAACTTCAGTGATGTGGATATTGAACTGCATGCATAAGTAAATACCTGTGACCAAGGCTTTAGCTTCTGCACCCAAGGAATTACCGACACCAAAGTAGGAACTAAAGCCCATAAGCATGGAACCCTTGCTGTCACAAACCCACCCACCCCCTCTCATTTCTCTATTCAAGAAAGAACCATCCACATTCAATTTTAGCCCCATACAAGGAGGGACCCATCGCACCCATCAACCCTGGTTGAGTTGGCTGGAAACAAAACCCGAGCACAGATCAGGGATAAATATTATCAAAGTCACAGACTACCATGCATTTTTAATAAGAGCCTCCAACTCCATCATAAGAAGCCTCACTCACACCTGTAAATAGTAGCCTGAAATCTTGGCTCTGTACCTGGCTTTGTTCCTAGCTTCCCAGAGAACCCAACAAGTAGATGAAAAAACCATCCCGCGGATCTGAACCTCTGTCCCCAATTGCCCTGACCCCTGGAACCAGCTCGAAATCACCTCCTACATGGGACCAAAGGAGACATGGAGATTGAACCCCTATTGCAGAAAAGACCAAACGCCTTTGTCCCAATCACCGTGGAAGAAAAGATGCTTCGACGTTTCCTGATGCGGCCTACTACAACATTGGCACCGTGAAGCCAGACTCACGCCTCTTTTTTGCACATTCTCATCCGTTGGTATAGCATGATTCCTTAGGAACCAAACCAGAAGGTTCATCTTCCATGGGATCTCCTTGCACCAGAGCTTTGAAGCCCACACATCCATACCCCTGCTGGGATGGGTCAAGTTCCTGAAATCACGGCTGGAGAATCTACCGGAAGAGGATCCCAAAAAATTACACTGGTCCGGCTCATCCACCAAGATGATGCTGTCAAAAACCTCCCTTTGTTCCCTATTCAGGATCACATCAATGAATTTTGAGTGTATACATGCCTCTTTAAATGAGATAGTCGGATCTGGGCAGCCTGGAAAATGGAGAGTGGTTCCAGACCAGTTTGAGTTCCAAAAGTTGACATCACCACAGCCAACGGTCCACCGAACACTTCCTTCCATTACCTCCAAATGATTCAACATGTAGCTATCAAGGCCTGATAATCTCCTGGGATTCAATTACCATCTCCTCCAATCCTCCCCATATCTATCAGTGATGAACTTTGACCAAAGGGATCTCCCTTCAAAAATCCCCCAAGCCAATCTTGCCTTCATAGCTTTCATGGTCTCCTCCACATCACGAAGACCAATACCCCCTTCATCGATAGGTCTATCTAGTCACTTCCACGAGGCCCAATGGAAACGCCCAACTTGATTTGTATCCCAAAGGAAGGCAGTCATAATATTTTCCAGGGTCTTGAGAGTTTCCTTCGGAGGCCTAATAATGGACAACACATGCATCGGAATATAGGTGAGAACACTATTGATCAAGGTGATCCTAACTCCAAAGGAGAGAAACCGATTTTTCCAATTAAAAATTCTCCCTATGATTCGGTTAATATTGTCATCAAAGAACACCTTTTTGACTCTTCCATTGGATATGGGGGCGCCAAGATACACTATGGGCAGTTGGCGGCATTGAATACCCAACTTGTCTTGGATAGCAGAGATGCGTCTTCCAGGACACTTATTAGAAATGAAGACACAACTCTTTCGAGAATTAATTATTTGACTAATAAAATTTCCAAAGGTAGAAAAAACCTTAGAGAACCCAGAAATTGATTTTTTCCTGCCATTAATAAACAATAACGTATCATCAGTAAACATGAGATGAGAGACCATGCCATTCCCAAAACTGTTATGAAAAGTAAGGGTCTTCCCATCCATAAGGCTTTGATGAATATTCCTTGTGAGTGCCTCTTGGGCCATGATGAACAAAGTAGGAGACAAGGGATCACCTTTCCTAACACCACGAGACGATTTAAAGAACCCAAAGGCCTTACCCAAAAGATATATAGTGATCCATGGAGAAGCATAGCATATAAAACACAAGTCACACACCCAGTCTTGGAATCCAAATTTCCTCATAACCTTGATAATAAATTGCCACTTTAGTTTATCATAGGCCTTATCCAAATCCACCTTAACCAGAATATTGGAACCAACTGTCTTTTTATTCAAGTCGTGGACCATTTCCTGGGCAATGACAATGGCCCCCTGAATACTTCTTCCTTGCACAAGGCCATGTTGCTCCTCAGATATGATTCTTGGAATAACAATACCAATCCTTTTATTGAGAATAGTGGATAAAATATTATAAGCAAAATTACACAGACAAATTGGTCTAAACTAATTCAAAGCAGATGGATCTTTCACTTTAGGGATGAGAACCACTTTAGAGGCACAGGAAGCTCTAACCAACGGGCCACCTCTAAAGAAATCTTTCACTACCTCCACCACTTTGTCTTTAACAAAATCCCAATCAACAACAAAGAAGGAACTTGGAAAACCATCTGGTCTAGGGGCGCTTTCCTTATTCATACCAAACACTATGCTTTTCACCTCGTCCTCCTCAGGTGTCTCTAGCAACATGTCATTGTCCCTGTTCTCCACTAGCCTTGGAATGCATTTCAAAAAATCCTCCTCTCCTGCCTGGGCACATAACATGTCATTATTGAAACCATTCGGTTGAGCCAGAAGATCTTCAAAATACTCCAACGCCTTTTTCCCAACCACTTGAGCATCCGAACTGAAGGAACCGTCTTCCATCCTGAGGTTAATTCTTCTACTCACCCTTTTTTCCTTCATATATGCCTAAAAATAAGCGGTGTTTTTGTCTCTTTATTTGAGCCACAAAGCTCAAGATCATTTTCTACACTCCCTTTAAACCGCAAGAAGTTTTTCATCAAACATATTATGCTTCACAACTAACATAGAAAAACGGTTATCATCCCAAGAGTCAAGAAGGTAATTCTCAATATCCTCAATATCTCTCTTGATATCTTCCATACTACTATCATCATTCCTGTTATTGGGAAGCCAAGATTGAATATCCTTCCTCAAATGTTGGAGCCGGTTCATGATACCATCCCAGGATGTACCCCGCTCAGGTCTTTCCCATAAGTTCCTAACGATTTCAAGGAATCCATCCCACTAATGCCAAGCAGAAGAGTAGAAAAAGTGTCTAGAGCCCATGTCCCCTTCCTTGAGAGTCACTAGTAGAGAAGCATGATCCGACACTGATCTGGAAAGATGAATGACAGAGGACCGAGAAAAAGAATCCAATCCTTAAATGTTGGCCAAGCAGCGATCGAGTAGACAGTAAATCTACCTGGTCCCTCGGCGGTTGTTACACCATGTAAACCTGCTTCCTAAAAATTCCAAATCAATAAGTCCCATTGTAGCCAAAAAGTTCTTGAAATCCCAGGTCGAATTGTTGGAGATCTCGATTCTTCCTCTTTTCTCAGATCCATCAACAACAGTGTTGAAGTCTCCTCCAACAAACCAAGCATGACTACCAGGCTGGAAGGCATGAAGATGCTACTAAAGAATACTTCGCTCAGAAGCCTCGCAACTGGCATAAACAAAGGAGAAAAGAAAAACCTTGCCCCTGACCTAAATCTTGGTAGTTATAAACTGCAAGGAAGCCTCCACGATATCCACCACAACCCCTTCTTTAAAGAAGAGCCATATATTCTTGTTACGTGTACCATAATGCATGCTGTTGGAGAAACCCATATTTCTAGAGAAGGAAGAAATGAGAGCAACATCTTGTTTTGGTTCCAGGATAGCAACGATAGAGACATTATGGCGACGAGATTCTGAAGACATGAAAGCACACTTAACGCAACCCCCAGGCCCTCGCATTCAAAATGATAAGAGAGATCATTTAAAAAGAGAGGAGGGTACCATCAAGTGAGACATAGCAGACTTGGATAACGAAACTGGGGATGCAGAAGCCTGAGACCTTGATCTGGTGATAGTTCCACCCACGAGAACAGGAGAACATTCCTGTGAAATGGATCCTTTCCTAGCAATTGGCGAGGAGTACACCTTGTCAGCAATGTCTGGTTCCTCCAGTACAGAGAACCTATTGGAAGATAGGACTAACTGGGATTTTGGTCTAAGGGACACCTCCTCTTAAAAGAGAGAGACAACTGTCATCCTCTCTTGTGGCCGCCTGGGAGAGCGCATATCCGTCAACACGTGGTCATAAATAAACTTGGACCCCAAGAATTCAGACCAGCTATAGGAACCCACAGACAGATCATGGAAATCGCACAAAAGCGACGGTGCCAGAGGAAATGAAAGGGGCTGGGTAAAATCCAAAGGAAAGTCATGATCATCGAAAACCAAGGAACCCGAGCCAGAATCCGCCATGACAAGAACAGGATCCATAGACTTCAGGGTAGAGGCGCTAAAGGAGGAGGCAGGAACCAAGGATTTCGAGAAACGCTCCGAAACCGAAACTTTACCAAGCACCTGGGCCACCGGGTTCAGAATAGAAGTGCCGCCTGCGGAAGGGGTCATGTCACCACCCACCAACTCGGAACCAGAGGACACCGCCACTGAACCCAGAGCAACCCGCTCCTCAACCGCCGCAGAACCTGCTGGCACAATAGCAGAAGCACACGGAGAGGGAATAGAAGAGCAGGAGGCATCCAACATAGTGCCCTCCTTGAGTCTATAGTGGTGTTTCCTACAGACAGCCGCAAAATGTCCCTGAAGGCCACATTCCACGCAGAAGTGGGGAAGATCCTGATACCATAGATGTTTCCACCACGAAAACCCAACACCAGCTCTTATCAGCACCTTGGGAGGGAGAGGCTCTGCAATATCCAATTCCACACAATCACAAGGGAAAGACGCAGCCTGAAGACACCTAGTATCATCATCAACGCATAAAAATCCCCCCAAAGCATTGCCAATAGATTCCAAGATAGAAGGGTTCTGAGGAGGCAAAGGAAGCACAGGAAACTGAACCCACACCACCGCCTTGCTCGACTCCTTGCCAAAGTGCACATGCCACGACCAGCGAGTTAGAGAGAAACGCCAAGAACCATAGCGCCTCTCTTTCTTGGACCAAGCCCTCACAAAGTCCTCCTTGTTGTTCATATGGATGCAGAAATCAATGTTAGAAAGCACCGAGACCGCCGCAGGCTGGGAGAGCCCCCATGAATCCACAAAATTCCTGAAAAAGGCTAGAGAGGGCTTATCTCGCCCGAAATGAGCAACCAAGGATAAATCATGGAAGGAAGACGCCTCAGAGAGTTCCTGCTCCGACAGATCAATCGTCGGACAACCATCGACCCTATCTGAATAGCGAGGTGCCAGTTGAATAGCCGACATAAAGGGAAGATGTGGTTGAATGGGCTTAGTTGATGGCCCTGACAAAGCGTCCTTAAAGGATTTCAAACTCCGAGCGTCCGGGTGGCCATCGAGCACACACATCGGAGGGAGCTCCTCCACACCACACAGACCCGGAGGAAGCGACTAGAGATCAGGGCCAGAAGTATCCAGAGAGAGCGCCACCATTCACGGGGACCAAGCTAAAGGGAGCCTAACGGTCGAAAGATTCAAATATTCAGGAGGCGCGTGCAGTGCGTTCAAAAGAGGAGCGGAATCCATCACCAATAAATGATTCTTGTGATTTAAAACATAATATAACATTATATATTATGTATTATAATTCTTAAGACTAAAACATAATGCATAAATATGTATAGAAATTAATAAATAGTAATTTGAAAAATAGATTCCTGATTTCACATATTTCATGTAAATATGAAAATTTCATCATATAAACACATAAAAACTCACCCTAAATTCTTCCAAAATAAATAAAAAATTAAATATCTAAAATACCAAGTTCAATCTTGATTTTATAAAACTTATTAAAATATAGGGTCTTAATAAATATATCAGTATAATGGTTTTTTGTATAAATAAATTCTAGACTTATATTTCATTTTTATACATTATCTCTAATAAAATGAAACTTAACATCAATGTTCTTAGTCATAGAGTGTTATAAGGTATTTTTAGAAATATAAATAGTAGAATTATTTTCACGAAAGATAGGAAAAACACAATCAAAATCAAAATGGGTTTTCTTAATCCTTAAAGATTAAGCACAACAGATGTAGAAGCTATATATTTAGATTCAGTAATTGAAAGAGAAATAGAATTTTGTTTCTTTGAATCCCATGAAACTAAATATTTACTAATTAAATGGAACATACCTGAAGTTCTCCTTCTATAAATATTTAATCCACCAAAATCAGAATCAGAATAGCTTGTTAAATCAAAGTTGGTTTTAGTAGATTAAAATAATCCAAGATTCAAAGATCCTTTAACATATCTAACAATAATTTTAATTTATTTAATGTGAATTCTCTTAGGGTCACTTTTATATCTAGAAAAATTTAAAGCTAATAACATTAAATAAATCCTAGAAGTAGTTAAACATAATAAACTTCTAATCATACCTCTATAGGTTTTAACATAAATATATTTTCTAGATTTATTTGAATATAATTTGTAAAAAGTACTCATGGTATTATTTTCAATTTTAAAAGATTCTAAACCAAATGTGTTAACTAATTATTTAGAATACTTGGATTGATTTAAAAAAATACCATAATATCTTTGAAAAATTTGAAAACTAAAGAGTAATTTCAATTTCCCCATTATACTCATATCAAATTTATAAGTCATCAATTTTGAAAATTCATTAAAAATATTTTTATTTGATGATATAAATATAATATCATCAACATAAATTTGTAAAATCAAAATATCATTATAATATTTCTTAAACAAAGTAGGATCAACCTATCCTTTCTCAAAAATGTTTTTCAAAAGAAAACTAGTTATCCATTTATACCAAGCTTAGGGATCTTGTTGAAAACCATATAATTCCTTAGATAATTTAATAAAATGATCAGGATACTTCCCATTTTTAAAACTAGGGGTATATCTAACATATACTTATTTAGAAATATATACATTCAAAAAAGTGAATTTGAAATCCATTTGAAATGATTTGAAACCATGGAAAGAAGCATATTCTGATAATATCCTAATTGATTATAATCTTAAAATAGGTTTAAAATATTCCTTAAAATCAATTCCTTCCTCTTGTGAATAACCTTGAGAAACTAATCTTCCATTGTTCCTAACTGTGTTTCCAGATTTATCATATTTATATATAAAGATCCATTTTTTTCTAATAACATTACAGTTACATTGTGGTACAACTAAATTCCACACATTATTCCTAGTGAATTGATTAAATTAATCTTGCATAACCATGATTCAATTAGTATCATCATAAAAAATTATAAATAAAAGCATGATAATCCCAAACATTCATAATAGATTTTCTAATTTTAACTTATTATTCAGCATTATTAATAACATTATCTATGGGATGATCTCTATGATTTTTCCATGATTTTTTACGTATAGGTTTATATTGAGAAGAAATACTCTCCCCTTAAATGTGTGCATCATTTTATTCAATAAATTCCTCTTCAAAATTAATTTCTCTAGATTTTTCTTCAAGTTTCTCAATGTCATCATCTCTTTATTCAAAGTCTTTTCATCAAAATTAACATGATTTGATTCTTTAACAACCATGGTTATTTTATTATTTACTCTATATGTTTTACTATTATTTTAATATTCTAAGATAATTCCTTCATCATATTTTTCATCAAATTTATGTAAATAATCCTTATTATTAATAATAATAACCTTACAACCAAATACTCTAAAATAACCAAATTTGTGTTTTCTTCCCATCCATAGTTCATATAGCATCTTTTTTAACTAGGATCATAAAATGATTCTGTTATAAAAAAAACATGAATTATTCATAGCTTAATCACTAAAATATTTTGAAAGATTATACTCATTTATCATGGTCCTTTCCATTTCATGAAGTGTTCTATTCTTTCTCTCTACTAAACTAATTTGTTGTGGTGTTTTAGGGGATGAAAAATTGTGAAAAATCTAATTTTCCACACAAAACTTATTAAATTCCAGATTCTATAATTCACCACCATGATCACTTATAATTAACTTAATTAAATGACCTTTATAATTTTGAACAAATTTTCAAAAAATAATAAATGTAGATAAATTTTGAGATTTAACAATAAGAAATTGAATTCGTTTGTATCTTGTAAAATCACCTATAATAACAAAACAATATCTTTTACCTCATAAATAAAATTTTTTAATAAGGCCAAATAAATATAAATTAATGATATAAAGAGACCTTGCATTTTTTACTTATTTAAATAAGTTCAAACTACTTTTTTACCTATTAAGAAAGAGTCACATACAATGGTTCTTTCCTATTTTAGTTTTGGTAACTTTCGAATAGTTTAGTTCTTGGAAAACTTCAGAAAAACCTGAAATTGGCATGACCAAACCTCCTATTCCACAAAATGTTTTCAGATTGTACAGTATTTAAACATTTTACATTTTGATCATTTAATTCAGAAAAAACTATTTGAAAAAATATTATCTTTTTGGTTTGTAAAAAACAATGTAGATTTATCCATGAAACAATGCATTTATTATTTTGAAATTTAATAAAAATTACATCATCACATAGCTAAGAAATGATTATTAAATTATGTTTTAAACCATAAACATATAAAAACTTATAAATAATGACAAAATTCAAAATTCAAGCTTCACAGAGACCTTTTACCTTTCCTTTTAAATTGTAATTAATGGTCGCAATACCTCTATCACATTGATTAAATTATAGAATGTTTTAAATATCACCAGTGATGTGTCTTGATAATCCACTATCCATGTACTGGAAATCCTTTTTTATACTCCCAAGACATAGTTCCTATAAAAATATATTTAAGAAATCTTTAGTGTCCATAAATTTTTTGGTCTTGTGGGATTAGAATATGACTTTCTTGGAACCAAAATAGAGTTTAAACACTTTTTTATAGTAAATATAAAAGATAAAGATTTAAAAATTAAATCTTCATTAAATATAAGAGATTGTATAAATCTCAAGGAACAATCATTAGCATAATGACCTTTCCTGTGATATCTAAAACAAGTATAAGCAGATTCACTCCAATTTGATATTTTAATAAATAAAATATTTTAAATTTTAAGTAAATTATTATCATAACCAAGACTGGTTCCCTTTTTTCATTTTATTAAAATTCCTCATTTTATCAAAATTTTCTCTTCCTTCAAAAAAATGGATAGATTTGAATTTAAAATTTCAACTTAATTTTTGAGTTGTTAATTATCCTTAATAATAACATCAAAATTTTTTATTTCAAATTAATGAGACTTGACATAAAATTAACCACTCTCTTTAATTTTTCATTTTTAGTAAAATCATTTTTTAGAATTTTTTATCATTTTTTAAATATATATAAGTAGAATTTTTTTCATCTTGGATAGATTTATTCACATTTTCACCCTCCTTAAGAACATCTTTATGTTGTCTCTTAAATTTATTTTATAAACTAGTAGATTTTTCAACTTTATGTTCATGTCTATCAACTTATTTAATAAATTCCTCAATAATGGGGTTTTTAGATTCAAATTTAAAAGAAGAATAATAAGTAGAGTCACTTACTTTATTTCAAGAATCCATCAAACAAAAGTTTGGGGAATTATTTTCAAAATAAGATTCTCAATGGTATTAAAATATTTGTTAAAACTCCATATAATAGAAATTTCCTTATTTTCCTTCTTATATTGACTCATATTGTTTTTATCCTTAATCGGTCTTGTAAAATTAGGCTTAATGTGCCCCATTTTCCTACATCCATACCAAATTACATCTTTAGAATAATTATAAATGAAATTTCATTCATTTTACTCCTTTTAATAATCCTTAGGATAGCCTTATTGGGATCTCCTTATGTAACCTTTCATCCTTTTATATCCAACTTTTGAGACACATGTTGTATCGTTCATGGCGCTGCTTTGTAATTCAGAATCATAAGAGTGAGTAGTAACTTTTGATTTAAAATAAATTCCCTTCCTTTTTCAATTATATTCTTTAATAATATTTTTTAGTTCTAAATAATATTTTAATAATGAACAAAAAATATCATCAAGAGTATATTCTTTAAATTCTTACATTCATATATAACTAACTTTTTAGCATAAAAATTCATTGGAAGTACTCTAAGAACTCTTTCAACAAGATTATGATTATTGGGAGTCTCTCCTAAAGAAATCATACTATTTAAAATTATAGTAAATCTATGAAACATTTGATTAATAGTTTCATCTTCTCCCATTTTAAATTTTTGATATTTTACTC
This sequence comes from Viscum album, assembly GCA_963277665.1. Taxonomy (NCBI): domain Eukaryota; kingdom Viridiplantae; phylum Streptophyta; class Magnoliopsida; order Santalales; family Viscaceae; genus Viscum; species Viscum album. Next base: position 328,446,261 of record OY728143.1, read on the forward strand.
TTAACATACCCAACATAGTTCTAATAAGTTCATTCGAACCAAGTTGTGTCACTTATAGAATTTTCTAAATGTCATGATCATTTCTATATTCTGAAAATTGACTATAAACATTCCTATTTATTGCATAATATAATATATTAATCACTTTGTAATTCAGAACATACTTTACCACATCTTTGAAAACTAAAGATTTAGGTTCACCTTCGGTATGCTTGTATATTTTTTATATTATCATACAATGATCAATGCTTAGTTTCTTTAAGAAATATTTTATTCAAGATTTCCAATAGCCATAATTAGTACCATCAAAATGAGGTGGTTTTTTAGTTATCCAATTATCATTTGATCTAGTTCATTTCATCTTAAATAGAAATTTTTCCCTTGATGGTTAACTCATGGAATGGTCAGCACAAATAAATAATATATATATATAAAGAGATCTAGGGTTTAACCTCTGATTCCAATTGTTGGTCTAAAGTTAAGATGGAAAATTTTCTAAGAGGAGGGTTAATTTCCCTTTTAAAAAATAATTTAATGAAATTATATATCATAGTTATAAAATTAATTTTGTAGAAAAGAAAAAGAAAAATAACACTAGATATTTTTATATTGGTTCAAATCTAAATGATCATACTCTATTCTTTACCCCTCTCATGAAATGAGAGAGATAGAACCCACTATAACCAATATAATAGAATCTTACAATGACTTTTCCCCGCCTGGATTTATAATCCTATTACAATGAATTTTTTCCCTAGAGGCTTAAACCCAAAACTTACTACCATTTTAACCCATATAGGTATAAACCAAGTAGTCTACCTTTTTTCACTAGATACACAAACTAATTCCAAACTTTTGTTTCAAATTTACAACCCACAATCCTATATTTTAATGCGTAGTATAACCCATTAAAATTGTGCACATAGAAAAATATTATGAAGAATTGAATCCATAGAACTATATAAATTCCTCAAGTTCGAGATTCTAGGAAGCAAGAAATTATCCAACAGCATAGGATAAAATGATTTTGGTTCATCTAGAATCATTAGTTGAACACCACAAATATTTAGTACTTGTATAGTTCAAGTAGCCCTCAACCTGCATAATTTTAAATGATTATATCAACTCTAAATATATAGTTTTTTATTCACAAAAAATTTTTAAAATATTAATACCATTGAATCTTTTATTTTATATTAGAAAAAATCATGAATGAAGATTAAATGAAATACTTCATAGTTTTCCATGCCTATTTTCAGGCTAATATTCCACATTTGTATCATTAATAAACAACATTTATGAAAGATCGCATGAATATTCTATAAAAAACAACTACATAGTGGAACCAATTAGAACATTTAAAATAACATTTAATAATAAGAATTGATATCCTTGTAAAGTTTCCTGATAATAAACGAGGCTAACTCTTTATATAGAATCCAATATGAATTTGAGTATTTCAAGTTCCAGAATATCATCTTGAGTATCCCTACATGATTAATCCTGTGATAATCTCATTTAATTCTTAATAAAACAATATAATACATGTATTCATGGTTTATATATAATTAATTATTAAAAATAAAACAAATAAAAACCCAATTATATCTATAATAAACTTAAAACAAATTCAAAAATGAAATATTATGTAAAACAGATTATTTTTCTATGTTCTTGTATAAATTTAAAGTACCACTTAGGAAAATCCATGTATAGGATTCACATGTTGGATTTATATATGGGATTAATGTAGGTGAATCAAGTAATCAATTCAACATGTTAGTAAATTCATTATGTATCCAAAAATCGATGGAGCTGAATTTGGAAAGTTATGGACAGCTTGATTTAAACAATTTCATACTTAAAAAAGACCTTAAAAATGAAAAAGAAAGCTTTATCCCCAATATAATTATATTTTTATAATTTCATTTTATTTCTATATAACTAATAATCACCTTAATTGGACTTATATAACTCATGTTATTATCAAAATATTTTATAAAATTAGTTCTGGAAAACTACATATTTTAGACAAAAAACATGTAGTAAATTCTAACCAAAATTATAACATAAGAGAGATTTTTTTAGTGTTTTTGTATTCTAATGAAATTTATATAAATGTTTTATTTCCAATAAATCAATAATAAGTCAATTTGGAGTTTTTATCCCAAGTTATGGTAGAAATATAGAAGGTATATGATTCTAGAAAATCTGTTATGTGGGAGAATTGACTACATGGATATTGGCTACATGGGAGATTTGGATATGGGGGAATAGTAATTTAGTTACATGTTAATAATAAAAACCTATATAAATTATATTTGAATATATAAAATAACATTTTATCCTAGGAACATTTCATGATACTTGTAGAACAAGTTATAGACAATCAAAACATGAAATCTCAAGATACATTAAGAAAATAATAAAAAGATATAATCAAATTTAAGGATTATTTTAATTAATTTATATGATAAAATAAATAAAAAACTTGATAGATCTATTATAAAACAATATAATCAATAAAAAAATGAATAACAAAGAAAGAAAAACTAAAATAATATTAAAACATAATAATGTTATGAGAAATTATAATTATATAAATCAAAGTATTTAGACTAATGATAAATAAAAAATTTAATATTTTGTATATATCAAAACAATGTATTAAGATTTTAAATACTTATGTTATAGGTATAAAACAAATAAATCTATGTAATTATCAAATCATAAAGTGGTTCAAGGATCCACTCAAAAGTTTCCACCTTTTTTATTATTACAAAACCAAGTATAATTTCAAAAATTCTCCCCCATTTTAAAATTATCAAAAAGATAAATATTATATAGATAAATTATCCTCTCTATTAAATGATTGAGTTTATTCCTCTATTTATGTAATGCCCTGACCCCAGAAGTCTGGAGCTGGTGCATTATTTTATTACATTAGCATGATTACATGGAATCAAATCTTGAAGGACCGATCAATTTAGTAGTCTTTAAAAGATAAATTACATACATGACACCCATAATACATTGTTAAATAGGAAATACAAGAAAGATACATAAAAAATCCATCCTTGAATACTTATTCAAAGAGTTCTTCTTTATTACCTGGGGAAAGGAAACATAATAAGGGTGAGATCAAATGCTCAGTAAGGGTAAGTAAATCGGAATAAATAATGAATCAATAGGAATAAATTAACATGGAAAGTTGAATAACTAATAAAAAATTCCATAAAAATAAATAGATAATTAAATATCAATATTTCAAGGTAAGAAACTAAAAACACATGTTATTAAATCAATGAAATAAAAATGAAATGCATCTGTAGATATGTCGACGCAAAATCTCATGGATAAATAATAACTGAATTCTAAATAAAAGAAATTCTTAATTATAAGACATAATGTTTATTAGGAACATGATACCTTTACTTTCAAGAGACAGTTCAAACTATTTGGCTAACTAATTTTCCTCATGATATGATTGATGCATCGAGGGTCTTGCATTAACTGACCATCAACCTGTAGGGCTTTCTTTAAACGATCCCCAACCCGTGTATTGCATTTCCCAAGCCTTCCTCATATATTTAATAAAAAAAGTGCCTTATAAAATATCCAAATTGAATAAATAATATGTATTTATCAATAATACCTCAAATTAGGATAATAAACAACAAGGTTTTTTAGCATTAAAACATTCTTGAGGAAAAATAAACTTTAATCATTCCAAAGTTTCTCATACCACTTGAAACATTTAAATAATAATTACATATGAATTAAATTAAACTTATAATATCATTATAATAAGTATATTCATGATATATTATGTCAAATGGCACTATATACACCAAATAAAAGTTAAATGGTGCATAAAAAACAAGTCCCAATAAATTGTAAATTGAGACAAAATATTTAACCTTATCTTTCCTTTTTGTTGTGTGGTATTTATCCTCCTATATAGTGGTTTAAAATATGTTACTAACTAATATAATAACTATACTCATGTTTATAATATCATATTTTAACTTCTTATAATATCTCATTACCTATTTGTTAACAACTTTCATTAGTTTTACTATTTTGTGAGTTAATTGCCTAGTTTTCTTGAGTATGTTTTAACTTTTTATTTATTGTTTTCATTATTAGATAATGGGTTAATCATATACATAATATAAAACATGACTTAATTATCATATCTAATCATTATATATTTATTTATATTATTCAATCAAATTTTGAGATTAGAAATGAAGTGCACCGTTCATGGAGACGGTAGGTCGTACATACACATGAATGCTACTTTCATTTCTTTGTTATATTAAAATAATGAAAAATAAATTATAAATATGTATATTATAATTATATTATCATATATTTTTTATATATGTTACATAGTTTTATTAAAACTATCCTTTATACATTCCATGTATAGTATGAATGAGTCATATCGCTTTGAGGGGGCGGAAGTCCACACTTCCTCAAACGAAATTATCATATTTACACAAGATAGAAAGAAAAAATGTATGTTATAAATAAAAATTACAAAAGAATAAATGAATTATAAATATAATATATAACATATATAAACATATTTTTCATTATAATGGCCACCATGATAGGTGTTAAAAGAAAAATGAGCAATTTTCATTTCATGAGGCAGTAGTTCTCCGTACACAAAAATAGCATATTTGTTACCCATTAGAAGGAGGTGTATGTAAGTGTAGGTAGAAACCTTTACATAAAAACATACTAGTATATTTATTGTTATTTTTTATTATATAATAATGTAATAAATATATTTTAGTGGGAATATAATAGAAATTAAACTAGAGAGCTTGATAGAAGATGTTACCTCTTAATCGGGTAACTACTTTTGGTTTGTACCAAAATGATTTTTTGTAAGGATTAATACCCAAAGTGAGAATTCAAGGTTAATGGTAGGGATTTTGGGAATCTATTTGGTCATATATTGTCTGAACCTAAGTGTTTTTATAGGTTTTATTATTGGGGATAGGTGGTTACCTTTTATAGGGAAGGAAAAGGACTCACTTGGAATTTTTGGAAACAAGTTAGGTGTGCACATGTTCTTACCTAAAAAAAGTCATAAAAACCAAAAAAACCCAATAATGGAAGTTTTATGGCCTATATATGTTTATAAAATGTGTTTTTACAAGTTTATAGGTCATTTGGGACCTTAAGTTAAAGGTTTAGTCCTTTATTAAGCTTAATTTTTTCTTAATAATTGTAATTAATTTTAATTACAGTCACTAATATTTTCTGTAAAAGTTTAATTTTAACTTATTATAAATTACAAATATTTTTTATTCCAAATATGTAATCATCTTTTTCAAATTCCAATCACATAAGTGGAAAAAAATAATTTAAGAATTCAGCCCGCGGGTGGGACGACAATGAGGGTTTTTAATGTAAAAATGTCCAAAATTTTGATAAGTTTTTACATTCAATTTTAAAGTGAAATTGATCCCAATTACCTAAATTGTATTAATTGATAAAAATATAATCTCATAAAACTTTAATAACAATTAAAATTATAATTTAACTATATAAATAAATTAGACAAAAAAGTAGTTTTGAATTAAATTTCAATATTTATCATTATTCATTAAAAATGAATCTTCAGCGAAAAATACCAAAATTTCACCCTAACCAAATTTTTATGATTATATTTAAAATAATAAGTTTATTTTAATTTAATAAATTTATAAAAGGTTCAAAATTTGTAATTAAAATGGGTTCTCCATTAAAAGGCAGAAAAACTAATTTTAATAAAAATATAGTAATTTATGTGTAATATTGCGTTTGTTCTTATCTTATGCCTATCTAAAATATATTATATGGGTGTAAAAATATTTATTTGAATATATAATATATAAATTTACTATATAAACTCTCTAAAAGTGTTATAATTTAATTTACTATACAAAATGTCATTAAGTATTGTTTTGTTTAAATTGGATGTTGTGTATATTATCAAAAAAATATGATGGAAAATATGGTAAAGTCTTAGGGTGCTACATTATTCCCTCCTATAAAAATTTCATCCTCAAAAATTTAGGGTTATTACCTTCAAAATATTTTGGTAGTTTTCCTTAAAAGAATCATTTTGTTCCCATGTTGTTTCCTCTATTTTTGTGATTTCTCTAGAGTTCCTTTACTAGACGAGTTATCCAATTTATCAATACATTCTCTCTAGTATCAAGAATCTAGATGAGTTTTTTATAATGAGAAATTTCAGGTTTCAACTCTATTTTATTAGAGACAATAACATTTATTGGTTCTAGTATGTACTTCCTTATCATAGATATATGGAACACAACATGTACCATTGATAGATTTTGCAGAAATGTTAAACGATAAGCAATGACTCCAACCATATCACGAATTTTGAAGGGTATGATTAACTTGGGACTTAGTTTTCCCCTCTTACTGAACCTGATAACACCCTTACATGGAGATACCTTTAGAAAAACATGATCTCTAACTTGGAATTCCAAATATTTTCTCTAATTATCGTCATAACACTTTTGCCTATTTTGAGTCATTTTGATATGAGACTGAATATCATTTACCTTTTTCATTATATCTTCAACAAGTTTTAGGCCTATACGTTTACTTTATCCAACTTAATCCCAACAAGTTTGAGTACAAAACATCTTTCTATATAATGATTCATATGGTTTCATTTGAATACTTGAATGGAAAATATTATTATAGGAAAATCCCACCAAAGGTAAGTATTGATCCCACATACCTTGAAATTCAAGTGCGAATGACCTCAACATGTCCTCCATTGTTCGAATTGTTCTTTCATAATTTCCATTATTTTGAGGATGGTAGGAAGTTCTTAAATGAATCTTAGTTTCAAGATCCTTCTAAAGACTCTTCAATAATTTTTATGTAAAGAGGGGGTCTCGATCTAAGACAATTGATAGGGGTGTTCCATGAAGTCTGACAACTTCATTAATATAGACCCTTGTGTGGTGCTTAAGAGGAATTCTTCTATTATAGTAAGGAAATGTTTAGATTTGGTTAGGTGATCAATGATAACCCATATTGAATCATTATTTCTAGAAGTATTTGGAATTATCTTGAAAAAAGAACAAATTAATTTTATCCCATTTCCACACAGGAATAGGAAGAGGTTGTAGGACTCCTTTAGGATGCTTCCTTACATATTTTACTTGTTAACAAACCAAAAATCTAGAAACATAATCTAAAATTCATCACTTCATGTTATCCCGCCAAAAGTGTTTGTTCAATTCTCTATACATCTTTGTGCTACTAGGGTGTGTAGAGAAATTTTAGCTTTGAGCATCATCCAAAAATTATCTTTTTAGCTCAGGTATATATGAGACACAAATCCTCTTTCTAAATTTTCGAACACCATCTTCACAAACAAAGTTTTCTAATTTCCCTTTGTTCATTCCATTGATTTTCTTCTGAAAGTACTCATAAACATATTAATAATTCTGTATCCTCTCTAATAAAGATTATGTTTCAGTCATTTTAAAGATTATTGATGTCTCCCCTTCCTTAGAAATTCATATATCCATCTTTACTAGATCCTTGAAAAAAGGATCCTTCTCAATCTTCATTTGGGTTATAACTCCATGATCCTTACTAATCAATGAATCTTACCCCTTATTTTATTTCCCTGGATGGTAGTGTATTGAGAAATAATAATCCTTGAGTAGATAGAGTTATCACCATTGTCTCATGTTGAGCTCTTTTTGTGTGAATATGTATTTAAAGCTTTTATGATGTGTGTATATTTCACATTTATCACCATAAAGATAATGTCTCCATATATTCAAAGAAAATATTACAACTGCTAACTCAAGATCAGGGGTTTGATAGTTCTATTTGTGAGTTTTCAATTGCCTTGATGCAAATGAAATGGCTTTATCATTTTACATTAGGACACAACCAAGTCCCTTCTTCTAGGAATCACTATATATGACAACCCCATAACTTCAAGATAGTAGAGTCAAAATTAGAGAATTAACTAATGTTCTCTTTATATCATCGAATCATTCTTCGCATTCCTTCATCCAAACAAACTTAACCCCTTTTCGTGTAATTTGGGTTAATGGGTTATCCAATCAAGCAAAATTATGAATGAATCGTTGATAGTAAGCTACCAAACCAATGAAACTACATACCTTAGTTATGTTTTTTGGTTTATTCCATTCTCTGACTGCCATTTTATTTGCAGTATCAATTTTCATTCTATCCTTGGATAAAATATGGAAAAGAAAACAAACTTCTTGAATCTAGAAATCACACTTGATAATTTTACCATATAAATCTTCCCTTCTAAGAGTCTTAAGAATAATCTGCAAGTAATTATCATGTTCCTTATAGCTTTTGGAATACACTAGAATATCATGAATGAATACCACAATAAAATCATAAAGATATTACTTGAATACTTTATTCCTTAGGTCCATAAAAACAGAGGGTGAATTAGTCAATTCAAATGGAATTATTGTAAAATTTTAATGTTATACCTCATCTGAAATTCAGTCTTCAAAATGTCATCCTTCTTCACTCGCAATTGGTGATACCCAGAACGAATATCAATATTTGAAAAATATTTTTCTATGTGATGTTGATAAAACAATTCATCATTGCAAGGCAGAGGGTACTTGGTCTTTATTGTAATGGAATTTATTTCCCTATAATCATTGAAAAACCTCATATATCCATCTTTCTTTTTAAAAAAGAGGACATAATCTCTCCATGGTAAAATACTAGGGAAAATAAATCCCTTACTACCCAAATCCTCTAGTTTTTTCTTCAACTATACCAATTCTATAGTTTTTATTCTATAGGGAGATTTTGATATTGTCATTTCATTAGGTATTAGATCAATTGATAATTTAACCTCACGTTCTGGGGGATGTCAAGGTAAATCCTCAAAAAATACATCAATGCATTCTTGCACAATTGTTACATTCTCGATTTTAAGATTACCTTCTTTGTAACTAGAGGTTGTTTTCTCTTCTTCCCCAAAAATTTCATTTTGTAGAGCTACTGGAGGTGGATCTTGATAATAATCGGGTGAGGAAACTTCTACTCTAAAGATGAGGGATTCAACATTTTCCTCACAAATCATAACCTCCTTTATTTTGAAATAAATATTGGCAACATCTTTTGAGAGCAAGTCCATATCGAGGATTATGTAAAATTAAACCATAGGTATGATGAAATGGTAAGAACATAAATAACATTTATGTGTCATAATTAGTACTGACCAACACATCTTTTTTTCAATGAAACTTCCATTAAGAGTTTTTATTAACAACTATCTTATTAAATCAAAAGGTAAATGTCTAATTTTCTTGGGAAACTAGGTAGATATAAAAGAGTTTTATGATCTAGAATCAAATAGTGCATTGGAAAAAATTTAAGATATGATTTTTGTACCTACCACTATGTCATTTGGCACTTCAACCTCTCACATAGTGATCTCATATGCTTTTCCATCTCCCCTTGGCCTCTTCTATGGTAAATTCCCTTGATTCTTGTGGAATTAATTTGAGTAATTCCTCATATCCCTACATATGAAACACTGAATATCAGTGTTTTACTTCTTCCCTTTACATATTTAATATGATGACCCTTTTCACCACGCTTAAAACAAACTCTCATTCCCTTCAAGAATTTCCCATATTGATATTTTCTACAGTTCTCACAAGGTGGGAATTACTTCATTCCCTTATTATTCTTTGATACAATCTCTTTCTCATGATGTTTGGAAAACCTCTTCTTCTCTTGATTTCCTTTTAATACATAAGCTATTGATAATTAATTCTCCTTCTTGATGGTACATAAAACTACTTCTTCATATAATGAAAAAATCTGAGAAACCAGTGCCCTTCAGAGATTTGGCTTAAGAACTTAAAATAAGTGGTCGGTCTTGCACTCCATTTTGTGTATATAATTTTTATAATACTTGGATAACCTTGTAAAGTTAGATTTATAATCTGAAAAACTATCTGCTTCCTTTTCCTTTAAGCTAAGGAAATTCCTCTTCATCTCAATTTATTGATCACTAGGGAAGTATTTATCGAAGAATGTGTCCTTGAAAGTCTTCTATTCCATAAGTTCAATTTCTTTTTCCTCCCTAGTATTATAGATTAGAGACCACCACTGATCAGAATCACCTTGAAGACAATATACCACAATTGTAACCTTTTCCTTTTCACTGCATTCCAAGGACATAAATATCTTCTCAAGAGACTTAATCCATTACTCAGTTACAATTAGATTAGTAGTCCCACTAAACAATGGGGGATTATGCTGCATAAAGCAATCCAGCATTGGATATTATCTCTGTGGAATAAGTTTCTCCATTTAGGAAAGGTTATTTGTTATAACCTGATTAAGTTTCCCTAATATAATCATAATTTTTTCTGTTACAATACTAGCTATATTGGTTTCCTTAGGGGGTAAATCTCTGCATTTTCCCTGAGTATTGATATATTTCATCCTTCCAAACACCATTTCTAAAAAATGGAATACACTGGATTAGATCATAATATATAATTCCAAATATGGTATAGCCAAAAACATAAATTTATACATCTTAAATATTAGAATCATAAACTTTGGTTACTTTGGAGGCATCATTACTTTTAAATACTTCATAATGGTAGGTAAATAAAATGTGAATTATCCTAAGAAAATATCTCGGGAGTGTCAAACCAGGTGTGCAGTAAGGCCCATTGTCCTATACCGGGTTACCCTAAGTTAGGTCTAGAACACATTTTTAGAGTTATTACTCCTAGATGCATATGTATGAGAACCACGTCTACTTGTAGTAGATAGACAGGGATGTATTTCTATGAATACCCATATAATCACTACCTTACCAAAATTCTAGGATGTTCATGAATACTTATCCTCACTGTCTAACTTAGATTTGTGCTCCCTGAATTAAGTTTTCTAAATCTAGTTTCCAAGGTTGCTTATAAACCTCCCTTTTATACCAACTGTAATGCCCAGACCTCAGATGTTCGGAGCTGGTGAATTATTTTATTACATTGGCATGATTACAAGGAATCAAATCCTAAAGGACCAATCATTTTAGCAGTCTTGGGAATCCCCATTATATACATGATACCCATAATACATTGGAAAATATGAAATATAATCAAGATACATAAAAAGAAAATAAATTTTATCCTTTAATGCTTATTTAAAGAGTTTTTTTCATAACTTGGGGAAAGAAAACATAGTAAGGGTGAGCTCAAATTCTTAGTAAGGGTAAGTAAAATAGAATCAATAATGAATTAAAAGGAATAAATTAACATGGAAAGGTAAATACATGATAACACATGCCATAAAAATAAATAGATAAGGAAATATCAATATGGAATGGTAATAAAATAAAAACACATATCATTAAATCATGGAAATTAAAATTAAATGCATCCATATATTTATCGACGTAAAATCTCATGAATAAATAATAATTGAATTCTCAATAGATGAAATTATTAATTATTATATTTCATGTTTCCTAGGAACATGATACTTTCACTATCAATAGATAGTTTATAATATTTTACTAACTAATTCTCCTCATGAGACTACTGATACATAGAGGGGATTGCATTAACAGGTCCCCAACCCAGAAGGCTTGCTTTAAATATTCCCTAACCTTTGTATTTCATGTCCAAATAATTCCACATATATTGAATAAAAAATATTACTTATAAAATATCCATATTGAATAAATAATATTTATTATCAATAATACCTCAGAGTATGATAAGTAACAACAAATGTTGTTGACATTAAAACATTATTTAAGAAAAATAAACTTTAAACATTCCAAAGTGTATCATACCACTTGAAACATTTAAGTCATAATTCCCTGTGAATTAAATGAAACTTATAATATCATGAGAATAAGTATATTCATGATATATCATGTCAAAGGGTATTATATAAATCAAATAAAAGTGAATTTGTGCATCATAAAATAAATCTCAATTTAATGTAAATTGAGACTAAATCTCTTAACTTATAATTTTTTTTGTTGTGTGGTATTTATCATCATATATAGTGGTTTAAAATATGTTACTAACTAATATAATAACCATGATCATGTTTATAATACCATATATTAACTTCTTATAATATCTCATTACCCATTTTTTAAGAACTATCATTAATTTTACTATTTCAGGTGTTAATTTCCTTGTTTTCTTGAGTAAGTTTTAATTTGTTATTTATTGTTTTCATTAATTAGATCATTGTTTAATCATCTAAAGAATGTAAACCATGAATTAATTATTATATTTAATCATTATATATGTATTTATATTATTCCATAATATTTGGATATTATAAATGAAGTGCATCATTCATGGAGATGGTAGGTCGTACGTACACACGAACGCTACTTTCATTTCTTTATTGTATTAAAAGAATAAAAACTAAATGATACATATGTATATTATAATTCTATTATAATATATATTTTATATATTTTACATAGTTTTATTAAAATTTTCCTTTATATGTTCCATGTATAGAGTGAATTATTCATATCACTTTGAGGGGCAGTAGTCCACACTTCCTCAAACAAAATTATAGTATTTACACAAGATGGAAATCATAAATATATGTTCTAAATAAAAATTACAGAAGTTTAAAGACATTATAAATATAATATATAACATATATAAACATAGTTTCTATCATAATTTTCACAATTATAGGTGGTAAAGGAAAAATAAACAATCATCATTTCATGAGGTAGTAGTTCGTCATACATAGAAACAGTATGTTAGTTACCCATTAGATAGAGGTGCGTGTAATTTTAGGTCAAACCATTTACATAAAAAATCTTAGTATATTTAGGATAATATTTGTTTTATGTAATAATGCAATAAATATATTTTAGGGGGTGTATAATTGAAATGAAACTAGAAAGATTGAGAGAAGACATTACCTCTTAATCAGGTAACTTCTTTTGGTTTATACCAAAAGGCTTCCCTGGAAGGATTCCTTCCCAAAGAGAGGATTAAAGGTTGAGGGGATGGATTTTGGTAATATATTTGGGTATATATTGTATTCACCTATGTGTTTTTAGAGGTGTGAGTAATGGGTAGAGGTGGTGACCTTTTATAGGGAAGAAAAAGGACTCACTTGGAATTTTTGGAAATAAGTTAGGTATACACATGTTCTTACCTAACAAAAGTCATACCAAACCAAATAAACTTAAAAATGGAAGTTTTATTTCATATATATGTCCATAATATTTGTGTTGTATAATTTTATAGGTCATTTGGTCCCTTAAGTTAAAGGGTTAGTCGTTTATTATGCCTAATTTTTTCTTAATAATTGTAATTAATTTTAATTACTTACACTAATATTTTTTGTCAAAAACTAAGTTGAACTTATTAGAAATTATAAATTAATATAATTAAAAATATGGAATAAATTTTTCTAAATTACAATCATATAAGTGGAAAAATTAATTTAAAAATTCATCCTACAGGAGGGACGACAATGCAGATTTTTAATATAAAAATGTACAAAAGTTTGATAAGTTTTTACATTCAATTTTAAAGTGAAATTGATCCAAATTAACAACATTGGATTAATTGATAAAAATATAATCTAATAAAACTTTAAGAACAATTAAAATTATAATTTAACCATATAAATAAATTATATGGAAAAGCATTTTTGAATTAAATTTCAGTATTTTCACTATTCATTGAAAAATAAATCTTCATCTAAAAATACAAAAATTTCACCCTAACATAATATTTATGTTTTTATTTTAAATAACAAGTTTAGTTTGATATATTAAATTTATAACATGGTCAAAATTTGGATTTAAAATGGGTTCTCCATCAAAAGGCGGTAAAACTACTTTTAATAAATATATAGTAATTTATGTGCAATATTGGGTTTGTTATTATCTTATACCTATCTAAAATATATTATATGAGTGTAAAAATATTTATTCAAATATATAATATACAAATTTACTATATAAACTCTCTAAAAGTGTTATAATTTAATTATCCATGCAAAATGGGACTAATTATTATTTTGTTTAAATCGAGTGTTGTGTATATTATAAACAAAATATAAAGAAAAATAATGGTAAATTATTGGGGTGCTAAAATTTATCTGAAATATTATAATTAATAAGAATAAATATTAAAATTTTGAAAAACTTTTCTTAACATGTATATTTCAAAACATTTGTCACGGAGGCGTTTTAAAATGAGAATAATTTTAAAAGTTATTTATGAAAAGTAATGAGAAATCATAAATAAACTATAGTTTTATCCAAAATAAAATATTAAAATGTAATATAAAATCATCTAGTATGTATTAGAAGTATTAAAATAGAAATATAATGCACAAATTTTTATATAAATTAAGAAATGGTAATCTAAAAAATAAATTCCATATTTACATATTTCATGTAAATATAAAAATCTAAAAATATAAACACACAACAACTCTACCTAAATTCATTCCATATAAGTGAAAAATTAAATATCCATTATACCAAGTTCTAATTACATTTTATAAAACATATTAAAATATAGGTGCTTAGTATAGATATAATCAATTTAATTTTCAATAGAAATAAATCCCAGACTTATATTTCCTTTTTGTACATAATCTCTACGAAAATGAAATTTAACATAAATATGCTTAGCACTAGAGTGTTTTAATGGATTTTTAGAAATAAAAATATAATAATTATTGAAAAAATATATAGTAAAAAACAAAACCAAAATCATAAAGAGTTTTTTTAATCCATAAAGATGGAACACAACATGGTGCAATAGCTATATATTATTATTCAATAGTTGAAAGATAAACATAATTGTATTCTTTAAATCCCATGAAACTAAAGATTTAACAATTAAATTGGACATACCTGAAGTTCTCTTTCTATCAATATTTCATCCACAAAAATCAAAATTAGAATAAATTGTTAAATCAAATTTGGTTTTAGTGGATTAAAATAAATCAATATTCAAATATCCTTTAAGATATATAATGATAATTTTAACATATTTAATGTGAATTTACTTAGGGTCTCTTCAATATCTAGAACACATGAAAACTAAGAAAATTAAATTATCCTTAGAAGTGGTTAAATATAATAAAATTCCAATCATTCCCCTATAAGTTTAAAAAATCAATAGATTTTCTAGGTTTATCTAAATCTAATTTGTAAGTACTCATGGGATTATTTTAACTTTTAGAATATTATAAAACAAATATAATGACTAATTATATAGAATACATGGATTGATTTAGGAAAATACCATCATCTCTTTGAAAAATTTATAAACCAAGGAAGAATTCCATTTCCCCCATAATACTCATATCAAATTCAGAAGTCATCAATTTTGAAAATTCATTACAAAGATTTTCATTTGAAGATATAAATATAATATTATAAACATAAATTTATTTAATAAAAATATCATAATAACATTTCTTAATAAAAAAATACAGTCAATATTTCATTTCACAAAATTGTTTTTCAAAATAAAACTAGTTATCCTTTTATACCAATCTGAAGGATCTTATTTCAAACCGTGTAATGCCTTATATAATTTAAAACTTGATCAGGATGATTATCATTTTCAAAAACATGGGTATGTTTAAATTATACTTCTTCATAAATATATCCATTCAGAAAAGTGGTTTTGACAACCATTTTAAATAATTTGAAACCATGAAAAACAAAACACGTGAATAATATCCTAATTACTTATAATCTTAAAATAAGTGAAAAATAATCCTCAAAATAAATGAATTTCTCTTGAGAATAACTTTGAGAAACTAATATTACTTTATTATTAACTATATTTATCAAGTTTATTTCTAAAGATTCATTTTGTTCCAATAACATGAGAATTATTGTAGTGAAACTAAAGTCCAAAAATTATTCCTAATAAACTGATTTAATTCATATTACATATCCATGATACAATTAGTGTCATATATAGCCTCATGAATGTTATTAAATATAAAATTATAAATAAAGAAATTATAATCACTCACATTCATAATAGATTTTCTAGTATTAAATTTTGATTCAAAATAACCAATAACATTATCTATGGGATGATCTCTATGAGTATTCCATGATTTTTCATGAATAGGTTCATATTGAGAAGAAATAGACTCCCACTAAATATGTGCATCTTTTTCTTGAATAAATTTCTCTTTAAAATTAATGTCTCTAGATTATTCCTCAATTTTTTTAATATCATCATCGCTTTTACTTAAAGACTTTTCATCAAACTTAACATGAATCGATTCTTCAAAAACCATGGTTATTTTATTATATACTCTATATTCCATAATATTATATAAATATATTAAGAAAATTACTTCATAGTATTTTGAATCATATTTACCTAAACCATCCTTAGTATTAATAATAAAAAATTTATAAACAATGACTCTAAAATAACCAATTTTAGGTTTTCTTCCCTTCCAAAGACCATACAGTGTCTTTTTTAACAAGGGTCTTCAAATGATTCTATTAGAAACATAATAGTAATTATTAATAGATTATACTAAAAAATATTTATGTAGATTATACTAATCTATCATGGTTCTAGATATTTATTGAAGTGTTCTATTTTTCCTCTCTATTACACCATTTTTTTGTGTTTTAGGGGATAAAAATTGTGAAAATACACATTTTACCCACAAAAATGTATAAATTTTAGATTCTGGAATTCACCACCATGATCACTTCTAATTGTATTAATTAAATTAACTTTCTCATTTTGAACCAATTTACAAAGAGTAACGAACTAAGATAAATTATGAGATTTAAGAGTAAAAATGTAAACTCATTTGTATCTTGTAAAATCATCTATAGTAACAAAAAAATAGCTTTTACTACCTAAAATATAAATTTTAATTGGGGAAAATAAATATAAATGAATCATATCATGATAAATTAAATTTTTTACTTCTTTAACTAACTTAAAACCAAAATTTGGTTGTTTAACTTTTAATCAAGAGTCGCATACAAAGGTGTTGTCCACTTTTAATTTTGTTAATTTTAATACAGTTTGGTACTTGGAAACCTTGTACAATAACCTAAAATTGAAATATACCAACCTACTATTCCAAAAAAAATTAGATTTTATATAATTTAAATATTTGACATTTTGATCATTAAATATTGAAAATTTAATTGAAAAAATATAATATTTTTGGTTTTCATAAAATAATGTAGATTTATCCTTAAAAACAATTCATTTTTATTTTTTAAATTTAACAAACATTTCATCTCACATAGATAATAAATTCTCATTAAATTATATTTTAAACCATTAAAATATAAAAACTTAAAAATAATAAAAAAATCAGAAATTCCAACTTCACAATAAGCTTTTAACTTTCTTTTTGAATTGTCAACAAAGGTTATATTACCTGCATCACATTGATTGAATGCTATAAAGTTGGAAATATCACCAGTCATGTGTCTTTATCATCTACTATCCATGTACTAGATATCCTTTTTTATTCTCCTAATACATATTTCCTATAAGAATATTAAATAAAGCCTTGGAATATGTGAAAATTTGGGTCCTATGGGATTAGAATACATATTTTTGGGAACCTGGATAGATTTTAAACACTTTTTTATAGTAAATTTAGATGATAAATATTAATAAATAAAAGCCTTCGTAATTCCTGTAGAGTGTGTAAATCTCAAGGAACACTCATTGTCATGATGACATTTCAAATGAAATCTAAAACAAGTAGCAGTATATGCACTCCAATTAGATATTTTAAAAAAGAAAGTCTTTCACATTTTAGGTAAATTATTATCATAACCCTGACTGGTTCTCCTTTTGTTCATTTTATTAAACCTCCTCATTTTATAAAAATTTTATCTTCCTTGAACAAAAATGGATAGATTTGACTTTAAACTTTCAAATTCATTTTTGAGCTGTTAATTATCCATAATAATATAATAAAAAAAATTTATTTCAAATTAATGAAACATATAGATAAAATTAACCTCTTTCTTTAATTCATCATTTTCATCAAGATCATTTTCATATTTTTTATCATTTCCCATATTTATATGAGTATATTTTTTTATCCTAGATAGATTTACTCATATTTTCACCCTCATTAAGAGCATTATTGTATTGAATCTTAAGGTTCTTGTATAAACCTATAAATTTATCATATTTATGTTCAAGTCTATAAACTTCTTTAAATAATTCCCCAATAATGGATTTTTTAATTTCATATTCAAAAGAAGAATAATAAGTAGAATCACTTAATTGATTTGAAGAATCCATCAAACATAAGTTGGTAACATCCTTTTTAGAACCAAATTCTTCACCAGTACTAAAATATTTAGTATAAATCCATCATATATCCATTTTATTCTATTATTTCTTATAGTGTCTCCTCTTATTTTTTTCCTTATTTAATCTTAGAAATTTGGGCTTGATGTTCCCCCTTTTCCTACACTCGTAACAAATTACATATTGAGTATCATTATAAATGAAATAACCTTTATTTTTATCCTTTTAATAATACTTAGGATAGTCTTCATAGGATCTTTTGTAACCTTTATTCCTTAAATATCCACCTTTGAAATATAGGTTGTATCATTCATGTCACTAATATTTAATTCAAAATTAGAATATTAATTGGTAACATTTTATTTAAAATAAATTGCATTCCTTTTTGAATTATCTTATTTAGAAAGATTTTTTAGTTCTAAATCATATTATAATAATGAAAAAATATGATCATTAATATTATATACCTTGAAATTATTACAGTTATCTATAACTAACTTTTTTCAAGACAATTCTTAGGAAGTGATCTAATAACTCTTTCAACAAAAATAGGATTATCCAGAGTCTCTCCAAAATAACTCATACACTTTACAATGATTGTAAACCTATGAAACATTTGATTAATAGTTTCATATTCTCCCATTTTAAATACATGACATTTATCTCTTAACAAGAACAACTTAGTTATAATAAGTTTATGAGAACCAAGATGTGTAACTTACAGAATTTTCTATATGTCATGAGCAGTTTTATATACTAAAACATGACTATAAACATCTTATTTATTACACAATTTAAGATATTTTTCACCATTTATTTCAAAACATACCTTACTACATCATTGAAAACAAATGATTTAGGTTCACCTTCAATCAACTTATATGGTTTTTACATGATTGTATAATGATCAATGTTTATTTTCTTTAAGAAATCATTCATTCAATATTTCAAATAGCCATAATCAGTACCATCACAATGGGGTGGTTTTTGAGTTATCCATCTATCATTTTAACTAGTTCCTTACATATTACATATATCTTTTCCCCTTAATAGTTAAGTTAGAAAATGGTCATCGTAAAAAATAATATATATAAAGAGATCTAGGGGTCAACCTCTAATACCAATTGTTATCCCAGAGTTAAGATAAAAAAATATTCAAGAGGGAGTGAATTTTATTTTTAAATAATATTTTAATGAAATTATATATCAGAGTTATACTTTTAATGTAGTGGAAAATAAAAATGAAAATGAACACATGATATTTTTATAGTAGTTCTGATCTAAATGATCCTACTCCACTCTTAACCCCTCTCACAGATTGAGAGATATGGAACCCACTATAACCAATATAATGGAATATTATAAGGACTTTTTCCCACCTAGAGTCACAACATAATTACAAATCCTTTCTCCCCTAGAGGCTTGAACCCAACAATCTCTACGTTTTTAACCCATTATGGCACAACCTGAATAGTTTTCATTTTCCCTTAGATGCACAACCTAATGTCTGACTTTTTTTTGGAGTATCAACCCACAATACTAAATTTTAATGGTTATTATAACCCATTACAATTACACATTTAGAAAAAGAATAGGCATAAGTGAAGCCACAGAATGAGATAAACTATTCAAGTTTGAGATTCAAGGAAGAAAGAAATTATCCAGAAGAAAAGGATCAAAAGATCTCAATTTGGCTGGGAGAAGTAGTTGAACACTAGAAAAATGCATTACTTGTACAATTTAAGGAATCCTCAACCTTCTTCAGGTGGTAGTTCGTTGTACACACGAACGATGATTTTGTATCTCATTTGATGGAAGACAATATGGATTTAGGTAATTAAATTAGAATAATAACATATTAGTATTTGGGATATACTTATTTTATTATATTATAATAATTAAATAATATTTTAAATAGGTGGAAGAAGAAATAAAATAAAAAAGGTCGGTTAAACATGATACCTCTTCTTTGGGAAACCTCCTTAGGTTAGAACCAAAATAATTATTAAGATGGATTTATGATCAAACCAAGGGCTCTAGGTCATGGGTATTAAAGTTAATAAGGAATTTTTGAAGGTATTTTCTGATAAAAAGGGATTTTAAGGTGTGAATAATAGAGGACAGGGGTAAATATTTATAAGTGAGGTGAGTGGCATGCTTGAAATTTTTTAAAATAAAAAGTTGTACCCACATTTTTCACATCTAAAAAGGCTTCTAAATAGACCATTATCTATATTTATACAATATAATGTTTAAATACTTCCATAAATAGATTTAATAAATGTTTTTATATTATTTTAACCCTTATCTTTTTAGTTTAACCAATCAGTAAACTTGTTTTCACCTTAACAATGGTAATTTATTTTTACTATTTTTGATATTCATTATGGTCAAAAAAATAATTTGACCTTATTAGATAATATAAAATATTATGATTAAAAATATGGAATATATTTTACTAAATTGAATTCATATAAGTGAAGACATAATTTAAAATTCATCCCACAGCCGCGATGAAAAATCGAGTTTTCAAGTAGTGTAGTTTTTAAACAAAAGATGTATTTATAGTAACTTTATGACTAATAATAATAATTTTATGAATAAAAATTAATATATATTTATATATAATCAATAAATTTTATTTAATTAATTACTCGTTATAGGTTATTTTAAATAATTATAAAAGATAAACATTATGTACTATAAAACAGTTTTCAGAAAAATACTATTTTTAAACCCAAAAATAAACTTATAATAAAATCAGATGTATTGATTATTAAAATTTAGTTAAGTGCATTAAATATTACTAAATAATACTTATGTTACTTTAAAAAATATTAAAAACAAAATTGGACTTTTAAATTACTTAATTTATTGATAAGAAAAGATAGCTTTACAAAAAATGGGGTTTTTACTATTCACTAAACAATCAATATATTCTAAAAATCACAAAATTTCATCCAATGTTAATTTTTATATTCTAATTTAAAAAATGAGGTTAATTTTATCAAATAAATTTTCTAAATTTTCTATAAATTAATTATAATATCTTCTTATAAAACAAATAAAAAATTATTTTTGAAGTAAACAAAATTTTTAAGAATAAAATTACTTTCCTAAATAATGACTGATTATTTACTAAGAATTTATAAATAATTTATATTGAGTAGTATAATTATATATATATATATATTAAATAAATTATTTAATACAAGTTATACCTATCAATTTAATAGCTATATTTTAATGGTTATATATTTTGTGGGTCGTTTAAGCTCAGTGTTGCATATTGAATACGCTATCGAACATAATGATATTATTTTAAAATATCAAGGTGTTACATCCTCTCCCCCACCCATTAATAAATTTCATCCTCATAATTTTTAATTTATCTTAGTAATTAATGGTTGTAAAATTGGAAAAAAAATATTGATGTTGGAAACCCACATCAAAAAATGGGTTAGCAAAACATCCTCTTGATAGAATGGAAAAGGAATTATGAGGGTCATCTGGAATAACACATACTAGGATTCAAAATAAAAGAAAATAGTTAGGAAGGTAATATCTAGACATGGAAGAAAATAATAATATTCTTAATAATTATAGAGAGTGATAGAGATCATTTATCACGAGTGAATGGTCATGATAAAATCAATAACCACAAAAACCATAAACCAAAGATATGTGAAAAAGGTCATTAATATCATCAGAAATGATGGTAATAGGAAAATATTTTGTTTCAAGATACTTTTCCTAGGTTTAAGGAATTACTTTACCATCTAGATTAATATTATGAGGAAATATAATTAATTTATGAGTATAATTTCATCCTTTTATCAAATTCCGCCATAATATCATCCTTTTCTCCAAATATAGAGTTTTCAAGGAAATTTTTTTTTTTATTCCTAGAGCACTAAAATGAAATTTTAAAGGACCACATAACCATAAAAGGGATAATAAAACTATTCCACCAATAATTATACATTAAAAAACTAAAATGTTTATATCATGGTCAGATAATTCCCAAAATGAATAAACCTTCATATGATAAAATAATATATTAATATCTAAAATTAATAGTAATACCAAAAGTTAAAACTAAATAATAACATATATAAATGACCCTATATCCCATATAACCTTAATAAAATCAACATTAAATATTTTTTGTCCTCAAAGATTATATCATACCTATTATATTATAATCAAAAAAAATATAGTGATCTTCTTCTGAAATAACATTAATCACTTAGTCACCAAATCACTTTTTAATATCATGGTCATATATATTATAAAACATGTATTTGAAAAATCACCTCAATATAAAATATCATATAAACCTAAAAGGTTATCAATACCTTAAAAATTATGTCCACAAAATGTAATGGAATACTTTAAATTAAACTGAAGATTTATATATACTTTAACCTAATAAAACATCTCTTAAAATGTCATTAATCACTTTAAGATTTCATCACTTAAACCCTTAAAAGGGGTGTCTAAGAATTTGAACTTGTGATCACACTTAATCTTATATATCTATGATGGTATCCATAACTCTTAAGAAAACCTCACATGAAAACTTTCTAATTTATAAAGTTGTCTAAACCCTCGTTAGATACCAACTATAATAGCTCGGAACCCACACTCTTGGATTTGGTGATAAAATCATAAACTTTATATTTCTGGATTTTATATCGATGAAGTTGGCCTAGTTTTCACCATCTAAAACTTACATCATAAAAAAAGGAAAGTTTGTATCACTTACATACCCAAGGAACTTTCAGGTTTAGAGCTTTGGAGAATTATGAAAAACTCTTACTTAAACAATTCTTATATATTTAAATGATCATTTCTCCCACTTAACCCATCTTTTCTTATTTGACATTAAATCATCATTATCATCCATATGAAAACCTTATAGGCATAATTCATTCAATATCATTTTTGATAGCCTAGGAAAATTAAACATAATAAGGGTGAGTTCAAATGATCATTAATGTTAAACATAATCATTATTAATTGAATATAATTAGTGGGTATGAGAAGAGAATAAGGGTATTATGACATAATCAAAGTGCATGATCATAAAATAATAATATCCATGACCATAAATACCAAGATCATCAAATATTAAAATGTGTAATAAGGATTTAGAAAGGGAAATAGTCATCAAAATCAGTAATCATGAGCCATGTGATATCAATCTTTAACCAAGGAAACATTTATAACCTACATCCATCACTATGAAAACATGTTGGTATCGTGGAATGTCATATTCATAACCTATTTTAAACACCTAATAGAAATAACTAAAGCCCAGTTAAATCCATAGGATAAACCATATAGTATATCCTTCCTTATTTCTCCTAAATACAAGGAACATTACCCAATTCATTGGATCATTATCTGATCACACCCATTGTATAATCTATATTAATCTCACCCAATTCTATCTAGGTGCACCCATCATATAAGCTATATCGAGATCACTTGTGAGATATAATGGGGATCAACCCTCCATATAATCTATATCGGGATCACCCATACATCATCAATAATTTTTAAGTACCATTCATGAATAAAAAATTTATAAGCCTTCACTTTTCAATCATGAAAAAAATCAATATTCTTTTACAGCTCAATTAACCTGTAGAAAACAAATGGGTTTTATAACAATCTCATAATCCATCCAAAAAAAGAATATATATGGTTCCAATACAATATATTCCAATTGGAGTATAGTGACATCATGGGTTTTTGATGTTTATTAAAGGAAACTCCATTAAAATATCATTAAAAAATCTTGAGGAAAATAACCTTTTCACTTGAGTAACATCAAAGGATTCCATCTTAAATGGAAAATGATTTTGAAATATAACCTATAAAATTTATTGAGATAAGTATCCCTTCCATTTTCAAAACACTTATTTAAAATCTAAAATTTTATTAAAAATTAAAGAAAAATTATCTTTGAAGAAAACATTGAATCTTAAAAAATGAACCTTTAAAATATTTAGTTTTCATGAAAACATAAAGTTCTATTCATGTTAAATACTTTAATACAAATATTCCTTTCACATTTTTGTAAGTAAAAATAAAAAAGTATATTGTTTATAAAAAGACTGAAAGATTCATTTTAAAACTTTTTTTAAAAATCCAATTATGGGTAAAAATGAATTTAAAAATTCATAATAAAACATTTTTGATTTTTTTTTTGAGAAATTGGATATGGAAAAAAATATTCCTAATTTAAAATAAAATACAACACTGATGTCACTTACAAATGGCTTTATTAATGTTTCTTTAATCAATAATAAAGGAAATTAAAATTAAACATTTGAACCACATTCATAACTATAGGATAATAATATATATTTCATTCAATAAAATAAAATCACATTATTTCCTCTAAAAGAAACCAAAACACAACAATCCCAAAAAAGGAGATTGTAACATAAAGACTTTTCTACTTTAGTAACTATTTAATTGTAAGTCCCATGAAATAATAAATTAAGATGAAACATTTAATATCATGATAATAAGGATATAGAAGATATAACATGTGAAAAGTTTAGTATATACACCTCAAAAATGAATATAGGTGAATATCATAAATGTATTTCTCAAAGAAAGAGAATTTGAGATGAATAACCCTTACAAAAATCATACCATTTAATTTGATAATTAATCAATTAATAGATTATGTGTATAAAATTTAAAACAACATAAAATAAGTTTAAATATAACATAATATAATTAAAATTCAGTACATACATAGTCAAGACATAATTATGTCAATGAAGAAGTAATATAACCCAATAAAAAGAAAGTGTGTTAAGAAATTATTTACCACTTGGTAGATTTAAAGTTAATTCCCCTTGAATTAAATAATTCAAATAGAAACTTAAAATACCATTAAGTATGAAGGGTTCATGTTATTACATGTATAATGGTAAGTATATACACCACACAATAAAAAAAAGTAGTGAATATGGAATATGTCCAACAGAAATAAAAAGTTAGACGAGAAAACTCTAGTCCATACTTTCCATGTATGTCCTTTAACTCCTATATAATAAACATATATAAATTATTTGATTTATTAAGAATATTTTATAGGTTTAAAAACTTGTACTCAAATAATTTATCTTATTTATTTTTAATGACATATTTAAATACTTAATCAGTTAAGTCCATGTCTAATGTTTTAAGGATGTTTGCTCATTTTTTCAAAATGGATTAGATGTATTGAACATGGTCAAAGATGAAATTATTTCAATATATAAAGAATAATAATCATGAAATAATTATTATTTTATACATCAATTATACTTTTAAAACCAATCATGAAATATTTTTATGAAAAATGAACTACATTATGATTATGGATACGGTGGGTCTTACATATGCATGAGTAACATTTCCATTTTACAATGATAATTATAGGAAGAAGGTAAATAATATCTTAAATCTAACCAATTATAAAATATCATAAATAAAAATTATTTCATTAAATATACTTATATATTTCATCCATGTGTTATGGAGAAGAAAAAAGATTGTATCACTTCATGGAGGTCGTAGTCCACATGTACGTACGAATGATGTTATAATTTTTCAGTATAATAAATAAAATGATATATTATAGTTTAAAAATGATAAATATTTCATTAATATCATAATTATATCATTTATATCATATATATTCATTAAATTTATCCTCATTAACTTCCATGTAAATCATTAGTGTAAAATGAATCTCATCGCTTCGTGAGGAGGTAGTCCACCGTTCAAACGAGAACCATTAATGTATCCCACACAGAATGGAAATTAATAAGTTATGTGTGATATAATAACTCAATAAGTATAAATATGTTAAAAATATCATATATATACTTTAAATATATAATGTCCCCAACCAAGAGGCCATTAAAATGGTTCCCTGAGTCAGGTAGCCACATGACCTCAGGCATGCCTCCCCATACACCAAATGTTACTGTAACGACCCGAATCCGGATCCCTTCCACTGGTGCCCCATACCTGGTTCGCCACATGACCTCAGCCGCATTTCCCCAAACGCCAGAGGCTGCCGACTAGCAGCGAGGGCCTTGGTAAGATATTGGGGAAACTATGCCCTCATTTGGTAAGGTATACAAGGCAAGAAAACAATAGTCAATAGCGGAAGCAGTAAACAGCATACAAACACTGAAACTAAAAAGCGGAAGAAATGAACATACAATGATAATGATAATGATAATGATGCAGTAGGTACAAGTATCTAAGGAAAAGCAGAAAACACAACAACGTGTTGAAATACAACTAAAAACAAAGTACGAAAGTAAACAGCAACTCCAGCAGCATTGCAAGCCTAAGCTCGGTCCTATACTCCCCAGCTCCAACCAGAAATCACGTACCCAAAGTAGAAGGGCCACAATCCCTATCCACACCTACAACCATATAACCTTTTTGGGCCGAAAAATAGGACCCAAACAGGGTGTGATACTAATCCCAGTAGGCAATCACCATGAGATATGTGCCCTACTGTCAATGAGTAATATAGCAAAGTAAAGGAAATAAATGAAGTAGAGAAGAATAAGTACACTAAAGCAATAATCCGACAAATATACATTCACATTTATTTAGCAGTTCAGTACATTCACTTTGCTATCAACCAAGGAACCTAGCAACATATCTATACTCCCAGGGCAAGTGAGTAATCACAACAGGTAACTCAGCAGTCTACCTAAACAGCAAGCAGTACAAACCCAAGCTTGTTCTTTGTCTTAGTGGACTCATCACAACCAACCAACCAACAAATAAAACACTGACTCTTTGGGTGGATCCTACTAGAAAACCCCTCTAGTCAAGTAAACGTACAAAGTCAAAGACACTCTGGGAAGCTCTCACTGTCAATTACCATGTGGTCTTGCAACGAAATATATAGAATCTCTGAGGAAGCACTTACATCTAATTCCCCCTATATTCTCACTACGTAACGAAGGACACTCTGAGGAAGCACAAAGTCTCATTCCCATAGGTCCTACGATCGATACTAATTATAACAGACTCTCTAGGGAAGCCCGAATCATCAATTCCCCCTTTAGTCTACCACACCAGGTTCACTCAACCCTGAGCAGTTTAGTCATGCATAATCGACTGTTAGTAGCCTAAGTAAGTTCAGCAACTAATTGGATAATAGCTACAAATGCATCCACAAGCATATAAACAGCAGGCAATGCATGCAATCAAGTCAACAGGCATACTAGCAATGTGCAAAAGGGTTGCCTCGTAGGAAAACCATGCCAAACGAAAATCAACAGCCAAAACAAGGGAAACACCCATGGTTGATCCTCAAACATGCTAACAAGAAATTATTAATCATCTAATAACCTCAAGCATATAAGAAATCTAAGACAGATAACAAAATAGGATCAACACCCTAACCTGAGATACCCGATACATGGGTATCCGTCACTTTTGCACCAAAAACTCAAAGACATTCAACGTAGGGCAACAAACCACCTACCTAAATACTAGGAGATTGATATTCTTGAACCTCGGCCTGTGAATCGGCCTAGAACAGAGTAAATATGAAAAAATTTATAAAAATTTCAACCTCAGATAACTCTCAAAAGAGGAGGAATCAGGAAACATGGCCAAAGAAGAACTGAGAACTCACCGCTGTGATTCTACTGCACCCAACAGAGTTCGATTCGGAAAACCGGTGAAGAATCGGTGGTTTGGAGAAGAATCATATCTCTAGGTCACTCTGGACATAATTAGGCAGTGAAGAAGATAAAAACAGGGATTAGGCACAACCTCGTTCCGATTAATGAAATAAAAAAAATAAACGGCGTGTACTTCTTGAGTACACGGCGTGTAGTCTCCTTTTCTGTACGCCGTATTAATTAGGCTCCACCTCATCGCTACACCCTTTGTGACTGGTACGGACACGGCCAGCACATGGCCTCGATCGGAAGAAAAGTACACGGTGTGTACTTGTAAAGTACAAGGTGTGTACTTACAAAATTTCCAGATTCTCCTCTTTTTCTCAAAAACATACAGAAAAGGAAAACATACCTGAAAAAAAGGTCTGGGTTCTTACAAACTTCCCTCCTTAAAAAAATCTGTCCCCGAATTTCCTTAGTAAGGTGGTAAACAAGAAACCTCGAACAACTATGGACACTGTGATCGCATATCGGCCTCCCTCTCCCAAGTCGCGTCCTGCACACGGCTGTGCTGCCATAGCACCCGTACCAGAGGAACAGACTGGCCACTTAGTACTTTTGCGCTACGATCAACAATCCCGATATGATGCTCCTCGAATGATGAATCTTGCTTCAGCTCAAACTCCTCAGGTCAAAAAACATGAGACGTGTCTGAGAAATAGCGCCGAAGCTGAGAAACATGGAAGACATCGTGCATAGCCTGATATCTCTGAGATAACTGCAACCTATAAGCAACCAGCCCGACTCTCTCCAGAACCTCGAACTGACCGACGTATCTCGGTGAAAGCTTACCTTGTCTTCTGATCTTCTTGTGTCCCAACCTTGGGGTAACACGTAGGAAAACCCGGTCTCCGACCCCAAACTACAGAGGTCTCCTCCACTGATCAGCATAAGATTTCTGACGAGGCTGTGCAGTATCCATCCTCTTCCGAATTAGCTCTATCTGCTCTGAAGTCTCCTGAACAAGACGAGGTCCCAGCAAAGCTTCCTCTCCTACCTCCAGCCAGCATAAAGGTGATCGGCATGGCCTACTGTACAAAGCCTCGAATGGCGCCATTTGAATGGTCTATTGCAAACTGTTGTTGTAGGATAACTCCATCAGAGGAATATGATTCTCCCAAGAACCACCAAAGTCTAGGATGCAAGCTCTGAGCTTATCCTCAAGCACTTGTATCGTACGCTCGGACTGGCCATCAGTCTGGGGATGGTATGCTATACTCAAAAGTACCTGTGTACCCAAGGCCTTCTAGAGTCCTTTCCAGAACCGAGAGGTAAAGCGTGCATCCCTGTCTAAAACAATGGAGTGTGGAACTCCATGCAGACGAACGATCTCCCGGATGTAAAGTCGTCCCAGATCATCGATACTGAAGGTCTTCTTAATTCGCAAGAAGTGAGCAACCTTTGTAAGCCTGTCGACAACGACCCACACCGCATCGTTTCCTCTTGACGATCTCGGAAAACCAGTCACAAATTCCATCGCGACGTCGTTCCACTTTCACTCTGGAATGGGTAAATACTGCAAAAGCCACGCTGGTCGCTGATGCTCTGCTTTCACCTACTGACAAGTAGAACACCTCATGACGAAACCAGCAACATCCTTCTTCATACCTGGCCACCAGTACTAGAGATTAAGATCCTGATACATATTGGTGATGCCAGGATGAACTTCCCAAACTGAGGAATTGAAGTCTCACATCATCTCCTCGCGTATGTCTGTTGGCACCCATACGCCTCCCTTGAAACGCAAGATCTAATCCTCGCCAACTGTCCACCCGGGAAGAGGGTCCTCTCCTGACACACTTTCTCGTAGGACTAGCCCTTCTGAATCTTCCAACTGCCTCATTAGAACTCGGTCCAGAAGTACAGAGGTAATAGCCATAGAAGATAGGAAAGTCTGCCCCTGCCTGTCGTGCACCTCCAAATGCATCTCTGAGAAAAGATCCATTAGTTTTCACTCACTGCTGGCCTCCTGAACTGCCTGTATATGAGTTCTCCAGCTCAGTGCATCAGCCACTGCGTTGCCTTTCCCAGGCATATAGGCAAGCTCTAAACCGAAGGAATGGAGATACTCAACCCACCTCCGCTGTCTCAGATTCAGGTCACGCTGAGTGAAGATGTACTTGAGACTTTTGTGGGCAGTGTATACCACAAAATGATCTCCCAGAAGGTAATGTCTCCAGCAACGTAAAGCATGAACAACCGCAGCCAACTCCAGGTCGTGCATAGGATAATTCCTCTCATGTGGCCTCAACTACCGAGATCCATACGCAACCACTCGATCCTCCTACATAAGCACTACTCCAAGTCCGGTTCCAAGTGCATCACAGAAAACTGTATAGCTCTTGCTCGGCTCCGGAAAAACTAGGATCGGTGCTGAAGTCAATCTCCCCTTCAGCTCCTGGAAGGCTGAGTCACAGGCTTATGACCAAACAAACTTCACCCCCTTCTTAGTCAAGCTCGTCAACAGTGCTTCTAGGCATGAGAAGTCCTGTATAAACCGCCTATAGTAACCAGCCATCCCCAAGAAGCTTCGTACCTCGAATACATTCTTTGGCTACTCCCAGGTAAATATTGCTCTCAAATTCTCTGGGTCTACTGATAATCCTGTCTCAGAGATGACATGACCCAGTATGTGAATCTCATCCATCCAAAAGTGGCACTTCGAGAGTTTATCATAAAGCCTATGCTCCCTCGGTTTACTCAAAACGATCTCAAAATGGGTTTCATGGTCGTGTCGAGTGTGAGAGTACACCAAGATATCATCCACAAAGACCACGATGAAGAAATCCAAGTAAGGATGGAACACTCGGTTCATCGGTGCCATGAAAACTTTTGGCGCATTCGTAAGACTGAACGGCATAACCATATACTCGTAGAGGTCATACCTGCTCCTGAAGGCTGTCAGAGGTATATTTGAAGGTCTAACGTGTAGCTGATGATAACCAGACCTCAAATCGATCTTCAAGAACACCCGAGATCCTCGAAGATAATCGAAGATATAATCAATCCTTGGAAAGGGATATCAATTCTTGACCGTCAACTGGTTCAACTTCCGATAATCCACGCAAAGCCTAAGGGTACCGTCTGCCTTCTTCATGAATAGGACAGGCGAACCTCAAGGAGAAGTACTGGGTCGGATGAAACTCTTTTCCTGCAACTCCTCCAACTGCTTCTTGATCTCCTACAACTCAGGTAAATCCATCCTATATGGAGGAATTGACACCGGTGCTGCTCCTGGCATGAGCTCAATCGAGAAGTCTACCTCGTGCTCTGGAGGAAACCCTGAAAAGTCTTCTGGAAAGACATCTGGAAGGCGATCAAACATTGGAGTAAAATCTAACTGAGAAGTCCCCTGGTCATCTAGATAAAGACTAGAAATTTGGTCCATAACTCCTCCTATCCCATGATGCTCGAGTCTGGCTTGAATCACCTGAACATCCCAATCGCCTTTATGAAGAAAAGATTCACCCTCTGGTGATACGAAACTCACCCTACGGCGATAGCATTCGAAGACTGCCTGGAAGGAAACCAACCAGACCATACCGAGAATAATTTCATAACCCATCATCTCCAGGACATAGAGGTCCCATAAGAAACGATACCCTCCAACCTCGAGAGGTCACCCATTGCACTGACGTACGCTAGATGTCCTCGTTCCCAAGGGCGTGTCGAGAGTCAACATGTCACCAGACGAAAAGACACTGAGATCAATACTTTCCATGACAACAAGAGAAATAAAGATATTTAAAGCACCAGTATAAAAAAGGGCTGAAGATAAAACTATGGCTACTAAGATTGTACCTCAAACTGTAGAGGGTCCGGGATCTTGCTCCTGATGAATCTGCTCTACAGCAAAAGTCTGGCCTATACCGCGGCCCTATGTAGCAGCCTAAAAACCCTGAGCTGCTCCTCCCTGAGTCTGACCACTGCGTCCACGGCCTCTACCCAAACATGAACATCCTGCAAAACTCCATACCCCAGTCTGCTGTGGAGCGGGTAATCCTGCTCCTATATGCGGGGTCGAAACTGATCCTCCTTCACTAATCGCTGGAAGGGAAACTTTGTAGAAACGCTGCAAATGACCCATCTTGCCGTAGGATCGGCACTTCACTGGGTCCCTCAGGCACTGGGGATTCTTATTCCCATTCCTCCCACACTGATAACACACCACTTGGCTTCCAGAAGAGAGATCTCGTCTACCAGAAAGAATACCTCGCTTTCTCGGGTCGCCTCGGGTAGACTCTCGGTGGCACTTCCTGCTGTCTGTCTGGAGGGAATCAACCTTGGATGCTGAACCACCCTGGTCCACAGCTCCAGTATCCCTCAGGTTCCTCTCCGTGATGAGTGCTTGGTTGACTATCAGAGTAATAGAAGTCAATTGAAAGACATTCACCTGCGATCTGATCTTTGGTTTGAGGCCTTCCTCAAACTTCCTCGCTAGAAATAGCTCGTCATTCCCCAGGACGGGAGTGAATACCTGCAACTTAGTGAAGCGAGAGGAATACTCTATAACTGAGAGAGTACCCTACTGTAGGCTCATGAACTCCTTGGCTCTATCAGCCCTCAGAGTCGCTGGGTAGAAGTAGTCATAAATCGTACGTTGAAACTCATCCCAAGCCATAGCCTGATGGCGCCCCATCTGAGAGACTCTATCCCACCATCTCTTGGAGGAATCTCGCAGCATATACGTCGCGAGTTTCACCCTCCTCTCTGGAGGCATCTCTAGATGCTTGAAGATGGACAGCATGGCTTTTAGCCATGACTCTGCAGCCTAAGGTCCTCCATACCCTGTGAAAGTGGGAGAATGTTGCTGCTGGAAGACCCGCGTCAGCTCTGCCATAGTTGGGGCAGGATGTTGAACTCCCTGGAAGGTCTGCATGAATCTCATGAAACCCTCTCTGAACTGAGTGTCGGCACTAGTGTCTAGAATCACTGTAGGTGCTATGTCCAGAACGATGGGCAGAACTACTGGAAGTCCCTGATCGGTCGTATCAGGCGTACGATCGCTGCCTGGTTCCTGGCGTGTAGTAGGAGGATGTCTCGGTGACATAGCTCTGAAAGACCAAAATACACCTTCATTAAAGACAAACACAGTTGAAACATAGGAGAGTAAAACGGAACAGGAGGGAAAAAACTTTAAATCTGGGAAAAACATGACTACCCGGCATGTAATACCAATACACGGCGTGTTTCCAGAAATCCTACCCTGGGCATGTACCTTGGACATAAATGGTTGTGCAAACTACCCAGCTACACGGCGTGTTCTCAAACTACACAGCATGTACGGACCCTTTTCTCCCTGCCCGGTTACTCCTACACGACTAAGTCACACGGACTGTCCCAGCCGAAGACTACACGGCGTGTTTAGGGAAGACATGGTGTGTACTAGACTTTCCTTACCTGGCCCGTGTTGTTAGCGACATGGCCTGACACACAGTCTAAATTAAACGGCGTGTTCCTAAGAGACACGGTGTGCACTTCAAGGGAAACCTCATCCCATGTTGTTCGTGACACGGTCGGGTACTTGGTTGATCCTTATACGGCGTGTTTCGAACAAACACGGCGTGTATAGGAGAAGATAACACCGACTCGTGTTTTTCAAGACACGGCCGGGTACCTAGGAAAAGATACACGGTGTGTGCACACTGAACATGGCATATACTAAACATGCATTAACTGGCCTGTGTTGTTAGTTACACGGTCGGGCTCTTAGTTAACCTCTACACGGCGTGTACCTACCGTACACGGCGTGTTCCCGAAAACCATTTACAGCTCCGTGTCCCTGTCCACATGGTCAGTGACATGGCCAAAAACTATACGGTGTGTATATATAAAGTACACACCGTGTATTCTGAGTTTTTCTAGACAGTAGCCTCAGAACTGCACCAGAGCCCAGAAAACACAGGAAAAAAAACAAGGGTTATGGTGCCAAATTCCGATCCGTGGGGGCCTATACTCCCCGCGAATCAAAGCTTGGAATCCTAACAATTCATATAACAATCAAACAGTACAAGAACTCACGACCCACCAAATTCTGATCCTCGAGGGCCCATAACACCTCTAAGACCAAAGTTTGGTTTCCGTGATAATAAAGCACCAAACAACGATACCCTATCAACATAGAAGGTATTCTATCATAGCAGCTATCACAAAAGCATGCATTGTCTATCACAAATCCTATCACAACAGCATTAAATCTCTAATGCAACCTAGATGGCATGGAAAGATGCATGGAATGTGATCTTCTAACATGTGCCTATATGATGCATGAGATGGTATACCCTCATCTCATCGGGTTGCAACAAAATAGAACCGCAATCATATAAACAGTAAAAGCACAAACAAGTGCACCACCCAACGGTGAAATCAATTAAACTGTAACATTCGAAAAACTCAAAATTTGTAATATTCGAGGTAATTAGGCTTTTTCCCTGTACGCGGGTTCTAGAACGCCTGGGCACAGCTATTTACCATTCACCTATTCCGTTATATCCCTGTATAATGTCGTTAAACAGTAATTCAATAGAAAAGGAAAGAACCCCTCTGATACCACTTTGTAACGACCCGAATCCAGAGCTCTTCCACTGGTTCCCCATACCCAGTTCACCACATGACCTCAGGCGCATTTCCCCAAACTCCAGAGGCTGCCGACTAGCAGCGAGGGCCTTGGTAAGTTATTGGGGAAACTATGACCTCATTTGGTAAGGTATACAAGGCCAGAAAACAACAATCAATAGCAGAAGCAGTAAACATCATACAAACACTGAAACTAAATAGTGGAAGCAATGAAAATACAATGATAATGATAATGATAATGATGCATTAAGTACAAGTATCAAAGGAAAACCAGCAAACACAATAACGTGATGAAATACAACTGAAAACAAAGTACAAAAGTAAACAGGAACTCCACCAGCATCACAAGCCTAATCTCGGTCCTATGCTCCCCAGATCCAACCAGAAATCACGTACCCGAAGTAGAAGGGCCACGATCCCTATCCACACCTGCAACCATATAACCTGTTTGGGCCGAAAAGCAGGACCCAAACAGGGTGTGAGACTAATCTCAGTAGGCAATCACCACGAGATCTGTTCCCTACTGTCAGTGAGTAATATAGAAAAGTAAAGGAAATTAATATAGCAGAGAATCAGAAGTACACTAAAGCAACAATCCTACAAATATCCATTCACATTTATTTTGAATTTTAGTAAAATCGCTTAGCTATCAACCAAGGAACCTAGAAACATCTCTATACTCCCAAGGAAATCGAGTAATCACAATAGGTAACTCAGCAGTCTACCTAAATAGCAAGCAGTACAAACCCAAGCTTGTTCTTTAGCTTGGTGGACTCATCACAACCAACCAACCAAAAAATAAAACACTGACTCTCTGGGTGGCTCCTACTAGAAAACCCCTCTAGTCAAGTAAACATACAAAGGCACAGACACTCTGGGAATCTCTCACCGTCAATTCCCCTGTGGTCTTGCAACGAAAGATATAGACTCTCTGAGGAAGCACTTATGTCTAATTCTCATTATAGTCTTGCTATGTAACTAAGGACACTCTGAGGAAGCACAAAGTCCCATTCCCATAGGTCCTACGATCGATACTAATTATAACAGACTCTCTAGGGAAGCCCTACTCGTCAATTCCCCCTTTAGTCTACCACACCAGGTTCACTCAGCCCTAAGCAGTTTACTCGTGTGTAATCAACTATTAGCATCCTAAGTAAGTTCAGAAACTACTTGGATAATAGTTATAAATGCATCCACAAGCATATAAACAGCATCCAATACATGCAATCAAGTCAAC
The DNA here is from genome assembly GCA_963277665.1 of Viscum album. Classification (NCBI taxonomy): domain Eukaryota; kingdom Viridiplantae; phylum Streptophyta; class Magnoliopsida; order Santalales; family Viscaceae; genus Viscum; species Viscum album. The sequence goes on from OY728143.1 coordinate 328,482,179, forward strand.
AGGCATACTAGTAATGTGAAAAAAGGGTTGCCTTGTAGGAAAACTGTGCCAAACGGCAATCAACAGCCAAAACAAGGGAAACACCCGTGGGTGATACTCAAACATGCTAACAAGAAATTATTAATCATCTAATAACCTCAAGCATACAAGCAATCTAAGGCAGATAACAAAATAGGATCAACACCCTAACCCGAGATACCCGATACATGGGTATCCGGCACTTTTGCACCAAAAACTCAAAGACATTCAACGTAGGGAAACAAACCACCTACCTAAATCCTATGAGATTTATATTCTTGAACCTCGGCCTATGAATTGGCCTAGAACGGAGTAAATCTTCAAAAATGTCTAAAACGTTCAACCTCAAATAACTCTCACAAGAGGAGGAATCAGGAAACATGGTCAAAGAAGAACCGAGAACTCACCGTTGCGATTCTACTGCACCTGACGGCGTTCGATTCAGACAACCGGTGAAGAATCGGTGGCTTGGAGAAGAATCGGCTCTCTAGGTCGCTGTGGATGTAATTAGGCGGAGAAGAAGATAAAAATGGGGATTAGGCATGACCCCGGTCTGATTAATGAAATAAAAAGACAAGTACACGGCGTGTACTTTTTGAGTACACGGCGTGTAGTCTCCTTTTCCGTACGCCGTATTAATCGGGCTCCACCTCATCGCTAAAACCCGTGTGACTCGCCCGGACACGGCCTCGAGCAGAAGAAAAGTACACGGCCTGTACTTGTAAAGTACACGGCGTGTACTTACAAAATTTCCAGATTCTCCTCTTTTTCTTAAAAACAGCCAGAAAAGGAAAACATACCTGAAAAGAAGGTCCGGGTTCTTACAAACTTTCCTCCTTAAAGAAATTCGTCCCCGAATTTCCCTAGTAAGGTGGCGAAGAAGAAACCTCGAACAACTCTAGCCACTGTGATCGCATATCGGTCTCCCTCTCCCAAGTCTCTTCCTGCACATGGTCGTGCTGCCATAGCACACGTACCAGAGGAACAGACCGACCACTAAGTACTTTTGCGCTACGATCAACAATCCTGATAGTATGCTCCTAGAACGATGCATCCTGCTCCAGCTCAACCTCCTCAAGTCGAAAAACATGAGATGGATCTGAGAAATATCATCGAAGATGAGAAACATGGAAGACATCGTGCATAGCCTGATATCTCTGAGGTAACTGCAACCTATAAGCAACCAGCCCGACTCTCTCCAGAACCTCAAACGGCCCGACGTATCTCGGTGAAAGCTTACCCTGTCTCATGATCCTCTTGTGTCCCAACCTTGGGGTAACATGTAGGAAAACCTGGTCTCCGACCCCGAACTGTAGAGGTCGCCTCCACTGATCAGCATAAGATTTCTGACGTGACTGTGCAGTAGCCATCCTCTTCCGAATTAGCTCTATCTGCTCTGAAGTCTCCTGAACAAGACGAGGTCCCAGCAAAGCTACCTCTCCTGCCTCTAGACAGCATAAAGTTGATCGGCATGGCCTACCGTACAAAGCCTTGAATGGCGCCATTTGAATGGTCGCTTGGAAAATATTGTTGTAGGCGAACTCCACCAGTGGAATATGCTTCTCCCAAGAACCGCCAAAGTCTAGGATGCAAGCTCGGATCATATCCCCAAGCACCTGTATCGTGCGCTCGGACTGGACATCAGTCTGGGGATGGTATGCTATACTCAAAAGTACCAGTGTACCCAAGTCCTTCTGGAGTCCCTGCCAGAACTGAGAGGTAAAGCGCGCATCCCTGTCTGAAACAATGGAGTGTGGAACTCCATGCAGACGAACGATCTCCCGGATGTAAAGTCGACTCAGATCATCGATACTGAAGGTCTCCTTGATTGGAAAGAAGTGAGAAACCTTTTTAAGCCTGTCGACGATGACCCACACCACATCATTTCCTCTTGAAGATCTCGGCAAACTAGTCACTAAGTCCATCGCGACGTTGTTCCACTTCCACTCTGGAATGGGTAACTACTGCAAAAGCCTCGTTGGTCGCTGATGCTCTGCTTTCACATGCTAACAAGTAGAACACCTCATGACGAAACCAACAACATCCTTCTTCATACCTGGCCACCAGTACTGGCGATTAAGATCCCGATACATCTTGGTGACGCCAGGATGAACTGCCCAAACTGAGGAATGGAATTCTCACATCAGCTCCTTTCATATTTCTGTTGGCACCCATACGCGTCCCTGGAAACGCAAGATCTCATCCTCTCCAATGGTCCACCAGGGAAGAGGGTCCTCTCCTGACACTCTTTTCCATAGGACTAGCCCTTCTGAATCTTCCATCTGCCTCATTCGAACTTGGTCTATAAGTACAGAGGTAACAGCCATAGAAGATAGGAAAGTCTGCCCCTACCTGTCATGAACCTCCAAATGCATCTCTGAGAAAAGAGCCATTAGTTTCCACTCACTACTGGACTCCTGAACTGCCTGTATCTGAGTTCTCCTGCTCAGTGCATCAGCCACTGCATTGCCTTTCCCAGGCATATAGGCAAGCTCGAAATTGAAGGACTGGAGATACTCAACCCACATCCACTGTCTCAGATTCAGGTCACGCTGTGTGAAGATGTACTTGAGACTTTTGTGGTCAGTGTATACCACAAAATGCTCTCCCAGAAGGTAATGTCTCTAGCAACGTAAAGCATGAACAACCACAGCCAACTCCAGGTCGTGTGTAGGATAATTCCTCTCATGTGGCCTCAACTACCGAGATCCATATGCAACCACTCGATCCTCCTGCATAAGCACTGCTCCAAGTCTAATGCCAGATGCATCACAGAAAACTGTATAGCTCTTTCCCGGCTCCAGAAAAACTAGGATCAGTACTAAATTCAATCTCCCCTTCAACTCCTGGAAGGCTGAGTCACAGGCTTCTAACCAAACAAACTTCACCCCTTCTTATTCAAGCCCGTCAACAGTGCTTCTAGGTGTGAGAAGTCCTGTATAAACCGCATGTAGTAACCAGCCAGCCCCAAGAAGCTTCGTACCTCAAAGACATTCTTCAGCTGCTCCCAAGTAACTACTGCTCTCACCTTCTCTGGGTCTACTAATACTCTTGTCTCAGAGATGACATGACCCAGGAAGTGAATCTCATCCATCCAAAAGTGGCACTTCGAGAGTTTAGCATAAAGCCGATGCTCCCTCAGTGTACTCAAAACGATCTCAAGAAGGGTTGCATGGTCGTGTCGAGTGTGAGAGTACACCAAGATATCGTCCACGAAGACCATGATGAAGGAATCCAAGTAAGGATGGAACACTCGGTTCATCAGTTCCATGAAAACTGCTGGTGCGTTCGTAAGACCGAACAGCATAACCGTATACTCGTAGAGGCCATACCTGCTCCTGAAGGCTGTCAGAGGTATATCTGAAGGTCTAACGCGCAGCTGATGATAACCGGACCTTAAATAGATCTTCGATAACACCCAAGCTCATAGAATCTGATCAAAGAGATCATAAATCCTTGGCAAGGGATATTGGTTCTTGACCGTCAATTGGTTCAACTTCTGATAATCCACGCAAAGCCTAAGGGTACCGTCTGCCTTCTTCACGAACTGGACAGGCGAACCCCAAGGAGAAGTACTGGGTCGAATGAAACCCTTTTCCTGCAACTCCTCCAACTACTTCTTGAGATCCTGCAACTCAGGTGTAGCCATCCTATATGGAGGAATGGACACCGGTGTCGCTCCTGGAATGAGCTCAATCGAGAAGTCTACCTCACGCTCCAGAGGCAACCCTGAAAAGTCTTCTGGAAAGACATCTGGAAAGAGATCAACCACTGGAGGAAAATCTAACTGAGAATTCCCCTGGTCATCCAGATAAAGACTATCAATCTGGGCCGTAACTCCTACTATCCCATGATGCTCGAGTCCGTCTCGGCTCGCCTGAACATCCCACTCGCCTTTATGAAGGAAAGATTCACCCTCTGGTGATATGAAACTCACCCTGCGGTGATAGCAATCGACGACTGCCTGGAAGTGAAAAAACCAGCCCATACCGAGAATAATGTCATAACCCTTCATCTCCAGGACATAGAGGTCCCATAAGAAACGATACCCTACAACCTCGAGAGGGAACCCCTTGCACTGACGTACGCTAGATGTCCTCGTTCCCAAGGGCGTGTCGAGAGTCAACATGTCAGCAGACGAAAAGACACTAAGCTCAAGACTTTCCATGACAGCAACAGAAATAAAGCTATGTGAAGCACCAGTATCAAAAAGGGTTGAATATAAAACTGAGGCTACTAAGATCATACCTTGAACTGTAGAGGGTCCGGGATCCTGCTCCTGATGAATCTTCTCTACAGCAAAAGTTTGGCCTGTACCGCGGCCCTGTGTAGCAGCCTGAAAACCCTGAGCTGCTCCTCCCTGAGCCTTACCACTACGTCCATGGCGTCTACCCTAACCTAAACATCCTGCATAACTCTAGCCCCCAGTTTGATGTGGAGCGGGTAATCCTGCTCCTGTACACGGGGTCAAAACTGATCCTCCTTCACTAACCGCTGGAAGGGAAACCTTTCAGAAACGCTGCAAATGACCCATCTTGCCACAGGATCGACACTCCACTGGGTCCCTCAGGCACTGTGGATTATTATGCTCGTTCCTCCCACACTGATAACATGCCACTTGGCTACCATAAGAGAGATCTCGTCTACCAGAAAGAATACCTCGCTTTCTCAGGTCGCCTCGGGTAGACTCTCGATGGCGCTTCCTGCTGTCTGTCTGGAGGGAATCAGCCTTGGATGCTGAACCGCCCTAGTCCACAGCTCCAGTCTCCCTCAGGTTCCTCTCCGTTATGAGTGACTGGTTGACTATCAGAGTAATAGAAGTCAACTGAAAGACATTCACCTGCGATCTGATCTCTGGTCTGAGGCCTTCCTCAAACTTCCTCGCTAGAAACAGCCCGTCATTCCCCAGGATGGGAGTGAATCGCTGCAACTCAGTGAAGCGGGAGGAATACTCCATAACTGAGAGAGTACCCTACTATAGGCTCATGAACTCCCTGGCTCTGTCAGCCCTCAGCATCGCTGGGTAGAAGTAGTCATAAAACGTAAGCTGAAACTCATCCCAAGCCATAGCCTGCTGGAGCCCCGTCTTAGAGACTACGCCCCACCATCTCTTAGAGAAATCTCGCAGAATATACATCGCGAGTTTCACCCTCCTCTATGGAGGCGTCTTCAGATGCTCGAATATGGACAGCATGAATTCTATCCATGACTCTGCAGCTTGAGGTCCTCCATCCCCTGTCAAAGTGGAGGATGTTGCTGTTGGAAGACCCACGTCAGCTCTGCCATAGTCGGCGTAGGATGTTGAACTCCCTAGAAGGTCTGCATGAATCTCATGAAACCCTCTCTGAACTGAGCGTCGGCACCAGTGTCTGGAATCACTGCAGGTTCCATGTTCGGAACGATGGGCGGAACTACTGGCAGTCCCTGATCGGTCGTATCAGGCATACGATCACTGCCTGGTTCCTGGCGTGCAACAGGACTTCTCGGTGCCATAGCTCTGAAAGACCAAAACACACCTTCATTAAAGATGAACACAGTTGCAACATAGGAGAGTAAAATGGAACAGGAGGGAAAAAACTTTAAATCTGGGAAAAACATGACTACACGGCGTGTAATGCCGATACACAGCGTGTTTCCAGAAATCCTACCCTGGGCATGTACCTTGGCCATACATGGTTGTGCAAACTACCCGGCTACACGGCGTGTTCTCAAACTACACGGCGTGTACTGACCCTTTTCTCCCTTCCTGGTTACTTCTACATGACTAAGTCACACGGACTGTCCCAGCCGAAGACTACACGGCATGTTTAGGGAAGACACGGTGTGTACTAGACTTGCCTTACTTGGCCCGTGTCATTAGAGACACGGCCTAACACATGGTATACACTACACGGTGTGTTCCTAAGAGACACAATGTGCACTTGAAGGGAGACCTCATCCCGTGTTGTTCGTGACACGGTCGGGTACTCGGCTGATCCTTACACGGTGTGTTCCGAACAAACATGGCGTGTATAGGAGAAGATAACATCGACCCGTGTTTTTCAAGACACGGCCGGGTACCTAGGAAAAGATACATGGCGTGTACACACCTAACATGGTGTGTACTAAACATGAATTAACTGGCCTGTGTTGTTAGTTACACAGTCGGGCTCCTAGTTAACCTCTACACGGCGTGTACCTACCATACACGGCGTGTTCCCAAAAACCATTTACAGCTCTGTGTCCCTGTCCACATGGTCAGTGACATGGCCAAAAACTACACGGCGTGTATATATAAAGTACACGCCATGTATTTAGGGTTTTCCGGATAGTAGCCTCAGAACTGCACCGGATCCCAGAAAACACAGAGAAAAAAAACAAGGGTTAAGGTGCCAAATTCTGATCTGTGGGGGGCCATACTCCCCGCGAATCAAAGCATGGAATTCTAACAATGCATATAACAAGAAAACAGTAAAAGAACTCACGACCCACCAAATTCTAATCCTCGATGGCCCATAACACCTCTAAGACCAAAGTTTGGCGTCCGTGATAAGAAAGCTCCAAACAACGATACCCTATCAATATAGCAGGTATTCTATCACAGCAGCTATCACAAAAGTATGCATTTTCTATCAAAAATCCTATCACAATAGCATGAAATCTCTACTGCAACCTAGATGGAATAGAAAGATGCATGGAATGTGATCTTCTAACATGTGCCTATATTATGCATGATATGGCATACCCTCATCTCATCGGGTTGCAACAAAATAGAACCGCAATCATATAAAAAGTAACAACACAAACAAGTGCACCACCCAATGGTGAAATCAATTAAACTGTAACATTCGAAAAACTCAAAATTTGTAATATTCGATGTAATATGGATTTTTCTCTATACGCGGGTTCTAGAATGCTCGGGAAAAGCTATTTACCATTCACCTATTCTGTTCTATCCCTGTCTAATGTTGCTAAACAGTAAGTCAATAGAAAAGGAAAGAACCCCTCTGATAACACTTTGTAACGACCTGAATCCAGAGCCCTTCCACTGGTGCCCCGTACCTAGTTTACCACATGACCTCAGGCACATTTCCTCAAACACCAGAGGCTGCCGACTAGCAGCGAGGGCCTTGGTAAGTTATTGGGGTAACTATGCCCTCAATTGGTAAGGTATACAAGGCAAGAAAACAACAGTCAATAGCGGAAGCAGTAAATAGCATACAAACACTGAAACTAAACAGCGGAAGCAATGAACATACAATAATAATGATAATGATAATGATGCAGTAGGTACAAGTATCTAAGGAAAAGCAGCAAACACAACAATGTGCTGAAATACAACTAAAAACAAAGTACGAAAGTAAACAGAAACTCCAGTAGCATTGCAAGCCTAAGCTCGGTCCTATGCTCCCCAGCTCCAAGCAGCAATCACATACCCGAATTAGAAGGGCCACAATCCCTATCCACACCTGCAACCATATAACCTATTTGGGCCGAAAAGTAGGACCCAAATAGGGTGTGAGACTAATCCCAGTAGGCAATCACCATGAGATATGTGCCCTACTGTCAGTGAGTAATATCAAAAAGTAAAGGAAATAAATGCAGCAGAGAAGTAGAAGTACACTAAAGCAACAGTCCTATAAGTGTCCCTTCACATTTATTTAGCAGTTCGGTACAATCACTTAGCTATCAACCAAGGAACCTAGAAACATCTCTATACTCCCAGGGCAAGCGAGTAATCACAACAGGTAACCCAGCAGTCTACCTAAACAGCAAGAAGTACAAACCCAAGCTTATTCTTTGGCTTGGTGGACTCATCACAACCAACCAACCAACAAATAAAACACTGACTCTCTAGGTGTCTCCTACTAGAAAACCCCTCTAGTCAAGTAAACGTACAAAGGCACAGACACTCTGGGAATCTCTCACCACCAATTCCCATGTGGTCTTGCAACAAAATATATAGACTCTTTGAGTAAGAACTTACATCTAATTCTCCCTATAGTCTCGCTACGTAACTAAGGACACTCTGAGGAAGCACAAAGTCTCATTCTCATAGGTCCTGCGATCAATACTAATTATAACAGACTCTCTAGGGAAGCCCTAATCGTCAATTCCCCCTTTAGTCTACCACACCAGGTTCACTCAGCCCTGAGCAGTTTAGTCGTGTGTAATCGACTATTAGCAGCCTAAGTAAGTTCAGTAACTACTTGGATAATAGCTAAAAATGCATCCACAAGAATATAAACAGCAGAAAATACATGCAATCAAGTCAACAGGCATACTAGCAATGTGCAAAAAGGGTTGCCTCATAGGCAAACCGTGCCAAACAGCAATCAACAGCCAAAACAAGGGAAACACACATGGGTGATCCTCAAACATGCTAACAATAAGTTATTAATCATCTAATAAACTCAAGAATACAATCAATCTATGGCAGATAACACAATAGGATCAACACCCTAACCCGAGATACCCGATACATGGGTATTCGGCACTTTTTCACCAAAAACTCAAAGACATTCAACATAGGGCAACAAACCACCTACCTCAATCCTAGGAGATTGATATTATTGAACCTTGGCCTGTGAATCGGCCTAGAATGGAGTAAATCTAAAAAAACGTCTAAAACTTTCAACCTCAGATAACTCTCACATGAGGAGTAATCAGGAAACATGGCCAAAGAAGAACCGAGAACTCATTGCTACGATTCTACTACACCCGACGGCGTTCGATTCGGACAACCGGTGAAGAATCGGTGGCTCGGAGAATAATCGGCTCTCTAGGTCGCTCTGGATGTAATTAGGCAGAGAAGAAGATAAAAATGGGGATTAGGTACAACCCTGGTCCGATTAATGAAATAAAAAAGAAAAGTACACGGTGTGTACTTATTGAGTACACGGCGTGTACTTCTTGAGTACACAGCGTGTAGTCTCCTTTTCTGTACGCTGTATTAATCGGGCTCCACCTCATCGCTACACCCCGTGTGACTGGCCTGGACACGGCCAGCACACGGCCTAGAGCGAAAGAAAAGTACACGGCGTGTACTTGTAAAGTACACGGCGTGTACTTACAAAATTTCCAGATTCTCCTATTTTTCTCAAAAACAGGTAGAAAAGGAAAACATACCTAAAAAGAAGGTCCGGGTTCTTACAGTTACCGACTGGAAGTGAGGATCTAATAGATAATGGGGGGAGACTATTACCTCTATTTAGAGTAACCCATAGAAGATAAACATGAAATAATGTAAGAAATAGTAAATAGACAATGAACATTCATTACCAACATTTCCCAAAACTGGGTACAAGCCCACAACCAAAAGTAAACATGATATGTAATGTCAATATCATGCCAAGTTTAAAGAAAATCCAAAATATAGACAACTAAAGAATCCCAAAAATGTTTCCTAACTCCAAGTCTAGATCCCTCATCCATGCACATCCCATTCCCAAATCAACCCTCTAACACTGGGCCTTTTCCCTTATCCCAACCCGCAACTATGAAATCTTCTCGGGTACCCAATGGTGGCCTGATCAAGGTGTGAGTACAAATCAATAGTCCACCACTAGTGGTGTCTAAAAAATATCTAGTCTAAATAGATAGTTTATTAAAGTTCTAAAATAATTACAAGATAAAAAAAATATAAGTCAGGTTCCATTAGTTAACATTATTTAGTTAAACTGTTTTCAGCATTTGTCCCATGGGTTAGGCAATTCATTTAAACAAAAAAGCCTATGGTGGTTAACTACTATTTGTAATAGGATAAGTCAAATTCCCTATCTCACTAGAGATAAACATTTAAAAAATAATTTCATTACACTTACCTTGGAGCCTAAATCTAGTTATTCTCGTCAAAAGCAACTGTTAGGGGCATAGAGCATCGGTCCCCTTCCCTAACTCGTGCATTATATGGGTGGGGTTTATAGACTCGGTCTAACCCAACCCATAAACATATATCATCAAGTAAAATTCCCCACATCCACCAATCCATGTATACATGCTTCTTTAACCACTTACCACATATACCATATCACAAACCATGCTCAATTGATATATATAACATTAACAATTCATATTTCATTCAACACATAAATTATCTCATTGTCATATCCCATTAGCACATTTAACATTCACATTGCATGTTTAATTTAACCCATTTAACTATTTATACTTTAACCCATTTAACTCATTCATCAATTTATATGCATTGGACCATTTATTAATTTCAACTATAACCTCATAAGTCATTTAGTAAAACACTCTATTTTATTTAAACCCTTTTCACATTATACCAAACAACCCCATATTCCAAGTTAAAAACTAAATACCATCACTATTAACTCCATTTCATAACCCAATCTAACATGTCAACACATTAATTATGGATATATGACATAATGAAACCAATTCTACACTTTAAATTGTAATTCCCATGTTCAAGGGGCGGCACGCCCCAAGGGTGGCCTATAACCAAGTCAAATCATCCTCAACTCATCCCATAGGGATCATGAGGGGTTCAATTTATCTTATATCCAACCAATTTACTAAATTTAACCAAGGGAATAAAAATCTCAACAACAGGGAGAAAATACCACAACCACATACAAATTAACTGACATTAAGACTATGGAATATAACTTGTAGACCACCTACCTCAATTCTGAAGAAAATTTCATGCTTAACCTTAGCCTTTGACTTGGATCCAAACACCCTTTGAAGCCCCAACCTAATATCCTCTAGAAAAATAGGGTTTTAGGGCTTCAAAAAAAGAAGAAAAAATCTATAAGCCCTAATACAAAAAAGAGAATGAAGAGGTGTGTTAGACTCACCCAGAGCTTCGATCATCACCCAACGGTACTCCAAACAGCCTTGAAATGGAGGAGATCAATCATTGGGAAGCCTTGGGAATTTTGTTTCATCACTAAGGTTTATGGATAAGAAATGTGGATAAGAATTGGGTGAGAAATCATAAATCTCGAGGGGAAAAAGGGTAAATTCCCACGTTTTAATGAGGTTCACGGTTTGGCCACACGGTTTTCCAAACCATATGCCAGCCTCTGTCCAAGAGGGGCTAGGTCATACGATTACTTGAGGATACCACATGTTTTAATAAATTGTGTGCCAACTATGTGAAATGGCTTTGTCCAAGCCCTCGTAGTTTCTCTTTCCCCCTTGCACAGTTTTCCCAAACTGTGCACCCTTCCCCTAAGCATACACGGTTAGGGTGCACGGTTACTCTTAACTGTGTGCCAACTATGAAACATGCACTGGATGGAAATTTTTTCCTTTCTTTCATGTATTAAACTCCCAAGACACCCATAATCCTCCTCACACATATGTTAAACATTTAATTAACCAACTTTAAGGTATTTAAACAAGGATTTACCTCCCCAAAATTTGGGATCTTATAACCTCCCCACCTTATAATGGCTTGTCCTCGAGCCACTCTTCCCAAGAATCATCAGTCTTCCAAGTTAAAAATATTAGGCCATTGGGCCCTCATATTCATCTCTCTATCCCATGTTTCTTCCTAAAATTTACAATGCTGCCATAAAACGCAAACTAAAGGCACAATCTGACCCTGCAGAACTTTCTTACTATGATCCACAATACGAGCTAGATGCTCCTCAAAGAACACATCAGCTTCAAGGTCAAAATCATAAACATCAATCGCATGTGATGGGTCAAGTTGATACTATCAAAGTTTTGACACATGAAAGACATCATGCATAGTACTATACCATTATAGAAGATCCAATCGATACACCACAAGACTGATCCTCTACACAATCTCAAATGGTCCCACATACCTTAGAGCCAACTTGTCCTGTTTCTAAATCCAATGGTGACCCAAACTTAGAGAAACCTAAAGAAACACTCAATCTCCCATAAAAAACTCAAGTGGTTGATGATGTTGACCTATATACTAATGTTTCCTACTCTAAGCCCTGTAAATTTGCTTCTGAATTAACTGAACCTGTTTTGATGTATCTGACACAAGACCTGGCCCCAACATCTCTAATTCCCCAGCCTCCATTCAACATAATGAAGATCTACATGGACACCCATAGAGTTCTTAATATGGTGCCATTTTAATCATATCCTGGTAACTATTGTTTTAGGAAAATCAGCAAGTTCCAAATATTTCTCCCACAATATACCAAAATCTAGGACGCATGCCCTCAACATGTCCTCTAGTACCTAAATAGTATGCTCTGACTACCCATATATCTATAGGTGGAAAGTTGTATTCAAAAACACATAGCTCATGAGAACTTTCTGTAATATCTGCTAGAAGCATGAAGTAAAACGCGGGTCACAATCTAATAATATAGTCCTTGGTACCCTATGAAACTGCACTATCTTCTAAACATACAACTCACCCAACAGATCCACGGTGAAAGTCTCTAGAATCAGTAATAAATAATCCATCATAGTCATCTAATCCAAAACTACCTAGATAATATCATTCTTTCGAGACATTATCAGAATACCTACCACAAAATCCCTCATCATCTCATCCCATTTCCATTCTATAATGGGAAAAGGCTTAAATAAACCACCTAGTCATTGATGATCAATATTCACCAGCTGTAAGGTAAGGCATCATTTCATGAAACCTGAAACCTCTTTCTTCATCCCTTTCCACCAATACTTCCTACAAAGGTCATAATACATTTTTTGTCAAACTAGAATGTAATACCCACTTTGAGACATGAAACTCATTCATAAACCCTTCCCATATACAAACATTCACTACAACATAGCCACAAACATAAAGGATCTCATCATCACAGATGGTCTAACTAGAAGGTGACTCCCTGCCTTCAAGTATTTCCCTCAAAGATAAATACTTATGATCTTCATACTGCATCTCCTTGATATGGCTCAGAAGTGTGGAATCAATTTACAAGGATGAAAGGGTCATCTTCTCATGCACATCCTGCACCTCTAGATGCATCTTAGTAAAACAATTCCATCATCCTCCACTTGGAACTAGATTCCTGAACCACCTGATTTTCAGTCTTCAGAATCAAAGAATATGTAACACTATTTCCTTTTCCTATCATGTAGACCAACTCAAAATCAAAGGACTAGATGTATTCAATCCACCTTAAATTTTGAAGATTCAAGTCATGCTAGAAGAATATGTACTTAAGGATTGTATGATCAGTATACACAATAAACCTTTATCCCAACAAGTAATGTCACCAACACTTCATGGAATAAACCACCACAACCAGTTCAAGGTCATGAATAGGATAATTTTGTTCATGAGGTATCAACTACCATAGACAATATGCAACAACCTGATCATCATGCATCAACACTTCCCCAAGTTTAACGCTATAATAATTGCAAAACAATATATACTACTTGCTAGTATTGGGTAAAATTAGAATCAATATGGTAGTATAATACTTCTTTAACTCTTGGAAAGCATTATCATATGCTCCAGACCACTCAAACTTGATTCCTTTCTTGTTCAATCCCAAAATTGATGCTGCCAAATGGGAAAAGTATTTGATGAATATTCAGTAATATCCTAGAAAACCCAAAAATCTTCATACATGAGAAACATTCTGGGGTTTCTCCCAAGATATGACTACCTACACTTTCTTCATTTCTACTAACACACCTTCCTCTAAAATGATATAAACCAAGAAATTCACCTTATAAATCTAAACATAAAACTTAGATATCTTGGAATATAGAATATGCTCTCTCAGTGTACTTAGGATGATGTCAAGATGTTTGGAATAATTTTCATGAGTCTTAGAGTACACTAAGATATCATCAACAAATACAACTACAAACTGATCCAGGTATTTTTGAAATATTGTGTTCATTAGGGACATAAACACTACTAGTACATTGGTATATCTGAACGGTATCACAACAAACTCATATAACCCATACCTTCTCTTGATGGTAGTTCACAATAAATCAGAAGATCTCAGCCTCAGCTGATGTTAACCCAATCTCAAATCAATCTTAAATAACACAAAAACACCTCTTAGTTGGTCAAAAAGATCATCGATTTGAGTAAGAGGGTATCTATTCTTAACTTTCGTCTAATTTAGATTAGTATAATCAACATATGACCATAATGATCTGTCAATATTCTTGGAAAACAACACTAGAGATCCCCAAAGTGATATAATAGTATAAATAAACCCCTTGTTCTCCAGTTCTTCCAACTGATTTTTAAGATCTTGGAGTTCTGTCGGTTCCATTCTCATGGTTGGATGGAAACTTGTTCTGCTCTCGGTAGCAAATCTATCATGAACTAAACATCTCGCTCAGGTGGAATCCCTAATAACTTCTTAGGAAACACATACTGAAACTGTTCCACCATAGGATGGAAGATAAGCTACTCTACTCTCCCATATTCAAGAATAAGACATGACACTTGGGTTGTGAGTTCCCCCAACTACTGACAAATTTTCCCTGCACGGCATGCCCAGATATCTCATTCTTAATGATGGAAATAATTTTCTCCCTCAAGAGAAATAAATTTTACCATACGGTATTAACAATCAATATGGGATTGGTACGACACTAACCAATCCATGCCCAAAATTAGATCAAAACCTAACATCTCAAGCACAAATAATTCTCAAATAAAATGGTATCCACCAATATCGAGGGAACACCCCTTAAATTTTCATATATTTTATGCTCTCGTCCCTAACAGTGTATCAATCGACATGACCCCACACACATGTTCTGCCGCTAGGCCAAAAACACTCACAAACTGAGAACATATAAAAGAATGTGAGGAACCCGTATCGATCAAACAACTAGCAAGAGTGGAAGATACTAGAATCGTACCTCTAACTGTCAATGGTACAGCCTCACCACCTCTAGTTGTAGGCTTAACTGCATGAAGCTTACCTACCTTTCTACCGTGGGCTCTGGTCTAAGTTTCTGGTGTTGAACTACCCCTCTGAAATGGGCACTCTCACCCTGGAGCACCACGTTCTCCACCTCTACCAATATGGCCAATAGAGATCCAACTGCCTTCCCAATATGAGGTAACTAACCCCCTACTTGAACTTTACACCATTCATGATCCTCTATCAGTTACTAGCTATCAAGGGTTCCTATAGAACCATTACACATACCATATCCTGCTGTATGTTCTGCACTTAACCGGTGGTCAATGAAACTAACCATGCATGTTCACTAGCCTTCTATACTAATATAAAAACACATTGTCACCGCCCATAGAAACTGGTCCCATTCTCTAACTACTCTGCACACCACTAACCTTGTGTAGACTCTCAAAGTAATTCTTCCTACCCTCGAAATTCACACCACTAGTTCATCCCACTGAAACCACATTCCCACCACCAGAAGCCTCCTTTAAGTTCCCCTCTAAAATAAGTTCATGGTCTGCAACCTTTACAAACCTCTTTAAATGAAATATATTCACCTGGTACTTGATCTCATGTCTAAGTAAATCCTAAAATCATCTCACTATAGTGACATCAACCCCTTCCAATGTTGTAACAAAGCATTGTAGGTCCGTGAAATGGATAGCATAATCCATCACTAACATAGTCCCTTATTTCAACCTCATAAACTCTATAGATTTCTCCTGATTCAAGGTATTGGGATAGAAATTCTCAAGAAACTTCTCCTGAAAGAATTTCCATAACACACCATCATCCTTCTAAGTATGAACCAAAATATACCACAAAATTTTTTCCAATCCACGCAACATATAGGCTGCCAACTTGACTCTCTTCTCAGGAGGAGTCTCCAAGTGATCCAAAATCATCTAGATGTATTCTATCCAAAACCCTGTTGCCTAAGGTCCACCCTCTATAGAAAATATTGGATGGTACTTCAACTAAAAATCTTAGGTCAGATCAAAAATACTTTCCATTACCTTCCCTAGGTCCCATTCCATCATCATAATAAAATGAGAAAATTTATTATGAAACTACTCGTCTCCTCTGTTATCCTGAACCACCAAGGTTTCTTTCCCTACCTCTAGAAGAGAATTCTACATGATCTCCTCTTGTCACCCAACTGGTATACATCATCAGGGTGGCATTTCTCTACTATGATAGACACAAGTCTTAGACACATAACATAAAGATTCTATAGTTATTATAAAATAAGGCTCTCCACTATCCATAAACAACTCATCCAACATATACTATTCCAATGGATAGAGCTGTGTGTTTTTCCCTACCCTTATCCATCCCTACCGTGGGTTATGGTTAGCATGGGGTAATATAACTCACACAATCACAAGTATTTTCATTTAATACTCATTTTACCATTTCCACTTATATAATATAATTATTTCTCTTTGGACGCCTTTCTATCTTTCCAGATTATCACAAAAAGATTTTGAAAACCATTTATGACTCACCAATTGAAATTATTCCTTACCTATTTTATTATATTCCTTCTATTTACCTAATTACATCATCTTTATTAGCCACCACTTCTTTTAAGTTTTCAAAGAAAATGAAATTAATTTTATCCCTCATGTCTCACACATCTTCCTTGTGTGTGCCTACCATGATGTATGCCACCTATATCCCTAGGTTCCTAGAATGATGCATGAATACATAACCTCATACCATTTCATCCAAAAGAAAAATTGTATAAAATAGTCACATCACCCATTAATTGAATCACCCAATGGTCAAATATAATTCAATTGTAAAATCATGCATCAAGAACAACAATTCCTACCCTAGGTTACTTAGGTTTTGCCTCATACATGGGTTAGATAATCCCATTCATGAGCTCATTTCCAAGGTTTGACACTTCCTAATATCTTATCTACCATTATCAAATATTAATTTAATAGAAAATAACCACCTCGATGCCACTCTGTAATGTCCCCAACCTAGATGCCACTAAATTGGTTCCCCAAGTCAGATCGCCACATGATCTCAGGTACATCTTATCATACTCTAGAGGCTTCTGATTAGCAGCGAGGGTCTAATAGATCACAATGGGAGACTATACCATCTTCTCAGAGTAATACATAGTAGATAAACATGAAATAAAGGAAGAAATGGAAAATAGAAAAATAATTTGCATTACCAACATTTCCCAAAACTGGGTACAATCCCACAACCAAAATTAAACATGCTATGCAATGTCAATATTGTGCCAAGTGTAAAGAAAACCCAAAATAAAGAAAACTAAAGAATCCCCAAAATGGTTTGTGTGGTCTTAGATTACTTCCAAACCTTGTCAAGGATTAGATACTCTTATTGAGCAGTGATCCTTATAAATACATGTGTTCCTATGGTTGTACTTTTTTTCTTATTTTCCATTTGTTTCATTTCTCACTAACTAGAGGTGAAGTTTGTTCCTTAAGTGAAAAAACATAAAAAAAGATAAGATTTATAACTCACCCCTACCCCTCTCAGTGATCACACAGATCTTGATTATTATTTTTAGATAATGTGTGACCCCAAGTCATAGGGAGGTCTTGATTCGAGTTTGTTGGATTTATTTTAAACCTTAAAAGTCATATTTGATTCAAATTTCCATTTATTTTTAGTTTCAATATTTGTTTTATATATATTTTTTACAACTTTTTTTATGATTCATTTTAAATCTGCTTGTTATATTATTGCATAGATATCCAACTTATGGACACATCATGCCAGATTTCCAATAATATTTCAATACTTGTTTGATATTATTTATATAGGTAAAATTATGCCCATTTAAGTTTATTTTAGTATCTTGGTTCTTACTTCCAGCCCATGTTTATTGAGAATGCATCTTGGTTCATGTCTTGGGCTAGCTTGAGTGTATAGTTTAGGGGTAGTTGGGGTGGGTTCATGAAAAAATGGCATAAGATCCTAGGTTATTAAGATGGTCTAGGTTCTTAAAGCTCACTTTCTATTTGGGATATCTAGTAAATTAGAGATACAATTGTATAAGCTCAATATGTAGGTCATAAGTAGGTGTCTAATAACCACCTACTATGATGAAACCTAAGTTTCCATAGGTGGTTAAAAATAGAGTCTTGATTCTGAGTTTTAATTTAATTATTTTACTGGATTTTGATTTTAATTGATTTTAAATTGATCCTTGTGGGTGTTTCATGAGTTTTGTTTTGGGGGGGGGGGTCAATATTTTGGGTGAAAATGAGATAAAACTAAAGTCACATAGGTTTCTTTCAAAACCTTACAAATCAAGTGGTGTTTATGCACTTTATTTTTAAAAGCTCACAGTGGCATGTCTCATGGTCTATCAACATATGCGGCCAAATAATTCATAGCCAATAGCCCCTATAAAAAATTATTTTTAATTTATTTATTCTTAATTTTATTTGGTTTTTGTACTTATATTATTTTTAGGTGAATTGAGGGGGATTTTCCTAGAGTTTTCATATTATTTGACTTGATTTCAATGATATTTAGTAATTCAGTTTTTTTCAAAAGGGTAAAAGTCTAATATAAATGTTTTAAATTGGTATTTTCTAAATGGAAATGGGAATTTTAATGTCAGTTTAAAATTCATAAAGGACTTTTGAAAATGATTTAAAAATTATAGAAATGTTTTGGAACTCCAAGTGGGTTTTAATAAAAGATTTATGGAATTATACCCCACTTTTAAGTGAATTTTTGAAACTAATAAAGTGGTCATTGGTATAGAATTAAAAAATAATTAACATTTTTGGGAAATAATTAATTATTTTATGAATAAGGTTTTAATACTAAAAATTATAAATTTTAAATATAGAGATATAGAGGGAGATTTTATGATTTTTTATGTAGTCATTTTTATGTAGTGGTTATCAATTATTTATGATTTTGATTATAGTTCATGTTTATTTGAGGATATTGAATCATAAAGAGTTTTGATGGAGTTAGGTGTTTCGTTTTCTATCTAAATTATGTCTCTAAGAAAAATCCTAAGGAACTATAGCAAGTATTTTATGGGGAATCTTCCTTATTCTAGTATCTATTGGGTATCTAGAGTGGTACCTTCTAGTTGTTGACCCTAAACATACTCTGGGTGGAGTAGTAGGGTGGAACCTTTCTTGATGAATTGGAACTTTCTCAAATACTCTTATTTTAGTGATCATTCATATTTAATGTCCTTCATTTATAACTTTGGTTTCAATATGTTACCTTATGATGGACTTGGTTACATGTTCAACAAACACGCATTGATAAAATGAACTTTGTGACCCAGGAGGAGTAGTGCTTCATGATGAATCAAACCTTTGATATACTTTCTATGTGACTGTTGGGAATTATAATCCATTACTTTCAAGAATTTCAATGACCTATCTACTTTAATATTAGAGGGTTAGAGGATTGAATCTATTTGGTAACCCAAGGAAACCCACTCAAGGCATATTTTGTTTTGTTTTTATTTTCTTTATATTTCTTCCCTTCAATCTTCTCCCATCTCCCACTCTTATTTTTATTGACTTGACTTTATTTATATTTATTAATGGCCTAAATTTTGGGATGTTTTATGGATTTTTCTATTTTGTAGAGATCTTTTTCGACCCATAAGGGAATTTGGTGAGAGATACCCTGAGTGGGGGTAAACCAGGGTATGAAACACATCTGTCTTTCCCTATATACCCATGAAACTCTCATTTTCCTAACTAATATTGATTACACTTTTCAGTAGGTTCACTCTCATGTTCACTTATTAAGTGATAATTTGATAAACTAGAGAGTTTATCTTGTCCTTATTCAGATAATATCGATGATATCTCAATCCACATGCTTATATTGTTATCCTGTAGAATGTAAGTAAAGAAAGAACACAAGATACAGGAATTTTACTTAGTTTACCTGCTTTAGGCTATGTCTATAGAGCACACACCTACATTGTGTCGATGTTCCAAAATCCATTAATCTCCACTAGTTTTTTGGATACAATGATTCTTATATGGTCACTCTATTACAAGATTACTATCTTTACAAGATTTAAGGTCTAGCTCACTACCACCCAAGGGCCACTCCCTTTATCCTCTACCTTTTCTCATAGATTCATGAGGGAATGCTTTTTGAATCACAGGCCAATACACATATTCATTGTCTAATATTTGATTCACTAATTAGTTCCCATTTATCTTCACAATTCTCTTTCAAAAACTAGTTTTGAATATCACCATTGAAACATATTCAAATTCTCTATTAAACTAGTCTTCAAGGAATGCCAACTTTCTTTGAAAAAGTCTTCAAGAAGTTCTAATAACTTTATGTTTCAATAAAATTAAAACTTTCATGGAACCTTTGAACCACTTTCATGAAACTTTCCTCCAGTTCACAAAACTTAATACTTTCTCAAAACTCACAGTCTTTCATGAAACTCGCAACCTTTCATGAAGCTTTCCAAACCTTCGCAAAACCCTTGGTCAGATTGAAATAACTCCTTTCTTAACAGAACATATGTTCATATGAAACCTTCACACAAGAAAAACCTTCAGGAAACTCTTCATAAACTTTGGATCTTCAATACGTATGGCTGCAAAAAATGAGAGGGGTAACGACCTATTTATAGATTTTTTCACCCCTTCATGAAACTTTCTTGTACTTCATCGCCTTTTCAAAAATCTCTTCATACCTTCACAAAACTCCTTGTATTCATGAAACTTTAGGGAAATTTTCCATTTTCAAAACTTCTCATAATCATGAAACTTACCACCTTTCTTATATTCACAAAACCTATTTTAATCACGTAACTTACCACCATTTTATTTCATAGATCAGCAATATTTTTTGAAGCATTATTTCATGAATATATAAACATTCATGACATAAAAAATTCCTGAAACACTAAAATTTTGTGAATTCCATGAATTTTCCATATTTTTATGAGGCAGTATTGGAAATATAATTTTCCCAAAACTTTTTTCATCCTCTAAATTTTGGTCCCCAAAAATTGGGCTAACACTGGGAAACAGCACTACCTTGTACATGTAATTTTATATACCACTTATAGAGATTTCATACCACTCTCTTAAAACTTTGTAAACATAATTGGTCAAAAATCACATTAGAACTCCATGACTAAAAATTTCATGATGAAATAATATCTGGGTTCCCCTCTTTCTTCACTAGCTTCAACTTCTCTCTCAGTATTATCATGATCAACATTTTGGGCTTGCACATTGCTTCATGCACTCCACCACTTTACCTCTATTGGGAACATCACCATCTCATGTAGTATTTGACATGGTGAACTGAAAATCCAATATTCTTAACCACACCATGTCAATAGAAACACTACATCTAATATACTAACTTTACAAGGTTGGTAGTGATGGGGATGATAATGAATCAAACACACAACACATAGAAACACCAATTCTCATTGGTGTCTAATAATCTATCCCTTTTGATTTATTGGAAACACATTCATGAATACTTTACCTCTATCTTGATACCACTTGATGAAAATTTGATAAAAATGAATATCCATGAATGAAAATACCTATATCTTAAAGATGTTGGTGATAGATATTTGCTATTGCATAATGTGTAGCATATGATAAGACCACTTCTTCAACCCCACTTAGAAACTTCTTTCATCATGAACTTCATCTGTGATTTATATTCATTGAACAAACATCTTTATCATTGTCATATTTATATACTTAACTTCATACCCCCCCCCCATATGAAGGGTTGTCGAGAACACAAAGAGATTCATGACCCTTTATTTTTTGGATAGAAACTACACATGGAATCATGATACTTTCTTCTCCCACATTAACATCAAATCCAAAGTTTACTTAGTACAATATGTACTGAATATATAATCCTTGTAAAACTATACCTTGAGAAACAAGGGTTTCATTTTCATCATTTTTATGATTCTCCCCTTGTCTTCTTAATGTTATAAAATATAATATTTCATCCTTTATAAACCATTGATACCATTCCTTACATCATTAAACGCTATCTCCTTTATCAATGATGTGAATAAGGGTATTTCCACTTCTCCCCCATGTCAATATGGTCTTTGTATCCTATAAGGAGAAATAATTATACCCCTATGATATGAAACTCTTCATTTTGTTAGGACCATTATTTATACCCACAAACTCACTTCTTATCATGCACCATTTCTTTACATGTGAATATAGGTCTAAGAAAACTTTCCCACTCAAAAACATCTTCAAGTTGTATTTGCCTTCAATAAGATTTTAAATGGTTGAAATTTCAACTTAGAAAGAAGCCATCAAGAAAACCTCTAAGATTACTAAGTTGAGACTCGGTGTAGGAAGTAAGAGATAAAGTTAATAACATAATCACGATCCATTTCACTCACTTACTTCCAAATATCTCTATAATCCATAGAACTTTATATTATTTCAAGGATTTATTTTAAATATCTTCTTTAGCTTTAGACACTAATCTTATACTAATTTTTCAACCTGATACCAAGTCTCACAGATACCAATATGATGGATGATACCATACATTGAATATTTCTCATTGCTAAATGATGAAATGAGTACTTTTTATCATATTTAGAGATCACTTACTAAATTGTACCTAGTAACTGATTTCATATCTCATCCACAGGGTTTTGTTACTTGTTTATTGGGGATATCATCTATCATATTTTCATCTCAAAACTCCCCTAATTTTCTCATATTTATCACCAAATATAGTAATAAAATTCAGTAAAAGAGTTGTCCATCCATCTCAGCCTCTGATATCCTGATAATATTCATATGATATCACATGTTAGATCAAGAACAAATAAAACATAAGAGATGATCTTGTCCTTGCTTCCCCATTTTTCTATCTTCAAGATTTTATGTTAGATAGATCATATTCTCTTGACATTAATGCTTCATGGATCTGGATACCACTTGATACCAATTGAAATAACAACTCTCAATTACTGATTCCAATCATTATGACTCCTTGTTATTGCTTTGATTCTTCTTATATTCTAATTAATTAAGATTTAAGATACAGTAAAAATTCTTCTTGTACTAATTTGAATCAGTTGAAATTATATAGTATGTCACATCACCACTTTTCATATTTTTATGAAACTTACCTATGGATTGTATCTCCCCTAAAACCTAAAACACTCTGATAATTGTTAAAAGAATTTAAGCATATAGGGATAGGGATGTTTCACTTCTTCAAGTTAAGGAATGAGGTTGGTCATCAGTATCAAACTTTCATTTTCCTCTTTTTATATTTGAGGATAGGAATGTCATCACCTCATCAAATTCTTCTTCCTAATCAGTCCTCATGGTAATATTCTTTAATTTCATGAAAGTGGATCTCCTTTGTGTTATTTCACTTATATAAAATTCATTTTGAATGTTTTATTTGAACTTCCCCTTTTCTAGCTTGGTAATTTTCTTTTCTTTATAGCCTAACTCATAAATTATTCCTCCTTGGGTACTCTTACTAACAAGGACCTCCTCACACATTAATGATTAGATCCTTCCTCTCTACATCTTATTAAATATTTGTTTATCCCCACTTGACTTATTATCTTTTATGACCCATGTCTCATTTTGGGATGTATCTTTCATATGAGCAGCTTTTGGGGTCCTTTAATTTTTTCAAATATTCCTCTTGTCTTTCCATGAATCCTTATTTTCAACACCTGATTTGGAACATCTCTTCAAAATAATATTTTTCCTTTTCTTAAGAACTCCCCCAATTCTATTCTTTTATTTCCTTATGGTACATTTTTCAATCCTACTTAATCACTCATCATGTATTTCTTCATTAACATGAACTAGATCCACCTAAGATGTTTTCTTCCATGGTGGATCATTAATTTCACGCTCATCCACCAATCTCACAGTGGGAGTAGATTCCTTCTTTTTCCTCCATATTTTTTCTTTCTTTACAAGAGGGCTACTATGAGTAAACTAATGTTTATGCCTGATTCACCTTTTTTTATATCTATTCTTTTACTTTAGAATAGTAAACCTATTCTCTAGCTTAACAGAAGTTTTTAGTGAAAAAATTATTTCATTATTCATAGGAATGTAGGAATTCCTTACATCACTTTTAATTCTATTTTGGATATAGTGCCTAGTCATATGACCATGGTTAGACTAGATAAAACATCTCCCATAAAAACCATACCTTTTATAGTAGCACCTTGATTGATATATTGTTGAAGTAGATTCTCTCCTTCATTTAATCACATGGGATTCTAGTTATACACTCAGGGTATGTAGTACGATTCCACAGTAGTAGCACTTAGTGCCTAACTTCTTCCAAGAGTCGTCTCATATATGTCTAGCATAGTGAAACAGCTTACTTATTGACTTTGTATTTCCACATTTGTGGAATCCACTTTTCGGTGATCCCATAAAAGGGGTTTTTGTATTATCATTTGAGGTTTTCATTCTTCTTTTAATCTCTTTGGCCTTTTCATCCTCCTCCTTTAGTTGAGAATTTATTTTCCTCATACTTGAGATTGCTTTTGTTCAAGATTTTAACCTCTCTTCTAGTTGTGTTTTAAGAAGGATAATTATATCTTTCATCTCTTTCTTAATGGCCATATTATTTACCAATTCATGTGTAAATTAATTAAGTAAGTCACACGACGTTTGGTGGCTCGTGGACCAAGACAAATGACGAAGTTCGAATTTTGAATTTTTGGTCATTTGAATTTCGAATTTTGCTGTCGGAGGGATTCTAGTATTAGATTTTGGTTTACTTGGCTTGGACTTGTCACTGGTTTTGATATGTATTTGGTTCACACTTACCCGTAAAAGTGTCATTAGAAAATAAAAATATGGATTGAAGGTACAATATCATCATTCTGATCCATCCTTACTTGCCTCATCCTTTGGTTATCCTCAAACAATTGTGCCATGTGTGCAACCAATTCATTATTCTTAGTCCTCATATTTTGAACCTCATTTGAGTTAAGTCTATTTTATTTGAAAATAGCTTTACAATCATTCACTTTTGAATACATCTCCACTAACTCCTTGTCCTGAGTATCATTTCTATCCCTCATATTTCTATCCATGTCAATTATTCTTTTATTGATCTTTTTTAGTTTGTTAACCTCAATTTTAATCACTTAAAAATGGATTCTTTGAGATTTATTCTACTTTATCAGCTCCATATTTTCTTCCTTTAGCGCATGATCGATCTCATTATATTTGTGAATATATTCCACTTTTGAATATCTTAAATTCTCATCATCATAAATAGTTCAAACATCGCTTGGAATATTTGGCTGCTTAGATAGACCTACAGCATTATTGTATGAACAAGTAGATAGACAATCAGATTCATCCCTACATTTTTTTGTGAGATTCTAGGATCATTTATCTTGACCACACACTTATAAAAAAAATTTCCATTATATGGAATTCCTTAGGAGTTCTAATTATTTCTAAGATTATTTCTTTTTCCCACATTATATGGGTAGAAAAAATTCATCTCCAAAAAATGATGGGATTAATTCAGGTCAAAACAAATCAAAAAAGAGAAACCTTTCCTTTGATACCAATTGTTGAACCCATAGGAAAATTTAGGGAGATATACTTATATAGGGGGTGAATCGGGGTATGAAACTCATTCATTTTTTCCAACATACCCATGAAACTCTCACTGTACTAACTGATATTTACCTCACTTATTAGTAGGTTCACTCTTGTTTTCACCAATTAAGTGATGATCTGATAAACTGGTGAGCTTATCTATCCCTTATTCAGATAATATTGATGATATCTCAATCTGTATGCACTGATTGTCATCCTTTAGAATTTAAGTAAATAAAGCACATAGAAAACAAGAATTTTACTTCGTTCACCTGCACTGGGATATGTTCAAGGATAATGCACTAATGTTGTGTTGATGTGTCAAAATACACTAATATTCACTAGTCTTATGGATACAATGATTTGGATATGGTCACTTTATTACAGGCTCACTTATTTTATATGATTTAGGGTCTATCTCACTACCACCCAAGGGTCACTCCCTTTGTCCTCTTTCTATTCTCACTACTTTAGTAGGGAATGTTTTTTGGATCACATTCCAATACACATCTTCATTGTCTGATAGTTTATGCACAAATTAGTTCCCATTGATCTTTACTTTTCTCTTTCACAAACTGCTTATGAATATCACCATTGTAGCATCTTCACTTTCCCTATTAAACTAGTCTTTAAGAAATACCAACTTGCTTTGAAAAAGTCTTCAAGAAGTGCTAATGGATTTTTGTTTCATGAAACTTAACACTTTTTAGAACCATTACACCACTTTCACGAAACTTTCCTTCTATTTATTAAATTTTTTACTTTCATGAAACTCATAGTCTTTCAAAAAAACTCACAACCTTTCATGAAGCTTTTAGAACCTTCATGAAACCCCTTGGTGAGATTGATGTAATTCCTTTCTTCATGGAAGATACATTCATATGAATCCTTCATGCAAGAAAAACCATCACAAAACTCTTTTTTGAATTCAGAGCCTTTGGATATTCAACAATTATAGCTAAAAATGAGAGGGGTAGTGACCTATTTATAGACATTTCCTCCCCTTCGCAAAACTTTCTCACTCGCAACCTCCTTTTCATGAAACTCTTCAAACGTGTTAAAAAAACTATAAGTCTTTATGAAAATTCAAGGAAATTTTCCATTCATGAAACTTCTCATAATCACATAACTTACTTCCTTTATTCTATTCAAAAAACTTCTCATAATTTCGTAACTTACTTCCTTTTTCTTTCGCGTCTGAACAGCCTTTCATAAAGCATTGTTTTGAAAATCTCTAAACCTTTGTAACACCAAAATTTCATAAACATCAAACTTTTAGTAATTATATGCCTTTACCATATTTTTATGAGGAAACACTAGAAATCCTAATTTCATGAAACTTGATCCATCCTCCAAATTTTAGACACTAAAAATTTGGAAAACACTGGGAAACAGCGACACCTTATACACATAATTTTATGTACCAATTTCATAGCTTCCATATTTCTATCTTAAAGCTATATCAACATAATTCATCAAAAAACTTGGTGGAAATTTACAACTAACCTTTTCATGATGCAACACTGTCTTGGTGCTCCTCTTTCTTGAATAGCTTAAACCTGTCTCTCAGTATTATCATGATCAACTTTCTGGGCTCACACATTGCTTTATGCGCTCTTCCAATTTCCCTCTATTGGTAAAATCACCACCTCATGTAGTCTTTGACATAGTGAACAAAATATCCAACACGCTTCACCACACTATGTCAATAGAATCACTAAATTCAACACACCAACTCACCATTTTTTAAATCAATAGGGTTGATAATGAATCCAACACACAACAAATGGAAACACCAATTCTCATTATTTTCCAAAAATATTTGTTGAGTCAATAAGTTACCTTATGACTTTTCCATTCCTTTATGTTTTTAAAATCACAAACACAATTTCTTAAGTAAAATTATCTTTCTCTAAGAAACTTTATCTTAAGGAAAATTTTCTTTATCTAAGAATGTTTTTTTCTTTACCTTTATCTTATCTATTGTTTTCTCAAACCAAGTCTAACCATATTTTTATTAAGTAAAAAATCAGATCCTTATCTAACTCAAAACCTTAAAATTCCTTAGAATCTGATTTCCCCAAATTTTTGAATCTGATTTCCTTAGAATTTTGAATCTAATTTCTCTAGAAATCCGACTCTGATTTCTCCTAAAATCAGACTCCGATTTCTCCTGAAATCAGACTCTAATTTATCCTGAAATCAAAATCTGATTCTCTATTATTTCAGAATTCAATTTTCAATATTTATAGACTCCTATTCTCACTTTCTTAATAATCCAATTAAATTTTTTCATTACAGTTACCAAATTTCCTTAAATTAATGTTTCATTTTATTAGACCCTAAATGTTTTAATGTTTCATAAGCATAGTAATGTTTCTTATAAGTTTGTTATATAAAATGATTCCATACAATCTATTTTAACTTAACCATTCACTGAGTTCCACATGTACATGTTCCACCAAAATTTAAGGAAAAATATGACTGTTGGAGGAGGAAGTTGATCGTTGGAATCCACACCTATAAATAGCCATCCATTTGAATGAGCTGAGTAGAGTTGGACTCTAGAATAAAGTGATACTCTATGGGATCTCTTCTCAAATATGTCTTGTGCAAATGTTGTAACCAACTTGTTCAAGCTAAGAACATATTGTTCAACCTACCTAGTGTGATTATGATTATTGATGATCAGTCGAGGGCTTCTGAGGATATGAATACAGAGGTGCCGATCACCTTAGAGATCGAGGGATTACGGGGATAGCAAGATAGATACCTATATTTATATCGAGGGATTACCCTAGTGTGGTTAAGACGGACTTTCTTGAAAGTAAAAATCAAGGGACCTTTATCCAAGGTTGTTTGATACCCTTATCTTTGGGTTAAAATATTTTTTATACTTGTTTACTTGTCTTCTTAAAAGTTTTAATTCCATTGTATTTTGTTAAACATATGAAGTGTAACTTTATTACACTTTCTTATACTTGTATACATTGATATAAATAAGATTCTATATTCTTTAAGGTAGAATCTTACCCTAAGTAAACTTTTCTTAATTTTATTTATCAGATCCATCTTATCATATCCTAAGAAAATTATTTTCTTTGTTAATAAGTAAAGAGGTTTTGTGAATCCATCTTGTTTAACTTTTTTAAACATAGATTTTCATAAGGATAAAAATGAAAGTTTTAAAACCTACAATTCACCCCCTCTTATACTTGATAAATCTACATATAAATTTTGATCCTACAATTGTTATCAAAGTAGGTCTCTAAAATACTTATACTTGCATATAAGTTTTCTTTATCAACTTTTCTTCCTTAAATTTACTTGATCAAGTTTTTCTTAATATTTTCCTTATAAAATCTTTGTTTATAAACTTTTACTACTAATCATTTTTGTGGAAATTATTTTTTTATTATAGAATGGAAGGAATGAATATTGGTTTTATAAAAAAATCTAAATCCTACCAGACCCCCAATTTTTGATGGAAATAACTATGAATACTAGAGAGATAGGATAAAGTCTTTTATTATCAAAACTAGTGTGGATAAATTTGTTATGTTAACTGGAGACTACAAGATTCCAAACAATGAAATCCAAGAATTCACCAATCAAGAAAAACAAGAATTAGTTTAACTTTCAGGTACCCAATACTTTATTATATTCCATGACTAGGAATATCTATAGCCATATTTCATCTTGTGAAGCTACTAATAGTATCTGAAATAAGTTATAAGTTACACATTTTGGCACATCCAAGGTCATTGAAACAAGTAGAGCTATTCTGAGAGTTGAATATCATGGTTTTATGTTTCCTTATAGAGAACATGTATGCATAACTCAACAAAGTTTATTACTATTTTCAATAGCCTTTAGTCTATGGGTGAGAAAGGTATTGATGATGAGATTATTGGGGATAACATAATAGATATTATTCTCAATTAGTGGGAATCAAAAAGAACATAAATTGATGAGAATAGGAAAGTTTCAAACATCACTCTTGATGAGTTATTCGGGACACTTCTACAGCATGAAACTAGAATGAAGAGATATGTAGAGATAAATAAGAAAAATAATGGTAATGTTGGTGTTGATTTCACTACTACATAAAATCATATGAAATCCAAGACTCCTGAAAGATTTACAAGATAAAAATCCAAGAAAGATACTATAATATCTGATTCAAGTGATAGTGATCATTCTGAGAATGAACTTTCCAATACTTATTGAAGAATGAACATGATTTTGGAAAATAAATATTTCCAATATATATACAAGAATAAAGACATAAAAGATAATAAAGATTCAAAAGTGACTTGTTATGAATGCAAGAGGGTAGGTCATATCAGGCAAGACTATATTATGCTCAAAAGGAAAGAAAGAAAAGATATCCATTCAGAAATAAACAAGAAGAAGTACTAAAAGTATAAGTCTAATAAAGTACTGAATGATAATGACACCTAGAGTGCTAGTAGTGGTGATTCTTCTGATGAATCTTAGGATAGTGAATCTTCTTGATAGAAGAATATTGTCCTTATAGCCAGAATTTCTATAGAAAATCAATTTTTTATCGATAAGGTACACACAATTGAATCTTTAACCAATATTTATTTAAATTCAAATATCCCTAATGAAAAGTATTATGAATCTTCGAATAAATAATCTTCCTCATAATAAGATAATTATTTACCTTCTTTTTAATAAGTATCTAGGTTTACCAAGTTTATTGAGAATAAAAATAGAAATATCAATAATAAACTTGATAATGAAAATTCTAGAATCTTTATTTTAACAAAAAAAGTATCATATCTTTCAAAAGATCTTGATCAAAAAATTATTGATTTTGAAAATGATTCCAAAAACCTTAAGGAATTAAATTCTGAAAAGGATAAACTTTCTAAGGATCTTGAAAATGTTATTTCTAAGAAAAAAAATTAAGACTAACTCAAATTATAAGACTAATGACTATGAGGATAAGAATTTAGTCATTAAACTAAAATCTGAAATATTTTTCTTAAAGAAAATTTTATCAAATTTTACTTATGGAAGGAAAGAATTTGATAAAATATTTTCAAAACTTTTTCCTCTAAAGAATAGTTCTGGGTTTGGTTATTCTCACTCTAAACCTATTTTTAGTCAAAACTATTTTATTTCCCAAAGTGATCCTTTTTGCACTAAGTTTCAATGTGGTGTACATTGGGAGAAATTTTGTTCTTTTAATAAAACTCAATCCTTAGTTTTTCATAAAGCCTAATTTTCTAATAAAATGTGGATTCCTAATATTTTACTTTATAACATTTTCATATCCATGAAATTTTATATTCTAAAAGTTTAACTATTTTATTTTCAGGAAAACAAACCAAGTGTTAACAACAATACATGGTACATGGATAGTGGATGTTCCCGTCACATGAATGGTAATAAAAACTTCCTTGAAAAGATTATTAAGATGAAATGTGGAAAAGTAACTTTCAGATATAATTCTCAAGGAGAAATTATTAGTATAGGTAACATTATTCTTCTTGTAAAAGCTTTAATTTCAAATGTTTTATTTGTTAAGGGTCTTAAGAACAACCTTATAATAATAATCTAAATATGTGATGAAGGTTACCTTTTGAATTTTAGGAATGATAAATTCCTGGTACACAATTCCAAGGAAGATTTTATTCTCTCTTCCCATAGGTATGAGAATGTTTATACACTTAACTTAGAGGACCTTATGAGCCAATACATACCTTTCCTTAGTGAAATGGAAGATCAATCTTGGTTATGGAATAGAACACTAGGACATTGTAACCTTATAAACCTATATAAACTCTCAAAGAAAATACTTTTTAAGGATCAATCATAGCTTATATTTTATTCTTCAAAAATTTTTGATCCATGTCAATATATAAAGAAATATAATTGAAGCTTTAAATCAATTAGTAAAGTATAAACTTTTACCACATTATAGCTAGTACATATGGATATTTTCAGTCTAACAAAAACTAGAAGTATTGGAGGAAAATACAATGTATTTGTTTTAGTTTATGATTACACCAGATTTACATGGGTTTATTTACTAGTAAATAAATTTTAAGCCTTTTCTTATTTTAAATCTTTTTCATCCAAAGTTAAAAATGAGAAAAACCTTCTATTGATAACTATTCCTAGTGATCATGGAGAAGAATTTAAAAATTCATATTTTGAAAAAATTTGTAGTAAGAATGGCATTACTCATAACTTCTTATCTCTAAGAACTCCTCAAAAAATGGTGTTGTTGAAAGAAGAAACTGAATTATTCAAGAGAAAAGTAGAACCATGTTGAGTGAATACTCTATTTATAAATACTTTTGGGATGAAGCTGTTAGTACTGATTTCTATACTATAAATCAAGCATTAATCAGACCTTTCCTTAATAAAACACCTTATGAGTTATAGACTGGTCAAAAACCTAAATTTTCTTACTTTAAAGTATTTGGATGCAAAGTATTCATCCTGAATACTAAAGGTAACTTATATAAATTCACACCCAAATCCAATGAAGGAATTTTCTTAGGCTATTCCATAACTTCTAAGGCTTATAGAGTTTTTAACAAAAATTCTTATACTATTGAAGAAATAGTACGTGTTAAATTTGATTAAACTGATCCTTTTGTTTTTAAACAACCCCAACCTACATCCCCATATGTATTCTCAAAAACATATTATCAACCTTTGATGGAATATTCATCTAATAAAGAAAATACTCAAGAAAATGTTCTTAAAGTATTTACCCTAGAATATTTTTTAACTTATGTCGATGAACAGGTTTTACAAAATCCAAATTAGTTGTTTCTTAAGAATCATCCCCATGATAGTATCATTTGTGAACTAAATCAACCTATAATGACTAAAAGTTCTTTAATAAATGAATTAAAGCATCTAGAATTTCTTTCTAAATTAGAAACTAAAAGCACTGATGAAGCTTTAGGTGATGATGATTGGATTAAAGCTATACAAGATGAACTAAATGAATTCAAAAGGAAAAAAGTTTGGACCTTGGTTAAAAGACCTAAAGAAACCTCTATAATTGGTGTAAAATGGGTCTTTATAAATAAATGTGATGAAAATGGAATCATTGTAATAAATAAATCAAGATTAGTTACTAAAGGATATAATCAATAATGAGGAATACACTATAAATAAACCAACACTTTGATAGCTAGACTAGAATCTATTCGAATTCTCTTAGCCTTTGTGGCATTTTTCAATTTCAAACTTTTTCAAATGGATGTGAAGTGTTATTTCCTTAACAGGTATATTCAAGAGAAATTTTATATCGAACAACATCCTAGTTTTTAAGATACAAAACATCCTGAACATGTTTATAAAATTAAAAAATCTTTATATAAACTTAAACAAGCCCCTTGATATTGGTATGAAAGACTTATAGGATTTTTGTTACAAAATAATTATGTTAAGGGAACTACTGATCCAACTCTTGTTATAAAAAAAAGATAAAAAAATGTTTTTATTGTTCAAATTTATGTTGACGACATTATATTCGGATCAACTCATCAATCCTTAACAGATTAATTTGAAAATATTATGAAATATGAGTTTGAAATGATTATGATGGGTGAGTTAACATTTTTTATTGGTTTTAAAATTTCTCAAAAACCAGAAGTAACTTTTATATCTCAAAACAATTATATTAAATATCTTCTTAAGAAGTATGGATATGAAAACACTAAAATTATAAGTACTCCAATAGATACATAAAACACTCTTGATATTGATGAATATGGGAAACCAGTAGATCAAACATCTTTTATATGTATGATTGGAAGTTTATTATACTTACTTCTAGTCATCCAGACTTAATATTTTCAGTATTCTTATGTACAAGATATCAATATAATCTAAAAGAATCCCATTTAAAAGTAGTAAAAATAATTTTTCACTATTTAAAGGGAACCATGGATTTAGGACTTTTCTATTCTTCTGGAAATGATTTTATTTTAAAAAGATTTTTAGAAGCTGACTTTGGTGGATGTATAATGGATAGAGAAATTACTTTTGGAAATTTTCATTTCTTAATAGATTCATTAGTTTCTTGGTCATGCAAGAAGAAACATTTAGTATCACTTTACACTACTGAAGTAGAATATGTAGCAGCTGGAAGTTGGTGTGTTCAAGTGTTGTGGATGAAACACACACTCACATACCATGGCATGAGTTTTACCAAAACACAGATAATGTGTGATAATACTAGTGTAATTGCCCTAAGAAAAAACCCTATACATCACTCTCGTAAAAAATACATAGATATTAGGAATCACTTTCTTAGGGATCATGCACTTAATGGATATATCATTATTTAATTTATCATAACACAAGATTAACTTGCTAACATATTTACAAAATCTTTACCCTCTGATATATTTGAATACATTAAAAAAAGTTAGGAATGATAACTATAAGGTAATCATCTATATTAAATTTTTTTTAAAACCTATATCCTTATATTAAGATACTCTTTTTCATAGGGGGGTATATATGTTTACTCTTTTATATTTCCCTTTCTAAAAAAAATCGGAACCTAAAAAGTTTTCTTTATCTAACAAAACTTTTTTGAATCTAAGTTTTATAAGAGTAACCTTATCAATACTAAAAAATCTTTCTAAGCAATCTGTAAGGTACGTTTTTTTAACTATATCATCATAATAGTATTTTTTGCTTGTCGGTATTTCAATCTTGTTTTAAGAAAACCTTATTGGATTCACTTTCCTTAAATATGATTTTTCCTTAAAACCTAAAAAGATCAGAACCTATAAATCCTTCTTCTTCATTGATATAAATCATTAGATTAGATCAAGATAATCTCAACTATTGGATTGGTCTAGGAATATGAATCATCACCGCAAATCCTATATAAAGTACCCCTCTATTCTCATCCCACATCGTTTTTCTCAGAAGTTTTTCACCTAATCTCTACCACCCTTCAAGTGTGTCATTCATTTTTACCCTTCTCTTCAAATATGAATATTTCTTGAAGTTTACTCATAGACAATGATGGTCTACAATAAGTAACTCAAGTATTGGCTAATTTTTAGAGAAATATTGGTGGACATGAAATTATTTGTCCAGTATGATTCTTTGATTTCAAAAATCATAAAGAATAATGGATGGGAAAGTCTCTACATAGACAAGGAGAAGATTTAGGATCCATTATATCCTGATCTTCTTATAGAATTCTATGATACAATTCTTTTTTATGAACAAGGAGTAAGAGAAATATTTTCTTTCAAAAGTTAAGGAAATAATTAGTCCTTTTCTTTCAACAAGGCAGCAAGTATCATAGATATTACTTACGATAGTGAAGAAATATTTTTCTCACAAAACTTTCCTAATTTAGAAGGTTATTATAAGAAAGTTAAGGCTATTAATTTTCTTGGTATTAAGAGAGTGAATACATTGAATATTGATCATATTTATTTAATCCATAGATTGCTAGATCTTTAGATGCAAGGTTTTCTGATTCCAAGGAAGGGTGATAAGGATTCTTTGAACATGTGTGATACCTTCATGATGAATTTCATGGTGAATCTAAGGAAGATAAAACTTGTCCAGTACATTATCTTAACGATCATCAATATTAATAATGGCACTATAAAATCTCAAATCATTATGTATCCAAAGATCTTTTCAAAGATTATTTTCTTATGTTTAGACTCTTTAAAATCCCATGTAGCTCAAAGGACAAAGTTTTCAAGATCATGTTGTTAAGTGGTGATACCTTGATAAGAATTAAGATTGGTTTTAGTAATAAGATAGGATAATTATTTGATATTCTTAATAAGGATAACCAAGCTACAATGAAGAAAGGAGAAGTTGAAGAAAGCTCCAAACCAACCCCTAAGAAAAGAAAAGGTAAATATTTGAAACCTCAAGAGAAAGAACCAGCACCTGAACCAGTATCTTCTCCACCCAAGACAAAGAAACAAAATAATTTTTCTCATAAAGTTGTTGGTAAATAGAGAGAACTCAAGCTGAAGAAGGAATAAGGACATGTAGTTTTTGCTTAGATCCTACCAAGGATAAGGCCTTAAAAATAAAAGGAGCTGAAGAGATTGGGAGTCAAGGTAAATAGAATAAGTTAAAGAAGAAAAATTTAGAAGATGAGATTATCCAATATTTTCTTAGAGATATCGAGAAGGAATTTGAAAAATTTTAGGCACCAGAATATTTCTTACAAGAACCAATTCCAATTGAGACTCTAGTTACAGATAAGATAAAGAAAGATATTTTAATTCTGGAACCCATAGTTGAAGATAAAGAATAATAATAAGAGGAAGATGAAAGTGATGATGTGATAAGAATAGTAGAATAATATCAAGATAAGGATATCCCTTTTGACAAGTTATCTATAAGAACTTCCCAAGATGAATACACCAAGATAATTTCAGAAGGACAATCTGTTCCGAAAAATGATGATGTTTAGGATGAGATTGATAAACCTTAAGATGATGAGAGTAGTAATGATGGTATTTTTCAACATGTTGATGACAAGGATGATAATTAAATTAATGATAAAGGTACTGATAAAAAAGTTGATGATGATGATGATGATGATGATGATGATAGAATAGTTCAAGTTTCTGATAGTGAGCATGAGACTCGAAAAGTTGAGAAGGTAATCTATAAAGATAGGAAAGTTAAGAAATTTTTTATTGATTCACCAAAGAAAGTAATAGTTTAAAATCAAAGAAGGATGTTTTTGGATAATCAAATAGAAAAGAAGATGAGCAAGAAAAATTTCCCTCACCAACAAAAGAATTTTTCTCAGAGTCTTTATCTTCTTTAGGACATGATTTTGTGGTTCAGTTATTGAAGAAGCTTGTGAATTCCATTCCTTTATTTCCAAGCATTGATTCCAAATTTCAACTACTTCAAGAAACAATCAATCAAAATTTAGATTTAAATAATATTCTTATGGATAAGTTCATCAAACTTGAAACCAAGTTCAAGACTTTTCAAATCAGTTTTGATGCTCATAGGAGATCTTGTAAAAAAATAACAAGTGTTCTAAGTCTATAATAGATGATCATAAAATATTTGATGATTTCACTGATTCAGTCAAATATTAATTTGATAAGTCCAATGATAGGATAAATAACCTTTTAAAAAGTTTTTTAGAAAATCTAAATGAAGAGAAATCTAGCCATCAATAGGAAGATAAATATCTGAACGGGAAGATGAATTTAGTAGCTCTCAATCTGAAAAGGGAAAGGAAAATAAAAGAATAAATGGATGGAAAACTCAAAAATCATTAAGAAGTGATAAAGTCTCAAGGATAAATTCTTATGTCTTGGGAAGACAGGTTCAAATATCTTATAAAGAAAAATAAGGATTAGGAACAGTTGATCAAGAAGTTTGGAGATGATCAAAAATAATTGAAGAAGCTGAAAGCTATCTTGAAAAAACTAATTCCAAAGGATAAAAATAAGGATAAATGATTTTTTTTTTAAATCCAATATTTTTTTGTATTTTTCTTTATAACAAATTTTTTCATTTTAATGAAATTTTTTATCTTTCCATTATTTTTTTTTGTATATTCCTAACCTTCCAGGAATAATTTCTTTTCTTTACCTCCATTCCTTTTTGAAAATCACAATAGGGGGAAAAGAATGATCCAAAAGAATATTAAGTTTAAAAGAATAGAATTCCTAAGTAAGGGGGAGATTACTTAAAGAAGAAATTATTAAGTAAGGAATAATTTATTTCTTTAAGAAAGATAAGAATACGATCCTTAGGGATTTTATAACCTAAGGGGGAGTTAGTCATATTCACCATAAGTCATAAAAAATAGGGAGATAAGTATTTCTTTTAAGTTTAAAAATTAAAACATTAATCCTTTATATTATTTTATGAAAATTTGGTTGTGCTTTCCAAAAATGGGGAGATTATTGAGTCAATAATTTACCTTATGACTTTTCCATTTCTTTATGTTTTGAAAATCACAAACACATTTTCTTAAGAAAAATTATCTTTCTATAAGAAACTTTCTCTTAAGGAAAATTTTATTTATCTAA
This sequence comes from Viscum album, assembly GCA_963277665.1. Taxonomy (NCBI): domain Eukaryota; kingdom Viridiplantae; phylum Streptophyta; class Magnoliopsida; order Santalales; family Viscaceae; genus Viscum; species Viscum album. The sequence continues at coordinate 328,519,745 of OY728143.1, forward strand.
TAATTTTTTTTGTATTTATATTTGTATTATCTATTAGTTTATCAAACCAAGTCTAACCATATTTTTCTTAAGTAAAAAAATTAGATCCTTATCTAACACAGAACCTTATAGTTCCTTAGAATCTGATTTTCCCAGAATTTTGAATCTGATATCTCTCGAAATCAGACTCCAATTACTCTGGAATTCAGACTTCGATTTCTCCTAAAATCAGACTCTGATTTCTCCTAAAATCATACTCTGATTTATCCTCAAAATAAAACTCTAATTTATCCTAAAATAAGACTCTTATTTATCCTAAAATCAGACTCCAATTTCTCCTGAAATCAGACTCTGATTTCTCCTCAAACTAGACTTCAATTTCTCTTAAAATCAGACTCTGATTTCTCCTAAAATCATACTCTGATTTCTTTATAAATTAGAATTTAATTCTCTATTATTTTATAATGTAATTGTCAATATTTATAGACTTTTATTCTTAGTTTCTTAAGAATCCAATTAAATTTTTTTCTTACAGTTACCAAATTTCCTTAAAGTAATGTTTCATTTTATCAGATCTTAAATGTTTGAATATTTCTTAAGAATGGTAATGTTTCTCATAATTTTGTTATATAAAATGATATCATCCAATATATTTTAACTTAACCATTACCTGAGTTCCAGATGTACAGGACCCTCTAAAATTTAAGGAAAAATATGATCAGTGGAGAAGGAAGTCGACTATTGGAATCCACACCTATAAATACCCATCCATTTGAACGATCTAAGTATATTTGAACTTTGGAATGAAGTGATACTTTATGAGAGATCTACTCAAATATACCTTGTATGAATGTTGTGAGAAACTTGTTCAAGATGATAACATCTTGTTCAACCAGACTAATGTGATTCTAATTATTGATAATTAATTTAGGGCTTCTGGGGATAAGAATATGGAGGTTCTAATCACCTTAGAGATTGAGGGCTTGCGGGGATGGCAAGATAGATACAGATATTCATATCGAGGTCTTACCTTGGTTTGGGTAAGACAAACTTTCTTGAAAGTATAAATCAAGGGATATTTATCCAAGGTTGTTGGATACCCTTATCTTTGGGTTAAAATATTTCTTATACTTTTTTACTTGTTTTGTTACAAGTTTTAATTCCGCTGCATTTTGTTAAACATAGGAATTGTAACATTATTACACTTTCTTATACTTTTATACTCTAATATAAATAAGATTATATATGCTTTAAGGTAGAATATTTCCCTAAGTAAACTTGTCTTAAGTTTCTTTATCGTATCCATCTTATTGGATCCTAAGAAAGTTAGTTTCTTTGTTAATAAATAAATAGGGTTTGTGAATACATCTTGTTTAACTTTGTTAAAAATAGATTTTCTTAAGGATAAAAATGAAAGTTTTTAAACCTACAATTGACCCCCCCCCCTCTTATAATTGATAAATATACATATATATTTCAATCATACAATCTCCCCCTTTGTATTTATTTGAAACATTTTCTTGAATCTTTTACCACTATCTTGATACCACTTGATGAACCTTTGTCGGAAACAACTATACATGAATCTAAATACCTCTATCTTGAAGTTTTTGGAGATTGATATATACTATTATATAATGTGTGGCTTATGAGAAGACTAATTATTCAACCCCATATGGAAACTACTTTCATCATAAACTCCTTCAATGAGTTATCTTCATTGAATGAACATCTTTAGCATCATCATATTTATAGCCTTAACTTCTTACTCCCCCTATGAAGGGTTTGGTAGGAACACACATAGATTCATGATACTTTATTTTCTAGATAGAAACTGCACTTGGATTCATGACCCCCCCCCCCCTCACCCCACCCCAACATCAAATCCAAAGTATACTCAGTACCAAATGTACTGAATATAAAATCCTCGTAAAATTGTACCTTAGGAAACAAGGGTGTTATTTTCAACATTTTTATGATTCTCTCCATGTATTTTTGATGTAAAAAAAATAATCTTCAATCCTTTATAAACCATTGATACCATGAATTACATCATTGAAATTTTTCTCTTTATCAATGATTTGTATAAGGGTATTTTTACTTCTCCCCCTTTGTCAACTTGGTCCTTGTATCTGATAAGGATAAATAATTCTCCTCCAATGATATGAAACTCTTCCTTTTTTAAGCCCATTATTTAGATCCAAAAACTCACATATTCTCCTATATAAATTATTTACATGTGAATGTAGGTTAAATAAAACTTTACCACTTAGAAACATCTTCTAGTTGTAGCTTCCTTCAATAATATTTTATGTGGGTGAACTTACCACTTGGAAAATATCCATCAATAAAATATTTAGGCCTACTAATTAGGGACTCTGTGTAGGAAAAAAGAGATAAATTTAATAACACATCATTTTCCATTTAACTCACTTAATTACAAATATCTCTAGCATCCATATAACTTTATATTCCTTCAAGGAATTCTTCAAGATATCTTCTTCAGTTTTATACACTAAGCCTATATCAATTGTTAAAACTGATACAAACTCTCACAAATACCAATATGATGGATGATACCATTAATTAAATCTTTATTGATGCCAAATTATTAAATGATGACTCATTTGATCATCTTTCAAGATCACTTCATGAACTATACATGGTAACTAATTTCATATCTCATCCACTGGGTGTCTTTCCTTATTTTTTAGGGATACCATCTGTCGTATTTTCATCTCAAAAATCCCCCAAATTTTCTCATATTTGTTTGCCAAATATAGCATTGAAATACAGAAATAAGATTTATCCATCCATAACAGCCTATAATATCCTACAAATAGTTAAATGATATCACACGTTAGATCAAGAACAAATAAAACATAAGATCTCATCTTGTTGTTGCTTCCATATTTTTGTAACACCCTAAGATTTTGTGACATATTTTTTTCCAAATAAATTTAATCCTTTTAATATTTTTTATTGAAATTAACACTTATTTTAGATTATGTTACATGAAACACTAAATTTAACATTTGTTACACGCAACACCCAGTTTAAACGAAACATGACATACTATTTAAATATTATTATTTAATATGATAATCATCACCTAGAAGTTAGAATGGAGGGTATGAATAGGATTAACTAAATTATGAAAATATATAGATTACATGTGTATATAAAATGAATTATTAGGTGACCAATTAATTAAAAATGAAAATAAAAACTATTTTAAATAAAGGAAATATTTTTATGAAAAACTATTTTTCTGCAAACAAACATGTTTTACCTCAAAAAATTAAACAAAACACTTTTGGTGAAATATTTTAATGAAATTTATATATTATATATTTAATAAAAAATTTAACATTCATATTATGTGTTTTATAGACAATATATATGAATAAATCCAATTTTATGATTAAAAACTATATTTTTTATAAAAAGTAGTTTTATCACCTTTTACGCACTTATATTAAAAATAATATTTTTAAAAAATAGAAAATTTATTTGAAAAAATAAAAATAATTTTTGAAATAAAAATATAAAAACTATCTTAAGGTTAATTTTTTAAAATTTTCTAAAAATATTAATTTTTTTGATGAATAGTAAAAAATACTGAATTTTAATTGATAGATGTCTTTTTGTTTAAATTATTTATAAGTTAAATTATATTTTAAATTGGTTTTAAAGTAAAATTGGTTAAATTATATATATATTAATCTAATTTATTTAATTTTAATCATTTTCATATTTATTTTTGATATAAAAACTTTGTATACTTTTGAACTTTTTCCTTTGAAAACATGCTTCATTGTCACGTCAGCGGGATTAATTTAAAATTAAAATTTTCCAATTATGTGAAATGAAATTGGACAAATAGATTAAATATTTTTAATATTCATAATTTATATTATCTAATAAGGTTAAATTATTTTTTTACTATAATTAATAGTAAAAAAAGTAAAAATTATTTACAACGGTTAAGGTAAAAATGGGTTTATCAGAGGGTTAAACTAAAAATATAATAGTAAAAATGCACTAAAAACTTGTATAAAATATATTTTATGGATATATTTAGATATTATAATGTATATTTATCTATAATACTCCATTTTTTTATCCTTTTTAATGATAAAAATGTGGGTACACCTTTTTCTTTTCAAACAATTACAAGTTTGCCACTCACCTCACTTATAAAAAGGTCACCCACTCTCTTCTCTTCTTCACACCTTAAAACCATTTTGGTTTGAAAAATACCTACCCAAATCACTTAATAAATTCACTAATATCATCTTAGGAGACTTATTTTTATAATAAAGATAAAATTTGATGGATTTTGGTGCAAACCAAAGGATGTTACAAGAAAAGGAGGTAACGTTCTTCAATGAGCATTTTTATTTTATTTCTTCCTCCACCATCTTTAATTATTATTAAAACACGATGATATAATAACCTTATTATATTATATATAATGATATTTTTAAATTTAATGATCAATAACCATCTTCAATTCCATCAAATGGGTAACAAAATCATCATTCGTGTGTACGGTGGACTACTACCTCATGAACCGATGCTATATATTTCCCCATTATCACCTCTCACGGTTGGGTATGATGATGGATATAAAGTATATATATGGTATTTATAACATAATTATAACTATAGATTCATTATATAATATATATATATATATTTATTTAATTTCCATTTCATAGGGGATATGATAATACTACTCATGTGTATGGTGGACTACCGCCTCACAAAACGATGTGATTCATTTTTCCCTAACGCTTTACATAGAAGATAATAAGGATATATTTAATGAATATATGTGATATAAAGAACATAATTGTTATATTAATGACATATTTATCATTATGAAAATACAATATATCATTTTTTACCTTTTCATTCACTGAAAGATGATAACATTGTTCATGTACGTGTGGACTACCGCCTTCAGGAAGTGATATGGGTCTCTATTTTCATCATCAGACCAAATAAATTATATGTATAAGTATATTTAAACAAATAATATGTTATTTGTTATATTATTATCATTATTTAAATATTAAATATGACTTACCTCATTTTCATAATAATTGTTGAAAAATGGAAGTGTTACTCATGCGTACGTACCGCCTACCATCTCCATGATTGTAATGTACTTAATTTATCAAAAATATCTTTCATGATTTATATTAAAAGTATAATTTATTTATAAATATTTTAATTATTTAATTATTATAATTATTTAAATGATTTAACCATGAAATAATTAATATTACTAAAAATAAAAAATAAAAACATATACGAAAAACAAAGCAGTTATTACCCAGAACGTAATTTTAATAAGGAATTGGTAATAAATAGGTAATGAATGGACTTAATTAAATAATATATGGTATAATATATATATATATATATATATAATTATATTATATATTAGATATATAATAAACTTATATTTATTATACATGAGGTTCTAACATGTATAAAGGAAGTCGAGACTTAAGGTAAGGGGTTTTTATTCTCTCTTCTATTTCTGAGAGCCATATGAAAAATTCACCACTTATTTATTTTGTGTGGTGTACATACTACCCATTTTACATGTTATATAATTAATATATTTATTTTAATAAAATTTTAAGTTTAATTTTATTTTATTATTTATTTGGTCTTACGATTCAAAATATTACTAAAGCGATAAGGGATTTTTCATCTCACTATTATATCTGTAAGATACATTCCATATTCACCACTTATTTCTTATATGAGGTGTATATACATTACATAAACATATTTTATATTTCTTATGATTAAAATAATTTTTATTTACATATCCATTTTATAATACCTCTTTCATGGGGTTTACGGTTCAAAAGATACCGAAGTAGTAAGGGACTTTTGTCTCAATTTGACTTCTTTGAGACATATGTCATGTTATTCACCTATATTATTTTATTATGTATATATATAGCCCCGTTAATATGTAATATCATGAATTTATTTATTATCATGATATTATAATTTTCATTTAATGTTATTCTTTCTTGGGGTGTATGATTCAAAGTTACCAAAGTGGTAAATATTTTATGTTACAATATCATCGCTTATCGAAATTACTCATGATTATACTTCCAATGACAAAATATTATGATATTACTCTCAATTAACTAATTTTTTTTCATCTCATATGTTTATTTATAAATAATATATTTTTTACCTTCATTTTCCTCTCCTTGTGCACTCAAGAGTTCAAAAGAATATTTTTAAGAAAAATCATCTTTATTTCTATTTTCAGTTGAAAACCCTTTTTTCTTCAAAAACCATGTTTTCTAAAAATGTTTTAAAAAAATTAACATTATATAAATGATTTATTAATATATTTTTACCCGATTTTTGACTTATTATAATATTTTTTTAAAGTAATCTTCATGCCATTTTCCAAATAATTCACTTTTGGATTTTACTGAAAATGTGAAAGGAATCTATGTTTTAACTTGTACGACATGAATAAAAGTTCCCACCATCATGAACATTATTTTATTTGAAGATTAATTTATAATTTTTCAATATTATCTTCAAATAAAATATTTTCTAAAATATTTTAATAATTTTTAGTTTTAAAAATTGAAATTAAAATAAAAGTTATATTCCTTAATAAACATTCCAAGTGATTTACCTTTCAAAATCATTATACATATAAGATGGCATCCCTTGATGTAATTTATGCTTTATTGGGGATATAAAAAAAGGATACCATTATTATTCTTTCCTTTAATGGTTTATGATGAGAATATGTTTATGAAACCCATTTCTCTTCCATGGGTTATACCATGATAATATTATTAAGGAATCTACTTATTTCTCCACAGGTTATACAATGATTAAATAATGAAACAATTATTAAACCTATCTCTTTTTCATGGTTTATGATATGATGAAATGTTTATGAAGTCCATTTAATTTAATTAGTTTTTATATGATGAATTTTTTATGATATCACGGCACACATATGTATGATTTTCATTATATGATGGGTGAGACATATATCTCCTTCCAATGCATTGGGTAAAGATTTATATCTCATGAGATATACAAGACTATAATGGGAAGTAAACCCAATTCAGTAAGGTAATTTTTCTACTATGATGGTCTTGGGAGTGAACCTTTACTATTATGATAGTTTTGGGAGGGAACCCATTCCACTATGATAGCCTTGGTAGTGATCCTTGATTACTATGGAAATTATTTTATATACTTATTTGTATGCCAAAATTCAATGTATTATGGTAATGTTATGTTATTATGGATCATGTTATTTTATTTCCTTATGATTAATGTCTTATGAACTACCAATATTTATACCATGACTCAAGATTCTGATATTTTAAATAAAGGGTATGATTTTCATATGTTATTCTCATATTCCCATACCCTTGTGTTCATGTTATGTTTATGTATCTCCAAATTTTAACCATGCTAAGAATATGAGCTCTCACTTTCTTATGTTTCATTTCCCTAGGTTATGAAGAAAGTTTTTAAGTAGGGTATGTTTATGAACAGCACTAAAGGAGATGGTTTTTATGTGATATGTTTAATATCTTTCACAAAATTAGAATATTTTGTACCTAGTATCCAAATATACTAAACTATTATGGTCCTCAGGCATGTGTTTGTGTAATTTAAAAAAGTGGTTTATGCTATTATTGATGGAGTTTATATCATTTTAATCTATGTTTTATTTAATGAATTAGGAATCATATATATTTTAAATAAGGTTTTGTGATAATTTATTTTATTACCATGTTTCAAGAGAATACATGATGAATCTATTCACATGTTTGGTATGTGATAATCAAGAGATGCTTTATGATATATGGGGGATTAATGTTAAGTTTATTTTAAGTAATTTAGTAAACTTGTTTATAAATTTTGAATTTTGTAAGGCTTATAAGGTTAATAATTTATGGAATGATTTAATTCGAACTTTGGATGAGGTTTTAGAGATTAACTTATTACTTCACCATATGAATATTTTTCAATATTAGATAACTAGTGTTAATCCCTTTTTAAACTAAATATAGATGGAATGACTTATCATTATATTATGGATATTATTAAGTGATTCAGACATAAAAACATTATCTCTTAAGGTAAGAGATGAATTTTAAATTGATCAAGTAATAACCAAAGGATGAGATTGTTCTTATGAAATGGAATGAAATAAAGTGAGTATATTTTCTCATAAAAATTTCCCAACATTAGGAAATGGATCTAAAAATAAAATGGTGTCATATTATCATAATTTTTTATGATATCAATGACCTTTTTCACTCCTATTTAGTTTACGGATTTGTGGTCATTAACTTTCTCTTGATTATTTTTTCTATCACTCTTCATCTGTATTTGGGTGTTAGTTTTCTCTTCTATGTACATTTGTTCACTTCCCATCTATGCTATTCTATTTGGAAACCTAGTATGTGTTATTTCATTACTTTTTCGCATCCCTTTCCCTTTTTCAAGAGGATATTTTATTAACCCTTTTTACGATGTGGGTTTCTAAGAACAAATTTTCAAATTTTAAACGTTTGATGACTAAGACAAATTTTGAGGGTGAAATTAATTTTAAGGGGGGTAGAATATAACGCCTTGATATTTTTTGGAAAAATATTATTTCAAATTAATTTAATCTTTTTTGATATTTTGCATTAAATTTAACATTGATATTATCTTGTGTTATACACAACACTGAGTTTAGTCTATGTTACATGCAATGCCAAGTTTAAACGAAACATGACATACTATTAAAATTTTATTATTTAATATGATAATTATCACCTAGACATTAAAATGGAGGGTATGAATAGGATTAACTAGATTATGAAAATATATCGTTTACACATGTATATAAAAATAATTCTTTGGTGACCAATTAATTAAAAATGAAAATAAAAACTATTTTAAAATAAACAAAATCTTTTTCTCAAAAACTATTTTTATGAAAACAAACATGTTTACCTCAATAAAATAAAAAAAAACTTTTGGTGAATGATTTTAATAAAATTTATATGTTATATATTCAATAAAATGTTTAAAATTCAACTTATTTGTTTTTAAGACAAGATATAAGAATAAATATAATTTTATTCTTAAGAAATTTTCTTTTTTCTAAAAAGCAGTTTGTCACCTTTTACGTACTTATTTTAAAATTAATTTTTGAAACTTATAGAGAGTTTATTTGAAAAAATAAAATTAATTTTTGAAATCATAATATAAAAACTATATTAGGTTGAATTTTAAAAAAATATGAAAATATTAATTTTTTCGATGAATAGGGAAAAATACTGAATTTTAATTGAAAACTGACTTTTCATTTAAATTATTTATAAAGTAAAATTATATTTTAAATTATTTTTAAAGTAAAATTAGTGAAATTATATATATTTTAATCCAATTTATTTCATTTAAATCATTTTTATAATTATTTTTTATATAAAAACATTGTAAACTTTTGAACTTTTTCTCTTTGAAAACTTGTTTCCTCGTCACGTCTATGGGATTAATTTTAAATTGAATTTTTAAACCTCTATGACTGGAACTTGTAAAATGGATTAAACATTTGGAATAATAATAATTTATATTATCAAATAAGTTCAAATTAATTTTTTACCATAATTAAAAGTAAAAATAGTAAAAATTATTTATCACGGTTAAGGTAAAAATGGGTTTACCGGGGGTTAAATTAAAAAGATAAGGGTTAAAATGACCTAAAAACTTTTATAAAATATATTGTATGGAAATATTTAGAAATTTATTTTTATTGATATATAATACTCCATTTTTTCATCATAGAAACATGGGAAAACCTTTTTCTTTTCAAAAAATTACAAGTGTGTCACTCACATCACATATAAAAGGCCACCCAGTCTCCTCTCTTCTTCACACATTAAAACCATTTTTATCGAATAATAACTACCAAAATAAATTTTAAAAATCCATCCCCTCATGATATAATCATTATTTTGGGCATAAATCCAACCTATAAAGTATTTTGGTGAAAAACTAAGGAGGTTACCCAAAGAAGAGATGACATTCTTCAATGAGCATTTTTATTTTATTTCTTCCTCCACCTCATAAAATTATTATTAAACCATGATTATATAATAATATAAGTATATTCTAAATAATTAGATGTTTTTATATTAATTTAATTACTTAAAACCATCTTTACTTCCATCAAATGGATTATGAAATCATCATTCGTGTGTACGGCGGACATCCGCCTCGTAAACTGATGTCATTCATTTTTCCATTACCACATCTCACAATTGGGTATGATGATGGATATAAAGTATATATATATATATGATATTTATAAAATAATTATAACTTTTTAGTTATTATATCATATATAAATTTTTACTTTCCATTTCTTAGGGGATATGATAACGTCGCTCATATGTACGGCAAACTACAGCCTTGAGAAGAGATGGGATTCGTTTTTTACTAACACTTTACATGGAAGATAATAAGTATAATGTTAATTAATAAATATAATATAAATGAAATAATTATGATATTAATGACATATTTATATTTATTAAAAGACAATATATCATTTTATTTCTTACCTTTTTCACTCACTAAAAGATGATAATGTCGTTCGTGTATGTGTGGACTACAACCTTCGCGAAGTGATGTGACTCTCTATTTTCATCACCACACCACATGGATAATATGTATAAGTATATTTAAAGTAATAATATTTCATTTATTATATTATTATTATTATTTAAATATAAAGTATTATTTACCTCCTTTCCATAATGATCATTCAAAATGGAAACGTTACTCATGAGTATGTACGGCCTACCGTCTCTATGATTGTAACGTACTTCATTTATCAAAATAATATTTAATGGTTAGTATTAAAAGTATAATCGATGTATAAATATGATAATTATTTCATTATTACTATTATGTAGATTATGGAACCATTATTTAATTAATAGGACTAAAAATAACAAATCAAAACATATACCAAAAATAAAGCAGTTATTACCTGAAACGTGATTTTAGCAAGGAATTTGTAATAAATGGGTAATGAATGGTCATAAGTAAGTCATATATGGTATAATATATATAATTATGGTTCTATAATATATTTATAATAAACTTATATTTATTGTGTAGTATTTTTGACTATTTACAAAGGAATTTGAGATTTAAGGTAAGGGATTTCTATTCTCTCCTTTATTTCTGAGATACATGTGAAAAATTCACCATTAATATCTTTTATGTGGTGTATATACATCCCATTTGACATTTTTTATAATTAATATCATTATTTTAATGAAATTTAAAGTTTCATTTTATATTATTCTTTATTGGGGCTTACGATTCAAAATATTACTAAAGTGGTAAGGGGTTTTGCGTCCTACTTTTATATCTATGAGATACATGCCATATTCACCAATTATTTCTTATATGTTGGGTATATAATATTCATGAATGTATTTTGTATTTATTATCATAAAAATTATGTGTATTTACATATCTATTTGAGGATCTCTCTTTCATGGGTTTTACAGTTCAAAAGATACCCAAGTGGTAAGAGATTTTTGTCTCAATTTGCCTTATTTGTGACATATGTCATGTTATGCACCTATATTATTTTATGAGGTGTATATACAGCCTAATTTACATGTAATATCATAAATTTATTTTTTATCATGATATTATAAGTTTCATTTAATGTTATTATTTCATGGGTCTTAAGATTCAATTTTACTAAAGTGGTAAGGATTTTATGTTACAATCTCATCATTTATCAGGATTACTCATGATCACGTTTCCAATGATGAAATATTATGATATAACTCTTAATAAACTCATTTATTTTAATATCCTACAGCTATCTATATAGAATTAATGTTTTACCTTCATTTTTCTCTCGTTGTGTACTCAAGAGTTCAAAAGAATGTTTTTAAGAAAAATCATCTTTATTTCTCTCTTCAGTCGAAACCCCATTTTTCTGCCAAAACCATGTTTTCTAAAAATATTTTTAATATTATCAAAATAATTTATTGAATTAATTTTTACCCTCTCTTTAATTATTACAAAAAAAATGAAAGGAATCTTCATGTCATTTTATAAACAATTTCTATTTGGATTTTACTAAAAATGTGAAAGGAATCTTTTTTTGAAAATGTATAGCCTGAATGGAATTTATCACCATCATGACCATTATTTTCTTTGAAGATTACTTTATAAGTTTTCAAGTTTATTTTTAAATAAAAATATTTCAAAAATATTTTATGAATTTTTAGTTTTAAAAATTTAGTTTCAAATAAAATTTATCTTCCTCAAGAAACGTTCCAAGTAATTTATATTTCAAAATAATTCTCCATCTAAGTTGACATCCCTTTATGTAATTTATGATTTTTTAGGGATATAAACCAATTATACCATTATTATTATTTATTTAAATGGTTTATGATGACAATATTTTTATTAATCCTTTTTATTTTCCATGGGTTATACCATGATAAAATTCTTATGAAACACTCTTCTTTCTCCATGAGTTATGCAATGATGAAATGATTATGAAACCTATATCTTTCCCATAGGTTATGATATGATGAAATTTTTATAAATACCATTTCATTTCATGAGTTATTATATGATGAATGTTTTATGATCTAGTGGCGCACATATGTTTGATTTTCATTATATGAAGGTTGGGACCTATATCTTCCTCCAATGCATTGGGTAAATATTTATATCTCATGAGATATACTATACTGGAATGGAGATTGAACCTAGTTTAGTAAGGGAATTGTTTTAATAGGATTATCTTGGGATTAAACCTTGACTACTATTATGGTTTGGGGATTGAACCCATTTCACTATGATATTCTTGGCAGTGATCCTTGACTACTATAGAAATGATTTTATATGCTTATGTTTATGCCACAATTACATGCATTATTCTAATGTTATTCTATCATGGATCATGTTATTTAATTTAATTATGATTCATGTATTAGGAATTTCTAATCTTTATTTCATGACTCAAGATTTTGATCTTTGATATATAAGGTATGGTTTTCATATGTTATGATCATGTTCTCATACCCTTATGTTCATGTTAGGCTTATGTATCTCCCTTTTTTACCCTTGCTGAGCATCTGAGCTCACCTTTTCTTATGTTTCCTTTCCCCAAGTTAAGAAAAAAGGTTTTAAATATGGTATATTTTTTTAATAGTGCTAAAGGAGAAGATTATTATAGGATATGTTGAAAATCCTTCACCAAATTAGAATATTGTGTACCTGGTCTCCAATTTCACTAAACTATTAGGATCATCAGTCATGTGTTAGTGAAATTTATTGAATATTAATTTAAAAAGATGTAATATCCATATATGAAAATCTAAGGTCACTATAATTTTTCTATCTTCAAGATCCAGTGTCAGATAGATTCGATTCTCTTGACATTAATGCTTTATGGATATCAATACTACTTGATATCAATTGAAATAAAAACTCTTAATTCCTGATTCCAATCATTATGACCCCTCATTACTACTCATATTCTTCTTCTATTATCATTCATTGAGATTTTTGATATAGTAAAAATAATTCTTGTGCTAATTTGAATTAGTTGAAATTCTAGAGAACATCACATCACCACTTTTCATCTTTTGATAAAACTTCCCCATGGATCTTATCTCTCATAAAATGTAAAACACTTCAACAACTATTAATATAATTTAAGAACATGGGGAGAGGGGATGTTTAAATTACTCAATTTAATTAATGTGGTTGGTCATTGTGAACCACCTCTTCAATATCAAACTTTCCTTTTCCCCTTTGCATATTCAATGATAAGAATTTATCACCTCATTGACTTCTTCTTCTTCCTTACCAATCTTCATGGTAACCTTCTTTAGTTCCATGAAAGTGGATCTCCTTTGAGTGATTTCACTTGTACAAACTTCATTTTGAATTTTTTCTTTTGAATCCACCTTTTATGGCTTGGGAATTTTCTTTTCTTCATATCCCAACCCAAAAACTCTTCCTCCTTAGGTACTCTTACCAATAAGGATCTCATCACATACTACTGAATGGATCATTATTCTCCAAATCTTCTTGAATATCTATTTATCTTCACTTAACTTATCATATTTCATGACCCGTGTCTTTTTTTGGGATGTATATTTTATATGAGAGGATTTTTAGTCCTTATAGTTTTCTAAATCTTCGTTTTTTTCCTTCCATGAATCCTTATATTCAACACCTGATTTGGAAATTATCTTCAAACTATTTTTCCCTTTTCTTGGGAACTCCCCCAATTTTCTTTTCCACTTTCCTTGTGGTATGTTTTGAAATCCCACTTAATCACTCCTCATGTATGTCCTCTATAATATGAATTATATCTACCTAATATTTTTTCTTCCATGGTGGATCATTCATTTCATGCTCATCCTCCAATATCATAATGGGAGCATATTCCTTGTTTTTTCTCTATATTTTTTTTCTTTCTTTCTAGGAGGGATGTTGTGATTAAACTGATGTTGATGCTTTATGCACATTTAATTGAGCTCCATTATTTTCCTACAGAATGGTAAATCTATTCTCTAGATTAATGTATATTATTTTAGTGAAAACATTCTTCTCATTAGTCACAAGAATAGATGAATTCATCACATCACTTTAAATTTTGTTTATGCTACAGTGCCTAGCCATATGACCATGGTTAGCATAGATAAATCATCTCCCAAAAATACCATACCTCATATAGTAACACCTTTATTTAGTTTTTTTAAAATAAAATGATCTCATTCCTTTAATACCATGGTCTTTCAGGTAGGCCCTCATGGTATGTCCCATGATTCCACAGTAGTATCACTTAGTGGCCACCATCCTCTGAGAGTCATCTCGTACATGTTTAAAATGGTGATTCATATTACTTGTTGACTCTAGATTTATGAATTTTTGGACTCCTATTTTTAATTCTCCCATAGGAGGTATTTTTTCTTCTCGTTTGAGATTTTCATTTGATCTTATCTTCCTTCTCCTTCAGTTGAGAAGTCATATACCTCAGACTTGAGCTTACTTCTATTCTAGATTCTAACCTCTCTTCTAGTTTTTTTAGGGGGATAATTATATATCTCAACTCCTTCTCATAGGCTATATGTTTTTCCAATTCATTTTTAATTTCATTAAGTAAGTAACTTTGACTCTTCATCTATATGCCCATTTTCACAATGTCATTATTCTAATACATCTTTACTTACCTCAGCCTTTGGTTATCCTTAACCAACTCTTTCATGTGTGAAACGAGTTCATAATTCTTGGACCTTGTGTTTTTAATCTCATTTTAGTTAAGTCAATTTTCTTTGGAACACTACTACAAAGTAGGCCTTTAATAGCACAAAAAATGGCCTTTATTAGTGCTAGAGAAGTGCAGACTACCGGAACGAGATTAAAAGACCTAGGTTTTTATCAGCGCTAAAAAAAGTGCTAATAAAGGGGTTCCTTATCTAAACTTTTAGAAGCACTAATGAAGGAAAACATTTATCAACACTTTTATTTAGAAATTATAAATGGGACCTTTATCGATGCATCTAGAAGCACTGATAAAGGGGCATGCTGGAGTGTGTTGTTGTAGCACACTGCAGCACCAGAAAACCCACCAAAAATCAAAAAAATCAAGTACCAAAAGAGAATTTAAATGAAATAAAATTTAAAACACAAATACAAGAAAAAAACTACATTATAGTCATTTTAAACATTGTTTTATACAATTACATAAGTAAAAATTATTATATACATTCAAAAACATCAATATTCCTTTGTATTTTGATCCTGAACCTGACACATACAATTTTCAGACAAACCACCCATGCTTGAGCAAAATAACGCAACTGTATAAGAAAAAAATCTTATATTAGTAATAATATAAAGAAGTAAGTTAACAAAAAGTGTTGGTTTTAAACTAAAATTTGAGTCATACCAGGAAAATTGTGTATCAGATTATGTTGCGGTTGATTCTTGCATGTCACGCCATTTCTTTTTCATCTTCAAGAATTATCTCTATGAAAATTAATTAAATAATTATAAGATAAAAATGATAAGTAAATTATTAATTTCATATAGAATGATGAGAAAACAATCTAGTATTGTTTTCTTAGTTTTGGAAATGTGTTGCATGTTTTAAACTAAAACAAAACATACATATTGTAAATATGCACTTGGAGTCATACAAGTCACACCATGAAACATATTAAAGTGATAATGATTCATACATATCCCAAATTAACTTTGGATCATTTTTTGAAAGTATTGAAACAATCCGAATTTTTTCTCTTTTTTGAGTATGTCACTTTTCTTTTTTACTAAAATTTCATTTTAAACTAGAAACACACACTTTGAGTCATACCAGTCACATCATGTTTATGTTTTACTTGAGACTAATTCCTACACAAAAAAATGAATTATTAATTATTTTCCTAAATTATCAACACAATCTGGGTATTTTTTATTGGTTTTCATTTTATTATTTTTCAATGCGTGACACTTTTTGAACTAAAATGTCAATTTTAAACTGATAGTGGACACTTTGATTCATATCAGATACATCGTGTATCATATTAAGGTGAATCTAATTCCTAAAAATCAAAAATGACTTATGGATATTTTTCCTAAAGTATCAAAACAATCTGAATTCATTTTTTCAATTTCGAATATATCATTTGTATTTTTTACTAAAATTAATGTCAATTTTAAATAAAAATATGCAATTTGAGTCATACCGGTCACACCATAAATTTTATTGAGGTTAGGTTTATTCTTACACATCACAAATGACTTATGGATTTTTTTCCTAAAGTATTAAAATAATCCTAATGCATTTTCTTAGTTTTGAGTATGTCACTTGTCTTTTTTACTAAAATGTCATTTTAAACTAGAAACATGCACTTTGAGTCATACATGTCACATCGTGCACTGGTTTTATGTGATATTGTTTCCTACATGTTAAAAATGACTCATCAATCATTGTAATAAATTATCCAGATAATTCAAGTGTTTTCTCGGTTTCATTGAGTGACACTTTTTGAAATAAAATGTAAATTTTAATCTGATAACAGACACTTTGATTCATACCAAGCACATCGTGTATCATATTAAGGTGAGGAATATTTTTACAAATCAAAAATAAATTATATATCACTTTCCTAAAGTATCAAAACAATCCAAATTTGTTTTCTTAGTTTTGAGTATATCAGTTTTCTTTTTTACTAAAATTAATGTTAATTTTAAATAAAAAGATGCTCTTTGAGTCATACCAGTAACACCATGAATTATATTGAGGTACAATTTATTCATACCCATCCCAAATTACTTATAGATCATTTTACCAAAGTATCAAAACAATATGAATTCTTTTTCTAGTTTTTTATTACGTCACTTGTCTTTTTTACTAAAATTTCATTTTAAAATGGAAACACGTGATTTGAGTCATACCAATCAAATCATGTATCATTTTTACATTATAATAGTTCCCAAACATAAAAAATTAATTATTAATTTTTTTCCTAAATTATCAAAACAATCTAATCATGTTTACTCAGTTTTCAATGAGTGACGCTTTTTGAACTTAAATGTTAATTTTAAACTGATAATGGACACTTTGGTCATATCGGGAACATCGTGTATCTTATGGAGGTGATACCAATTAATATATATCAAAAATGACTTATTGATCATTTTAATAAATTATAAAAACAATCCAAATGAATTTTCTTGGTTTTCAGAATGTCAGTTGTCTTTTTTACTAAAATGAATGTCAATTTTAAATAAAAAGATGCATTTGGAGTCATACTAGTCACACCGTGCATAAAATTATGGTGAGGCTAATTCATAAACATCATAAATGAATTATGGATAGTTTTCCTAAAATACAATAAAAATCAAATATGTTTTATCAGTTTTGATTACGTCACGTTATTTTTTTTTCTAAAATGGTATTTTAAATTGGAAACACACACTTTGAGTCATATCAGTTGCATCATGTTTAATTTTTATTTGAAACTGATTCCTACATGTTAAAAATGAATTATGACTTCTTTTAATAAATTATCAACATAATATGAGTGTGTTTTCTCATTTTTCAGTGAGTGATACTTTTTGAACTAAAATGTCAATTTTAAACTGATAACAGACACTTTGAGTCATATCAGGGACATCATGTATCATATTGATGTGAAACTAATTCATACACATAAAAATGAAATATGGATATTTTTAATAAAGTATCAAAATAATATTAATGTGTTTACTCGATTTTGAGTATGTTGATTGTTTTTTTACTAAAACAAATATTAATTTTAAATAAAAAGATGCACTTGGAGTCATATCAGTCACACTGTATGTTAGATTAAGGCATGTCTAATTCCTATATTTCCCAAATGAATTGTTTATTGGTTTCATAAAGTATCAAAAAAATATGAATTTTATTTATTGGTTTTGAGTACGTCAATTGTCTTTTTTACTAAAATTTCATTTTAAGCTCGAAACATGCACTTTGAATCATATTGGTTTCATCGTGTGTCAATTTTATATGATATTGATTCATACATGTCACAAATGACTAAATAATAGTTTTAATAAGTTATCAAGACAATATGGGTGTGTCTTCTTAGTTTTCAGTGAGTAACACTTTTTTAATTAAAATGTCAATTTTAAACTAATAACAGACACTTTGAGTCATACCGGGAACATCGTGTATCAGATTGATGTGAGGCTGAATCCTACACATAAAAAATGAGTTATTAATAATTTTCATAAAGTATAAAAACAATAAAAATTTGTTTTCTTAGTTTTGAGTATGTCATTTTTCTTTTTTACTAAAATTAATATCAAATTTCAACAAAAATAAGAACTTTTAGTCATACTAGTCACACTGTGTGTCGGATTGAGGTATGCTTGATTCCTACATGTCCCAAAGTCTCAAAAAAAATTCAACTACCAATGTTACCATGATTTCCATTGTATTTCTTTATTTAAATCCCAACACTTCATATTGATTCGATGTTCTTAGCTAAAAAATCTTTTTCAGCTAAGAACATTGACTCAATATACAATGTTGGTAGTTCGATAAAGAAAGCTAATGGAAAGCATGGTAACATTGGAAGAAAGGAACACTTTATCTCTTTTATTTTGGATAGTTTAAAGAAAAATATAACTTCCCAAAATATCTATGAAAAAAACTAAATAAGTATTATATAAAAATAATAAGGAAATTAGCTTACAAATAGTTGATAAAATGATGAAAAAATTAATTAAATAAGTGGTAGGAATTCACCTTTTCATGATGTTTGTATATATTCTTAACCCATTTCATTATTTTCATTATCTCAGTTATATTCTTAAATTCCAATCTCTCACGAACATGAGCAGCTTTGGACAAACCACCCCAACTCTAATAAAAGAATTCACCTGTATAAGAAAAAAATTATTATTTGAGTAATAATAAAAAGAAACAAATTAAACATAAATTTGAAATAATAAATTAATTTTATGGACAATTATTTTTCTATGAAAACATTGATATTATCTTTATTATTGAGCAGATACAGCGCTGTTTCTCTTCTTGTAAAGGAATTGGAGGGAACTTTAAGGAAAGTGATAAATTCCAACACTATAAGGGTGAAAATGTTTTTAGGGAGAATAATTTTGTGGAAGTTTTGGTTCATAAAGGCATGAAATATGGACATAAATATTATAAAATAAACTAACTATGAAAATATGACTTCCCAAAAGATCTATAAAAAAATAATTATTAGATAAAAATGATTAGGAAATTAACTTACAAATAGTAGATAAAATGATGAAAAAATTAATTAAATAAGTAGCATAAATTCACCATTTCATGATGGTTTTATAATTTCTTGACCCATTTCCTTGTTTTCATTATCTAAGTTTCAGGCTTGAATTCCAATCTCCCATGTGCATGAGAAGCTTTGAACAAACCACCCCAACTTGAACAAAAGAATACACCTGTATAAGAAAATAATTCTTATATGAGTAATAATAATAAAAAATATGAAACAATACATTAATTCTATAAATAATGATTTTACTATGAAAACATTAAGATTACCTCTAGTATTGAGCATAAGTATCATTTTTTCTCTTCCTACAAAGGCAGTGGAGGGAACTTAGAAAAAAGTGATAAATTCCAACACTACAAGGGTGAGAAGGTTTTGAAGGATAAGAAGACTATAGAGGTTTTGGTGTATAAATATATGAAATATTAATATAAATATTCTAAAATAAATGAACTCTATAAGTAATAATGAAAATTAAATCAATGTTTCATTATTTAATTTTTCGGTAAAATAGAGAAAGTATATCGTAACATTACCTTTACATCTTCCCAAAGGGTTTCCTTTGTTATAGTTTGTTCTTCTACAGGAGTGGTAACATCATCATGTGAAGAAGAAATTATCTACATAAGTAATTAAACATTTAATTTATATTAAGTTAATGAAATGTATAATAGATAATATTATAATGAAAAACATAGTATATTAACAAACAATTTTACCTTCTCATTGAACTCTCTTTCTTTTTTTAAAGGTTTTAGGGATTTGGATCCTCTATCGAGAATCTAAATCCACTCTTTATGGTCCCCTATAACATAAAATACATTGTTTACATTGGGACTGACATGAAATAATTGTGATCTCCTAATTAAAAGGTCATCCTCAATTAAATTTTCATCTGATTTGATATTTGTTTTAGTCTTCAGTAGCACAATCAACTAATTATTGTCTGTTTGATCTAAGACATAAAATACTTTCAATAATTCTAATTCCATTATGAAAGGATTTCATTTTTCCCCTTACACACTAAAATTCACCTTCACGAGACCTATTTCATGAAATTTCACTTCAATCCTATTGTCAACCCATTTACAATGGAAAATTGGAACTTAAAATGTTTTATAATCCAACTTGTATATCTGTTTGATAATGCCAAAATATGGCATATTTTCATAAATTAGATTTCTATACTTGGAACCAGATATATGCATCACTTCTTCCATAAGTGTAACACCACTATTTTTCATTGTATTGTAGTCATCACGTTATTTTTTATATAATGTATAACCATTGATTAAAAAACCAATGTAAGATATAACATTTTCATTTATTCCCCTATCTAGACATTAAATTCATTCAGAAATTGAATTCATATTTTTAGATAAAATCATATAAATTTTATCTTGGAACCATCCTATAAACTGATTTTTATGTGTATTTGATATCCATCCTTTAGCACTTGATGGATTCAAATCTCTAAGAATTTATTTTTGGGATTCAATGTATGTATCAAAATCTTCACTATTATGTAAAATTTAAAGGTCTGATTACTCCCACTCTTTCAAGGTAATGGTAACAAAATCTATTCTAGAAATCCCTTCACCCATAAGGCATGTACTGTGATGAGAATTTGGGCGACTGATGTTGTCAACATCCAATAGGTAATCAGAACAAAATTAAACAGCTTATTCAACAATATATCATTCTACAATACAACCTTCTAGACAACTTTTATTCTTGAAATACCCTTTCAAAATATTTATATACCATTCAATGGGGTACATCCATCTATAATGGACAGGACCACATGGTTGAATATCTCTAACCAAGTGAACCATCAGGTGGACCATTATATCAAATAATTATAGTGGTAAGAGCATCTCTAATTCACATAATATGACTATAACCTCCTTATTTATGATTGGAAACTTCATCGGGTCTATAACTTTACTTCATACAGATTTGAAAAAGAAGCAGATTCTAGTTAATGTATGTCATAAATTTTTAGGCAGAATGTAATGGAAAGTAACAGACATCAGATCTGGAATCAAAACATGAAATTTATGTTATTTAATTTTCTATAACATAAAATTAGTCATTTACATGACATTCTTAATATTTGATGAATACCCCACTAGATTTTTACACTATTAATGAAAATTTAAAATTATAATTTTTCTTATCTAGATAGAGTGTAAGATACTAGAGGAAGAAAATTCTTCCCTTTACCCTTCATTGGTTCCAACTCTTCCCTTATCCCCATATCAATCATTTCTAACCTAACCTGGATGCCATCTTTCATTTTTTAGGAATATTTAGTGATATTCTAATAGCACTATTAAATACATTTTTTTTCTACATGCATGACATCAAGAAAATGTATAACATACAAAAAATTCCAATATGGAAATTCAAATAAAATTGATCACTTCTTCCAACCTGATTTTGTAAGATATTTTAAAATGGTTTACCGAAAATAGTGTCAATATCTTTTGCTTTATCGAACAGTTTATCACCCGTTAGTGGAGACGGTGTTTTAACTTGTTCGATATTCCCATAAAATGTTGTCATCTAGGATTGGTATTTATGTTTTCAAGGTAAAAAAATCAAATGTCCTAAAAAAATCTTTGAGGAATGTTTCAACTGAACTGAGTGTTTGTATTCTTCACAAATGGGACACCCTAAAATTCCTTTAATTCTATAGCCTGATAAATTTCCATAAGCGAGAAAGTCATTTATCATCCTGTACAACATGGACCTCAATGTGAATTCTTTACTTCTATGATAATCATACATTTTAACACCTATATCCCACATCAATTTTAGATCTTTGATCAATGGATCAAAATAGACATCAATATAATTACCAGGTTTCTTTTTTCTAGATATAAACACAGACAACATAATTTATTTGCACTCCATGCATAACCATGGAGTTAAGTTATAATTCACCAACATGGTGGGCCATGTACTATTAGTACTACTATGTATACCAACAAATATTTATTCCATTTGTATATAACACAAGATGAATATTAATTAACTCATTTCCAAATTCAGGATACTCATAATCAATCTTCTTCTACTAAGGAGAATCTACTAGATGACATAGGTTCCCATATTTAATTCTTATATATAGATGTCATGTAAATTGTCTCATGGTTTCCTGACATCAATATAGTCTTCTAAAATATGTAATGATAGGAAAGTACCATACATCTTTCTAAGGACTTGATTCATTTTTCTTGTATCGATCTGTGCCACACTTAGGTCATTTTATGAGTGTTTTATGGTCCTTGATAAACAATATACAATAATTTGGAAAAACATGTATTTTTTTAGAGATCATTCTCATTGAATTTAGAATTTGTTTAGCATAATATTTTTGATATGGTAGTTTATTTTATTCTGGTAGAATATCATTTAGGAGACCAAGTAGTTCTGTAAAGCTGGTGTCCCTTTATCAACTTCTAGCTTTCAAATTATATAACTTCAATACATATGAAAATATTGTGTATTTAGTACAACCGATATATAATAGTCTCTTATAATATCTATTTAACTTCTCAAACAACTTTTTATAATCATGAAGGTCATCTTAAATTTCCATTTTTATTTTTTCCATGTGATCTTCATCATCATTTATACTGGTATTCATATCAAATGATCCATAAACCACAGTATCATACCAATTGGTGTGAACGTTCAATTTTTTCCCATGTTTAGTCCAACATTTATAGCTCTTATCTATTCCATGACAAATAAAATGTTCCTCCAACTCTTATGGACTAATTTTTCTTGAGTAAAAATAACATAAACATGGAAAAAGTATTTGGGAAGGGTCATATGAATGCTCTATTTAAAACTTGATGAACTCTTTAACTCCGTCTTCATACTCTTTTTTCAAACGATTAGCATCCATATATTTTTGATTCATGTCCATCCTATTGGGTTCATAAAATATTCATTTTGTACAATAAATAAATAAATACACATAATATATTCATTATTAAAGGTGAAAGTTATAGATAATTATAATAATAGAATCCTGGCATTTGATTGTTTAAATGAATTTAAATGTTCTTTGAAGAAAATAGGTAATTTAATTTAAGAAAGTAATTACTCCACTATGGTAGGTGTTATCCTATGAATTCATCCAAAGGTAAAAGTTATAGATAGCTATCATCCTCATCAACTTCATCTCCTGAATAGTTATTGTTGCATTTTTTTTGTTTGACACTCATCCTCCATCTCTTGTGGACACGCACCTATGTTTCTTGAAATAATCTAAGTAGTATTCACCCATGGGGTGACTACTACTCAAAATAGATCAAGAAACATAAAAGATATTTGGGATGATTCTCAAAGAACAAATTTCAATAATAACTGTTTGGGAGATGAATCTAATGAGGATAAAAGTTGTACTCCATCATGTTCTCTAAAATGGGTAATGCCTCCCATTTGTGAGAATTGCACCATTGGAACTAGTTATTAACTCGTAGTTTATTGAAGGTGAGATTTGGGGGGAATACACATTCTTTCCTATGATTCAAGAGGTTTCGATGAGGACATGTTATGAATCCTTGGGGCCTCTATGAATTCTATATTTATAGTAGAAATACCACTTTTAATACTTTAATTCATATAACTAAGATTATTCCTAACTCTATTAAAATAATCAATCAAGTCTTTCTTAAATCCCCTAAACAAATTAAAATATAATATAGGCAATTAAAGAGTAATAAGAAATTCAAATATGATAAAAAAGAATAATAAACTCTCATTTCATCAACTAGAATATATAAAAATGTATTAATAAATCATTTTAATAAATATAGACTTATTTCATATACATGGATGCTAATTAGAGATTCCTAGGGGTGGAAACAATACATGTAGGCCTAAAATTATGAATACCTAAAAATATTTTCTAATAATTATTCCAACATATATAGAATTTGATAACGTCCTTTCTATTTTTTGAAACAAGTGATGTAACAACCTAAGGAATTATTACATTTAATATTAATGGTATATCAAATATCATTAATCTCTATAACTTCTCTTAATAAATATTTTCACCTTAATAATTGATATTTTATTGAATGAATATACTTATAGACTCTTTAAATATTCTAGGGTTCTTGAATATGCCTATTTATAACCATACTCATGAAGAACAATATATAATAATAAAATGAAACATTAGTCAGAAAAATAAATAAATCAATACAACCAAATATAAAATATAAAAAATAAATCACATTATAATGGATAAATATTAAATGTGGAGTAAGTAAAAAATAATATACATGTAAATAGTATTAAATGAAGCACATTTAATCTTGGGAAATTCCAAAACAACCCATGAGGTGACTCTAGATATACTTGGGTTTGAACCACCTATAAGCATGATGATAAGTTCCTATGTTTATAACCTACTAGAGACCCACAACTAACCTACCTTCTTGGACTCCCATATGGACTTTGATATAAGTGGGGACCCATACAATCTAATATAGACTACATTGTAACAATCTCTCATCCCTCACTAAGATGCATACGATCCCTATTATGATAGTAATGGGAGGTATGGTCACCTTTTCAGAAAACATATCAATCGACAATAAACATAACCCAAATATGTCTATTCAAACATCCTTTCAACACCCATCCATACAATCTCTATATTTAAAAGAAAAAACCCTCACTCCATCAAAACTAATATAGACAGTTTCCATAGATGGTGATAAATTTTTATAAAAACCATTTCATGGTACCAATAAGTCCCTAACACTTGATAATACTACTAATTTTCAATGAAAAACTTATTTTTTCAATATTATTCAAAATAAAAAAGTGAGAATCAAAGTAATTTTAAAAAGTTCCAAAAATTCCTCAAAGTCATAATTTAAAAAAAACACATTAATACTCTCACTTGAAATGAATTTTTGAAACTAAGAAAAAATCATCATCTTCTTTATTTAATGAATATTATCTATATTTCATATGACTACATACTTACATATATACATGAAATAATGTGTTCATACATATAGAGAGAGATAGATTTCAAAATGAATATATATATATATATATATATGGATGTTCATATAGGATATCAAAAAAAGATAACTTTAGGAACTTAACATAAAATAAAAATATCTATGTAATACCATTGAAGCTTCAAAATAGAAAAAACTAAAACAAACCACACCTTAACTTCAATAAATCATTACATGAAATCCATTTTGAATTATTAAATAAAACCCTTGGGTAGAATTTTAACAAACACTTTGTGTGCATTATTTAAATAGAAGTAAGTTCAAAATATTTAAACTTAATACGCTATAAGGATGAAATCGGTGTGTGGAATTATTAATATGCTACAAGGCAGTAAGAAAACCCCTTAAAGGATCAATACAAACCCAAAATCATAGAAACCCACAATTATAAATTCATTATAGAAGGGAAATAGATGATGGATAATGAATAGAAATAGATAATAAAAAAACAAAAATAAATATCATTAAACAAGTAATCAAAGAGTGAGGAGGAGGAGGAAATAACTTAACTTGGATTGAAGATTTGAATCATCTAACAGAAATTAGAGATATCTCTAAACTTGGAATTCATTTAAGCCTTGGATTCGTTTGACCCTTGAATAGTTAGAGCCTTGGATTTGAGACTTGGAATTGGTCGAGCCTTGATTCGAGCTTAGATTTGATGAGGAGGAGCACCGGCAGTAGGTGTCTTCCACAGAAAGCTCTGGATATCATAATTGGTTCATGACTAGTTAGGGTTCTTTAAATAGATTGGGAAACTTTTATCAGTGCTTCCAAAAAAGGGTTGATATAGATCTATTTTATCAGTGCTAAATTAATAAGTGCTAATAAAAGGCATCTTTATTAGTGCTTTATTAGTGTTGTAAAGATGGATTATATCAGTGTTTTTTTAGCATTGATAAAGATGCATTTTATCAGTGCTTATTACTCAAGCATTGATAAAGGATTTATAATTATAATTATAAATAATTTTTTGTGAATATATTTATATAATTATATATATATTAAATAAATACATATAAATATAAATATAGTAAATATATTCATTATTTAAATATATTTATTATAATTTTACAACTATTTAAATATATAATTATTTATTTATAATTATATAAATACTTTTTTAAAAAATAATATTTATATATTTATATATTTATATCATTCCATATATTTATATAATTATATAAATATATAATAAATATATATATATAGTAAATATATTAATTATTTAAATGAATTTATTATAATTTTATAATTATTTAAATATATATAATTATTTGTTTTTAATTATATAAATAATATTTATTTATTTATTTCTAATTATAATTATATAAATATATAAATATAGTAAATATACATTTTTAAATATATTTATTTATAAATATTTATTTACAAATATATATTTAAAATTATTAATGAATATTTAATCTTAAGTGCATGCATGTTAAAAATGAGTGAAATTGAATAATTAAAAATGAGTACACTTTAACAATATTAAAAAAAATGCATAAGTTTTATTAATTAAATATAAATTATTAAAAAAATATAGATATATATTGAATACATATTGAAAATATTAAAACATAGTAACTATATATATATAATAGAAAATAATTATACTCCCTAAAATTATAAAAAAATATGAAAAATGAATTAATACCTAACTGTAATAAAATTAAAAATAAATAAATAAAATTTACTGATTAAAGATGTGATATATTAAATCTATAATTTTATAATAATAAAATTATAATATAAATACTAAAATTCGAATAAATTACATAAATATTAGATGTATATATTTCTGTATAAGATTTTATTAATTACATAAATATTTGTGTGTGTTATATATAAAAATACATTAATTACGTATGTATGTGAAATCAATATAACACATGTTTGATATATATGTTAAATTGAAAAATCAACTACCATTCAATTATTTCTATTACTCGATGTAATTAGTCAGTATTTTTAATTCATGTTAATTTTTAATTATAAGTCATTCTTCACTAATACATGAATTATTTAATGTAAAGCATAAATATTTTGTATTATATAAATCATATATTTATATACATGTATATTCATATATATATATATATATTTAATATATATATTATTTATTAATATTATCAATAATTATTTAATTAATAAAATGTTTGATATTTTTCTTAATTTACTTATTATTAATTTTTATTTGATTAATTATTTCATTTTACATATATATATATATTTAATATATACTATTTATTATTATTTATAATTGATCTATAGTATATTAAATTTATTCATTCTTATTAATAATTATTTAATTAATAAAAATTTTAATATTTTTTTAATAAACTCATTTTTAATTTTATTTATTTAATTATTTCATTTTATTTGGGACCTTTATTAGTGATAAAAAACATCGATAAAGGATCCTTTTATCGGCGCTAAAAATAAAGCACTAATAAAGGGTGCCCTTTATAGGTGATAAAAATATGGCGCTGATAAAGGGTACCTTTTATCAGTGCTAAAGAAAAGTGCTTATAAAGGGTGGATTTTATTAGCTCTAAAAAAATGTTGATAAAAGGTTTCCTTTATCAGCACTTATTTTAGCACTAATAAAGTGCACCTTTATCATTATTTTTTGCTAGCACTGATAAAGGCCACCACTGTTAAAAGCCTGTTTTGTAATAGTGGAACTAGTTTTACACTCTTTCACTTTGGAAGACATCTCCTCAAATTTATTGGTTTAAGTATAATTTTTCTTCTTCAAATTTATATCCACATAAATTATTCTTTTATTAATGATTTTCAATTTGTTAAATTCAATTTTCAGTACTTCAACATGGATTCCTTGATATTCATTCTTCTTTCTCAAATCCATGTTTTCTTCCTTTAGCACCTGGTTGAGCTCCTTAGATGTGTGAACAACTTCCACCTTTTAATCTCTTTAATTATCATCATTATTATTAGTTTTAACATCACTTGGAATATCATGCTCCTTAGATTTACTTTCAGCGTCATTGTATGAAAAAATAGATAGATAATCAGATTCATCCATACCTTTTATTTGTGAGCTGTTGGGATCCTTTAGCTAAATCACACACTTCTCAAAAATTATTCCATTATGTGTAATTCCTTTTGAGTTATACTTCTTCCTTAGATTCATTCTATTTCCCATATTGTATGGGAAAAAATATTTCATCTCCAAAAAAATATAAGATTAATTTAGTTCAAAACAAATCCAACAAGAGAAACCTTCTCTCTGATACCAATTGTTGGACCCACAGGGGATTTAGTGATAGATACCCAGAGAGGAGGGTGAATCAAGGTATGAAACTTGTTCATGTTTCCCCATATACCTATTAAACTCTCACTATACTAACCGATCTTGACCTCACTTATTTGTAGTCTCACTCTTGTGTTTTCCTGTTAAATAATGATCTGATAAACTAGTGAGCTTATCTTGGCCTTATTTAGATAAGATCAGTGATCGTTTAATCCACATACATTGATTATCATCCTTCAGAATGCAAGTAAAGCAAGCACACAAACATAAGAATTTTACTTGGTTCACCTGCACTGGGCTACATCCAAGGACTACACACCGACATTGTGTTGATATTCCAAAATCCACTAATCTTCACTAGTCTTATGGATACAATGATTCGGATATGGTCACTCCATGCTAGGATCACTACCTTTACAAGATTTAGGGTTCATATTACAACCACCCATGGGTCACTCCCTTTGTACTCTCTCTTTTCTTACTACTTTAGGAAGGAATGATTTTTGGATCACAGGCTATTACACATCTTCATTGTCTGATAGTTAATGCATTGATTAGTTCACATTGTTCTTTACTCTACTCTTTCACAAACTATTTGTGTATATCACCATTGCAGCAGATTCACTTTCCCTATTAAAATAGTCTTCAAGGAATACTAATTTTCTTTATAAAAGTATTTAAGAAGTTTTAATAACTTTCTATGCCATGAAACTTAACACTTTCACGAATCCTTTGCACCACATTCATGAAACTTTCCTCATGTTCACAAAACTTTATACATTCACAAAACTTGTAGTCTTTTGAGAAACTCGTGACCTTTTGAAAATATTTCCAAACTTTCATGAAACCCCTTGTCTATATTGGCACAATTCCTTTATCCATGGAATATATGTTCATATGAATCCTTACTGCAAGAAAAATTTCTCAAAAATCTTGAAAATTCATATCCATTAGATCTTCAAAAAGTATAGTTTCAACAGATTATAGTGGTAGCAACCTATTTATAGATTTTTCTACCCATTCATGAATCTTTCTTGCTCGCTGCCACCTTTTTGTAAAACTCTTCATACCAGTACGTAAAACTCTCTGTCGTTGTGAAACTTCAGGGAAATTTTTCATTCATGAAACTTATCATAATCACATAATTTTATACCTTTCTTATCTTCACAAAACTTCTAATAATCACATAACCTGTCACCTTTTTCTTTCGTGGCTCGTCATTCTTTCATAAAACATTATTTCAGAAATCTATAAACCTTCATAATAACAAACTTTTGCGAAACACCAAACTTTCATGAATTCCATTCCTTTTATATTTTTTATGAGTTATCCCTGGAAATCCAATTTCAAAAAACTTGAACCATCCTCCAAATTTTAGACCCCAAAAACTTGGAAAACACTATGAAATGGTGACACCTTGTACATGTAATTTTTTATACCACTTCCAAAGCTTTCATACCTATATCTTAAATATTTTTCAACATAATTGGTCAACAATAATGATGGAAATCCAAAACTGACCTTTTTTGAATGAATCGCTATCTAGGTGCCCCTATTCCTTTAATAGATTCAACCAGTCTCTCAGTATTGTCATGATCAATATTCCAGGATCGCACATTGCTTCATGAACTCACAACTTTCCCTCTATTGGGAACATCACCATATCATGTAGACTTTGACATAGTGAATATAAAATCTAACATGCTACACCACACCATTTTAATGGAAAAACCACATCCAATACACCAAATCAATAGGGCTGATAGTAATAGGTTTGACAATGAATCCAACACACAACACATAGAAGCACTAATTCTCATTAGTTTCCAATATATTTCTATTTTTATAATGGAATTTTGGATGTATAATTAGAAATTGTGATCAGTTTTGGATTTCCTAGGATAAAATAAATGGGTTATTTCTTATGGTTTCCTCCTTGGAGCTATTAGTGTCATTTGGTATACCATGCCTAGTAAAATCCTAATGTGACAGTGGCCTGTTAAGGCCTCTCTCTTAACTCTTTAAAAAAGAAATGGTTTGCTTGGTTTTCTTACTAGAAGTTTTATGCATGGATTTTTGGTCATTTTATGATTTTGTTTCCTCATATATCATTCAAAATCATGGAATGGGGTTTTGTAATGTTTATCATGGGTCATGTTTAGTTTTCTTATTTCTTATTTTATCTTCATTTTTTTATATTTTGAACTTTGTATCATTTTATAAGACTATAGTGGATTTTTAGGGGAAAAGGTGTTATAGTGGGGAGAATTGTCACACTCTGGCCATTATTTTCTTTAAAATTTATTTATTAATTATTTTATAATCTTTCCTTTTATTTTTGGGTCAATAAATTTTAAAAAAAATTAGAAATACTTAAGAAAATGGCATGTCTCATGGTTACCGTACTATTGGTAGAAACTGTGTGATGGCCATGCGAACAAGTATATAATTTTAGAATTATTTTTTTGCATGTTTATCATCTATTTTCTTCAACTGTATGCCCAAAATTTGTTATCTCCCATGTCTTCTCGGTGAGGGGATTCATGATTAGCTCACATTTTTGTAAACTATGTGAAAAACATGCAACTTACATAGTTATAAAAAATGGAATTTATGATTTTGCCCCTCTAAAATTATGACCCTTGTGTGGGTCTCTCCTATCTTCCCTCCCTCACTCATATTGCACAACCAAAAATTACCCTTATGTGTGACCACCTCACCACCTCCTCTAATACTCATCTCTTCTCCCTCTAACTTTGAAGAGGATTATCCAAGGTTAGGGTTTCTTCTCCTCTTTCTTCGTCTCCCTCTCTTTATTTATTCATTTTCTTATTAATATCACTATAATGGATTATTTTTTGAACCAGATGTGGGTTTTTAGTGTTAAACCTCTATGGATTTGGTTTTATATGGTGTTCAAATTCCTCTTTGTAATGTTCTCTCTTCATGATGGAAGTTATCGTATTATCTACCCTTGACCTAGGCAAGTGATTCCACACTTTATATTTTCTTAGAATATCTAGGTTATTTCTTGGGTTGTATAAAACATTTTCCATAAACATTATCTATGTTATGTATTCAATTACATGTTTAATAATATTTCTCAAAGGAGTTGGAAATTTAAAATGGGTATTTTTACCCTCAAATCAATTTTTTTATGGGAAAATCATGGGTATTAAAGGGATTCTATTTTTTAGATTTATTTTTAAGGATTTATATACATTATTTGGATTTTTTTTCTTATATTTATTATTAATTATAGTTATTTATAGTGTTTTTGTGATTATCTTATGATATTTCACTTAGTTTCCTTATATTTCTTTGGACTTAACTGTTTTAAAATGAGGTTTTTATTGAATTCAAAGAGGTTTTCATATATTTTTGGGTTTAAAAATGAATTTCAAAAGGGGGATTTGAAAAGGGTATTGTTAGTTTCAAATATAATGCTTAGTTAACTTATTCTATAAAAAAAATTCTAAAGTGATTTTGTGAAATAAGCTACACCCTCAACTTAAGCTTCATGGAATTTTTTTAAAAAAAATAATGAATATATGTGATTTCTATAGAAAGTATATTATTCTAGTTTTATGTGGGTTTATTAAAAAGAAAAGTGGTTTCCCTAATTTTTTCTTTGAGGTCGGTGAAGGAAATGGTTTTAAGCTTGTATCATAAAATAATTTGAAATTTTTTAATTCATTTCCTATTGAAATGTTTTCTCCCAATGATTATTTGTATTCATTAAACCTCATAGGAAACCCCTAGTACTTGGGTAGGAGATACTAGATCATGCGAAGGTCCCTCCCTTCAATTTAAGTGTGTTTCCCTAACTAGTGAAGTAATTTCATATGCATCCCATTAGCCTAGTGAAGTGGTTATGGTTTTATTCCACTAATTGAGGTTCCCCCTAATTAGTGATATAGAATTATCATGTTCCCCTAGCCTTAGTGACCTTAGAGTGTTTCTCCCATGATGATTGTTTTAAAATTTGATTGTATGGTTTTTTTCATACTTTAATTTATATTACTAATGATTATATAGGCTTTTTACCTTAACTTATTCAGTACTTATATAATTTTATTCTATTTTATTCTTTTAGCATTGATCTAACATTAATTATTCCACTTTAACTTTTTTTCATTATATTATTGAATGCATTATTTATTTTAGTAATCATTTTTTGATACTAGATTTTTTTTATAACTATTTTTTCTTTTTTTCATTAAATATCATTGACTTCTTCTATTGTTTAGTGATATTTTTGTGATTGATGAATTATTTAGGTGTGTTGAGTTTCCTTTATAAATTTTTCAAGAATAAATCAAACAATGGTTTAGAAATGGTTTTGAAAAAACATGTGTTCAACTGTTTGGTTTATAAAAACGAGTTTTAGAATGAAGGATCATGGATTTATCCTTTAGTGTATATTAAAACCAGTTTTTAAACAATGTGTTTTAAACTAGAATCTTTGGAGTTTTTTTTTAAAGATAGAGTGTGGACTCTGGTAATATCCTACTAGGATATTGGGTCACACCCTACTCTCACCACTTGGTGTCTATGTAACAAGTGTCTCTTTCCAGCTATTTTTACTTTTGATTACATGTATATTCATAGAAGTGAATATCAATTAAAATATCTTATTACCTATCATTCATAATTCTACGTGACTTTAACGTAATAATTTCTTATATTATATATTGCATTGAAAAAAGTCATAGTAGTTCTCTACTATGATGAGAACCTTGAAATGCCATAGCAATATTCTTAAATCTTATTCTATAGTAAAATAACATTCTATGATGGGGTACATAGTATTTTTATTGTAACATGAAAGTACTCGTAAGTAAATGATACTTCATCTCATGAATTTTATACTTGGTAATCTCTAAAATGGGAGATTATGAGAACAAACCAGCCTGTAGGAAACCCACATTTTATGTGTCAATGTATTTTCCTATCTATGATCATGTTTAATGATCATTAGACTTTAGATTTATTTTAATGTATGTCATAACTCATACACTTTGATGTATTTTCATAAACCGTGATGAAATGATTCATAGATAAGTTGGGTATGTTGGGTGCATCACGAATGATATGTTATTAATGAATAAGTCGATGATGGATTTTTCCCTTCCATGTTTATGAAATTTGATATCACAACCCTTTAATTGAAATGGAACCATTGTATTAAATTCTATGGTCGTGGTGTGATAATGAATTTATTTCATGTAGTCAAAGAAATATGTATCAATCATGTAGGTAGATGACACGGGTGTGTAACTTGGTTGATGAGATATCATGAAAAATGGATTATATTACACAATGAGTGTTCATATATGGTTTTGTCATGGCGACATATCCCCTTCCTTTGTGGGTGATTTGACCCATTTCTAGATAGTAATTTTGGGATTTAGGCAAACTCGTCTAATTCCACTGAGAAAGAGGCTTATAGGGTCACACACAGTGTCTCCTTTGATTTCAGTTAAATATTATTTATATTTTACAATTAGAATAAATATTATTCTCTAGACTAAGAGTTATTATTTATTCAAGATTTATTAAATGATACAGATATTAAATAAATATTTATTTGTAAGGAAATTATTTAATTATGAGAATATATATTATTTATTTATATCTTATTATTCATTCTATAATCAATAATTATTTATTTATTAAATAAATAATTTATTTGGTTATGAAAATATTAAATAAATATTTATTCATTAGTATATGAATAAAATAATTATTTATTTATTGAATGAATAAATATTTAATAACAATATTTATTCAGGTATTCAATAAATGTCAGGGAGGATGAACAGACTAAGATTAGGTCTGTTGATAAATAGTAATTTTCAAGATCATAAAATAATATTTATTGTTACTCCGGTTAGTGTATGCCTAGAATAAAATAATATTATTATTTTATTATATGGCATGGGTTTTATTAGGATTTAATATTTTAGTAAAGGGGATTCGTACAATTAATTAAATATAAAACTGTAACCATGGGTCTATAAATAGACTATAATCACATTTTTGAGGAGGTTAATCATTGTGAACAATGGATTCCTCTCAAGTTCCTCCTCCTGCTCTCATCCTCTCAAAAAAAGAACAATAGATATTTTTTCAATCCTGAAGGAATGCAAAGTAATCAAAGACAAATCATGCAAGACGATCAATCGGTCATGCTAGAACTAGACGATTCATCGAAGTTGTTTGGATATTTAAGGATCACATGTGGATCACCATTAGAGGGGATCTTGTAACGTCCCCAACCTAGGATCCACTAAACTGGTTCCCCGAGTTGGGTCATCACGTGACCTCAAGCACACCTCCATATACGCCAGAGGCTTATGACTAGTAGTGAGGGTCTAATAAGCCACATGGTGTGACTATAACCTCTTTTCCATAGTAGGCCACAACAGTTAACAATATAAATAGAAAAAACAATATGTAGTAACTAATAAACATGCATTACCAAACATCTCCAAAAACTTTGCACAAACAAAAAATCAACATTAACCAATCATGACATGATAATAGTTCCAAAATGAATAAAATATAAAATAAATAAATCCAACTGAATCCCTAAAATGGTCATGACTCTAAGTTCAGATTATCATCCATGTATATCCCAAGCCCAACTCAACTCCCTAGCATTGGGCCCTTGCCCTTATCTGAACCTGCAATAATGAAGCCTAATCGAGTACCCAACAGCAACCTGAGCTAGGTGTGAGTACAACTCAGTAAGCCACCACCAATGGTGTCTATAAAATATCTGGTCTAAATAGATAGTGCGTCCAAGTATGAATTAAATGGTAAGATTAAAAAAAAGATAACTCGGGTCCCATTAGATAACCAAGTACACTTAAACCATTTCTATCTTTATTACCATTTTTATCATTTATACCATATTCATTACTTAATCCCTTTTTTATCATGTGTTCCATGGGTTATGCATATACATCATCTACATATGAGTATAAGGTAATCAATAACTATTCATAAGGGAATGAGTTGAGTCTATATCTCACTAGGGATAAACATTTCATAACAATACATCACACTTACCTTGGATCCTCATTCCAGTTAATCCATTCAAATGCAACCATTAGGTACATAGAGCATCAGTTTAACTCCCTAACCCATTCATTATTGCGTGGGGTTGGAGCATCAGTCCAACCCGACCCATGGGAGGATCATCAGTCCTTTATCCCACCACCAAGCCATGTTAACATTCTTATTTATCCATTCACCACACACATTCTATATCACAACCAAACACAACCAATTAAAATAGAAATCACATTCCATAACCATCAACATGGGAATTAATACTATTCCATAACCCGTTAAATCATTTTATATTTACATTTCATAGTCGTTTAACCCAATTCTCTTTCTTGTGCCTTAACCCATTAATCATATTCAAAAATTCCCATACATTAGTCAATATTCATCCAT
The DNA here is from genome assembly GCA_963277665.1 of Viscum album. Taxonomy (NCBI): domain Eukaryota; kingdom Viridiplantae; phylum Streptophyta; class Magnoliopsida; order Santalales; family Viscaceae; genus Viscum; species Viscum album. Next base: position 328,556,446 of record OY728143.1, read on the forward strand.
TACCATACATTATCCAATTTATCACATTCATCGGTTCACAATAATTTTCACACTTATTCATTTTAAGTACAATTATTATATCACACAGTACAACCACTTTATTACATTCAACCCATTAGGTATACTCCATAATTACCATGTATTAACCCATCCAATATATTCATCAATTACCTTACATAAACCTATCTACATCTTCAATTCACAATTCATTTCCAATTAAACATGTTCATCATTTCATTTATATTAATCCTTTTAGGAATTTCAACACAATTCATAGGACATTTGACACAATTTCAATTAACCCAATTAACCTTTTTTCAAGACATTCCAAAAAACCCCTTATGCCATTATCAAAACCTAGGCACAAATATAAATGTTCTATTTTCAAATCCAATAAATAAATTCAACATGTTCAATATGGGATCTACATTATCGCAAGTCAACTCTACACTTAACCTTACCAATTTCTAGGTTTAGGAATGCCGACACACCCCATGGGTAGCCCTAAATCATTCGAATCATCCTAAACACATCCCAAGAGGATAGTGAGGGGTATAAACCATTAATTATCCAACCATTTTACCAAATCTTACTCAAGGTAACAAATGAACAACAATAGGTAAGCAATATCTTGACACGCATGCACAATTATATAACAAAACTATGGGATATAACTTATAGACCACCTACCTCGAATCTAGTGATGAAATTAATCTTAATCATGGCCTTAGATCTAGATTCAAACTCCCTTTGAAGCCCCAACCTAGATTCCACTTGAAAAAGAGTTTTTTAGGGATTTGGAAGAATATGGGAGAAACTATAAACCCTAATCTGGAAAAACGAAGTATGAGGAGCATTAGACTTACCCAAGGATTCAATCTATAACCAACGGCACTCCAAACAACCAAGAATCGAAGGAGGACCACCCTTGGGAATATTGGGTAAATTTTTTTTGTTTTTAGGGTTGAGGGGGGATAAATAAAGAAGAAATCAGGTGGGGATCTAAATATCCCATAATGGTAAAATTTTAAATTTTCTAACTTTTATTGGGGTGCATGGTTTGTCTGCATGGTTTTTCAAACAATGCATAAACCATGTGAAGGATACTATCTAAGGGGAAAATGTTGCATGGTTACCTAGGGAGCTCTACATGGTTTGAATAACTGTGTGCCAACCGTGTGTGATTCCATTGTCCAAGGTTGCATGGTTTTCCTGGTAAGGTCTCACTGTTAACTTAATCATGCGTCGACAGTGCGCCTTGCACAGGTTGGCCTGGTTTCCCTTCTTTTTGTGTCCTAAACCCCTGGTATATCCTTGAGGCTCCCCTTTCTCTCAAGAAAAATTTTACTAACCAAAAAATATATTAAAACAAAAATTTGAACAAGGTAATACCTTCACAAATAATGAGATCTTACAACCTCCCCACCTTATAATGGATCATATGTGAGCCACATTCCCAAGAATCATTGAGCTTCCATAATAAAGAGATCAGGCCATTAAGCTTGCCTATCCATTCCCATTTTCCAAGTTTCACATTGGACATTACAATGCTATCATAGAATTCAAACCAAAGGTACGATCTTACCTCATAAGACTTCCTCACCACAACCCATAACATAAATTGGATACTCCTCAAAGGACACATCAACATCAACCATACATCAACCACTAGAACTTCATAGAGAAAACTTAGGGAATAGTGACTAATTCATAGCACACAGAAACTTCACACACAAGATCATACCATCATGGAGGAACCCATCGACACCCCATTGGTCTGATCCTATTCACAACTCATGACCCGAATCATTGGGCATCATTTTACTCTATTTTCAAAACTCTAATAGTGACCAAAACCCAATATCACCCAAAGGAAAACACACAGTCTTTCTAACAAAATTTTCTGACTTATGTTTATCCACCACTTGTATCCCAAAAATCTCATTCCATAATTGTACATCCAAACACAACCAAAATTCTCAGGGTACTCAACCGATTAAACCCATACCAATGCTCGCTATCAAGGCCAACTCACCCGAACAGTGATCACTCGAGTCCCTCCAACACAAATCCTTGATCACATCATCAACCAAACACTTTCTCATTATGGTTCTCTTCACAATATTCCATTATTTAGAACCCCCACTATTGACAAAAGACTTCTCGAATATTAACTCAACTTTCACAACATACCTGACGTGTTCCCAACTCACTGTTCCCAAACATCCATATGGAATTATCCTTACACTGGCCTCAAACCTTTCTATAGAAACCATCCAAAAGGAAATTCCTATACCATCCATGAGAAGACCAATATCAACTTGACCTTACTCGAGTATGACTTTATTTCTGAAATGTCTTTCCACTATAAACATCAAACTGTAGGTTGGTCATAACTTTCCACATCCATTCCCATTGACCATATCATGTAGAAATGCCCCTGAATGGCTTGTCCTAGAGCACCCATCTTCCACTACTTGCACACTACCCCTTTTTACCTTCCCAAGGTGCTTACTAACTCGAAGCCTATCACTATTATCTAATGTGACTAGCAAGGTCATTCCCTGACCTCTGGTATAATTCTTACATCATGGTATCATTGCCTTCCAAACCATCATCAAGATCCATTACCCCCATCAACATTCATAACACAAGCACTCCTACCATTCATACACTAACAAAAGAAGGATAGGTTCTCACTCAACCCATTATGATATTTGAAACGTAATTCTCACCCCAAAACATCCATCAAAGGTGATTTTCAAGTATCCACATCTGTCCCCAAATCCTAGGTGAGTTGAGTTATCCTCGACCGACTCATCCTGGAACATTTAGCTTTACTATTGGCATGACACCATATCACATGGTAAAGGTGCCCTCAAACTTCAAGACACTACAATATCACCCAAAGAAACATACCCGGGTCTATTTCTGATTTTTTGGAGTTATAGAACCCAACCTCTCTTTCCACAACTGTTTTCATGTCTTACCACCCCATTTAAGTGGCTTAACATAGGAAACTTGAATTTTATTTGGAACTACCCTAATCCCAAATCCACCGCTTGGCCCAATCAACCACTATAATTAAGGCCCTCATGGAGACTCTAAGAGACCCAACATGTACCTCATAGGTTCCTCATTGGAATCTCTATGCCACTAGATCAACTCAATGTTCTCATTTCCAGATCCAAGACTGACTTATCACTCCCCTCCTCAAGAGTGTTGTTACCATTTCTCTTCATGATGAATTCCAACCACCACGGATTACACTCAATCATAATCCAAACCCCAAAACTTAGACATGGATTTCTAGATTTTCCTAGAATAAGAAAATGAACATCACCCAGTACCCATTCTTGGATTCCATGAATAGCACCCACGACATTCGTCGACACTTGGTCCATCCTGAGGACCTCACTCGAAACCATCGATGGTGTACATCCCCCATCATCCAGATCCACATATACCACCCCCATGAGCGTAAACTTCCTGATATCCCTCATCCAACCAAAACACCTTCAAGTTTCTTAGCATAAAGCCAGAGCTTCTCAACATGCCTAGGACAATGTCAAGATGTTGGGAATGATCGACACTAGCTGAGGCATTCTAAGAAGTTTTCAAAGCACACCACCACCAACTTATCCATTGATGATGTCACCTTCCACTATGGGACACTATATCCTCCCAAGGATATTAGGTTTCCCTACTACACACATCTCATCAACACTTAACCACCACCTCTCATGCATGATTTCCAAACAAGACTCACCACCACTCTTTGACCATCCACCAAGAAGTTGTGAACCAATGTCTCATGTGGCACTACTTCTACCACACCCCTCGAGCTCTTTTGGTACACCCCTAATAGTTAAAAACTAAAACAAAATTTCCTACCACATCAATCAAACCAATGGTATCTTACATAACCATGCTTCCCACCTTGGTTTAATAGAGAATGACAGAGGTTTATCCTAATCTAAATCGCACCTTACCAGCACATGACCACATATTGACCTCATTATAGCCCTCAAGGTTTCGTACTTTCCTGCGACCAGTCTTACACTAACTTTAGTTCCCACAATCCCACCATCACCTGAGCATATCCCAACACCCTCTTACTCAACTAACTACACCTATTAGTCTATTAGCCTTAATGACCCTAAGGAATTATTAGCATCTCACCCAAAAGCTAAACCATTCGTACAAACAAGATCGACTATGTGACCACCCTCATCTTGGGTGTCACCTTCAAAACAAAAGAATCTAATTGAAAGTCAGTCACCCTTGTCTCTTACACTCAAAAAAACATTGATACCTCCATTAATCATCATCTAAATAGACAGTTCGGGCATCCATATGATACAACCCTTAGAAACAAACCTTAAAACCTAGCATAATCACTCAGGTGCCCTTTTGAAAGAACCAGGGCACAACTATACCATTTTCTGAAACACGATGGTACTCATTATGTATATATTCTACATTTGAAGAATCTCCCATGCTTTATATTCTAATGAACTTGTATCACTGGTAAATCCTCCAACAAGGTCACCCTTATTTTCCCTAAAACTATCAACATGTAACCACAACTCAAGTCACATCACTAAATCATATACCTTCCCACTTATACATCTCCAGGATCCAAAACAAAAATCACAAGGTCCCTACTCACGTGGTCACCAAAAACCAGGCACTGTTTTTAAGGTCCAGTATGAACTCTATACGGTCATGACCCATGAGATTTTCCACACTCGCATTACCGAACAAATCCTCACAACCCAAAGGCCACAACCCTACCAGGGGTTCCCTAATAAAATCTTCTATTCCATATCATAACTAGTAAGGCCTCACAACCCAAACCTAAGGTCTCAAACTAGGTCACTCTCACTACCCCAAACCACCCATATAAGTGGAAAATCAACAACACAAGGAATACCCACTACCCGGTTCACCCAAAAGTTCTATCACCACACATCCTTCCATAATTAACTCCTCCATATTTAAGCTCAAGAATTCAAATTTTAAACTCCTCATTCACTCGATGCTTTGAAAGTGCCTACCGTATTCATGACCATAATCCAAAACATTTTCCTCAACAAACACTTTAATGAATGATAAACGGGATTTAAACCAAATATAGAAAAGATCTTATACTATCATCCTTAAACAACCCACTCTACATACACTATTCCCATGTTTATCATCACACTTGGAACACTACCCTTTGTTATCCCTACTATGGATCATAGACAACATGGGGTAAACCAAATTACTTAATCAAAAGTCTTTCATCAAACAACTTTTTAAACCATTTCCTCTTTTACAACACAAATATTTTCCCTTAGGCACATTCCCCATTTTACAACTTGTTATAATCATCATTTTAACTCATGTACATCTTTAATTAAATAAAATTATTTATTAATTATTAACATTTCTTCCATTTTACCCATTTTTATCATCTTTATTGGACACCATTTTTTCTTCAAATTTCGGGAAATTAAAATGCATTTCAACATTCATGTATCGCATAACCATCCTATGTGCGCCTATCATGATGCATGCCACCTATATCATTAGGTGCCTAAAATGATACATCAATGCACAACCTCATGTCATTCCATCTATGAGAAATAAATCATAAATCATTCACATCACCCAACATGTGCATCACCCAATGGTGAAATATCATTTAACTATAACAACACACATCAAGAACAACAATTCCCACCCTAGGTGACTTGGGTTTTCCCTCATACATGGGTTAGATACTCCCAAGAACGAGCTCATTACCAAGGCCTGACACATCCTAACCTCCTATCTACAATCCCAAATAACAAGACCCCAAAAAATAACTATTTTGATACCACTTTGTAACATCCCTGATCCGGGATCCACTAAATTGGTTCCCCGAGATGGGTTGTCACATGACCTCAAGCACACATCCCCTTATGCTAGATGTTACCAACTAGCGATGAGGGTCTAATAATTCACATGGGGAGACTGTACCCTCTTTACTAGAGTAGGCCACAATAGTTAACAATATAAATTGTAGAAATAATATGTAGTAACTAATAAACATGCATAGCCAAAAATCTCTTAAAACTGGGTAAAAACCACAAATCAAAATTAAATAAGTCATGAAATGCTAATAGTACCATAATTAAGGAAACCCAAAATAAAGACAACCAACTAAATCCCCAAAACGGTCTGCACTCTAAGTAAATATCTTCATCCATACATATCACAAGCCCGACTCAACTCCCTAGTAGTGGTCCCTTACCCTTATCTGAAGCTACAATAATGAAGTATTCTCGGGTACCCAACAGTGTCCCAAGAAGGGTGTGAGTACAACTCAATAGGAAACCACCAATAGTTTCTATAGAATATCCAGTTTAAACAGATCACGCATCCAAGTATGAAGTAAATGGTAAGATAAAAAAAGGAAAACTCATGTGCCATTAGATAACCAAGAACACTTAAACCATTTCTATATTTATTACCATTTTCATCATTTATACCATCTTTATTACTTAATAATTTTTTTATTGTGTGTTCCATGGGTTAGGCATATACATCATCTACACATGTGTCTAAGGCAATCAATCACTATGCAAAAGGGAATGATTCAAGTCCTTATATTACTAAGGATAAACATTTTGTAATAATAAATTACACCTACCTTGGAGCCTCAGTCTAGGTAATCTCTCCAAATGCAACCATTAGGGGAATATACCATTAGTATTACTCTCTAACCTATGCATTCCTAGGTGGGGTTAGAGCATCAGTCCAACCTGAACTGTGGGAGGAGCCTCAGTTCTTTATCCCACCACCAAGCCATGTACACATGCTTATTTATCCATTCACCACACACATAACATATCATAACCAATACAAAACCAATTAAAATATCAATCACATTCCATAACCATCAACATGGGAATTAATACTATGCCAAAACCCATTAACACATTGGTTATTTACATTTCATAAATGTTTATCCCAATTCCCATTTTTGTGCCTTAACCTATTAAGCATATTCAACAATTCCCATACATTATACAATATTAATCCATTACAATACATTAGACCATTTATCCCATTCACAATTTTACAAGAATTTTCCCACTTATTCATTTCAAGTATAATTTTTATATCACACATCACAACCACTTTATTACATTCAACCCATTAGGTATACCCCATAATTCCTATGTATTAACCCATTCAACATATTCATAAATTTTCATATAAAAACCCATCTACATTTTATTTAATTCACAAGCCATTTCCAATTTAACATGTTCATCATTTCATGTATACTAATCCTTTTAGGCATTTCAACACAATTCATAGTCCATTCGACACAATCTCAATTAACTATTTTTCAAGCCACACTAATCAACCCATTATTCCATTATCAAAACCTAGAAACAACTATCAATATTCCATTTTCAACTCCACTAAACATATTCAACATGTTCAATATGATCTCTAAATTATCTCAAGTCAAATCTACAATTCTCATTATCAATTTCTAGGTTTGGGGATGCCGGTTCACCCCATGGGAGGCCCTAAATCATTCTAATCATCCTAAATGCATCTGAAAGAGATCATGAGGGGTCTAAAAAGTTAATTATCCAACCATTTTACCAAATATTACTCAAGGGAACAAATAAAAAATAAGAGGTAAGCAAGATCTAAACACATATTCATAAATATATAACAAAACTATGGGATATAACTTCTATACCACCTACCTCAAATTCAATGATAAATGCACTCTTAATTGTGGCCTTAGATATAGATTCAAACACCCTTTGATTACCTAACATAGATTACACCATAAAAAGAGGGTTTTAGGGATTTAGAAGAATATGGGAGAAACAACAAACCTTAATATGGAAAAAAAAGTGATGGAATTGTTATACTTTCTTGGGGCTTCGATTCGCAACCAATAGTACTTTAAACAGCCAAGAATTAAAGGAGAACCACCCTTGTGAATCTTGGGTCAATTTGGTTAATCCTTAGGGTGTAGGGGAGAAATGAGGGGAAAAGTGGGTGGGGATATAAATATCCCATAATGGAAAATTGTAAATTTTCTAACTTTTATTAGGGCACATGGTTTTCCAAATTGTGTACAAACTGTGCGCAAGATACTATCTAAGGGGAAAAGATCGCATAGTTACCTGAGTAACTCTACATGTTTTGAATAATCATGCACCAAACATGTGTAATTCCACTATCCAAGGTTGCATAGTTTTCCTGGGAAGGCTGTACGGTTTACTTAATTATGCTCCAACCATGCGCCATGCACAGGTTATCCTGGTTTCCCTTCTTTTTGTGTCCCAAACCCTCGGTACACCCCCAATGCTCCCCTTACTCCCTAGAAACATCTCACTAAACAAAAACAAGAGATTAAAACCAAAATTTAAATAATGGAATACCTTCACAAATAACGGGATCTTACAGCTCTACTTTGGATCCTCACAATTCAATCATGATACACCAATCAGGTTAAAACAATCAATATCCTCAATAAATAAAGATCTCAACATTGAGGTAATTTTTCATCTCATGATTAAATTAATTATATATTTAATGTGAAAAGATATTATCTTGGTTTTTGTAACCTTATTTTTCAATATTATTTGGAAAAAAATCATTGGCCATGATGTTTACATATTGTACAATATGTGAAAGATCCATCAAATATAACAAAATTCAAGTTTTCTATAGGCCCAAAAAGCCCTTTCTTTGTGCCCAGAAACAATAAGTGGTATCAGAACAGTCTTGTTCAAATTTATAATTATTTATTTTATTATTGATAATTATTCATTTAAAAGATAAATTTCATTTAAAGTTTTATTTTTTCTTTATACGATCACTAAGATATATTCTTCGCCCTCTTTGTTTCTCACTCACTAAACCTAGATCGGTTAATAATTAATGAAGATCACAACTAAAAACTTGTCTGGAGGTGCCAAGAATTATGTATAGATAACATAGGGTTATACGATGTGTACCCATTTGTCACACATCATGTATCCTTATTCATTGAATCAGGACACTTGTGTGGACTCTAGGTCATCATGTGATGAATACATGTTGTGTGAATTAAATGCACCACATATTGACCAGCCATGGTGGTGCATGGTTTTTCTGGACTACACATCATGTATATTTCCTACACATCATGTAGTTCACATGTTTTCATGGTGGAAAACATGAGGTCAATATGTGTCATGTAATTAACACACCACATTTATTTAATACATGATGTGTATAGGATGATAACCTTGAAACTTGAAGTACACATTGTTGTAACGTTCTGTGTTTTGAACCAAATGAAATTTCCAAGTGAATTTGAACTTTGAAATTTAATGGATGGACTATTTTTAAAAATGAGGTTCTTAACTTAATTACAAGAGTTGGAACACTTCAATGTGTTGTTTTTTGGACTTGGGTAAAGACCTGAGAAATTTCCTGGGTATCCTGATGAGTTTCAGAAGTGTCAGACCTGGAAAATCAGATTTTAAAAGGGGTATGCACAGGGCGCACGATTTTTCTAAAACCATGCAGCCCTTAAAAAAAACCGCCTGACCTATGGTAGGTGGGAAAATGCGGTGCGCACGGTCCATGAATGGTTTTCCAAATAGTGCACCTGACCTGCATGGTTAGTGTTTTGGGCAGTACCTCAACACTATTCACCACACGGTTGGTGCACGGTTTGGCTAACCGTGCAACCCAAACCGTGCAGTGTGTTTTTTTTAAAAGAAAATTAATTAATTAAATTTAAAATAAAATAAATGGTTTAATATTATTATTATTATTATTATTATATGTTTTAAGAAAAACCTAAAGGGGTCTCACCCCTCTCCCCCTCCAAATCACGTGACACCCCCCTTTGGTTCTCTAACCATGTGTAACACCCCTCCTCAGCTCCTCTCTTGTTTGTCGATTTTCCACCAAATATCTTCCTGGTTTCTCTTTGATTATTAAAGGTAAGACTCCTAACTCCATCCTCTTCCTTTGGTTGGCTGTTTTTCCTTCTCCCCATTTCCCAATGTGGTTCGACCAAACCCTAGGTCAAGAATTAACCAATTTTTGGTGATTTCCTTCGGTGTTAGGCTGTGCAAAGGGTCTCTCAGGTTGATATTGTTTGAGTTCTGACATTCGTTACTAAAGGAAAAGCTGGGTTTTCTTCCGCTATTTTTTTAGCACTTTATTTTGGGTCCCTTTAGTGATTTAGGGTTCCTAGAAATTGTTTGTAGTGTGTTTGGTCATCCTTAAGGTGGGTTCGTGGTTTTCATTGTCAAAGGTGACTTACCCATGTATGCATAGATAGGAATATGTGTATGTAAGTTCTCCCATTATATGTGTATTCATCCATGGTAGTGAATATACATATATAGATCTAGGTGTGCTTACATATAATATGAAAATTGCATATTTTCATGACTGTTAATGGGTATATGCATATATGATCATGTATATAAGGATCATATTTCACATATTCATGGACATGTGAATATGTGCATAGGGGCTAGGTTTCCTTCTGTATATTTTAAGGTGAATATGCTCGGAGGTGGGAGGTAGCAGCTTTGAGTGGTCACTATAGAAAACATCAAGTGCCAAAGTGTTAATCTTGGCTTGGTCTTCTCTTGAGATAGGATTCCTTTCTTATGACATTTTTGGTTTATGACTTTTTAAATAAAAATATGCTTTATATCTTGTGTCATCCATATTTTTCAAGTTGTTAAATAATTAAGTGTGTGTCTTCTTTCTTTTTATCTTGCCTTACACCCTTACCTTGTGTCATATGTTATATCCCTTAAGCCTTGAGATGAATTAAACTCTAAAAATTTAATGAAATGAATTATTGAAATAAAATGTCATGTTTTATAATAAAACCCCTCAATGAGGTGTGCTATCTTCAAATGGAAAATTTCATATGTTCATGGATGATGCTTAATGATTTTTCTTATACATGTTGAGTGGCTGAATTATATGCTATGTAAATTCCTTGTGTATATCCTTGAATTCCATATGCCTTACATTTAAATTGATAAGTGAAATTTGGATGAATAACTTTCTTTGGGTATTCTATCATTTCTTATATTTATGCCATAAGTGGATGGATTGAATTAAATTCTGTATGTTTTTCCTTGTCAGATGCTCATTTCTTAATCCCTTATTTGTCTTGAATGGAATATCATGCTAAGTTAAGCTTGATAACTTGAATTATTGAGTTTTCATTAATGACATATGGTTAGAGTATAATTACTCAGCCTTAAAACATTACATAATCTTGAATTTTAGTCAAAAACTTATTTTATTTCACATTGAGGATATTTTCAGGTTTACAGTTTTAGAGAATTAGTACATAATATATATATATAACATTCCATATTCATAAAAAGTGGATACTACTCAACAATATCCATTTCTTCCAAAATATAAAACATTAAAAATAAAACATGATTTATTTGAAAAATATTCATAACATTCATCATGAATTCCTTCTTTATATTACACATCTTTATAACCAGTGAAAAATATTTTAAAATCTTGGGATGAGAATAAAAAGCTCAGTAAGGGATATAAGGAAAGAAATCATTAGTCAAGTGATAACATAAAAACCAATAAAATCCATTTCATAAAAACTCATTAGCATGCATAGAAACATCATGTAGTTTCCTTGGGAAATATTTACCATATCACTCATACATTCACCCTTACACATGAAATAACCATTTGGTAAACTTCCATCTCCGAAATACTCAATGCATTGGAGAGCTATAATGGGGCTCACCTGTCATATGTTGAGATATAATGAGCTCAATCCAATATATATTGAGCTATAATGGGGCTAAAACCATCATATCTTGAGATATAATGGGATCAACCCAACATAAATAATGTCAAAGGAATACATCGTGAATAAAACTATTGATAACTCATTTAAACCCATGATTAAAACACATTCACATATCAAAATACCCTTTTTTCATAAAAAACACTTTTTTTTAAAAAACATAAAAATTGTGCACATAATAATGAAATAATATAATTCAAAAATAACTATGAAAACTTATAAAGGAGTCATTATGGTAATAAAGGATCATGAAAATGGTATAAACTTCTCATACCGTATAAAAATTAATCTTTTTTTAATTTTGTAAAATTGACATTTGAAAGGATTTTGAAAGGAAAGCCCCTTACATGAAACATGAAAAGCATACATTTTCAAAACATGTGAGATAAATTAAAACATTAATACCCATATAAATATATTAATAAAAAATTGAAAACATAGACATGAAATAGAAATATTTAGAAGAATAAATCTTTAAAACATTTAAAATAGTGTTTTAGTTAAAGTGTCTCTTACCTCAGGTTCGAATTCCTTAAAAAGTGTTCAAACCTCTTGTATAATGGTTTGAAGAGTGTTATAATTTATTAAAGAACTATAATAATGTTTATAATACCTTACATTATCTTCTTATAACATTTTCCACCCATTTATTAACAATATTTTGTTATTTTTATTGTTTCGGGTGCGTTCTTTTCATGGTTTCCAAGGTCACTTTATTATTGAATATCCTTATAAAAAAGAAATAATACTCCAAAAGTGAAAACATATATATATATATATTTAGGTAATTTTAAAAAAATACCTATGAATTTAAACTTTCCATGATTTTGGTAAAAGGGAAATGAAAAATCATCATCCACAAAGGTGGTGAATTGACATACTATGGATGGCAATTTCATTATTTAAGAAAAAAAGAGAAGATGAGAGATTTTATGATGCATACACCATAAAAACAAAAAACAATTATATATTTGATATTTTTTTTGTCATGAAACATTGGATAAGAGGTGGGGATAAGGTATAAGTGATAAATAATTTGAAAGAGAAAAAAAGAATTTATCTCTTGAAAAATTATCCTTAATAACCTCTTTAAGGCTCTAGAAGTTGTATTTTTTTGAGACCGAAAGCTCAATAATGTGGTAAGGTATGAGGATTTAATTTTTTAGAGTTTGGATGAACAAGAAGGATAAAGGTTATGAAATTTGTAAAGTAATAATCCTCTTTTTTATAATTGAGGTGAGGGGTAACTTAGGAATTACTCAAATTATTAAAATAATAATAAATCTATTATCAGGTTTAAGATTTACAAAAGGACTAAAAATAATAGGATATCCCATTTAAGAATAAATATTATCATTTTTTTCTTATTAATTATTTCTATTATTTTTAAATAATTTAATAAAATATTTTATTCATGGAAAAATAATTTTTTCAAATTAAAAACTATTCAAAATCATGACTTTAAACACGTCAAAACAAGTTCTCGATTCGAATTAAAATTTTATTATATCTTATAAATATTATAATTACCTATAGAAATATTTAATTGACTTAAAAATATCAAATTATATTTATTTTACTAATTTTTTAAGATCATTGATTTGATTTATTTATTAATTAAATATTTACTACATCGTAATTGGTCAAGCCATTAAGGTAATTATTTATTAATTAAAAATTAAAATAAAATTCTAAAAAAAGATGATTTTATTATATTTATAAAGATAATGCTTTTTTGAAAAACACTTGTGAAAAACCTCATATAAAAATATTATACTTTTTGAACATTATAGTCCGAACAAGTTGTCTTTCTTTTTAATAAAATAATATAAAGGAACTAATGCAATCCATGTAGGTCCAAAATGTCCAAAATTTGAATATAAACATTATATTGGTTTACAATTGATTCTATAAAAAAATTTAACCAAAATTTAGGTCATTTAATAATTCTTATAATTTTAATAAAAAACATTTTATTTATTTTTCTTATGCTTGTACAAGTACTACATCAGCATTTCATAGGAATTAACGTTAATTATTTCATATATAAAAATTAAAAATAAATTATTTTCAAAAAAATAAGTTAATTAGGTTCAAAATAAAATTCTATATTCTTTAATTTTGTATAATTACTAATATACATGTCAAGACAACATCTTAAATTTGTTATTTTTTCTTTTCTTACTTTGTGCATGCATTGCACGGGCATTTGGATAATATAATTATTTAATTATTCAATAAATTTAATAAATTTTATATCACAATTATGTCTTCATGATGTCACAAAAAAATACTATATTTTAAAAAAACAATATTCTTACTATTCACTAAAAATTAACCTTTTTCAGAAAACTCTCAAAATTTTATACCAAGATAATATTAACATTCTAAATTAAAAAATTAAATTATTTTTTTCAAGTAAAAATATTATAATTGAAAAATTAATATTTTTAAATAAATAACCATATAATAAATTATTTATTTTAAGAATTACTATTTAAATTAAGAATACTAATAAACAAATTATTCTATAAATACTTGGGTTGTTACACTCTCCCCCCCCCTTTGAAATTGCATCCTCGTAATTTTTATTTATGTATAAACAAATGAGGATACTTTTCCCTCATAGAATTTTTGGATTCTCATGGTGCTTCTTCTACCATGAGGTTTCTCCACAAAACCTTAACTTGTAAATTACCTTGTTCCGCAAAACTTTCTCTCTATGATCAAGAATCTAAACCAGTTTCTCTTCATAAGAAAGGCTATCCTATTTTTGAATTACTTATGGGCTCAAAACATGAGATAGATATTGCACATAATTTATTAACATCTAAACATGAAAAACATAGTATACCTGAGATAAAATCAGAGGCAAAGCTACTCAGTGGAAAAATGGTCCAACTTTCTCTAGAATTTAATAAGGTCCAACAAATTGTGTACTTAACTTTACTTTCTTAACAAAACATATTACACTTTTCCAAGGATATATTTTAAAGAAAACATGATCACATACCTCGAATGAAATGTCTTTCCTCCTGTTATCTGCATAACTTTTCTACCTGCTCTGAGCCGTCTTCATGTATCACTGAATCAACTGAACTTTCTATGCCACTTCTTCTACAAATTATAGTTCTATAAACTTCATTTCCTCAACTTCATCCCAAAATTATGGAGTTAGACACCAATTTCCATATAATACTTCAAAAGGTGCCTTCTGTATGTTGTAATGAAAACTGATGTCATAAGAAAACTCAAATAAAGAAATATATTGATCCCAAATTCCCTGGTAATCTATTGAACAATCACATAGAATTTACTCTAATGTATGAATTGTTTGTTCTGACTGCCCATCTAATTGGGGATTAAATGTTGTACTTAAATCTAATTTTGTTCCCAACGACTTCTAAATTCCTTTTCAAAAGTTAGGTGTGAACCTAAGATAACAATCTAATACAATGCATAGAGGAACTCCATGAAACCTGATAATTTCTTTGAGGTATAGTTGAGAAATGTGATCTAGAGAAATAGTGTCTTGAATGGGAAGGAAATGAGTATATTTAGTCAAAAAATCAACAATAACCCAGATTGCATTGTTATCTCAAGATGTATTTGGTAGTCCCACCATGAAATCCATGGATATGTTTTCCCATTTCCACTCTGGCACTATAAAAGGCTGAATCATTCCCTTCGGTAACTGTTATTCTAATTTAACTTGTTGACATGTCAAACATTTTATGGTAAAATCATAAATATCTCTTTTCATTTCATCCCTCTAGTAATACTCTCGAAGGTCTTTGTACTTCTTTATTCTGCCAGGATGAACTGAAAATAGAGAACTATGAGCTTCACATAACTATTATTTCTTCAACTGAGAATCATAAGGAACACATAATCTATTCCCAAACCTCAAAATTCAATCTTTATCAATGTTAAAATTAGGAAAATTTCCCTTTTGAATGAATTATACCATTTTTTACAATGCATGGTCTTCCTTTTGAGCATGCCTTGTTCTGTCTAACAGAGATTACTGCACTAACACCTGAAACAAAACAGAGGAATTCTCTATACTAACAACTTCCAAGCCAAAATTCATCCGATCATTAACCAAAGGGTCATGTTCTAAACATATCATGGTTAATATAGAATTAATTTTCTAACTCAATGCATTGGATACTCTATTTGCTTTTTCAAGATGGTAATAAATTATGAAATCATAATCCTTGATTAGTTCCAGCCATCTTCTCTATCTCATATTCAATTCCTTCTGAGTAAATATATATGTATAGTTATTATATATTTCACATTTTACTCCATATAAACGATGCCTCTAAATTTTTAATGAAAAAATAACATCATCTAATTTCAAATCATGTGTAGGGTAATTTACCTCATGAGGTTTCAACTGATGTGAAGCATAAGTAATTAACTTATCATTCTGTATTAGGACACAACCAAGTCCTTTCAAAAAAGCATAAATATAGATGAAAATTCACCATTTCCAGAAGTCAGGGTTAGAACTAGAGCATTCACCGATATTCTTTTTAATTCCTGAAAACAATCATCACATTTCTTTGTCTAGATGAACACCTTCTTGAGTTAACTTAGTCAGTGGGCTAGATTACCATGCAAAGTTTTCAAAAAAACTCCAGTAATATCCTTCCAAACTAAGGAAACTATGAATCTCGATTATATTTTTGGGGATTGGTCATTACTCAACAAATTTTTTTTAGCAAGATCAATAGTTATGTCATCTTTAGAAACAATGTGACCAAGGAAAGAAATTTTTTAAAATCAAAATTCACACTTTCTGAATTTTCCATACAGTTTATTTTCTTTTAAGGTTTTCAAAACAACCCTTATATGTATTTAATGCTCCTATTTACTTTTAGAATATACCATAATGTCATTAATAAACACAACCACAAACTTATCCAAGAACTCATGAAATATTTTATTCATAAGATCCCTGAATATAGTAGGAGCATTAGTTAATCCAAATAGCATAAAAACAAATTCAAAATGACCATATCTAGTACGAAATACAGTATTTGGAATGTATGCTTCCTTTACTTTCAACTGATGGTACCCCAACCTCAGGTCAGCCTTCAAAAAATATTGTGCTCCCTAGAGCTGATCAAACAAATCATCGATATGAGGAAATGGATACTTGTTCTTAATAGTGATGTTATTCAAGGCTCTATAATCAATGAAAATTCTCATTGAACCATCTTTATTTTTAACAAACAAGATAGGATCACCCCATGGTGAAGTTCTAGGTTGTATGAAGCCTTTATTTAATAATTCATGTAACTACTTTTTCAATTCTATAATTTCCATTTGATCCATTTGATAAGGGGGTTTAGAAATTAGCTTAGCATCAGGAATTAAGTCAATAGTAAACTCAACTTCTTGATTAGGAATAACACCAAGAAAATCATCAGGAAAAATATCAAGGTACTCATTTACCACCAACACATTATCAATCTGAACTATCCCTTTTTTCAACAATGTGTGAAAGATAACTTTAATTTCCATATTTTAAAAGTTTCTTAGCTTCTGGATGTGTTATCAATGGTATGGGTTCATTCTTGTACATAAACTAAAACTCTTTATAAAAAATAACTTCTTTGGATCTAAAATCTATCTTAGCATGATAAATAGATATCCAGTCCATTCCCATAATAACATCAAACTCTACTAGAGGAAATACAATAAGGTTTGTAGGTTAACTCTTTCCACAGACAAAGATAGGTAGATTCTTATAATTTCTTTTTTCCTAAATATTTCCTCCAAGTGTTTTTACCATGAGTTTTATCTTCATTTATTAAGGTGGAATTTCTAATTTAGCATAAAATTTCTCATAAATAAAGAAATGTGTATACCCCGAATCAAACAAAATATTAGAAAAATCTGTAAAAACAAGAAATGTATTTAATACAACTTTGTTTGATGGCGCAAAATCTGCTGAAGTAGTTATAAAGGATTTTTCTACACTCTTCTACTTCCAATCATTTTAACTTCCCCTTTGAGTAACTAACTTTGGACACACATTATCAAAATGAACTAATTCTTTACAGTTAAAGCATCTCACTATAGGTTTCTCATTAATTTTTAGATCATTTTCCTTGCACTCACGAGACATGTGCCCAAACTTTCCACATAGGTAGCACTTCCTATAATTTACAAGACATTCTCTAGGATTCTTTTTACCACACTTTTTATAAGAAGGGAAATTGATTTTCTTACCTCTTGATTTCTTTGATGAATTATTTCCCAAAGCCCGCCAGCCTGACCGCTTCTTTTTCTTACCATCACGGGGCACATACATGTCAGAAAACTCCATATCAACTTTTTCAGCATAATGAACAAGTTTCTCATAGAATTTAAACTATCTTGAATACAAATCTCTTCATAAAAATGGTTTCAAACTGGAGTAAAATCTATTAATTTTACTATCAAACTCCTGAGT
The DNA here is from genome assembly GCA_963277665.1 of Viscum album. Classification (NCBI taxonomy): domain Eukaryota; kingdom Viridiplantae; phylum Streptophyta; class Magnoliopsida; order Santalales; family Viscaceae; genus Viscum; species Viscum album. The sequence continues at coordinate 328,574,793 of OY728143.1, forward strand.
ACAATCTGGTATGTAACTGTCCAGTCTTGTAAAATTGGATTCATACACAGCCACAGATTCATCAACTTTCTACCTCAATTCTAAGAATTTTTTCTCTATTCTGATTTGAACAATTTTGGGAAAATATTTTTTTTATAAAAAGACGCTTGAAATCATCCCATTCCAGACTATCAATATCATATTTTTCTCTCGTATTCTTAACCAAATGCCACCATTGATCAGCTTAACCTTCAAAATGATGAATGGGTAGTGTTACCTTTTGGGGTTCAAAAAATCCCATGACATCAAATATCTTTTCTAGAGCATTGATCCATCCTTCATCTACCACTGGATCTGAGGTCCCACTGAAAGCTGGAGGATGTTGCCTCATAAAATCCTTCAAAAAATACATGTTTCTTCATGGTAGATCGGGTTCCTCGCTAACATGGATACCACCATTGTTTATCATCTAAGTTAACTGATCCATTACTATCACAAATTGCTTGGTTCTAATTCATACCATTCCAAGCTACGGATTTGGAAAGATATCATCCTCTCGGTGCCTTCCTAATTCATCTTCCCTATTTATTCTACAGAAAACCATTATGAACAGGAATATCTTAGATAAATAAACATGGTAATATTTAAAGTATATACCATTTTAAATTAACCATAAATTAAAAATCGTTTTTGGTATTCTGTTAACATCATCCTAACCCCTACGGTTATCTAAACCATCCTCTGATACCAAATATAAGGACTCGGCCTTAAAACATTACATAATATTAAATATTAGTCAATAACTTACTTTATTTTACATTGAGGTTATTTTTAGGTTTAGAGTTTTATAGAATTAGTATATAATACATACATAACATTCCACATTCATAAAAATTGGATACTACCAAATAGTATCTATTTCTTCCAAAATATAAAACATTAAAAATAAAACATGATTTCTTTGAAAAATATTCATAACATTCATCATGACTTCCTTGTTTCTATTACCCATAATTATAACCTATGAACCACATTTTAAAATCTAGGGATGAACATAAAAAAATCAGTAATGGATATAAATAAAGAAATTGTTAGTCAAGTGATAACATAAAAATCAATAAAACCCATTTCATAAAAACTCAATAGCATGTATAGAAACATCATGAAGTTTCCTTGGTACATATTTAACATATCACTCTTACATTCACCCTTACACATGGAGTAACAATTTGGTCAACTTCCATCTCCAGAGTACCCAATGCATTAAAGATCTATAATGGGGCCCACCCGTCATATCTTGAGTTATAATGGGCTCAACCCGACATATCTTGAGCTATAATGGGAATTTACCAAACATATCTTGAGTTATAATGGGCTCAAACCAATATAAACAACGTCCAAGTAACATATCATGAATAAAACTCTTGATAGCTCATTTAAACCCATGATCAAAACACATTCACATATCAAAATACCCTTTTTCGTAAAAATCACTTTTTAAAAAAACATAAAAACTGCACACATAATAATGAAATAATATAATTAAAAAATAACTAGGAAAACTTATAAATGGATTATTATAGTAATAAATTATCACAAAAATGGGATAAATCTCTCATACCATATAAAAAATAATCTTTTTTTTGAATTTTATAAAAGAGACATTTAAAAGGATTTTGAAAGGAAAGCTTCTTACATCACACATGAAAAAGATCCATTTTCAAAACACATTAGATAAATTAAAACCTTAATACCCATATAAAAATATTAATAAAAACCATTTTTAAATCATGTACATGAAATAGAAATATTTATAATAATAAATCTCTAAAACATTTAAAACAACGTTTTAGTTAAAGAGTCCCTTACCTCAAGTTTAACTTCCTTAAAAAGTGTCCAAACCACATGTATAATAGTTTGAAGAGTGTTATAAATTTATTACATAACTATAATAATGTTTATAATACCTTACATGATCTTATTATAACATTTTCTACCCATTTATTAATGATATTTTGTTATTTCCATTGTTTCAAGTGCGTTCATTTCATGGTTTCCAAGGTCGCTTTATTATGGAATTCACTTATCAAAAAGAAATAATAATCCAGAAGTGAAAACATATATATATATATAGTTAATTTTAAACAATTATATGTGAATTTAAACTTTATATGATTTTGTTAAAATAGAAATGAAAAATCATCATCCATGAAGGCGGTGAATTGACGCACCACATGCAACAATTTTGTTATTTAAGAAAAAAAGAGAAGATGAGAGATTTTATGATGCATATACCATAAAAACAAAAAAACTATAGTATATATGTGATACTAATTTTTCATTAAACATTGGATAAGATGTGGGGATAAGGTATAAGTGAGAAATAATTTGAAAGAGAAAAAAAAGGAATTTGCCTCTTGAAAAATTCTCCTTGAGAACCTCTTTAAGGCTCTTGGAAGTGGTCTTTTTGTGAGACCATAAGCTCAAGAAAGTGGTAAGGTATATGAGGATATAATTTGGCAAATTTTTTCTGAACAATAATTCTTAAGGTTATGAAATTTGTGAAGGAATTATCCCCTTTTTATAATTGAGGTGAGGGGGTAACTTAGGAATTACTCAAATTATTAAAATAATAATAAATATATTAGAAGGAATAAGACTTATAAAAGGACTAAAAACATATGATATCCCATTTTTTAAGTAATATTATCATTTTTTTACTTTTTCATATTTTTTTTATTTTTAAATAATTTAATAAAATATTTTATTCATGGAAAAATAATTTTGTCAAATTAAAAAATATTCACAATCATGACTTTAAACACATCAAAACAGAGTTTCCAATTTGAATTAATTTTTTTTATTATATATTATACATATTATAATCACCTATATAAATTGTGAATTTACTTACAAATATAAAATTGCGTTTATTTTACTACTTTTTTAAGATCATTAATTTGGTTTATTCATTAATTAAATATTTACTACATCATAATTGTTCAAGATATTAAGGTAATTATTTATTACCTAAAAATTAAAATAAAATTCTATGAAAAATATAATTTTATTATCTTTCTAAAGACTATTCTTTTTTTAAAAACACTTCTGGAAAACCTCATATTAAAATATTATACTTATTGAACATTATAGTGTGAATAAGTTGTCTTTCTTTTTAATAATATAATATAAAGGGACTAATATGATCCATGTGGGTCCAAAATGTCCCAAATTAAAATATAAACATTATATTGGTTTAAAATTAATTATATAAAAAGTTTTATCCATAATTTAGGTCATTTAATAATTCTTATAACTTTAATAAAAAAAACATTTTATTTATTTTTCTTATGCTTGTATAAGCACTGCATCAGCATTGCACGGACATTAATGTTAATTATTTCATATATAAAAATTAAAAATAAATTATTGTCATAAAAATAAGTTAATTGTGTTTAAAATAAAATTCTATATTCGTTAATTATTTATAATTACTAATATACATGTTAATACAACATCTTAAATTTTTTTATTTTATCTTTTATTTCCCTCTACAAGCATTACACAAACATTTGGATAAGATTAATTTTATATAACTATAAAATTCGAAATTAAAATCCAAAAACATAAATAATACATAATAATTAATAAATGAGTATTGAAAATAATTTTTATCGCTCAATTATTATTTAAAAAGAACCAAATTTAACATTACCAATGTTGCGCAAGCACTACGTCGGCAACGACAATAATTTTTATACTTATCATGAATAGAATATAATTTTCATTTTATAAATTATTTATGAAAAATATTCCTCTTATAATATAATTATTTAATTATTCAATAAATTTAGTAAATTTTATACCATAATTATGTCTTTATGACGTCACAAAAAAATACCATATTTTAATAAAACTGTATTTTTTAGTATTCACCAAAAAATTAAACTTTTTTAGAAAATTCTCAAAAATTCATAATAAGATAATTTAAATATTATAAATTCAAAAATGAAATTATTTTTTTCAAATAAAAATTCTATAATTGAAAAATTAATGCTTTAAAATAAATAACCATATAATAAATTATTTATTTTAAGAATTTCTATTTAAATCAAGAATACTAATAAACAAAGTATTCTATAAATACTCGGGTTGTTACATAGATTCATGTTAATTACATGTTCCAATGGTTTCGTTCCATTGCTTAAAGCTTATGCCTTCTAATTAATGGCTCTTGCTCATGCCTTGTTATCTTTTATTGCTCATTCCATGCCATATGAATTGTGCCATTATGTTTGGATTATTTTAATAGCTTGTATATCTTGATAAATTTTTTCATGGGGATATTGTTTAAATGGGTTTCAATTATAAATTATTTTCCTTGTGATATTTTTCTTTCTTGATATGTCTCTCTTAAAATAGATAGTGAGATAACATGGGTTTCTTATTAAGGATTCATGGATAGACTCCCGTGATTGGGTGGTTATACCACGATGCATCTGGGGAGATGCTATGGATTTCTAGGAAAGGGATTCCCAGGTGGTTTATTATACTCCTTATTGATACCAGTTCCCTAGGGGAGAAACCATGGATAGACCCATGGGAAAGATGGCTACGCCATGCCATGGGTGATACTCGATCCCCTATGTGAGATACTTGGGATGGACTCAGACTTAGCATGCCTTGAGTGATACTTGGGATTCTATATGGATTTCCTTGGATAGACTCAGTGGTATTGGATTATTGTATGTTCTCATTACGATACTTATGATTATGTTTAGATCACCTTGGATGGGCACCGGACTCCACCAATGGATTTTATGGATTTCTTGTTTATCTTGTGCAATGAAATGTTTATTTGAATTATTATGATTAATTATATATATGTCTTGAATTGTGATGTTCTTGGCTACTTGGTTCACTTGGTATGGGTTGAGAGAGAATGTAGGTTTCGTATTAAGGACTCGTGGATAATCTCTCTGTGCTTGATGGGTTACGACCCGATGCGCCAGGTGCGATGCTTTGGATTTCCAAGTGAGGGATTCTAGGGAAGATTATTAAACTCCTAAGTAATATTTATTCCCTAGGGGAGAAACCATGGACGGGATCATTGGAAATATGTCTATGTCGTGCCTTGGGTGATACTTGGTCCCCTACATGAGATACCTAGGATGGAATCTGAGTTTACCTTGCATCAAGTGATACTTGGGATTCCTTATGGATTGCTTTAGACGGACTTAGTGGTATTGGATTATTGGATATTCCCATTATAATACTTGGGATTCTTTTTAGATTACCTTGGATAGGCATGTGACTCCACACTAGATTTGATGAATTGGTTCAATTTCGTTGTTTGATTGCTTTGGTTAAATTGCTTGTGTTATACTTATTGATTCCATAAATATTAGAGCATGCACTTGTGGCGTTCCTTTCTTTATTACTAGTACATTTGAATGATGACTTGTGAGTTAGACCCCAAACCAAAGAAAAAAGCTTGGGGGTGTATCCATTCTTGGTTTTCCTTGTTTACTTTGGCTCTTATATACACATTATAGATTGCACAGGTACCCTATTCAGACTTTCAACTTAGGTTGAAGCAGGTGATAAGGAACAGATGTTCATTTGGGAACCCAGACCAAGTTGTTGTTATTTAATTTTTTTACTTCTCTGTATTGATACATATTGGCACACTGCTTATTTGTTTACTATGTGAGATGGATTTTCCTAGACACTGTGGGTGCTGGCCTACTGAGATTTATATCTCACAACCTGCTCGAGCACCATTTGACACTTGATTAGATCTTATTGGTCACATGTCTTTGTATTTATTACTTGTGATGTGTTGTGTACATGGGAGATAGGGAGCACAGGACTGGGCTCATGCTCAAGATGCTCATGGAGTAGATCATTGGGTTTTTTATTTTCTTTTGTTATATTGTACTGCTTGTACCTTGTAGTAATACCTGACATTACAAGCATCATTATATGGAATTGCCATTGGCCATTTTACTTTTACTTAGTTATTATATTATCTTATTTTGTTTCCATTTATTTATTACTACTTCCTCTACTACTATTTGTTGTTTTAATATTATTATATCATTGTGCAACTCTGATATAGAGAGTATATTCTCCCCACCATACCATCAATAGACCCTTACTACTAGTCATCAGCCTCTGGCATATGGGGAGGCGTGCTTGAGGCCATGTAGTGACCGGTCCAACTACTGATTTAGTGGTTAGTCAGGCCAGCATGTTACAAAGTGGTATCAGGGCCTTTATTTTTTTCCTTTATCTTACTATTTTGGGTTGGTAGACAGGAGACTAGGAATGTGTCAACACTTGGTAAATAGTGGTTTTTTGGACTGATCTCCCCACCCATGAGGAAATGACCAAGTGGCTAGGGTTGGGATTGTTTTTCTTGTTGTTCGATGTTACAGTTGATTTGATTTTACCTCTAGTGATTAGTGTGCTTTCTGCTGCTTATTGATTTATGATATTTATGGGATTTTTTCCTTGGCCTGGTATAGTAAGGAAATAGTATTACATGCATCATAATAGGCACATATGAATTCACATGTCATGTATATGCTATGCCTTGTAGTTCTCATTGTGAGGTTGTTTGAAATTATTGATGTGCCTTGTGTTCCAATTGCTTGTATGTGCTATGTCATGATTACTTATTATGAATTTTGATTCTTTTGTCATGTGATATTTCTTACCATTTTTAGGTAACTTATTAGTGTTCTTGATCAAAAAATTTATTCTTTTATACTTGATTAACATGGGATGAAATTTTCTAGTTGCAATTAAATGGGAGTCAACTTCCAATTCATTGGGTCTATAGGCACCTTATAAGTGGTAAAGAGATAAACCATATAATCAAACCATTATTAATGTGTTAAATACACTTAAAGATCATTGTATAAATGTTTAAAATGTTCAGGTTTCTTTTTTTGAACCCAAAATGGCTAACGGGGCCCTAATAGGTCACCTTTTCTTTTAAATGCCTAATGTTAAACCCCATGGGGGTAAGTTATTCTATATAAAGGTGGTTAATTGAAGTGTAAACTTTTTGGTGGCTTCTTCTTGATAATAACCCATTTAATTAATGAAATACCTCTAAATATTCCCGATCTGTTTTTGTGTGAGGTCTTATAATTAAATAAATGGTGTTTAAAATGGGGTTTATTTGGTAAAAATCCTAATTATAATGTAATTTCACTAAACAATAATTATTGAAAGGTAATTTAAAATGGTTAAAAGGGTGGTTTAAGATACCATGCTTATTTTTCCTTGTGGATAGTGTTGGTTTATCTTTAAAACTAGACTTGAAATGGGTGTGTGAGTGTTACTGTAGTCCTCTTTTCCTATAGCTTGAGCTTAATAATTATTGAATCTTAATATTAGTGACCTTATCTAACATGATTCCCTGATAAGGTTGATTCTTTCTATTTTGGTTAGGGTATAGACATTATAGGTAGTGCCCTCAGACTCTTTAAATCTCTTGTTGGATGCTTGCAAACAATCCCTCTTGTGTGGTATTGTTTGGGTTCTATTATCCCTGGTAGGACTCATAGTTTCTAAATTACACCCTTGTTCGTATGGGTGGTCATGGTATCTTTGACCCTTTTTATGGGTGTGAGCATCTAGATTGCTCAGTTTCTAAAGGTTAGACATGCCTCGGGCATTTTCAGCTGCTTAGTAGGCCTCATAAACCTATTACTTCTCTTGGGATGGCTTGGGAGGTCATCTCTCTATTTTACAATTGTATGAAATAGAATGATTTATGCTAGTTTTATTTGTAGGCCATCGGATACTTAGATTCATAGGGTGTACATCCTATGCATAGTATCGAGGGTGTGTCATCTTGTTTTCTAAACCTAGGGGTAGTATGCATTGATATACATGGTACCCATCGAGTTTCAAAATGTTGTGACAAACTGGTTGAGTTTGGTCAAATCTTTGAGCCTTGAGCTATTGAGTACGTACTCAGGTCATCTCTGTTGTAGATTGACCTATGAGTTAAATCAATCTAATTGGTCCTAATGATCAAGATGAATTTTTTGAGACTCGAGTGTTTTTTGACTCACCGGTCTGTTTGGTTTTTTTTCAATCCAAATACTATAATGTTTGAAAGTGTGACTTGGGTATGTATCATGCATGCGTTTAAGGTGAATATGACCTAGCACACTTATGAGTGGTTGGTCTATCTCTCTTTTTGATGACTAGGACACTCCTGAGGTAGGGAGCATCATGTCAATGTGGTGGTAATTATTTCCTTCCAAGTATAAGGAACACAGCCTAAGAGGACCATTTGTAAATGGTTATATTTTCTCGTATTCCCTTATGACGTATAAGTCATAAATCATGTTGGTGCTTGCTCAGAAACATGACCTTGCATGTGGTTGGCTGTGTATGAAACCACTTGAAACACTATTGGTCTTGGAGGACTTCAATAGGTGATCTTGAATGATCACAGGATGCCTCAAGTGGTGAAGGCATTGTGATTGGTTAATGAAGGTGTGTAGATGGGTGAATCCAAGTTTCTTACTTGAATTCTACTAGTTGTGATTTGATCATTATTCCTTCTAGTAATCAAGTATGATTAACTGGAACCCATTCAAATCCTCTTAGTGTACTCTGGCTTGTGATGATCATTCCCCCTATCTTGACATCATCCTTGATGCACTAAGAGAGCATCAGTCTTATGTCACACTAAATATTTAAAGGTTTTGGGGCTTGTTTAGGTGGTTTTATCTATTTGTACACTAGATGTATGGTTCTTGTTGTAGCTTGATTAGTCCTAAGTGAAAACGGTATTCCTGTATAAGAATTCCTTGGATGGAATCTTGGGAACCAACAGTTTCCTTTGACTTGACCACTAGGAGGATTCCACTCTAGGCTCATTCAATTATATGAAATGGATGTTTTGTCCTTATACCAACATCTTGCTTGTAAACTTGGAGTATGGGTACTCTGGGTTATCTCCTTAGACTCCCATTTAAATGAAACCAAGGTTACCTCAGACTTTTTTTCAGAATCAGAGTTGCTTCTTAAAGGGTGAAGATTTCAATGGTTTGGATCAGGGTTACCCTTGTTCATGCCAGGGTATGGCGGTTTAAATGTCCAAGTGACGGTCTTATCATATAATGTCATCAGAATTCGGGTATGGGATTCGATGGATGTGTGGTTGTAAACACTTGATGCTTTGGAGGAAGGCATTGTAGTTTTATTGCAATACATCGGTTGTCTAAGCCATGCATTCTCAAGATAAGTCAGTCAGAATGACTTGACCTGTGTCCCTCTTGTTAAATATTTATAGTTAGTGGGAAACCATTTAAAATAATGTTGTTGGGTTAAGGTGGGAGTGGTTTAAGGGTCGACAGTGTCTTCTGGGGAAATAGTATGCTTCCCGTTTTGGTTAAGTTGATCAGGATTTGACCATTCCTTCTCAATGAGGTCTCTGATATGACCTCGGATTTAATTGGGTCTACCCTGTTAAAGAAATCATGTGATAAGTGTCATTAAAAAACTTATAGGGATGCTTTGTAGGCAATTTCAATGGTGGGAAGTGTCATGGATCGGAATTGCCCCTCTTTAATGTTAAAGCCTAAGGTGGGAAATAACTTTCTCTAAATTCTTAATGAGACGATTAATTGATCATGTATCTAGCTAAATAATCTTGGTTAAGTTTCATCTTAGTGTTTGGTTGGAAAAAAAGCGTCAACTCAAGTTTTGATGGCTTAAGTGTTGTGTGCTTAAATGATGCTCATAGGTGCATTGAGTGGTTGGAAATACAACGAGACCATTTGAAAAAAGCTTCATGACCCTTTTATGTCTGGTGATGTTTATGTTGTTCTTAAAGGCTTCTCTAGGATGAGAAGTTCTAAGGTGAGAAAGTTGTAATGTTCAGTGTTTTGAACCAGATGAAATTTCCAAGGGAATTTGAACTTTGGTGTTTATTGGATGGACCGTTTTTAAAATTGAGATTCAGCACTTAATTCTAAGAGTTGAAACACATCAGTGTGTTGTTTTTGGACTTGGGTAAAGACCCGAGAATTTTCCCAGGTGTCCTGAGGAGTTTTGGGAGTGATGGACCTGGAAAATCGGGTTTAAAAGGGGTCTTTATAGGGCGCATGGTTTGTCTAAAACTATGCAGCCCTTGGTAGAAAAATGTGTGACCTATGGCAGGTGGGTAGAGGTGGTGCGCACGGGCTATGCACAATTTTCCAAACCATGCACCTAGCCCACATAGTTATTTTTTTGGGAAGTACCTCAACACTATTCACCACATGGTTGGCGCATAGTTTGGCTAACTATGCGACCCAAACCGTGCAGTGTGTTTTTTTAAAATAAAATAAATTAATTAAATTAAAATTAAAATTAAAATAATAAATGATTTAATAATAAGGATCTTATTATTATTATTAGTTTAGGTTTTAAGAAAAACATAAATGGGCTCACCCCTCTCCCCCTCCAAATCACACGACACCCCCCTGGGGTTCTCCAGCCATGCGCAATGCTCCTCCTCAGCCCCTCTCTTATTCATTAATTTTCTACTAGATCTCTTCCCAGTTTCTCTTTGATTCTTCAAGGTAATACCCCTAGCTCCCTCCTCTTCCTTGTTTTGATTGTTTTTCTTTCTCGTCATCACCCTATGTGGTTTTTCCAAACCCTAGGTTAAGGTTTAACTAGTTTTTGGTGTTTTCCTTTAATGTTAGGATATGTGAATGGTCTCTCGGGTCGACCATGTTCAAGTTCTAACATCTTTCATCAAAGGTGAAGTATATTGGTTCATTTCATATTTTATTTACTTATTGGGGTAATGTTTTTCTTCTTATACTTTGTTTAAAACCTTTCTTTTTTGTCCCTTTAGTGATTTAGGGTTCTTAGAAATTGTTTGTAGTGTGTTTGGTCATCCTTGAGATAGGTTCAGGGTTACCATTATCAAAGGTGACTTACTCGTGTATGAATAGATAGAGATATGTATATATAATTTCCTCATTTATATGTATATTTAACCATGGTAGTGAATATACATATATGGGGATAGGTGTGATTACATATAATATGAAAAATGCATATGTGCGTGAGTGTTAACAGGTATATGCATATATGACCATGTATGTAAGGATACCCTTGCACATATTCATGGCCATGTGAATATGTGAATAGGGGCTAGGTTTCCTTATTTATATGTGAAGGTGCATATGCTTGGATGCGGGAGGTATTAGCTTCAAGTGGTCCCTACTGAAAACATCAAGTGCCAAAGTTTTCATCTTGGCTTGGTCTTCTCTTAAGGTATGATTCCTTTCTTATTCCCTTTTTGGTTTATGCCTTTTTAAATAAAAATATGCTCTATATCTTGTTCCATCCATATTTTTTTAGTTTTTAAATTATTAAGTGTGTGCTACCTTTATTTTTGTCTTTCATTTCACCCTTACCTTGTTCCATATGTTATATCCCTTATGCCTTAAGATGAATTAAATTCTAAAATTTTAATGAAATGAATTGTTGAAATACAATGTCGTTTTTTCTAATAAAACCCCTCAATGAGTTTTACTATATTCAAATGGAAAGGCCATATGTGCATGCCTGATTCTAAGTGATTTTTCTTATGCTTGTTGAGTGGCTTGAATTATATTTTATTCTAATTCCATGTGCATATACTTGAATTCCATATACCTTGAATTTAAATTGTTAAGTGCGAGTTGGATGAATACCTCGATCTTTGTATTATTCCATTGCTTATATTTATTCCATAATTGGATAGATTGAATTAAATTCTATATGCCTTTCCTTATTAGATACTCATTTCTTAAGCCCTTATTTCACTTGAATGGAATATCGTTCTCAGTCTAGCTTCATAGCTTGAATTATTGAGATGTCATTAATGACATGTGATTATAGGCATGTTAATGCCATGTTACAATGGTTTCATTCTATTTCTTAGAGATTATTCCTTGTAATTAATGGCTCTTTCTCATGCATTGTTGTCTTTTAATGCTCGTTTCATGCCATAGGAATTATGCCATTGTGTTTGGCTTATTTGAATAGATTGTATAGCTTGATAGATTTTGGCATGGGGATATTTTTTAAATGGATTAAAATTATAAATGATTTTTCTTATGATATGTGCCTTGATTGATATGGATCTCTTGAAATGGGTCGGGAGATAACATGGGTTTTGTATTAAGGATTCATGGATGGAATCACATGCTTAGGTGGTTATACCACGACGCGTTGGGGGTGATGATTTGTCTTTCTAGGAGAGGGATTCCCAGGTGGTTTATTATACTCCTGAGTGATACTGGTTCCCTAGGGGGGAAACCATGGATGGACCCATTGTAAATATGGTTACGCTATTCCAGGGTTGATACTCAATCCCCTATGTGAGATACTTAGGACGGACTCAGAGTTACTATGCCTCGAGTGATACTTGGGATTCTGTATGGATCGCCTTGTATAGACTCAATGGTATTGGATTATTGGATGTTTCCATTACAATACTTGGGATTCTATTTAGATCACCTTGGATGGTCACAAGACTCCACCAATGGATTTGATGGATTGCTTGTTTATCTTGTTCAATGAAATGTTTATTTGAAGGATTATGATTAGTTTTATATATTTCTTTCATTGTGATGTGCTTAGATACTTGGTTCACTTAGTATGGGCTAGGAGAGAACGTGGGTTCTGTATTAAGGACTCATGGATGGACGCTTTGTGCTTGATGGGTTATTTTTCCCAGTGTTCTGAGGGTGATGCTTTGTCTTTCCAACTTCCTAGGTGGTTTATTATACTTTTGAGTGATATTGGTTTCCTATGGGAGAAACTGTGGATAGACTCATTGAAAATATTGCTACACCATGCCTTGGGTGATACTCAAACCCCTACATGAGATACCTAGGATAGACTCAGAGTTTACCATGCCTTGAGTGATACTTGGGATTCCATATGGAATGCCTTGGATAGACTTAGTGGTATTGGATTATCAGATGTTCCCATTGTGATACTTGGGATTATTTTTTTATCACCCTAGACAGGAATGAGACTCCACACTAGATTTAATGGATTGATTGAATTGCATTGTTTGATTACTTCGATTAAATTTCTTGTGTTATACTTATTGCTTCCATTAATATTAGAGCATGCACTTGTGACGTTCCTCTCTTTATTACTAGAACACTTGAATGATGACTTGTTAATTAGACCCCAAGCCAAATCACAAGCTTGGTGGTGTACCTCTTCTTGGTTTTACTTGTTTACTTTGGCCCTTGTATACACATTATGGATTACATAGGTACCCTATTCATACTTTCGGCTTAGGCTGAAGTAGGTGACAGGTGTACATTTGGGAACCTAGACCAAGTTGTTATTATTTAATTTGTTTATTATTCTGTATTGATATATATTGACATAGTGCTTTTTTGTTTTCTTCGTGAGATAGATTTTCCTAGACACTGTGGGTGTCATTTTAATAAGATTTATATCTCACACCCTGATCGGGTGCTATTTGGAACCCAAATAGATCTTCTTGCTCATAGGTATTTGGATTTATTGCTTGTGTTGTATTGTGTACATGGGAGCTAGGGAGCACGGGACTGGGCTCGTGCTCAAGATGATCGAGGAGTTGTCTATTGGGTTTTTTCTTTTCTTTTGTTATATTATATTGCTTGTACCTTATAGTAACACCTGACATTACATGCATCGTTATATGGAATTGGCATTGGCCGTTTTACTTTTACTCAGTTATTATATTATCTTATGGTGTTACTATTTCTTTATTACTAATTTTGATATCGTTGTTTATTGTTTTAATATTATTATACCACTGTGAGACTCTGATATAGAGGGTATATCCCCCCCCCCCCATTGTACCATCAATAGACCCTCACTGCTAGTCAGAAGCCTCTGGCATATGGGGAGGCACGCTTGAGGCCATGTGGTGATTGTTCCAGCTATCAGTTTAGTGGTCAGTCAGGCCGGGACATCATAGTTGTGTGCCCTTTAAATGTCCACCAAAAGTACACGTTGAGTCCCTAGGCATGTACTACGGACATTAGGAGAAGTAAAGTATGCACTATGTAACTGGTCTACACATGTTGCGTACATTACCTATTTACACAAAAATATTAAATTTAATTAATTACTCCATTAATCCTCATTGACCTAAGTTCTGTGATTCATTAAATTAACATTACACATTGGTTGTTATTATTCATATTAAATGCTTAATTGATTTTTCATAATATTTAAAACTAAAAGTCATGTATGGTCGATTCAAACTAAAGACTCAATGCATTAAATTTTATAGGCAACACAATTTTCATGTGTTTCATGTGTCATTAATTTGACAGCACATGCTATGAAATTATGACACGTGTTATGTACATAGTTTATTGTATGAGTGAACTATATAAAATAAAGACTATACTAAGCAGTTCGTATTGGTACTCACTAAGTTGCTTCCAAGTATAAAGTAATGTACTATTTTACTAAAATTTTAAATAAAATTAATTTATTATTTTAAAATCATAGAGGATGAGGATCTCCAGGATAATAGGATGGAATAAGATAAAATAAATTAATTGATTAATAAGATAGTTAACTGGATTAATTCATGCACATTTTATATTATCAAAAAATTAATTAAAATTAATACTAGATTGATGTTTTAAATGTGTAGTCATTGTATGTGTATGACCGATCATGATATTTGAATAGACCTATGTATGTATTGGTTGTATTTAATTTAATTTCATTGTATGTATTTTTCAATTATTTGTTGTTAAATTAAATCTTATGGCATGTGTTCCATCCATCACTCCTTTATTATGTAGGACCTATATGTCCAAGGTTGTATTATGTAATTACCTTTAACCAATCCTTTGGTTACTCACACCTACATGTGAGTTGTAAAACATATTTAATAAAAGGAGTATCTAAAGGTGTATGGAGTTGATTCTAGAGGGAACTGAGACAAAGTTGGTTCAAGACAAAATAAAGATGAAACCAACCTGGGTGATACATAGGTGGATAGGTGGAATATTACAACTCATTCCAATACAGACATAATGAGTTTTCCCCTAGGATCATAAGTTGATTTATCATATACTAAATAAATCAATTGTTAAATAATATCATAATCACAACATTTATTTATTTATCTTATTTATGTATATGCATGATTTATTTTATGGATGCAAGGAAACTATCACATAAATAAATGATTTAATATGAAAAGATGGAATTAAAATAAAAGTATTGTGCATAAATGTTTTATTAGTACATGGTTAATCACTTATTTAAAGTCCACTTAATATTAACAAGACATATAAAATATAAAATAAGATAATTTACTCATAATAAATAAAAATCCATCAAGTTAATATTAAGTCATTATGCCTTCCATTGTCTAAATAAAGACAAAATATAGTAAAGTGTCAATCGAGGCCATAGTCAGGGACACTTTTAATTATTGGGGAGCCTTAACTAAGATGATGGGTCAACTTAACCAAACTTGTATTTAATTTAATGGCCATGTTATATTCAATACAAATTTGGAGGCCAGTGTTGAGGAAATATGAGTCTTGATTTTAGGATTGGGGAGTCCACTCAAAAGAATAAGAATATTCAAGCCTATAGTTGGAAAGACCACCTACCTAAACACCTTCTTATGGTATTTATGGACATATTATAGATCATAAGGAAGGAAATATGGATCATTGACACCAAAATATCTAAAGTAATGAGACATTCTGAGTTTAATGGTGATAGACATCGAGACTTGATAAAATAGTGGAAGACTTAACAAAAATTGAAATTATTATTATTATGCCTCATAAAAAATTTAATCAAGAGATGTATTGATAATTTGATATATTATTATAGAATAATGAAAAGTTAATCAACCATATTATCCTTACAATCAATTTTATAGAAAGTATATCTCCTAATTGGAAGTTTTCTTAGGAATGGTTCATATTTCTACGGGTTGTGATATACCATGAACAGAAATCCTACATGCTAGAATCCTTGATCTAGCTATTATAGAGAAAATTGATGAGGATTTTATTATCTATGATAAACTCTAGAGTGATGTGGTTGATGTTCAGTGTTTAATGCTTTCATCCATATCTAATGAACTCATAAAGTCACATGAAAACATGGATTCTTGTAGTATGATCCATCATCTCTGTGATTTATATTAGGAGAGAGAAATATAGGAACAATTTGATATCTCCAAGGTGCTCTTCATGAGGAAGTTTGGAGAAGGTGCACTAGCAGGGCCACATGTAGTTAAACTTATTGGCTATATTTAGTACCTATAGGTTCTAGGATTTAATCTGCCTAAATAACTGCACACCAAAATCATTATTTCATCACTCCCTCAGATCTTCTATAGTTTTTTTTTCAATTACAATATGAACAATATAAATAAGTCTCTCCCAAATCTTCTCCTCTACTTCACCAAGTTGAAAAAGATATAAATCATAAAAATCCTTATATCCTTATAATGAATAAAGGGAATATCCTTAAGACTAATTTCAATTCTATGGATTCTTCACAATACCCTTCCAAGAATATGAGGATCAAGGGGAAATCAAGAGACTAATATGATGTCTGCTTTTCATGTGTTAAGAAGGGCCATTAGAAGAAAAATCGCACCTAGACTAAGAAGCAAGGGGAAGATTCATGTGATTTAATTATCAATTAAAAACTATCTATTTATAAAAATTAGGTATTATATACAACATGTGGTGATCACATATGTATTTAAATATAGTAACCAAGTAGATTTTTGAATATTACCTGAGATGGGGTAGATATACAAGCATCCAATAGAGCCAGAATTGATATTGTGGCTATTAGGGACTACCACCTGATGTTGCTAATTGGAATGTTTTTTGTTCTATAATATTTTTATTATGTGCCTTTATTCACCAAAAAAATTATTTCTATGTCTAGACTTGATACAGATGGATTTATCTTGAAATTAAAAAATAAATGTTTCTTATTTTATAAAGAAATTATTTGATATGGTAAGGTATATTTAAATAATGGTCTTTATGTATTGGATTACATGAACCATGTAATGTTAATTGATAATGAATATAATTCACATGACTCATATTACACACAACTATGACATCACTAGGTAGGTTGTGTAAATGGAAGGTGTTTGAGAACATTAAAACAAGATTGATATTTGGATTCATTTGAACTAAAAATATTTGGTGTATTTCATGTATGTTTATAAGGGAAAATGAACAAATCCCCATTTAATGGAAAATTTAAAAGGGATATTAAGCTTCTTGAGATGGTTTATACTAATGAGTGTATCCCATTTCTATTTGAAGATAGTGGTGGGAACTCATACTTCATAAATTTTACTAATGAATTTAGTAAATATGGATATGTCTACTTAATGAGGTAAAATTCAGATTACTTTAACATATTCAAGGAATATAAGAATGAAGCTGAGAACCATCTTGGTAAGAATATTAAGAAACTATGATCAGAACATGGATAAGAATATCTTAATCAAGACTTCATTGGTTTTTTATAGGAGTTTGGGATTTTATCCCAACTCACTCTTCCTTATACACTATAATGGAATGGTGTAAGAGAAAAGAGTAATTGCAATATGTTGGACATGGTGAAATCAATGATGAGTCATGCAAGTCTTTTATTATATTTTTTTTTTGATACACATTACAGACAGAAGCATACATGCTAAACTAAATTCCAACTAAAGTAGCAACTGGTATTCCATATCATCTTTGGTATGGAAATAAACCCATGTTGTTTCATGTATGAGTGTGGGGTTGTGAAGTGTATTTTAAAGATATTTATATAAACAATCTTCCACCTCAAGGATCTAAGTATATCTTTATAGGGTATCCTAAGGAAACTAAAGGATGTTACCAGTATAATCCTTTAGAAAATAAAGTTGGGATTAAAAAACGTCCCACCTTTCTTGAAAGGGATCACACCTCTAAATAATATAGTGGTACTGAGATAGAATTTGATGAATTCTATGGTTAATATACATAATATTTATCATAGGAATAGATTCCACAATTCCCCATGAAAGATGATGTTTCAGAGATATAAGGATTGTATAGGAGTATGAGAGAGTTTAGAGAATCAAAATGATATGGTTTTCTAGTCAATGAGGATGGTGACTCATTATTAGTTGATAATAATAATCTCGTAACCTACAAGGAAGTGGTATGTGGAATAGAAGCTATAAAATGGAAAGAATATATGAATTCTGAAATAGATTCCACATACTAGAAATAAGTCTGGGTTTTGGTAGATCCTCCATTAGATGTAAATAACATTGGTTGTAAATGGGTATTCAGGAAGAAACTGAACATGGATACACAAGTTAGTACCTATAAATAATGGATGGTTTCAAAAGGGTTCAAAAAATGTCAATGCATAGACTATGATGAAACCTTTTCACTATTTTTATACTAAAATAAATTATGATTTTGCTTTCCATTACAGCTTACCATGACTATGAGATTTGGCAGATGGATATCAAAATAGATTTTCTTAATGGGAACCTTCAGGAAGATGTCTATATGAAACAGCCTAAAGGGTTTGGGACTCCAAAATATTCCAATAAAGTATGAAAGTTGTAGAGATACATTTATTGATTAAATAAAGTATATAGGTAATAGAATAGTTTAATGAATCCATAAATGAATTCGGTTTCATGAAGAATGAATGTTTGCCTTGTGTTTATAAGAGGTTTAGTGGGAGTGTAGTCATTTACATGATAGTTTATATCGATGACATACTACTTATTGGAAATGAAATACTACCCTTTAAATACCTTAAATACTGGTTAAATACATACCTATACATGAAGGACTCAGGCAAATAAACTTATATTCTTGGGATCAAGATCCATTGAGATAGATCCAAGAGGTTACTTGGACTAAGACAAAGTATATACATTGATAATATACTAAATATATTTAGTATGGAACAATCCAAGAGGGTATTGTTTATAGTGTCATTTGGTATTTATATTTCTAATAAAATGTTTCCTTAGACGCATGAGGAAAGATAGAGGATGGTAAGGACTCCATATGCATCAGTGATTAGGTTAGTCATGTATGTTATACTATGTACAAGGATAAATGTAACCTATGCCTTAAGTGTGGAAGGAAGATATCAAGATAACCAAGTGACTGCTGTTGGATGGAATTCAATACTATCATTAAGTATCTATGTAAGTACTCGACATTAAACAATACATATTATAGTTTCTTTAGATAACAATTAATTTTCTTGTATTCTTGAGGATGTTTTAGGTTTTGAGTTTTGTAGAATTGGGTCATCACCCTTAAATAAATAAGTATTACATAAAAAAGTGGACACTTCCACTTAGTATCCATTTTTTCACAAAAAAAATTAAGATATAACAAGTTTTCTTTTCATGACACATAAACACAATTTTCATCTTGGTCTCATACTTGTCCCTACTTATCTTTAAAACCCTGTGAAAAAAATTAGAACATGGTATGAGAAAAAAAATCTTAGTAAGGGGCATAAAAATAAATAAGAAAGAAATGCATTCATTAATGAATACTTAAAAAATAGCTTTTTTAAAACAATCTTTGGGATCCAAATAAACATTTTCTTACTCAAGAAATCAACTTTACTACCCAAATATTTTCATATAGCATTTCATAAGAAATATTTAAATCAAAATAAAACTCACAAAGATTTCTTTGAAGTCATAAAAACATATGAAAACTTCTCCAAAAATTTATACTTTCCACACTTAAGAAGTAGCATATAATTTCTTTTAAACATAATATCATTAGCTTACATTATGAAATCATAAGATTTCCATGAAAAATCATAGCAAGAATAGATAAATCATATAGGTAACTTGAGGTGTCATTTTCATATCACTCATACATATGTAATAATATTTATGGTTATAAATGGAATAACCTTCATGGTTATATATAGAATAACCTTCACTGTAACAAATAAGCTTCATGGTTACAAGTGGAATAACCCTCATAGTCAACTTCCAATATAAATCATACCCAATACATAGGAGGGATATCACGAATCCACTCATCATTAGTTTATAATGGAACCACCTATTTTCATAAAAATTTACCAAGAACCATAAAATAATATTAACAAATAAAATCTTGTAGTTTTCAAAATATTCTTTTCACCCATAAGAAAACATTTTCAGATATTGATACATCCCTTCCCGTTAAAACAAATTTTTAAAATAAAAAATTCCTATAAAATTTTGAAATAGGGTTTTTATTTGAAGATTTCATATAATATTATAATGGATGAAAAAAATAAAATAATATTTATGGTGGAAAGAATAGTCATTTTCATCATATACGTTAAAATAGAACATTCCTTTTGTCATTTGTAAATAAATTCAAAATGCTCTATATAAAATATGTAAAAAATTACTTTTGAAAACCTTTGAAAGAAACTAAAAAATTGAAATATAATTTCCTTTATAATTATTTTATGTCCATCTAAATACATCCAAAAAATAAAAATATGGATGTGGAAGAAAAAGAGTTGGAAGGGAAACTTTAAATGAGTATTTGTAAAATAAAGTCTTTTACCTTGAGTTTGACTCATAATGTATGTTCATTATCTTCCTGAATAATAAAATTATGTTAATTATTTACTTTATTAAGAAATTTATTTCAATTTTATTATTCCTTTTACCATGTTATAATCAATTACTTAATTAATCTAGTTCACATCGGGTATTTTTCAATATCCAGTTCATATGTCCAAAATGACTTCGGTAGGTTGACTATGGTCAAAGAGTCCATTATTCCATAATATTTAGAATAATAATCAATAAATAATTATGATTTTTACACATAAATTATAATTTTAAAACCAACCATGATAGATGGTTATAAATAATTGTCCACGTTACAATCATGGATACGATAGGTCGTCCATACACATGAGTAACGTTTCCAGTTTTCAATGATCATTATAGAAGGTAAGTATTGTTTTATCTTTATAAAATGATCATAATATCATAAGTAACATATTATTTATTTAAATATACTTTTATATATCATACATGTTATTTGGTTATGAAAAATGAATCACATCGCTTTGTAGAGGTGGTAACCCATATGTACGCACAAATGACGTTATCGTTTTTAGTGAAGGAAAATTTAAGAAAATAGATGATATATTACTTCTCAATAATGATAAATATGTAATTAATATCATATATTTACACTAATTCCATCATTATAACCAACCGTGAGAGGTGGTGATGGAAAAATAATTACATCGATTTGTTGGGCAGTAGTCCACTGTACACATGAACGGTGGTTTTGTTTCCCATTTGATGAAAGAAGAGATGGATATATATCATTTAATAAAGATAAAAATATCTCAGTATATTAAATATTATGGTTTTATTATTTAATCAGGTTTTAATAAAGTTTTAAGTAGGTGGATGGATAAATAAAACTAAAATATTTGGTTAAAAGCCATGCCTCTTCTTCGTGCAACCTCCTTTGCTTTACACCTTAAGCCCTATAAGGTTAGTATTTTTAAAAAATTATGACCTATATAACATGATGAGGGATTTTAGTAATATATTTGGGTAGGTATTGGCTGAACCAAATGGTTCTCAGAGTGTGAATAAAAGAGGATAAAAGGTTCCCTTTTATAAGAGAGGGGAGGAGCACTCTTAGAATTTTTTAAAATATTAAATTAATATAAATTAATTTTCATTTAAAATGGATTAAATTTTATAATATTAAAGGATAATATAATTATGAGTAAAAATAATCTAATAAAATAAAAATTGTATAACTTTAGTTGATGTTTTCACCCTTATATTTTTGTTTTAACCTGTGTTAACCCTTTTTGACAGTTATTGTGATATTAAAGTTTTTACTCTTTAAGGGTCAAGAAAGTTACTATAAAAAACCATAAATAGATCATGGTTGATACTATAAACCATATCCCATTTTATTGTATTAATATAATATCTTTATGAATTTTAAATAATTTAATAAAACATTATTTATTATAAAATATCATTAATGTCATTTTTGACACTATTCATTAAATTTGACTTTAAAAACATCAAGACAAAGATATAATTTGAATATATATCATTCAAACTTCCCTAAAATTTTATATTTATATAAAAGAATTGTGTAATATAATAATTCATTCAAATTATATTACTTTTAATATTTTTAAAATCATTTATTTTATTTTCATTTTAATTAAATAATTACTACATTAACCTTGCATAAGAATTTAAGGTAATTATTTCATCAATAAAATTTAAAAATAAATTAAAATGTTAAAAAAATATTTATTTTTCAAATAAACATTTAAAACTAAACATACCTCCTTTTTATCCCTATGTCAAAAATCTAAAGATAATAAAACAAAGAAAATGACATTTTTTACTTTTCTTTACATAAATTATTTTAAAGGAAAAAATCATGTACATGTGGAAAAAAATTTCATATATTCAAATTTTGGATTATTATTGATGAAATATACTCATATAATAAAATTAAGGCAAGTTTTGGGGTTACTTTTTAGTCCTTATCAAATTATGTTTACCCTTAATTAACTCATTTTACCTTTACCGTGGTAACAAATATTTACTACGGTTACTATTCATAATGACCAAAAATAAAAGGGCCCTATTTACCAAATTTTGATCTCTGGATTCTAAATATTGAATCCATTTTTCAATATTCAAAACAAAAAATTGAAAGTATTTAATTAAAATTTAAACTAGAAAAACATGATGAAAAATGGTTTTTCAGAAAAATGCCTTCTTAAGTGTAAAATATTTTTATAACAAATTCAAGTATAAATATAACATCCTAAGGCCCAAACTCCCAGATCTGGTGCTAATAACATTAAAATTACATTTAAATATTTGATAATGTTAAAGGTAGCCCCATTTTTTCCATCCAAACCTTACAACATCAAAAGGAAAAGTTGGATCACTTATATTATCAAGGACCATTTTGGATCATAGTTTTAGAGAATTAAGATAGAATAAAAATTAAAAAATACCCATGTCTTTGAATGATAATATCTCCCACCTAACCCATCTTTTCTTATTTCACATTAATTCATCATCATCATCCATATAAAATCCCTTTTAGACATAATTTATTCAATCTCAATCTTTATAACTTGGGGAAAAAGAAACATAAGAAGGGTGAGCTCAAATGCTCAATAAGGGTAAATATAAGAATTAAAAATTGAATATCATCAATGAACATAAGAATATTAGAAGGGTATGATAACATAATCAAATTTCATGAGTATAACATAAGAATATTCATACCCATCAATACCTGGATCATTAAACATAAAAACATGGAATAAGGCTTTAATAAAGGCCAGATTCATAAAAATAAATAATCATTATCCATGTGATATCAAGCTTGATAAAAGTAAATATTATAAACACATAGAAATCATAGATAAAACATGTTGGTATCTTGGAACATCATCATCATATAACCCTTGTAGAACCCTTATAATTGGAATAATCATATGGATGAATTTTAATATAATTCTCCAAAGAACATAATAATTACCCAATAAATTTGAGCACGGTTAGGGATCACCCATCATATAAGATATATCAAGATCACCTGACGATATCTAGACACACCCATTGTATAAGCTATATTAGTCTCACCCAGAACTATCTAGGTGCAACCATCATATAAGCTATATCAGGATCACCCGACACTATCTAGTCACACCCATATTATATAATTTCTAAGAACCATAACACAAATAAAGTAAATAGAGCATTCATTTCATCATAAAATCATTGAAACAATCATTATTATTTTCAAAACTTGATTAACCCATGGAAAAGAAACGTGTTCCATAATTATCTCTTTGAAATACGATTAACCTGTAGAAAAGAAATGGGTTCCATAAAAATATCTTTAAAACATGATTAACTTGTGGAAAAGAAATGGGTTCCATAACAATATCTTTGAAACATTATTAACTTGTAGAAAAGAAACAGGTTCCTTGAAAATCTCTTTGAAACATGATTAACTTATGGAAAAAGAAACAAGTTCCATAATAATCTCTTTGAAACAATCTTAATCCATATAGAGAAAGAATGAGGATGGTATCATTAAAAAATATCCCCATTAGAGAATAATAAAAAATGAAGTTTTTTTGATGTTTATGAATGGAAATTCCATTAAAATATCAATAAAATGTTTTTGAAGAAGATAACCATTCCATTTTGAAAATAACTTTTAAAAACTAAAAAATCATAAAATATTTTGAACAAAAAAATATTTTAAAATAATGTTGGATACTTATAAAGGTAGATTTAAAGAAAATAATGGTCATTACTATGGGAAAATATATTCATGTTATACACAACAAAACAAATATTCCTTTCACATTTTTTAGTAAATTCAAACGGCATTGTATGTAAAATGATTGTAAAATTCATTTTAAAATATATTTTAAAAATTCAATTATGGATTAAAATGACTTTAAAAAATCATAGTAAAACATTTTTTAAAACATTTTTAGAAAACATGTATTTTTAAAGAAGCATATTTTACCAAATAGAGAAATGAACCTATATTTTCTTTAAAATATTTTCTTTTAAAAATCACATTTTAAAATCTAAAAATTGTACACATAAAAAAATAAACCATTTTCTTAAAAATAATCTTGGAAAAATATAAAGTAAATATGAAATAATTGAGGCATAATGATGGTGGTAAACTAAATTCATGTCATATTTGTTAAAAAATATTCCTTTTGAAAAGAGTTGAAAAGGGAACTTTAAAAGAGGATTTTAAAAGAATGTCATTTACCACTTTAGAAACATTTGAATCGTAATCCCCATGAAAGATTAAAAATAAAAAAACTTTAAATATCATGAGAATAGATAAATTAAGGATATAACATGAAAAATGGGATGTATATACACCTTATAAAACAATATAGGTGAATAACATCAAAATATGTCTCAATAAAAGGAAATTGAGATGAAGTCCCTTACAATGATCATAACATTGAAGTGGGAATTGATCAATGAGTCGATTATTTGTATAAAATATAAATACACATATAACAAGTGGAAACAAAAAATAATATATTTAAAATTCATTACATACATAATATTTGAATATCAAAGGCAAATAATAAGTAATATAACCCAATGAAAGGAAATTGAGTTATGAAATTTTTTACCATCAGGTAACATTCAAGTCGAATACTCTTAAATGAAATAATTAAAATTGAAACTTAAAATACAATTATATATGATGTATTCATGATATTACATGTAAAAAGGGTAGTATATAAGTCACACAATATAAATAAGTGGTGAATATATCATATGTCTCATAGAAGTAAAAACGAGATGAGGAAAATCCTTACCTCGAGTCCAGACTTTCCACGTGTCTCCTTCAACTCCTGTATAATAAGGTTAAATCAACTATTTTATTTACTAAGAAAATTTTCTAGGTTTAATAGCTTATACTTAAATAATTAAATTTATTTATATATAATTAAATATTTTAATACTTAATCAGTTAAATCTGCGTCATGTGTTTTGAGGACATTCAGTTCATTATTTAGAAATAGATTTGGTGTATTGATTATGGTCAAAGAGGAAATTATTTAAAAATAAATAGAATAATAATTATGAAGTTATTATAATATTTATTAATTAATTATACTATTAAAACTAATCATGAAAAAAAATATTATGAAAAATTAAATATGCTACAATCATGGAGATGATAGGTCGTACGTACGCATAAGTAACATTTCCATTTTTCAATGATCTTTATGGAAATAAGGTATGTATTATTTTACCTTTATATAATGATAATAATATCATAATTATCATATTATTTCTTTAAATATACTTATATATATCATTATTATGATTTGGTGATGAAAAAAATAATTGTATCACTTCATGGAGACGGTAGTCTACACGTACACAAATTACTTTATCATTTTTCAGTATAAGAAATAAAATGATATATTATATTTTAATAATGATAAATATGTAATTAATATTATTATTATGTCATTTATATCACATATATTCATTAAATTTATTCTTATTTTCTTCCATGTAAAGCGTTAGTGAAAAACTAACTACATCGCTTCGTGAGGCAGTAGTCTACTGTACACACGAGAAACGTTATCATATCCCCCATAGAATAGAAAGTAATAAGATATATGTGATATAATAAATCTATAAGTATAAATATGTTATAAATATAAAATATATATTCTAAATACATCATAATATCAAGCCATGAGAGGTTATGATGGAAAACGAATGACATCGATTCGCGAGGCAGTAGTCCATCGTACAAATGAATGACGATTTCATATACCATTTGATGGAATAGGATATGGATTTAGGTTATTAAATCAATATAATAACATATAAGTATAAATTATATGTTTTTGTTATAATATGATCATATTTCACGAATATTTTAATGATTTGGAAGAATAAATAAATAAAAATGCATAGTTAGGAAGTTTACCTCTTCTTGGACCACCTCTTTAGGATTATACCTAAAGTAATGATAGAATGACTTTATGAAAAAAAATGGATTATAGGAAGAGTTTATGGAAATTTTTAAGCTATATTTTAAGGTATTTTAAAAAAAAAGTTTTAAGTTTTGAATAAGAGAGGAGAGTGGGTGTAATTTTATAAGTGAGGTGAGTGGCACACTTGTAATCTTTGAAAAGAAAAATGTATAGCCACATGTCTCACATGAAAAAAGGTTACAAATGGATTATTTTAGATCCTTATAAATTATATTGTCAAAATATTCCCATAAAATAGTTTTTAGACAAGTTTTTAGGTCATTTTTACCCTTATCTTTTTAGTTTAACCATCTGGTAAAACAGTTTTCACCTTAACCGTGGCAATTAATTTCTATTGTTTTCAGTATTCATTGTGGTTAAAAAAATAAGTTAAACTTATTAGATAATATAAATTATTATAATTCAAAATATATAATCTATTTTACCAAATTTAATTCAAATAAGTGGAAAATTTTAATTTAAAACAAAACCCGCATACGTGATGAAAAAGAGGGTTTTCAAGAATTGTATTTTTAGAGAAAAAGATGATGTTATATTAACTATATAACTAATAATAATAATTTTATGAATTTAAATTAATATTTATTGATATATAATCTATTAATTTTAATTTAAAACATTCCTTATTAGGGGTTTTTTTAATTAATTATACAGGATAAACATTATGCACTTTAAAACAATTTTCAGAAAAAACCCATTTTTAAACCCAAAAATTTACTTATATTAAAATCCAATATAAATATGATTAAAATTTAATTAATTTAATTAAATATAAATAAATAAAAATTATTTAATTTTAAATCATATTAAAAAAATAATAGTTCTTTTATATTTACTTAATTTATTGAAAAAAGTGACATTCGTGCAAAAATCGATATTTTTCACTATTCACTGAAAAATCAATATTTTTTCAAAAAATCCCAAAATGTAACCTAAATTAAAATTTTATATGAAGATTTATAAAATTAATTTCATTTTTTCAAATAAATTTTATAAAATTTTGAAAAAGTAATTATAATATTTTTTCATGAAAAGCAATAAAAATCTTTTTGAAGAAAACATATTTTTTGAAGAATAAAATTACATTACTAAAAATTGATTGATTATTTTATAAAAAATTATAAATAATTTATATTTAGTGGGAAATTTATAAATATATATTTCTTAAAGTAGTTAATACTATTCACACCCTCCAATTTAACAGCTAGGTTATAACGATTATATATTTTATAGGTCGTTTAAGTTTGGTGATGTATGTCATATACGCTATATAACACAAAACTCTCTGGGTTTTGTATAAAAAAAGCTATAAAAGAGATTAAATTTATTTTAAAGGAAATATATATTAATTTATTGAGGTGTTTTATTCTCATATATGCTCGGTTTTGTTTATTGTATATGTTATCAAACATAATTTTCTTCTTTAAAAATCTCGAAATGTTACAATAATATTCACTAAAAAGACTATAACTAGATTTTTTTAATCAAAATGAAATAATTAAATTTTAAATATAATAAAAAATAGAATATAACTTTATAAATTCATTAAAATAAAATAGATTTTTTTAAAAAAATCAGCATTTTTCACTATTCATTGAAAAATCAAACATTTCAGGAAAATTTCAAAATTCCACCATAAGTTAATTTTTACATGATGATTTCAAAAATGGTATCCTTTTTATAAAATACCATTTCAAAAATTATCAAAAAGTCGTTATATTATCCAGTCACAAAAATAATAAAAATCATTTTTGAAGAAAATGTATTTTTGAAGCATGGAATAACTTTACTAAAAATTGAGTGATTATTCCTTAACCATTAATCAATAAATTTATATTGAGTATAACCTTTATATATATATATATATCATTACATGGTCAATCCTATTTATACCCATCAATTCAATATGTTATAACTGTCATATTTAAATAATAATATTTTGTAGTTCGTTTAAGCTCAGTGTTGCGTGTCATATATGCTATAAAACATAATGTCATTCTTTTAAAATATCAGGGTGTTAAATTACCCTCCCCCACAATAAGTTTCATCCTCTTAATTTTAACTTTATCTTATTAATCAAGGGTTTTACATCTGAAAATACCTTTTTTGAAATTCTAAATCGAAAAAAGAGTTAATAAAACTTCCTCTTGATAAGAGAGAAACAGAGAAATGAAGGTCATCTAGAATAACACATAACTAGGTTTACAAATAGGAGAACATTGGTGGGAAGTTAAAATATATACATTGAAGAAAATTGTAATTACCAAATAATGATGGAGAGTTATAGCGATCATTGATCACAAGAAAGTGTGTGATCATGAGAAAGTTAATAACCAGAAAATCATAAACCAAAGAGGTGTGAAAAAGACCATTGATTCATCATAAATTAAGGTAATAGGATAAAATTTTCATTTCAATATCCTTTCCTAGAGTTGATGAATTCCTTTACCGTATAGATAAATAACATAAGGAAATATACTTACTCTATAAGTAGAATTTCATCCTTTAATCAATTTCAACCACAATCTCATCTTTTTCTCCAAATGACAAGTATTCAAGATGTATTTTTTATTCTTGTATCACTAAAATAAACTCCTAAAAATTCACAAAATTCCATAAAAGGACAAAAATATTTTCCTCCTATATTTATACATTAACTAAAACCAAAATGGTTAACATAAGGTAAGATGATTCCCAAAATGAATAAACCTTCATATGATGAAATACAACATTAATCTTTATATCCTAAATAATAATACCCAAAGTTAAACTTAGATCCTTTGTTAAATAACTAACCTTAATATTCCTAAATAATTTCAAATCCTAAAAATCAAAAGGATTTTGGTCACACTTTATTCCAAGATAAATTTAACATTTATCTCTAAATAACATAAATCACTTTTAAAGTCTCATACCAAAAATGTATATACCCTAATCATATAATATCTAAGAAATGTTAATCATTACCATAAATAACTTACATCACTATAAAGACACATTAAAATCATATATACTTTCAAAATATAATTCAACCTTTATTCCTAAAATAAAGTCTCATAATTTTATGTTTACCTTGATCATATAAGGTTCCCAAAATAGTGAACTTCTTCTAAAATAACATTAATCGCCAAATAATTTTTCCATCACATATTTATCTTATATGATAAAACATATGCTCCCAAACTTGATCTTTATATGTCACATCATTCTCAAAAAAAATCATACTAACCAAGACATCACATAGACCGGTGGTAAGTGTTACACCCTTATCACCCTTTGATTGTGGGTTCAAACCCTGCATCCTTTATGAATGTGATAGGTTGTCCTTTTTACTAAATTTTTTTAACATCACTAGAAATATGATGAACATCCTTAAAAATAACCTTAATCATTAAGAACATATAAACCCTAAAGGTTCTCAATACCTTTAAACATTTTTCCACAAAATGTAAAGGAATTATTCCTTAAATAACTTTTAATTAAATACAAATTAATCTTAAAGGTTACATATACCTTAAACATCTATTAAGACTCAATAAATGTCTCCTAAAAATTATCACCTTTTTGTTATGCCACTTTTCAAAGGTATCAATTCCATCTAACTTATGTTCCAAATTTTTTATACAAAATCCATTATAGAATAATCCTTATGTGTTTCATGATTCTCTTAATATTTAGAATATATCAAAATATCATTGATAAAATACCACTACATAATAATTCTAAAAACTTAATACATAAACACATCCTTCATTCAACTTCCTTCTAAAACCTTTAATCAAGCTTCATCATCTTATCCCTTAATGCATCATTTATATAATAAAATATATGAACTATATCCTTATGATTCATCAACATCAACCCAATCATGTTTCATACTTAGAACATATGAAAATAATTTATACCTTAAATCTATACATCCGGGTCTTCTTTTATGTTGTTGATATCCCCTCTATCTTTCAGCATGAAGTCTATTTCTCCTAAAAGGAAAAAGTCAAGTAATTTGTGGTATTTCAATTTTAAAATGAGATGGATGAGTTTATATTTTGAAAGGAAATAAAATATATACCATAATCTACATAAATTTTGGAGAAATAAAAAGGTATTGGATATATCAAATAGTTACTTGCAGGTGATTTGGATGTTCAAAAAGTTTTCAAAATCATTTGAACAAGATTTTTCCATAATAGTTATGATTAAATCATTTGGAAGGGATAAGAAGGTTACGAATGATCTCTTTCCTTCCATCTTGATAAACAATCCTTAATCTATAGAAAATAACATCTTTAAAACATGAAAAGATTTATTGCATGTTAAAATGAAAATGGTCCTTACAAAGACAATACCCATAGAAATTATATAACATTTTAACCTTCAAATATTCAAAAATAACCTAAATAAATTTAACATTAAATAATGTTTTAATCCAAAAAATCATCTCATACCTTTCCACTTACATCCCCAGAAATTTAACAGTGTTATTTTTAAATAATCCTTTACATTAAACCTAAGGGTTACATATATCTCAACCCAATAAAATGTCTCTAAAAATATCATTAATTACCTTGAAATCCCATCACTTAAAACCTCAAAGGGGGTTTCTATGATCACCCTTAAACTTATAAACTCATTATGGTATCCATAACTCTTAATTTAACCTCACATAAAAATGTTATAATCTCTAAATATATCTAAACCTTTGCTCTAATACCAACTGTAAGGAATCGACCTTAAATAATACATATTCTAGTGTCTTTAGACAAGAATTCATTTTCTTGCATTCCTGAATATTTTTTAGGTTTATAGTTTTGTAGAATTTTTCATCAAACTTACAAAAATAATTATTTCATCATAAAGTGAAAAATTCTACTTAGTACCCATTTTTCCTACAAAACAAAACTTTTAAGATACAATAAGTTTTATTTTCATGACACGTCATTAAAATTTTCATCTTGACCTCATCTTTATCCCTAATATTCATTAAAACCCTATGAAAAAACATTTTAAAATATGGGATGAGCACAAAAATATCAATAAGGGGCATAAAAATAAAGAATAAATAAACCCATTGGTTCATGAATACTTATAAAAAAATTACTTTTTGAAAATAATCTCTAGACTTAAAATAAACATTTTCTTACTCAAGAAATCAACTTTCCTACCCAAAGGTTTTCATAGAAAAGTTCATAAGAAATATTTAAATCATAATAAAAATCACAAAGGTTTATTTTATTTCATGAAAACCACATGAATTTTTTTTTAAAAGTAATACTTTCCACCCTTAAGAAGTAGCATAAACTTTCCTTTAAACATAAGATTGTTATCTTACCTTTTGAAATCATAAGATTTCCATAAAAAGCATAGTAATCATAGATAAATCATATAGGTAACTTTAGGTGTCATTTTTATATCACTATTACATATAGAATAACATTTACAATTATAAATGGAATAACCTTCATGATTACAAATATAATAACCTTCACGGTTACCAATAACCTTCACGATTATAAGTGGAATAACCCTCATGGTCAACTTCCAGCATAAATCTTACCCAATTCATAGGAGTTATATCATATACCCACCCATAATTGGATTATAATGGAACCACCCATCATCATAAATAATTCCCAAGAACCATAACATAATCATAACATATAAAATCTTGTAGTTTTCAAAATATTCTTTGCCCCCATAAGAAAACATTTCCAAATATTGGTATATCCCTTTCCATTAAAACAAAATTTTCAAATATAAAATTCACATAATAAAGGCAAAGAGGGTTTTTATTTAAATAAAACATGGAATATTAAAAATTAATCTACAAATAAAATATTGGTTATGTTGTTTGGAAAATTCATTATAATTGTATATGTTAAAATAAAATATTTCTTTTGTCATTTGTAAAGAAATTCAAAATGTTCCTTATAAAATATGTAAAAATATTCCTTTCTAAAATCTTTAAAATAAATTAAAAAGTGACATAAAATTTTATTTATAATTATTTTATGTTTATATACATACATCCATAAAATAAAAATATAGACATGGATGAAAAATAATTAGAATAGAAACTTTAAAAGAAAGTCTCTTACCTTGAGTATGACTCATCATGTACATTATTTATCTTCTTGAATAATAAAATTTTGTTATTTTTTTAATTTATTAAGAAACTTTTTCAAGTTTATTATTCATTTTACCATGTTATAATCAATTACTTAATCAATTAAGTTCATGTCAGATGTTTTGGCGATATTCAGCTCATACGTCCAAAATGAATTTGATGGGTTGACTATGGTCAAAGAGGTCATAATTCCATCATATATAGAATAATAATAATGAAATAATTATAATTTTTATGAATCAATTATACTTTTAAAATCACCAATGGGATATGGTTATAAAAAATTAACTACGTTACAATCATGGAGATGGTGGGTCGTACGTACGCATGAGTAACGTTTTTGTTTTTCAATGATCATTATGGAAAGAAGGTAAGTATTATTTTATATTTATAGAATGATAATAATATCATAAATACCATATTATTTCTTTTAATATACTTATATATATCATCCATGTGATGTGGTGATTAAAAATGAATCGCATCGCTTTGTGAAGGTGGTAATCCAGACATACGTACGAATGACGTTATCATTTTTTAGTGAATGAAAAGTTAAGAAAATAGATAATATATTAATTTAATATAATTATAAATATTACATGAATATCATATATATAAATTAAATCTATCATTATAACTAGTCATGAGAGGCGATGATGGAAAACAAATTGTATCGGTTCGCTGGGTGGTAGTCCGTTGTACACACAAATGATGGTTTTATTTCCCATTTGATGGAATAGGAGATGAATATAGGTCATGAAAAAAACATAAAAACATGTCAGTATATGGAAGATACTAGTGTATTATTTATATTTATTTTAAAAATGTTTTAAGGAGATTTAAGAATAGATAAAACTAAAACATTGAGCTAAAAGCTATACCTTTTCTTCAGACAACCTCCATTACTTTACACATTAATCCCTATAAGGTTGGTATTCTTCCCAAACTAAGACATCTAGAACATGGCTAAGGATATTAGGAAGGGATTTTGTTTTTTATTTTCCAAACTAAATGGTTCTTTGTGTGTAAATAAAAGAGGAGAAGAGGTTCCCTTTTATAAGATAGGGGAGGGGCACTCTTGGAATTTCATAAAATATTAAATTAATATAAATTAATTTTCAAATTCAAATGGTCCAAATAGATATTATTTGAATATAAGATAAGTATGAGTCAAAATCCTCTCATCCAATAAAAAATAGACAAGTTTAGGTTATTTTTCCCTTATCTTTTTGTTTTAACCCGTGTTAACTCTTTTTAACAATTACCGTGGTATTAAAGTTTTTACACTTTAGGGGTCAAGAAAGTTACTATAAATAGAAAACTGGCATATAAATAGACCATGGTCGATATTATCAACCATATAAATTTTTATTTTCATAATTTAATATTTTTATTAATTTTAAATCATTTAATAAATATTATTTATTATAAAATATCATTAATGTCAATTTTGACACTATTCATTAAATTTGACTTTAAAAACAACAAGACAAATATGGAATTCGAATATATACCTTTCACACTTGATTAACATGTTATATTTTGCTAAAAAACTCTTTTAATGTGATAATTCATTCAAATTATATTACTTTTAATATTATTAAAATCATTTATTATATTTTCCTTTTAATTAAATAATTTATGCATTGGTGTTGCATGAGAATTTAAGTTTATTATATCATCTCTAAAAATTAAAAATGAATTACCATGTTAAAAAAATTATTTATCTTTCAAATAACCATTTAAAACTGTATGCTCCTTCTTTTTATCCCTATGTCAAAAATTTAAAGATAATAAAATAAATAAAATGATATTTTTTTACTTTTATTTACATAAAGTACTACAATGGTCATATTCATGGGAATATGGAAATAAATGGTCATATATTTGAAGTTTATATAATTATGGATGAAATATACTCATCCAAAAAAATTAAGGCAAGTGTTATGGTAACTTTTTAGTCCTTATCAGATTATTTTTACCCTTAATTAATCCATTTTACCATTAATATGGTAACAAATATTTACTACAATTACTATTCATAATGACAAAAAATTAAAGGGATATATTTACCAAATTTGGACCACCTGATTAAAAATATAGAATCCATTTTTCAAGATTCAAAACACAGAAGTAGCATAATTTAATTTAAATTTAAATAAACAAAAATCGATTAAAAACAATTTTTTAGAAAAATGCATTTTTAAGTATAAAATATTTTTATACCAAATTAAAGTATAAAATTCACTCAAATACTATAATTAGATTATTTTTAATCAAAATTAACTAATTTAATTTTAAAACTAATCCAAAATATAATATTATTTTGTAAGTACTTTAAAAGATAATATATTTTTCAATAAAAATCAGTACTTTTCACTATTAATTGAAAAAACAAACTTTTCAAAAAAATCTCAAAATTACACCCTAAGATAATTTTAAAATTATGATTTCAAACATTATATCATTTTTATAAAATAATATTTTTAAAACTAGTAGAAATTCATTATATTACCCACTCACAAAAAGAAATAAAAAACATTTTTGAAAAAAATGTATATTTGAAGCATAAAATGACTTACTAAAATTTGAGTGATTATTCCTTAAGAATTAATCAATAAATTTGTATTGATTGTGAACTATATATATATATATATATCATAATGTGGTCAATCATATTCATACCCTCCAATTCAACAGCTGGGTTATAAGGGTCACATTTAAATAATAATATTTTGTGGTTTGTTTAAGCTCGGTATTGTGTATCATATATGCTATCGAACATAATGTACTTCTTTTAAAATATTGATTTTTTAAAATCTAAGTCATAATAAGGATATGTTTATGGTATATGTAAGAGATGAGTAACTAGTCATCAGGGGATATATAGATGTTAGTTTCCAAACAAATCAAGATAATCTAAAATCACAGTCAGGATATGTCATCATTCTCAATGGAGGTTTTGTGAGCTGGAAGAGCTCAAAGAAATTCATGGTCACTAATTCTACAACATCTACTAAGTACATTACATCTTATGAGGTAGCTAAAGAAGTGGTTTGGATACACTACTTCATTGAAGAGTTTGAATTGGTACCTAACAGTAAAGATATTATCACACTTTATTATGATAATACTACAATAATGACTCTTACAAAAGAGCCAAGGGCACATTAGTGGACAAAGAACATAATTCATAAGTATCATATCTTGAGGGATTTTTCTCAAAGATTTGATGTTGCAGTGAACAAAATTTCCACAAAATATAATGTGATAGAACCCTTAACTAAAGTCTTAACTCAACGGAAACATGATCATCATGTGAGAGCTAGCAAACTAAAATTGGTTTGTGGTTGGCTCTAGTCTAAGTGGGATACTATTGGATTTGGATTTCTAGAACTAACTATTTATACTTTATATTGAATGTATATTCAAATAATTGAATATTAATTAAAATTTATTATTTCACATCATTCACAATTCAATGTAACTTTAATGTAATAATGTCCCAGAGTATCTACTACATTGAAAAGGGGCATAACAGTTCCCCACTATGATGAGAACCATGAAATCTCATGGTGATATTCTTAAACCTGGTTCTATGGTCGGATAATAATCTACGATGGGGTACATATTATGTTAACTATCAGTTGTGAGTACTTGTAAGTAGATGAGACTTCATCTCATGAAGTTCACACTTGGTAATCTCCAAGACTAGAGATTATGAGAACAGAACCACCTGCAGGAAATCTACATTTTATGTGTCATTATATTTTATTATTTATAAGAATGTGTAATGATTCTTGGACTTTAAGATTATTATTAATACATTTCATGACTCACACACTTTGATGTATTTTCATAAACAATGATGAGATAGTTCACGGTAAAGTTGAGTACATTGGGTGCGTCACAAATGATATGTTATTAATGAACAAGTCGAGGAAGGATTTTTTCATTCCATGTTTATGAAAGTTGATATCTCAACCCTTCTATTGAAATGAAATCATCAAATTAAATTCCATGGTCATGGTGTAACGATGATTTAATTTCTTGTAGTTGAAGACAAGTGTATCATGCATATAGGTTGATGACACAGGTGTGGAACTTGTTTAATAAGATATCATGAAAATGAGATTATATTACACAATGAGCATTCATATGTGGTTTTTTCGTTGCAATATATCTTCATCATTTGTGGGTGTCTTATCCTGTTACTATATAGTAATCTTGGACTTTAGGAAAAATCATCTAATGCCACTGAGGAAGAGGCCTAGAGGCTCACACATAAAGAGTTTCTTTTGATCTTAATTAAATATTATTTATATTTAACAATTGGAATAAATATTATTCTTTAGAATGAGAGTTATTATTTATTCAATGATCACAAATATTAAATAAATATTTATTTATAGGGTAATTATTTAATTACGTGAATATATAATATTCATTTATGTCTTGTTATTCACACCGTAATAAATAATTATTTATTTATTAAAAAAATAATTAATTTAGATATGCGAATATTAAATAAATAAATATTCATTGATCTATGAATAAAATATTTATTTATGGAATGAATGAATAAATATTAATAATAATATTTATTTGGATATTCAATAAATATCGAGTAGGATGAGCAGACCAAGATTAGGTCCATCAATAAATATTAATTCACAAGACCATAAAATGATATTTATCATTACGCTAGTTAGATCATGTCATGGAATAAAATATTATTATTATTGTATTACATGGTATGAGGCTTGTTGGGATTTAATATTTTATTAAAGGTCCCATATTAAATTAATTAAATATTAAACCCTAATCATAAGTTTATAAATATACTATTATCATATTCTTGAGGAGGTTAATCTTTGTGTGCAATGGATTCCTCTCAATATCCTCTTTATCATCTTCTCAAGATTGAGAAGAACACTAGAGATTCCTTCAAGCCCAAATAAACATAAAGTGATCAAAGTATAATAACACAAGACGATCAATTGGTCACACTAGCACCCAAAGATTCATCAGTGTTATTTGGAGATCAAAGGAGCATGTGTGGATTACCGCTAGAGGGGATCTACTTCAGTCCTCACAATGCAACAATGATACACTAATTGAGTTATAATGATGAATATCCTCAATGATGGAAGATCTCAAGATTGAGATAATCATTCATCTTATGATTAATTTGATTATAATTTTAATGTGAAAATATCTTATCTTGGTTTTGGAAACCTTCTTTATCAATATTATTTGGAAAATTTTCATTGGTCATGATGTTTACGTCTTGTACAATATGTGATTGATCCATCGAATATAACAAAATTTGAGTTAGTCATAACCCCAACAAGCTCTTTTTTTGTGCCCATAACTAACAAGTGGTATTGTAGGGATCATGTTCAAATTTATAATTATTTATTTGATTATTGATCATTACACATTTAAAATCTAAATTCCATTTAAAGTTTTATTTGTTCTTTATCCGGTCATCGATATATATTTTTCCTCCACTTTGTTTCTTGCTCACTAAGCCCACATCGGTTAATAATTAATAAAGATCACAATTGAAAAACTCATCTGTAGGTGCCATGAATTTTGGCTGGATGACATAGGATTACATGAAGTGTACTCCTTTTTCACACATTATGTATCCTTTTTCATTACATCAGGACACCCACATGAACTCTGAGTTATCATGTAATGAATACATGTTGTGTATTAAATACATTGTGTGTTGACCATCCAAAGTGGCACACAATTTTGTTGAAATAAATATCATGTAGATTTTCTACACGTCATATAGTCCACGTGTTTTCATAGCTAAAAACACGGGGTTATGATGTGTCATGTAATCAGTACACTACATGAATTTAATACATGACGCATACAAGCTAGTAATCGTGAAACTTGAAGGGCACATCGTAAATCCTTATTACACATTTTGTATGTTATAACTATATACCAAAAGTACACACTGAGTCCCTAGGATTGTACTATGGACATCCGATGAAGCAACATACATGTTGTGTGGCTGACCTGTGCATGCCGTGTACATTACTTATTTATGAGAAAATATTAAATTTAATTAATTCATTCATTAAAACTCCTCGAACTGAGTTTGGTGATTCATTAAATTGAAATTAAATGTTGGTTTTTAGGTTTTATATTATGTTAAATGCTTAATTAATTCCACATAATATTTAAAACTAAAAATCATGTATGGGAATTTCATATTAAAGACTCAATGTATTAAATTACATAGAAAACGTAATTTTCATTTGTTTTGTGTGTTATTAATTTGATAGTATGCACCTTGAAATTATGACACATGTCATGTAAAAAAATTTCATATGATTTCATTGTATACAACAATGACCATATTGAGTAGTTCGAACAGGTACTCACCAGTTTTCTTCCAAGTACAAAGTTGTGTACTATTTTATTAAAATTAAAAAAAAACTTTATTTTATTTAAAATCACAGTGGATGATAATCTCTAGGAAAATTGGATGGAATAAGATAAGATGAATTAATTGATTAATAAGATAATTAATCGGATTAATTCATGCAAATTTTATCTTATCAGAGAATGAATTGAAATGGATGCTAGCTTGATGTCTTATGTGAATAGTTATTGCATGTGTATGACCAATCATGAGCATTGACCAGAACTATGTATTTGTTGGTTTTATTTAATTTTATTTTATTTCATAGTTTTATAATTATTTATTATTAAATTAAATTTAACGGTATGTGTTCCATCCCTCCCTCAATTATTTTTAATACCTGTGTGTCCAAGGTTGTTTTAAATAATTACCTTTAACCAATCATTTGGTTCCCCTCACCTATAGGTGAGTTATAAAACATATGTGATAAAAGGAGTATCTGGAGGTGTATAGAGTCGGTTCAATATGGAATTGAGGTGGAGGCGGTTCATGATGGAACCGAGATGAAACCAACCTAGGAAATACATAGGTGGACAGGTGTAATGTTGCAACTCATGCTAAGACTGGGATAAGGAGTTCTCCCCTAGGGTTATAGGTTGATTTATTGTCCACTCAATAAATGAACTGTTAGATAAGATCATGACCACATCATTTATTTATTTATTTTATTTCTATTATTAGATAAGATCATGATCACATCATTTACTTATTTATTTTATTTCTATCTATGCATGATTTATTTTATGGATTCAAGGTCGTTATCATATAAATAAATGATTTAATATAAAAATATGGAATTAAAATAAAAGGATTATGCATAAATGTTTTATCAGTACATGGTTAATCACTTAAGTAAAACCCACTTAATATTAACAAGACATGTAAAAGATAAAATGAGATAATTTACTCATAAAAAAACCATCAAGTTAATATTAAGTCATCATGTATTCAATTATTTTAACTAAGACAAACCATGGTTAAAATGTTGGTTTAAACCATATTTAGGGGCATTTTTAATTATCGAGGAGTCTTAACTAAGATGATGGGTCAACTTAACCATCCTCATATTGAATTTAACGACCATTGTATATTAAATACAAATTTATAGGTCAGTATTGAGAAAATGTGAGTAATGATTTTAGGAATAGGGAGTCCACTTAATAGAACAGAGAGTTTTAAGCATATAGTTGGCAAGACCACCTACCTAAACACCTTCTTATGGTTTTCATGTCCATAGTCTGAATTATAAGGAGGTAAATATGGATCGTTTCCAGTAGAATTTTTAAAGTGATAGAGCATTCTAAGATCAATGGAGAGGGGCATTGAGACTTGATAAAATAGCAGGAGACTTAATAAAATCGAAATATGACTGATATAAAATTTAATCAAGAGAAGTGCCAATAATCTGCTATATTATTGTTGAATAATGACAGTTTCATCAACCACCTTATCCTTATGATCAATTTTGCTGAAATATTATCTTCTAACTAGTAGTAATTTCTAATAATGGTTCAAATTCCTACGAGTTAGGTTGAACCATGAATGTAAATCCTACATGATAGAATCCTTAATCCCTGATCTACCTGCTATAGAGGCAAGTGATAAGTATTGCACTATCTATGATAAACACCTGAGCAATGCAGTTTATGTTCAATGTTTAATGATTTCATACAAGTCTAATGAACTCATTAAGTCACATGAAAACATGGATGACTATATCGTTCTCCAGTATCTTTGTGATTTATATCAGGAGAGATCAAGATAAGAATAGTTTGAGATCTCTAAGTCACTCTTCACGGGAAATCTTGGAGAAGGTGCACTAGTTGGGCCTCATGTAGTCAAACTTATTGGCAATATTGTGCGCCTAGAGGTTCTAGGGTTTAAGGTACCTGAAGAACTATGTACCAAACTCATTCTTTCATCACTCCCTTAGATCTTCTCTAGTTTTGGTATCAATATCAACATGAAAAACATAGATAACTCTCTCATAGATCTTCTCACTCTACTTCACCAAGTTGACAAGGATTTGAAGCATGAAAAACCTGATGTCCTTATAGTGAATAAAAATAAAGGTTAGATGAATAGTCCCAAGACTAATTCCAAGTCTAAATATTTTTCACAACACCCTTCCATGAAGAGAATGATCAAAGGTCATACAAGAGAACAAGACATTTTCTATTTTGTATGTGGCAAGAAGGGCCACTATAAGAAAACTGCACCCAGACTAAGAAGAAAGGGGAAGATACAAGTGAGTTTGGTACTGATTTTAATCTATATGTTTCTATAAATTGGATATTAGATACAACATGTGGTTCTCACATATGTATTCAAATACTTGAACCAAGTAGATTTTAGAAGATTGGATGAGGTGAGGTAGATCTATGAGTACTCAATGAAAACAAATTTGTTGTTGTGGCTATTAGGTACTTCCACACGACATTGCTAATTGGAACGATCTTGGATATAAAAAATAGTTTTTATATGCCTTTAGTTACCAAAAACATTATTTTTGTGTCCAGAATTGATACAAATGGATTTATTTTAAAATTTGGAAATAAATTTTGCTTCTTTTATAAATACAACATTTATTATGGTAAGACATATTTAAATAATGGTCTTTATGTGTTGGATTACCAAAACCATGTAATGATAATCGATAATGAATATAATTCACATGACTCATCTTACACCCAACTATGGAATCATCGGTTAGGTTAGGTAAACAAAAAGTGTTTGACCAGATTAAACCAAGATGGATATTTGGATTCATTTAAACTAAAACTAATTGGAGTATGTCATGCATATTTACAAGGGAAAACAACCAAACCCCAATTTAATAGAAATTGTGAAAGTGGTATTGAGCTTCTTGAGTTGGTTCATACTGATGTGTGTGGGCCATTTTTAGTTGAAGTTAGGGGTGGGT
This sequence comes from Viscum album, assembly GCA_963277665.1. Classification (NCBI taxonomy): domain Eukaryota; kingdom Viridiplantae; phylum Streptophyta; class Magnoliopsida; order Santalales; family Viscaceae; genus Viscum; species Viscum album. The sequence goes on from OY728143.1 coordinate 328,616,934, forward strand.
ACTCATACTTCATAACTTTTATTGGTGACTTTATTATATATGGATATGTCTACTTAATGAGGTATAAGTCAAATTCCTTTAATAGATTTAAAGAATATAAGAATGAATTTGAGTACCATCTTGGTAAGAATATTAAGAAACTCCACTCAAACTGTAGTGGAGAATATCTTAATCAATATTTTATTGATTATTTATGAGAGTTTGGGATTTTATCCCAACTCACTCCACCTTATACACCACCATGTAATGGTGTAAGAAAAAGGAGGAACTGCACCCTATTGAATGTGGTGAGATCAATGATGAATCATGTGAGTTTTTCATTACCCTTTTGGGGATATGAATTGAAAAAAAACAACATACATAATAAATTGAGTTCCAATTAAAGAATTAACTAGTATTACATATCAGCTTTGGTGTGGAAATAAACCCATGTTGTCACATGTATGAGTGTGGAGTTGTAAAGAATATGTTAAGGCTATTTCAGGCAACAAGATTGCACCTCAAGGTACTAAGTGTGTCTTTATAGGGTATCTCAAGGAAGATAAAGAATATTACTTATATGATATTTTAGATAATAAAGTTTTGGTTAAAATGTATCCTACCTTATTGATTGGTATCACATCTCTAAAGGAGATAGTGGGAGAAAGATCTACTTTGATGATGTCCAAGATCAAGATACATAAGAGTTGGCACATGAACATATTCCACAAATATCCATGGAAGAGGATGTTCTAGATACACAATTACTGTGTAGGAGTATGAGAGAGGTCATAGAACTAGAACAATATGATTTTCTAATCATTGAGAATGATGAATCGTTATTAGTTGATAATAATTATCTCGTAACCAATAAGAAAGTAGTAAGTGGCACAGAAGATGCCAAATGGAAAAAAGCAATGAATTCTAAAATGGATTCCATATTCTAGAACCAAGTCTAGGTTTTGGTAGATCCTCAAGTGAATGTAATTACCATACGCTATAAATGGTTATTCAAGAAGAAACTAGACATAGATGGAAAAGTTAGTACCAATAAGGAACTACCGGTTACAAAAGGGTTCAAAAAGCATCAAGGTATAGAATATGACGAAACCTTTTCACCGGTTTCTATACTAAAATCAATCAGAATTCTAATTTCCATAATAGTTTACCATGACTATGAGATTTGGAAGATGTATTTAAAAACAACTTTCCTTAATGGAAACTTTTAGGAAGATGTCTATATGACACAACCTAAAGGTTTTGTGACTCCAAAGGATGTCAATAAAGTATACATGTTGCAGAGATCCATTTATAGATTAAATAAAGCATTCGGGTCATGGAAAATTCTGTTTCATGAATCCATAATAGAATTTGGATCCATAAATAACTAATGTGAACCTTGTACCTATAATTGATTTAGTGGGAGAGCGTTCGTTTACTTGATAGATTATATCAATGACATACTACTCATTGGAAATGAAATACCAGTCTTACAGTCTTTTGAAGCCTATTTAAAAAAATTCTTCTCCATGAAGGACTTAGGTGAAGAAAAATATATTCTTGGGATCAATATCCATCGAGATAAATACAAGTGACTGGTGGGACTAAATCAAAGTACATACATTGATAAGATTTTTAAGAGATTCAGTATGAAACAATCCAATAGGGGATTGTTTCTAGTGTCACATGACATTCATCTTTCCAAAAAAATGTGTCCTCAAACACATGAGGAAAAACAGAGGATGGAAAGGACTCCATAGACGTTAATGATTGGGTTGATCATATATGTTATGCTATATACAAGGATAGATGTTGCATATACCTAAGAAGATAACAAGTTGACCCAGGTGACCACTATTGGATGACAATCAAGACTATCCTTAAGTATCTGAGTTTTACAAAGGATATATTTCTAGTTTATATATGATATGGGGAACAAGTCATCAGGGTATATGCATATTCTAGTTTCCAAACATATCAAAACAATCTAAAATCACAGTTGGGATACATCTTCATTTTCAATGGAGGTTTTGTGAGCTATAAGAGCTCAAAGAAATTTGCATTCACCGATTATATAGTAGAGTTTGAGTATATTATGTCTTATGAAGTAGTTAAAAAATAGATTTGGATACATAACTCCATCTAAGATCTTGAAGTGGTTCTTAAGATTAGATACCATATCACACTCTATTATGATAATACTACAGCTTTTACTCTTGCAAAAAAGTCAGGGTCACATCAGTGGATGGAGAACATACTTCAAAAGTATCATCTCTTGAGGTATTTTTTTCAAAGAGGTGATGTTGTAGTGGACAGAGTTTCCATGAAAGATAATGTGGTGGACCCCTTAACTAAAGCCTTAAATCAATAGAAATATGATCATCATGTGAGAGCTAGTGGACTGAAATTCATTTTCAGTTGGCTCTAGTCCAAGTGGGAGTTTATTAGAGTTGGTGTCCTAGAACCAACTATTTATACTTTATATTGAATGTATATTCAAAGAGGTGAATGTTAACTAAAATATATTATTATATATCATTCACAGTTCTATGTTACTTTAATGTAATAATGTCCTAGAGCATTTATCACATTGAAAGGGGGCATAACAATACCTTTCTGTGATGAGAAACTTAAAATGCCATGACGATATTCTAAAACTTTAATATATAGTTGGATAACATTCTATAATGGGGTACATATTATGTTTATTTTGAAGTGTGAATACTCGTAAGTAGATGAGACTTTATTTCATGAAGTTCGCACTTAGTAGTCTTCAAGACGGGATATTATGAGAACAGACCCGCCTGTAAGAAATCCACATTTTATGTGTCATTGGATTTTCCTATTTGTGAGCATCTGTAATGATCCTTGAATTTTAATATTATTATTAATACATGTCATGACTCATTCACTTTTATGTATTGCCATAAACCATGATGATATAGTTTATAACAACCATTCTCTTTATTACACACTTAACATAATTTATTACATAAAACCTTCACTTGATACAACATAGAAGATCAAGTGGTCTAGTGTCTTTGGGGATTAGGAACATTACATAACAACTTAAAACATAAAATAAAACATCTTATTAAAAAATTCCTTTACATGACCACTACATTCCCTCATACTTAGCATTGCATTGGATAACCTGAGGACATGCATAAGAAAAGGGTGAGCTATAAAGCCCAGTAAGGGAATAAACATGGAATAACATGAGGAATACAATACATGTTAGAAAATAGGAATATCAATGTAGAACAATAGAAATATGAACATAAAGTCATGATAAATCATGAGAATCATCACATGGAGATGTGGCAACAACACTTAACATGGAATTAGCATGAGCCAAGGCTCATTGCACATGGAGCATGAGTAAACCCTCATTGCACATGAATCATGAGTAAAACCTCATTGAAATTGAATTATAATGATTCAACACCCATTTAACATGACATATCATGATACTATACTTTACCCAATGCATTGGAGCGCTATCAGGGCACACCCTTCTTAAACATTTCATTTCATGCATTAGTGTGCCACATGGATCATATAATATGAAATAAATCAACATCATAAGTTATTCCACGATTAAGGAGTGTGGAATAAATAAATGAAAGTTACATTCAATATGTATATCTTCATAAAGGTGAATAACCTTGATAGAGACATGGGTATGGTATTCACTACACAATGATCTTGGATTGAAAAAACGTGGTGCAATTTCGGCAGCATAACGGCGTGACATAAGAATTCATAAAAATGGTTGATGAGAGAGTAATGGTTATCTCATAATATGTAAATGAAATGGAAATTAAGTAGGTCATATAGATACATATCCCAACAAATGTAATGAAATTTAGATACGTAATACAAAAGAATTGCTTGAATGTAAATGAGGAGAGAGAAATTCCTTATGGAATTTCGGCATGGTAACAGGTGTACATGGGAGGCATTAATGAGAGAGAAAGGGGATATATCATTATTCAAACATTAAGAGGGCAGTATGGGGGAGGTTTGAAATCATACCCCAAAATTTATAATTGAAAATAAAAGGGCATAACAATATAAGGAAACTTAGACATAAATAAGGAAAGTGAGAATCCCATACTTGGAAGTGTGATCCTAAAGGCTTGGGAGGGGCTTGAGAGAGACTTATTAGGAGCTTGGGGCACCTTTGGAGGATTCTAGAGATAGGAAATAAGATTTTGGACGAATTACAAAGGCTTTGAGTGAAAAGGAAGTGGGATCTTGGGTGGGTTTATATAAGAAATGAGAGAGAATTCTTTTTTATTTAGGTTTGGGACATCACACATTAAACTAATCAAAACCACAAACCAACCCATGATTTTTTCCCATGGTTTTTTAAAAATGGTAGTGGAAAAACAAATTATACATAAAATGGCCTAACTTCTTAAAATAATAGGGTTGCTTATGTGGAGGTGAGTCACACTCTCAAGGAAATCAATTTAAAAAGATAAAATGTTTTATAAGTCTTGGAGGGTCCACTAAAGCTTTGTAAAATAAATCAAAAAAACCTAAAATCACATTATTTTTATGTTAAAATATATATTTTCCGAACATAATATTTATATTATTTTAGTACATCAATATTGAGTCTTTATGATGTCATAAAACACATTATATGTTTAAACGGTATTTAATTTTTACCCAAAAATTCGACTATCTCAGAAAATTATGAAAAATTAATTATTGGATAATTTTGAAGTGCTGATTAAAAAAATAATATTCATTTTATCTAAATAATTTTATAAATATGTGAATTTTTACTTTTAAAATAAAAACCTGCATTTATCGAAACTTTATGGGTTTTGACAAAAACAACTTTCAAAACTTAATAAAAATTACAATTGCATTAATAAAATTATATGATAATTTATATTTAATAAAAATTAATTTAATAATAATAATAATTTATTAAAATATTATTTAATTCAAAAATATATTAATTCATCAAAATAGATTTCTTAGTTAAATATTAACTAAAAATACTATTTGTGCTTTAAAAACTATTTACAAAGTAACAACGATAAAAAAATGTATATTTTCTATACAAGAATAATGTACATAATCGTAGTACTAGGTTCTTGTTACATAACCTCTTAAAACACCCGCATAAGACCTTAGGGTAAGGTGCACGATAGAGACGGACTCTTGGGGTGGCTCGGATAACAATGCTTGAGTGGTAAGCTCTATCAACTTTCACTTATCTCGTAGGAATTTTTGCTTGAGCTTAACGTATTCAAGATTATCTTGGGATTGGTCAAGAACGAATCCCAATGATTCACCTCCTTTTAAAGCTCCGATAAATGGGCTTCGTATGGGGCAAGTCTAATGGATGAGGTCATCTCTTCCTTTGTCTGAGTAAATTGGATTTGTAAAATCCCTATATTTATACTAATCATGTGATCATTGTTCAATGACTATATTAGAAATGGTCACAATTCTTAATGGTATTTTAAAATCCAAAACACATAACCAAATAAGTGCATAAATTTTACATAACCATAAGAAGACATTTAAATAGACCAAGAGGAATTTTCATTAATGAATTTTTGGGTCGTTAAAATCTTCCCCCCTTAAGAAATTTCACCCTCGAAATTTTGTTTTACATTTTAAGCCATAAACAGGTGTGGGTACTTTTCCTTTATTGCCTCGATGACATCTTCATTCTTTCCTATTATCATTGCCTTCATGTAGAAAGGTTCATGCGTCACAATGGTAACTCAAGATATTTTCAAAATCATCTACTTTATTTTCCTAGAAACACATAAGGCATATTGGTTTATATCGATGGAAGCATCGATAAGTCATTAAAAAGGTATTTATTATATATAATTTTGAAATATTTTCATGAACTTGTTTTTTATAAAAAAAATCTTACTAATTCATCTTTAAATATTTCAAAATAGGGTTTTGGTAAATCAATTTGTGTATTTCCTCAAAGAAAAAAATCTAAAATTTGATACATATAGGATGCTCAAAGGTCTCCTTATTTTGTAGCATCTAGAAAATCTTTTATTACTTCATAATTTTTAAATAAGGAGAAGAATTTGAAAAGACCCTGGTGGTACTTCCCACGCTTAGCATGGTAAGAAAGTTGAGAGTGCAAAATTCCCCAATAGACTATACCTGATCCTTGAAATAATCATGCAATGAAAGAGGTATTGGATGCTTCATAAAGTTGTTGGCAGGTAACTTGGATATTTGAAAAAGTTTCAAAGTCATCTGAGTATGACTTCATGATGATCTTTCCAAGCAGTTCTTCAGGAAGAGAGAGAAGAGTTGTTCTTGATCTTCCTCCTTCCATATTTTAACTATGAAAAAAGGAATAAAATTAGGGGGTTTAAATACATATATATTGATCATAAAAAGTAAACTTTTAATATAAAAGGATAAACTTTTAAAGGAGAAGTATGTCCTAACTTGTGACTTCATAGGTTTAAATCTAGGTTATCCTCGATCTATTTCTTAACTTATATTCTCATGGGATTTTTTGTCTCATGATAATGGTTCATATTAAGCTTGTAAATTTACCAAAGTATATCCCCCGAGAGTGTCGTAACCAAGAGTGTAGCAAGGCCTATTGTTGTCTACCAGGATACCCCGGGTCAAGCCCAAAACTCCTTGTCAGAGTTTTCACTCCTAGGTACATCTGTGCCAGAGCCACCTCTACCTGCTCATATCCAGACAGAGATGTATTTTCTTGATAAACCACTTAATCAATACTCACCAAAACTTAGGGATGTTTTTTATTATACTTATTCTAGTATCTAAGGATCCATTAGGGTTTTATAATCTTAATCTCAAAAATAACTAAACATGTCATTTGATAACAACTATAACAACCCTGCTCTTTATTACACACTTAACATTATTTATTACATAAAAACTTCACTTGATACAACATAGAATATTGAGAGGTATAGTGTGTTTGGAGATTAGGAACATTAAATAACAACTTAAAACATAAAACACAACATCTTATTGAAAACTTCCTTTACATGACCACTACATTCCCTCGTACTTAGCATTGCATTGGATAACCTGAAGACATGCATAAGAAAAGGGTGAGCTATAAAGCCCAGTAAGAGAATAAACATTGAATAACATTATTAATACAATACATGTTATAAAATAGGCATATCAATGGAGCACAATAGAAACATTAACATAAAGGCATGATAAAGCATGATAATCATTACATGGAGATGTGGTAACAATACTTAATATGGAATTAGCATGAGCGAAGGCTCATTGCACATGGAGCATGAGTAAACCCTCATTGTACATGAAGCATGAGTAAACCCTCGTTGCACTTGAATTAGAATGATTCAATACCCATTGAACCTAACATATCATGATACTATACTTTACCCAATGCATTGGAGTGCTATCAGGGCACACCCTTCTTAAACATTTCATTTCATGCATAAGTGTGTCACATGGATCATATAACATGGAATCAATCGACATCATAAGTTATTCCATGATTAAGGAATGTAGAATAAATACATGAAATTTACATTAAATATGTATATGTTCATAAAGTTGAATACCCTTGATAAGGACATGGGTGTGGTATTCACTACACAATGATCTTGGCTTGGAAAAACGCGGTGCAATTTCGGCAGCATAACGACGTGACATAAGAATTCATAAAAATGGTTGATGAGAGAGGAATGGGTGTCTCATCATATTTACATGAAATGTAAAGTAAGGGGGTTAATATAGATACATTTCCCAACAAATATAATGTAATTTAGATACGTAATACTAAATAATTGCTTGAATGTAAATGAGGAGAGAGAAATTCCTTACGGAATTTCGACATGGTAACAGGTGTACATGGGAGGCATTAATGAGAGAGAAAGGGGATATCTCATTTTTAAAACAGTAATATGGCAGTATGGGGGAGGTGATAAATCATACCCCAACATTTATAATTGAAAATAAAAGGGCATAAAAATGTAAGGAAACTTGGACATAAATAAGGAAAGTGAGAATCCTTTACTTGGAAGTGTGATCCCAAAGGCTTGGGAGGGGCTTGAGAGAGACTTCTTGGGATATTAGGGCACCTTGGGAGGATTATAGAGAGAGGAGGGAAGAGTTTTGATGAACTTAAAAGGATTTGAGTGAAGAGGAAGTGTGATCTTGGGTGAGTTTATATAAGAAATGAGAGGGAATTCTTTATTATTTAGGTTTGGGACACCACACATTAAACTAATCAAAACCAAAAATTAACCCATGGTTTTTGCCCATGGTTTTTTCAAAAGTATATTGGGAAAAAAAATATAAGTTCAATGGACTAACTTATTAAAATAATAGGGTTTCTTATGTGGAGGTGAGTCACACTCTCAAGGAAATCAATTTAAAAAGATAAAATGTTTTATAAGTCTTGAAGGGTCCACTAAAACTTTGTAAAATAAATCAAAAAAACCTAAAATAACATTATTTTAATGATAAAACATATATTGGATGAACATAAGGTTCATAGTATTTTATTAAATCACTATTTAGTCTTTATGATGTCATAAAACACATTATATATTTAAACGGTATTTAATTTTTACCCAAAAATTCGACTATCTCAGAAAATTATGAAAAAATCACCATTGGATAATTTTAAAGTCCTAATTAAAAAAATAATATTCATTTTATCTATATAATTTTCTAAATATGTGAATTCTTACATTTAAAATAAAAACCGACATTTATCGAAAATTCATGGGTTTTGACAAAAGCAGCTTTTAAACCTTAATAAAAATTACAATTTCATTCATAAAACTATACGATAATTTATATTTAATAAAAATTAATTTAATAATAAAAATAATATTTTATTAAAATATTATTTAATTCAAAAATACATTAATTCATCAAGATATATTTCTTAGTTAAATATTAACTAAAAATAATATTTGTGCTTTAAAAACTATTTACAAAGTAACAACAATAAAAAGAATGTATATTCTCTATACAAGAATAATGTAAATAATCGTAGTACTAGGGTCTTGTTACATAACCCCTTAAAACACCACATAATACCTTAGGGTGAGGTGCGTGATGGTGACAAACTCTTGGGGTGGCTCGGATAACATTGCTCGAGTGGTAATCTCTATCAACTTCCACTTATCTCGTAGGTGGTTCTCCTTGAGCTTAACGTATTGAATTTCATCTTGGGATTGGTCAAGAGTGAAGCCCAATGATGCCACCTACTTTTCCAAGCTTTGATAAATGATCTTCGTATGGGGAAAGTCTACTGGATGAGGTCATCGCTTCCTTTGTCTGAGTAAATTGGATTTATTAAAGCCCTATATTTATATTAATCATGTGATCACTTTTCAATGACTATATTAGAAATGGTCACAATTCTTAATGGTATTTTAAAATCCAAAACATAGAACCAAATAAGTGCATATGTTTTACATAACCATAAGAAGACATTTAAATAGACCAAGAGGAATTTTCATTAATGAATTTTTGGATCGTTACAATCTTCCCCCCTTAATAAATTTTGCCCTCGAAATTTTGTTTTACATTATAAGTCATGAATAGGTGTGGGTACTTTTCCTTCATTACCTCGACGATGTCTTTATTCTTTCCTATTATCATTGCCTTTACGTAGAAAGGGTTCATGCGTCACAATGGTACCTCAGGATATTTTTAAAATCATCCACTTCCTTTTCCTAGAAACACCTAAGGCGTATTGGTTTATATCGACAGAAGCATCGATAAGTCATTAAAAAGGTATTTTTTATATATAATTTTGAAATATCTTCCTGAACTTGTTTTTTATAAAAAAATCTTACTAATTCATCTTCAAATATTTCAAAATAAGGTTTTAGTAAATCAATTTTTGTATTTCCCCAAAGACAAAAATCTATAATTTGATACTTATAGTCTGCTCAGAGGTCTACCTCTTTTGAAGCATCTAGAAAATCTTTTATTACTTCATAATTTTCAAATAAGGAGAAGAATTTGAAAATACCCTGATGGTACTTCCCACACTTAGCATGGTAAGAAAGTTGAGAGCGTAAAATTTCCCAATAGACTGTACTTGATCCTTGAAAGAATCATGCAATGGTAGAGGTATTGGATGCCTCATAAAGTTTTTGGTAGGTAACTTGGATATTTTAAAAAGTTTCAAAGTCATTTGAGCATGACTTCAGGATGATCTTTCCAAGTAGTTCTTCGGGAAGAGAGAGAAGAGTTGTTTGTGATCTTCCTCCTTCCATATTTTAACTACAAAAAAGGGAATACAATTAGGGGATTTGAATACATAGATATTGAGCATAAAAAGTAAACTTTGAACATAAAAGGATAAACTTGTAAAGGATAAGTATATCCTAACTTGTGACTCCATAAGTTTAAATCTAGGTTATCCTCGGTCTATTTCTTAACTTATATTCTCATGGGATTTTTTGTCCCTTGATAGTGGTTCATATTAAGCTTGTAAATTTACCAAATCATATCCCCCAGGAGTATCATAACCAAGAGTAAAGCAAGGCCCTTTTTCATGTACCAGGATACCCCAGGTCAAGCCTAAAACTCTTTGTCGGAGTTTTCACTCCTAGGTACATCTGTGTCAGAGTCGCCTCTACCTGCTCGTATCTAAACAGGGATGTATTTACTTGATAAACCACTTACTAAATACTCACAAAAACTTAGGGGTATTTTTTTATTATACTTAGTCTAATCTATAAGGCCCCACAAGGGTTTTCTAATCCTAATCCAAAAAATAACTAAACATGTCCTTTGATACCAACTATAACAACTCTGCTCTTTATTACACACTTAACATAATTTATTACATAAAACCTTCACTTGATACAACACAGAAGATCGAGATTTCTAGTGTCTTTGGGGCTTAGGAACATTACATAACAACTTAAAACATAAAACAAAACATCTTATCGAAAATTCCCTTTACATGATCACTACATTCCATCGTACTTAACATTGCATTGGATAACCTGAGAACATGCATAAGAAAATGGTGAGCTATAAAGCCCAGTAAGGGAATAAAAATGGAATAACATGAGAAATACAATATATGTTAGAATATAGACATATCAATGGATCACAAGAGAAACATGAACATAAAGGCATGATAAAGCATGATAATCATTACATGGAGATGTGGCGACAATACTTAACATGGAATTAGCATGAGCCAAGGCTCATTGCACATGAAGCATGAGTAAACCCTTATTGCACATGAAGCATGAGTAAACCTTTGTTTCACTTGAATTAGAATGAGTAAACACCCATTTAACATGACGTATCAAGATACTATACTTTACCCAATGCATTGGAGTTCTATTAGGGCACACCCTTCTTAAACATTTCATTTCATGCATAAGTGTGCCACATGAATGATATAACATGGAATCAATCAACATCATAAGTTATTCCACGATTAAGTAATATGGAATAAATATATGAAAGTTTCATTCAATATGTATATGTTCATAAAAGTGAATACCCTTGATAGAGACATGGGTATGATATTCATTACACAATGATCTTGGCTTGGAAAAACGCGGTGCAATTTCGGCAGCATAACGACGTGACATAAGAATTCATAAAAATGGTTGATGATAGAGGAATGAGTGTCTCATCATATGTATATGAAATGGATAGTAAGGGGGTCATATATATACATTTCCCAACAAAATTAATGGAATTTAGATACGTAATACAAAAGAATTGCTTGAATGTAAATGAGGAGAAAGAAATTCTTTACGGAATTTTGGCATGGTAACGGGTGTACATGGGAGGAATTAATGAGAGAGAAAGGGGATATATCATTATTAAAACATTAATAGGGAATTATTTAGGAGGTGAAAATCATACCCCCAACATTTAATAAAATGGCATAATAATATAAGGAAACTTAGACATAAATAAAGAAAGTGAGAATCCCTTATTTGGAAGTGTGATCCCAAAGGCATGGGAGGGGCTTAAGAGAGACTTTTTGGGAGCTTGGGGCACCTTGGTAGGATTATAGAGAGAGGAGGTAATAGGTTGGACGAACTCCAAAGGCTTTTAGTGAAGATTAAGTGGGAGATTGGGTGGGTTTATATAGGAAAAGGAGAGAGAATTCTTTATTATTTAGGTTTGAGACACCACACATTAAACTGATCAAAACCACAAACCAGACCATAGTTTTTGCCCATGGTTTTTGCCAAAGGGGAGTGGAAAACAAAATTTTATATGTAAAATGGATGAAATTATTAAAATAATAGGGTTTCTTATGTGAAGGTGAGTCACACTCTCAAGGAAATCAATTTAAAAAGATAAAATGTTTTATAAGTCTTGGAGGGTCCACTAAAGCTTTGTAAAATAAATCAAACAAACCTAAAATCATATTATTTTAATGATAAAACATATATTGGCCATAAATTATATTTATAGTATTTTATTACATCACTATTGAGTCTTTATGATGTCATAAAACACATTATATATTTAAACGGTATTTAATTTTTACCCAAAAATTCGACTGTCTCAGAAAATTATGAAAAATTCACTAATGGATAATTTCAACATCCTAATTCAAAAAATAATATTCATTTTATCTAAATAATTTTCTAAATATGTGAATTTTTACTTTTTAAATAAAAACTGATATTTATCGAAAATTCATGGGTTTTGACAAAAACAGCTTTCAAACCTTAATAAAAATTACAATTGTATTCATAAAATTATATGATAATTTATATTTAATAAAAATTAATTTAATAATAATAATAATAATATTTTATTAAAATATCATTTAATTCAAAAATACATTAATTTATCAAAATAGATTTCTTAGTTAAATATTAACTAAAAATACTATTTGTGCTTTAAAAACTATTTACAAAGTAACAACAATAAAAAGAATGTATATTCTCTATACAAGAATAATGTACATAATCGTAGTACTGGGGTATTGTTACATAACCCCTTAAAACACACGCATAAGATCTTAGGGTAAGGTGCGCGATGGTGACATACTCTTAGGGTGGCTCAGATAACATTGATCGAGTGGTAATCTCTATCAACTTTCAATTCTCTCATAGGAAGTTCCACTTGAGCTTAACGTATTCAAGTTCAGCTTGGTCTTGGTCAAGAGTGAAGCCCAATGATGCCACCTCCTTTCCGAGCTCCAATAAATGGGCTTCATGTGATGAAAGTCTACTGAACAAGGTCATCACTTCCTTTGTCTAAGTAAATTAGATTTGTTAAAGCCCTATATTTATACTAATCATGTGATCGTTGTTCAATGACTATATTAGCAATGATCACAATTCTTAATGGTATTTTAAAATCCAAAACATAGAACCAAATAAGTGCATACGTTTTACATAACCATAAGAAGACATTTAAATAGACCAAGAGAAATTTTCATTAATGATTTTTTGGGTCGTTACATAGTTCATGGTGAAGTTGGGTACGTTGGGTGCATCATGAATGATATGTTATTAATGAATAAGTTGATAAAGGATCTATCCCTTCCATATTTATATAAGTAGATATCTCAACACTTTTATTGAAATGGGACCATCACATTAAATTTCATGGCCATGGTGTATTGACCAATTTACTTCATGTAGTAAAATAAAGACATATAAAGCATATAGGTTGATGACAAAGGTATGAAACTTTCTTGATGGGATATCATGAAAAAGTGATTATATTACATAGTGAGTTTTCATATGTATTTTTTTCATTGCGACATATCTTCTTCCTTTATAAGTGTCTTAACCTATTTCTAGACAGTAATATTGTACTTTAGGCAAAACTACCCAATGCCACTGAGGAAGAGGCCTAGAGGGTCACACGCAAATCATTTCCTTTGATCTCAGTTAAATATTATTTATATTTACCAATTGTAATAAATGTTATTCTCCAGACTAAGAGTTATTATTTTTTAAATATTTATTAAATGATCGTAAATATTAAATAAACATTTATTTGCAAGGTAATTATTTAATTATTTGAATATATAATATTTATTTATCTCTTGTTATTCGCACTATATTAAACAATTATTTATTCATTAAATAAATAATTTATTTGGTTATGTGGATATTAAATAAATATTTATTCATCAGTCTGTGAATATAATATTTATTTATTTATTGAATGGATAAATGTTTAATAACAATATTTATTTGAACATTTGATAAATGCTGAGGAGGATGGGTGGGCTGAGATTAGGTCCATCAATAAATATTAATTTTCCAGATCGTAAAATAATATTTATCAATAAACTGGTTAGGACATGCCATGAAATAAATCAATATCATTATTTTATTGCATGACATGGGGTTTATTAGGGTCTAATATATTATTAAAGGGACCTTGTGCAATTAATTAAATATTAAACTCTAACCTTATGTATATAAATAGATTGTTATCACATTCTTGAGGAAGTTGATCATTTTTCACAATGGATTCCTATCAAGATCCTCATCCTCCTCTCATCCTCTCAGGAATGAGAATAACAAGAGAGATTCCTTCAAGCCCAAATGAGCATAAATCCATCAAAGGAGAATAACAAAATACAATCAATCATTTGTACTAGCATCCAATGATTTATTGACATTGTTTGAAGAACAAAGGAGAATGTGTGGATCACTGCTAGACGAGCTCTACTTTGGGTCCTCACGACGCAATGACGCTACACCAATCGGGTTAGAAAGATCAACATCCTCAGCAAAGAAAGATCTCAATATTGAGGTAATCTTTCATCTTTTACTTAAATTAATTATAGATTTAACATGAATAAACCTTCTCTTGGTTCTGACGACATTCTTTGTCAATATCCTTTGAAAAATTTCATTGGTCGTGACATTTACATTTTGTATAATATGCTAATGATCCATTGAACCCGACAAAATTCAAGTTGTCCATAGACCCAACAAACACTTTTGTTATGCCTAGAACCAACCGATTCACGCTCAAATTTACCCAAGAGGTGAAGGTAGAATGGTCCTTGTAGTCTTAGCTTGGTTTGTCGAATCCATTGAGACCTAAGAAGATACCTAAGATAC
The DNA here is from genome assembly GCA_963277665.1 of Viscum album. Lineage (NCBI taxonomy): Eukaryota > Viridiplantae > Streptophyta > Magnoliopsida > Santalales > Viscaceae > Viscum > Viscum album. The sequence goes on from OY728143.1 coordinate 328,631,990, forward strand.
ACAACCTATGAGATGGATTTTTGGCTATGAAGTTGCTAACTTTGGGTTGATTTTAGATGGGTTTAAAGTATCACTAATAGATTTAAGTTAATTCAAATTAAGATAATGAGTTTATCCTAGGTTATCGCTCGGGGTGGATTGGATGAATTCCTTTCTTAATAATTTTAATTTCATTAACTCGGGAAGAATTCATTCAATGAATTCAAACTAACCTCATCACCTACTAGTTAAACACCTTCAAAAACACATGCTAATCACCTATACACTTGTAGAATCATTTTCATGAGCACTTAAGGTAAAGGATCTTATTAGCACATAAAAGTGGGGTGATTAAATTCAATATGGAAGAGGAAGAGAGAAAATCATTGAATAAAAGAATCTCAAATAAAAAAATTAATAAACATTTAGAGAGTGAGAAATAACATTCAATTCAGCCCCTTGCTACTCCTTTGTATCAATCCATAAAATATTTATCCCTCCATTGATGACATGTCCTCAACGGAAGCAGAAAGTAGACTTACGAGGGTGGAATTAAAAAAGTAAAAAAAAACGATCACTCCATCGTTGTGTGATAAATCTCACAAAGTATGGTGTGAATAAATTCACAATTTTAGGCAACAATATCAACGTGATATGTAGAAGAATAGAATAAGAGTAAAGGAAGAACTTTTATTAAGAAGCTAAGGTGAATTGAACAACTTACATGAGAAAGAAACGCGATTACAAACACAAAGCGACAACATAACACTACAATGAAACCAAGCACCAAAGATTCTCAACTCCTCCACCACCACTGCCTTAAATAGGAATTTAAAGAGGCTTGGTTCGAGACCCCAATAGTACAAAACATCCCACTTGAGTATGGTAGGCCTAGGGTGGTGGAAAGTAAGGGAGAGGAGACTTTTCCACCCTTGACCCGAAGTTGCAGCCAGCTTGCCTCCACCGAACAGATGCGCCTAGGTGAACTTATAGATGACCGAATTGGAGTGGGAAATAGAAGAATAAAATGGATCCCAAGATTTCTAAAAACTTCTATAAAATTTCAGCCAAAAATAATTTTTGGTTTCTGAGATATGATTGAATTTGTGGGCTGTTTTTCTGGGCCTCAGAATATGGCCCATAATTTTATCTCCAAATTGGTCCACCTTAATAACCACCATGAAGGACGAATTAGCACTATCTCCTGAAGAATTATTTGTTCCTATATATATCTTCCAGCATCCCAAGAAATTTGGGCTTCATTGGGCCTGTATTGTGGGCTCCACATTCTCATCAGTGGGCTGGTGTTCAATCTGCCTTCTTCAGAATTGTTTCCTTTCATCGCCAAATATCCCCATCATCCTTTATGAATCCTTCATTGATCCCTGAATGAGAAATGTTCATATTGAAGTTTAGATTCATTTACCAAAATATCAAATTAAAATATGGATAATTACATTCTTTAAAATCATATGAATCATTGGGTCTAAATTGGTGTACATTAGGCATGAAGTGCACAAATGATGAGAATGGATGTTCAAAATTAAAATCCACTAACTCAGACCCATAAGATCAAAAATGAACATTTAATACCATTAAAATTTAATTAACATATGTGTTTTTATTGGCTAATCACCAACAAAAAAATGTTCTGAAAGTTATTTTCAAAATTTCGAATATATTTTCCTTCCATAATATAGGAGATCCATGATCTATGGATATTATGATTCAATTAAAAGTCACTAAATTCATTTATGATGTGTTTATTTTGGGTAATTGAATTTTAGATATCATACAATCCAATTCCTTATTATCTCTTATGTGATGCCTCGTGAAAATGTTATGTAACCCATTTTATTTTCATGGGTCAATCATGGTATGATTTTAATGGATGTGTGATTGTTTTTATGTGGAAAACATATGTAGGGATTTATCATTATTGGTTGTGTGATCCTAAAATTATACAACTCACCAATGTAATTGATAAAGTTGTATTTCTCATGAGATCATTATGTATGCTTGGGCATGGGGTTCTTAGATTTGTTCACTATGTACGTGTGGACATGATGCAAATCATTTTGTTCAATATGTTATGCATAGACATGATGTGGTTAGCTTTTTGCACTGCGATATGGGAGTCTTTTCGAAGAAGCCTTGTCCTATGTTATGACAATTTATGTTTATGCATGATCCAAATTTCATGCTTGTGCCACAGAGGCTCGTGATTATTGTCTTATGATTTCACATTCTTATGCCATGGTACATGATATGCTTTCATGATCATCCTTTTACAGTTCAAAGCCAAGAATAATGATTATGTTTCATATGCTTTCATAATCATATTCCATTAATCATATCATTTCTATCATTTCATGTTTTCTCGCACGTTTATAATCTGATGATAAATCTTATGGGACTCAATATTGTTTTACTTCTTACCAAGCTTTCAGATCTTCCAATTCATATGTTTTCCATTTTTCCATGTAACGAATAAGAATATTATGCATGACATGTCTGTAAGTGAATCATGTGAGAATTTTTTGGATGAAATGTACGATATGTTATGAAATAAGATGGTTGATAATATGCGGTTACATTGAAATTTTAATTCGAGTCCCATTGAAAATATGCACTTTATCTTAGAATCCCAATTAAAAATGCATTTCTTTTGTGTTTTTTTTTTGCATTTTTTATTGTTTTATATGAATAAATGAATTTTGATTAATCTCTTGGACATAAAGATCAAAATTCATATTCAATTTTATTATTCAAATTAGAAATATAATATTGCTTTCAAAGCAAAAAATGCATGTGTATTTGTGCCATGAAATCATGTGTTTATTTGAAAATATTGGAAATATAAATTTGAATCAGTGTATTTTGGTAATGCATATATTGTCCCTTTATTGAATTGAAATTGACTATTCCTTGTATTTGACTAGTTTTTTTTTTTTTTGGCCTAAATCTCAAATTTTATTTATTATTGGTAAATTCAGAAATTTGGGTGACCTTCCATACCTAGAGGGTGGAGACCATGTGCGATGGATAACGAGAACTCCGGCCGAGTTCAGGGTGCTGCAATTCACAACAAATGTCGCTGCAGCTGACTTGATAAGGCGGCTTCAGAGTTTTAGCATGGCTTCAAATCCAGAGGCTTGTTTTTGTTCATGATGATGTTGGAAGGAGATGGGGCTCCCTGCCCGCTGCTGTGGATCTGGGTGGCTAGAAATCGAAGTCTAGAGATGGGAGATTGTGGTTCACTGTCGGATTTAGTGCTGGATGAAGGATTCGAGCTAGATTTGGTCTTCTTTGCTTCCGACTAAGGGGAAAGCTCAGCTGCTGAGTTCGTGTGATAATAAATTGACGGTGGTTCCTCCGTGTTAGCAGTTGGTTTGGCGAGCCAGACCTATTCAGACCAAAGAAAAGTTATATTGTATGCTACCTGCTCGATATAAGGTTAACCTGATTCAGCAGGTTGCTAAAGGACTCTTTACTGCTTTCCTAGCTCAATCCCGAACACGATGAATTATTTTTATGCAACAGGTTGTCGAGTCCATGGTTTGTTCTTTACCGGCTTCTGCAAAAGCCAACCGGGGCTTGTTTATTTTCGCGGCTTGCTTGAGTACGGTGGTCATGTCCAGCTGCTACAAATTGGTTCAAGCCGGAGGTTAGTAGCTAGCCAAAATAAATCTATTCGAGGTGCAAATCAAGGTTGATAGATGGCACACCATCGAAGGTAGAGGTAATAAGTTTTTATGAGCCCAACTGAAGATATCGTGCTTAGCAGCCACATGTCGATGCGCACCACTGAATTTTGCTTTTCATATTCTATTTTCCATAATTATCAAGGGGGATTGGGCTAATTGTTTTAATAGGGGAAGGGGTAGTTATATTAGCTACAAGTGCCTGAGGACTACATTCTTCTTCATCACGAGTAAAACATCCACAATTCGCCTACGCTTCTTCCCTTGTGCTCTTATTAATTTTCATGTTTTCTTTCTCTAATATCATGCTATCTTGTGTTTATTGTTGCCATGTCCTTTCCTTCCATCATTGAATCTTTTTCTTCTGGAATAGTTTTTTATCCACTATTGGTGTGCTGTTTTGTGTGTTTTTTTGACCTTGCTGAGTGCTTTCCTCTTATTCAAGCACTTAATTCTATTTAAATATTATTTCATGTTGTTTTGTGTTAATTTGTTTTTCTTCCATGTAGTGGGCTGTCCACCTACTTTTTGCATGCCTTTCTCCAATTTTCTTCTTGATTTCTCCTCTATTTTGTGTTGCCTTCTTCCCTCATCACCACCTCCATTTTTGGAGGGAAAACATTCTTGTCAAATCCAAGGGAGTGAACTGAACTTGAAATTGAGTTCTAAACATCCTTTTCATTGTTTCAACGTTCTTGCTCTGAGAATTCAGCAGATGGGTTAAGGAATTCTGGCGACAGCAAAAGAACTCCCCTCATCTGGCTTCTCCATCATCACTCTAAACATTAGCCTCCCTTCTCTAGCAGCCCAGGTTGAATAAGTGGGTTGTGAATTGAAGCGTGATGTGGATTCGTCACAGAGACATCCTGGAGATTCCATGACACTTGTAGGATTAGAATGCCTCATGTGGAAAGACATTTCAGTAGGGGTCTTCAACACTTTATAAGGTGAAGAAGGTTGAGTTAGGCAAGACATCGCTTGCTCAATTGAGTGAGTTTAGAGGAGACAAATAATCATTATTTTAAAAGAATAACGATAAACCACTTTTTAGCGAATCCCTCCAGGTCTTGACCACTCTACAAGAAGGCAACACAAATCCTCATAGAGTGAATGATAAAATATGGATCTGATCGATGTGATAAAATATAAAATATTGAAAAACATAATAATAAAATATGGATAAGATCGCAGTGATAAAACCATATCCTCACAGAGTGAATGATCCCCAAGGTCAGCTCCTATGTTACCCCTAGATTTTTATAAATTTTTTAAGTACTGGTTACCTTTTGAAAAGTTCTTCACGCATCACTTTTTGGCACCATTTTTGGAGAGGAGCAATTTCTATCATTGTAATCTCTCCACTTAAAAAAAACACAAATGTATTTTAGAACAAAAACTCATAGAAAAAAGGATACTTTGTTGGAAATGCCTGACCGATCAATACGAAACACAAGCGACATTCTTGGAAGGTGGGAGGAAAATGCTAGAACACAAGAGATGTTTTTGTGCACCATAATTGCGATACTTTTATGGAGTGGTTTTCATTGCTTTATACACACACATAAAAGCTAGTCGTATTTACAACGTAATTAAAACCACACGGGAGCCTTAATGAGGTCAAACCGCATTGAGCCATAAATGAGGGAGAAGAATGAGGGGGGAGGGAAAATAAAGGTGGAATAAATCCCCATTTTTGAAATTAGTCAACAATCACCTCCCTAATTTATGTCGCGTTCATTGGATCTCAACGACGCCAATCTTCGCGTGCAGCTCCTGAAACCTGGCGTGCCTAAGTGACTTCGTGAGAATGTCCGCAAGCTGCTCCTCGGTACTAGTGTGCTCGAGAATGATTTTTCCTCTATCAACGCACTCCTGGATGAAATGGAATCGGGTGTCGATGTGCTTGCTTCGGTCATGGAAGACGGAGTTATTGCTTAAGGCAATGGTGGATTTGTTGTCTACTTTTGAAGGATCCCGGAACACCCTGAGAGGGGAGGGGTGAAACAGAGTGTCAACTTTTTCTTTTAAAGTGACGGATCTTGTTTCCACGTTGGTAGGAACCGGTTAAACCTATCTGACGAGAATGTGCAGAAAACAAACAATCATGCAAAGAGATGACATAACAATTTTACTTGGTTCACCACTAAGAGCTAGCCCAAGGAGCATACGCCAGCGGTGTGTTGGTCGTACCAAAATCCACTAATCTTCACTAGTTGTGGAATACAAGAGTTCAAACACAGTCACTTTGTGTCAGATACACTGCTTTTACAAGATTTTAGGGATAACACACTGCGTCCCTCAGAACACTTTCGTCGACTCCCCCTAACTCACTGCTTTGGGTGAAGTCTTATTTAGTTTATCGGTTTGAAGGACGCTTCAATATATTTGCGTTAAATTTTTTGTCCCTGTCTAGCACAAGACCCTGCTTGCACTGTAGACCCGAGTTGATGCACTTTGAATGCCCTATTCACTGAAAAGCTGATATTCAAAAATGTCTTTCGCGAAGCTCCTTTGTGAAACTCACTACCTTCGCGAAGCTCATTCAGGAAACTCACTACCTTCGCGAAGTTCATTCAGGAAACTCACTATCTTCGCGAAGCACCCTACCTTCGCGAAGCTCACCGAGTCAACGCGGAATACCCAGTCATCGAGAAGTGCCCATTATTCAGAAACATTGACATCAATCAAGACTTAACTAGTCTTTCCGCGATGCTCAAGCTCGCATAGAAATCCAGATTCGTGGAGCTCCCATAGCTTTGCGAAATCAGAGCGATTCCGAATTTTTCTTGAAAAATTTTCGTTGAAATGAAGCAGGGGTAGCCTCATATTTATAGGCTCGGCCATTCCCGATGCTCTACCGCCTCTAGCGCATTTTCCGGATCTTCAAAAATATCTTCGCGATGCTCCTCCATTCGCGATGCTCCAATTCTCGTAATCGCGGAGAACATCGTCATCGTTTGCGATGCTCCACATCTTTGCGAATATCATCCCAATCTTCGCGAAACGCATGCCTTTATCATATTTATGAAGAGTTGATTCCAGAAAACACCCCTTCGCGATACTTGCCCTTCATCCGGATTTTGAGGTAAATTTTTTGACAAACACTAGAAAACGACACCACCTTCAACACTGTTGTTAGCCTGTACTGTAAGAGCACTTGTCTTGCAAACTCCTTGATCAACCATGTGAGGATTGACAATAAACACAAACTATACTCCATTTCCAGCAAAGAACAACCTTGGTTCCAACAGTCTCCCCCTTTGGGTTTGTTGGCAATCTGCAGATAAATTCAATGTAGCACCAGTCGCTATCAAAGCTTGACACGAGAGAAGCAAATCATCCAACACTAGTCTACGTGAGCAAAACTCGACGTAGAAAACAAGAGGGGAAGCATGAATTGGGTTCTCGTGTTTTGGAATGCTTAAAGATGTTCAAGCTAAGCTCTGACCAGCTAAGCTCCTGATCATGTCACAGAAGCATTGCACGCCGTGAACTGTATGCCCTAAACTGTTTCCTCATAACACCTGATTCTCATCGTGTCACAGAAGCATTGCATGGTTTTTCAAAAACTTGCAACTATTTTCTCCATTCTCTATTCTCCATTCTCCATTCTCCATTCTCCTGCAACTAGAAAACCATAAAATTTTCATTCTCCTCCTTTGCACTATTGATTTTTTTTCTATGTTCTCCCCCATTGACAATAAACCCAAAGAACCTACATGTGTACGTGTAGAGCTTAAAACACACTCCCCCTGGATCATATCTCCCTCATAAACCTGCATCATATTCACAAACAGATTAAAATAGTTAACACAACTGGGGAGAGAGGAATATTTGTAACCTCCTCATGAACTGGGAGGTGGTTGAACACCGAGGTTCAACCGATGTTTCTCGAACACATGTGCTGCCAATGGTTTGGTCAAAATGTCAGCTACTTGGTCATGAGTTCCAACATGATCCATTTTAATTACGCCTTGTTCAACTCTTTCCCTGATGAAGTGATATCCGATTTCAATATGTTTTGTACGAGAATGCTGAATAGGATTCTTTGTAAGATCGATCGCGCTCTTGTTATCACAGTAAAATACCATTGGTTGTTTCACCTCATCACCAATATCAGTCAGTTGCTGGTTCATTCACAATAGCTGAGTGCAAGCCTTTGTAGTAGAGATATACTCTGATTCAGCAGTACTAAGAGAAGTACTTTCTTGTTTCTTACTCAACCAGCCCACACATTTCTTGCCAATAAAGAATGCTCCACCACTCGCGGACATTCTATCTACCGCATCTCCAGCCTATTCAGCATCAGAAAATGTTGATAGTTCATTGTCTCTTCCTGCAGCAAAGTATAAGTCATAATTGTGAGTACCTTGAATGTACTTCATGATTCTTTTAACCGTCACCATATGTTCTTCTTTCAGATTACTTTGAAAGCGGGCAGCTAAGTATGTTGTAAAGACGATATCTGGTCGTGTTGCAGTCAAGTATAATAGGCTTCCAATGATTATCCTGTACATGGTGGGATCTACAAAAGTTCTATCCTCATGCTTTCCAAGTTTAGTGCCAACCGCAATCGGAGTCGACATTGGTTTGGAGTCATGCATATTGAATTTCTTCAACCCTCTTGCATACTTTGCCTGAGAAATGAAAGTGTGATCCTTTTTCTGTACCACTCGCAACCCTAAGAAGTATGTGAGTTCACCAATCATAGACATTTAAAATTCTGATTTCATGTGATTGACAAATTCTTCCACTGATCTTTATCTGCTTCCACCAAATATAATATCATCCACGTATACCAGCACTATAAATTGATCTTCGTTTGAATTCTTCACATAGAGATTATGGTTGACACCTCCTCTTTTAAATTTGAGCTTCTTCAGATAGGAATCCAGACGAGAATACCATGATTGTGGTGCCTGCTTCAGACCATAGAGAGCCTTTTTCAATCTACAAACCTTCATTTCATCATTACTGATTAGAAAACCTACTGGTTGTTCAATGTAGACTTCTTCAAGAACACCATTTAGGAATGCTGTTTTGACATCCATTTGATAAACTTTGAATAGCCATAGTAAGGAAAAGCCTGATCGACTCTAGTCTCACCACTGAAGCAAATGTTTCTTCGACATCAATTCCTTTAATATGTGCAGAACCTGTACACATTAGACATGCCTTGTTTCTGATCACATTTCCATGCTCATCAAATTTGTTTTGAAGATCCATTTGGTTCCAATCACATTGCGGTTTTCAGGTCTATTAACAAAATCCTATGTCTGGTTCTTGTCAATCTGATCGAGTTCTTCATTCATAGCTTTAACCCATGATTTATCTTTCACAGTTTTTTCAAATGAGGTTGGTTTCACAATTGATAGGAAGACAGACTGTGCATTATTCTTCATTCTTCTTGTCTGTGTGGGTGTCGTCCAATCCCCAATAATGTCGGATTGATCAATTTCTGCTCTTCTATTTCTCCTATGAGGTTAAGATGAATAATTCTTCACCCATCATTTCTTTTTTTGATTCTTCTTCTGAATCATCATCGTTTTGCAACCTCTAAATGTTTTGCACGCCTTCCTTTACTTTTGCATTTGAATTTGTTCCATGTCCAATGTCTTCTTCACCTTTTATCTTATTAGCATAAGAGATCCTCGAAGTATTTGTGGTCTTATTTTCAATGATCTTAACATCACTGCTTTCCACAATTTTTCCAAGGTAATTATTGAAACATTTGTAGGCTTTGCTCTTCATTGAATATCCAAGGAATATTTCTTCGTCCGCAGCATCACCATACTTCCCTTGATTTCTTTCTTTATTTCGGATGAAACATTTACTTCCGAAAACACGAAAATACTTCAAAGAGGGTTTCCTTCCACGCCACAACTCATATGGGGTCTTCGTTTCTCCCATATAAATCCCTGTTCGATTTTGAGTATACACTGCAGTTTGAACAACCTCTTTCCAGTAATGACGAGAGATACGACTCTCAATTAGCATAGTTCTAACCATATTGTTCACCTGTTGATTCCTACGTTTAACAACTCCATTTTGCTGTGGAGTTCTCACAGCATCCACCTCATGTTGTATTTCATGTTTCTCCAGGTAATTTTCAAATTCAATGGATGTGTATTCCCCTCTATTGTCAGACCGCAGAACCTTGATTGTCCGTCCAGTATCATTCTCGACTATTCGACGATAAGTTTTTATGCAATCAAGCACTTGCCGTTTCTTGTGTATAACCATCACATAAGCCATTCTACTATAATCATCAATAAAAAGAACGAAGTACCTTTCTCTATTTGTTCCAGCAACATTTATCGGACTACATACGTTTGTATGGATGAGATCAAGAAGATTTGATGCCTTTTTCTTCTTTGGTCGATATGAACTGCAGTCCAACTTCCCTCGTATGCAAGCATCACAAGCCTTTTCCCATTCACGCTTCAGATTGGGGATATTCATGACTTTCTTCAGCTTAGATATCTTTTTCATGTCTTGTTGATTAATGTGCCCCAACCTCCGGTGCCGCAAGTTGTTTTCTTCTTCAACAGTTAAGTCGCAAATATTCTCTCTACTATCAACCTGATATAAGTTGCCATTCGTTCTGTAACCTTTCATGAGTGAATTCTCTGTCTTTCCTTTTATAGTGCACCCCTTTTGACTGAACGCCACTATAAGTCCCGAGTCACAGAGTTGACTTGTAACGATCCGACTCTTTAGCACAGGTACAGATCGTTAGTTTTTCTTTCGAATCTTTCCTTTAAGCTTGTTTAATGTGTGTAATGTTCTAAGGAAGGTCCGGGGAGTGTCCGGGGTTGGTTCGGAGCCCGAGAGTTTGAGAAATGGACTTGCAGACAGGGGCGCACGGCCTGCGCACGGTTTGGGTAAACCGTGCGGCCTTTGGTCTGGAAGCAAGGAGGTATGCACGGTTTGCGCACGGTTTGGGTAACCCGTGCGCCTAACCCGTGCGCCTAACCCGTGCGACCCTTTTTCTGGAGGCAGGGAAGTGCGCACGGTTTGGTAAACCGTGCGCCTAAACCGTGCGACCCTGTTCTGGGTGAATTTACAGTTTTGCCCTTAAATATCTTTAAGGCCTTAAGCCTTTCATTTTTTATTCCTGCGGACAGAACTCAGGGGAGGACCTCTTTTTGAGCTCCAAACCCTCTCCTCTCTCAATCTCTTGTCGTTTCTTCATCCGGCGACCGTTCTTCGATCCGTCGAAGGCGTTGAATCACCCAAGGTAAGGCTTACCACACCTAAGCCTCTTTCCTCGGTAAATTTTGCCTTCCGTCTTGTTATTTTGATGCAGGCTCATATGCCCTATTTTCAGGGCATTGGACTGGAACTTAGATCTCTTCCAATCTACTGCGAATTTGAGGTCGATATCAAGCGAGCCTACGCCTACAGCTCTAAGGTAGGTGGTCACGTGGTTTCCATTTTGGGTTTTCGCCTTATTGAGTTATTGTTGTCGTGCCGTGGTTTGTCTTTCGCCAAACCCCGTATTTATAATGACTGCTTCATATCTAAATGACCCGTGTGGCATAAGAGTAATGAATCAAACCTTGTTAGGGTGTTTGGATTTGTTGTGGACCGGGAGTGGTCAACCATAGGAGTTATGCCTTGAGAATTGGCCCCTTTTTACCTTTGAACCTTAATGAAATGTCTTGAAAGGGCATTTGCCATGTTAGGCAAATGAGATGACTTGGTTAGAGGTTGGCTAGGATGAGAGAGCCTGAAACCCTTTATTGAATTGAAATGTATGTATGCCATGCTTTGTTTATGTGATATTATAAGAAGGATATGCCTTGAAATGCTAATGTGATATGATATAAGATGGTTTGCCTTATATAACGTGCTGTGAATGGTTATGCTTTGCTGTGTTGACATGCTTGTGATAACCCGTGTGTGGGCGGGAGGCATTCTTACCCCGTGCCCGATAAATCTCAGTGCTTGAGGACGAGAGACATTTATACCTCGTGTCCATATAACCTTTACGGGTGGGAGGCATTTCTACCCCACGCCGGTTACAGTGATTGAGGATGAGAGGCATTTATACCTCGTGCCCATATAACCTTTACGGGTGGGAGGCATTTCTACCCCACGCCGGTTACAGTGCTTGTGGACGAGAGACATTCATACCTCGGGCCAGTGATACCCTATATCTAGGTACTTATACCTCTGGTGATTGTTCAGAATCCCAGCCATGAGATGAAGCAGGTAGACCCGCCAGGTGTCCTTCCGGAACCTGAGCGGGAGGGTTGTTTATTTACTTTGCTTTACTTACTTGCAGTCTATTACTCACTTTGCTTGCGAAGACCTATTTGGATTACACGTAGACATCGTTGGTGGTGGCCTACTGAGACTTGTCTCACACCCTACCCGGGCGGCCTCTTGGGTACCCGTGTAGACTTTACTGCTGCAGGTACTAGTAGGGGCAAAGGCCCAGCTTCAGGTTGTTGATACATGTATGTTCTAGCTGGAGATCCAGAGCAGAGGATCGAGCTTGGCTAGAGATGCTCGTGGACTACTTTTGTTCTTTTTGTATCATTGTATAGCATGCTTGTCTTCTATTTCCATTGTACTAGCATGCCATGCATTCATTTTGTATCAGACACTGCCTGTGTGGTTTTGTATATTTATCAGGGTTTCCTTACTTCTGTTGTTTGGTTGTATGTTTCCCCTTTTCTCCTGTTATTCCATTGATCGTGCTTCTGCTATTTCTATTACATTGCTGCTATTCCGCTGTGCACTCTGACATGGGGGTACAGTTTCCCCACCGACTTACCATTACACCCCCGCTGCTAGTCGGCAGCCCCTGGCCTATGGGGAGACGAGCGAGGGGTCATGTGGCCAACCGGGCTCGGCGCTCGGGTTGAGGGGCAGCCAGGTCCGGGATGTCACAAAGTGGTATCAGATGTTTTCTTTCTTTCTTGCCTTACTATTTAGCGACGATAGACTCGGAGACTGGGAACGCTTAGGGACTTAGTTATAAGTCGTGCTTGGGCGTCGCGAACCCATGTACGGGGAAAAGACCAAGTTGCCTAAATTATGGTGTTATTGATTTTGCTATTTACTGTTGATACTGTTTCACCGTTGGGTGTTTCACATGTCTTGTGATGTTATTGAGATTTGCAATGTTGAAATTTGGATTTCATGGTTCGACCCAATGAAATGAGGGTTATGCAGAGCATGCATCACGATAGACACAATATGATTAGGCCATGCATATTACCATGCCACGTTTAAATTTTGAGCGAGCATTGCCTGTTGTTTATTGCCATGCCTTGGTTATATGTGTGCCTTTGTGCTAGCCCTTCATGCTTGTTGTGGATTGAGGAATGATGTGGTTTAGTGGGTGTCACTCTTTGGTTCATAAGGTGTATGGACCCTTATGGATCGAAAAAAAATGACATTCCAACTAAACCAATCTTTTGTATAAAAGGAAATTTAAATGCTTGATTAGTGCTAGTAAATGAGAAATGACATTCAAGTGTGTGTCATCTTTCAGTTCATGAGGAGTATGGGCCCTTATGGGTTGGGAAATGCCATATCACTGGATTAAGTTAAATTTGAAAAGCGGCATGTTTTACTAAGAGTTTCTATGGGTGTGGAGAGGTGATCTTAGGGGTAGGAAGGCTTAGTACCTGTCCTAGCTTCTAGAGTTCAGCCTTTATTTTTTTTGTTGGTTCCTTCTTTTGAGACGTTCGTTTGGCATTGTAGCACTATGCCTCCGAGATGTCCTCGAGTCGCGCGTGTCGAAGGCGGCGACGATTACGTTCCTGAGGTGGCGGGCCCGGAGCCGCCAATTGATCTTCCTGTCGAGCCACCTGTGGCTCCGCTTGCTATTCCTGAGACGGGCGCCGATGCCTAGTTCTGTGAGAACTTCTTGCGTATGATGCAGAATATGCAAGGTGGAGTGCGACCTGCCCTGAGTATGGCAGAGTTGACCCGCGAGTTTCAGTCGCAACATCCTCCTACATTTACGGGAGATGGCGGACCACTTGCTGCGAAGTCCTGGTTGGAAGCTATTCTAACCATTTTTGAGCACCTTGAGACACCTCCAGAGCGGAGGGTCAAACTCGCAGCTTATATGCTATGTGGTTCAGCCAGGAGGTGGTGGGATGTCATCACCCAGTCGGGACAGCAGAGAGATATGATTTGGACTGATTTCTAGACCGTCTTCTATGATTATTTTTTCCCCAGACTTTGAGGGCTGACAGAGCTAGGGAGTTTATGAATCTGCAACAAGGGACCATGACAGTCATGGAATATTCGTCCCGTTTCACTGAGTCACAGCGTTTTGCTTCTACACTAGCTGCTGATGATCTCACGGCCGCTAAGCGTTTTAAGGATGGGCTGTGTTACGCCATCCGGTCGCAGGTTAACGTGTTCAGGTTGACGACCGTCTCGGAAATTGTTAATCAGGCACTGATCACAGAGAGGAACTTGAGAGAAGCGGACTGTGTGAACCAGGGCGGTTCGACACCGAAGGGTTCTAGTGGATCTGCTTCTGGGAAGAAGCGGCGTTTTGAGGACTCTCGCGGTGTTAGTGGTGGTCAGACCCTTTTCTCAGGTGGTACTCCTATCTGTCACCAATGTGGGGTGCTAGGATATATGAAGATGCAGTGTACGCGAAATCTAGTGGAGTGCAGAGGTTGTGGTAGGTTGGGTCATCTCCACCGCTTCTGCAGGACTTTTCCCTCAGGGTCCAGTGAGCAGGGATCTTTACCTACTCCACGATCTGGTGCTGGATCGGCAGGATCATGTCAGTCAAGCGGCTGGAATACCGTCGGTCGAGATCAGGCCGTGGCGGTAGTCGAGGCAGAGGTAATCAGGCGTATGACTCTCAACACCAGCAGGGCGGGTCTGCTCAAGTTAGCCAGGCTGTGACTCAGGGCCGTGGTGCCGGCCAGTTGTATGCAGTCGAGCCTACGCCGCAGGAGCAGTACGCCGGACCATCTACTGTACGAGGTACGATTCTAGTTGCCTCTACGTTAGTATTTGCTTTGTTTGATACAGGCGCTTCTCACTCTTTTATATCGGAGGTGATTATCGGAAGTTTGGGCCTCGACGTTGAGTCATATCATGGTATGATCACGTTAGATACCCCGTTAGGTATCCGTTCAGAGGGCGTTCGTCGTTGTCAGAATTGTCCCCTTGAGGTGGGCGGTTGCCTTTTCTTGTGGAACCTGTATGTTCTGGATATGACAGGTTTTGATGTAATAATCGGGATGGACTGGTTAGTTCCCTATAGAGCCCGGATTGACTGCTATCGTCGGAGGGTGGTGTTTACGTCACCAGAGGGCGACACGTATATGCATAAGGGAGAATGAGATCTTAGTGCGACACGAGCGGGACCGTAACACCAGAGTTTAGGTGGTGTCACGACACAGGTTGCTAGTCTTTATCTCGATAACCAAGGGTTACAACCCTCTGTTTATCCTCCCGTGTTGGAGCGTTTCAGTGATGTCTTCCTTGATGATTTCTCTGGTCTACCTCCAGTGCGAGAGGTGGAGTTTACTATTGAGCTTTTACCAGGAGCAACACCAGTGACCATTCCTTCTTATAGGATGACACCTAAGGAACTTCTGGAGCTTAAGAGTCAGTTGGAAGACCTGGAAGCAAAAGGCTTTATACGTCCCAGTACTTCTCCTTGGGGATCACCGGTTCTTTTTGCCAAGAAGGCAGATGGTACCTTTCGTCTTTGCGTGGATTATCGTAAGTTGAATCAGCTGACTATTAAGAATCGGTATCCTTTACCTCGAATTGACGACCTCTTCGATCAACTCCGAGGAGCGAAGGTGTTTTCAAAGATAGATTTGAGGTTGGGCTATCACCAGGTGCGTGTTAGGACTTCAGACATACCTCGCACGACGTTCAGGAGCAGGTATGGTCTCTATGAGTACCTAGTCATGCCGTTTGGGCTTACGAATGCACCTGCAGTGTTTATGGCTCTTATGAATCAGATTTTTCACCCTTACCTTGATTCTTTTGTGGTTGTATTTGTGGATGATATCTTAGTCTATTCACGCTCGAGACACGACCATTCAACTCATCTTGAGATCGTGCTGAATACACTAAGAGAGCATCAGCTTTATGCTAAGCTCAGTAAATGCCACTTTTGGATAAATAAGGTTCACTTTCTGGGTCACATTATCTCTGAGTCAGGAGTTTCAGTTGACCCTGAGAAGGTGAGAGCTGTAATTTCTTGGGAGCAGCCCAAGAACGTCTTTGATATCAGGAGTTTCTTGGGGCTTGCTGGATATTATAGGCGGTTCATTCAGGACTTTTCACGCCTAGCAGCACCGCTTACAACTTTAACCAAAAAGGGGGTGAGATTCGATTGGTCAGAACCTTGTGAGGTAGCTTTTCAGGAACTGAAGGACAAACTAACTTCAGCACCAATATTGATCTTGCTGGAGCCAGGCAAAGCTTATACGGTCTATTGTGACGCATCAGGTATCGGGCTTGAAGCTTTCTTGATGCAGGACGAGCAATTCGTTGCGTATGGTTCTCGTCAGTTAAAGCCTCATGAACGGAATTATCCAACGCACGACCTCGAGCTCGCAGTAGTTGTACATGCATTACGCTGTTGGAGACACTATTTGTTGGGAGAGCATTTTGTGGTATTCATTGACCACAAAAGCTTCAAATATATCTTCACTCAGCGGGATTCAAATCTCAGGCAACGCAGGTGGGTCGAGTACCTGCAATCCTTTGATTTCGAACTGGCCTACACTCCTGGGAAAGGAAATTCAGTAGCCGATGCACTAAGTCGAAAAACTCAGTCGCAAGTGGTTCGAGGATCTAATGAGGAGTGGAAGCTGATAGCCCTATTTTCGGAGATGCAAGTTGAGGTTCAAGAGGGTCGGGATCAAACCGTTCTCTCAACCTTAGCGATGACGTCTACTCTTTTGGAACGGGTCAGGGCTAGACAGTTATCAGATCCGGAAGGCCTTGTTCTACGAGAGAGTGTCGCTGGTGATGCCTCTACGGATTGGACCGTGGATGAGGGTGATACTTTATTGTTCCGTGGGCGTGTATGGGTCCCAACAGACATCAGAGAGGAGCTGATGAGGGATTTCCACGCCTCAGCCTGGGCAGTTCACCCAGGCATCACCAAAATGTATCGTGATTTGCGACGGCAGTACTGGTGGCCTAGTATGAAACGGGAGATAGCCGGTTTTATCACGCGCTGTTCCACCTGTCAGCAAATGAAGGCGGAACATCGACGTCCGATAGGGTTTTTGCAGCCGTTGTCCATTCCGGAATGAAAATGGGACGATGTTTCTATGGACTTTGTAACCGGTTTACCCAGGTCACCTCGTGGCAATGATGCAGTATGGGTTATCGTCGACCGTCTGACGAAGGTTGCACATTTCTTACCTGTGCGGGAGACCTTCACGGCTGATGACTTGGGAAGACTGTATGTCAAGGAGATAGTGCGCCTTCATGGAGCACCTCGTTCTGTTGTCTCGGACAGAGATCCTCGTTTTACATCTCGGTTCTGGCAGGGTTTACAGAAGGCCTTGGGTACGCAGGTACTCTTGAGCACGGCCTATCACCTGCAGACTGACGGGCAGACCGAGCGGACTATACAGGTACTAGAGGATATGTTACGTGTCTCTGTTCTCGATTTTGGAGGTTCATGGGAGAAACACATTCCTCTTGTTGAGTTCAGTTATAACAATAGCTTCCAGGCTACCATTGAGATGACTCCCTATGAAGCCTTATATGGGAGGCCTTGTCGCTCGCCTTTGTGCTGGCTTGAAGCAGGGGAGACAACTATTCTAGGACCACGTCTTGTGCAGGAGACTACAAAGCAGATACAACTTATTAGGAAGCGTATGCAGACAGCTCAGTCTAGACAGTACAGTCTAGACAGCAAGCCTATTCTAACAAGCACCGGCGACCTCTTGAGTTCGAGGTCGGGGACCGGGTTTTCTTGAAGGTCTCACCCAGGTTGGGGCAGAGACGTGTACGGAAGCAGAGTAAACTCTCACCGAGGTTCGTAGGACCCTTTGAGGTGATGAAGCGGATCGGGCCAGTAGCTTACCAGCTTGCACTTCCGCAGAGATATCAGGCCATGCACGATGTTTTTCATGTATCTCAGCTACGCCGGTACTTTTCAGATCCGACTCATGTTTTTCAGCTTGATGAGGTTGAACTGGATGTGGATGCTTCCTTTGAGGAATATCCGATGCGAATTGTTGACCGGAGCGTGAAGACACTCCGTGGTAGGTCCGTTCCTCTTGTATGGGTACTATGACAACACGGTCGGGTATAGGACGGGACCTGAGAGTGAGATGCTGATGTACGTTCTCAATGGTCAGAGCTTTTCATTGATGACACCTCTGTACCCTCGAGAGGCCAACTCGGGGACGAGTTACTTTAAGGAGGGGAGGTTGTAACGACTCGACTCTTTAGCACAGGTACGGATCGTTAGTTTTTCTTTCGAATATTTCCTTTAAGCTTGTTTAATGTGTGTAATGTTCTAAGGAAGGTCCGGGGAGTGTCCGGGGTTGGTTCGGAGCCCGGGAGTTTGAGAAATGGACTTGCTGACAGGGGCGCACGACCTGCGCACGGCTTGCGCACGATTTGGGTAAACCGTGCGGCCTTTGGTCTGGAAGCAGGGAGGTGCGCACGATTTGCGCACGGTTTGGGTAAACCGTGCGCCTAACCCGTGCGACCCTTTTTCTGGAGGCAAGGAAGTGCGCACGGTTTGCGCACGATTTGGTAAACCGTGCGCCTAAACTGTGTGACCCTGTTCTGGGTGAATTTACAGTTTTGTCCTTAAATATCTTTAAGGCCTTAAGCCTTTCCTTTTTCATTCCAGCGGACAGAACTCAGGGGAGGACCTCTTTTTGAGCTCCAAACCCTCTCCTCTCTCAATCTCTTGCCGTTTCTTCATCCGGCGACCGTTCTTCGATCCGTCGAAGGCGTTGGATCACCTAAGCCTCTTTCCTCGGTAAATCTTGCCTTCCGTCTTGTTATTTTGATGCAGGCTCATATGCCCTATTTTCAGGGCATTGGACTGGATATCAGATCTCTTCCAATCTACTGCGAATCTGAGGTCGATATCAAGCGAGCCTACGCCTACAGCTCTAAGGTAGGTGGTCACGTGGTTTCCATTTTGGGTTTTCGCCTTATTGAGTTATTGTTGTCATGCCGTGGTTTGTCTTTCACTAAACCCCGTATTTATAATGACCGCTTCATATCTAAATGACCCGTGTGGCATAAGAGTGATGAATCAAACCTTGTTAGGGTGTTTGGATTTGTTGTGGACCGGGAGTGGTCAACCATAGGTGTTATGCCTCGAGAATTGGCCCCTTTTTACCTTTGAACCTTAATGAAATGTCTTGAAAGGGCATTTACCATGTTAGGCAAATGAGATGACTTGGTTAGAGGTTGGCTAGGATGAGAGAGCCTGAAACATTTTAATGAATTGAAATGTATGTATGCCATGCTTTGTTTATGTGATATTATAAGAAGGATATGCCTTGAAATGCTAATGTGATATGATATAAGATGGTTTGCCTTATATAACGTGCTGTGAATGGTTATGCTTTGCTGTGTTGACATGCTTGTGATAACCCGTGTGTGGGCGGGAGGCATTCTTACCCCGTGCCCGATAAATCTCAGTGCTTGAGGACGAGAGACATTTATACCTCGTGCCCATATAACCTTTACGGGTGGGAGGCATTTCTACCCCACGCCGGTTACAGTGATTGAGGACGAGAGACATTTATACCTCGTGCCCATATAACCTTTACGGGTGGGAGGCATTTCTACCCCACGCCGGTTACAGTGCTTGTGGACGAGAGACATTCATACCTCGGGCCAGTGATACTTGTATGTATGTGAGAAGCATGGACGAGAGACATGTTTACCTCGTGCCAGTGATACCCTATATCTAGGTACTTATACCTCTGGTGATTGTTCAGAATCCCAGCCATGAGCTGAAACAGGTAGACCCGCCAGGTGTCCTTCCGGAACCTGAGCGGGAGGGTTGTTTATTTACTTTGCTTTACTTGCAGTCTATTACTCACTTTGCTTGCGAACACCTATTTGGATTACACGTAGACATCGTTGGTGGTGGCCTATTGAGACTTGTCTCACACCCTACCCGGGCGACCTCTTGGGCACCCGTGTAGACTTTACTGCTGCAGGTACTAGTAGGGGCAAAGGCCCAGCTTCAGGTTGTTGATACATGTATGTTCTAGCTGGAGATCCAGAGCAGAGGATCGAGCTTGGCTAGAGATGCTCGTGGACTACTTTTGTTCTTTTTGTATCATTGTATAGCATGCTTGTCTTCTATTTCCATTGTACTAGCATGCCATGCATTCATTTTGTATCAGACATTGCCTGTGTGGCTTTTGTATATTTATCAGGGTTTCCTTACTTCTGTTGTTTGGTTGTATGTTTCCCCTTTTCTCCTGTTATTCCATTGGTTGTGCTTCCGCTATTTCTATTACATTGCTGCTATTCCGCTGTGCACTCTGACATGGGGGTATAGTCTCCCCACTGACTTACCATTACACCCCCGCTGCTAGTCGGCAGCCCCTGGCTTATGGGGAGACGAGCCAGAGGTCATGTGGCCAATCGGGCTCGGGGCTCGGGTTGAGGGGCAGCCGGGTCCGGGACGTCACATGACTCACACTAAGGAGACTGTGACGCAAACCATCCACATAAAGAACTTCAGTTTTCTTAAGTTCGTCAGTCGCCAGTTCTGTACTTCCACTGCCTTTGATCTTCAAAGCACCATCATTGCTGAACCCTGATTGCTCCATCAACCATTTTCTTTACATTTTTCAATAAATCTGCATTTCTTGTCATAATGAGCATCCGATGTCAAGAATCCAGGTGCTGCTATTCTTTGTAGCTTTGAGAGCGACTTCTGCAGGATTGGATCTCTCGATTTTCTTCTTTTCCTTCCATGAAATGTTAGATTGAGTGAAGGATAGTGATGACATTTCGAATCTCTTTTCCATGTGCACGGGTTCATCATACTCATACTCTTCTGAAAACCTGTTTATAAGAGCAACATTGTCTGGTTGGCGAATATTGACTTGTCTCTGAGTTCTGTATGTATTGTTCCTGTTTTTCCTTTGTCTGCAATAAACAACTTTATGTCCAAAGTTAGAACAATGAAAACAGTATTCATAAAAACTATTTCTTCTATAAGATGAAGGATATTAATTCGTTCTCCTTTGTTGACTTCCTAGCTCTTCCCCATTCAAATAGCTCATTGCTTTTTCAGTATGACATGGTAGATATCCACAAAATTGACATTTCATAAGAGGAAATGTCTAATGACCCACTTATTCCCATTGGTTTGAGAATACAATAAATCATTACTAGGCCTTAAGCGACATCCCCAAGATCCAAAGGCTGACAATAAATGCCGAAGGGTTTCAAATACAAATGGGAGGCGATTTACCCTTTAAGAAATAAAACCATTAGCCAACAACCATAGCCAACCAAACACCATATGATGCATGAACTAAGGAAGACAAATCAACAACTTGTTTTATAACCATAACCAAACTAAGTGTACCACAGCGGAAGACAAATTACTATCAAAGCAACAACAGAAGATAACTATACGAACTCCAAGACAACTCCAAGACAACCACAAGACTCCATTCTCCACAAGCTCCATGCTCCAAAATCACCACACAACCCATGTATCACAAGGTGGTGCTAAATACGTGTGATACTTTACCTTGGCCCATGTCCTGGAAGATAGCATTTGCAAAAGCACCAAAGTGCCAAAACAAGGGTGAGTATAAAACTCAGTAGGTTTTCCCCAATGACTTCCCTACTCACGCCACTAGGATAGAAAGTTTAGCAACATTTATATCAAACATTTTATATAAAACAATTTCCCAAAACAGTTTATAACTAAATATAAACAAGCTTTAAAACTATTTAAAACCAAAAGTGCACAAGTGCTATTTCAACAATTTTCCAGCTAGTCATACTTCTAGAAAAACAACTAAACAAAGCTTTAAAACCATTTCTCATTATCACTTTGGCATAACCATCCCATGGTTCACATCACATCCACACATGCATGCTTCGTTTGACAGTTCCATACTCATGAGCAGTCTCTCGTCCAATCACCTTGTGTCCCACTGACACACACCTCCGATCCAGGGTCACACACCTTGTACCCCACTGGTACACGTCCCTTATTTAGGGGCACGTCGAACATGAACCCACACAACCCATATATGCCAAAACCATTCAAATAAACCAATTCAAACCATTTCAATTTTACCATTCTTTTATTGAAAACCATTAAGCAAACCAATTCCAAACACCCATTTCATTTCAATAAAACCATTCCTTTCATTGAAAACCCTTTCATCAAATCCATTTGTCATAATTCCAGCAAAATCCCATTTCAAAACTTCATTTTAAAATCAAGAATCAAACACTTTATTCACAAGCACCAATTTTCCAGATTTCCACAACCATCACCAAAAAGGGTTTCAATCAATCATTAAGCAACCAATTCACAATCAAATCCATACAAAACAATCAATTTGAAACCATGCCATTCAGTTCTACTAAGAGGAGTCGAGAGTGAAGCCACCTACCTCGAAGGTTTTGAAAAAAACCACAAACAGATGAAAAACGCTCACAGAACTGGGTAAGAATTCCCCGAAACCGCCTTAGATCTCTTCTCCTACCAACAACATGACCAAATTTTATCATATTTGGCATCCACAAACTTAGATTTACCTATAACGGGTGTAGATCTGAGAATCCGAGAAGAGTGGAGAAGTAGATCTAAGTAGATCTAAGGAAACGATCAAGAACGATGAAGAACGATCACATACCTTAAGAATCCGGCTTCGAATCACCAAGGGAAGCTTTCAAATCGCCTCCAGATCGATGAGAAAACCTTCTTTGGCCTTAGGAGAAGCAAAATCTTGAGTTAGAGCCGGTTTGGGGCAAAAACGAGTGGATTAAAGGCAAAGCCGACCTAAATCCATTTTTTAAGGAGGTGGTTTTTAACCCATGCATGGTTAGTCCGCACGGTTAGGCAAACCGTGCGCTAACCGTGCGTTAGCTACTGCCTTACAAATCACGCTGCACGACCTCCTCGCACAGTCTCCCTCACCGTGCGCACACCGTACTGAAGCTACTGTCCAAAATTTGCAACTTCGCACGATTTCTACTAGGCTTTCCGCACAATTTGGACAAACCATGCACCTCTCCTTTGGCCCCAAAAACTTATTGAAAGTTCGCCAAGCTCTCCCATCCTTCACCCTTACACTTTATAAACATAAAAAGCACAACGTAAGGGTTACATACCAGAAACCGAGGGTACTACAAAATGTCTTCTCACTTCTATTCCTCCCCATGTCTCCTTAGGAAAATAGTTTGACTACTAATTATTTTGGGAAACTTGTGGATAGGATTCAGTTCTTCTTTTAGTTTGATTTGAGGCTCTCTTTGTTAGGACTTCAAGTGACTTTGCGATATGTTCAACTTTCGATTTTCCTTTGCTTTGGTTTATTTTATTACCAGCCTTTGATGTTTCAGCATCACAACCAATTCTACTATTGCCCATGCATGTGGATCTTTGATCATTCAAAACCCTTTCTACTTCATCAGGACCACACTTAGCTCTCTCCAGCAGCTCAACATCTGGGAATCTTCCAAATTGTATTTTCTTTGTTTCTCTTGAATTTGATTCAATTTCAAGTTTACTCCTAAGAGTTTCAAGACCTTCAACAGTCTTGGACTTCTCCTCCAGTTAGGATGCAAGGTCATTGATGACCTTTGCCCGTTATTCAATTTTGAGTTTCAGTTCTACTACATCTTTTGTGCTTTCAAAGGTTGTTGAATGTTCTTTTACAACTTCTTCCAGTCGATCAATTTCGGCTTCAAGTCGATCAACATATTTTGATGATTCTTCCACAACTGCTCTCCACTTTTTTACTTCTGTTATTTTGATTCTCAAACTTATCAAGAGCATCCTCAAGTTGCAACTTGAGATCAAAATCAACAATCAACTGATTATCTCTAGCTTTATCTTTTGATGGTTCTGACTTTTCAACTGTAGCCATCGTAGACGCTTGGGTTCCAAATTTAAACTCTGGTTCTTCCTCAAAAAATTCATTGTCATCAACTTTTTCTTTCCAGACAAAACTCTTTCTCTGTAATTTCTTTTCAGATTTGAGGTCTCCCTTTTGAGAAAACTTTTTCTGAGGCTTCTGCGAGTTTTCAACTTCATTTTCTTCATCATCGAATTTTCTTAAGCACCGAGAGGCAATGTGCCCATCTCTACCACAACGAAAACATGCCAAAGGTAGCTTTCCTTCAAATCTTCCTTTTCCTCTCTTGAATTTCTTTGCAAAGAGAGAAAGAAGTTCATCTTCCTCATTATCTTTGTCAACACCATCTCCAGAAATCTCAAGTTTTTCCATGGCTTTGAAAGCCATCTTCTTGCTTACTCGACTTGTTGCATCCTTTGATTTGACTCTCATTTCATATGTCACCAGACTGCTCAACAAATCATCCAAATAAAGTTTAGAAAGATCCCTTTCCTCAAGGGCTGACACTTTGGGATTATAGAGAGGTGAAAGTCTTCTTAAGATTCTCTTCACAATGTCAATGTCTTTGATTTCTTCGCAAGTCCTCATATTGCTTGAACAACTTCAGTGATTCGATTAAAAAAGGTATCTGCATTTTCATCAGGATGCATTTTCAGATCATCAAACCTATTGTGCAAAACTTGAAGATTCGCCTCCTTCACTTTGTTGTCGCCTTTATATATATTTTCTAGTTTTTTCCACATAGACTTCGCTGAAGTGCCACACATCACCTTCAGATAGATTTGATCAAATAGAGCTGTAATAAGGACATTTTGTGCTTTGTTATCTGCATCAAGCATTTTTCTGTTTGTTTCAGTCATAGACAGTCCTGTCGCATCAATGACCTGAATCCCTTGTGCGGTAGCAAAGAGCACTTTCATTCCAAGAGATCTTAAATGAGATCTCATCCTGTTCTTCCAAATTTGGAAGTTGCTTCCAACAAAGAGAGGGACTCCTTTGACATTTACTGAGTTCTCCATGGCAACAAAGATGGACAAATTTAACACCAGCAACCTGACTCTGATACCACTTGAAGGGCCCCGAAACACCCTGAGAGGGGAGGGGTGAATTAGGGTGTCAACTTTTTCTTCTAAAGTGACGGATTTTGTTTCCACGTTAGTAGGAACCAGTTAAACCTGTCTGAAGAGAATGTACAAAAAACAAACAACCACATGCAAAGAGATGATACAATAATTTTATTTGGTTCACCACTAAGGGTTAGTCTAAGGAGTATATGCCGGCAGTGTGTCGGTCGTACCAAAATCTACTAATCTTCACTAGTTGTGGAATACAAGAGTTCAGATACAGTCACTCTGTGCCATACATACCGTCTTTACAAGATTTTAGGGATAACACACTACGTCCCTCGAAACACTTTCATCGACTCCCCCTAGGTAGCCTTGGATGAAGTATTACACAGTTTATCGACTTGAAGGTCGCTTTAATAGATTCGCATTAAAGTCTTTGTCCCTCTTTAGAACGAGACTCTGCTTGCACCGTAGACCTGAGTTGATGCACTTTGAATGCCTTATTCACTGAAAAACTGATATTTAAAACTGCCTATTGCGAAGCTCCTTCACGAAACCCATTACCTTCGCGAAACACCCTACCTTCGCGAAGCTCACCGAGTCAACGCAAAATACCCAGTCATCGCGAAACGCCCATTATTCAGAAGCATTAGCATCAGTCAAAACTTAACTGGTCTTTTCGCAATGTTCAAGCTCGCATAGAAACCCAGATTCGCGGAGTTTCCCTAGCTTCACGAAATCAGAGCGATTCCGGATTTTCCTTGAAAAATTTTCGTTGAAATGAAGTGGGGGTAGCCTCATATTTATAGGTTTGGCTATCGCAATGCTCCTCCGCCTCTAGCGCGTCTTTCAGGTCTTCAAAAATATCTTCATGACGCTCCTCCATTTGCGATGCTCTATCGAGATTTGTTGTTGTCGCGAAGATTTCCGTCAAACCATTGCGCACTCGCGATGCTCCAATTCTTGTAATCGCGGAGAACATCGTCACCGTTCGCGATGCTCCACATCTTCGCGAATATCATCCCAGTTTTCACGAAACTCATGCCTTTATCATATTTATGAAGAGTTGATTCCAGAAAACACCCCTTCGCGATGCTAGTTCTTCGGATTTTGAGCCAAAAAATTTGACAAACACTAGGAAACGACGCTACCTTCAACACTATTGTCAGCTTGTACCGTAAGAGCACTTGTCTTGCAAACTCCTTGATCAACCATGTGATGATTGACAATAAACACAAAGCACACTCTATTTTTAGTAAAGAACAATTTTGGTTCCAACAACTTTGAGCACCGACGCACTGAGGTCTGAGCAGAGAAATTCTCCCAACAGTCGAGCCAACCAATTGCCTTGGCACGCCACGGTCATCGCAACAATGTACTTCACTTCGCATGAAGACAACACCACCTTTTGCTTCTGTGATTGCCAAGTGATGGGTTTGTCTCAAAGGGAGAAGAACACCCCAATGGTGCTCTTGCGGTTGTCAACGTCAACGGTCATGTCGCTATCGCTAAAACCCAACATGATTGATTGACTATTTACCTTCCTTGCGTAGCGAACACCGTAGTTGCGTGTCCCAGCGATGTAGCGCAATAGGTGCTTGACTACGGCCAAGTGATCTTTGTGTGGTTCCTCCATGAACCGGCTTACGCAACCTACCACGTAGGTATTGTCTGGCAGTGTATGCACTAGGTACCAGAGGTTGCCGATGATGCTCCTGTACTGAGTGGCATCGACCAGCGGGCAGGTGCTATGCTAGACTTGCTCAGCTTCAGGCAAACCTCTATCGACACTTGGCAGGGGCTGCACTCTCCCTTGCCGCTCTTCTCTAACAACTTAGTCGCATAGGCAGATTGACATAGGGAAATGCTGTTGAGCCCTTGGTTCACTTCAATGCCGAGGTAGTAGGAGAGCAATCCCAAGTCACTCATCTGAAATAGCTTCTTCATCTCGGCCTTGAACATGCTGATGTTGGTGACGTCAGTGTCGGTGATGATCAAGTCGTTTACGTACACAGATGAGATATGCCGTTGCCACATGTGTACACAGCGTGCTCAGAGCCGCTCTTATGAAACCCAAGTGTCAGAAGGCTGGCGTAGAGCTTGGCGTTCCACGCTCTTGGTGCTTGGCGGAGGCAAAGACCTCCTCGAAGTCAATCCCTTGCTGCTGGATGTATCCCTTTGCAAGGAGCCTTGGCTTGTGCTTTGCTATTGCGCCATGCTCATCGCGCTTCACCTTGAAGATCCACTTGAGCCCAATTGGACGACCAATGAGGAGATCGATGAGCTCCCGTGTGTTGTTGTCCTCGATCGACTTCATTTCCTCAAACATTGCCTTACGCCAACACTGGTGTTGTTATTGCGCCATGCTCATCGCGCTTCACCTTGAAGATCCATTTGAGCCCAATTGGACGACGACCAATGAGGAGATCGACGAGCTCCCATGTGTTGTTGTCCTCGATTGACTTCATCTCCTCAAACATTGCCTTGCGCCAACACTGGTGTTGTTCTGCTTCGCCAAAGGAGGTTGACTCGTCGGCCGTAGTGAAATGTAGCTCACCAGGGTCAAGCTCGCGTAGTGTAAATCCAAGCGGCATTGTGGCTCCTATTTGCAAAGCGCGCTCTGGTGGGTGTGGGTAATGATCTCTGGACTCTGGTTGTGTTGTCGGTGTCTGTCGCCCCTGGTACATATAATGTAGTGTACTCGACAGTGAATGACTCATCACTACTCAACATACCTTATTCGCCATGAGCACTCCAGTCCCACTGCTCCGCCTCATCGAAGATGACGTTGTGTGTTACGTGCACGCGCTTGCTGATGGGATCGTACACACTGTACGCCTTGGATCTGAACTCAGACCCGATGAAGATCATCGACGTACTCTGGCCATCCAACTTCTTCAGGTGAGCCTTCATGATCTTGACATGTGTAATGCAGCCAAAGGTGTGGAGAAAGTGCATTGTCGGTCGTTTGCCATGTCAGGCCTCGTACAACGTCATCCCGTCAAGGCTTCGTGTCAACGCTCGGTTGAGGATAAAGACGACGATGGAGACGACCTCACCCCAGAACATCCCAAGAAGGCCCTTTGCCTTCAGCATGCTTCGAGCCACGACAACTACTGTCTGGTTGTGTCGTTCAATGACCCCATTTTGCTGTGGTGAATAGGGGGCCGTGAGTTGCCGTTGTATGCCACGTTCGACACAATATTCACAGAATTCCACTGAAGTGAACTCGCCACCGCGGTCCGTGTGAAGGACCTTTAGCTTGCGCCCTGTCTCCACCTCCATCGTGGCCTGAAAGCGTTTGGTTGTTGCTGGAGCCTGGTCCTTGCTTGCAAATAGATTGAACCACATGTAGCGGCTCATGTCATCCACGAGCAGCAGAAGAAACTGCGGGACCCAGTCACGTGGTTTGTGAAACCGGTGTCGAGGTACCATAGGCCATCATCGCGCGCCTCCTCCTGATCTAGTTGTGCGAGACATTCGCCTCGACCAGCCGTAGATGACTGCATCGTGGTTGTGGAATATTGGGGGTGGTGGATTGCGGCGGTGGGGAATCGGGCACCACGGTGCACGACCTTGCCATAAGGAGCGCATGCTCGTCGTCATCACCATGGGTTAGAAGGGCCTTAGCCTGTTTCAGCCCGCCGCGACAATTTTTGACCCAATGACCCATTTTTCCACAATAGCGACATTGGTCTCTTGAGGCATCATGGCTGCCGTCAAATCCATTGTCATCCCTTCGTGGTTATCGGCGGCGCCGGTTGCCGAACTTGGAGTCTTTGAAGAGTTCCTCCCCCGTCTATCGCCATGGGTTAGAAGGGCCTTAGCCTGTTTCAGCCCGCCGTGACAATCTTTGACCCAATGACCCATTTTTCTGCAATAGCGACATTGGTCTCTTGAGGCATCATGGTTGCCGTCGAATCCCTTGTCATCCCTTCGTGGTTATCGGTGGCGCCGGTTGTCGAACTTGGAGTCTTTGAAGAGTTCCTCCCCCATCTGTCACTCCTTCATCCGTGCAACCCACTCCTCGGTGAGGAGCAACTTCCCTCCATAGTCGATGGTGGGCGCCGACTCAAAACTGTCATCCGCCGCTTTGAGTCTCCCTGTTACCTTCTTCACAGAGAGCGTCGGGATGTCGAGAAGCGTCTCAATTAAAAGCGCAATTTGGGAGAACCTGGAGGGGACGACGTGCATGTACTTCTCAACAATCTTGTTTTGAGGCTCTGAATCGCCGATGATTGTGTGTTGGTTGACCAACCCGGTGAGTCGCATCGCGAAGTCGCCCACTGATTCGTTGTTGCGAAAAGCAATGTCTTCGTACTCCTTGCGGAGCTTCTGAGCATTGGCCTTGCGTACACGATCAATGCCGATGCGCATGGTCTTGACGGTGTCCCATGCTTCCTTGGCACTTGCTTTGACGACGAGTATAGAGATCATCTCCGACGGGACAACGCACAGGATGACCTCCAGCACCATCCGATCTTCCTGGAGTTCAGCACCACCGGTGACGGCGACATCCCAAAGTCTGCGTGCTTGGAGCATAACCTTCATCATTAAGGACGAGTCGCTGTAGTTTGCCTTCGTGAAGATTGGATACGTCGTCGATCCCCGATCTCTGATAGAGAAAATATTTTAAATTATTTTATTTTGAATTTCAATGTTTTTAATCCCACCAAAGTGTTATTTTATAGGTAGTTGTCACATTTTATGGTTTTAGTGGTATTTTGAGTTTAATTGATAAAATGACCTATTTTAGATTTTATCTGTTTTAATTTATTTCTGTATTTCAGCCAGTACTTTTTCTACACTGATTCAAATTGGAAAATTATTCTTTTTTAGGTTTCTATACATGTTGGGCTTCATTTTATTCTGTAGGGCCCAAATCTCACTCCATCATTTGAATGCCCAAATCCAGCTCACAAGGCGGGCCTCGAAAACTGTGTACATATCTGGCGAATTTTGATGTTGGACCCATATCTCATGAAGGGCTTGTCCAAAGAAGATGCAATTTAAATGGATAAAGAGAACATCCGTGGGAACAAATTCTTTAACTGTGGCACCACTTGATTCGGCCGTCGTCAAGGTCATAATGGCATGGTAATTCGGCTGAATTGGAATACAAACGGTCACCTGTCCATAATAAATTTCCAGAGTAAATGTGATATATCTCTCTCCACATGTGTCCCCAATGAAGCTCAAATTTTGTGGGTCGAAATAGGAGAAATAGATTAACAACTTTTAAGAAAGAAGTTTTCCAAAATTCGGTCATTTATGAGGAATCCACGCCCATACATTTGGTTGAGTGATTGGGATCCAAATACTTCCTCCCTTTGCCTATAAAAATGTACCCCTTATTGTTTTCAAAGTGTTGGCAACTTAGGGGTAACCTTTGTTGGCCCTTTTTAGTAGTTTAGTCTTATATTTTCTTTTCTTTTCATTCTGTAATTGCATTTCATGTTTTAATTTAAGTGTTCTCCTTTCTCTCTTGTTTTCTTCTCCCGTTTTTTTCTTCACTGTGAACTCTTATTCTCTTTATCATGAGTAGCTAACCCGAGGAAATTCCCAGGGGAATAATCCAGTGATGAACCCAAGTCTTTGAAAATTCATGCTTAATGTTTCTTATTTGCTTAGAGTTAGGCCGAAGGGGATCTTAGTGGGTAAAGCGCCTTTGTGTCTCCACTTGCCACTCGAGGTTTAACTTTCACTTCTCTAATATTTTCTCTCGATCGAGGAGGTGAATGTGCAGTCTCTCGGCGATTGTTGAGAGTATCGTATATTTACAACCATATGTAGAGGAGGATGTTCACACATACGATGGAGTGTGTTCATTAAGTAAATTTGAAACTAATAAAGAGACAATGAAGGTTCACTCGGGGTGATTCTTTCGGAAATGTCTCATTTCTTCCTAACTTCATTTTGTTTGCATTCATCGTGTTTCCCTTGTATTTGCATGTTTAATTTTAGTATTGAATTCTCAAACCATATTTCTTTTAGTTTTATTTTATAAATAAAAAAATATAAAAAAAGTGATCTAGAAGTAGTGAGTGATTGACCGCGACAACTCCTCAAGAGAATGACCTAGGTCAGCCCCTGTGCTGCATTTAGTTATAAATATTTTCGAGAGCGCATACGACAACGCTTCATCAATCTTCTTCACCTCTCGATGTACCACCAGAGAGCCGCTACCGCCGTCAACGAGGGCTCTGGGACATGCTGATGATGTCTGGGAGAGTTGGGGCGATGAGGGCTCGGAGTCCGGCATTGTGGATTAAGTCAGCCCTCTTTGATACCAAATGTTAGAAATGCTCGACCGATCAACACGAAACACAAGCGAAAGTCTTGGAAGGGGGAAGGAAAATGCTAGAATACAAGAGATGTTTTTGTGCACCACCAACTGAGATGATTCTCTGGAGAAGTTTTCATTGCTTTATACAGCTAGACGTATTTACAACGTAATTAAAACCACGTGGGAGCTTTAATGAGACCAAACCACGTTGAGCCATAGATGAGGGGGGAGGGAAAATAACAATGGAATAAATCTCCATTATTGAAATTAGTCAACATACTTTATTCACTTTAAATGCTTCCAATCTCTAGAATTTTGCTTATTTGTCATTGATCCTATGGACACACTGTATGCCAGTGTCTACATAATAGGCCGTGGTAGTCCATAAAAAAAATGGGAAACTGAAATTTTTATGGGGCAGAATCTAAAAATCAATTTCCCTTGGAACAATCACTGTAATATAATCACCATGTTTTACCAATATCAAGATCACATTCAATGACATAAAAATCTAATGTGTGAACTCAATCAAAAATTGAAAGAGCATAACGTAATGGATGAAAAAGAAATGGATGAAGTAAAAAATTCCGTAATGAAAAACCCAATGGATGTAGAAAAACACCGCATAGGTTGTTAAGCCCTTAGAAAAGGATGAAATTGATGAAGAAAAGAGTGTCACAATAATCAATTGACTCAAAGGATAGAGCGTAAATGATGATTTTGAACGTAAGAGTGAGGTTGACCTTGACGGTGAGGAGGAAGCCAATAATTCTGAATCTTTTAAAGATGGAAATTGCATGTGTAGAATATGGAAACTCTATCAATTAGTACAAGAACAAGAACTTGATGAGTCTTAGGAAGCAAATATTGTTTCCAAGTTTCTATCAAAGAAAGTCAAATCTTTTGTGTTTAGACCCTCTAAGGGTGATGTAACCGAGCCTGAGGAAGCCCTCCCATGACCTAGTTTTTCCAAAAACTATTTTCCAAGAACTCTAAATGATAAGGAAGAGTTGCAAGCTAAAGCATATGGGGATGACTCATCGTTGATTTCTCGTCATTCTGATTTCATTGATTTTGACTTGCAAATTTATTCCCCTTCTTTTGCAACTACAGAAACATCACCTGAACAGCTTGCTTTGGAGAGAGTATATTTCTTTGTGTTGGAGGAAATTTGTTTTGAAAACAGGCTGAATGATCCACTGCACATCCTGCCAAATTTTTTGGAGCTTCTGTGTGTGGAAATGAAGCTGGGAGTAGTGGATAATGGGGGAGAAAATCAATTATCACTCGTTTGATTTATATTTTTCAAAAACTAAAATGCCTTTTGATCCCCCTTGTTTTGGAAACATTTAAAGAGCACCATTAACTTAGTTTCTAGAGGTTTTTAAAGAAGAAAATACATTGGATGCCTCAACTGAAGATGAGGAGGTGGAAGAACAATTTCAAACTCCTTCACTCCCAATCATCTCCACTCTCCTCCCCTTAGATTTTTGAAATTAACAAGGGCTATTTTCTAAAGCAATTCAGGGAGATGGGTTCTACTTGAACTCATTATGGTTTAGTTTTGTTGAAACTGATTTAAAAATCACTTTCCCTTGCTTTGATTTGATAAATTCAGCACCGATCATTACCCTGGAGAGTGAAAAATAAGATGAAGAGAGGGCTCCATCAGAGGTGATGGGTTTTAAAGAATGAGTGGATCACCACTGCTTGAACTGCTACCCCTGCACCAACACGCTTTTTAGAGTTTCTTTATAAATAAAAAGAGATGCAAGCTGATGCTCTTGTGGGAGATAGAAATAGATTAAATTCACTCTATTTTGATTTCATTGAAGCCAATTTGAGATCTTATTTTCCTGGCTTTCATATTGCAAAATCAGATTTATTAGGTCATGTCTCGAAGGAAGAAGCAGTGCCTGGATAGGATAAAAAGAGTAAGAAGGGTCTATTTTTGAGATAAATGAAGGTTGCATGGGAAAGAATTTGGTGCTCCCCACTAAGGAAGAGAAGGGAGAGATGGATAGTAGCGACACCTCTCAAGCTGACGATAAAGGAGATAGCATCTACATGTTGATGTGACCCACAATGCCTTATAATTTCATTGTCAAACAGAGGGTGGGTAGCATACACAGTCAACAAGGGCACCTCACACAAAAGAGATGGAAGAATAGTGGAAGGAGACAAATGTGGTGGTTCTAGTAAGGCAAACCTCCCCACTAGTAATTTGTTTTTTTTTTTCATGTAGGCTTTAAGGCTGAAGATCGTGTTTACATGCATTGGAACCCAAATCTACTACAGTGCATAGCTTAAATAATTTCTCAGGTTAGTATTTCCTTGTATATTTCAAGAGTAGTAATGGTTATTATTGTTCTTTGTAGATACATGAAGCGGGCAGCCATTTCACACCAAATAAATACCTCAACCTGCTGCTATCTACAATAATAAATACTTCCAGGTTGTTGAATTTTTTTATTCTTAGTTTTATTAATTTTTTCTTTGTTTTTTAAAAGTTGAGGCCGAAGCCTCAGTTTATTCGGGGAAGGGGCTACGGTACAAAGAAAATCATGCAACAAGCAGTACAGGGATGAATTCGGCGAGACTCGAACTCGAGACCTCGCCGAGACCCACAGGAGCAGCTACCAACTGAGCTGCACCCTGGGGGCTTTTCTTTGTTTTTATTTGTACGTAAACCAAAGGAAGGAAAATACCAAAAGGGGACTAGTTTAAGGACATCCCCCACTTCGAAAATTACATCATGTTGTATTGTTCCACCCTTTTAATTCAAGCCTGTATTTACTCTATTTTAATCTCACCTGAAAATCAATCTGATAATACATTGAGGGTTTGTATGGAATTGTCGTGGGGTAAGTCTTCCCAT
Source organism: Viscum album (assembly GCA_963277665.1). Classification (NCBI taxonomy): domain Eukaryota; kingdom Viridiplantae; phylum Streptophyta; class Magnoliopsida; order Santalales; family Viscaceae; genus Viscum; species Viscum album. The sequence continues at coordinate 328,665,976 of OY728143.1, forward strand.
GATTTTTAGGATATTTTTCTGTGTGTGTGTTTCTTTTTCTCTCTGTGTTTTGATTCTTTATTCATGATCTGAATTCAGTGTTTTTTCCTTGTAAATTTATTTGTTGAACCTTGACTGCATAATTCATAAGACTGCTGATATTTTTATTCCCTGATTTAAACTAGAACAAGGATTTTTTGTCAATTGTGAAACCCAATATGATGATCACTACCCAATGTAAATTTCATACACCGGAGAGGTTAAAACCCTTTTTACAACTTCTTCAATGTCCCTTTGGGCGTTGTTAGGAAGTAGTTGTGGCTTCTATATAGTGGGGTCTGGCAGGTAGGGTGGGGATATGATTCATTTTGATTAATTGCTTGGCAGCTGGGAAGTGTTGGCCTTGGGAGGTCATACCTTGGCTCGTGGGAGAGTGGTCTTCTTCCATTGAGATCTTCTTCTTCCCTTCTACCTTCCTCTCCACTGTAATTCTGTTCTTCTTCCCCGCTATATTTTCTTGATTTCAGCTGCTACTGAATAGAAATAACGATGTTTTTTCTTCTCTCTCTCTCACTCATTCATTGTCCTAACATTTTGGCGACCCCACTGGGATCGCGCGCGAGCTAGAGGACGACCAGAGCTTACTGATTACTACGATCGCTGTGAGGACGATTGTTGAGAGCTTGATGAGAGGAGAGGACAAACATAGTCAGACTGTCGCTGCTGAATGGTTGACGTTCGGATGGAGTTGTTGGAACAGAAGCAGGAGGCTGATTTCCAAAAACGTTCCCCTGGGATGCAATACCATGGTGGACGCAAGCAGGAGGAACAATCTTCCGACTGGGGAGAGATGACATATATGAGGTAGCTTCGCGAGCTACAGATGGTGGTGCAGGAGTTTCGATCGTCTTCCCTGGCAAGGGAACACGCAGTGCATGCGAGGCAGTTCTGAGCAGCTGTTGTTCGTACGGGCACAGTTACAGGAACCTACTGAGTTGTTTGTACAACAACGCACATCAAGTCTTCCAGAACCACAGACTGCAGATGAACTGAGTCTGTGCAAACCACTGGTTGCACAGGTTTGGCAAGGAATGAAGGACGCCACCTCATCTTCTACTCTCTGTGTCAATGAAAACTCCTGGACAGATGACCCAAGCCGCGGAGGAGCAAACAACAGAGAGGATCAAGGGACTAGGACTGCCGGAGCAACACCGTTCAGATTCTTGAAAGCAGTGTAAGGCAGCTACAGTGTTTCTGGGCAATGGTGGAAACGGAAAAATAGACGGCTGTGAGCAACGTATGAAAACGGTCGCTTTCACTTGCCTTCTCTCCGATAAGGGAGTTCGTATGAAAACGGTCGCTTTCACTTGCGTTATCTGAAAAAGGATCACAAAGGTTTGTTAACTCATCAATACTTTTTTAACTCGTCAATATTCTTTTCAAGCTGGTTAACACTGGGCATACAGTAACCAGAATCAAAGTTAGAATTAGAATCACAACTAGAATTATTGACCTCATCCAAGATGCCCATCAAAAAAATATTTCCAGCTTTTCTTGCAAATTCACCATGATCATTTGAAGAACATGGATGAGAAGGCTAAAATGAAACCTTACAATATTTATCAATAAAACAACGACAATCAGTTTCCTTTCTCGAAGAATTATCACTTGAATATGAAATTTCAGAACTACTCCATAAAGCTATAACTTTCTTCACATTCTTCTTTTCATTCCTTCAATTCTTCAACCATGAATAGTCAGGTTTGATGTGCCCTTTCTTACCCATAAGTAGGATATGAATTTATATTCGAACTACCTTTCTTATCGTCCTTTATGAACTTCCTTGCGCTTCTAGACTGATTTTTTTCAATCTATTGGTAAACTTCTTTCACAACTTTGGTTATCCTTTCTTTTCCATCAGTTGAAGAACCCAAATCATCATTAGAGGAACTAAAAGATGTAACAATAATTTTAAAGGTAACACCTTTCTCCTTGTCATCGACTTCATTCTCAATATCTTTTTAACTCATGCTCATATTGTAAAAGTGAACTAATAAGTTCATTCAAAATATATTCTTTAAAGTTATTGTTTTCATCAATAACTACTTTCCTAGTGTGCTACTTCATGGGTAGTGATTTGAGAACTCTTTATATCATAACAATATTGTCCAATGCTTCTCCAACAGAACTCATTCCGTTTATAATTCTTATGAATCTATGAAACATTTGGTCGACAGTTTCATTTCCCCCCATCTTGAAATCTTGATACATAGCTCATAACATTGTCAGCTTTGTTGTGATCAACTTATTTGGAGCCATAACAAGTAACTTGAAAAATTATTCAAATATCATGAGTGGTTTTACATGCAGATACATGATTAAAAACATTTCTACTAATAGCATAATAAAAATTATTCATAATTTTATAATTTAGAACATACTTAGGTGCATTATTGTGAGAAAATCAGGATGTGCATTAATGTGAGAAAATCAGGATGAGTCTCAGTTATGGTTTTACCATTGTAGTTCAATGCTCACTGCTACGATGCTTGAGGTAAGCTTTCGTTCTAGGTTTCTAATAACTATAATCATTTCCATTGAAAAAGGGTGGCCATTATCCATCATTTGGCCCTTAACCTTCTATCTAGATTGATCTTTCTCTTAGACCATTAAGTCTAGGATATGGTTAATAATAGAAATATATCAAAAAGAGCCTTTGATACCAATTGTTTTTCCTAGATGACGATGGACGAGAGACGGGGGGGGATTGTATATCAAAAAAATAATCGTAGTAATTAAAAGTATAATTTTGAATATAGTTGAATAAAAGAATAATCAATTCAATGAAAAACAAAACATTGTAGTGCGAGTGATGAGTGTAAGCTACAAGAACAAGTGAACACAAGGTTTTTTTTATAGTAGTTCAGATCCAAACGTTCCTATGTCTACTCTTCAAACTTCTCTATCCTTAACATATATGAATCCCACTATCAAACCTCACTATTGAAGGAGAGTGACTAATCTTTATAACTTTCTATTTTCAACTCTGGAGGCACAAACCTAAACCCTGCCTTTTGCACAAATGGATGCACAATTTAGAACCTTCTTTTTAAAGTGGAGGAAATACCAACCTTGCCTTTATCCATACCAAAGACACAACTAAAACCCTTGAACGTACCAAGAGACAACCATTGAACACGTCTTTTGATCAGGTTAGCATAAGCAATACATACCTTTTATAACATCCTGAGATTTTAAATGGAAACTATATTCAATAGCGTACAAGATACACAACACTGAGTTTAAATGAATAAAAATATTATTATTTAAATATAACCGTTATAACATAGCTGTTAAATTAGCAGGTATAAATAAGATTAACCACATCATGAAATATATATAAAGGTCCCAATAAATGAAAATGTATTGATTAATGCCTATGAAATAAGCACTCATTTTTTTTTTGTAAACTCATTTTATTCTTCAAAACTACCTTTTCTTCAAAAATGGTTTTTATTACCTTTTGTGAGTGAATATCATAATTAATTTATGAAAATTTTAAAAATTGTATTTGATAAAAAAATATATCTTTTTTGAAATCACCATATCAAAATTAGTTTGGAGTGATTTTTTAAGATTTTTCTGAAAAGATTGATTTTTCAGTGAATAGTGAAAAATATTAATTTTTATTGAAAACTGTATTATTGTTTCTAGTATTTACAAGATTCCATTTTTTTTAAAATGGTTTCAAAGTAGCATTAATTATTTTATATTATGAATAACCCAATTATGTTTAATGGAATCAATTTTATTGTGGAATTTGGTATAAAAACATTTTTATACTTAAAAAGATATATTTTTTTCTTCTGAAAAACTGTTTTTCATTGCGTTTTGCGTTTTAATATTAAATTAATTTCCATCACTTTTAGAAATTGAATCTTAATAAATAGATCCCATATTTGGAATCAGGAGGTCGAAATTTGGTAAATAGACCCATTTTATTTTTAGTCATTATAAATAGTAACCATAATAAATAATTATCCCCACGGTAAGGGAAAATTGAGTAATTAATGTTAAAAATAATATGATAAGGATTAGAAAATGACTAACACTTTCCTTTATCCTATTATATGAGTAGACTTTGACCATGTCCATCCAAGTTTTAAAAATATGACAACTTGGTGCCATATTTCTTTGATTTTGATCTTTATAATATTTAAGTAAAAAGAGTAAAAAATGTCACTCTTACTTTTAATATCTATAATATTTTGTGATAGGGATGAAAACAACTTATCTTCGGTTCTAAATGGTTATTTGAAAGATAATTGATTTGTTTTTATCATGATAATTTATTTCTAATTTTTTTAGTGATGAATACTTACCTTAAATGCTTACGCAACGTTGAGACAACATTTATTCAATTAATAAAAAATAAAATAAATGATTCTAAAAATATTAAAAGTAATATAATTTGAATGAATTATTGCGTTACATGAATTATTTAGATAAATATAACATATTAAAGATGTGCGAAAGGTTTAGATTTGAATTATATTGCTGTCAAGTTGTTTTCAAAGTCAAATTATGTGAATAGTTCTTAAAATGACATTAATACTATTTTATGTCAAACAATATTTTATTAAATTATTTAAAAATCATAAAAATCTTGAAAGAGGACAATTAGAATGAGATATGGCTGGCAATGTCATACATTGTCCATTTATGATTCAATTGTCACATTTTAAGTTAAACTACAACCCTTTAATATTGAAAAAGTCATTACCACAATTAATATTAAAATTGTTTAACTAAGAGGTTAAACCAAAAGATAAGGTTTAAAATGATATCTAGACCTCTCGAAATTTGATTGGATGATTAGATCATGACCATAACCTCCTTATATCTGAATCCATGTCATTTTGGAACCAATTGACATGATCTAGTTACATGTTATATTATCACATTTCATGTATTTCCAAAAATGAAATTAATGATATTTTATAATAAATAATATTTTATTAAATGATTTAAAATTCCTAAAAATCCTATCTACGACCAAGTAAATGAGATATGGTTGAAAATTTCAACTATGATCCATTTACGGGTCACTTCTCCTTTTACAGTAACTATCATAACCCCTAAATAGTAATTTTTTTTATTATCGTTATAATTGTCAAAAAAGTAAACCGGGGGGGGAGGGGGGGGGGGTTAAACAACAAGATAAGGGTAAAAATATAGTATGAATTTGTCCAAATTTTATTGGATGAGAGCGTTTCAACCCATACTCATCATATCTTAGAAATATATCATTTTGGTGCCTTTTGTCCATGAAATTTAATTTATATTAATTTAATACTTTAAGTAATTCCAAGAGTGTCCCTCCCTCTCTATCATAAAAGATGATCTCATCTCCTCTTTTCTTCGCACATCAAAAGCCTTTTAGTTCAGAAAATCCCTGCCCAAATCCCTTTCGAGAATCCCTCCCCTCATTCTAGAGGTCTTGGTTTAAGAAAAATATCAACCTTAGTGGGATTAAGGTGTAAAGTAAAGGAGATTGTCTTGAGAAGATGTATAACTTTTAACCGAATGTTTTAGTTTTATTTATTCTTCCACCACCTTCAAATCTTCATCAACTATGCTGATATAATAACATCAATATCTTCCATATACTGAGATGTTATTATGTTAAGAACACAATCTATATCCATATCCTTTTTCCATAAAGTGAGAAACAAAACCATTGATCATGTATATGACAAACAATGGATCACGAACCGATGTAATTCATTTTCCATCACCACCTTGCATAATTAGATATAATGTTGGATTTAATGTATATATATGATATTCATGACATATTTATTATTCTATAAAGATAAGATATCATCTACTTTCTTACCTTTCTATTCATTAAAAAATGGTAACATCATTCGTGCGTATGTGTGGACTACCACTTCTACGAAGCAACATGATTCATATTTCAACACCACATCATATGAATGGTATATATATGTTTATTGAAAGAGATAATATGATATTAATGATCATTCTAGAAAGATAAAATAACACTCACCTTCTTTCCATCATGATCGTTGAAAAATGGAAGCGTTACTCATGTATAAGCACAACTTACAATCTTCATGATTGTAACATAGTTCATTTTTTATAACCATATTTCATAGTTGGTTTTAAAACTATAATTTATGTATAAAAATGATAATTATTTCATGATTATTATTCTGGGGATGATGAAATAATTACCACTTTAACCACATTCATCCTACTAAAGATGTTTTGGGATTATGAACCACTACTACAAACACAGCCTTTATCAACGCTAAAAATGACCTTTATCAGCGCTAGAAAAGCGCTGATAAAGCCAGCATAGATAAAGGGGGGGGGGGGGTCCCCTTTATCAGCGCTCCGAAAAGCGCAGATATAGGACCCCTTTATCAGCGCTAAAAAAAGCGCTGATAAAAGGGGTCTTTTATCAGCGCTAAAAAAAAACGCTGATAAAAGTACCCCTTTATCAACGCTTTTTTTAGCGTTGATAAAGGGGTCCTATATCAGCGCTTCCTTTATCAGCGCTTTCGTTTTAGCGCTGATAAAGGACCCTTTTATCAGCGCTTTTAAAAAAGCGCTGATAAAAGTTAAAAAAATTTAAAAAAATTAAAAAATACTGCCAATCGGGGGGGGGAGCTTTTATAGCGCTTGAACCCCCCCTTTTACAGCGCTTTTCGGCCCCTATACAACACCCCACGCACACCATGCACCCCCCTCCACCCTTTAACAGCGCTTGCTCCAATATTCCCCATGCGCGCGCACCCCTGCCTCCACCAGGATTTGAACTCGAGACCTCCCCCCTGCGCGCCTAAGCCCTTACCACTACTCTATTTTGATTTGCTTTCCAATTCATGATATCTCTATATATATATATTTATATATTTAGTTATATTTATTCGTATAGTAATATATATTTATATATATATATATATATATAGTTATATTATAATATATAGTTATATAATTATATTATAATATATATAGTAATATTAATATATATATAGTGGTATTAATATATATCTATATCTATATATATATATATTTAGTTATATTTATTCATATAGTAATATATATTTATATTAATATATATATATATATTTATATTAACATATATATAGTTATATTAACATATATATAGTTATATTAACATATATATAGTTATATGAATATATATTTATATAGTTATATTAATATATATATAGTGATATTAATATATATATTTATGGTGATATTAATATATATATTTATAGTAATACTAATATATATATATATATGTATATAGTTATATTAATATATATATAGTTATTAGATTAATATATATATAGTTAGATTAATATATATATATAGTTAGATTAATATATAGGTATATAAATATTCATATATTGGTATTTTAAATAAAATGGATGTTAGTTATTATTTAGATAAATCTAATATATTTTATATGTAAATATATTTTATTATTTATATTTATAATTAAATTTTTAGGTGTGAATATTTAAAAAATATGAATATATTGTTATATATTTGATTATAAATAGCAGTGCATTATAAAAAATGATGAAATTTCAAAGACATAATATCAATATGAATGCAATACCTTGGAATAAATTCATACCCCACCAAAAAAATCCAATAATACCCCCTTAAACGAGGGTGAAAATCCACAAAATGTTAAAAAATCGGGGTACCCCGACAAAAAACTCAGTTTTGGAGGCCTTCTGGGCCTCTTTTGGCCTCGAAAATCGCTTGACTAGGGTACCCCCGAGTCACAATGACGTAGAGCTCGTCGCAGGCTTCGATTTGATATGTGGTAGAGCTCAAACAGACACCCGGATGAAAAGTTATGGTCGTTTGAAGTTTGAGTTGCGTTTTCAACATATTTTGGATCTTTTTTTAATTTTTTTAATTTTTTTAGTCCTCAAATTGTTATTAAATGAATATTACTCCATAATGATTATCAAAATATTAATTAAAAATATTTTTTTAATTTTTTAAGAAGTCATTTTCACTAAATATCTAATATATTAAGTATAATAAGTGTAAATGTACATTTATACTTATCTAAAATATATTTAAAAATTATATATTATATTTATATAACAATATAAATATATTTATATATTAATATATTTTTAATTTTTTTTGAAGCCGACCCTTTATCAGCGCTAAGAAAAGCGCTGATAAAGGCCTCCATTTATCAACGCTACTAAGCAAGCGCTGATAAAGGGGGCCCCTTTATCAGCGCTACTAAGCAAGCGCTGATAAAGGGGGGCCCTTTATCAGCGCTACTAAGCAAGCGCTGATAAAGGGGGACCCTTTATCAGTGCTAACAAAAGCACTGATAAAGGGGGGCACTGTGAAAAACTGTTTTTGTGGTAGTGAACCAAACATCCTCAAAACACCTGATATAGAATTAACTGAATAATTAATTAAATATTCCATTAAACTAAATGAATTAAATGGTTTAAGGAAATTTTATTAAACCTGAAAAAGGTTCTTAAGAAATCAAATAATTGATACAAGTTTATTATACAGGAGATAAAAGACATAATTGGGAAGTCTAGACTCGAGTTAAGAGTTTATCATCTCAAATTGTATTCTTTGGGACATATATTATGTTATGCACCTATCTTATTTTATGAGGTGTTTATACCTCCCCATTTTCATGTTATATCATGAATATCCTTATGATTATGACACATAATGTTTTATTTGAAGTTAGTATTTCATGGCGCTTACGATTCAAAAGTTACCAAAGTGGTAAATGTTTTATATTACAATCTCATAAAAAACGTTTTCAAGAATTTTTCACTATTCTCAAATGATTGTTTAAATTCATATTTAACCATGCTTGGATTTTTACACAATGTTTTAAAATGAAACCTTCTTATCATTTTCCGAACGAGGTACTTTTTTTTACAAAAGTATGAAAGGAATATTTTCTTTTAACTTATACGACATGAACATAATTTCTCACTGTCATGACCACTCAATGATTTGAAGATTACTTTATAAGTTTTCATGTTTTTTTCAAAGAAAATGTTTTCCTTAATATTTGGGATTTTTTTTAGATTTTAAGTAAACGATCTCTCTGAACCACCCTTTTTCTTCGGGTTATGACCATTCTCTCTCTAACTCACTTTCTATCCCTTTGATGTTATGAACTACTTCTAAATTCTATATATACGTCTCTTATATATATATATATCTAGCTTGTTCTCCCTTCCTTTTATGGGGAAATACACACCATAAGTTCATTTTTTAAATTCAATCTTTAAAAATCAAACTCGATTAAGGGGAAATTTTCTATCCTTTAATCCTTTTATATAACACTCATTTAAAGTTTTTATTCCCAAATGAGTACCTTATTTTGCGACCTATGATTATGTTCTCAGATTTGATCATCTGTAATATTTATTTCCTTATTCTCTATGGATTATTTATGAAATTTCCTTTGATTATGATACGAGGTAAGATTATGTAACCTATTTCATTCCATGGGTAATTCTTATGATTATGCCTTATGATTGATTTGCTCTTATGGCACACATAATCATGAACATATTATTATGAGTGTGCCTAGATAGTGCTTCAATGCATTGGGTAAAGTTTTTGTCTCATGATATGTTTTGTATGTGATTATGGATTAAACCTAATCCACGATGAGACTTTTTCCACCATGTGGTGTTATCTTGGCAGTTAGCCTTAACTTATGCTTATGCCACGTTTTGTATTACTACCAAATTTTCTATGTTTCCATGATCCTATGATACCATGTTCTTTATTTTATACTCCCATATGATTACTCATGAGCCTTCTCTTTTATGATTTCATGTTATACCTTTGACTCACATGTTATGCTTCCTTATCACGTTTATTCCCTTAATGAGCATCTAAGCTCTCCATTTCTTATGCTTCCTTTCCCCAGGTTATGAAGAAAGGTTTTAAGTTTGTTATGCCTAAAAAGGTTACTATATGAGAATAACTTTTGGGAGACAATGCAAAATTTTATAAGTCAATTTTTTATGTATTCCAGTTGTAATGTAAGAGTTTTTCCCAAATATCTAAAACTCTAAACCTAAAATTTGATTCAGTATGTAAGCTGTAAGATCCCAAACTTTGAAGAGGTATGTTTTTGTTTTAATTTTGGTTTACCTCACTTTATTTTGGTTAATGGAATGGTTCTCGGGAGGAGGAAAGGTCTTAGGGGTGTCTTGGGGATTCAAGACAAAAAAATGGGAGAAGAGGGGCCATCCAATGCATGTTGAATGGTTAGTACTAATCGTGCGCCATACCTGTGTGGCCTAGTAGAGGGTGGTACATAGTTAGAAAACCGTGTGTGGTGGCCTAGGAGACCGTGCAGTTCAATCCCTTCTTGGATAGAGGCAATTGCACTGCTACCGCACAATTTTTCAAATCGTGTGGGTGGTCCAGACAAACAGTGCAACATGTTTTCCTCTTAGATAGAGGGAACCACACAATTGATGCACAATTTGGAAAACTGTGTGGCCAAACCATGTGCTTCATTAAAAAGGATGAATTTTCCATTCCCCCCCTTGGGTTTGAAGGGATTTCACATGATTTTCACCCCTCTTCTCCCTATCAGTAAGGGTTATGAACCAAATCCTACCAAGCTCTCCAAGGGTGGTTCTCCCTTGATTCTTAGTCATTTAAAGTGTCATCAGTTGTGAATCAATGATTTAGGTGAGTCTATGAGTCCTCTTTCTTATATTTTATGGAAAAATAATGGTTGAATGTTTTCTCTCCTTCAGAATCCTTAAACCCTTTTTTCCATAGAATTCTTAGATTGGGTGTTGAGGGTTGTTTGGGCTTGAATCAATGGCTGTGGTTGAGTGAAATTTTGTGTACGATCTTGAGGTAGGTGATCTATAAGTTATTTCCCATAGTTTTTATGTTTATACATGTGTATGTGGTTTGTTCATTTATGTTGTTATGCTGCACAATTGATAATTTGTTAGGGAATGATAAAATGGGTGTCTAAATGATGTGTTGGACCTTTCATGGACCCCTTTGTATCCATTGATGATGAGTAGAACGAACCTAAGGCCACCCCATGGGGTGTGACACTTCCTTAAGCATGAAATTTGAGTTGTTGAATGATAGAATGAAGGGTTACAAGATTAAACTAGTTGTAATTGTATTTAGTATGTTAACATGGTATAAAGGGATGTTTGGCCTAACTTGGAGAATTAAATGTGTGATGAAATGGTATGGAAAAGAAAAGGGGAAAATATTAAGGGGACATGGTTTTATTGTTGAATGGTTATGATTAAGGTATGGGGCACCCTTGATGTATTAATGTGATAAAAGTGTATTGCGTGTTAAATCCTAAAAAGTGAGTGTTGATGAAATGGTTTTGGGTGTTGGTCATGGAAGTCTACGCCATGGTGATGATGCTAGTCATGGAGATCCACATCAAGGAATGGGTGTTGGTTATGGCGGTCCACACTAAGGTAAAGATATTGCTCATGGTGGTCCACATTGGGAATAAGTGTTGGTCATAGAATTCCTCACCACAGTTTGGGACACTTGGACTAATTCTCCTTGTATGACCTTATGTGACCCCTATGACGTATGGTTCAGACTCCCGACATGGGCCGAAGAAGGTTTGGAGTGTTGGTATTTTTGTGGAACTGAGAGCCCATGGGGATAATTGAAAACCATTTACATACAAAGACAACTTTATTTACTTCTTTTATATTGTTTATCTGTACTTTTGTATACACTATTATAATACTGAATATTGTTTTAGAAGCTGTTGGTGGTGGTCTACTAAGTTGTACTCACATCCTGCTCGGGCCGCCATTGGGTACCTGAGCATATTTCATTATTGCAGGACAAGATAAGGGCAGAGGCCCTATGGTAGATGGTTGACTTGAGATGGAGCATGGGTGAGGGAACTATACATGTTATTGGGACCCGTTGTAGGGATTATCAGTGTCTTTATTTTGGTTTTCGTTGGCACTTAGACTCTCATGACATGACACACTTATCATATTGGATCATAATATTTAACCATTTTTTGGAGTTGGTTATTTGATGTATGGTTATTGAATATTATTGCATGGTGATTATTTTTATTTCTATTGTTGGTTTACTTTGGTAAAGAGGTTATAGTCTCCCCACACGTTCCATTAGACCATCAATGCTAGTCGGTAGTCTCTGGAATATGGGGATGTGTGCTTGTGTTCATGTGGTGAACTAGTTTGGGGTACCAACTTAGTGTCACCCAGGCTGGGGCATTACTTAAGTGATTCAATAATTTAGTTTGATGTTATATGTTTTTAAGGGTTAAAATTGGGCCATGTTTATCGATATCAAATCCAAAAATGTAAATATTATGTTTTTAGCACCAAATCTGGGAGTGCGGGTTTTGGGCTATCTTAGTTGGTATTAGAGTTCGGTTTAAAAAACTTTAAAGATTAAGATGATTTCACGTGAGTTTAACTTAATAGTTATGAATACCATCATGAATTTATAAGTTTAAGGTTGATTATAAGTTCAAAGGTTCCGACACCCACTTTGAGGTTTTAAGTGATGAATTTTTGAGGTGATTTGAAACTTTTTATGGGTTTTAAGAAGAGTACTCTATTGAGGTCTAAATAACCCTTTGGGTTAGTTTATGATTTGATGTTAAGTTAATTATGGTCTATTAGATAGTGATATATAAATAATATTTATGTTTGGAAAGTGATTCATTGACAATGCGATATTTTTAAAGATATTTATGATCATGCTAAGGATTACCTTTTAGGTTAATATTTAAATTTGATTCGTGATATTTTGGTAAATTTCAATACATTATAAGATTATATAGTGATTTATCATTGTAATTAATGATATTTTGGGAGATGTTTCATTGGGTTGAGACATATATAACCGTTTGGATTAACATGTGATTTAACATGAAAGATTATTTGGGAAGAATGCGGTTAAAATTTTGAAGATGTAAGCTAATGGGTATGATATAGTATTTGATGTTAAAATATTCTTTAATGTTGAGATCATTTGGGATGTAGGGTTATTTATTTATATAATTATTTAAGTTGAACTTTGTCTTTGAAGATTAATATGAAGGTTTACTTATTTTGGGAATTATCTTATCTTGTGCTAACCCTTTTTGGTTTTGGTCAATGACTAAAGACATGAGGAATCTTTATATCCTTTTGTGAAATCATGTTATTTGTTAGAGGTTTATTTTAGTACTTTAGGAATGAAAAATACATCTTGAATACTCATCGTTTGAAGCAAAAAATGAGATTATTGTAGAAATTGATAAAAGGATGAAATTTTACTTGTCAAGTAAGTATATTTCCTTATGTTCTTAGTCTAGATGATAAAGAAAATTTTCAACTCTAGGAAAAAGATCTATGAATAATAATGTTATCTATGATCATTTTTGATGAATCGACGGTCTTTTTCACACCTCATTGATTTATGGTTTTGCAGTCGTTAACTTTCTCTTGATCATTCACTTTCTTGCGATCAATATTTTTTTTGTCACCCTCCATCACTATTTGGAAATTTATTTTTTCTCCATGTTAATATTTTCTCTTCCCACTAATGTTATCCTATTTGGAAACCTAGTTATGTGTTATTCCAGATGACCTTAGTATTTCTCTTTCTCATTTTTTAGGAGGAAATCTTATTAACCCTTTTTATGATGCACATTTTCAATAAAGTAATTTTCAAATATCAAACCATTGATTATCGAGAAAAAGTTAAAATTGAAAGGACATAATTTATTAAGGTGGGAGAATGTAACACCCTGAGGTTTTAAAAGAACACTATGTTCAATAGAGTACAAGATATACAACACCAAGCATAAACGATCCATATACTATTATTATTTAAATATGATTGTTATAATATAGTTGTTAAATTGGTGAGTATAAATAAGATTAAATTCATTATGAAATATATATAAAGTTACTAATCAGTAAAAATTTATTGATTAATTCTTAGGAAATAAACACTTAATTGTTTATTAAAGTCATATCATTCTTTAAAAATATGTTTTCTTCAAAAATGGTTTTTATTGCCATTAGTTGGTGAATACCATAATTAATTTATGGAAATTTTAGAAACTATATTTGACAAAAAAGATATAATTTTTGAAATAATCATGTCAAAATTATATTTTAGTTATTTTTTGGTATTTTTATGAAAATATTGGTTTTCCAGTGAATAGTGAAAAATACCGTTTTTATTGAAAATAATATTTTTGTTTCAATCATTTATGAGGTTCCATTTTGTTTTAAAATGGTTTAAAAGTTATATTAGTTCCATTATATTATGAATAATCCAGTTAAGTTTAATATAATCAATTTTATGATAGAATTTGGTATAAAATCATTTTTATACTTAGAAGACATTTTTTCTGAAAAACCAATTTTTATTGTGTTTTGCGTTTTAATATTAAATTAATTTTTGTCACTTATAGAAATTGAGTCTTGAAAAATGGATTTTTATATTTATAATAATGAGTTATAAATTTTGTAAATATGTTCCTTTTATTTCTAGTCATTATGAATTGTAATCATAATAACTAATTATCATCACGGTAAGGGTAAATCAGACAATTAAGGTTAAAAATAATATGATAAGGACTAGAAAATGATCATAACACCTACCTTTATACTATTATATGAGTGGAGTCTGGACATGTCCATCCATGTTTCAAAAATATGGAAACTCGGTTCCATATTTATTTGATTTTGAACATTATAATATTTAATTAAAAGATAAAGTCAAAAATGTTACCCACTTACTTTTAATTTCTATAATATTTTGTGGTAGGGATGAAAACAACTTATGTTCAGTTATAAATGGTTATTTGAAAGATAATTTTTTTTATCATTATAATTTATTTATAATTTTTTTGTGAGGAATAATTACCTTAAATGCTTACTCAACGCTAACACATCATTTATTCAATTAATAAAAAAGTGATTCTAAAAATATTAAAAGTAATATAATTTGAATGAATTATTGTGTTACATGAATTTTGTGGATAAATATTACATATTAGTGATGTGTTAAAGGTTTATATTCTAATTAAATTGTTATCAAGTTGTTTTCAAAGTCAAATTATGTGAATAATTCTTAAAATTATATTAATAGTATTTTATGTTAAATAATATTTTATTAAATTATTTAAAATCATATTAATCTTGAAAGAGAATAATTAGGATGAGATATGGTCTATAATGTCATAACTTGTCCATTTATGATCCAGTTGTCACTTTATAAGTAAAATTATAACCCTTTAATATTGAAAAAAGCATTACCATAGTTCATGTTAAAATTGGTTAACCAAGGGGTTAAACCAAAAGATAAGGTTTAAAATGATATTTAAACCTATAAAAATTTGGTTGGATTATTATATTAAGACCATATATTAATTATATTTAAATCCATATCATTTTAGAACCATTTTACATGATTTAGATACATATTATATTATAATATTTCATGTGTTTCCAAAAATGTCATGAATGATATTTTATAATAAATAATATTTTATTAAATAATTTAAAATTTATAAAAATTATATCTTCATCCAAGTTAATGATATATAGTTGAAAATATAAACTATTATTATTTTATGAGTCACTTTTCCTTTTATAGTAACTATCATAACCCCTAAAGGGTAAAAAACTTTATTATTATCGTAATTGTTAAAAAGGTTAAAAGAGGGTTAAAACAAAAAGATAAGGGTAAAAAAATATTCTAAAATTGTAAATTTTTTATTAGATGATAGTATTTAAACCCATTATAATACTATACGATTTTAAAAGAAAAAAATTATGTTCGATATCTTATACGACATGCAACATCGAACCTAAACAAACTGCGATATACTATTTAAAAGTGATCGTTATAACCTAGCTGTTAAAATTGGAAGTATGATTAGGAATAAATAATTTTTAAAAATTATGTATAAATATTTTAGATGAATCAAATATATTGGTAAATAATGACTCAACTTTTAGTAAAGTCTTTACACGCTTCAAAAATATTTTTTTTTATCAAAAATGTTTTTATTGATTTTTGCGAGCAAATAATATAATCTATTTCTATCAATTTTAGAAATTTTATTGAAAAAAATGAATTTCATTTTTTAAATCATCATTTCAAAATTAAATTTGTTTTAATTTTGATATTTTTATGACAAGATGGATTTTTCAGTGAATAGTTAAAAAAATCATTTTTTGTAAAACTGTCATTTCTTTTCAATAAATTTAGTAATTTAAAAGTGAAATTATTCTTTAAAGTTGATTTCAAATTAACATAAGTATTATTTATTTATATTTAATATAAATAATTACATTTGAATCATCCTTATATCGGATTTTTTATAAGTTCATTTTTATGCTTAAAAACACATTTGAATGAAAACTGTTTTTATGTTCACAATGGTTCTCCATTTTAATTAATTAAAATAACTATGCAGAATTATTTAAATGTAATTTATATATTATATGTATATTTATATTAATTTAAATTAATATAATGATTATTACTAGTCATAGAGTTAATTTAAGACCATCTTATGCTTGAAAAATACATTTCTTGAAAAACCGTTTTTCGATACATTTTACGGGTTTATTTTTTAATTAAAATTTTGTCACTTCTGTGAATTGAATTTTATAAAATGGATTAAATATTTTGAATTATATTAATTAATATTAGGTAATAAGGTCAACTTAATTTTTTGTTATAATGAATAGTAAAAATAGTAAAAAGTTGTCACCATAGTAAAAGGGTAAATTGGGTTAACCTAAGTTAAAAATAAGTGATAAGATCATAATTTTTCATATTAATTATTATTAGATGAATTTATTTCAACCAATATAACTTTATGATATAGATTTAATTATTTATGGGGCACTTGTCCATGAAAGTGACCTATATAATAATTTATGTAAAGAAAAAGACAAAATATCACTCTCCTTTAAAAATTTCTTATATGTTCACATAGGGTTAAACATAATTGGTGAAAAATATTAAAGGTAATTTTGAGTATAATGAAATTATTTTCATTATGTTAATTTATTTTTAAATTTTAGTGATTATATAGTTACCTTAAATGCTTATACAACACTTGTGCAAACAATGAAAAACGGTAAATAATTTTAAAAACATTAAAAGTAATGTATTTGGGATGTGTTCCAGTTCCAAAAGAATCTTATAGATAATAATGATGTATTATTGATGATTAAATGGATTATATTCTAAATCCATTATTATATTCATGTCTTTAAAGTCAAATTAAATGAATAGTGCCAAAAATGACATTAATGATATTTTATGTTAAATAATATTTTATTAAATTATTTAAAAATCCTAAAAAATCATGAAATAGGAAAATTAGGATGATAAATGGTATAAAATGTCATCCCTTTTTTATTTATGATTCAATTGATATCTTATAAGTAAAATTAAAACTCTTTCATTTTGAAAAAGTTGTCACCATAGTTAAGGTTAAAAAGAGTTTATTGGGGAGTTAAACCAAGAGATAAGGTTTAGTTTGATAATTAAACTTTCCTAAATACTATTTTATAACCATATTTCAACCTTATCCTATCCCAAATTTAAATCCTTGGTCATTTGGAAGTATTTGAATTGAATATGACCATATTATAATTTAATATTTTAAGAAATTCCAAAAGTGAACATCCCCTCAATTATAAAAGGGAACCCCCTATCCTCCCCCCTATATACATCAAGAAACATTTGGTTTAGGAAAGAACTTTACAAATACCTTAATTAAATCCCTCCCCATTACCTATAGTCCCTAGTTAGATCAGAAAACCATCATAGGAAGGCTTTACGTGTAAACCTAAAGAGGTTTTATGAAGAAGTGACATTGTTCTTAACTGAGCTTTTTGTTTTATTTATTCTTCCACATCCTTAAAATATTTCTAAACCATATCGATATAATAACATCAATATCTCTCATATACTCAGATGTTTCTATGTTATGGAATACCCTATAATCATCTCCTCTTCCATCAAATGGGAAATGAAATTGTCATTCATGTGTACGACAGACTTCCACCTCACAAACCGATATAATTCATTTTACATCACTACCACTCATGACTAGTTTTAATGATGGATTTATTATATATATATATATATATGATATTAATCACATATTTATCATTATTAAAAGATAAAATATGATAATTTTTTTACCTTTTCACACTACTGAAAAAATGGATTATTGCGACAGGTCATTAGCGACGAGACCCCGTTGCAAATGACCCGTTGCAGAAAACAGCGTCACAAATATTACTTTTTGAAACAGTCCATCATAAAAACTTATTATTTGCGACGGGCAATAGCACCATCACAAAAAACATTTGTTGATTTTTTTTAAGAAACTATTTGCAACTGCCCAGTGACCCGTCACAAATAGTTTCCCAGCTTTTTACTCTTTTGTGATGGACTATCGTTATTACTTCTAAAAATATAAAAAAATATACCCTTTTGCAACAGAACATCAAAAATAGTTAAAAAATTAAAAAAAATAATTAAAATAATATTAATAATAATACAATATTAATATAAATAAAATCATAATATTAATATTAATTGAATAATTTTTTTTATAAAATAATAAATATAATATAATATTAATATAAATAAAATAACAATATTAATATTCATAAAATAAAATTAATTATAAAATAAATAATTAATATAATAATGTTATTATTAATATTAATGAAATAATAATATTAGTAATATAATAAAAACTTGAGTATTCACAAAAATATAAAAATATATTAATTAATAAAATAATAAATATAATAAAAAAATTAAATAAATAATAAAAAACTGTAATTTTCGAGACAATATAAAACACACTATTTAAAATTGTAAATAGATAATATTACAAAAAAATACATTCAAATATTTTATCATAAAATAAAAATACATCACTGATTAGGGGGAGGGTCGTCTAGAGGAGCTGGAGGAGATGGTAGAGGGAACTCTATCTCTAAACTGTGAGTAAGATGTCGCATGTACTCCATCTGCTCCTTCTCCTGCCACCATCAACACATCTCATCCTACATCTACTGCTGGTGTTGCTGCTGCTATCGTAGGAACTCTTCCGGCTGCTGCTGCTGCCATTGACGCATCTCCTCTTGCTCTTTATACATAGTCTTTATAAGCTCACTCTGAGCTTGCAGCTACTCCTGATACTGTGCATGAGATGATGATGATTCTCCGCAAGCTCCTCTCGAGATGGACATTGACATCATAGAGGTTCCATAAAAACCTCTAGGGGTTACTTGAGAGCCGATACCAACAACTCGGCCTTTCTCAAAGCCATACTAGGTTGCCTGCATCCATGCTGCCTCATCAAATCAGGGGGCACTGGTCTGACCATCATTCTCGGCCTGACTCTCAACATCTATCTGAGACATCGCAGACTCATATGACTCCTTCAATTACAATTTAAAATTAAAATAGTTAAAATAATATTTTTAGTTAAATTTAAAACTAAAACAAACTTATACTGACCATAATCTAACATTGGAGAGAACCTATAATCTCCCCAGTGGCTGGATCACTGTACATCCTCCTATAAACGTCGTACTCTATAATATCGGGTTGTGCGACTGCCTATAGGAATATAAAATAAACCATTTATATTTAAATTTATATACAATATTTTTAAAAAAATACTTACCATATGCTCCCTATGCGTACTGAATGTACGACTACCAGCTCGACGTGTCACCTCATGTCTCCTCTGATTTTTCTGACCTACTGATAATCTACTCTGAAACCACATACTCAACCAGTGTGTACATAATCCATCCCAAACCTGAGATGAAATATAATCAGGTCGGTAGATGCAACAAGTCTCATCAAACTCCTTCACTCCTACTTTCTCCATTACTTTTCTTTTCAAATTGTGCAAAAACTAAGTGCAATGTGGACACATAGCTCCCGACCATGCCTTTAAAATAGCCTCAAACATTCTCTCCTCAATGGGATACCATAAACCCTACAAATAATTTATTATATCAAGTTATTAATTAAATTAATTTTAAAATAAATATTATTTATTTACGTACCATCCAATGCTCGAACATGCACTACTGAACATCAACGATAATATGATCCCATGACACCCATGTATCAGAAAAATACTTGTGCAATATAACACTCCCCTGTCCAACAGCAATATGCATACAGCTGTGAAAAAAAGAATAATTAATCAAAAAATTAGAATATAAATAAATTAATGAAAACTAACTAAAATTCATAGGTAAACATACCTTTGCGTGCGTGGATCGAACCCAAGATGTGGACGTCACTTGAGGATAAGGTTGGGAATCATCAGTTAGGCAAGACCACACCCCCTTCAAGTACCCCCTGAACTGCCAACAATCTGAGGGTCGGTTGATCTAACCTCCTACTCATCTAAAGGCAGATCAACCACCTCTAACATATGATAAAAATACTCATCCATCTGAAACACAAAATGATTATTATGAGAAAACAATTGAAAAAAACTATTATATATAGATATATATTATATATGATTATAACTAGCATTTTATTATGTCAATGTCCATCTTCATCCTTATATTCATAGATGTCGATGTCAATGTCTTCATTTTCCTCCTCAGCATCATCAATTTTCATATTAGTTTTAGTTTTATCATCTCTTATCATTTCAAATTCAGTTGTAACACCATTTACATCATCGTCACCATCAGCCCTTAACTGTGGGGTGTCATCAATTATATTCGTGTCTCTTCTTGAAAAAGATGGATTCAGAGCAGTCTCTTAAAAAATTTCAATTCCTTGTACTTCAGTGGAACCACATTCACTTTCAGTAAACTGATTCTCCCGAGATTTAATTTTTATTATGATCCACCAATCACCCAACTCCCTTGAAATAACATAGTAATTTGCATAATAAATTTGATGTTCCTGATGAGCTAATAAAAATGGTTCATTTACTGTAAGAATACTTTTATATTTAATATCAAAAATTCCATGGATCAGATGAACACGCAAGCCTCTCTCAGTATCCAACCACTGAAATTTAAACATTGTTATGTAATGTTTTCCCAGATAACATAGTTCAATGATTTCTTCCAATATGCCGTAAAAGTCAATTTTAGTTTCTCTATAATGTGATCCTCTCAAGAAAATACCACTATTCATTGTTTTTTTGATTCCCCATATGCACATGTTTGAAATCAAAAACCATTCACCACGTATGCACTATAAGATTTAAGCATTTTCAATGGTGGGTTACTCAATACAAACAATCGATTATCAATTTTATCAGCATGTTGAGATACCTAAAAAGTTGTAAAACAATTATCACTATAACAAGTATTAAATTGATTTTTTATATGAAATGAAAAATAATTTACGTTACCAGTTTTTGAAACCAGTAAGAATTTTTTTTGACACCGTTCTTCAAGTGCAGCTGCAGTAATTTGTGGAAACTATTTCTTGATATGATTATCATATAACCTAAAAATAAAATAAGATTAATTAATTGTTATAAAAATTATAGAATAAGTGATATGATCACACACAGTACAAATGGTATAATTTCTTCACAGTTGAGCAGAATATATGTATGAGCTCTTTGATGTTCATCATCTAAAATCCATCGTTCATGAACTCCACTGAAGCCAAGTTTTGGCTGATTGAAAACTGATAATTTATTGCTCATGTCATCTTAAAAATTTTCCTCATTACGGCTCATACAGTTGTGTTTTGAAGGATATTCAGATTGAAAGTAATGTGAGCAGAAAAAAGAAATTTCCTCTTGAAAATAAGCTTCTGAAATTGAGACTTTAATTGATGATTTGTTACATACTTTTTTTTTCAATTTCTATATGCATATCTCAAATGAGTACATACATCAGAACTGTACCGGACCTCCACATTTTGTTTCATGAGGAAAATGTAATGTCAAATGTTCCATTGAGTCAAACAAACCTGGAAGAAAGATTTTTTCCAATTTACATAAAATTAAAATTACATCTTCTTGTAGTTTTCTTATATAATCATAGTATGTTGTCGATGCACAAATTTCTCGAAAAAAATAAGCGCACCCCAAATCATAGGATTTAACAAAAATCTTAATCCAATTGGTAGAAGTCTTTTCATTAAAACATGACAGTCATGACTTTTCAATCTGGTAATATGACCATTTCTAATACATCTTCCCAAATTGGAAGCATAACCATCTAGAAGTCTCAAATTTACAATCCAATGACAAAATAATAAGCAAATCTCTTTGGACAGTGTATAAGATTCTTTTGGCTTCATTAACTTCTATGATCTGACATTTTCAAACAGTTCAAGTTCTGGTCGCTTGAAAATTTGGACAAGATCTAATCATGCCTTTACATTATCTTTAGTCTTACCTGGTGTATCTTAAACTGTATGAAATAAATTATCAAAAAAATTATTCTCAATATGCATCACATCCAACATGTTATGCTCTTTTCCAAACCCATCAATTTTCTTTCAATTTATTATTATTTCAAATGTGATGGGAGGTAATGAAGAGACAATTGATTTCAACTATGTACCTGAGATCATTGTTAGAGTCCTATCTTTTTCAACTATTCCTTTTCTGAAATGATATTTTTTCTTCAAAAAGGATGATCGGTTGGAATAAATATGTGATGACAGTCGAAAAACAATGTTTTTTCCATTGATGAGAATAAATGCTTTGCTGTCTCTCATATATTACAGACATGATTTTGGACCATGTTTAATTCATCCAAATAACATGTCATATGCTGGGAAGTAACTAATTGTCCACATCAATACAGATTTCAGTAGGAAGTTTTGTTTTGTAGTAACATCATATGTACTGACACCATTAATCTATAGTGAATTCAACTCATCAATCAATAGTTTTAAATAAACATCGATATTCTTTTTTGGATGACCTGAAATTAATAAGGTCAAAAAGATATATGGATCCTTCATCAACATCCATGTAGGTAAATTATACAGAGTTATAAAGATAGACCAACGTGAATACTAACTACCGTATGAACCAAATGGACAGAAACCATCAGTAGAAAGACCCAATTGCACATTTTGGGATTCTAAAGAAAATGATGGATGCACTTGGTCAAAATGTTTCCATGAATCACCATCAAAGGGATGATTTAAGCTTTTACTTGTTGAACTGTTGGTTTTATTCCATGACATCAATGATGCTGTATTTTGAGACATAAATAAACGCTGCAATCTGGTTGTGAGCAGGAAATATCTCAATTGTTTTACAGGAACAAATACATACTTCCCTGGTTGAGCTTATTTATACCTTAATTTTCCACATGTAGGATAACCATCCAAAAACTCATTTTCACCATAATATAAGATGTATTCATTTGAACATGCATGAATATTCTGATAACCAAGACCTAGACTATGAACCGACCTCTTGCTCTCATAGAAATTTTCAGGCAACACATTTCCTCCAGGTAGTAGTGTTTTTAACAAAGAGAATATCTAATCAAAACAACTATTTAACATTCCATTATCTAATTTAATGAACATAAATTTAGCTTTAAACTTTATTATCTTGCAACTAGGGTATAAGATATCCTTAACAGACCTCAACAAATCATATAAATGAGATGGTTCCAACTCAGGAGTTAAATCAATATCATCACGAGTTTCAGTTTGTTGAACAGATGGACCTGCCACATCATGTACTAAATTTTTAAACCGTGATGGATCTGGAAGAAAATTATTAATATCTTCTCTGGAACTATGTTCATCATTTTGATACCAAAAAACAAAATCTGGTTAAAAACAAAAACACAACAAATGACCTCAAACATTGTCAAATGTGTCATACATCATCCGAGAATATTTTTTACAAGGACACTTAATTACCCCTTCTAAAATAAAATTTTGTTTCGATGATGCAAATGATAAGAATGATTAACCACCCTCAATATATACAAAATTTAAATCAGAACCATTTGGATTCCTACACTGAGTTATCCAAGCATGATCATCTAATAATAACTGTTTTCGACTTCCTCGTTCCATAATTTTTCTAAAAAATATGAAATAATTAGTAATTTTGTATAATTAGATATAAGATAAACACTATCCAAAAAAGAGAAGACAATTAAATTCTCTTTTTTAGAAATTTATAATAATTTCTATTATTTTATAGTTATTTATACTATTTTTAAGCTTTTATATTAATCTACACTTATTTATAAAAATTTATACTAATTAACAATAATTATTATTAATTTCTGGTATTTTGCACTAATTATTCTTAATTACCAGTGGCACAACCACCAACGGTTTGGAGGCAGCTCTTTTGCCTGACGAATCATCCCATTGCAACTTTTTGCGAATAAAAGCACTATGAAAAGTCTGATCCGACGTACGAATATCCATTTTCATATGCATGAGGATGGAGAGCAGGGAGGCATCACCGCTGTAACACCCCAGGTAAATAATGAATATGAAATTTTCATATTTATCCATATTTGTGAATAAAATATTAATATGACTTTAAAGGGGACGCTATGCTCGATGGCGTACCCAACACGCAACAACGAGTTTCTTGGGAATCTTACGTTGCACTCTAATAATAAAATAATATTATTTCAAATGGTAGTTAACATGTAGCCGTTGTATTGGAGGGAATGGATAGAAATAACTAAAATATGATTATATATTTTTTTTAAATGTTTTTACATTTATCCAATAAAAGCTAAAAGTCTTAAAATACGGAAAAAATTCAATTTTAGGCGTATATGCCCTAGTTTTCACTAAAGGTCCACTTATCGCCTTTTAATAGAGATCTGTCATTAAATATAGTTTTATTCACTCTTAAACATTATTTTGGACCAAATAAAACTCTTATTAAGAATCGGGACATCAAAATTTACTTTGTGTAAATTTTTGGTATCTTTCCGATAAAGTTCATTTTTTAATGAATAGTGTAAAATGTTGTATTTTAATTCAAAACCACTTTTTAATCTAATTTATTTATATGATTAGATTATATTTTGAATTGGTTTTAAAGTTAAATTAGAAAATATTTTTACCATTAAATCCAATAGTGGTCGTTGGAATCAATTTCACTTTGAAATCAGACTTAAACTAGTGTCAATCTTTTGATACTTATTGTTTCATAAAACACGCTATTTGTCATGACAGCGGGAATTAATTATTAAATTAATTAATGTGACTTATATGTTTTGAATTTTGTAAAACGAAATTCATTTTTGAATTCAGAATATCAAATATAGCTTAGGGTGAATTTTTGGGATTTTTCTGAAAAACTTCAATTTTTGATGAATAGTGAAACCACTAAGTGGTAATTATAAAAACTGATTTTCCGTTTAAATGAAATTTTGCCATCATTGTGTTTTGATTTTCAAAAATCCGACATACATGGTTGTCATTAAGAAGTAAAATGTGGTTCAATGGGATAAAAATATTTTTTTTGGTGAATAGTAACTTATTAAGTTTTTAATCGCGATTAGTGGTAATTAGTGTAGTTTAAGGTATAAATAATACTTTAATAATATGAAATGACCTAGACACATGTCCCAACCTTATTGGTTGTGTCATGGCCGACCAAGACAAGCCATGGGTCAACTTGGGGACCCCATGGAGACATTTTGGTTGGGAAATGACATAAATAACATTTTATTTAATGTAAAAGTAAAATTGACACAAACATGATATGTTTTACTAAAACAATTTTTAAGTGGGGTTATACAAGTCATATTTTTGATTATAAATATTCATTGGAAAGATAAAAGGATTTCCTACATCATAGTATTTGTTTTATAATTTTTAGACATTAAATAAATTAAATTATTTATGACATAATAATGATGCAGCGATGACATCATTATTTGACGATTTAAATAAAATGGAAAGATAATGTAAAATCTATGCACTACACATGTCCAAAACTTATTGGATGAGTGGATTTAGAAGCCTTATCACCTTATCCATGAATTATATCAATGTGAGACCTTTTGAAACCGAAACACATTTTCAAATAAAGTAATATTTCTTTACTTTCCAAAAGTGCCCCTCCTCTCCTCTTATAAAAGGCCCCCACCTCTACCTCATTTAACACACACCTAAAGCCTTTGGCTCGGCCAACCCCTGCCCATTTACTCTCTCCACATCTCTATCCTCATCCTAGAGGATTCCCTTTGGGCAGAATCCTTTCAAAGGAAGCCTTTAGGCTCAAATCAAAAGGAGTTACACTTTTAAAGGTAATTCATTCTCTCATGTTCATTTGTTTTATTTTGCTTCTCCAACCCCCTAAACTCTTTTTATTTACTTCTTTTGTAACAACACCAGTATCTTCAATATACTAGTATTTTGTTATAATATTTATTCGAGCTACACTCTCACACAACTACATCAAATGGTTAAAGAACATACGGTTTCCGTGGATGGTGAAATTCTGCCTCCCGAAACGATGATTGTTCAATACTCATTTAACACCTTCAAAGGTGGCCATTATGATGTCACTATTTTTATATATGATATATAATATGTTTATGTTTTATTTATGCTTCTGTATTTTTCATTTTTGTCTTACCTTTATGGCTTCCATTATGGGTATACGCGATATCTTCATTTAAGGAAGTGCGGACTACCGCCCCCTCAAAGTGATTTGATTCGTTAAATACCATATGTGGGATGTATAAAGGACGGAAATATGATATTATATATGATATTATACTGTAATTATAATATACCTTTATATCATTATTATTCCATTCTATAAAATACGAAATAGAAATGAAAGTAGCGTTCATGCGTACGTACGGCTTACCGTCTCCATGAACGGTGCATTTCATTTCTTACCTCTAAATGGTTATGTAATGTTATAAATGAATGAATGTACTGGATATATATGACATATATGATATCTACATAATGAATACAATTCTGGATATAATAAACATTTGGCCACACGAACAACATGTAATTGTAAGAAGTCCACTTTCGACTTAAGAACCAAATATCGGCAAAACAAATATTATTAACTTAAATGATTACATAATATTTATGACATGGTAATAAGTGGTATAAAAGTAATAATGAACTTGAAAAAGGTTCTTAAGGAATTAGAAATTAACTCAAGTTTATTATTCAGGAGATTAAAGAACGATCGAGTCAAGTCGGACCCGAGGTAAGGGATCCTACTCCTCTCTTTCTTTTTAAGTACACACTTTTATGTCATTCCTTTTAAAGCTCATCTTTCTTGTTATTGGGATGATCTTTTATATTACACTTACTGTAATTTTTATGTTCATGTGATGAGAGACCCTATTCTCTCTCATCAATCCATTTTGGGAGTTTTGAGTGGCGCAGTTAGGCTTCCGAACTTTCGTAAGAGATCTAACCTCTCTCTTTCTTTTTAAGTACTCTCCTTTGTGTCACTTCTTCTAAGCTCCTATTTGTTATGTTGGGGGATTTTCTTTTATATTACTCTTGCTGTAAATTCTATTGTAATATGATGGGATACTCTATTTGATCTCATCAATCCATTTTGGAAGTTTTAAGTGGCGCCGTTAGGCTGCTGAGTTTTCGTAAGGGATTTTTCATCTCACTTTTATTCCCGTGAGATTTATGCTACATTTGCCACAAATTCCATTGAGTGGCGTATTTACTGCCCACTATTCTACTCTTTGTGTAATATACCTTCGTTTATGCGTATTTACATCAATGATCTATTGTCCTTCTTTCATGGGGTGTATGTTTAGAAAGATACCCAAGTCGGTAAGGGAACCTTTCACCCTCCTTTTTTTTAAAAAGACTTCTTTTGTTGGGTCTTTTAATTTACATATTTTTATGTTGGGATATGTTCTCATATATCCTTATTGATGTAAATTTTATGTCCAAGTTATGAGATACACTTTTTATCTCTCATCAACTCATTTTGATGTGATGTCGTTAGGCTGTCAAGGAAACTTTTTAACCCAATTTCGATTTCTTTGGGTTCAACATGTAGTCATTGAATATGTCATGCATTGAATATGTGTGAATGACCTTTTATTGTTTTACACTTAATATCCACTTATATTGGGTGTATTTATATTTTTCACACATATTTTGAGATTGATTTTTCCTTATTTTAAGGATACATTCTTTATAAGGGATTTCGTCACATTTGACATTTCTATTGAGAGTTCATTGTTGTTATGCACCAATTCACTCTTATATGGTGTATATAATGTCCTTTGGAGTATTATATCATGAATCCATTTATTCTCATGATATTATAAAGTTCTGACTAAATGTTATTCCCCAATTGTTGTATTCAAGTGTCTCTGATTTTGGTAAAACCCCTTTAACCAAAATATCGTTTTAAATGTTTTAATTATTTATTCTTATTAATATCCATGTTTTCAAAATGGTTTTAAGGATTTATTTATATGGATATTAATGGTTTAAAATTTTAAGCTTCAAGGTGGTATGGGACACTTTGATTCAAAAAATCTCTTTATTAATTATTTTAAATGGTTTTGGAAATGGTTTCTTTTTGAATGGATTCAATATTTCAATATACTAAAATGTTATATTGTGATTGAAATATGGAAATGTTATGTTTCCTTTATGCATGTTTTATGTGACACATTTATGTTATGGTTCTTGGGCATTGTTATGAAAACGGGTGGTTCTGTGATAAACTAAGGGCGGGTGAGCCCGTAATAGCTCTCCAATGCATTGGGTAACGCGAAGGAGTGAAACGTTAAGGTTTCTCCGAAGAGATTTAGGGAATATACTATGATGGGTATTCCAAACGTAACCAAGAGGGTTACTCCCTACGTAAGAATGTTGTGAATGCCTCAAGTTACCTTTATGTCTTATGTTTTCTATGATTTATTCATGATTTGATATGCCTATGTTTTATGGGTAAAGTATGATTTCATTCTTATGTATATATGAACTCATATTTCCTTTCCATATTTTTATAACCCTTACTGAGCTTTTTATGCTCATCCCAAGTTTTTGAAATGTTTTTCACAGGTCAAGGGAAAGGTACATGATGTGATTATAGTGTCAAGGATGTGTCAAGAAAGAATCCGTGTTATATTTTAAATATGTTCCCGTTGATGGGAAGAATGAATACTGTCTTTTATGTAACCACTTTGTTTAAATGTGTAATGTAATGCAAGTTTCATGATCTAATTCTCTAAAACTCTAAACCTGAAAAGATCATCAATGTGTAATCTTGTAATAACTCAAGATTAAGTAAGGTTTAAGGCTGGGGCCTTATAACCGCGCTGCTCTCCATGATCTCATGTACACAAAACTGAATATTCATACATCAGAGCAGACTATTCATAGTGATTTCAGTTTCATAAAGTTGCAAGGGGATGATTCGTCAGGCAAAAGAGCCTCTTTTGTCCAACGACTCACCGCCTTGCAACTTTCTCTGACTTTAATCACTATGAAAAATCTGCTTTGATGTATGTGCAAGCATATTTTTCATATTGATTTTAGTGGGAGAAAGTTGCAAGGATCTGAGGCATCGATCAAAAGGAATGCCACCAATCCACCAGAAATTGTGCCAGTTTATCAATGTACTCGAATTTATTATGATTTATTATGATTTATTGCTAATTATTACTTATTATTAATAATTATTACTAATTATTACTAAATATTCCTAATTATTTCTAATTATTACTAATTATTACTAACTATTCCAAATTATTACTAATTATTACTAATTATTACCAATTATTCCTAATTATTCCTAATTATTACTAATTATTACTAATTATTCCTAATTAATCATAATTATTCCTAATTAATCCTAATTATTACTAATTAATCATAACTATAGATAATTAATCCTAATTATTACTAATTATTACTAATTAACCCTAATTATTACTAATTATTACTAATTATTCCTAATTATTACTAATTATTTTGAATAATTACTAATAATTACTAATTATTCTTAATTATTCCTAATTATTTTAAATTAATCCTCATTATTACTAAATAATCCTAATTATTACTAATTAATCCCAATTATTACTAATTAATCCAAATTATTACTAATTAATCTTAATTATTACTAATTATTACTAATTAAGCTTAATTATTACTAATTATTACTAATTATTGATAATTAATCCTAATTATTACAAATTATTGATAATTAATCCTAATTATTACTAATTATTGATAATTATTTCTAATTAATCTTAATTATTTATAATTAATCCTAATTATTTTTAATTAATTCTAATTATTTATAATTAATATTAATTATTGATAATTACTACAAACTATTGATAACTAAATCTAATTAAATCTAATTATTACTAATTATTACTAATTATTATTATTTATTACTATTTATTACTATTTATTACTCATTATTACTAATTATTACCATTTATTACCATTTATTACTATTTATTACTAATTATTACTATTTATTACCAATTATTACAAATTATTACTAAGTATTAATAATTATTACTAATTATTACTAATTATTACTGATTATTACAATTTATTACAATTTATTACAATTTATTACTAATTACTACTAATTATTATAATTTATTTCTAATTATTACAGTTTATTTCTAATTATTGATAAATATTGATAATTATTACTAATTATTACCAATTATTACCAATTATTACTAATTATTACTAATTAATCTTAATTATTATTAATTATTACTAATTAATCCTAATTATTACTAATTAATCCTAATTATTACTAATTAATCCTAATTATTTTAGTAATTATTACTAATTACTCCTAATTATTACTAATTAATCTTAATTATTACTAATTATTACTAATTAATCATAATTATTACTAATTAATCCTAATTATTACTAATTATTGTCAATTAATCCTAATTATTGATAATTATTACTAATTATTGTTAATTATTACTAATTATTTATAATTATTACTAATTATTACTAATTATTACTAATTATTACATTTTTTTAATAATTATAATTAATTATTACAATTTATTACTAATTATTCATAATTATTGATAATTATTATTAATTTTTTCTAATTTTTTCTAGTTATTACAAATTATTTCTAATTATTACAAATTATTTCTAATTATTTCAATTTTGTTTTCTAATTATTACAAATTATTTCAAATTATTTCAAATTATTTATAATTATTACAAATTATTTCTAATTATTACAAATTATTTCTAATTATTACAAATTATTTCTAATTATTACTAATTTTTTTTAATTATTACTATTTTTCTCTAATTTTTTCTAATTAGTACTAATTATTACTAATTAATACAATTTATTACTAATTAATACAATTTATTACAATTTATTATTAATTAATACTAGTTATTACTAATTAATACTAGTTATTACTAATTAATACTAGTTATTACTAATTAATACTAGTTATTACTAGTTAATACTAGTTATTACCAATTAATACTAGTTATTACTAATTATTACAAATTATTACAAATTATTACTAATTATTACAATTTATTGCTAATTAACACTTAGATATAACAATTCATAAAAATAAATACTAAAAAAACAAATATCTATTTCTAATTTAATTAATTTACATCTAATTAACAAAAATTATATATAATTTAAAATAAAACAAATTTACTAAATAATAAAAAAAATGGATAAGTACCTTGAAACTGAAGTTTTCGGAGTATTAAAGTCGCAGATAATGCTCTGATTTAAAAGTTTAAAATATGAAAAATTTTAGAAGAAAATTTTTCAGAAGAGATAGAGAGAGAAGTTGAGTAAAGAGTGAAATGAGAGGAAAAACGGATGAGGGTATATATAGGTTAAATTAGTTGCGACGTGAACTTAATTGATTAAATAATTAAATATAACATGGTATTAAATAAAATAAAAGAAATAATATACATGAAAAATGTTCTTAATAAATTTAACAATTAACACAAGTTTATTATTCAGGAAGATAAAGAACGTATGTGACGAGTCAGACCTAAGGTAAGAGATTTCGTCTCGATTTCCTTTCATTGAGGCATATTTTAATGTTATGCACCAATTTCTTTTATACGGTGTATATAATGATCTTTTATATATTTATCGTGAATATTTCATAATTCATGGTATTTTATGTTGCGATTCAAATTATTTTATCTAATGGGATTTAACTCAAAAGTTACCATGTGATAAAGAGTTTCATAACTCAATTTCATTTCATTGGGTTATATTACTTCTTCGTTGTTTTTGATATTTTAAGATTATATGTAATGGTTTCTGATTATTTTATGTTTTATTTCCAGTTTTTTATGTTTATTTACATTCTATACAGATAATCAATTCATTGATTAATTCTCACTTCGATGATATGATCTTTGTAAGAGATTTCGTCTCAATTTCCACTCTATTAAGACATATTTGGTATTATTAACCTATTTATTTTTTTATGGTGTATCTACTACCCTTTTGATATGTTATATCATGAATATATTTATATTCATGGAATTTAATGCTTCATTTGAAGTTATTTCTTTCATGGGGGTTATAATTCAAAAGTTACCAAAGTGGTAAGGGTTTATGTTTCAATCTCATTTTAATTGGGATTGTTTATGCTTGAATATCCATTGAAGGAAATTATTTGGTCATTTTCTAATAAAACCCTCTCATTTTCTTCTCCTATGTTTATTTATTAAATTTTAAAGTAAAACTACCATTTTCCTCTCTTTGATACTTAAAATGATTGAGTTTCTTAAAGAAAAGCCAAATTTATGTCTCTTTTTGGTCGAAAATACTTTTTATTCCAAATCTATATTTTCTAAAAATATTTTCAAGAATGTTTTTAATATTATCCTATCATTTTTAAAGTAAAATTTTTCACATGTTTGACTTTTTACAGAATGGTTTAAAAGTAATCTTCGTATCGTTTTATGAACATGGTACTTTTTGACGTTTTACTGAAAATGTGAAAGGAATCTTTGCTTTAACATACTCGTCATGAATGGATTTTTTCCCACCTTTATGACCCTTCATTACTTTGAATCTTTATTTACATGTTTACAAGCTTATTTTCAAAGAAAATGTTTTTCCTAATATTCTTTAAATATTTAAAAATGATTTTCAATGTGAAAAAAATATTTTCCCTCAAGAATGTTTTTAATGATAATTTTATGATATTTATTTTCATCAATGAAAATCACTACTGGAAAACTAACCTATACCAACGGTTTGGAACTGTTGGTATAGGCCTCCAAACCGTTGGTATAGCCTATACCAACGGTTTGGAGAACCTTTGCCAAGTAAGCCGTTGGGATAGGTCTATACCAACAGTTTTGGGAAAACCGTTGGTATATACCTATCCCAACGGTTTTTGAAACCGTTGGTATAATTAATATGAAAATCTATACCAACGGTTATGGAACCGTTGGTATATGTATTTCAAAAAAAAACATTCGCTGGGATTTGATCCCAGGACCCCTAGTTTATTATTCAACGACTTAACCACTAACCTAACATGACTTTTGTGAATATAATTACATAAATATATATATGTATTCTCATAATGATTTTAAATTTTGATTTATATAATGTTCTGGGTAAGAAGAAATGATAAAAAATCAAAGGATATATACCAACGGTTTTGACAACCGTTGGTATAGATTTTGATTCTGGATTTTGATTCTGGGGCAAGGTTGATTTGTGGGGGACCTTTCCCAACGGTTTTGGCAAACCGTTGGGATAGGTATACCCTTTTACCAACGGTTTTGGCCAAACCGTTGGGAAAGGTGGCCAAAATGTGGGCTTTCCCAACGGTTTGGCCAAACCGTTGGGAAAGCCATACCCTTTCCCAACGGTTTGGCCAAACCATTGGGAAAGGTGGCCTCAAAGTGGGATTTCCCAACGGTTTAGCCAAACCGTTGGGAAAGGGAACCTATACCAACGGTTTTTACGAACCGTTGGTATAAAAGCGTTGGGAAAGGTCAGATTTCCAGTAGTGAATGGACCTTTATTTTATATATACTACACTATGGATATGTTGTAATGATACAATATTTATTCTTTCTCTGTATGGTTTATGATCATTTTGACCAGGGAAAGTATTGACATTCACTTTCTTGATTAATTTTATAGTCATTAACTTTATCTTGAAACATTCAATTTATTATGATCATTTGAAATTCTATTTATCTTAAATATCCATATTATTTATATCATGGATATGAATATTTTCTAAACCATATATCATTTCTACATATGGTGTTTTACCATAGATGTTATTTGATTGACTGATGAAATATTGATATTTTGTATTATTTACTCAATACAAATATTTGTTGATAAGACATATTGTTTATGAATTAAATTGATCATTCGATATACGTGAAATGCATTGGACATGAAGTAACATGTGGGGCCCAGTTATAGATAGCCCATCGTTGCATCGAATGGTCTCATGAGACAAATCAGTAAGAAAGTATTAAATGGGTTTTTGGTGTATACCTACCCATTGATTAAACTGTCTTGGCACAAGGTTTTGATGGTATATATATCAGGATGTATGAGATCATGACATCCAATATTATTCATTTCCTTCATCGAGAATTCATTTATTATTATCCTTGAGAGCATTGAATTGATATTATCCATGGATTCAATTTGTGCCTAAGTTATTGATTAAGTGGCATGTTTTTTTAGTTATTTACCTCACCACATCAATTTTTCCTTATTTACTCATGATAGATTCTGCTATAAATAATTGATCCCACCCCTTATTTTGTTTCCTTTACCCATGATATGAAGAAGGAATCTTTGAATGTGTTCAAGGATGTAGAATATTTAATTTCACCATGATGTATTTTAATGTCTTCAATTTTAATGTGAGATTCAAGTATGTATCTAGTTTACCAAGACTACTAAACTATTATGTCCTTTGGTATGAGATCTCCTATATCTATTTCCAATGTATTAAAGTAACCACCAGCTCTGAGTTACCAGGGTCGAGGTCTTTACAGTTGGTATCAGAGAAAGTTTAGTAGAAACCTTGGAAACTAGATTTATAAAAACATAGATTAGGGAACATAGGCCTATTACAGAATTTGAGGACATTCTTTAAAGACACTAAGTTTATGATTCATATGAGTATAGTTTAATATTTTTAGTTACCATCATGGGTAAATAATTCTAAGGATGATTATAAGTTTAAAGGCATAAATACCCCTTCTAAGTTTTTTTGTGTGATGGAAGTACCTTGGAGTTATTTATTGAGTTTTAATAGATGTTTGAGGTATATATAACTCTTATGTATAACTTATATTTTATTGAGAATGTTATTTTATGAATAACACTTTTATATTTTGTGGACATAAGTTTAAAGTTATTATTAACCTTTATGGTTAATATAATCATTGTTGTAAAAGTAATAATAATCAATTAAGATTATTTGATTTTGTGAAAAAATAAGTTGTATAGAAATCCTTTGTAATTAAAAAGTGATTTGATGACTAAGATTATTTTTGAGGATGTTCATCATATTTTTGGGAACTTTATAGAAATTATATTAATATATTTTTATAAAAAGACAAACCACATGCTGGATGACAAGTCATCACATCCGATAAGGCTGTGGGGCTTGGACCCACAACCTAAGGATGATAAGGGAACAACTCCTACTGCTGGACTATGTAATGTCCTAGTTCGTATGATATTGTTTTTACTTAAACGACTTGACAAATAAATATTAAGTTGATTTTGAGAAAAATATCATTGAATTAATTTTTTTTTTTAATTTTTGGGATTTTAAGGCAATTAATGATGATCTATGAGACATTTTATTGGGTTGAGTTATATATAACCTTAAGGTTTAACATAAAGGAATATTTGGGAAGAATGCTATATGTTTTTGTAGATGTAAGCTGAAAGGTATGGGATAAACTTTGAGGTTAAAAATTTCTTCAATGTTGAGGTTATTAAGGTTATTTGGGATATAGGGTTATTTATTTATGGAATGATCTATGATAAACCTTTATTTTTATTATTGAATTGTATATATTAATGTATAATATTAGATAAATTATGCTATCCATTTTTGTTTTGGAAAATATTTAGAGATAGATGGAAAGAATTAACACTCTTTTAAGGATCTTATGATCCTTTAAAAGTTAATTTTAGCACTTTATGGATAAAAAAATTCATATTTGATATTCATTTCTTGGATTAAGAGATGAAGTGTAAATTGATCGAAGCACAACCAAAGGATGAAATTGTGATTATAAAATAAAAATATATCAAGTAAGTATATTTACTTATGTTATTATTCTAGATGGTAAAGAAATTCCTCCACTCTAGGAAAAGGATCTTGAAACAAAAATGTTATGCTATTAAAATCATTTTTGATGAATTGATGGTCTTTTCACCCAACCTAGATTTATGGTTTTGTGGCTGTTAAATTTCCCCTAACCATGTTCTCTATCACTTCCTATTAGCCATTAGACGTTAGTTTTCTCCCCCATGTCTATATTCTCACTTTCCATTAATGTTCTCCTATTTGGAAAGATAGTTTTCTGTTATTCCAGATGACATTCATATTTCAATTTCCCTCTTTTTAAGGGGAAGTTTTATTAACCCTTTTTTGATGAGGGGTTTCCACAAAGGAATTTTCAAATGTCAAACCCTTGATTTTAGAGCAAAAGTTTAAATTGAGTGGATTTAATTTATAAAAGGTGGGGAGAATGTAACAAACTGATATTTTAAAATAATAACATTATGTGTGATATCATATATGACACACAACACCAAGCCTAAACGAACTGCAATATACTATTTAAACGCGACCATTATAACCTAGTCATTAAAATTGATGGAATGAATAAGAATTACCAATTTATAAAAATTATGTATAAATATTTTAGATGAAGAAAATATATTGGTAAAGTTTATAATTAATTACATTTGAATAATCTTTATACCAAATTTTAGTATAAGTTTATTTTTAGTCTTAAAAACACATTTATTTGAAAACTTTTTTTAAGTACATAACGTTTCTACATTTTAATTAATTAAAATAAAATCAAATTAGTAATTATTTAAATTAAATTTATATATTATATATATATATATATATTAATTTAAATTAATATAATGATGTTTACTAGTTATAGAGTTAATGTAAGATCATCTTATTCTTGAAAAATACATATCTTGAAAAACTGTTTTTTTGGACACGTTTTGTAGGTTTATTTTTAAATTAAATTATTTCAGTTATGTGAATTGAATTTGATAAAATGGATTCCCTATTTGTAATTATCATAATTAATATTAGGTAATATACCCAAATTAATTTTTGATCATAATAATAGTAAAAACAATAATTGTTTTTCACCACAGTAAAAACGTAAATCTGGTTAACCTAGGTTATAACTAAGTGATAATGACACCATTTTTCATCTTAATTCCTATTGGATGAATATATTTCTACCCTTATCACCTTAGGCTCGAGATTAAATTTTTTATGGGACACTTTTCCATGAAAGTGATCTATATCATAAATTATGTAAAGAAAAAGACACAATGTCACTCTCTTTCCTTTAAATATCATTTATATGTTCACATAAGGATAAAAATAAGTGATAAATGAATATTAAAGTTTATTTTGAGTATAATGAAATTATTTTCATGGTGGTAATTTATTTTTAAATTTTAGTGATTATATAGTTACATTAAATGCTTATAAAACACTGACACAACACTTGTGAAAACATTAGAAAACTCATGGTAAATAATTTTAAAAATATTAAAAGTAATGTATTTGGTATGATTTCTGGCTCCAAAAGAATCTTATATTTAATAATTATGTATTATTTATGGTGAAATGAATTATATTATAAATTAAATATAAAATTAAATGAATAATTCAAAAAATGACATAAATGATATTTTATGTTAAATAATATTTTTTTAAATTATTTAAAAAACCTAAAAAATCATGAAAGAGGAAAATTAGTATGATAAATGATCTACAATGTCATCCATATTCCTTTTATGATCTAATTGTTATCTTATAAGTAAAATTATAATGCTTTCATTTTGAAAATTTTGTTACCATGGTTAAGGTTGAAATGG
The DNA here is from genome assembly GCA_963277665.1 of Viscum album. Lineage (NCBI taxonomy): Eukaryota > Viridiplantae > Streptophyta > Magnoliopsida > Santalales > Viscaceae > Viscum > Viscum album. The sequence goes on from OY728143.1 coordinate 328,704,188, forward strand.
GTTTATTGGGGGGTTAAACAAAAAGATAAGGTTTAGCTTTCTAATTAAACTAGTCTAAATCCTATTGGATGAAAAATTTCAACCTTATCCTATCCCAAATTTTATTCAATGATCATTTGAAATTATTTTAATTGAATATGACCTTATTATAATTTAATTCTTTAATAAATTTCAAAAGTGCCCCCTTAGTTATAAAAGGAAACCTTCTCTCCCCTCCCCTTCACACTTCAAGAATCATTTGGTTTGACCAAGTCCTACTTAAATATATTCCTTAAATCCTTCCCCTTTACCTAGAGTTCCTATTTTTAATTCCCTATTACCTTTCTATTTGGTATGTTCTAATCCTTACTTTCACTTTTCTTTTTCATTGGGTGAGTTTTACTAACCATGAAATTTAGAGGATAACTATAATGGTGAATTCAGGGATTTTTTGAAATCTTTAACATAAAACCTACTGAATCTGATGCTTTCTGGTCACTTACATGATGCGTAATTGTTACTGGGTATAATCCATGAACTGGATACATGGTTTGAATGGTTTACACTCCATGTAATAGGTGCATGCCATGCAAGTATAAAAATATAGTTTTTAATAAAAAGGAAATGGGTTTTTTAGTGAATACTGACTTCAAGGATTACAATATGTTTAAATGGGTTACATGCCATGTAAATGTCATAGTGTTGTTATTTTTGGTCACTGTATGAGTGATATGTTTCATTTATTCTCCATGAAACCCTCTTCTCTTGACCTAGAGAGCTTCCTAAGCCTTTTTGGGTGTCTTATTTCTATGTGGATTGATTCATTCATCGATGGATTTCCATTGGGGTTGGATTTATATTCTCTAGGTAAGCGTTTCTATTGGTTCTTCTTTGTTTTTGGTTGTGGATATGTTTTGGATATGGATTTGTAATTGGATAGGGTTTTCTATCAATACTCTTTAGATTTTTGGCATGCCTTGATTTGTGAAGGTTGTTCTCTTAGTTTCCAATCCCCATTATTAAATGTAGTCAGATTTTCTGCATCCTTGATGTAGTTGGATATATTAAATCATTCTAATTTCTTGATTTTAATTTTTTTCTTATTAATTCCTTGAGATTTGAAGTGGAATTTTATGTGTTGAAATTAAAAAGGGAATGGGTTCATGTTTAAAGTAGGTTTTACCTTGAAAACGAAATTGATTTGATTTGAAAAGGGAAAATGGACTTTCAAACTTGGAAGACTGTCTTAGCTTTGAAATGGTTTTATAAAAATTTGAACATGTTTTTCAAAACATAAATTGAAAAAAATTTCACAATAGAAACCTTGGGTGCGTAGATAAAGAGACATACATATCCTTATTGTGTGTGACAAAACTAGGAGGTGACCTATTGTATATCAATGGATAGTGGCAGGAATCGATATTAGTTATATCCAACCTTATGCCTTTGTAGGCTTGTTTGTGTCTAGTATGTGTTATCCCATAGGCTAGAGCCTGACTGGAAGGTGTATTGTTGTTTTTGGTTGTTTATCACATGAAAAATCATTTCATGGATGTTGGATCACATGTATTTTTATATTTTATTATGTTTACATGATTTATCATATGACTGGAATGTTTATAGTTTTGGAAAATATGATATGGAATTTTTGGAAAACCCAATGATTTTTTGAGAAGTGTTTTCAAATTGTTTTATTGATAAAAATGAACTATTTTGTTTTAAATATTGGACTTGTGAATTCTTGATACTAGAACTTGTATAGATTCTTTGGTGGTATCCTGCTGGGCTCTATTTCCCACACCCTACTTCTGAATTTGGGCAACTATAGACCTTTTTTTCCGGGACTCAGGTAAAGGGAAGGGTATTTTGTAGCATGATGGATTATCTTTTTTTTACAGTGTTTGTTTGGGATTCTTTGTAGAGGTGAAGGTTGTCCACATGGAGACTTTTGAGTCTAGACTTGTCATTCTTCTTATTTTCGCCTGTTTGGATTAGTTATACCTCCCTTTTCTATGCTACGTACTTTGGTTTTATATATTATTTTTCATACATAGAAGACACGTTTTGTTATCATTGTTTTACCTCACCCTGTAATGGGTTGACTTGGGTGACTAGTTTGGTTGACCCGAGTTGGTCTGTTATAATTTGGTATCAAATGAGTTTCTCAACCTGAAGTGTGTCAGAATTTCCTAAGTTGGTTCTGTGTCTTGGGAAGATAGGAGTAGGATCGTCAGAATTAGAATAATAGGTGAAAGAAGGGGCTTGGCTAGCTCACTCATGTGACTGAATTCAAGTTTCCATGGGTGGTTGGAAAATTCTTACTAAGTCTAAGACCTATTACTTAAGTTCATTTGAATGAATTGTATGGGAAATCTATTTAAATAGACCTATCTAATAAGTTTGGGGACTTGGTGTGTGTAAGGTAATTTGAATAAACTAAGTGGAGATTTTATTTATAAGGGCCTATTACTCTTAAAAAGTGTTGTCTTTTTTGGTTGAATTTATGAATTGCTTTAACTTCTTACTATTTTAAAGATTTTTTTTGGATTCTAGAAGTTGGATTAATGGTTTTGGAGTTTTATCATGAATGATTGGTTATTGTATTATGTTTAATAGATAATGAATCCTAGAAGAGATATACCAAATATGAGAGGGGAATCTATGAGGGGGGTTCCTTAGAAAGATTCTTCAGTGGACCATTCTTTGGTTGAAGTAGTTATCTATACCATTCAGACTCTGGGTTTAATGGGCACCGTGAACCTGAGACGAGTAGTGGATCATGGATCAGAATTTACCAAGAATCATCCACCTTACTTCCATGGAGATAAAGGACCCCAACAATCAAAGGAGTGACTTGAATGAATTGATAGGATATTTAAATTTCTGAAGTCTCTTAAATATTCTCAGGTGGGTTTTTCCATGTATATGATCAAATGACATGGAAGAAGATGGTGGAAATCTATAGTTAAAGATACATTGCATGAGTATCTTAATTGGGCTTCTTTCAAGAAGATATTTAATCAGTAGTTTTATCCTGAGACCTTATGTGTGGAAAAGAACTGAGTATTTTTAACCTTAGAGAAAAGAGAGTGTACTATTCTGGATCACTCCACCTATTTTGCTGAGTTAGTGCATCTGGAACCGGAGCTTGTCAATAACAATTACCTAAAGGATCGAAGGTTCAATATGGGGATGAGGGATGATATCTAGCCAATGATAGTTATTTTTTTCCTTCCAAACTTTGTGGAGGTAGTGGATAAAGTAGCTTTGGCTGAGTTAGACATAGATAGAAGGACAGGTTTGGGTGAAGCTTAAATTGGTGCAATAGTTAGCCAGGGTGCTTCTTCTGGTTAAAAAAGAAAGCACAAGAGTGGTTAGTTTTCTGCAGGACTAGTTCCAGGAGCTTCTTCAGGGTAGTAACATGTTATTTTCTACTAGTGTGAGAGGCATGGTTATACTAGTCCCCATTGTATAGAGGATCCTAGGACTTTTCATATTTTTGGGTGGTCTGACCATCTGAAACATTTCTGTGATAGGATTTCCCAAGGTAGTATGGTGGGATCCACTTTCACTAAGGGATCAAAGGTTCTTGATGATGCTTCCAAGGGTGGTGGGTCTCATTATTAGGGAAAGGGGGATATACAACTGGCTAAGTCTATATGGATTTATGTGGTAGAGTGTACGCCAGAGGAATATTGACCAGGGCCAACTACTGTTAGATACACAATGTTTATTTCATCTTATACGGTTCTATCTTTGTTTGATACAGGTGATACTCATTCTTTTATATAATCAAATTTGGTTGACATGTTGTATTTTTTTTTCATATCTTATATTGTTCTTGATGGATCTTTCTATGCCTTTAGTAAATAGGTACGAACATGGTTTAAAGTGTTCCATATATCAGGTGGTGATAGCCAACTTTGAGGTGGTTTGGGACTTTCTAGTGCTTGATCTCGACATCTTCAACATGATTATCTGCATGTATTAGATGATCATTGTTAAGGACCAGATAGATTGTTATCATCACCGAGTTTAGTTCTTATCTTCGGATGGTATCACTCATGTTTTACAGGGTGAGTGCGACTCTAGATTGGGAAGGGAAAGGCCTATTGTTCCTTATTCCAGAGTAATCTCATGCTAGTTTTTAGAAATGTTTCTTAATGCAGTTGACCCTTTCTTAGGTAGTCAGGTACCTTCTGTTGTATATTTATACCCTGATATCTTTCTTGATTATTTTTTTGGTTTACCACCATAGAGAGAGGCCAGGTTTACTATTGAATTGCTACATGAAATGATGCCCATTTATATTGAATTTCCCCAACCCCTGTTACCCTGAGTCAGTGCATTATTTTAATACATTGACACAATTACAAGGAATCAAGTCCCGAAGGACCGATTGATTTAGTAGTCTTGGAAAATAGATTACATACATGAACATTACATTACATTATAAAATTAAAAACAAAAACAACATTGTCTCCATTGACCACATTCATATCCCTTAGACTATCCCTGAAGGTCAGTCATAATATACTTCTTCACATCCTAGGAAAAATAAAACATAGAAAGGGGTGGTCTCAGATGCTCAGTAAGGATAACAATATAGCGGAAACTTTCATAAATAAGCATAAACATTTAAGGCAATGTATAAAACTAAAACAAAATCCTTTTAAAATTAAACTTCAGCATAATATGGAAAAGATAAATCAAATAATTCCATTTACTTATTCACATGGATATTCTACTAGTAGAATAATCACATGTAATATCAATAGCTAATTTTATAATGATAGAATGCATAATGCCAGACTTCATAACCACATAGTCAAGGCCTTGTGCTAAGAATAAAAATATGGTTTTATCAAGTACTTGTTTCAAGACACTAGTTTGTCTCATGAGACCCATAGATGCATCGAGGAGCTATAGAGGGCTCCACCCATCACTTACTAAGTCCAATACATTCCTCATATGAAAAGGTTTAAACATAACATAAACATTCATATTAAAACTAGCATACGAAATGTCAATACATTATACATAAAATATGAATGGCCTAAAAATAACACATCCATAGTCAAATATATCACAAAACCTTCAATACAATATGGAAGATTTGTATCATAATAAATCAACTTCAAATAAGTTTAAAATCCATTAAAGGATGTTGACATAGATGAAAATGATTTGTAAGACTCTTTGAGAGAAATATCCCTTTTTCATAAAAACATTTAAAAGTCACACAATTTATAAAGGAAGACATTTAAAGACATTTTTGAATCAAATTGTCCTATACCACTTTGAAACTTTTGAAAGTAATTAACATTTTAAAAACATTCATGTCCATATAAATAAATCCTTAAAAACCATTTTGAAAACATAGACATTAATGAGAATGATTTAGAAGAATAAATATTTAAACTATTTAAAATGATGATCTAGTTAAAGAGTCCCTTCCATAAAACCTTAAAATATTCCTTTTGAAAATATTTTTATGAAACATGGATGTGGATGATAAAGAGGTCCCAAAAGATACTCATGTAAAAACAACCTCGGTTAATGAAGAGATTGTAGAATTAACCCTTACCTTGCACTTTCCTTTAGTCGAGAGTACGTTTAACCTTCTGTATAATGACCATAGTATGTTATTAAATTATAACAGAACCATATTCATATTTATTTTATCATAAAAGATTCATTTATGACTTTATACTACCCATTTAATAATGATTTTCATGTTAAATTAACATTTTGAGTAATAATCGCTTTCTTTATCGTACGCGTTTTAACTTGTTATTCTTGATTGTATCATTTAGATCATGATTTAAATACTTCCATAATATAAAAATTTATTTATATATCATATATATTTAGAATATAAATATTTATAATAGATATACATATGAAATGGAAGGCACCATTTATAGAGACGGTAGGCCGTACGTACGCATAAACGCTGTTTCCGTTTTCATATCGTATTGAACGGAAGTAAGTGAATAAGATATATGTAAGTATATATATATATATATATATATATATCTCCAGTAGAATTATTATGTCATATATTACATACTTATTAATAATATATATTTTTATAATCATCGTTGAATGGTGAACGTGGGAATGAATCTCATCGTGTCGTGGAGACGGTAATCTGTACGTACGCACAAGCGACAATATCATTATATTGATGGTGAAATAATATGTAATTGGATGATATATCATATATAAAGAATCATTAACATGTTATATTTATTATTTAAATAAGTTATACTCATTATTATACTCATTATTATACCCATCCAAATAATGGAGTGTTTGAATAACAAACTACACCACGACGTGGAGACGGTAAGACGTACGTACGCACATATGGTGACTTTTCCATTTATAGGATGGATAGAATAAAGAATATGGTTGTACCATATTTATAATAACATCACAATATGTTGGAGGTACTATAGTTATTATTTTGGTATGGAAACAACAAAGAAAGAGGAAGTGGAAGAAGAAAATAACTTGAAAGAGGGTGGTGAAATTATCACCTCTTCTTTGGGTGTTTCCTTTTGAGTTGATCAAAAGGGATACTTAGGTTGGATTTATGATCAAATTAATGCCTATAGATATAAGGGAGGATGGTTTAGAGGATATCTGGGCAGGGTTTGGCCGAGAAAAATGGCTTTAGTGGTGTGAATTTAAGAGAAGGGTAAGTACCCTTTTATAAGAGAGGTGAGGGTCACTTTAGGAAAAGTTTGAAATATTTTTTTATAATAAAATAATTTTCGGTTTATGATGGTTCCAAAATGATTTATTTAGAATATAAGGTGGGGATGGGTCGAAAAAATCTCAACCAATAGGTTTTAGACAGGTTTAGGTCACTATATTAACCTTATCTTTTAGATTTAACTCTTAGTTAAATAGTTTGACATTTACCATGTCTCTTTTTATTTTTATATTATATGGTTAATAAAATTACTATTACAAGACAAGAGAGCCCCATGTGGTTAATTATTAATATATATAACCTTATCTAAGGCCTTTGGAAAAACCTTAGATTTTTAGGATTATGATATCAATTAATAATATAGTATTTTTTTTAAAAACTCAATTATGTCAATTTTGACACTTTAGTATTTGATTTTTTTGAAAGCCATAAAAACTTTATCACTTTGAATAAAATTTATTTAAACAACCCTAACATGTAATATTAACTTAAAAAATTATTGGAATTTATTAGAAGTCTCAATTTACATTTATTTGGATATTTATAATATTAATTATTTTAATATTTCTTTAATAAGGTAATTACTGCATCATCATTGTGTCATAAATAAATTAAATTAGTTAATGTCTAAAAATTATAAATAAAATTCCATTATATAGGAAATATTTTTATATTTCTAATAAACATTTATAGTCTAATTTATCTTATGTATAACCCTATATTAAAAATGTTTAGTTATTAAACTTTTGAATTTAACACTTTTAACTCTTCTTTAAATAAAATAATAATAAATGTCCTAATCTAATCCAAGTAGACCTAAAGGATTATATTTTATTCTTAAGGTTTTTTTGGTCGAATTACACTTATCCAATAGAATTAGAACATGTGCTTGGGTAATTATAATATCATTTTTACCTTTAATTACCCTATTTACTTTTAACTATGGTAAATAAAAGTCAAAAGTTACTATTCACCAAAAATTATTTTCATCTTATTGAACCACATTTTACTTACTGATGTCAACCGTGTCTCTTGTATTTTTGAAATTAAACTCACAGAAGTAGTAAAATTATGTTTTATGCAAATTTGCTAACGTGCCTAGAAGGTGGGTAAAAGAGGTTAAAAATTTTAATAAAATTTTATACATCTAATTTTATTATAAAATGACTCCAATTAATTACATTGAACTTATATAGGTATTATATATCTATTTTGACTTAAAATAAATTAAAATAAAATAAATAATTATTTAAATAAAAAGTTGGTTTTAAATAATAACGCAATGTTTTTCACTATTCATCAAAAATTGAAAGTTTTCAGAAAAATACCAAAAATTAATCCTAAGATAATTTTGATATTAAAAATTCAAAAAATGAAGTCTATTTTACCAAATTCAAAACATAGAAGTTTCATTTATTAATTTAAAATTAATTCCTGTTGTCAAAACCAAAAAGCGGGTTTTTAAAAAGTAAAAACTATCAAAAGATTGACATGTGTTTATGTAAAATTTAAATGTGAAATTACTTATAATGACCTAAATTGTATTAAATGGTACAAATATAATCTAATTATACTTAAAAAACTTTCAAATTCATAATTTAACACTATAAATTATTTCGATTAAAAAGTTTTTTTCAATTAAAACATATTATTTTTCACTATTTGTCAAAATATGAAAGTTATCAAAAAAGTGCCAAAAATTTATCCAAAATAAAATTTTATGTCCTGCTTCTAAATAATAATTTTATTTCATTAAATTGAATATATAAAAGTGTCAAATATTGGTTTTAAAAAGGGTTCGCCATTAAAAGGCGGTAAAATTGCATTTTTTTGAAAAATACTTCTTTTATCTGAAAAAATGAATTTGTTCTTATATTATGTATAATAAACTCATAATATGGATGTTAAAATTATATCGGGTATATAAGATTCACAATGAAGTTAATACTATTCATAACCGCTTTTTGAACGGCTAGTTTGGTAAGTTGCGGTGCGCTCGAACTCAGTGTTGTGTGTAGCGCAAGCTATTGAATTACTTTAATGAGATAACATATTATGAAATATTGGGGTGTTACATCTATGAAATCCTATTTAATTACACCTACTGAGTTTGTGGAACATAATTCTAGATTGAGGACCTGAAGGAAAAAGGATTTATTCATCCTATCATGTCACCATGAGATTTTCGTGTACTCTTTGATAAGAAGGAATATGAAAGTGTCCGGATTCATATTGACTATCTAAAGTTGAATCATGTGACAACTAAGAACAAGTATCATTTACCCAGAATTGATGATCTCATTGATTAGTTTAAAAGGTATTTTTGGTTTTATAATATTGACCTATGGTCTAGGGAACATCAATTGAGAGTTTGATAGGAGGACATACCTATGAAAACATTTTAGAGTCAATATGGGCATTTTGATTTTCTGCTTATTCCATTTAGAGTCACTAACATTCCTATGGTATTTATAGCCATGATAAACTAGTTATTTCATAGATTATGGGAATCTTTTGTTGTTGTGTTCATAAATGATATCCTAGTGTACTCAAAGTCATAGGAGGAACATGTAAACCGTTTGGATATCATTTTTTGAACCTTGACAGAACATCATCTGTATGGTAAACTGTCCAAGTGTGAGTTTTGGATCTAATAGGTGATGTTTTTGGGGCATGTGATATCTGAGAGGGGTATCTTAGTGGATCCTAAAAAGGTATGGGTATTTATGTCTTTGGAAAATCCCAAAAATGTGTTTGAGACCCAAAGATTCTTGGGGTTGGTTGGTTATTACATGCTGTTTGTTCAGGACTTCTCCAAGATCTCATATATAATGAAATATTTGACCCATAAGTGTGTAAAGTTTGAGTGGGATAAAAAATGGAAGAGATATTTCGAGGCGCTGAAAGTGATGTTGACTTTATCACTAGTGTTGATTCTCTTAGAACTAGGTTCAGGTTATAATGTTTTCTATGATGCTTCAAGTATGGGTTTGGGATGTGTCTTGATATAGGGAAAAAATTGGTAGCTTATGGATCATTCCAATTATGAAATCATGAAAAGAAATACCCTACCCATGATCATGAGTTGGTAGTGGTTATGCAAAAACTCAAGATGTGGCGTCACTATCTTTTTGGGGAGTGATTTATAATGTATTCTGATCACCAAAGCCTGAACTATGTTTTAACTCAGAGGGATATGAACTTGTGATAGAGATGATGGGTTGATTATCTTTATAATTTTGATTTTGATATCCTAAATACCCTTGAGAAAGGAAATGTGGTTTCTGATGCACTGAGCAGAAGAGTACTGATCCAAGCAGTGATGAATCTGTTTAAGAGTGGTCTCTGATGGGTTTGTTTATCGATATGATCTTAGGAGTGAAGGAGGTTGGTGGATAGGTGTTATTGGGTTGTATAAAGGTTGAATAATCTTTTTATGAGCTATTTTGACATGAGAATATGACAAACACTAAGAGATGACACTTCAGAGAAATCCTAAATGGTGGGGAGATAGGTTTGTTGTTCCTTTTTCCCTAAGAAAGGAGTTCTTAGTTAGTGGAAACTTGTAATGCTTCTCCATGCACCTTGGGGATACAAATATGTACCATGAATTGAGATGTTAGTATTGGTGGCTGGGGATGAGGTGATCAATTTTGAATTTTGTATCGCGGTGTCTCACTTGTTAGAGAGTTAAGACATAACACCAAATACCTACAAGTTTGTTGCAACCCTTACCCTTATGATATATAAGTGGGATGATATTTCCATGGATTTCATCATTGGTTTACCACATAATACTAGTTGGAGGTATTCAATTTGGGTGATTATTTATAGACTCACTAAATTAGTGCATTTATTACCAATAAAGAGATAAATAAAGTGGAATAGCTTGGAGACTTATATGTCAAAGAGATTGTGAGACTTCATGGGGTTCCCTCTGAAGTTGTTTCTAATAGGGACTTGAGGTTCACATCTAGATTCTGGAAAGGTTTGAAGGAGGCGATGGGTTCCTAGTTGAAATTGAGCATGAATTATCATCTGCAGATGGATGGATAGACAGAGAGAGCTATCTAGGTTCTTGAAGATATGCTATGGGTGTCCATGCTTGATTTTGGTGGATCTTGGGACAAAAATATACATTTTTTTGAGTTTACCTATAAACATAGTTATCAGGATTTGATTAGGATGGCACCATTTGAGGCTTTGTATGGGTAGCCATGTAGATTTTCCTTATACTGAGCAAATATGGGAGAGTGGTCCTTGGTTGGGCTAAGTTTTTTTAGGAGATGATAGAGATGGTGCAGTTGATACAGAAGTATTTGGTCACATCACATTGTCGTCATAAATCTTATGAGGACCTTCTTCATCGTCCATTGGAGTTTTTGGTTACTGATTGGATTTTTCTCAGAGTTTCACCCCATTTAGGACATCATCAATTGGGTAAATAGGGTAAGTTGTCATTGAGGTTTTTGGGCCCATATGAGATCAATTAGTGACTAGGGAGGGTGGCCTACCGGTTGAAATTTACATTTGGTTTGACTTTTATCCATTATGTGTTTCATGTTTCCCAGCTGAGGAGGTATATACAAGAGCCTTTCCTTATGATTAGGTGGGAGGATATAGATCATGAGCCCGATACCACTTTGGTTGAGCAGCCAGTTCAAATCATGGATCATCAGGATAAGGTACTATGTGGTAAAATGATACGCCTAGTTTAGTTACTATGGTAGTGTGGAAAGGTTCACCATGAGATGTGGGATCTTGAGTCATTGATGAGGCAATAGTGGCCTTCTCTTTTTGTGGATCCAGGATCTTGATCACTTTCTAGGGACAAAAAGATTTTATGGTGGGTAGATTATAACTACCCATTACCTTTCTATCAGGTATTTTCTAATCTTTTATTTTAGTTTCCTTTTTCATTGGGTGAGTTTTACCGACCATGAAATTAAGAGGATACTTATAATGGTGAAGTCAGGGAGTTGTTAGAATTTTCAATATAAAACCTACTATTTCTGCTGCTCACTGGGCACTTACACGCCATGTAATTTTTTCTTGGAAGAATTCGTGAATTGGATACATGGCATGAATGGTTCACATGCTATTTCACAGGTGAACTATATGTAAGTATAAAAATATTTTTTTTTAATAAAAAGGTGATGGGTTTTTTTGGTGTATACTGACCTCGAGGATTAAATTACATGTAAATGGGTCACACATTGTGTAAATGTAATGGTGTTGTTATTTTAGGGCACTGTATGAGTGATATGTTTCATTCATTCTTCATAAATCCCTTCTCTATCGACCTCGAGAGATTCCTATGCATTTTTGGGTGTCTTCCTTCCATCTAGATCATTTTTTTCAATGATTGATCACTGTTGGGTTTAGATTTATCTTCTTTAGGTAATAATTTCTCTCAGTTATTCTTTGGTTTTAGTAGTGGCTATGTTTTGGCTGTGAATTTTTAATTAGATAGGGTTTTATATCAATACTCTTCAGATTCTTAGAATGAATTTCTTTATGAAGGTCATTCTCTTAGTTTCTAATCCTTGTTATTATAGGCAGTTAGGTTTTCTATGTTATTGAGGTAGGTGGATCTATTCAAGAATTCTAGTTTCTTGAATTGATTTCTATTATTATTGATTACTTGAGATTTTAAATGGAATTGTATGTGTTGAAATTGAACAGGCATGGGTTCATGTTTAAAAGGGGGTTTTCCTTGAAAATAGAACTGTCTTTATTTGAAAAAGGAAAATGGAATTTCAAACCTTAAAGAAGATTGGCTTGGCTTTGAAATGGTATTATAAAAACGGGAGCATGGTTTTTAAATCAAAAATTAAAAAACATTGCATAGAAGGAATCTTGGGTGTGTCTAGAAAGAGACATAGATAACCTTAGTGTGTATGACACCACTCAGAGGCATTGTACCATAGGATAGAGCCTGAATGGAAGGTGCATTATTGTTTCTAGTTTTTTTATTTAATGACATATAATTTCATTGATATTGAATCACATTTATTTTTATATTTCAGTATTTTTACCTACTTTATTTTATGACTGACATGTTTCTGGTTTTGGAAAATATGATATGAAGTTTGTGGAAAACACAAGTATTATTTGAGAAATGTTTTCAAATTTTTTTATTGATAAAAATTCTTGTAAAACTATTTTGTTTTAAATATTGGACTTATTCATTCTTGATATTATAACTTTTATAGATTATTTTCTATTATCTTTCTAGGGTCTGTTAATCACACCCTACTTCTACCTTTGGGTGATTTTATACCTTGTTTTGCAGGACTTAGGTAAAGGGAAGGAAATTTTGTAGCATAATAGATTCTATTTTTGTTGTAGTTTCAGTTTGGGATGCTTTTTGGAGGTGATGATTGGCCACATGGAGAATTTTTAGTTTGTACTTTTCGTTCTTCCTAGTTTAGCCTATTTGGATCAATTGCATCTCCCTTGTTTCTTCTTTGTACTTTTGTTGCATGTCTTGTTTTTCATATATAAGAGACATGTTTTTTTTATCTTTTTTTTACCAAACCCCATGATTGGATGACTTGGGTGATTAGTCTAGTTGTACTAGGTTGGTATGTTACACTGGTTTGATTAGAAACACATCTTAGGAAGGCTTTAGGTATAAACCTAAAGAGGTTGTCTGAAGAAGTGGTATCGTTCTTAACTGAGTGTTTTTGTTTTATTTATTCTTACACCTCCTTAAAATCTTACTCAAACATGATGATATATTAACATCAGTATATCCCATATACTGAGATTTTTTTATTCTAATGGAATACCATATAACCATCTCCTCATCCATCAAATGGGAAATGAAACTATCATTCGTGTGTACGACAGACTACCACCTCATGAACTGATGTAATTTGTTTTTCATCATCATTTATAATGGATAGTTTTAATGATATATTTATCATATATATATATATATTATATTCATGAAATATTTATAATTTTTTAAAGATAACATATCATATAATTTCTTTCCTTTCCATTCATTTAAAAATGACAACATCACTTGTGCATACATGTGGATTACCACCTACACGAAGTGATGTGATTCATTTTTCATTACCACATAACATGGATGCTATATATATTTATATTTAAATAAATAATATTATATTTAAGATATAATTATAATTATGTAAATATAAAATAACACTTACCTTCTTTCCATCATGATCATTGAAAAATGGAAACGTTACTCATATGTACATACAGTCTACATTCTTTATGATTGTAACATAGTTAATTTTTCATAACAATATTTCATAGTTGGTTTTGAAAGTATAATTTATGTATAAAAATGATAATTATTTCATGATTATTATTCTAGATATAATTAAACAATAACCTCTTTTACCATAGTCAACCTACCGAAGTCATTTTGGACATATGAATTAAATATCATCAAAACGTCCAATATGAACTTAATTGATTAAGTAATTAAATATAACATGGTATTAAATAAAATAAAATAAATTATAAAAATGAAAAATATTATTAATAAAGTTAATAATTAACATAATTTTATTATTTATGAAGATAAAAAATGTATGTGACGAGTCAGACTTGAGGCAAGATATTTTGTCTCAATTTCCTTTCATTGAGGCATATTTTAATGTTATGCACCAATTTATTTTATATGGTATATATACCGTCCTTTTAAAAATATATCATGAATATTTCATACTTCATGGTATTTTGTGTCACAATTGAAATTATTTTATCTAATATTATTTTACTCAAAAGTTACCAAGTGGTAAGGAGTTTCATAACTCACTTTCTTTTAATTGGATTATATCACTTCTTCATTATCTTTGATATTCTAAGATTATCTGTGTAATGAATTTTGAATATTTTATGTTTTATTTCTACTTGTTTTATTTGAGTTTACATTTTATAAATATAATTAATTCATTGATTAATTCTCACTTCAATGGTATTATCTTTGTAATAGATTTCATATTAATTTCCACTATATTAAGAAAAATTTGGTATTATGCGCTTATTTATTTTTATGAGGTGTATTCAATGCCTATATGATATTTTATATCATGAATCTCTTTATATTCATGGTATTTAATTTTTTATTTGAATTTATTTCATTCATGGGGGTTATGATTCAAAAATTACCAAAGTGTTAAGGGTTTATGCTTCAATCTCATTTTAATCGAGATTGTTTATGCTTGAATTTATATTGAAGGAAATTATTTTAAAATTTTCTAAAAAAATCCTTTAATTTTATTATCCCCTGGTTATTCATGAAATTTTCAAGTAATAGAATCATTTTCCTCTTATTTTTACTTAAAATTTTTAAGAAATTTTTTTTAAGTAAATATAAATTTATTTTTTATTTTCAGTAAAAAATACTTCTTATTCTATATCCATGTTTTCTAAAAATGTTTTTGAGAATGTTTTAAATCTTATCATATTATTTTTTAAAATCATTTTTACCCATTTTTTAATTTTTACAATATAGTTTAAAATTAATCTTCTTCTTGTTTTATAAACAAGGTACTTTTGACTTTTTATTAAAAATTTGAAAGTAATCTTTGTTTTAACATACTTGACATAAATTTTTTTCCCATCATTATGACCGATCATTTATTTAAATATTTCTTTACATGTTTACAAGGTTCCTTTCAAAGAAAATATTTTCCCTAATATTCTAGATTTGTTTAAAAGTTATTTTCAATGTGAAAATGGTATTTTCCTTAATAATGTTTTATTGATCATTTTATGATATTTCTATTCAAAAATGATAACAAACCTTTATTTTACATATAATCCACTTATAATAAATTTTAATTATATAATTCTTATTATTTCTTTGGATGGTTTGTGATTAGTTTGACTAAGTAAAGTACTGAAATTCATTTTCTTGTATAATTTTAGTCATTAACTTTCTCTTGAAACATTCACATTATTGTGATCATTAAACATTAAATTTATCTTAAATAACCATATTTTTGTATTATGGATATGAATATTTTATAAATCATATATCATTTCTACATACAATGTTTCATCATGAATATTATTTGATTGACTGATGAAATATCTATATTCTGTATTATTTACTCAATACAAATATTTATTGATAAGACACATTGTTCATAAATTAAATTGATCATTAAATATATGTGGAATAATTTGGATATACAGTGATGGGTAGAGACTAGTTATAGATATACCCTCGATGCATTAATAGGTTTCATGATACAAATCAGTAAGATAGAATTAAATGGGTTTTTTGTGTATACATACCCATCAATTAAACTATCTTACTGCAAGGTCTTGATGATATAAATATCAGGATGTCTAAGATCATGACGTCCATTTTTAAAAATTTACTTCATTTAGAATTCAGTTATTATTATCCCTGAGAGTAATGCATTGATGTTATCCATAGATTCATTTTTTCTCAAGTTATTAATTAAATGAAAATTGTTTTTTGTTATTAACCTTGCCATATTAATTATTCCTTATTTACTTATGATAGCTTCCATTGTACGTAACCCTTACTGAGTATTTTATCTCACCCCTTATTTTGTTTCTTTTCCCCAAGTTATGAAGAAGGAATATTTGAATGATTTCAAGGATTCAGAATATTTACATTCACTATGTTGTATTTTTATGTTTCCAATTTCAATATGATATTTAAGTATGCATCTAGTTTACCAATACCAATAAACTATTTAGTCCATTGGGATGAAATATCTCATATCCAGTATCAATGTATTAAAGGAACCTTTGGATCTGGGTTACTATTCTTAGGGTCTTTATACCCATCCTCATACTATCTTCATAATATATCATTATAGATCCATTTTTCCATGAAATTTAATTTATATTTATTTAATGAATTAATTAATTCCAAGAGTGTCCCTCCTAGATCTTATAAAATAGAATATATTATCCTATTTTTTCACACTTCAAAATCCTTCTAGTTCATACAATTCCTACCCAAATCCATTCATATAATTTCTCCCCTCATTTTATAGGTTTTGGTTCAGCTAGAATACTAACCTTAGAGAACTTAAGGTGTAAATTAAATAATATTGTCTGAAATATTATTAAAACATGATGATATAATAACATCATTATATTCTATATATTTATATGTTATTACATTAATGACACAATCTATATCTATCTCCTTATTCTATTAAGTGGGAAACGAAACCATCGACCGTGTGTACGACAGACCATCATCTTGTGAATGGATGTAATTATTTTTTCATCATTGCCTCTCATGACTGGATATAATATTGTATTTAATGTATAAATATTATATTAATGACATATTTATAATTTTTTAAATATAATATAACATCTAAATTCTTAAATGTTTATTCATTGAAAATGGCGATGTCGCTCATGCGTACGTGTGGAGTACCACCTCTATGAAGTAACATGGTTCATTTTTCATCACCAAAACATATTAATGATATATATATAAGTTTATTTAAAGATATAATATGATATTAATTATCATTATAAAAATATAAAATAACACTTACCCTTCTTTCCATTATAATCATTGAAAAATGGAAGTGTTACTCATGCATACGTACGACCTACCGTTTCCATGATTGTAACGTAGTTCATTTTTATTAACTATATTTCATAGTTGGTTTTAAAATTATAATTGATGTATAAAAATGATAGTTATTTCATTATTATTATTCTTGTTATGATGGAATAATTATCTATTTTTCCATATTCATCCTACAAAAGTTGTTTTGGGATTGTGAACCGAACGTCCTCAAATTACCCAACGTAGATTTAACTGAATAAGTAATTAAATATGTCATTAAAATAAATAAAATTATTTTTTTATGTATTAGGTATTAAACCTAGAAAATTTTCTTAATAAATCAAATAATTTATATAAATTTATTATATAGGACATAAATGACATACTTGGAAAGTCTGGACTTGAGGTAAGTGTTTATTATCTCAAATTGTCTTCTTTGGGACATATATTATATTAAAAACCTATATTATTTTATGACGTATTTATGAATACCCTTTTTAATTTTATATCATCAATATCCTTTTGATTATGGTAATTAAAGTTTCATTCGAAGTTATTCTTTCATGGGGCTTACGATTCAAAAGTTACCAAAGTGATAAGAGTTTTATGTAACGATCTCATTGTTTATTGAGATTGTTTATGATTAAGTTATGTTGATGAAATATTATGGTATAACTCTCAATAAAATCATGAATTTTATTACCCAATGGTTATTTCTATTATTTAAATGTTTTAATTTAATTTTCCTCTCTTTAAGAACTCAATAAACCGAAATAATATTTTTAAGGAAAACTAACTTTATTTATTTCTTATGTAGAGAAATAATTTCTATTACATGTCTATATTTTATAAAAATATTTTCAAGAATGTTTTCAATATTCTCCAATTATTTTTTAAATTCATTTTTAATCATTTTTGAATTTTTAAAAAATATTTTAAAATGAAATCCTCTTATCATTTTCTAAACAATGTACTTTTGACTTTTTTACAAAATTATGAAAGGAATGTTTTATTTTAATTTATATGGAATGAACAAAATTTCCTACTGTCATGACCACTCAATGTTTTATAGATTATTTTAAAATTCTGTATGAATCTTTTCAAAGAAAGTTTCTTCCTTAATATTTGGTAATTTTTTTATATTTTAAGTAAGGGATCTCTCTGAACCACCATTTTTCTTTTGGTTATGCACATTCTCTCTGTAAATCACTTTTTATATCCATTTGAAATTATAGATTTCTTATAAATTATTTATATATTTCTATTACATATATAATTATCTCATTATCCCTTTTATGTGGTAATACATGACATAATTTCATTTATCAAATTCATTCTCTAAAAATAAAACTCTATGAAGGGAAACTTTTTTATCCATTAATCATTTTATGTAACACTAATTTAAAGTTTTTATTCAAAAATGAACACCTTATTTTGAGACCTATGATTATATACTCAAATATGAAAATATGTAATATTTAATTTCTTATTCTATTTGAAATATTTATGAAATTTACTTTGATTATGTTATGAGGCAATATTATGAAACCCATTTCATTCCACGAGTAATTATTATGATTATGACTTATGATTTATTTCCTATTATAGAACCCTTAATCATGAATGTAACGACCCAATATTTTTGAGTAGTATATTAACTTACTCTTATTGATTTAATAAGATGTTAATGGTTAATGCAGAAAGAGGAGTCGATGGCTTCATCCAGTAGACTCGACCCTTATGAAGCCCACTTATCAGAGCTTGGGAAGGAGGTAGCATCTGTGGGCTTCGCTTTGGACCAAGCCCAAGTCGAGCTCCAGCATGTCAAGCTTGAACGGAAACGCCTACGGGAGAAGTTCAAGTTAGTAGAGATTACTACTAGGGCAATGTTATCTGAGCCTCCCTCAGATTCTCTCACCATAGCACACCTTACACTCAGGTCTTATGCCGGTGTTATAAGGGGATATGTGACGAGACCCTAGCTTCCTTGTGTAATCCCTTCGGGTGAATAAATTGAGATTTCTTCCTTTAGTGATGTTTGTGAAATTTCAAATGTCCAGATAATTTTAGAATGTATTTTATTAATGAATTTTGAAAAAGGGATATTTTGAAATATTTATGTAAACCCTAAATAACTAATGATGTGTAATGATTTTCAAAAAATGGTCTTCTACAAAAGTGTTCATTAAGGAATTTGGAGTCTAATAAGATCAACTTAATTTTTGATGAATAGTAAATAGTGAATAGTGATTTTACGCTTAGGATTAGTAATGTGACCAAATGGATTAGTAATCTCACTTAAAGAAAGTTTTAAAATAATCTAGGCACCTTGATTAAGTAATGTGATTCAATAAAATGGGTAAATAACAGTTTCATAAATTATTATTCAAGTATTAGTTTTTTCGGATGAATAGTGTTTTTTAATTAAAAATTTAATTAAAAATAATTAGAAAATTATTTTTATAAAAATGACCTTATTTTTGAACTCAGAGCATCGATATTATGTTATGGTAATTTTTGGGGATTTTTCTGAAAAAATGAATTTTCGATGAATAGTGTATTTATTTAAAAATAAAATTAAAAATATTTAGAAAATTATTTTTATAAAATGGAGTTCATTTTTGAAATCATAACATTGATATTTGGTTAAGGTGAAATTTTGGGATTATTCTGTGAATTTTCGGTGAATAGTGAAAGTATAGTTTTTAAGTTACGGGTGTTTAATGACATCATTAAATGATGTATTAAGTATATATTCAATATGGTCGAATTATGAATAGTAAGATAAGGTGTGAGGTGTCCCAAGTGGCCAATACCATGGGCAAATACCATGGGCAAGCCCATGGTTTTGCCAAAACCACTAGTGAGGTGTCCCTTGGCCTTTAATGCTTTGTCCCCTCACTTTCCCTATAAATACCCACCCTTTCCTCCTTTAGTTTTCACTCCCAACTCTCCCCCAACGAAGTTATGGTCTTCTTACCTTCCAAGGAGTCCTCCCAAGGTTCCCCCAAGCCCTTAAGGTCCAATCCTTTGAGTTTCAAGAGTCACGTTTTAAGGTAAGGGATCCGACCCCTCTCTTTCTTTTCATGTAATCTCTTTTATGTCATTCCTATTATGCTCCATGTTTTTATGTGAGAGGATGTTATTTTATATTCCTATTACTTCCCTTTCATGTTTATATGATGAGAGATCCCCTCTTACTCTCATAATTTCGTTTTATGAAAGTTTAAGTGACGCCGTTAGGCTACCGAATTTTTAAGGGATTCTTTCACCCTTCTCATTTTTCAAGTTCGATTTTCATGTCAAGTCTTTCAAGTTACTTTTTATTATGTTGGGGTATGATCTATATATCTATCATACTGATCTCTTATGATCATATGATGAGGGACCCTATTTGATCTTGTCAAATCATTTTCTTTTGAAGTTAAGTGACGCCGTAAGGCTGCCGAATTTTCATAAGAGAAATCTAATCTTTTTTCCTTCCATGTTTTTCATTTCAAATGGTATGTCCCTAAAATTTCATTACCATGTCCATATGTCCTTCTTATTCTTTCACCCTACTGTTTTATGGATCATTTATGAGTGGGTGACCCATGTCCCCTCTCATTTCAATGTTTTCTAAAACCCCGAAACTTAGCCGTTATGCTGCAGAATTTTCCCCTCAAAATGCCTCTGTCTTTTCTCAAAAATTATTTTATGTTATAAAGTGAATACTCAAAGCTCTTATTTCTACAAGGGTATTCACATATATATCAAAATGTTCCATTTTAAATTCTGGGATTTACATACATGAGACCCGCTTTCCCTTTCCGTGGGTTTAAAGTGACGTAAATATCATGTCTTTAAAGAAGTTTTTAAAACGTTATGATTATGAAATGAAACCCATTTATTTTATGCTATGTGGGTTATTTATGAAATGTTTGATGATGATATATGTGGATCACATGATAATAAAGGCAAATTTAAGGGTGCGCCCTGATAGCGCTCCAATGCATTGGGTAATGATGTAACCACTAGAGATTACAATTTTCATGATACCTTGGTGAATAACCTTGGTAATTTTCAAATGACACCTTGGGGATGGACCTTGGTGATATGTTCATGATTGTCTATGTTAAATGATGTAGCCACATCTTCAAGTTATGGAAAATGTTGTTTTTATTATGAAATGCCTCATGATTTTCTTTCTCATACCTTTAAGTTCTTTTCATGTCCTTATTGAAGTATATCAAGTTCACATGTAAAATGTTCCTCTTGTTTCCCTTACTGGGCCTTCTGCTCACCCTTTCTTTGATGTATGTCCCCAGGTTATGAGATGCAGTAATGAACCTAGGATGAACTTAAGGAGAAGCCTTTCAAGTGTTTAAGAAGAATTCTTTATGTTGTTTTCATGTATTTTGTTCCTGGTTTCCAAGACACTAAACCTTAAAGATCCTCAGTTGTGTGTAATGTAATGAAAGTTTATGTTATAAAATGGCGGGATTCTATAATGAACATGTTATAATGGGTGTGATCAAATAGTACTCTAATGCATTGGATAATTTTTTTGTCTCATTGGACGTTATGTATGGGATTGGGTAGTAAACCTAATCCATGATGGGACTTTGTCTACCATGTGATGTTGTCTCAATAGTTAACCTTGACTTATTATTATGTCATGTTTTGGGTTTCTTCCACATTTCTTATGTTTACACGATCTTATGATTCTATGTTCTTTATGTTATGCACCCATGTGGTTACTCATGAGTCTTCTCTAATATGATTTCATGTTGTACCTTTGACCCACATGTCATACTTGCTTATTATATTTATTCCATTACTGAGAATATGAGCTCACACTTTCTTATGTTTCCTTTCCCTAGTTATGAAGAAAGTTTTTAAGTATGTTATTCCTAATAAGGTTACTAGATGAGAAGAAATTTTGATTGATGATGTAAAATTTTACAAACTAGTTGTTTATTTATTCAAGTCTTTATGTTAGAGTTTTTCATAATTCTCTAAAACCCTAAATTTAAAAGGTCCTTTAGTATGTAAGTGATCTAATAATTTAGTTATATGTTATATGTTTTGAAGGATTAAAATTGGGACACATTTATCGATATCAAATCCAGAAATGTAAATATTATGTTTTTATCACCTGATCTAGGAGTGCAGGTTATGGGCCGATTCACCTTTTGAGGGAGGTATAACTCATGAATGTGTTACATAAATTCTGGGATCTCCAAACAATAGAAAATAATAGAAGAATATTAAATGAGAGAAAAACAAAATAACAACCATAAGATCACAATACACAAGTTTTATGTGGTTCGAGAATAATCCCTATGTCCACGGAGAGATATAACACTTCACTATTTCAGGTGAAAATTATAAGGCAATTTTCAGAGTACAAAAACCCTACATTTAAATGAGACCATAAAGAAATGTGATGCTATAGTAAATCATATTTCTACAGTGCCAAATTTTCATAGTAATTCCACTATTCTACAGTGTAGGAGTTGGGACTATAACTATAATTTTTGAAGTTTGAGGGGTTTCCATCATGTGTTGGGAAAAGGGTTCAAAACATTTATTTTACTTTAAAATTCACTCCTTCCTCTAAAAATAGTCTACCAAAAAACAGATAAATAAAATTAAAAATCAAAAGGGATGAAAATATATCATCATTTGTAATAATTGTTGTGATATCCCCCTTTTCCATGTATAGACATCATTTTATGTATAATTAGTGAGGTGTCATATTTAAGTGTTGAACTTATAATCATGCATTTTTAATTAAGAGTTTAACATCACTTTTTTAGCCTCTAGTTTTCAAAATGGAACTAATCACCCTCACTTAAAAAATAATCCTGATAAGTCCTTATGATTGTTATAGAGACTTGATTCCTTAGTGAATAAATAAAAAATATGGTAAGCCTACGATGATGCATGTGTGATCTTTAGATTAAGATTTTTTTTAAAAAAAAATTAGGTTAGGGGAAAAATTATTGGAAGATAGGTGAGTATAATATTTTTTTTTGGGAAATGAAGAGATATATAAAAACTAAAATAAAGCATGAGGAATAATATTTTAAGAGGAAAATGACCATTTACACTAATTTTTTAGTGTTTGAGCTTGTCTTAAAAGTATTCTTTTCCTAGAAGTGTAAAAAATTAGTTTTAGGGGAGTGATAACATGTTATTTCATTGAAATTTTAATTTGAGATCCATAAAAAATATACCCTATTTCAATTTTAACTCCAAAATAAAAATATTTTTTTATATATTTGGATTTTTTGGGTGATTTAGTTGAATAACTAGATTTGATATCATCTTTTGGACTTAAATTTTAAAATTAACATTCAATTTTATTGTTCACTTCATAAATTTATTGTTTACTTAAAATACAAGAATTCATGTTGATTTATTGCCTTGAAATCTAGTTTTTATTTGAAAATATTGGTAATATAAGCTTGTATATATGTGTTTTGGAAATGAATGTGTTATTAAATTATTAAATTGAAATTTATTATCCCTTTGGAATTTTATTTTTTATTTAATGCCTAAAATTTAAATTTTTTATTGTAGGAAAATTGAGAACTTTTCATAGTGGCCAGATCTTGAATACATAGTGGCTGGACAACATGTGCAATGAGTTATAGAGTCGGTCATGGTTTGGATAATTCTAATGGTTCATTAAAGGGATCAAGAATAACCTAATTCTCTATCACATAATCAACCCAAATGGATCATTTCCTCCATTAATATATTTTAAAGGAACCCCATCGGAAGCTTACCAAGTTTCTTTGTGGGAAATACCAAGAACTTAGGTTGAGCTAAAGGTACTGTTATAATCCAAAATGAATGTCATTATTGATGACTTGATATGGAAGTGTATAGATCAATAATTTATATAAGGTTGATTATATAACCCACCATGGAACACAACACCAGGAAAGAAAACTGCCGTAATCATGCAGGCCTGGGGACTTTACCTCACAAACTACCCCTCACCCCTCTAAACCCAAACCATCCCACCACCAATGGTGGGTAAAATTTGGGGGATCTTATTCGAGCGTGTCGATGTTGTGATGATACGGGTTATATTTTATACTGCTGTAGACCCGAGAGGCTAGAAATCTAAGTCTAAAAATGGGATATGATTTCAAGTTGGATTTTCCCAAGGGGAATTCTAAGCTACTGGGTTCATGTGCTGATAAACATGTAACATCCCACATTTTACTATAAACAAATAATTTGTGTTCAATAGATCATGAAATAAAATAAAAAATATCAAATTTCATTATTTTATAATATTACAATACAAAATTAAATACAATAAAAGATAATTGAATGAAGCATAATTAGAAAAATAACAATACGAATGATATCACATGAAAATAGAAGCACTATAAGGTTGAAATTCTCATCATCATAATGTGATTTGAAGATCACATCACTGATAATAACTATAATAAGAATTAAAATCCATATAAATATGATGATATCTTGAGAAATAAATTAAGGAATATGATGGATAATTTTATAGAAATATATAAGATTATATATATGAATGAAATATGGTTTTTGGTTATATGGTTGACTATATGATCATTGGTTATATGAGAATTGAATATATTGTTGTTGGATATAGATATATCCAAATGGTTTCATTATCATTTATTAAAGGTGGAAAATTATTAGAAATTATATAATTCATATATGATAATTAATTTTAGAATAAAATAAAATAACAATAATGTATTTTTAAAAATATTTTAAATTCTAAAAATTGTGTATTTTATATGTTTATATTTCTTATCACATTATATAAATGATTTTAAATAAATATATTTATAAAAATTATTAAATTATTTTAATACCAATGGATTGATAATGTTTAATGAATTGTTAGTAAATTAATAAAAAATGTTTAAAACTATTTAATGTTAAGAAAGGATTTTTTTAAAATTTGGTTTTTATATGTGTTTTGTATTTATATCTTGATAAATTAAATTGATCACATTTAAGACACGTTTTAAATGAAATGTGTCATAATACACACACACACACATATGAACAAATAAGGTAGCAATCATTTGATGATTAGTAATTATATGGAATTAGAATAAAATAGTTAATGTTTAAAAGTGTCACTTTTCAATATTTTTTTAAAATATTATGTTTTCATCTTAAATAAAATTTACTCATATTTACAATTTTAGTTAGATTAAATTAAGTAAAAAAATTCAAACCATCATGTCAAAATTTGGTAAGAGGATTCATATTATAGTTTTGGTAGAAAAAATATTTATTGTGGTAAATAATTAAACGAGGTTAAAAAAGAGGCAAAAGGTGTTAATCTAATAAGGATTTAATTTTGATTAATTAATTTGATATTTAGACATTATAGAAACTATTTTTTAGGTTTGAGAGTAAATCTTACTGTTCTTACTAACATTTCCATCATCTAACACTCATGTGATTCCAACTTTACCCTTCATTTAACTTATGTTTCCAAAGAAATATTACCCATTTTCACCTATAAAATGAGATCTCTTCCACCCACTCAAAAATAAATTTATACTTTGGTTTTATCTTAAATCCATACCCAATGATTCTCTTCTAAAGTATTATTACATGTTTGGTAGCTTCTTGTTAGATGAAGAATATATAATTCATTCATTCAAAAGGAACCCATTACAAGAAGGATTGAACCCATCTAAGTATCATATTTCTCTCTAAATTTTTCAATTAAATTATCATATAAACTCTTTATAAATAAAATGCACCAATTTAATGATATTATATTAACATAATTATTATTATATGAATATTATATTAGTATTATGTAACTCTAAGCTCTTATTCATTCGTTAGTATATCATGTTCTTATTTGAATTAATTCATCCACCTACACAAATGATGCTATAACAACACCATAATCTTTATAATTATTGGGTATCAAGTCATCTATACCATTATTATATGATATTAGTTATTAAATTAGGTAGTTGATATGGTTTTATATGGGTGACATAAAAATGAGCAGTCATTATAAAGTTACTCATTGTTATCTAAAAATTACATGAAAACTGATACTTTTGAATTCCATTACCCAAAATCATAGTCACACCTTCTATCCAATGAAAATTAAACTTGAATAATATGATAATTATAAATTTTTTATCAATAAATGAGGATAAACATCTTTATTAAAAAACTTGTATGAAAAAGAATCAAAATTACTAACATCCGATGATAAAAATAAACTATAACTAACTAATATATCTAAATATATGATTATAATTGAATGTTATAAAAGTTAATAGATGTTTATAAAATTATTAATAAATTAATTAATATTTATATATTTATTACGCAGGGGGTTATATCACATTTGAATAATTCATGAGTAATGGTAAGGGTTTCTAATCTCAATTTTTTTCAATGAGTTATGTTTCATATTCATTATAAATTTTCTTTTATGAGGTGTATATAATACCCAATTGAAGTATCCTATAATTATTTTCATGTAATTCATGGGATTTAAAAATCCATAATATGTTTTTTTATCAATTCATTTTGATTCTATCATTATAATAGTAATAAAGGTTCCTTTTCCAATCTCACTTTGAAATCAATATTTTTATGTCTAAATTTAAATTAGGGGAAATTGAATTTTATTTCTCTATAAAAACCCATCTATTTTATTCACTTATAGTTAATTTTTTTTACATGTCTTTTCACCATTTACTCTCTACTTGGTTTATAATTCATCCAAAATGATGATTCTAAGTCGATCCAACTTTATCTCTTATTTTTAATTAGGAATAATTATCCTACATATACATGTTTTTCACATTGTTTTTCATATGTACTTATATATAATTATATTATTAATTAAGGTTACATTCTATTGTATTTTCTCATTTTTTAATAAATTGTGGAAGAAATCATTTTAACACTCTTATTTAACATTTTCCACATGGTTACTTTATTCTACCACTTCCTTCCATGTTCTTTATAAGGATTCATTTTGTCATTTTATTAAAGTTAATGATGTTTTGAAAATATTTTTACCATTATTTTTTTTTAAAAATTTCTCATAATATTTGGTTTTAAAGGAAAAAGTGAAAAATTTAAAAGAATTATTTTTTAATCTTTAACCTTTTCTTAATTATCTATAGTATTTTAATCAATATACTTTTATCATCTTTTAAAATTTTTCATGAATAATTGGTGATATTTTTTAGAGAAATTATCCACTTTCTTTCTTCGAATGATTTATTTATGCCTTATGAAATTTTTCATGAAACTCTATTCTTTATTATGGGTTATGTATACAATATTTGATTTAAGAATGTGATCATGTTCATATGACATAAATATGTGTGGTTATTCATTATGTGATGGGTGGGCCTAGAATTATATAGTCCTACATTGCATTGGATAAATAATTATATCTAATGGGATGACATGTAAGGGACTCATGAGTGAACCAAATCCACTATGTTATGGGATTCCATTGACCATGTTACGATTATATTGGAATTATCCTCAACATAAGAAATAAACTTCCATGCATATTATGGTGCCGTATTTCTATGTCATAACACATTATTATGTTATGTTTCTATGGCTTATGATAATTTTCTCATGATTCTACATTCCTAAAATTCATTCTTATGTTATGAAAAATTCCTAAAGTCATGATATAGGTTTTAAGATCTATGTTTTATTGTGTAATATTTCCTTATATTATTATCATATAATTTTATTATGTTCTTATAATCACATGTTTATTTTATTCTCACTTAAAATATTATTTATATTCACCTATGATCAATTGATATCTATTATTTTTACCTTGTTTGATCATATGATCTACTCAAATAACAATACTTACAAGAGGGGAAGGGGAGGGGGTGAATTGTAGTTTAAAAAATTTATTTTAAAAGAAATAAACTAAATAAAACCCAAAACCTCTTTAAGTAGATTATTAGACTTGGACCTCAATCCGATCAACAAAGTCATAAAATCAGAACTTAGCAATGGTCTGATTAAATTAGATTAAATATCAGAATCACTATAGATTTGATTATTAGAGTGAAATTATCATAATCAGAGTTAATACGATAAACTATTTAGAATATAATGATTAATACTATGTTTCACTTTCTATTAAAAAGTGAAGAAAAAAATAAACTTGTAAGAAAATGTAATATAATAGAATTCAAAATAAAGAATTATTTTCAAGCTATTAAAAGATAAACCTATTTTAACCTTAAGATTAAGGTAGTATATAACCTAGAATAAAGGTATCAATTGTTTTATTCTTACAGGAAAGTCTGTCTTTCCTTACAAAGTAAATCCCTCGATATGATGATCAGAATATCTCTGTCTTCCTACCCCTTGAATCCATGGATACTATAATCAGCTATGTCTTACTATCCTCCTAATCCATTGATCTAATGTATAAGAATATTCATATTTATATTCTCAGAAGCCCTCAATATTTACAATGACCGAACGTAGATTAAAATGAAAAAATTTATTAAGGAAACAACCTTGATTAGGATTAATTAGAGCTACAAAACTCTAAACAATTACAAAGACTAAGAACAAGATGTTCACACTATGTAATCTTCATATCTCTCACAAAATTAGAGAATGAAAATGAATCAATCAGATCCAAACTCTTCGAATGAACTAGTATTTATAGGAATCATACCAAAGGTCATATTGATCTTTCAACGATCATATTTCTTTGAGTTTTTTTCAATGACTTGGACACTTGGCACTTGAAATCTCATAATGATCTCATGTAACTGAATGTACGATGTTGTATTAGTTTACACCATTACAGTGTAAAAGGTTTTCCTTACTTTATAAATAATTCTTCCAAATATGATTACAAACTTAAGTCAATCCGATTGACTTCCTTAATTATGTCAATATGATAATCTTTACAAGTATCAGTATGGATATTAGTACTATTGTGAAGACCTTTTAATTATGATAATCATGAAAAAAGTATAACTTCTGGTACTAATAAATGTGAGTCTGATTAATCAGACACACAATCATTACAATAATCATAATAAATAATATAAAGTTTATACTTGCAATACTTATGAACTAATTCTAAGTATGGTAAAATATAACATTTTCTACAAAAACATTTTAAAAAATTTGGACATAAAAAGTTAGTAAATAAGTTTTAAGTAAGGTGTTTGTGATTTCCAAAACAAAAGGTATAGAAAAGTAATAAGTATAAATTCCGACTCAACAATCTCCCCCTTTTTGGAAATCATAAACCCAAAAACATAAATGAAAAATAAATTTGAAAAAATTATAGTCTTTTTTCTTTTAAGTAATTCATATTCAGAGTTAACCATTAAACCTTAACCCTCATTGAATTTATTAATCTTATGAATATGATGAAGATGTCTATGTTAAAAAATATAAACTCCCCCTTAGGATAATATCTCCACCTAATGATCACATTCCCCCTTAAAGAAACATATACCCCTTTGTAAAAACTTCTTCCCCATAAAATGATCTCTCCAAATTTCTATAAAATTACCCCCTTTGTGATTTATAAAAATAATGGGGAAAAGTCTGAGTTTCCTTAAATAGTTAGGGAAACAAACATACAAAACAATAAAATGAACTAACTCATCATACAAAAAATAATTATTAAATAACATTCAACCAATTGGAATCAGAAAACATCCATAGAAATCATAATTGGATGAAGAAGTAATTCATTCATAAATAACTATTTATATTTTTTACAAAAACAAAATATAATAAGAGTTAAGAAGAAAATTAGTCTTTATTTATCAACGTTTTCACAAAAGACTTAATCTTCTTGAATTCCTTTCGATCATGCTCCATCTTGTCAACATTTTCTTCTTGAATCTGAACTCTTTCAAAAAATTATTTGTTTTGATCTCTGAGTATGATAAATTCATCTTCAACTGAATTTAGCTTTCTCAAATTTATCTCTATATATTTAATATTATTTTTAGAGTATTAACATCCTCAGTTCATTCATTATTAACATCTCTAAAATATTCTACAAACTTCACACTATCTTCCATATCTATAGATATCTAATTAAAAGATTCATCCAATTCATTCATGAGCTTCTTCACATAATCAAAATTCTTATAATGCAATTTGATATCAACATTAATTTGATGAGACAATTTAACCATCTGATTACATTACTTCCTATGAGTTTTGGAACTTTATTTAAAAACTTTCAAATAAGATTTAAGTCAAATAACATTCTCTGTTAAAAACTTTATCGATTCTGAGTTGTCATTAAGTATTTCTTGAATAAGTTGGCATCGAGATTAATGGTTTGGAAAATAAGGAATGGTTCCTTAAAACCTTTTCAAAGCACTAATAATATAATCTAATCCTTTAAAATCAATGGTTCTAACTGAATTCAACTGATCTTGCTGAACCTCTGGAGGTTTTATTCAGCTTGTACCAATAGTAGATTTTTCTTTTCCTTTATCAATATTTGAAACTTCCTTATAAACTTTATTGTTATCAAATACCTCCTCATCAGATACTTCAATTATGTCAATATCATTAGTGTTAGGTTTATTAGAAGCTTTAGTTTTTGAATTTTGATCTCCTTCCTTATTTTTTGATGAGGATTTAGGTCTCTCTGATGACTATTCTTCTTTAGAACTACCAGATTTACTTTCCTTATCAATTTTTAAGGTAGATTTAATAATGATGATGAATATGAATATGATGAAATTTTAAAAGATTGGTTCACTTATATTCATGTTAGGATAAACATTGAAGAT
Source organism: Viscum album (assembly GCA_963277665.1). Taxonomy (NCBI): domain Eukaryota; kingdom Viridiplantae; phylum Streptophyta; class Magnoliopsida; order Santalales; family Viscaceae; genus Viscum; species Viscum album. Next base: position 328,735,266 of record OY728143.1, read on the forward strand.
ATAAGTGGTTGTCAAGAAATGAAGTTATATTCTAATAGTGAACATACAGTAGATTAAAAATTTAATTTGGTAACCTTGAGTGAAGTTTAAATATTATATATAAAACCTTAGTGATAACCGTTTTGGTTACTCGGGGGGGGGGGGGGTTGATTACAAATAACATGTTTTGATTTATAACATAATACCATTAGTACAAATGGATTGCAGAACCCTAAAAAGTATATATTTCATATATTATAATCTTTTTCAACCATTACACAAATGGTTTCATGGCCATAATTGATGATGATAATAGAAATTGATAAACAATTGTCCTTGAATGTGCTAAATTAGCTAATCTCAAACGATGCTTTCATTTATTTCAAATAAAAGGTGGGGAAAGGAGAGAAGATAATAAAATATCCCATTGGCATAAAGAAATTATAGTACATGTATGTTACTATAGTTATCATACTATTTGGGTGAAGGGAGTTGAGGAAAGAAACAAAAATAAAAGAACATAAAAGAAATGAAGGAATTGGAAAGTGGAATTTACCTATTGAGACTTCCTCCTTTGAAAATCTCTTAAGGGGAGAGGTTTTGGTATTTTGAAGAGTCTAGGAGATTTTGGACGTCGGGAAGGATCTTGGGGAGATATTTGTGCAGAATATTGGCAATACAAAAGGCTTGAGAGTGGTGAAGATAAAATGGAGTGAGGGGGGGGGGGGTTATAGCGGAGGAGAGGAGGGTTTTCATATTTTTTAAATCGTTAGTTTATTATTTCCTCACAAAACAATGAATATTAAGTATTCCATGACCAATAATAGTAATAAATACATATTACATCAAACCAAAGGCCATTTACATCATTCGTGTCTTAATCATGATGCTAAAATTACGATTTTAGCATTTATTGTGAATTATCAAATTTTACTATTCATAAAAAATTCAAGTATTTTAGAAAAATATCAAAAATTCACCCTAACCATTTTTCGACATGTAGAATCAAAAAATGAAGTCCATTTTTCAAAAATATTTCTCTAAATATGATTATTTTAATATTTAATTAAAATCAAAATTTATTATCAAAAACCAATTATAAAACATTCATTTACTTATTCTAAAATATAAGTATATTTTACTTTTAACATGAATATTATTTATATATTATCATAGGTAAGGTTACTATTCATTAGGGTATATAAATATTCATAAGGGTATGTTACTATTCATGAGGGTATGTTACGATTCACAAAAAAATTATGTTTTTCTTATTGGACTCCAAATAACTTACTGATCACAAACGTGTATGTCATATTTTCAAAATTCCAAACACAGAAGTGTCAAACCTATGTTTAAATGTCACTTAGAACTAAGTAGCTCATTATGATATGTTTTAATGTGATTTTATGATATATTTATAAGAAAGGAATTTCCATTTACAAAACATTGGGTCATTACATTGATCTAATTACATATTGTATGATGGGGCAGCCCAGATAGTTTCGAGTGATTCATTTACAACATATATAATAGGGGTGGACAAGATATCGTTCGGTGATCCGATTACATATTATATGGTGGGGTGGGTATGATAGCATCAGGTGAGCCCATTATAAATTATAAAATGGGGGAGTATATATATAATCACGTGACCCATTATATCTTCAATATTGGGTGCACACAGATATCACACCAATGCATTGTGTAATTATTATATTTGATGTCATATATATGGATATTATAGCTAAAAGTGTTTTGAAATTTTTTAATAAATTTAATGCACCATGTTACTAAAATGGGTTTTAATTGATGGATTTGAGTTTATAATTTTTACTATGATAAATATTGATATCACATTACTCATGATTATTCATATTGATGACTCTTTCCTTTTCAATGATTTTATATTTCAAGGTCAATGTATTTATAGTAAAGTTCTTATTTTTGTTTTGTCATGCACTCTGATTAAGTCATCATTACTTCATAAAATTATTATTCTCATTGATGACATTCAATTGAAACTTTTTAGGCCTTACCTAATTAATAATTTGAGGTCACCCTTCATACATCTCATTTTCCCTCAGTTTTAATGAATGATGTTGAATGAATTATGTCTAGAAGTTATTTCATATGGATGATTTCGATGAACTAATGTGAAACAATAAAATTTGGGTATAATTGAAGATAATGTTCACATTTATGAAAAACATTTTAATCAATTAAAGTTGATATGAGTTAATCTGAATTATATAAAACTCTAAATAAAAAATTTCCATGGGTTTGTAAGTGAAACAATATTCCTATTTTTGTATTATGTTTTAATTTGAGAAATTTGTTCTCCATCATTGATATCAAAGCTGAAAATTTAAAGTTTATAAATATAGCACCATATCCAAGAGTGTTAGATATGGGATGTTATAGATGTTATAATATCTGGTATTAGATAAATTGTATATTAGGTTTTTTTCAAGTGTGTAAAAATTTATATTTATGGATTCCATCATAGGTATATAATCTTATGTTTGATCATATGTTAAATGTTATAGAAACCCCATTGATGTTTTAAGTGATTAGATTTTAATGTGATCAATGACATTTGTTGATATTTTTAATGGGTTTGGGTATTTATTTCCCCTAGGAATATCCTAGAGTGTTATTTAGGGAGGGATTATATTATTTTTAAATGAAAAAAGGAATAACTCAAATAATGGGTGAAAATCCGTTGCATCTTGGAAGGCAGTGGATTTTGAATCCATGACTGAATTATGAAAATTATTCCATTCCTACCACTAGAATATGTGATGTCTTGGTAAGTATATAATTTCTTTTATATGAAATTATATTTTTAATTTAAAGAACATTTGGGATTGAGGCGTATCCTGTCATCCTCGATCGCACACTCGGCGGTCCGGTTGTGCTTGCCGGCCTTGATTGTTTTGAAATTTGAAATTTGAAATGTCTTGTTTTAGTCTATCGATTGAGGGTTGGAACCTAGTAGCTTGTAGGGTTTGTAGGGTTCTAACTTATCCCAAAAAAGTGGGTTTATTAAAAAAAAAGGTATTTGCGGTATTTTACGAATAATCGGTGGTTTATCTTGGAAGAGTATATTATAAAATCCCTTATATATTTATTTTTCAAACATAGTTAAAAATGACTGAAGAATATAATAATATTAATTTATGGAATAATTTTGTTAGAAAGTTTGTATCACTATTGATATATATATATATTTATATATATATATATATTTATAAAAGTTTTTATTCATTTTGGGAATTATCTTACCCTATTCTAACAATTTTTGTTTTGGATTGTGTTTAATGAGGGGTGTAATAATATATTATCCCTTTTATAGTAATATGGTCTTTATAATTTTATATTCATTCTTTATTCATGATGTATTCATCTTTAGTACATGTTGTTCGATTAAAAGATGATGTTGTGGTGGATTTTGATTAATGGATGAAATTATACTCATCAAATAAGTATATTTCCATATTCTCTTAGTCTAATTTTATGATAATTACTCAACACTGGGAAAAGGATCATGAAGAAAAACTATTATCCAAATACCATCAAGTATAAGGTACTTATGGTCATTATAATAATCACATATATATGGATTTTCACCCCTTAACATTCTCTTGAACATTCACTTGTATGTGATCGATGAACTCAATCACTCTATATTATAATTAATTATTTTATTTCTTTCCCACACATTTTATTTTATTTGGAAACCTATTTACATATTATTTTAGATGAATATAATATACACTTTTATCTCTTATCAAGTATAAATATTATTATAAATTTTACAATTCTGGTTTTAAAAAATATTTTCAATGTCCATTCATTATTTTATGAGATAATGATCACATTTCAAGGAGATTATTTATTAAATGGTGGGAGGATGTCACACCCTAATATTTTAAAAGAAGAAAAAAATATTCATCAATTTAAAATAATCATAAAAATGAGTATATATTCCATTACACACAACAAAATTTTCAACATGTGTTACATGCAATAATCAGTTTATCTTTCATCACATGAAACCCTGAGTTTTTTTTTGTTTTATAGCATGTTCGACAGGAAACACCAAACATAAGCGACAAAGATATATATTAACATCATAACAAGACATTAAATTTGAAGGTACCAATAGTGTTAAATAATTTATGATAACTATAAATACATTTATATATATATATATATATATATAAATATACAAATTTCTTTCTCAATATAAATTAATGATGATTTTTTTGTAAATATTCCATCAATTGTTTAGTATAGTAATTTAATTCTTGAAAAATATATTATCTTGAAAAATTATTATAATTCATTTTAAAAAAAATGGTATCATCAATTTTGGATCATTTCTAAAATTTAATTTATAAAATTAAATTCATTTTAAAAAAGAATATCGAAATTTAATTGTGGTGGAATTTTGTGATTTTTTAAAGAATATTGATTTTCAGTGAGTAGGGAAAAATAATTGTTATTGTAAAATATTATTTCAATAAAATAATAATTTAAAATTGCCAATGTTTTTTAAATATGATTTAATGTAAAATAAGTATTATTAGTTATATTTTATCCATATAATTACCTTGAATTATCCTAATATTTCATTAAGTATTTTATTGTTCTAAAACATGTTTTTCTAAAAGCTATTTTAATAATAATAATGTTTCTCTATTTTATAAAATGAACATAATCCATAATGTTTAATTTTTTAAATAAAACTTATATAATATATATCATTAAAAATTAATTAACCTACATTCAATTATTTTTATTAGTCTTACATTTAACATTGAATCATCTTCTTCTAGAAAAATGTTCTTCTTATAGACATATTGTCTCGTCACTTCTACAAGATTAATAACAAATTAAAAATTTATATTTCTATGAATTGAATTTGGAACCATGGATTTTATATTAACGATAATAATAATTTATAATACATAAAATTTAATTTTTTATCTTAATGATTAGAGAAAATTATTAAAAATAATTACATCAATTATGCTAAGAACGAGTTGAATTACTGGTTAATCATAGAATATTTAAATTAAAAATGACACAATACTTGTACAAATACATTTTTATGGAAATATTGGAACATTATAAATTATAGGATAAATAATTTACCATTATTGAATAATTTTACATGTAACAGACATGGGTGAAATTCACTCCAAAAAAATTACCAGTATGCCACACACACCACATATAAAAGGCCACCTCCACTTCTCCCACACTAAAAACATTAAACCGCTTGGATATTGAAATTAACTTCCCAAATAAAACAAAAAATTCTCAAATACAATCCTAGAATATATATTTTTGGAATAAATCAAACAAAAAAGTCCTTTCATGTAAGCCAAAAGTATTTACATGAAGTAGAGGTAACGTTCATCAACAAACAATACTGTTTTATTTATTTCTCCACCCAAATAAATTATTATTAAACAATTATGATAAAATATAATATATATTAAATATAATGATATTTTTTTATTATAATTTAATTACCTTTAACCATACGATCTTCCATCCAATGAGTTATGAAATTATCATTCATGTGTACGGTAGAATATTGCCTCGCCAAATGATACCATTATTTTTACGTTACTACCTATCATAGTTGGGTATTATGTTGTATATAAAGATTATTTATAAAATTTATATAATAATTATAATTATGGAGTCTTTATATCATATATACCATTTTATCTTCTATTCAAAAATTTATATGATATTGTTGCTTGTGTGTACGGTTGACAACCACCTCGCTAAGCGATATGGTGCATTTTTTACAAATGTATTACATGGGAGGTAGAAATGGTAATGATAATAAATATATGTCACATAAATTAAATATTATGATATTAATTACATATTTATGATTTTTTTAAATATAATATTTCATTTAATTTTATCATTTGACCTCACTGAAAAATTATAATGTCGTATGTGGACATGTGGACTGCCGCCCGCTTGAGGAAATGCGATTCTTTTTTTCACTACCACATAATAAGAGTGATATGTATTATTATATATAAATATGTAATATTGTATTTATTATACTATTTTCATTCTATATCAATAAATTATTACTTACCTTCTTTCCACAATGATCATTGATAAAATGAAACATTACTCATGCATACGCATGGCCTTCCGTCGCTATGGTCATATCATTAGATTAATTTTTATGATCATATTTATTTATTTGTTTTAATTTTATAATTTATATATAAATATAATTATTATTTCATTATTATTATTATTATTTATATGTTTAAATAATGATCAATTTGACCATATCCATCCTATCAAAGTTATTTTTGAAACGTAAGCATAATCTACTCCAAACATCCAACATAAACTTAATTGATTAAGTAAATTAATATAACATGATAAAAGTTAATTAATAGTAATAATAAACATGAATAATTTTATCAATAAATTAGATAATTAATAAAACATTATAATTAATGTTTATAAATAAAATGTTTGATGAATCTGGAACAATGATATTTTGTGTCACTTATATTTCTGTGAGATATATTCCATATTAACAAATTCATGTTATTTTTTTTGTTTATATGCATATAATTAATTTATTTTATAATTATTATACTATAATATATTAATATTTACATTATAATTTTATTATATAACTTGTAGGGGGTTTTCAGTTTCAATGTTTCCAATGCGATAAGGGAATTTTTATCTCAACTTCCCATTATTGAGACATATAACATGTTTTTCAACTATCATATTTTATGAGGTTTATAAACTAAAATTTTGATATGTCATATCAAAAATCATATTATTTAAATTATATTATACATTTACTTTTCTATTCTTTCATGTGGTATATTATTCCCAATTACAAAAGATTTAAGAGTATTTATTTAATACTCACATCGTTTATCAAGATTGTTTATGATTAAGTCTTCATTGTTGAATTATTATGATATAACTCTCATGAATTATCATGAAATTTATTATTTCTTGTATACTCTGGATTTATTAATGTTATAGTACCATTTTTTACTATTTTGTTCTTATAATAATTGAAAACGTTTTTTTATAGAAAATATTAATTCATTTCTCTCTTTAGTGGGATATCTTTTTTATGCCAAAACCAGGTTTACAAAAAAAATTATCAATTTTTTTAAACTATTTAATAATTATTTATTAAATAAATTTTTACCCAAATTTCCATTTTTACAAAAGAATAATGGAATCATATGTCATTTTAAAAATAATTATTATATAGATTTTACCAAAAAGTGAAAGGAATCACTATTTTAACATGTATGGAACAAATTGAATTATCAGCTGTCATAAAGCCTCAAATATTTTAAAACATTCTTTTAATAATTTAGTAGTTTATTTTCAATGTATAGTATTTTAAAAATGTAATTTTAACTTTTATTAATAATAAGTGATTTTAAAAAATTGTAAGGATATTTTCCTCAAGAATGTTTTCAAAAGTATTTTTAATATATTTTTATTCATAAATGAAAAATACCATCAATCATTACTAAAATAGATATATCATTCATTGAAAACATTATTATTTTTTATCTGGATGAATTAATATTTTTTCAAATAAATTGTTATAGAATCCTTTTCATTTCAACAAGTTAATAATTTTTCAAAGGAATTTTTATGAAACCTATTTCTTTTCCAAATATTATTCATGTTTCCAATAGATCATTATTGAATCCTTTTCTTTTGGGAAAATAAATGATTCTTAAAAGATATTTAGAACCTGAACATTTATTTTCCATATGTTAATAAAGTTAAAAAATGAATAACGATTCTGTATATGAGTTTAAGAAGAAATTAATGCTCTATATACTCCATTTTGTTGTACATGGAAAGCTTATATGGCGGGGAAACCCAGATATCACTAGTTAATCCCATTACAACATATAATTTGGGGAGTCATAGATAATTCCATGTGAGACCATTATAGATTATATTATGGGGTGGATGATATATTATCAAGTGATCCTATTTTAAATTATATGATGGGGTGGCCTAGATAACTTTGGCTGAGTTAGTTACATCTAATTGGATGGGGCGACCCAAATAGAACTAGATGAGCCCATTATAAATAATATGAAGGGGAGTCCTGATAGCACCAGGTGATCCCATTATAGCATAAAAAATGGGTGTTACTATATACTTATCAAATTCATAGTAAAATGAATATAATTGATGTCTTATGTGGGGTTATTCCAATTAAAAGGGGTTTGTGAATGTGATTCTCCATATTATCTAATTTTTTTAAACTACTTGGTAGGGGTTTATAATTTTCCCTATAATTAAGATTTATATATCATGGCTCATTATTATTGATTCTGGTGAGCTTTTCCTTTTCTATGATCTCATATTTTATGATCTAGGTATTGTTTGGTATAAGTTGTTTCATTATTTTATCATGTACTTTGAGTGTGTCATCATACCCTTAAACATATATTTTTCTCATTGATGAAATTAAAGTACTAATTGTTATGTTTATTCATACAAAGAATTTTATCTCACCCTTCTCATGATAAAATTTCCCAGGTTATAATGAATGTGGATAAGTAAATTATGTCTAGAATGGATTTAATATAGATGATGTTGATGACTAAATTTTAAATAAAAAAATCTGGGTATAATTGGAGATGATGTTCATCATTATGAACCAATTTTTTATGATTCCAAGTTGATATGAGCTGGTAATAATTTTATAAAACTCTAAACATAAAATAAACTTGTTTATGAAAGTGATTTAATAATCCTTTTTGAAGATGAATGTTTTGAATAGTGATAATTGTTTAAAATTTTTCAGTATCATAGCCAAAAATTTAATTTTTATGAATATAGCACTGGATCTGGGAGTGCAGGTACTGGGTTGTTATAATTAGTACCTCACCCTACATGATTTTTGGAATGCTAATATTAGACCGAAGACTATACCTTGATAGATAAGGTATTGATCGATATATGGTATAAGACCAACATTGACTGAGATGGCGTGTTCATGAACATGGTGTAGGTTTTTGTATGTATCCTCACTTTAGTGAGAAGGGATGTTTTAGGAATGATATGTTATATTACTTGGAACATAATGTGGGGTTGTACCTTCAATATTGAGTTACTCATATTTCTCATGACATTTTTAGTTCATGGTGCGACTCTTCCTCTAAGAATATATCTAAAGCTTGTATTTTCAGGAGTTACAGTAGCCCGATATCCCAATGATAAATTAACAAGTATGTTTTTTAATTTTGATTTAGTTTTTAGGTGGGTATGCATCATGATCATGTCATATAATATTTATAAGTATTCCATGCACATACACCATGTCACATCTAAATTTTTAATGTTTTGACAATGGGTATTCCTACATTTTCATTAGAATACCCCCTACCCACATGCATAACATGTATGTTTATATCAGAGGGTGGATCTTATTTTTTAGACACTAGTATGTCTTAGTGCATGACTATATCTTCCAAGACTAAAATTTTGTAGATGTTCAGGTTTTAGTAAGTTTGATTATCTGGATAATTTATAGGACATGGTAGTTGACATGAATATTTTTTTAGCACATATACAGGGTAATGTAAATTTATTATAGTTATATTAAGATTCATGTTGAATATTATATTTATGGATATTCACATTTTTATATACCACACAATTGATATGAATTTTATATTATGGATAATAGGTACCACTTTCATCATTTTTTATATCAATAGTTATATATTTTTCTTACCATATAGACATGTTTATACTGAATTTTTCATAGAGACAGAAAAAACCCATGAAATATTATCAAGATATAATAGTGTCCCCATTACTATTATTGGAACTTTACACAAGTTAGCAGCTTTTAAAATAATTTGATGTCATCTTGAAACCATTTTCTATTCTTCATCATGTTCTATTTAGGTTATTTAGGAAAGGGGATTACAAAGTCTTATCAATTATTTTTTTTGGGATATGAAAATTTTTGTTAATGGTGGAGATAGTTACATAAGACTCATTGGGTAATCCAATATAATTATTGAATAACATGGCTTTAGTTGAAACAAATATTTTCATGGAATGTCGAGTTTCAAGACTAAGAAGACTAGGATAAGGGAGGATTTTAACCAATAATATCAATATGGTATAGATGATTCTATATATGAGTCATATATCTCAATAGTGGGTTAATTAATTGTTCATGTAACATTATAGGGGTTTTATTAGGAAATGATACATGTACAATCCATTGATGTTTTTTTCTATATTTCCGAATTAGGATCTATCATTAATTAAAGTAACCTAAAAAATAGTATAAATTTAATTTAATATATTATAATGGGTAATTTTATTAATAATTAATTTAGGGGATTGTTCTATTTATTAGTTATTGTGATAATTTTTCCACCATTGGAAAAAATATTTTTCAATGTTTTTCATTTTATTAGAGAAAAAACCTATTTGAATGAAGAAAACATATGTAATTATACAATGTTATCAGAAATGGATTTATAAATTCATATCACATAATATTTATTGGAATACTTTTTTTGAATGAAATAAGTGGAAAATGGTTTTTGAAATAGGTTTTAAAATTGGAATTTAGAAATGTGGTTGGTTTTTTAAATGAATGAACTAACTATGTGAGACATTTTTTAGATTATAGTTTCATGAATATTTTTTATAATAAATTTAGTTTTTTTTGAGAAGTCAATATGTTATCATGGTTAGTATTTTTTGGCATGTTTGATTAAGAAAATTATGCCTCTATGAACTGGGTTTATTATATTTTATTGTTTTAGTATAGAATTACCGAAGGGATTAATTTTGTGCTTTATTAGTGTAACATATTTGCTGGTAAAATAATAACTAAATGTAATTAAGCTCACTAGGAATTAAATTCAATTGAATCATGATCAGTTTTCTTGGTGTGTGCGCATATAGCTAATAAAAAACAGGTAAAATTTTATTAATAGGTGGTACGAGAGCATTTACCCATTATGTTTAGATGATACATAGATTAATTATGGGTGAGAATATATTAATAGGTTTTATAAATTACATTTATTCCTTGTTATAGGATAATAAAAATTTGAGATTGGATTTTTTTGGGGAAATCCATAATGTGTGAGGGGTTTCCCTAAGAGTGAGATGACCAGGGTGATTGAAGATATACTAGAGAGTATGGTGGACCATTGTTCTAATGAAATTTAATGTTTTAAAATGATATATTATTTAATATTAGAGATTGATTTAGGAACCATAAAATGATAATTTTTAGATTTTTCCTCGAAAAGTTATTTTTTCTAATTTGATGATTGTAGATCTGAAAGAGTGACAGTCATGAGAAGGTGGAACTTTTCACATATTGATGTTATAGATAATTATATTATAATATATATGGTGGATGGTATACAATTGGATATGGATGGTGTGATCCCTATTGCTAGATGATTTTAATGAATATTGAGGAAAATGATCTAGATAACCCATTAATGGGTAACACATATTATTTATTATTAACGCTTTTGTCTAGGGGGGGGGCATTCAATCATTAAATTAGATAATTACATTTTTTGAATGAGGGACCTCATATTGGATGTTTCATGAAGGTGGTGAAACTATGTTAATAAATCGTGAGATGTAACATGGAATCTGATGGATAGATAATCTCAATTCATCTATTTTCATTGTGAATAGCTAATTTAGGATTTAGATGTGGTTTTGGATTGAGTTTTTTATTTAGAAATGGGATTTGAGTAGAATGATGTGTAATATAATAGTGAATTAGATTATATACTCTTCATTACTCATGTTTGGCATATGAATAAATTTGGCTATTTTGGGATCCAAACATCAAATTGCATTGAGTTGAAGGATGGGTGTGAGAATAGTTCAATAATTCCTCTAAAAATTAGGGAATAGTGATTGTAACAACATGAATGAATATATCCATTAAATTAATAATATCTTTGATAGATTGATATAAACACAATACCAAACTAAAAAGACCTACCAAATATTTTTTAAGAAAACACATCAATAATAAAACATACAGTGAATGAAAATAATAATAATAATAATTTAGTAAATGCATAAAAAATTTGATTAAGAGCACTTATGGTTTTTAAAATTATTTTCAAAATAAATGTAGTTTTTATATATTTATATTGATTTTTCATTTAAAATATAAAGTTATAAATTTAATAAATTTTATTCTACAAAAAAATTTAGTTTTTATGTCCACATAACAAAATAATTCTTTGGTGATTTTATAAAATTATTCTAAAATAATTTTTTTAGGAGAATTTTAAAAAAATATTGATTTTTCCAATACCAACAGATTTATAAAATTAAAATAACACAATAATTTCATAGTAGTTAGATAAAGATATTATATATAGTAATATATATTTATTAATTAAAATAAATCATTTAAAAATATTGTGTTGAATATATTAAACCAATCTATACTGATTTGGATACTAATGTAATATATTACTCAAAAAATTATTTTTGATTTCTAATTTCAAATATTAGTTCTCATCACATGTAGGAATTATATCTAGAAAAATTCATTTCATATTATATATCGGCAGGATGATGTTATTTATTAGATTAAATTTCATTTTGGGCACAAAATTATGATTACTAATATTAAAGTTAATAACAATGATAATAGTAATATGGTTATTTTAAAATATTTTTTTTTCAAAATATAACAATTTTGTTATCTAATAAAATAAATGAATCTATTATAAATAATTAATATAATTTAATTTTTAAATGTACATATAAATCTTTTATCACACATTCAATTGGTAATCAATACTAAATAATATTAAGAATTCTATATGGTAAAAATAACATTTTCTACAAAATTGTTTTCATCTATATAATATTTTTTAATTTAAAAGTTAATTTTATATTATTTAGTAATAAATTTGGATTAATAAAGGTTATAATTATCTTTAAAAACATATATTTGCAAAACAAAATTACTTATTTTTAAAAAAATATGTTCTATTGTTACAACCTACCTACATATTTAAAAAATATTGGTAAAATGTAAAATACCTAATGATAAATGACATGAAACATGTTGAAATAATTTTATTGAATGAAATTTAGAGACATAATAATCCTTTACACCTTAAAAAACATTATTTATCATATTTTGATCCTCTAGCCCTTGAATGAAATCATTTCATTATTGAAAAATAATGTATGTTCCCATCATTTTCCTTTTACTCACTTATAATAGTGGAACAAATACAAAACATCACGAAACACTTATTAAATAGAATTTCAACCTGAAAACATATCATTATTCTAAAATGACAATCCAATATTAATTTTAATATCCTCAAGTCAAAATTATGTAGGATAGACCCTTCATTCCATAGGATTCTTTCAAGAGAAATTTTAATGTCTCGATATTATTATTAATTGGTCCTTTAATTTTCTACTTACTCATTTTATTCCAAACATACAATAAAAAATAAATATAATTTACTTTGTATGGTTATAATTATTAGGTACTATTATATTAATGTAAATTAATTTATTTCATCATTTTGATACTATTAGAAAAACAAATTTATGTCAACCGCGTGGTTATGTGGACTATATCATCTACAATGTGATGTATTTTGTTTTTACCCACTATATCAACTATAAAATTATAAGTATGAAATTGAAGAATAAATTTTATGTATATAATATAATTATGATCTTTGGAGGAAAATTATAATCCACTATGATTTCATCACATTAGGTGGAAAATTTAAATGTTAACAATGCATTGTGTAGACTAACACCTCCCTGAAGTAATGTTTTTCATATTTCATCTTGATTTTCATTATTTTTCAAAACCAAAAAATATATAATTAAAAATATAAAAATATAGAATTATTATCATTATCATTATTTTATAATGTTATTTTTTCAAAATATACAATTTTATAACTATACATACCCTTTAAATTATTGGATGTTCATGTTTGGGTCGATCTAAACACATAATAGAATAATACTATCAATCTCTATCACATATGAATATAGTCTATTAAAAATGTATTTCCCCGACACAGCTCACCTCTAAGACGGTGGATGGACCGGTGGGTTACATGACCTCAAGCGCATCTCCCCGAATGCCAGAGGCTGCCGACTAGCAGTGAGGGCCATTTTGTGTCCGAGGGGGAGACTATGCCCTCATAGGTAATAGGAATTATCAAATAGGAAGTAAAAAATAATTAATAATAAATAGTGGAAGCATATAAATGAATAAATTACAATAGGAGCAATATAAACAATCCAACTGAATAATACTCAAGTGAGGAAGCTCACAAAACGATGTCATTCCATGATGTATGTCTAAACTGAAAATATAGAAAATATAACCCAAGCATGCTATCAACTAAAAAGAAAAGAAACAAAGTGATAAAACTACCTCATGAGCAATGCTGGTTCCTCTGCCCTAGTCTCCATCCTAAGTAGAAATAATCAATCAAGAATCGGATGTAGTACACTTCCCTTGGTCAATACATGCAATCATATAATATACTCGGGTGTCAACAATGTCCAAGCAGGGTGTGAGATAAACTCCCAGTAGGTCGGAACCCACGGTGTCTAAACCTTTCCATTTCGTGCAATAATAAAATGAAGTGTGCCATTATATAACAATTGTATAAAATTTATTAAGTGCAATGAAATAAATAACTCATCCCGGGTTTCAAGTAGCACTCGTGCCTAATCACCTGCTTCGGCCTAAGACGGAAGTCTGAAAAGAGTACCTGTAAGTAGAATACACATATGCATATATATGAATATTGGAAGAGTAAGGTAAAACAACAAAAAGGCATACCCCCAAGCTTGTGCGTTAACTTTGGGTCAAAGTCATGTGTCAACCAGGTGTGCATAAACATACTAGAAAATATCTCAAATCTCAAGAGACTAATAGTGACATTAATATAAACCTTCAGTGAATCATTATTAAGGTTCAAGTTGAGAGTTGGAGTCTGAGCCTGTCCTGAAGGTATTGCTACAGAACATCCTTCAATTATCCAATACCACCGAGCCTGTCCAAGGAAATCTTTCGAAAGACCAAGTATTGCTTGAGGCATGGTTTTACCACGATTCTGTCCCGATCTCGCAAAAAGGGGTCAAGTATCATCTGAGGCTGGCTTAGCCACATTGCTAACAGATCTGTCTGGATGATCCCTTTTGGAACTAGTGTCACTCATAAGTATTAGAAAGCCCGGGAAAATCTCGGTCCGGTAAATCCAACAAAACCTCCCCCCCGGCATGCAGTGGTAACCGTTAGGAATGGAGGGTCTAACATGACCCTTAATACGAGAACTACCTTCTTTCCCCGCCCTAAATTTAATTAAAGTTTTCACAATAGCAGATATGAAATCAACATATGTAATTGCATCTTGAAACTAAACAGGCATACTCGTGCATCACATAGTGCAAATTTACTATTTCAGCATAGAAATATTAACGAGGAAAAGTGTCACGAACCCCTCCCCACAAAGTGTACCCCTCCTGGGCCGGCAATGTGAGAAGAGAGATAATGACCCTTGAGTCCCGCCTCCAGTAGGCCCCGGGTTGGCGACTAGCACCGAGGGTATAATAAACATACAAATGGGAGGCATTACCCTCTAAGAGAACACATGAAGAAGAGAGAGATAGAATAGAATCCAATCAACTCCAACTCAAAACTGAAATATAAAAGAAATCCAAGTACATATATGAAATGTCATGCTAAAGTACTACAACTGAAAGGGAAAACTAAAAGTACCCAAAAGAATGTAAAACGACAGCGACCACAAGCCCAAACAGCTCCTCCTCCAACCATAAGCTAGTAGTAACTAGCTTGATCTCCAACCTACTCCAAGTGACCTAAAAAACTGTTTATATATACATAGGGTGAGTATAATAGTATACTCAGTAGGATCCTCCCCAATACTCTCATGCAAAAGTAAATAAAGCATGCTAAATCCCAGTGAACAACAAGTAAAACTAACTCGTCACCTAAACAGGTATACTATGTTCCCAACCTCACCATGGCTACTCTCACCAAGTAATGCATACAAGAATATAGCATATAGTAAAGAATATCAAGGGTACCCCGCTACTACTTCCCCACTGGTTTGCCGCTTTTCCCTAACGACATATGTCCTGTGCATCTCTCTCCAATGCTTGCCCGCAGATACCTGGGCTAAGCTCCACCATCTGCACCTTGTGCACCACATAGTCTTACCCGCAGACACCTGGGCGAAGCACCACACCGTCCTCACAACCAAAAGTAACCAGGTAGTTTCCGGGAGCCACCACAACTAGCATAATGTGTATCATACGTCAGGTATAATACCTCAAGCCATTACAGCCCATACTCCGAGTAAGGATCCTCAAGCCATCATAGCCTATACACATTACACCTATAGTAGTCCATAGGATACTATATCCAGAATATATGTGTGTGAATAACTACAAGCCATTACAGCCCTCTACACACATATATGGGGTAACTAACCACTGTGCCTCATGGAACAAGTATCTACCATGAGAAGAGAGCGGGGCCAAAGGGGGTCGTCAGCCATTCAACCTCCCATCAGAATGTTGGGGAAAACACCCCCCAGGGCTCAAAATCCCCGGGGTGTCAGTTGCCCTTACCGACAGGGTGGAGTAGCATATAAAAACACAAAAAGTAAAGAATATATATGTAACTCACATCCACACTATGGGCATTTACCTAGTCTTAGATACAACTGCAGCTAACGTCTCTCAGACTCCAGGCTGCTACTTCTAAGACTAGATATCCTATAAGCACACAAACATTTGAAGAGCTTTATTAGATTACTCCATTCTCATTTTATCAGTTCCACTGTACGTTAATTAATTCTTTAAACATTAATTAATAATGAACAATTCCACATTAAACTGAATTGGCATCTCATTCAAAAACAACTGCTCCTTTTAAGATTCACATCACCTTTAGATTCCAGTATCTCTATCCCTGTGGATTTTCACCATTTAATCAAAAATTCATTACAGAATTACTTTTCCATATTCCCAGGAATTCTAGAAAAACATCCTATGCTTCTAAACACAAAGGAGGCTCAACACGGTGAGTAGATATACTACCCGTCGAGTCTTTGCTGCCTATAGAAAGAGTATAGATCCATTCTCCCTCAAGAGGCTAAACACATAAAGCACGTGACATACCCCGTGCGTCTTCACCTCCTTCGGAAGAAGGGTAGCAAGACCAACTGCCTTGAGTAGTGGAGAAAAGAAAATAAGATTAACATTCAAAGAAAACCACAAGCATCCAGCAACCTCATCCATCCCATTCCATCACCCCTGGTGTCCTCCCCGACGCCCACATGCATAAACTGATGCATCTCGCCACTCTAGGCATTATCTACTGCCATAACCACAAGGCCTCCATGCCTCCACATATCACAACAGCCATCCAGGCTCACATCACAGCACAAGAAGCAGGAAAACAAATATCACATCATGGGCTCTTGACCCTTTAACAAACAAGAGGGTAAGTCAGAACCCTTTTAGAAATTCCCACATAATCTGTTCTTTAATCCATATTGAATTAGCAGATTTGTTATGCGTAGTTTCCAATTACAGGATACCTAATCAGTAAGATATCACAATTAAATAACCATGCTTACTTCCCTAATTTGATTATCCTCAAATTAGAACAACTACAAAAACGGCAATAACCAGATTAATTTACATGCCTCTTTATCTTTATCCAATTAATTAACAATTAATTCTGGCTTTACGTTCATTATCAATTTCTATCATGAACGGATAACAAATCAAAGAAAACATAGATATCACTCTATCTAGCAAAACATGAGGCAACTGTTATCACGGTATAAAGAAACAACATGCGATCAACAAATTTTCTTAATCCGGTTCAAGTATTTAATTAGGTCAATTTCATTGTGATCCAAAGGGATAAATCATGCTAATTATATGATTGCACATATACAATTATAGAATCCATGAATCCCCTACCTGGAAGATTTCTTGACATCCTTTATCCACACAATGGGTCACAATCCTCCTCTCATGACAACTTATTGGGAAGATTGACCGACAGAGTTCGGTTGCATCCAAAACAGAGCATAACCAATCCTAGGAGTAAATATTGATTATGAAACTCCTACGGGAAGGATTGAAAGGTTATAGCATCTCTTAGTTGAGAACAAAGGGAAAGAACAAGGGAGAATGATATCTCGTACCTTTTTAATATTTAATGGGGTGACGGTTTAAGATTCGGTTAATTCTCCATTAAAAACGGATCGCATTAACCCACGCGGTTTGACCAAGTAAAACATTCCAAGCCTTAGGAATAATTAATATAGGATTTATGGCATTTGAATTGGCCTTAAGAGTCCTTAAAATAAGGCTTTAAATGTATTTTATGTCAAAAGAAACGTCAAAATGGGCAAAACTGTAGGAGTCGGGAAACACTGTTCACCCACCGTTACTGTACATGAAAAAGATCTGTGAAACCGATCTGTGAAACTGATCTGTGAAACCGATCTGTGAAACCAATATGTGAAACCGATCTGTGAACCCAATCTGTGAAACCGATTTGTGAAACCGATCTGTCAGACCGATCTTTCAGACCGATCAGTGAGACCGATCTATGAGACCGATCTCTGAGACCGATCGGTGAGACCGATCTGTGAGAACGATCTGTCAGACTGATCGGTAAGACCAATCTGTGAGACCGATCTATCAGACCGATCGGTGAGACCGATCTGTCAGACCGATCTGTGAGACCGATCTGTGAGACCGATCTGTCAGACCGATCGGTGAGACCGATCTGTGAGACCGATCTGTCAGACCGATCGGTGAGACCGATCTGTGAGACCGATCTGTGAGACCGATCTGTTAGACCGATCGGTGAGACCGATCTGTCAGACCGATCGGTGAGACCGATCTGTTACTGTTCATAAAACTGGAAACACTGTTCACAGAACTAGAAATTTGGCAAAGTGTTGGGGATAAGTCACCTTGACCTCCCGGAACACCTCCAACACCACATTTTCACAAAGTAATGGACCAGAGAGGTCTGGGCCATTACATTAGATACCTCTCAAAACATTCTCATCCTCGAGAATTTAAAACCAACCCAGAAGAAAAGAGGGGTACGAACAACCACCCCATAAGATACCTCTCAGGGGAAAACCACTATGAGTTGTTCAAAAGCTGGAACAAAACTATGACATCCGAGAGTATGGAAACAAACAATCCATATCCAAACAATTCAATCATAACATCACATCAAAGGTACATAAATAAAACATGAAAGGTACAACCACAAAGAAAACATCATTACTTGAAAGGAGTTAAACATTAAAAAACTCTGGGTACTGAGCACGTATCTGTGACTCACACTCCCAGGTACTCTCCTCCATGCCACCGTGTCACCACAAGACACGAACTAAGGGGATAGAACGCCCACGCAACACCTTCTCCTTGTGGTCTTGGATCTCCACAGGTCGCTCCTCGAAGGTTGCATCATCATCAATATTGATTTCTCCCCAATCGATAACATGAGATTCATCATGAAGATAACGACGAAGCTGTGATACATGGAAAACATCATGTATCCGACTCATCTGAGGGGGAAGTGCTACTCGATACACCACAGCTCCAACACGAGCTATCACCTCGAAAGGCCCAAAAAACCGGGGAGAAAGCTTACTTCCACGACCAAACCTTTGCTGCCCACGATGGGGAGTCACCTTCAGAAACACATGATCCCCAACATTAAACTCTAAGGGTCTCCTTCTTTGATCAGCATATGATTTCTAACGATCCTGTGCTGTCTTCATCCTCTCACGAATTACCTGAACCATCTCTGTTGTATTCTGCACTAGTTCTGGTCCGAGAATTGCTGACTCTCTGACCCCAGTCCAGCACAACGGAGAACGGAATGGCCGGACATACAAGGCTTCAAATGGCGCCATACCGATGGTAGAGTGAAAACTATTATTGTAAGTGAACTCTACTAAGGGTAAGTGCTTCATCCATGAACCTCCAAAATCAAGAACACAAGAGCGCAACATGTCTTCAAGAGTCTGGATGGTTCGCTCTGTCTGACCATCCGTTTGAGGATGAAAAGCAGTGTTAAGGCACAGTTGAGAGCCAAAAGCATGCTGGAGACCTCTCCACACCCTGGAGGTAAAACAAGGATCTCGATCAGAAATGATCGTCATAGGTACTCCATGAAGTCTCACCACCTCCTCTAGATACTGCCTCGACAAAACTTCCACTGAGCTCAACTCCTTGATCGCTATAAAGTGGGCCGACTTTGTTAAATGATCCACTAACACCCATATAGCATCATGTCCTCCCGAAGCTCGAGGTAAAACTGTAACAAAGTCAATTGAGATGTCCTCCCATTTCCACTGAGGAATCTCTAATTGATGGAGAAGACCACCAGGAACACGGTGTTCAGCCTTCACCTTCTGGCAGACTAAACATCGAGACACACACTCAGCAACCGTATGTTTCAGCCCAGGCCACCAAAACTGACTCTTTAAGGATCGGTACATCTTATTCACACCAGGATGTACTGTCAAGGGTGAACTATGGAAATCTCGGAGAACCATCTCGCGCATCGCCAAGGGAACAAAAATCCTTCCATGATACAACACTCGGTGTTGTTCATCCTCCGACCAACCATCAGGGGCCTCACCACAAAAAACTCTGTCTCTCCAAACTTCAACCTCTAGATCACCCAACTGAGACTCTTCCACCTTCTGCATCAGGGATGACTGCACTGTCATTTGGAAAAGACAACCTCTACCCCCAACTTCTCCCATATCAAGATGCAAAGCTACCAGCTCTTCCATCACTCTCCAGGAATCACCAGATTCACGCACAACATCATTACGTGACTTTTGGCTTAGTGCATCAGCTACAACGTTCCCTTTTCCAGGTGTATACGATATTTCAAAGTCATATTCATGCAAGAAATCCATCCACCGACGCTGCCTCAAGTTCAAGTCACGTTGGGAGAAAACATACCTCAAACTCTTATGATCGGTGAAAACCACAAAGTGCTCACCAATGAGGTAATGTCTCCACAACTTCAGAGCAAACACCATGGATGCCAACTCAAGATCATGGGTGGCGTAGTTGCATTCATGGGGACGCAAATGCCGAGACCCATAAGAAACAACTGACCTCTGCTGCATGAGAACACAACCTAGCCCCAGATGTGAAGCATCACAGAAAACATCAAACTGGACTCCCTCCGCTGGAAGACAAAGGACTGGAGCACTTACCAACTTCTCCTTTAGATATTCAAAAGCTGCCTGACACTGATCAGTCCATATGAACGCTTGATCCTTCTTGGTCAAAGCTGTCAGAGGAGTCGTAACTCAGGAGAAATTGGCTATAAACCTCCTATAATATCATGTGAGACCAAGGAAACTTCGCACCTCTGACACGGTCTTGGGGGCTGCCCATGACACCACTACTTTTATCTTCGAAGGATCCACATATACTCCCTGTTGGGACACAACATGCCCCAAGAAATGAACTTCTCGAACCCAAAACTCACACTTGGAAATCTTCCCAAACAACTGATGTTGGTGAAGGACTCCCAAAACGGCTTGTAGATGCTCTGCATGCTCCACTTCAGATGTGGAGTACACAAGGATGTCATCAATGAAAACCACAAAAAACTTTTCCAGGAATTCACGGAACACAACATTCATCAACCCCATGAAAATAGCTGGAGCATTCGTCACGCCGAATGGAATTACAGCAAACTCATAATGCCCATGACGACAACGGAAAGCAGTCTTCGGGATATCCTCATCCTTTACACGCATCTGATGATATAATGACCACAATTCAATCTTTGAGAACCAACTTTCACCCTTCAGTTGATCGAATAGGTCATCAATCCGTGGAAGAGGATAGCGGTTCTTTATTTTCACTTTGTTTAATCGACGATAATCGACGCACAACCGCAAACTGCCGTCAGCCTTTTTCACAAACAAAACTAGTGCACCCCACGGTGACACACTTGGCCGAACAAAACCACACTGCAACAGACCACCGAGTTGAATACGTATCTCTCTTAACTCATAAGGTGCCATCCTATATAAATACATAGAGATAGGAGACGCTCCTGGCTGTAGCTAGATCCCAAACTCGATCTCTTGTCGAGGGGGTAAGGATACAACCTCTTCTGGAAATACGTCAGGGTACTCCTCTACGACCCTAGGAAACGCCAACTGTTGAACCTCTGAATAACTCAGCATCATCCCAGCCATCATGGATGATAAGGATGGAACTCGTTTATGACTCATCCGAGGATCTCGCTCACCCACAAACACCACTTTCTCTCCATCTGAATCAAAGAAAACGACCTTCTTCCTGTAGCAATCCACAATAGCCTGCACCGAATACAACCAATCCATGCCGAGTATGACATCATATGGTTTTATTCGTAAACATAGTAAATCTCCCCAAGAGCGGTGTTTCCCCAACACTAGCTCACAGTCTCTACATACTTCAAACAAGTCGGCTCGACCTCCAACTGGTGTAGTCAACGCCAAGGGCACTGGAAGTCTCTCTACCTCAAGTCCCAAAGCATGGACAAGGGTAGGTGATATGAAGGAGTGTGTTGCTCCTGAATCAAACAAGGCATACACCAAGGTAGAAAACAAGCAAAGGGTACCTCAAACGACATCTGGCTCGCCTGGGGCTGGCAACGCTAGAGCATGAAGCTGACCACAACCTCCTCCACGGCCTCTCTGACCCTGATGACGACCACCACCACGGCCACGCTCTGCTCTATGTAGCATCGTCACAACCAAGGACACACAATGTTCCTTCCGAGCATGAATCGAACTGAATCCTATCTCGACCTCCTCCAACCAGTCTTTTGTGACTGCATCTGAAACGGAGCCCTCGTACTTCTGTAGACTCTAGCACTGAAACTCTCGGAGTGTCTTCCTCTAAGTGTCATCATCGTCAACCTCTACCCGACGACGATCTGCTGGAACAGCCTGCTGGGCATCTTCTGCGCAAACCTGACGAGGACGTTGACCTGGAGCCATACCTATAAAATAACAACTGTTAGAGCTCCTAAGCCTGGAATATGGAAGACTCAACATTAATTAATTAATTTTTTTGTTTTATTAAGTTTAGGTTACCTATCCCAAGGTCTACCCATTCAAACACAGGCGCAAAGAATAATGATGCATGATCCTTTCCTAGGTCTCTACCCTGCAACCAGTATCACTTTGTTTAGTAGCCATCGTAAACTTAAAGGTCCGTGCAACAGATCATAGGGGGCCCTAAACGCCTATGTCTCTGCCGGTCTCCAGTGTTTACCCCACTTTCTAAACATGAATGACACTGTTGCCCTACCATCCCATGCATCATCACCTGTGCCTAACTCCAAACTCCATCCTATCCCTCAACCTGACCTTTGATACCACTCTATCATGACCCCCTCCCCACAAAGTGTACCCCTCTTGGGCCGAAAATGTGAGAAGAGAGATAATGACCCCCGAGTCCCGCCTCCAGTAGGCCCCGGGTTGGCGACTAGCACCAAGGGTATAATAAACATACAAATGGGAGGCATTACCCTCTAAGAGAACACATACGGAAGAGAGAGATAGAATAGACTCCAATCAACTCCAACTTAGAACTGAAATATAAAATAAATCCAAGTACATATATGAAATGTCATGTAAAAGTACTACAACTGAAAGGGAAAACTAAAAGTACCCAAAAGAATGTAAAACGACAGTGACCACAAGCCCGAACAACTCCTCCTCCAACCACAAGATAGTAGTAACCAGTTTGATCTCCAACCTACTCCAAGTGACCTGAAAAACAGTTTATATATACATAGGGTGAGTATAATAGTATACTCAGTAGGATCCTCCCCAGGCCTCTCGTGCAAAAGTAAAGAAAGCATGCTAAAGCCCAGTGAACAAAAAGTGAAACTAACTCGTCACCTAAACAGGTATACTATGTTCCCAACCTCATCATGGCTACTCTCACCAAGTAACGCATACAAGAATATAGCATATAGTAAAGAATATCAAGGGTACCCCGCTACTACTTCCCCACTGGTTTGCCGCTTTGCCCCAATGACATACATCCTGTGCATCTCTCTCCAATGCTTGCCCGCAGATACCTGGGCTAAGCTCCACCATCTGCACCTAGTGCACCACATAGGCTTGCCCGCAGACACCTGGGCGAAGCACCACACCATCCTCACAACCAAAAGAAACCAGGTAGTTTCCGGGAGCCACCATAGCTCGCATAACGTGTATCATACGTCAGGTATAATACCTCAATCCATTACAGCCCATACTCCGAGTAAGGATCCTCAAGCCATCATAGCCTATACACGTTACACCTATAGCAGTCCATAGGATACTATATCCAGAATATATGTGTGTGAATAACTACAAGCCATTACAGCCCTCTACACACATATATGGGGTAACTAACCACTGTGCCTCATGGCACAAGTATCTACCAAGAGAAGAGAGCGGGGCCAAAGGGGGTAGTCATCCATTCAACCTCCCATCAGAATGTTGGGGAAAACACCCCCCAGGGCTCAAAATCCCCGAGGTGTCAGTTGCCCTTACCGACTGGGTGGAGTAGCATATAAAAACACAAAAAGTACAGAATATATAGGTAACTCACATCCACACTATGTGAATTTACCTAGTATTAGATACAACTGCAGCTAACGTCTCTCAGACTCCAGGCTTCTACTTCTAAGACTAGATATCCTATAATCACACAAACATTTGAAGAGCTTTATTAGATTACTCCGTTCTCATTTTATCAGTTCCAATGTACGTTAATTAATTCTTTAAACATTAATTAAGAATGAACAATTCTACATTAAACTGAATTGGCATCTCATTCAAAAACAACTGCTCCTTTTAAGATTCACATCACCTTTAAATTCCAGTATCTCCATCCCCGTGGATTTTCACCATTTAATCAAACATTCATTACAGAATTACTTTTCCATATTCCTAGGCATTCTATAAAAACATCCTATGATTCTAAACACAAAGGAGGCTCAACACGGTGAGTAGATATACTACCCGTCGAGTCTTTGCCGCCTATAGAAAGATCATAGACCCATTCTCCCTCGAGAGGCTAAACACGGAAAGCACGTGGCGTACCCCGCGCGTCTTCGCCTCCTTTGGAAGAAGGGTAGCAAGACCAGCTACCTTGAGTAGTGGGGAAAAGCAAAGAAGATTAACATTCAAAGAAAACCAAAAGAATCCAGCAACCTCATCCATCCCATTCCATCACCCCTGGTGTCCTCCCCGACACCCACATGCATAAACTGATGCATCTCGCCACTCTAGGCATCATCTGCTTCCATAACCACAAGGATTCCATGCCTCCACATATCACAACAGCCATCCAGGCTCACATCACAGCACAAGCAACAGGAAAACAAAAATCACATCATGGGCTCTTGACCCTTTAACAAACAAGAGGGTAACTCAGAACCCTTTTAGAAATTCCCACATAATCTGTTCTTTAATCCATATTGAATTAGCAGATTTGTTATGCGTAGGTTCCAATTACAGGATACCTAATCAGTAAGCTATCACAATTAAATAACCATGCTTACTTCCCTAATTTGATTATCCTAAAATTAGAACAACTACAAAAACGACAATAACCAGATTAATTTACATGCCTCTTTATCTTTAGCCAATTAATTAACAATTAATTCCGGCTTTACGTTCATTATCAATTTCTATCATGAACGAATAAAAAATCAAAGAAAACATAGATATCACTCTATCTAGAAAAACATGAGGCAACTGTTATCACGGTATAAAGAAACAACATGAGATCAACCAATTTTCTTAATCCGGTTCAAGTATTTAATTAGGTCAATTTCATTGTGATCCAAAGGGATAAATCATGCTAATTATACGATTGCACATATACAATTAGAGAAGCCATGAATCCCCTACCTGGAAGATTTCTTGACGTCCTTTATCCACACAATGGGTCACAATCCTCCTCTCGTGACAACTTATTGGGAAGATTGACCGACAGAGTTCGGTTGCATCCAAAACAGAGCAGAACCAATCCTAGGAGTAAAGATTGATTGTGCAACTCCTATGGGAAGGATTTAAAGGTTCTAGAGTCTCTTAGTTAAGAATAAAGGGAAAGAATAAGGGAGAATGATATCTCGTCCCTTTTTAATATTTAATGGGGCGACGGTTTAAGATCCGGTTAATTATCCATTAAAAACAGATCGCATTAACCCACGCGGTTTGACCAAGTAAAACATTCCAAGCCTTAGGAATAATTAATATAGGATTTATGGAATTTGAATCGGCCTTAAGAGTCCTTAAAATAAGGATTTAAATGTATTTTACGTCAAAAGAAACGTCAAAATGGGCAAAACTGTAGGAGTCTAGAAACACTGTTCACCCACCGTTACTGTACATGAAACTGATCTGTGAAACCGATCTATGAAACCGATCTGTGAAACCGATCTGTGAAATCGATCTGTGAAACCGATTTGTGAAACCGATCTGTCAGACTGATCTGTCAGACCGATCGGTGAGACCGATCTGTGAGACCGATCTGTCAGACTGATCGGTGAGACCGATCTGTCAGACCGATCTGTGAGACCGATCTGTGAGACCGATCTGTCAGACCTATCTGTGAGACCGATCTGTAAGACCGATCTGTCAGACCGATCGGTGAGACCGATCTGTGAGACCGATCTATCAGACCGATCTGTGAGACTGATCTGTCAGACCGATCAGTGAGACCGATCAGTGAGACCGATCTATTAGACCGATCGGTGAGACCGATCTGTCAGACCGATTTGTGAGACCGATCTGTCAGACCAATCGGTGAGACCGATCTGTCAGACCGATCTGTGAGACCGATCTGTGAGACCAATCTGTCAGACCGATCGGTGAGACCGATCTGTTACAGTTCATAAAACTGAAAAAACTGTTCACAAAATTGGAAATTTGGCAAAGTGTTGGGGATAAGTCACCTTGACCTCCCGGAACACCTCCAACACCACATTTTCACAAAGTAATGGACCAGAGAGGTCTGGGCGATTACAAAAAGCACTGAATCAACATAATAAGATAAAATTCACTTTTAAATAAATAAAAAAATTAGCACAACCAACTACCTAATATCCAAAAGTTTCAATGTTCATAATTAATCTAAATTAATTATTTAAATTAAACATCATATAGTAAAAATTAACTATTTCAGCATAGTAATCTTAACAAGGAAAGTACCGCATCAACATAAGCAGATAAATGTACTTTTAAATTAATAAATAGATTAGCACAACCAACTACCAAATATACAACAATTCCAAAGTTCATAATTAATCTAAATTAATTATTTAAATTAAACACAACAAAATAGGTTGTGCAAAACATATAGATAAATAAACTTTTTAATAATAAATAAACCATCACAACCAACTACCAAAGATTCAACAATTCAATATTCATAATTAATATAAATTAATTATTTAAATTGAACACAACAAAAAAATAGTCTACGCAACATATGAAATTTAATAAATTAAAAGTTTTGGAGAACAGAAATTATATTGACCACGTCGGCACGCCCCAAGAGGTGTCCGACCTTGTTGCAACAAATTAAACAAATTCATTAATGATCAATACTACTGCCACAACTAGGTGAAACAAATTAATTCATGAATTTGGGTGAATTTGCACAAAGACGGTAGGCACCAACTGATGGCACAATGGTGCATTTTTGTAAATCGCAATGAAACAGAGGGGAAGAGAGTAGATTCCCTACCTTGGGGTCTTAGATGATCCTATGATCTTCGGTAGAATTTGATTTGACATAAAACAGAATAAAACAGATGATTTTAGAAAAACCCCAAAATAGGGTAAAATCCTTTTATGGCGAACTGCACAAAGGATTTGGAATGAGATCGCATGATTTTTGGTGCATGGTTTAAGCCTTACCGAGAGGTTCAGAGCACCTGACGGTGGAGAAAACGGACGATGAATGGAGGCACGGTGATCTTCCGAAGCTAGAAGGAGGTAGTACGCACCACATAGGGAGAGGGGGTGCGCCATATACAGGATAGGGAAGAGAGGAAGAGAGGAGAAAATAAATAAAAAGGAAAGGAAAGAAAAGAAAAGGAAAAAATAAAAAGGAGATAAATAAATAAAATAATAAAAAAATAGTGGAAGAAATGTAATAAATAATTAAAATGATTTTACCTCATTTTAATTTTTCTCCAACCGTGTCTATTTTATTATTTATTTTTATCCCTATTTAAATGTCATTAATTTCCATTAATCCTTTTTAATTATTTTTAACCTGAACGCTGCACTATGGGGCGACCCAATAATTTACAGAAATCTTGAGCAAATATTTAATTAGTTTTAACAGCTGCCTGGGACCTGCAATAGGGTGCGCAGGCGCGCACCATGGGTCACTTTAAAGATTTGAACTAAAAATTTAAACGGTTTTCACTTTGATTTATGTTGAGACATTACATGCATTTATGTGGGTAATTAATAATATTTAATCTAACCCAAAAATAAATATCCACCCCTATATATATGTGTTATAAACACACACACACATGTATATTAATATATATACACCTACACATGTATATATAACTATATATATATATATTTAATCTCATATATATATATATATATATATACCTCATATATATATATATACCTCAATGTTTTTGTCCCAATATAATAATAATAACAATAATTAAAATAATAATTATTTTTTAATTCAACCCATCAATTACATAATTAATAACATAAAAACAATAACCATAAAAAATATAATGGTTATTAAATAAATATTGATTATGCATTTGTATTTAATTTGAATAATTAATAATATCACATTTATTACATTGCACAGTTATTATTTACACCGTAACATGATTTATTAATTGTGGATGTGCATTTTAATTTATTTTCAAAATAAATAATAATATTAATAATAAAATTATGAATATATCTAATTTCCAATAAAATATTTAAAATGCAAATAAATTATCTTCCCATGCGATATGACTAAAAGTCCAATGCTCGCAAAGGTTATACACTGCCTAGGGTAAACCCCACGTCCCAGAACTATTGGTGATGTCATATTTATCATTCGATTCACCATTTGAGAGTAAATAATTATTTATTATTTAAAAATCGGAATAATTAATTAATTTAAAATAAAGGCAGTATTATCAAGTGCGAAGGTGCCAAACACCCAATGCGAATCAAGGTTATAACCTACCTATGGTAAACCCAGTGTTCCGGACCAAACGGTAGTCTCAGATTTCTCATACGATTCATCGTTTTAGAGAAAATGATTACTTATTATTTAAAAATCAAAATATTTAATTAATTAAAAATATAGATGGAACTATCATGTGCGAGGGTGCCAAACACCCGATGCAAATCAAAGTTATACCCTACCTAGGGTAAACCCGGTGTTCCGAACCTACCGGTAGTCTCATATTTCTTGTACGACACACCATTTGAGAATTATTTCATTTTTTTGAAAAGAAAAAAACATTTGTATCAATAATATAAACTTAATATTTTTATTCTATCAATTCCGCAATGTCGACTATCGGAAACAAAAAGTTCTGACGCTCAGTTTTAAATCCGACCTACCTAGTTAACGGAAAAATTTTATTTTTTCTGCATTTTTTTCATTTGGTTCAAAACACGGAACGTTACAACCTTCCCACCATAGAACTTCTAGCCCCCAAGAAGCCTGCGGGAACAACGTAACTCTCACACGATCTACAAGTCATGAAGTCTCATACAAAAGATCTTTAAATTCTCAATGCACGTTCAAACTTTGGTTAGGAAAGCGGCACCTAAGCCATTAAGATTCGAGCCAATGCCCATTTACCAACAGATACACTGAGATAGTACTTATTCAAAATCATTTATCTTGAGACACAATCATGTCATCATCTCATTAAACGTTTAGTCAAAGTTACATCCCACCTTAGGTTTTAATGTTAGAAGATGGAAAATTCCAGGTCACGACACCTTCCTCTGTCAGAATTTTGTAAAAGACATTCCCTTAAGCATTTTAGCGACACTATTCGCTTGATTTCTGAAACAGATAAAACGGTCGATGCCCCATCGCCCTTATACCTGGTCGATTCCCCTCACCTGATGACATGTTAGAAAAAGTTCCTTCACTGACCGCTTCATTTAGAAAGAGAGACAACTAGTCAAGCTAGTCTGACTGACCATTTAAGAAGGTTCTCGACTTAGATGACAGGTGTTTATAGACTAAACTATGATGTATTCTTCAAAGGTATCTTGCATTTACCGTGAACACATCCACCAAAGTTCATACCTGACCTCTAGTGAACTTCTTTTATTTAGACATCACCAGGCCCAAAAATAAGTCCAGGGTAGCCTTGGATTGGCACAACATGAGTGAAAGGAACTAACACAGGATAGTCCATACTTCATGTTTATGAGTGAGACATTGGTACAAGGGAAAGATACGCATATCAAAACATTGGATGATGCCAGAGCGACATCAACCTGACAGTCAAGTTAGATGAAACGGTTTGTGTAGAAGAGTTTGTCAGTAATTCCAACATGGAAATCCGAAGGTCACTCAAGACTAAACAAGCCTTGATAAGAATGATGCATCAACGTGAAACACTGAGAAAAACCATCCCTAACAAATCCCAACAACTTTTAAAGCTTTAGCATGGCGTAAGACCGATGATCTCTTAGTGTATCAACGATGAAGGCAAGATAGGGGACATGATCATCACTTAAGGAAGAGTACAATAATATGATTATAAGATTACTATAAGGGAAACATTTAAACAAATGGCATAAAATCCCTACCAAAATGACCGGTGTGTCAAAACACCTGAGTCTCTATAAGTCATCCCGAGCACTGGGACGAACATGATTCTTTTAACAGAGAAGTCACTATACTACATAGATGACCCGAAACATATTTAACAGTGCAAGACTTGATGATTACACTGAACTCAACCGGTTCGTCACAACATTAAGTACATGACGTCACTGCATACGTGAACGCATACTACCCTAAGGAGATATAGAAGTAAGATAACTTTTAACTCAAATGAAAACATTATGAGTCATCCATCACAATGGAGAATGGAGGGTTTAATGACCTATGAATCAACTAAAAATTCTTAAGGAATTCCTAACCTGATGAAAAAATCATTACCCGATTATAAAACCCAAAAAAGTCAAGGAAAACATGTCCACCCACCTGAACAAGGGTGTCATTTTTTTAAGCAAGAGGGCCCAAATAGGGGCAATGACATGAAAAAGGTTCTATTACAAAGCAACTCAATGAGAAAATCAAACTACCCTTATACCTGGGTCTTAAATAGAGGACATCGCTACAGGTTCCATATCTAAGATCTTTATATTTAATGACATTTAATCTTTAAACATCAAAAGATTTAATCAAAACATTAAGTACTATTTTTCAAAACAAAACACCAGGTACTTGATCTTAACCAATGACTCAAGGGAAAAATAGGAAATATTTATAAAACTCCATTTTAAAACATTTTACATTAATTGACATCATGTTCTTAATATCACATGAATTACTTTGAATCAAATAAGGCAACCTACAAGGGTCCCATTAAGCCAACCTGGGTTCATTATAATGAAACTCAAAAATATTTGTTTAATTATTAAGAGTCACAACACCCATATCAGGTTATCTCATAAGGAACATGGACCAACTAACCTACTTGGTCCTAGTTGTGCCTTTGGGTAGGTAACCAACTAATTTGAAATTATAACATACTCAAATACATATCAACATATATATATGGGTATCTATCAACCTATAAAGTGACTATAAACATTATAGTTATTTCAATTTGGCTCCCATTCAAAAGAAACCAATAAATTTTAGCAAAGAAACCTATTATATAATAAACAAGTTAGCAAGTCACCACAAGAAGCTAACAGAGAGACATGTTGTAATAATAGAAGCTTAACATTTTAATCATAGAGACATGCTAATAGGCACAAAATCATGACACAAGGCACACATGGTATTAAATAGGAAGCATAAAAATGAGCTAGCATGTTAAATATATCACCGAAACAAGGTATCTAAAATGCATGATAAATAATTAGAGGACATGGAATATATTCAAGGAAAAAAATTTGAATCAAGAGGCAATTTAAAATGAAACTACGTAGTATGGAACTATGCATGGCATGTGAATTCCTATGTGCCTATTATGATGCATGAAATGCTTCATCCTTACCATAACAAGCCAAAGAAAAATATCATAAATTCCATAAATTCATAAGCAGCAGAAATTACACCAATCACTCAAGGTGAAATCATATCAATTGTAACATTGAAAAGCATGAATCTACAATTCCAAACCTGGACACATGGTCATTTCATGTACATGGGGTGATCAGTCCCATGCACGACTATTAACCAAGTGCTGACACATTCCTACTCTCCTGTCTATCAACCCAAAATAGTAAGACAAAGAAAAAAAAATACCCTCTTTGATACCACTTTGTAATGTCCCGACTCAGCTCACCTCTTAGATGGTGGCCGGAACGGTGGGTTACATGACCTCAAGCGCATATCCCCAAACACCAGAGGCTTCCAACTAAAAGTGAGGGCCTTTTTGTGTCCGAGGGGGAGACAATTCCCTCAAAGGTAATAGGTATTATCACAGTGGAAGTAAAAAATAATTAATAATAAATAGCAGAAGCATATAAATGAATAAACTACAGCAGAAGAAATATAAATAATCCAACTGAATAATACTCAAGTGCAGAAGTAAACAATAATTAATAATAAATAGAAGAAGCATATAAATGAATAAACTACAACAGAAGTAATATAAATAATCCAACTAAATAATACTCAAGTGTGGAATCTCACAAAATGATGTCATGCCATGATGTATGTCTAAACTAAAAGTACAGAAAACAGAACCCTAGCATGATATCAATTAAAAAGAAAAGAAACAAAGTGTGACAACCACATCACAAGAAAGGCTCGGTCCTCTGCCCCAATCTCCATCCTAAGTAGAAATAAAAAATCAATAATAAGATGTGGAACAATTCCCTTTGTCAATACCTGCAATCATATAATCTACTCGCGTGTCAATGACGCCCGAGCAGGGTGTGAGATAAAATCCCAGTAGGCCAACAACCGTAGTGTCTAATCCTTTTCATTTTGTGCAATAATAAAATGCAGTGTTACATTATATAATAATTCCAGAGAATTTATTAAGTACAAATAAATAAATAACTCAGCCCGGGTTCCAAGCGGCACCTGTGCCTAATCACCTGCTTCGACCTAATCCAGAAATCTAAAAGGAGTACCTGTAAGTAGAATACACATATGCATATATATGAAGCCTATAAGAGTAAGGTAAAACAAGGAATAGGCATACCACCAAGCTTGTGCTTTAACCTGGGGTCTAAGTCATGTGTCAACTAGGTGTGCTTCAACATACAGGAAAATATCTCAAATCTCAAGAGACTAACAATGACATTAATATAAATTTTCAGTGCATCATTATTATGGTTCAAGTTGAGAGTTGGTGTCTAAGCCCATCTCAAAGGTATCGCTATGGAACATCCATAAATTATTCAATACCACCGAGCCCATCCAAGGTAGTCTTTCTAAAGACCAAGTATCGCTCGAGGCATTGCTTTACCCTAAGTCTATACAGATCTCGCAAAAAGGGGTCGAGTATCATCTGAGGCTATCTTAGCCACATTGCCAACAGATCCATCTCGATGGGACCTTTTGGAACCAGTGTCACTCATTAGTATAAGAGATCCTGAGAAGGTCTTGGTCCGGCAAAGCCAATGACACCCCCCGACGAGAAGAGGTAACCTTCAGGAACAGAGGGTCTAAGTGTGACCCTTAATATGGGAACCACCTTATTTCCCCGCATTGAATTTAATTAAAGTTTTCACAACAGCAGATATGACATCAACATATGTAATTGCAGCTTGAAACCAAACATGCACACATGTGAATCACATAGTGCAAATTTACTATTTCAGCATAGAAATCATAACGAGGCAAAATATAGCATCAATATAAGAAGATAAAATACACTTTTAAATAAATAAATAAATTATCACAACCAACTACTAAATATCCAACAATTTCAATGTTCATAATTAATCTAAATTAATTATTTAAATTAAACATCATATAGTAAAAATTAACTATTTTAGCATAGCAATCTTAACAAGGAAAGTACTGCATCAACATAAGCTGATAAATGCACTTTTAAGTAAATAAATAAATTAGCACAACCAACTACCAAATATCCAACAATTCCAAGGTTCATAATTAATATAAATTATTTATTTAAATTTAACACAACAAAATAGGTTGTGAAAAACATGTAGATGAAGACATTTATTAATAATAAATAAACCATCACAACCAACTACCAAAGATTTAACAAATTAAGATTCATAATTAATCTAAATTAATTATTCAAATTGAAAACAAAAAAATAGGCTGCACAACACATGCAATTAAATAAATTAAAATTTTGGGCTAACAAAAATTATACTGACCACGTCAGCATGCCCTAAGGGGTGTCCGACCATATTGCAACAAATTAAACAAATTAATTCATTATTAATATGGCTGCGACAACTAGGCGAAACAAATTAATTAATGAATTTGGTTGAATTTTCACAAAGTTGGTAGTCATCGACTGATGGCACAATGGTGCATTTTTATAAATCACAATAAAACGAAGGGAAAGAGAGTAAACGCCCTACCTTATGTTCGTAGATGATCCTATGATCCACGATAGACTTTGATTTGACCTAAAACAGAATAAAATAGATGATTTTAGAAAAACCCCAAAATATGGTAAAATCCTCCCGTGATGAATAGCATAAAAGATTTAGAATGAGATCACACGATTTTTGGTGCCTGGGATAAGCCTTACTGAGAGGTTCACAGCGCACCTGACGGTGGAGAAAATGGATGACGAATGGAGGCGCGATGATCTTCCGAAGCTCAAAGGAGGGGGTGCCCACCACGTAGGGAGAGGGGGTGCACCATGCATAGGATAGTGAGGAGAGGAAAAGAGGAGAAAAGAAATAAAAAGGAATGAAAAAAAATAAAAAGGAAAAATAAAAAGGAGATAAATATATAAAATAATAAAAATAAAATGGTGGAAGAAATGAAATAAATAATTAAAATGAGTTTGCCTCATTTTAATTATTTTTAATTTATCTCCAACCATATCTATTTTAATATTTATTTTTATTTCTCTTTAAATTCCATTAATTTCCATTAATCATTTTTAATTATTTTTACCCCGAACACTGCACTATGGCGCAACGTAATATTTTACATAAAGTCTGACCAAACATATAATTAATTTTTACAGCTACCTGGGACCCACAACCGGGTGCAGAGGCACGTGCCATGGGCCTCTTTAAAGATTTGGACTAAAAAGTTAAACGTTTTGCACCTTGATTTATGTCGAGACATTACGTGTATTTATGTGGGTAATTAATAATATTTTATCTAACCCAATAATAAATATCCACCCCTGTATATATGTGTTATATATACACACACACATGTATATTCATATATATACACCTGCACATGTACATATAACTATATATATATTTAATCTCATATATATTGATATACCTCATATATATATATACCTCAATGTTTTTGTCCCAATATAATAATAATAACAATAATTAAAATAATAATAAATATTTAATTCAATCCATCAATTACATCATTAATAAATTAAAAACAATAACCATAAAAAAGGATAACAGTGATTAAATAAATATTAATTACACATTTATATTTAATTCAAATAATTAATAATATCACATTTATTACATTGCGCAGTTATTATTTACACCGCAACATGATTTATTAATTATCGAGGTGAATTTTTATTTATTGTTTTCAAAATAAATAATAATATTAATAATATAATTATTAATATATATAATTTCCAATAAAATATTTAAAACACAAATAAATTATCTTCAAGTGCGATATGAATAAACGTTCAACGTTTTCTAAGGTTATACCCTGCCTAGGGTAAAACCCAGGTCCCGAAACTATTGGTGGTGTCAGATTTCTCATTCGACGCACCGTTTGAGAGAAAATAATTATTTATTATTTAAAAATCAAAATAATTAATTAATTAAAAAAAGACGGTATTATCAAGTGCGAGGGTGCCAAACACACGATGCGAATCAAGGTTATAACCTACATAGGGTAAAATCGGTGTTCCTGACCTAACGGTAGTCTCATATTTCTAATACGATGCACTGTTTGAGAGTAAATAATTATTTATTAGTTAAAAATCGAAATAATTAATTAATTAAAAATAAATATGGAACTATCATGTGTGAAGGTGCCAAACACCTGATGCGAATCATGGTTATACCCTACCTTGGGTAAAACCGGTGTTCCGAACCTAACCGTGGTCTCAGATTTCTCATACGATGCACTATTTGCGAGTTATTTCATTAATTTGAAAAGAAACAAACACAAACATCAATAAAATAAACTTAATATTTTTATTCTATCAACGCCGCAGTGTTGACTATCAGAAACAAAAAGTTCTGACTCTCAGTTTTAAAACCGACCTGCCTAGTTAATGGAAAAATTTTATTTCCTATGTTTTTTTCATCCGGTTCAAAACACGTAACATTACAAAAAACTAACCTTATAATAATTTAATTGTAAAATAATGGATATTTTTTTTTATTCTAGAAATGATATTGTTATCATTTAACATATTATTAAAATATAATTTTTAGGTCTAAAATTAACGAAATGAAAAAACACCTATTACATTTTCACCAAAAATAACATAAAAAATAATGGAATAAGATAATATATTTATAATTCAGTATATTATTTCAATTATATTACCTTTTATAATCTAATAGTGATGAAAATTTGGAGAATAATGAATAAAAACACTATTATTATAAAACTGTTTCAAAGTGATATATATAACTCACACCTATGATTGAAAATATATATTAACAAAAAAACTATAGAGAGTAATTATATGTTATTTTTATAAAAGGATGTTTATTTTATTATGGTTATAATAATTGTTATTAAGATTTAAAATTTTATTAAGGGTATTCAAAAACATTAATGGATGTTAGGATATAAGGTAATGATATCTTTGTCTCATATTCAAATCCACGAGACATGTTTGATAATACGAATTATCATTTAATTTATATGGTGTATTCAATAACCCATTTCCATAAATTAAAATTAATAGATTTTATTTCAGGATATTTTAATTTTCATTTTATGGAATTCATCTATTTTTATTTAAATTTTATGCTATCATTACCTTAATTTTTTCTCCATCTCAATTTTACATCATTAGGATATGATATGTATTTCACAAATTGATTCATTTTTGTGTGTATATATTATCTATGTATTTATTATAAAATATTTTTCATGGATCCTAAGGTATTTAAAAATATATCCCATGTTTAAACATTCATGGATTATAAATTTGAAAGATAAAAATAATGCATGAGTTTTGTTAACTAAAACATCTTTTCATTGATTTATAATGTCTGAAAACAAATGTCATTTTTTTGATAGGTTTATTCCCACCTAGGTTGTTTTAATGTATGTTATCCTTAATTTTTTTTATAATTATACTTTTTAATAAATCATTAATAATATACGAATTTTACCATAAAAGTATGACATTGTTAAGATTAATTCACATTGGGTTTGAATGATGCTTTTTTCCTTCTTTATATTTCCCATACAGAGAATCATAGCCTTTATATTTGAAATCATAATTATTTTTTATATCATTTATCCTTCATATTTCACTTTTCCTATTTTTAAAAAGATTTCTTATTGTCTCATTTTATGATGTTGGATTTTGATAAATGTTTTCCACGATGTAAATATTTTTTCTCTTATTTCTTAATCTAATGTTTTTTCTTCCACTCCACATTCCATTTAGATAACTATAATATATTTTCATGGATTTTTTATTTATGTTTATACTTAATTGTAAATATTATAGTATAATATACATAATATTTTCAAGTCCAATTTTTTTATATGATTCCAAACATCATCATTTATAATAATGTCTACAAATTTTTCTAAAAAATTATTTATGGGTCCACTAGAATTTTACACATTAATGATAAAAGATTAATTTAAAAGGAAACGATTATCATAAATAAAATTTTAAATGACCATATGAAATAATATTTTAGGGTGATTTAATTATGATTATTTATATTTTTTTATTTTGGTAAATATTGTTGATACCTTCTAGAAATGTTTTGAATCCCAAATTTTAGTTTCATGTGTTCTTTATAATGAAATGAATTATTATTTTCAATTTTAACACACACACACACATATATATAATCGATGGTTGGTGTCCAATATCCTCATTTAAATTAATTGTTTTTGGATTTATATCTTATGTGAAAGGGATTCTATGCATTGAAAATTATATTTTTCACAATAGGAATCGTTGAACTATTTTTTCATAATAAGAAGTTTGGTTGTTTTTCTAAATCATGAAAACAGTAAATTGTTTTGGCCATATTTTTATAATTTATAGAAATTAATGTTCCATATTTCTAATTTATCTTTATGATACACTATCATGGATCATGTTTATTGACTAATGATTCTATAATAATTTGATTTATAAAATTTTCTTTATAATATGATTTATGATCTATGATTTGATTACTATTGGAATAAAACCATATAGAAATGTATTTTAACAACTTTTATATTCCATCGATTAATTGGTATAGTTTATAAAAAAGGATTTTTGAATCCTATTATCTTAATATATCATTATTGGGTTATACCATTGGTTTCTATTGAATCATTTTGTATAACCCAGGGGGTTATTTTGATTACCCATGGTTTTCACTAAACCATTTGTATATATGCTTACCCACGAATGAGTAAACCATGGGTATGACAATATCTCTCCATATAGGATATAATTTTTTAAACCATTGGTATTAATATATACCAACCATTCATAAAAATTTTGGTATAGCTTACTCTACCTAGTCGGCACCACAATCCCATTAAGCACCACCACAAAATCAATACAGAAACATGTAATGAAAAATAAAATTATGATACAATTTCTAAGTATTAAATATGATTTAAAATTATTGTTGGACTCCTCATGTGTTAATCATGTTTTAATGATCCCAAATATCATTACTGTTAATTAATCTCGATCTTCATTGCACATCTTGCTAATTCTCTTCAATATCAATAATAGCTACACATCATGTTTTTATGATAACAAATCTTATTATATTAATTACTCTCTTTATTATTTACAAGTCTCATGCATGATCACAATTCTCACATATTTTATCACACCTTTATATTTATGATTCACATTCTCTTACTCTCTAATGATTAACCTTAATCCATATTCTGCATATCACTGTCTTAGTCCAAATACAGATATTTGTCTAAGTATGGAGACACCATGAAGGACTCACCGTGACCACTCAATGTGACCCAGACACCGTGACCCAGACACCGTGACCCAGACACTGTGACCACTCACTGTGACCAGACACCGTGACCCAGACACCGTGACCACTCACCGTGACCAAACACCGTGACCAGACACTGTGAAGGACACACCATGAAGGACACACCGTGAAGCTCATACCGTGAACCACATACCGTGAAGAAGACACCGTTTCCATAATCACTGTGACACCATTTATTAATCTTTTGTTAATATTATTTTAAATAATGATAACGGTCATATTTGTCGTTTCTAATGTAATTAATGTTATTTAATGATAGTTGTTGGCATGTCAGGAAACCGTATCTCGAACCTATGAAAAGGGAATCATTCCTACTTCCAGAACTCGTGGAATATAAGAAATACTGAGATGCAGTACACATGTAACGCAACAAGTAACAACGAAACAAGAAGAGAAGCGGTGTACAAGTGTGAATATACAACACGAAGAACTTACATACACCCGAGTGCACTGTGCTGAACAAGAAGGAGATTTCAAGACCTTCAAAGAACTCTCATGAGTGCAATCCAATACTGCTGAAGAACACACGATGAATCAAGAGATCTTTATCACTCCTGAAGAAGACAATCTGAACTACGACACTCTGTTTTTCAACAGAAAAACTAGAGAAGAACTCAGAAGCATTCCTGCTGAATCCAACGAGTCCATAGCTACATTGATAATCACTAGATCTTTCTAAACTCTCATCTATCTTCTCTACGTGATTTATTTATTAACTTTTGAGAAGTGTGGTGTACTTTGTATATCTTTACACACACTGTCTCTTGTACTGAACTGGAGGATATCAAAATCCTCACTCAAATTCTCTTAACTTCTATTTACCCACGTCAACTATGGAAGAGGTCCTTTTGTGACCTGGTCTTTGTTTTGTTTCCCATGAAGAATAGTGGTATAGGTCCCTGCGTGGCCTGGACAGTTGTGTAAAACTGTTGTTAACCCCGATCCAGGGTATGGATCAAATTTATATATATATTTGAGAGGACTAAGTCTCAGCTTGAGACTGAACCTCTTGTTTTATCTGCTGTGCATCTTTTATTTAAGTTTAAAGTATACTACATATATCTTATTTATTCTGCTACTATTACTTTGAAATACAAAACTATTTTGAAGACACTTTGATAGTTAAATTAGAAAGTGTTTACACTTATTCTAAATCAATAGGTTAGCTTCAAAAGTTAGTTTGACCTTGTGGTTAAATTAACTGAGACCTAATCAATCTTTGAGAAGCTAAGTGAACATTTACAATCTGTATAAATTCACTACAGTTTAAATTATTTTATAAATCAGGGGATTTTAACTAGACAATATTTTAACAAAAATTTTAATTGGAACTCAATTCACCCCCCTCTTGAGTGTCCAATCTGACCAACATTTGGTATCATAGGTTTAGTTTTTGTTCAAAGATTTTTTAAATACTCTGTTTTTCAACTGTGATTTTAGTTGCATCTTTAAAGATCTTAAATTTCTGTTAGTTCTAAATTTTTATCTCTTTAAATTATCATCCTAAAATCTAGTTATGGATAATAGACTAGAGGGTGCTTCTACTAATAGGCCACCTTTCTTCAATGGTACAAACTATGCTCAGTGGAAACTTAAAATGAAAATTCATTTAGAAAGCATAGGTTTTGATATTTGGACTGCCATAGATTCAGAATATAAACTTCCCACTACTGCTAGATCCACTTGGGATGAACCTAAAAAGACTACTTACAATAATAATTGTAAATCCATGAATGCATTGTAATGTGCTTTAGGAGATGAAGAGTTTAACAGAATTTCTGCTTGTAAAACTGCTTTTGAAATTTGGGATACTTTGGGTGTTTCTCATGAAGGAACAACCAATGTTAAAGAAATGAGATTAAATACTTATAATATTAAATATGATAATTTTAAAATGAAAACTGATGAACCTATTTCTAACATGTATCTCAGGTTTAATGAGATAGTAAATACAATGAATTCACTTGGAAAGGCTGTTCCAGCAAAGGAAAAAATTATGAGAATCTTGAGATGTTTACCAGACCGATGGAGAGGCACCTCTGTCTCAATCAGAGAGTCATGTGACATTGCTGCTCTACCTGTCAAAGAACTCATTGGTAAGCTTATGATGTATGAGGAAGAACTCAAGGTGAATAAAGAGGAATATGATGAACCTAAGAGGAAATCAGTGGATTTCAAGACTACTGCTTCAAAGAGCAAGCACAAGGATAAAGCTCAACTACCTTATGACAGTTCAACCAGTGAAAATTCAGATTCTAATAGTGATTCTGAAATGGCTCAGATATCCAGAAGGTTTAAGAAATTTTATAAGAAGAAGAAATTCTTCAGAAAATCAAATTACAAAAGAAAGTATGACAATAAGGGACATTGGAAGAAGGATTGGAAAAATTCAGATAAAAGTGATGAAGTTTTCTGTTATGACTGAAAAAGAAAAGGACATATTAAATCAGACTTCCCAAAGCTCAAATTCAAGAAGAAATATGATTACAAGGACAGTAAGTACAAAAAGGCTATGAAGGCTACTTGGAGCGCTTCTGAGGATAGCTCCAGTGAATCTGAAGCTTCTGAGACTGAAACCATAAATAAGGAAAACATGTGTTTTATGACAAACACATCTGAGGTGACCCTAAATACTCCTACTTTAAATTCTTATTATTCTGAAGATAGTGCAGAATCTGATTCTGATTCTGAAAACATGACTAGTGAGGAATTGTTTGAATATTGTAATATGCTGGAAGAGACATGCAATGAACTTAAGGATAAATAAAAATCATTAAAGAAACAACATGCTCTCACTACTACTTTTAAAACTGAACTTACTATTGAAAACGAGAAAAATTCTCAACTGTTAAAGAAGATCACTGAAATGAAAATGTCTAATGAGAAACTCATAAAGGATTTAGAGAAATTCCAAAATGGAAAGGATACACTAACTCAAATGCTAGGAAAGAAAGTTACACCAAAATACA
Source organism: Viscum album (assembly GCA_963277665.1). Lineage (NCBI taxonomy): Eukaryota > Viridiplantae > Streptophyta > Magnoliopsida > Santalales > Viscaceae > Viscum > Viscum album. The sequence goes on from OY728143.1 coordinate 328,777,990, forward strand.
CTACTAGAATAGGCTACAAACCTGGACAGAGACAGTTTACTAAGAATATATTTATTCCTAAATCTAGACAAAATACTGCTAGTTCTAGTTCTGGACATTTATATGCTTCAACTAGTTATATTCATAGTTACGGATCTAATAAGGTTTATCTTTCAAAGTCTGTTGATTCTACAAATTTTATGAGACCTATAAGACAAATTTGGGTACCGAAAGCTTTGATTTCTAACTTTTCTGGACCCAAGAAGATCTGGGTACCAAAATCATTTCCTATCTAAATCTATTTTGTAGGAAACATACTTAAAGAGCTCCTGTAGGAAGACATGGTACTTGGACAGTGGATGTTCAAGACATATTTTAGGATACTTCTCATGCTTTAAAAGCTTAGTTAGAATTGATGGAGGCTTTGTCACCTTTGGTGATAATTCTAAAGGGAAAATCATCAGCTTTGGCCAGATTGGTAACACTGACTCAATATTAATTTCTAAAGTTTTATTCATTGATGGACTTATATAATCTGTTAAGTATTTCTCAGTTATGTAATGATGGTTTTAATGTTAAATTTGAAAATTATTCTTGCAATGTTTTTAATTCTAAAAATTCTTTAGTATTTTCTTCCCTACGAAATAAAAATGTTTATGCTGTTGATTTAAATTCTTTATCCATGCAAAATATTGCTTGTTTAAATGCTTTTCATAAAGAGTCTTGGCTTTGGCACAGAAGATTAGGACACTGCAATATACACTCACTTAGAAAAATTATTAGGAAGAACCTAGTGAGAGACCTACCCAAACTTGAGTTTCCAAATGACAAAGTTTTTAATCCCTTTCAAAAGGGAAAGCAACACAAAATCTCTTTCAAACCAAAGAAATAAGTTTCAACTTCTCAACCTCTCGATTTGGTTCACATGGATTTGTTTGGACCATCTAGAGTTTCTAGATTAAATGGGAAGCACTATGTCTATGTCTTAGTAGATGAATTTTCTAGATATACTTGGGTATACTTCTTAGCTCACAAAAGTGAAGATTGTTCTTACTTTTCTAAATACTCCAAATCTGTAGAGAACCTTAGTGAACTTAAGATTAAAACTCTAAGAAGTGATCATGGCCGTGAGTTTGAGAATCATGAATTTGAATCCTATTGCTTACACAATGGCTATAGTCATAACTTTTCTGCCCCTAGGACACCTCAGCAGAATGGTGTAGTAGAAAGGAGGAATAGAACCCTGCAAGAAATTTCCAGAACTATGCTTAATGAATATGACATGCCTATTTATTTTTAGTTTGAAGCTGTAAATACAGCTTGTTATATTATCAATAGAGTCTTGATCATACCTGTTCTTAAGAGGAACCCTTATGAGTTGTGGAACCATAGGAAACCTAAGGTTAACTACTTCAGAGTCTTTGGCTGCAAATTATTTATTCTTAATACCAAAGATAATCTTGACAAGTTTGCATCCAAGAGTGATGAAGGAATTTTCCTAGGTTATTCTCTTTCTAGTAAAGCCTATAGAGTTTTCAATAAAAGAACCAAGTGTGTGGAAGAATCTGTTCACATAAAGTTTGATGAAACTGATCCACATGTGCCTAAAACCTCTCTTGAAAATCTTGAAGAAGACTTATCTGTTCTAGACCTTAATGACAAATCAAATGAACCTGATATAAAGACAACCAGTTCTGGAAATTTTCCAGAACCTGCTTCTGTTGATTCCCAACCTGTTGATGAACCTGAAATTTCTAGTCCTACCTTTACTAGATCAACTAGAATTCTAAATAATCATCCTCTAGATGCTGTTGTAGGAAATCTTGATAGAGGGACACAGACTAGAGATTCTCTTAGAAATCAGGTTGAAAATCAAGCCTTCTTGTCATAGATTGAACCTAAAAACATTGATGATGCTATTAATGATGAATTTTGGGTAATTTCTATGCAAGAAGAACTCAATCAGTTTGAAAGAAATAAAGTTTGGAATCTTGTTGAAAGACCTAAGGACACTTTCACAATAGGCACAAAATGGGTGTTTAGAAATAAAGTAGATGAATCTGGAAACATAGTTAGAAATAAAGCTAGACTAGTTGCACAAGGCTATAGTCAAGAAGAAGGTATTTACTATGAGGAGACTTTTTCTCCAGTAGCTAGATTAGAAGCTATTAGGATTTTACTTGCTTATGCTGCACATCAAAATTTCAAACTATATCAAATGGATGTCAAGAGTGCATTCTTAAATGGATATACTACTGAGGATGTTTTTGTTGAACAACCACATGAATTTTTAAACCCTCATTTTCTAAATCATATTTTCAAACTATCAAAATCTTTATATGGTTTAAATCAAGCTCAAAGAGCTTGGTATGATAGATTAAGTACTTTTCTAATTTCTAAAGGTTTTAAAAAAAGAATAGCTGATCCTACTCTGTTTATAAAATGAATTTCTAAAGATGTTTTAGTTGTACAAATTTATGTAGATGATATTATTTTTGGATCTTCAAAAACTACATTATGTACTGATTTTTCTAAAATGATGCAAAATGAATTTGAAATGAGTTTAATGGGTGAACTTAAATTCTTTCTTGGTTTTCAAATCTTTCAAAATGATGATGGAATTATTTTAACTCAAAGTAAATATACTAGAGATCTTTTAAAACGTTTTGGATTGGATAGCAAAAAAAGTAATGAAACTCCCATGAGTACCACCTGTAAGATGGATCTTGATGAAAATAGTAAATCTGTTGATCAAACCACTTATAGAGGAATGATTGGAAGTTTACTCTACCTGACTGCTAGTCGTCCTGATATTATGTTTAGTGTGTGTATGTGTGCACGTTTTCAAGCAAACCCTAAAGAGTCACATTTAAATGCTGTAAAGAGAATTTTCAAATACCTCAAGCATACTCCCAATTTAGGACTATTCTATCCCAAAGGATAATCATTTGAATTAGTTAGTTATTCTGATGCTGACTTTGCTGGATGTAAGCTAGATAAAAAAAGCACCCCTGGAACATGTCACCTTTTAGGCAAGTCACTAGTATCATGGTGTAGTAAAAAACAAAATTCGGTTGCATTATCTACTGCAGAAGCTGAATACATAGCTGCTAGCAGTTGTTGTGCACAAATTTTGTGGATGAAACACACATTACTAGATTATGGATATTAATTCAGACATGTCTCAATAAATTGTGACAAAACAAGTGCTATTAATATTTCTAATAATCCTGTTTCTCATTCTAGGACAAACCACATTGATGTAAGACATCACTTTTTGAGGGATCATTATCAAAAAGGTGATATCACTTTGGAATTCATTGGTACTGAATATCAACTTGCTGAAATATTCACTAAACCATTAAATTCTGAAAGATTAGACTACATCATACATGATCTTGGTATGATTAATCATAAATGAATATCTTACAGATATTAATGTTTAATACTTTACTGTACTTTACTTTACGGTTTCATACTTACTGTTTCTAAGTTACTGTTTTATGCTCACGGTCTGATAACTCACTGTATCACCATGACTATATAAAATGCTCACTATCTCACCATGATGACTAGTTTTCTGTCTCACCGTAATGCCTACTCATGGTCTCACTATAAAAACCTTTTTTTTATTCTTATTTTTAACCCGTATCACGGTAATTATTATTTCACCGCTATTTGATTTCCCGCATTTTTGTTTTTATGATGTTTGACATTCCCAAATGATAAAACTTAAGGGTTTCATTCAATTCCTTACCCGAGCTCTCTCCTGAACATTCTCTTCCCTCTCGCCCGAACCTTTAGTGAATGCCAAGGATGAAGCGTCCATCTTCACCCTCGTCTGAGAAGCGCCGCTATAAGAAACAAAAGAGGATACCGAGGATAGCTCCCGAAGGACCTCTAAACCCAAACCTGGTAAGATGTACCGTTGTACCTGAAAAAGAGGTTTTCCCTGAATGGTTGTTGTCTACCAGATCTTTAGTTTTGAAAGTTTTAGGAGAACAAGGATGGCTTGAATGGTTCACTGGATAGAATAGACCGATTTACCTGAGACTGGTATCTCAATTCTATCAGTATGTGAAGTTTTCTTTTGAGTTTGGAGAAATCTTTATGATGACTAGTTGGATCGATGGTCAGAAGTGCTCTTTCTCTTCAAGGCTGTGGGCTCCATGCCTAAGAATTCCACATGAAGGAGTTTGTGAAGATTACCAGAGAGACCCTCCTCCAACAACCGACATCTTTGACCTGGAGACTGCTTTGGAATGTCTAACTGGAAATGGCACCAAGCGAAGGGCCATAGCTGCTGAACTAGATGGGGAGACAAGACTTATGTACAAGTTTGTTCAGAATTTGGTTAGTCCAAGGAAAGGGGATTTTTCTGTGATGAAGTATCAGGATGTGTTCCTGATTCACCTGTTGAAGAATGGCCATAAGATCAATCTGTGTAAGTATGTTATCAACCATATCTGTGAGCTGATCAAAGTAACTTCCAAATCCACCTCCCTATTTTATTCAAGGATGATTTCAGCTATGTTAGTTGCAAAAGGGATGGTTAGACCGAATGAAGAAAAGTTAGAGGAACTTGATTTCTGCCTATCCATGCCTATCATCAGAAGGATGAAGATAAGCTGGAATCCCTAGAAAAAGTAGTGGGTTGAGGATAGCGATCAACTGTATAAAAAGTTTAATCCTATTGACTATCCAAGAAGGCCTAAGAACCTAGATGATCCTGGTTTTGAACTAGATGAAGTGGATGAGTATTCAGAAGAATAATAATAATAAGAAGTAACAGCTAAAGTATCACCTAGAGAAGAACCTGTAATACCTCTAATGGAAATAGTTCCAGTTGAAGAGGAAAGGGCTATTTTCCCTGCTGTTATCCCTGCTGAAATACCTCAAGGAGAAGAATTTGTTGTTGAAAAGGAAAGGACTAAGGATCCTTCAGTTGTTCTTCATGAGGAATAAGCTCATCCCAATGCTGCAAGGAAATTGGGTTTTCCTGTTTTAGAACAGCAAGAAACCTTAGAGGCATATCTTGTTGAAGAGACTCATTCTGTTGAGAAAGAAGCAAGTCTGGAAGCTTATCTAGTGGAACAATCGGTTCCTGTGATTATTCCATCTGCTGAAGAAAGAATGGAAATTTACTTTCAGCTGGCATGACAAGAGTTTGCTGAAGAGGTTAGGGATGATCCTGTGGATCTTGTCCGTGTTCCTGAACCTCAAGAATCTAGAAGGGAAGCACAAGTTGAGGGGGAGGAACCTCAAAACCTTGATATTGTGGAAGCTGGATCTGCTGAAGCTTCTCAACCTTCTATCACTTAATCTGTGCACTCCCGGTATGAGTTCCCAAGATTTTATGATGTGAATGAGTCATAGAAAGTGACTGAAATTGGAATGGATCTTTCTTCTCTGTTTCAACTGAAGTTCTTAGCTCATTCAGAACCAGAATCAGAGCCACAACCTCAATCTGAATCAGAATATGAGTCTGAAGATGACTCTGAACCTCAACTAGAATATGAACTTCTACCTTTACCTGCATCCTTACCTGAGCTTCACTCCTTTGTAACCAAAGATGATCTGAAAGTTTTTGGAGAGACTTTGTTAGCTGGAGTTGAGAAAATTGTCTCCACTCAACCTCGCCCAGTGACTCAGTTAAGTCAATAAGATGCATCAATTCTCTCAGAAAATATTATCTTACATATTCAACCAAGGATGATTCGAGAAATTCAAGAAGTAAGAGTAGAGAATAAGCTGCTGAGTGCTGATGTTGCAAATCTGAAAAGTATAGTAGCAAGTCTACAGAATGAGTTGTCTTTGAGATCAGAGCCTGCTCCTGTTTCTGCCCCTACACCTGTTGATGTTTCTCCTGAGTCTTCTGATTCCCTCCTTGCTAGGGATATTGTGTCTCAAGTTCATCCATACCTACTATCTTTTGATGAAAAGATTAGAAAAAGGCACACCAAGATGCTGGAATGCATGAGAGAGCTTGTGGAAAATCTGAATAAGCTTACAAAGGAATACACTGGATGTCTGCAAAAGGTTTTGAAACAACTCAAAGTTCTAACTGAAGCTGTCAAGGCTTCACCTGTTTCTGGTCAGACCTCCACACCTTCTTTGGATGATTCTATGCTACTATCCATAATAAAAGAAGAATTTCAGAATGCCTTCAGTGTCTTGGATCTATCTTCTTTGTCAGAAGTGGTTAAGAACAGTGATAGAGCATTGGACTTGGTTAGAATTCATTATAAGATAGCCAATGATGCTCAACAAGAGATCTACAAGAAAATATATTTTTATCTTTCCCATATTTTCTCTAAAAGTGATATGACCGATCACTTTAGATATCTTGTTGAAAATTTGAGAATCCCTCCAGTGACTCAAGCTTTTAAAGATCAAGTTCAGAAACTTTCAGAGTTCACCAGATTGTTGGACAGATTTCTGAAGAATAAGGATGATTTTGAAAAGGCTATGCAGTATGGTGGTGAAATAATTACTGATTTCATCAATCTTTTGAAGCCGTATCTTTATGTGTAGAGTACTGCTATAGTTGCTCTAGCTACTGCACCCCTTAGACCTGGCCTACCTGCCTTAGCCTCAACTTCCATGATAGTTAGCCAAGCTCTTTCTCAGATCTGGCCAGTCATTCTTGACCAACCACAGCCTAGATCTTCTACTGCTCCTACTTTGGATCCATATGTTTTTGAAGGTCTACCCTTACCCTCGTTGTCTACAACATCTATGCCTTCTTCTACTTCAGCACCAGCTCCTACTGTTGATAAAGGCAAAGACAAGGTGGATCCCTGAAGAGTCCGAGGACTGTTTTTCTTTTTGATGGGATGTCTTTTGTTGTTTCATGTTTTATTGTATTCCGAACCCTTTGTTTAATACCAAATGCAGTATTTCATTTCCTTATCTCTATTTTTTGATAATCCCAAAAGGGGGAGAAAAACTACAAGTGTCAGTTCTATAATAGAATAAATATGGGAGAAAAACTACAAGTATCAGTTCTATCATGTTTTTTCTATGCTAGTATCTTTAATATTACATGTCATTTATATTATTCCTATATATGATTTGTGACCATCAAAAAGGGGGAGATTGTTGGACTCCTCATTTGTTAATAATTTTTTAATGATCACAAATCTCATTACTGTTAATTAATCTTGATCTTCATTGCACATCTTGCTAATGCTCTTCAATCTCAATAATAGCAACACATCATGTTTTTATGATAACAAATCTTATGATATTAATTACTCTCTTTATTATTTATAATTCTCATGCATGATCACAATTCTCACATATTTTATCACAACTTTATATTTATGATTCACATTCTCTTACTCTCTAATGATTAACCTTAATCCATATTCTGTATATCACTGTCTTAGTCCAAATACAGATATTTGTCTAAGTATGGAGACACCGTGAAGGACTCACCGGGACCACTAAACGTGACCTAGACACCGTGACCCAGACACCATGACCCAGACACCGTGACCACTCACCGTGACCAAACACCGTGACCCAGACACCGTGACCACTCACTGTGACCAGACACCGTGACCAGACACCGTGAAGGACACACCGTGAAGGACACACTGTGAATCTCATACCGTGAACCACATACCGTGAACCACATACCATGAAGAATACACTGTTTCCATAATCACTGTGATACCGTTTCTTAAGCTTTTGTCAATATTATTTTAAATAATGCTAACGGTCATATTTGTCGTTTCTAATGCAATTAATGTTATTTAATGATAGTTGTTGGTATGTCAGGAAACCGTATCTTGAACCTATGAAAAGGGAATCATTCCTACTACCAGAACTCGTGGAATATAAGAAAGACTGAGATGCAGTACACGTGTAATGCAACAAGCAACAACGAAACAAGAAGAGAAGCGGTGTGCAAGTGTGAATATACAACACGAAGAACTTACATACACCTGAGTGCACTGTGCTGAACAAGAAGTAGATTGCAAGACCTTTAAAGAACTCTCATGAGTGCAATCCAATATTGCTTAAGAACACATGACGAATCAAGAGATCTTTCTCACTCCTGAAGAAGAGAAGATGAACTACGACACTCTGTTTTTCAAAAGAAAATCTAGAGAAGAACTCAGAAGCATTCCTGCTGAATCCAATGAGTCTAGAGCTACATTGATAATCACTAGAGCTTTCTAAACTCTCATCTATCTTCTCTACATGATTTATTTATTAACTTTAGAGTAGTGTGGTGTAATCTGTATATCTTTACACACACTGTCTCCTGCACTGAACTGGAGGATATCAAAATCCTCACTCAAATTCTCTTAACTTCTGTTTACCCACGTCAACTGTGGAAGAGGTCCTTGTGTGACCTGTTATTTGTTTTATTTCCCATAAAGAACAGTGGTAGAGGTCCCTGTGTGGCCTGGACAATTGTGTAAAACTATTGTTAACCCCGATCCAGGGTGTGGATCAAATTTATATATATATTTGAGAGGACTAAGTCTCGGCTTGAGACTGATCCTCTTGTTTTATCTGCTTTGCATCTTTTATTTAAGTTTAAAGTATACTACATATATCTTATTTATTCCACTGCTATTACTTTGAAATACAAAACTATTTTGAAGCCACTTTGATAGTTAAATTAGAAAGTGTTTACACTTATTGTAAATCAATAGGTTAGCTTCAAAAATTAGTTTGACCTTGTGGTAAAATTAACTGAGACCTAATCAATCTTTGAGAAGCTAAGTGAACATTTACAATCTGTATAAATTCACTACAATTTAACTTATTTTATAAATCGGGAGATTTTAACTAGACAATATTTTAACAGAAATTTTAATTGGAACTCAATTCACCCCCCTCTTGAGTGTCCACCCCGACCAACAATTATAATTTAACAAATTGATATAATAATAATAATTTTCAAACCAATTAAAATACAATAAAATACATATAAAATTCACAAAAATGATTATTATTTTTCAATTAAACACCATACAAACATTTATCTCATTAGATTCAGTTAAAAAATATATTTGATCAATCACTCCCTCATTAAAATAGTTACCATCTCAATCATCACCAACATTATGAAAATCCTCACCAACATCATCATACTAACCAGAAATATCTACATCTTCAGCGTCTTCATCTTCACTAGGAGTGTCATCACCTCAACCACCACTATATACCTAATAAAAATCACATGGTGTATAATATAAAGATCACATTATTTCCATAAATGAATCAAAAACCATAAAATCCATTCACCAAAGAGATAGAAATAGATCAATAATGAATTTCAGGAACATTTTGTTGACCATTTTACCTCTTTCACACTCATGTATATCTATTTGTATCCTCCACTTATTTTCTATGAGTTTTTTGTAGCTTGGTGCTACCAAAGAATTGAGAGGTTATTGATGAGGGACAATAACTATTAGACACTATGTTATTTATTGGATGATATTGTACACCCATATTACTCCTCACCTAATACCTATCTAAAATGATTATTTGTTATTTTGTTGACATATTTTTTCTCATTGAGGGACTCCATGGAACACTGTTTTAAATATAAATAAGTCATTTAATTTTTAATAACATGAAATATTTTTAAATTTCAATAAAAATAATTACAATCATATCATATGTTTTACCATTTCAACTCAATCACAATTTTTCCACCTATATGAGAAGAAAGAAATTATTATAGAACACAAACATCAATGATTATTATTTCTAGATGCAAATGAAATTGATAACTATAAAGAAAAAATTATTTAGTAAAATGAAATTGATAAAAAAACCATAACAATTAAATTAAATTTTAATGAACATTAATTATAATGGTAAATGTATATTCATATTTTTTTATTAAACATTTTTTTGATTTATATTGTGTTGTATATTTAATATAATTTCTATTAATATAATTTCAATTGTATTAATTTTAAAATATTTGATTTTTTTTGATTTTGGAAACATTGTTTGGACGATTTAACACTTTTACAACCAAATGAATTATGTATGGTTCAAATTTTAATATTTTGGTTTAATATCGCTAATAAAATGAAATTTTATTTAATCAAAATTAAATTAAATTAAATTCTATTTGATTTTTCTTTCTTTGGTTTAGTTTTATATGTGTTAGTAGTATTTATCTCTATTAAATTAAATATTATTTTTTTAATCATGTTCATATAGTATGTTCCTCATTGAGTTCGATTTGTGTATTTTTTTTGATTAATTCAATGAAATTTTTACTATTTTTTAATTCATTTGTATTGTTTAGATCCATTCAATGATTTTTGCATGCCTTACTCATAATATGATTTTGTTTATTTAGCATTCATTCATTAAATTATGATTTAATTCAATTAATTATTATTGTTTTTTATAATTGATATATTTTACATTATTTCAATTCTATTAAATTCACATAATAATATTTATATTCAGTTTTATTCTTTTTATGGTTGGATATTTTATACTATATTGGATTGACATTGGTGACTTTTGTTTGGTTTATGTCAATTTAAACCATTTAGTATAGTGGGTATAATTATATAAGGAAAATGATGATAAAGTTTTTATCTATAGTCTAGTTTTCTTCCATTTAAATTTATTAAGATCTATTTAGTTTATGTCAATATTTTTTTGTATATTTTGATTGGTTTGGTCTAAATCATTTTAAGGTGGGTTTTTATTGAGCATGATTTGTTCAATATGGATTATATTTGGTCTATATATTTCTATTAGGATTGATTCTATATGTTTTAGTGAATATTATTCTATTAAGAATAAGATGGTTTAGTGGGTTATGTTTTTTTATTATATTATATTTACTTATATTTAACTAAATTAAGATTTGTTCAATAAATTTTGGTTTTGTTCTTTTTTGTTGTTTCCTCGTTTAACATAGTTGGCCATTAAATTTACCTAGCTCAACATATTCCTCTATATTTTAGAGCACTCCAATGTATAAATATACTTTATATAATCCATTTTCAATTTTTTCTTTCCTAAAAATCCTAAAAAACCTTCAATATAATTAATAATAACTAAAAATTTACTACAAACCATTACACATTAATATTTAAGTAAACTCATTACTCTTTCAAGAAATGATAATTTCATGATATGGTGTAATTGGATAGTAATTGAAGATTGGTATAACCTCTAAATCAGTATTGACATTACATTTCCAATAAACATATAACTCATCATTATATGATAACCAAAATTCCTCAAGTTCTTTCATTTGTTCTACCTTCACAAATTAATAGATGGGAAAATAAATTTTATGTTATTTTGAACTTGTCTATTCAAATATAAAAAGTAATAATATAGATTTTAATTTTATATATTTTCTTGCATATAAATATATATACTCCCATTAATTATCCTATAATTTATTACTTATATGTCTCTAAGAGTCTGGTTACACTTAATTGATAACATTGTACTAACATAGATATTTCATGAAATGTCTATATAAAATACATTTTTAATTATTATTTCATTATCATCATTTTTATCTACTATTATTTATTTTTGATAGTTTCATGATTAACTCATGTGGGTGAACCTATGGAACCTATTATAAGATAACAATAAAAATAAAATAAAAAAATAGAATTAATTCAAAATATAACTAAAAAATATGTGATATAATTTGACATAATTATAAAAATAATCTTGATCTATCCAAATCATTTGGAACTTATAGATACAAGAGTTATTCTAGATTGATATCCTTTAAAGGATATACATGTTCCAATATATCCACTAGGTTAACTATATATGGTGAAGTGGAAGAGGAGGGAGCATAATCATGAGTTGCCAGATGAATAATAGTAGAAAATAGAGGTATTGAATACATTATAGGATAAAGATAAACTGAATGGGGATACATCATAGTATATGGAAATTGTATATTTTAAGTATATAATATATAATATGGTGATGGGGGGATATGTAGGAACATCCCTATTTTCTCAAGTAAAGGAGTACCATGTGTGGTAGAGGAGTTATTTTTAGGTGGTTCTAGGTGTGGATAGGTACAACAAGTGCTCTGTGTAGATCTAGTAATGTCCCTACTTAACTTGGAATGTTATTGACCCAGATGTGTAGGATAAGAAATATTAAAAAAGGTTTATATGAATTTAAATAAAATAAATTTGATAATGATTTAGAACATGAAATTGAAAGTGATGTAGAAGATTTTTTTTACAATTACTATACTCACTAGGGAAACTAGATGAGAAAAACCTAGTTTTTATTATTTTCAATCATTATCAAATAGTCACTTACTTTGAATTTATTCAATATCTTTCATATTCTATATAATAGTGAAATGAATGTTTCTTAAAAATGGTCTCAAATATTATAAATACAAATTACATGTAGAGAATTGACATAAAAATATAATAACATGTTCTAGAAACTAAAATTTAAAAACAATTACACTTGTTTGAAAACTATTTATATACATAGTTTTATAAATTGAATGAAATTTAATTAAATTTAATAAAAAATATAAGAAATCATATATTTGTAAATTTAACCTAATTAAAGTAATTTTATTAATGACATCCTAATAAACCCAAAATAAGATCATCCAAAAGAAATGAAAACATATATGGTTTATTATATATATTACCCACCACTATTTTAGGTCCAACATAAATTCTCAAAATTAAAAAAAAATAGTTATCAAATAAAATATTTTGGTCAACTCCATTTGGGATATCAATGTAAAATGTGTTAGGAGGTTAGTTTAATAATGACATAGTAATCAGATCTCTGATCAACTTTCACATAGAAAACATTTTTTTTCTATTGATTCAAAAATCTATGGTTCATAGATTTCTAGAATGTGATTCATTCAAATAATTCCAAATCTATAATCATCAATAAATGAACCATGTTTTTTATTGAATTAAAACATTTATATTCTATCATTATGACTTGAGAAAGTGATTAGTGATACAATAATAGTATTTTCCCAACAACTCCATAATATGTCAAAATTTTAAATTGAGGTTTACTAATTGATGCACTAGAATAACGGTCCATTATTTTAGTTAAAGTAAAATCATCGAATTGGCTTCCCATATTAACTAGTAAATTAGTTGTAACAGATTTATAACCTTTTATTATTAATTAATTTCAACCACGAACCAATGAATTGGGAAAAAAGCCAATGATTTTAATTCTTATAGGGTATATTCAATAGGAAAACTCAATAAATGAAATATATATCAATGAAATAATTAAAAGAATATTTATATTTTATGTTGATTAATGTAATTTCTATACCATAAAATTCAACCATGTAAGAAACACATTTCTATTCAAAGTCTCTCTTATTATACAAGTATAAAAACAAACAACTCTACTAATAATTTTATTATATTCCCTATATAATATGATATAAAAAGATTATAGTGTATGTGTAATGAAATATTATGTTATTACATTAACATATTTAAATTACATACCTAATATAGTCATTGAACAAACTAATGTTTAACCAGATTGTGTGATGTGACATGGATTTCTCTTTAGGGTTCAATGTAAATACTGTATATAAAAAATGAATTCCATTTTTTGGGAAGACATGTTAATGAGAGATCAATTTACCCTTATATATCATCATAGTTTCTCATATTCTGATTATATATTGGGCTTACTTTTGAAAAAAATCAATAAACAAAAATCAATACATTCTTGAGTTAGATATCCTTTTATAATGGAGCCTTAAATATAATTGATGTTATATACCTAAGAATTAAGTGTGTATATATTTCATTCAGTAGGACACTTCCACTAAAAATAAATAGGTCCCCCAAAATAGTTCATGTTGGATGATGGACTATTATCTATAACATGCAATTGAAATTTTTTTGGAGGAAAATATTTTTCCAGCTAAAAAAAAATTAATGGTTCCTCTTACTACATTTTTATATAAAAATACATAGAAAACCTTTTAGTCCATATTTATAAATATAGAAAACACAATAAAATCATCATCAATATTATATTATTGGATAATAAATACTGTATTTACATTAGACTCAATTAATGAAGAAGGATGTTAGAATCATTGGTTTTTAGGGATTTCATTTTCAACTATATTATGTTGAATCATTTAAATATGTTACTTTAATGTATATTAAGAACCATTATATTCTTTAATACTTCCTGAAATTTTTTTCTCTATAATGGTGACACCTCATAATATGTACAAGTAAATTTCTGTTTATTTTCATTGATACATACAGGTTGTATTTATTTTCAAATAACATAATTTAACAAATCATTTAGAGATTGTAAGACATATTTGGTCTTCCCCATGATATTTAGAAGAATTTAAAGACATATTTCACACATATTTTTCCTAATGATAATTATTACAAAAAATTATAGAAAAAATATGTTGACCAATATGAAAACTCAATGATGTTAATTGTCTTTTTCCCATTATAATTCGCTTCATATCCAATGTTATTCCTATTTTTAGATTTCATATGACCACTCACTAATGAAAAACTAAAATCATATTATTCATTGACCACATTAATTGATAGCATGAATTGATATATATTTTCAACATGGGCAATACAATCAAAACTCTAATGATTCTTCTTGTGTAGATGATCCTTCAGAAAGAATATTCAATGCCCCATGATTCAAAAACTACAATAATATTTAATAATTTTATATTATGTATTATTCATAAAATTTTGAAATGATAGTTTTTACTCTATTTCATAAAAATCCATCATTTTATAAGAAATTAATCATTTATAATCCATATAAGGGAAGAATACATCTAAAATATATTCATTGAAGAAACATGGAATTTCCACACACCCACATCCCAATGATGATTTAACTATTTTATTAAATGTACCATGTAGACATAGATATTATATCCCAGGTCATAATGTAAATATATTGTTATACTAAATAAAATGAATGGATCTTTCTTAATTATTAATGATTAATGATTATTAATGTGAATAAAAATTATCCACATGTCATTATAGGTATGAATCTAAACAAACAGATTAAAACCATCATATGATAGTCCCATCCTAACATTATGAACCTCATTTAAAAAATCAATATGTTATGTAATAAATTCCCACTATGATAATCCACTTTTATGATGAACCAAATCATCACTATCATTAATTCCATCATCATCAAGACTGTAATGGCCCGGACCTCTCCAGTCCATTCCTTTTTGAAAATGTGGTGCTAGAGGTGTTCCAAGAGGTCAAGGTGACTTAGAGTGTGTTTTTGTGGACTTTTAAGGAAATCTAAAGGGTTATGGACTTTGCACGGGAGGCGCACGATTTGTCAAACCGTGCGGCCAAACCGTGCAAGGTTGGCGTCGGAGGCAGTGGCTAACGCATGGTTAGCACACAGTTTGTCTAATTGTGCAGACTAACCCTACGAGGAGTGCTTGGCGTGGCAGAAGCTAACGCACGGTTAGCACACGGTTTCTTAAACCGTGCGGACTAACCGTACAGACACTTAAAGTTAGATCCTAAAATTGTGGATCTGAACTCTTTTGCCTCTAAATGGTTTGTTTAAACCCCTAAGCGGCCATAACTCGGGATTACCCTTCCTTGGAGGTAGAAGAACCTCTCCCAAGCATTTTGGAGGCGATCCGGAGGCTTCTCTTCACAAATTGAAGCTGGTTTCTCGAGGTATGTGATCCTTTTTGTTTGGTTTCCTAGATCTACCTAGATCTACTCCTCCTCTTCTCTTGGGATCTTAGATCTATGCCTGTTATGGGTAGATCTAAGTGTGTGGATGTTGATTATTATGATCTTTGGTCTTGGTTGTGTTAGAAGAAGAGATCTAAGGAGGATTCGTGGAGAATTGACCCGGTTTCTTGGGCGTTCTTCGACTGTTGTGGTTTTCCTCAAAAACCTTTGAGGTAGGGGATTCGTGGATTCTCTAATTGTTTATGTGTAATCGTAGAGTTGGCATGATTTAGACCTTTGGATAACAATGTAATTGACCTAATTAAATACTTGAACTAGATTAAAAGAATTGGTTTGATCACATGTTGTTGCTTTGTACCGTGATAACAGTTTACCTCTTGATTTTCTAGATAGTGTGATATCTATTCCTTGCTTGTTAGCATGTTGCTCTTGATAAAATTGATAAAGAACGTAAAGCCGAAATTAATTGATAATTAATTGGATAAAGATAAAGAGGCATGTAAATGAATCTGGTTTTTGTTGTTGTGGTTGTTGTTCCAAATTTATGTTAATCAAATTGATGCCGATGTATGTGATTAATTTAGTTGGTTGGGAAACTGAAACCTATTGGTTCTTGTTGTTTGAAGGCTAGATGCCTTGTTAAAGGGCCAAGATCACAATTTTATGTGATGTTTACTTTCCTGCTACTTGTAATGTGATGTGACCCTGGGAGGGTGTTGTGATATGTGGGGGCATGGAGGCCTTGTGGTTGTGGCAGCGGATGACGCCTAGAGTGGCGAGATGCATCGGTTTATGCATGTGGGTGTCAGGGAGGACACTAGGGATGATGGAATGGGATGAATGTGGTTGTTGGATGCTTGTGGTTTCTTGGTTGTTTATTTGATTTACTTTTCCCCACTGCTCAAGGTAGCTGGTCTTGCTTACCCTTCTTCCAAAAGGGGTGAAGACACGCGGGGTATGCCATGTTCTTTCCGTGTTTAGCCTCTCAAGGGAGAATGGGTCTACAGTCTTGCTATAAGTGGCACAGACTCGACGGGTAGTACATCTACTCACCGTGTTGAGCCCCCTTGTGTTAAGTAGCATATGATGCTTTTATAGAATGCCTGGGATTATGGGAAAGTAATTCTGTAATGAATGTTTATATTAAATGATTTTAACCCATGGGGTTGGAGTTGTTGAAACTTAATGATGAGGTTGATAACTTTTGAAGGGACAATGGTTTTTGGATGTGGTGTTAATGGAATTTAATGTGGAATTGTTCATGGTTAATTAATGTTTGAAGAATTAATTAACGTACAGTGTAATTGATAAATAGGGAATGAAGTAATCTAATAAAGCCCTTAAATGATTGTGTGCTTATAGGATACCCAGTATTAGAAGTAGAATCTCGGAGTCCGAGAGACGTTAGCTACAATTGTGTCTAAGACTAGGTTATTCCCATAGTATGGTTGTGAGTTACAGTATATTCTATACTTTTTGTGTTTCTATACGCTACTCTACCCTATCAGTAAGGGAAACTGACACCCTGGGTATTCTAAGCCCTCGGGGGGTGTTTTCCCCAACATTATGGTGGTAGGATGAATGACTGACTACCCCATTTGGCCCTGCTCTCTTCTCTTGGTAGATACCTGTGCCATTGGCACAACGATGAGTTTTCCCCTTATATGTGTGTAGAGGGATGTAATGGCTTGTGGTTATTTACACACATATATTCTGGATATAGTATCCTATGGAATACTATAGGTGTAACGTGTATAGGCTGTGATGGCTTGAGGATCCTTACTCGAAGTATGGGCTGTAATGGATTGAGGTATAATACCCGACGTATGATACATGTTATGTGAGCTGTGGTGGCTCCCGGAAACTACCTAGTTAATTTTGGTTGTGAGGATGGTGTGGTGCTTCGCCCAAGTGTCTGTGGGAAAGCCTTTGTGGTGCACGTGGTGCAGATTGTGGAGCTTAGCCCAAGTGTATATGGGAAAGCCTTTGGAGAGAGTTGCACAGGACATATGTCGTTGGGTAAAAGCGGAAAACCAGTGGGGAAGTAGTAGTAGGGTACCCTTGATATTCTTTACTATATGATATATTATTGTATGCGTTACTTGGTGAGAGTAGCCATGGTGAGGTTGGGAACATAGTATACTTGTTTAGGTGATGAGTTAGTTTCACTTGTTATTCACCGTGCTTTAGCATGCTTTCTTTACTTTTGCACGAGAGGCTTCGGGGAGGATCCTACTAAGTATAATATTATACTAACCCTACGTATATATAATCTATTTTTTAGTTCACTTGGAGTAGGTTGGAGATCAGGTTGGTTACTACTAGCTTGTGGTTGCAGGAGCTGTTCGGGCTTGTGGTCGCTGCTGTTATTACTTTATTTGGGTACTTATAGTTTTACCTTTCAGTTGTAGTAAGTTTTCATGGCATTTCATATATGTACTTGGGTTCCTTTTATATTTCAGTTCTAAGTTGGAGTTGGATGGTGTCTATCTTATCTCCCTCTTCCTCATGTGTTCTCTTAGAGGGTAATGCCTCCCATTTGTGTGTTTACTATACCCTCAATGCTAGTCACTAACCCGGGGCCTACTGGAGGTGGGACTCGGGGGTTATTATCTCCATTCTCACATTTCCGGCCCAGGAGGGGTACACTTTGTGGGGAGGGGGTCATGACAGAGTGGTATCATAGGTCTGGTTGAGGGATAGGATGGATTTTGGAGTTAGACACAAGTGAGGTTTCATGGGTTGGTTGGGCAACAATGTCATTCATGTTTAGCAAGTGAGGTAAACACTGGAGATCAGCTAAGAAATAGGCGTTTAGGTCCCCCTATGATCTGATGTATGAATCTTTAAGTTTACAATGGCTACTAAACAAGGTGATACTGGTTGCAGGGTAGAGACATAGGAAAGGATCATGCATTATTCTTCTTTGTGCCTGTGTTTGAATGGGTAGACCTTGGGATAGGTTAACCTAAAACGAATAAAAGAAAACAATTAATTAATTAATGTTGAGTCTTCCATATTCCAGGCTTAGGAGCTCTAAGTGTTTGTTATTTTATAGGTATGGATTCAGTTCGACATCCTCATTAGGTTTTCACAGAAAATGCCCAGCAGGCTGTTCCAGCAGATCGCCGCAGGGTAGAGGTTGACGACGACGACACATGGAGGAAGACACTCCGAGAGTTTCAGCAACAGAGTCTGTAGAAGTATGAGGGCTCCATTTCAGATGCAGTCATGAAATACTGGTTGGAGGAGGTCGATATAGGATTCAATTCGATCCGTGCTTGGAAGGAGAACTGGGTGTCCTTGGTTATGATGATACTGCGTGAAGCAGCAAGGTAGTGGTGTTTGTTGTTCCTCGGGGATCATGAGGAGTCAGCGATCTCATGGGAGGAGTTCTGAGACAAGTTTAGAGTCGAGTTTCTTTATTCGATTGTGAAGGCGTCCAGTAGCCAGGAGATTCTTACCCTTCGACAGGGGAGCTCCACTGTTCATGAGTTTGGAATCCATTTCAATAACCTTTTACGATATGCTTCGGACCTGTTACCAGATGAGGATGATAGGGAAAGGCACTTTGAGGAGGCTTTGTGTCCAGAGATCTAGCACCAGGTCACCCCATTTATGCTGAAGACATATCTTGAGGTACTGGCGAGGGAAGAGGTTATTGAGAGGACTTTGGCCAGGACCGGATCATCACGAGAGGGGAATTGGCATGATTCCTCACGAAGCAGAGCTGTGGTCTGGGGTTCCCGGTTTTCAGGGAAGAAGAGTTTCCATTCATCCAGGGGTAAGTCTCAGCCCTTCACAACTCGTTTCTACGAAGGAATCAACTCTCAGGCCTATGACAAGAGACCATGCGCTTGTTTTTCTTGTGGTGGTCATGGTCATCAGCAGCGGGAGTGCCCAACCTTTCAGAACAATCATCGTGCACCAGGTGTTACGCTCCATGTTCCTCCATTGAGGCAGTTCCAGCCGAGGCAACAGCAGCCAATTGCACCGACATTAGATCAACAGAGGGTAGATGGGGTAGGTAGGTGACAACCCCATGATTCTCCCCATACTCAAAGAGCATAGCACGACTATGGTGGTGGTTATCATCAGGTTCAGAGAGGCTGTGGAGGAGGTCGTGGTCAGCTTCATGCTCTAGCGTTGCCAGCACCAAACGAGCCATACGTCGTTCGAGGTACCCTTTGCATGTTTTCTACCTTGGTGTATGACTTGTTTGATTCAGGAGTGACACACTCCTTCATATCACCTACCCTTTTCCATGCTTCGGTACTTGAGGTAGAGAGGCTTCCAGTGCCCCTGGCATTGACTACGCCAGTCGGAGGTTGAGCTGACTTGTTTGAAGTATGTAGAGATTGTGAGCTAATGTTTGGGAAACACCTCTCTTGGGGAGATTTCCTATGTTTACGGATACAACCATATGATTTCATCCTTGTCATGGATTGGTTGTATTCGGTGCAGGCTATCGTGGATTGCTTCAGGAAGAAGGTCTTTTTATTTGGTGCGTATGGAGAGAAAGTGGTGTTTGTTGGTGAGAGAGACCCTCGGATGGGTCATAGGCACATTTCATCCTTATCATCCATGGCGGCTGAGATGATGCTGAGTTCTTCAGAGGTTCGATAGTTGGCGTTTTCTAGGGTCGTAGAGGAGTACCCTAAGGTCTTTCCAGAGGAGGTTGTATCATTACCCCCTCGACGAGAGATCGAGTTTGAGATTGAGCTACAACCAGGAGATTCTACTATCTCTATGTATTCATATAGTATGTCCCCTTCTGAGTTATGAGAGCTGCGTATACATCTTGATGGTCTGTTTCAGTGCAGTTTTGTTTAACCAAGTGTGTCCCCATGGGGTGCACAAGTTCTGTTTGTAAAGAAGGCTGATAGTAGTTTGCGGTTGTGTGTCGATTATCATCACTTAAACAATGTGAAAATAAATAATCACTATCCTATTATGTGGATTGATGATTTATTTGATCAACTGAAGGGTGCAAGTTGGTTCTCAAAGATCGACTTGAGGTCAGGATATCATCAGATGCGTGTTAAGGATGAGGATATCCTGAAGACTGCTTTCCATTATCGTCATGGGAATTATGAGTTCATTGTAATGCCATTTGGTGTGATGAATTCTCCAGCTGTGTTCATGGGATTGATGAATGCTGTGTTTTGTGAGTTCCTGGAAAAGTTCGTGGTAGTTTTCATCGATGAAATCCTTGTGTACTCCACATCTAAAGTGGAGCATGCAGAGCATCTACGAGCTGTTTTGGGAGTTCTTCGTCGACATCAGCTGTTTGGGAAGTTGTCTAAGTGTGATTTTTGGGCTCGAGAAGTACATTTATTGGGGCATTTTGTGTCCCAACAGGGAGTAGCTGTGTATCCATTGAAGATAGAAGCAGTTGTGTCTTGGCCAGCCCCCAAGACAGTTTCAGAGGTGCAAAGTTTCCTTGGTCTCACAGGCTACTAAATGAGGTTCGTAGCCAATTTCTCCTGAGTTTCAACTCCTCTGACAGCTTTGACTAGGAAATATTAGGCTTTCATATGGACTGATCAATGTCAGACAACTTTCGAGTATCTAAAAGAGAAGTTAGTAAGTGCTCCAGTCCTTTGTCTTCCAGCTGAAGGAGTTCAGTTTGATGTCTACTGCGATGCTTCACATCTGGGGTTAGGTTGTGTTCTCATGCAATAGAGGTCAGTTGTTTCTTATGGGTCTCAGCAGTTGCATCCCCATGAACACAACTATGACACCCATGATCTTGAGTTAGAAGCTGTGGTGTTTTCTTTGAAGTTATGGAGACATTACCTCATTGGTGAGCGCTTTGTGGTTTTCACCGATCATAAGAGTTTGAGGTATGTTTTCTCGCAGCATGACTTGAAATTACGATAGCGTCAGTGGATGGATTTCTTATAGTAATACGACTTCGAAATATCATATACACCTGAAAAAGAAAATGTTGTAGCTGATGCGCTGAGCCGAAAGTCATATAGTGATGCTGTGCGTGAATCTGGTGATTCCTGGAGAGTAGTGGAAGAATTGTCAGTATTACATCTTGATATGGGAGAAGTTGGGGGTAGAGTTTGTCTTTTTCAGATGATGGTACAGTCATTCCTAATGCATAAGGTGGAAGATCCCTAGTTGGGGGATCTTGAGGTGGAGGTCTGGAGAGACCGAGTTATTTGTGGAGAGGCCCCTGATGCTTGTTCGGAGGATGAACAAACACCGAGTGTTGTATCATGGAAGGCTTTTTGTTCCCTTGGAGATGTGTGAGATGGTTCTCAGAGAGTTCCATAGTTCACCCTTAGCGGTACACCCTGGTGTGACAAAGATGTAACGATCCTTGAGGAGTCAGTTTTGGTGGCCTGGGCTGAAGCGTGTAGTTGAAGAGTTTGTGTCTCGATGTTTAGTCTTCCAGAAGGTGAAGGCCAAACACAATGTTCCTGGTGGGCTTCTCCATACATTAGATATTCCTCAGTGGAAATGGGAGGACATCTCAATGGACTTTGTTACTGGTTTACCTCGAGCTCCAAGAGGTTATGATGCTATTTGGGTGGTGGTGGATCGTTTAATAAAATAATCCCAATTTATGGCAATCAAGAAGTCAAGCTCAGTGGAAGTTTTATCGAGGCGGTATCTGGATTAGGTGGTGAGACTTAATAGAGTCCCTAGGATGATCATTTCTGATCGAGATCCTTGTTTTACCTCCAGGGTGTGGAGATGTCTCCAACATGCTTTCAGTTCTCAGCTATGCCTTAGCACTACTTTTCATCCTCAAACGGATGGTTATACGGAGCGAACCATCCAGACTCTTGAAGACATGTTGCGCTCTTGTGTTCTTGATTTTGGAGGTTCATGGATGAAACACTTACCCTTGGTGGAGTTTTCCTACAATAATAGTTTCCACTCCACCATTGGTATGGCTCTGTTTGAAGCCTTGTATGGACAGCCTTGTTGTTCTCCGTTGTGCTGGACTGGGGTCGGAGAGTCAGCAATTCTCAGACCGGAACTAGTGCAGAATACAATAGAGATGTTTCAGGTGATTCGTGAGAGGATGAAGGCAGCGCAAGATCATCATAAATCATATGCTGATCAAATGAGGAGACCCTTGGAGTTTAATTTTGGGGATCATGTGTTTCTAAAGGTGAATCCCCGTCATGGGAAGCGAAGGTTTGGTCGTGGAAGTAATCTTTCTCACTTCTTTGTTGGGCCTTTCGAGGTGTTAGATCATGTTGGAGCTGTGGCGTATCGAGTAGCACTTCCCCCTTAGATGAGTCAGATACATGATGTTTTCCATTTATCACAGCTACGTTGATATCTT
Source organism: Viscum album (assembly GCA_963277665.1). NCBI lineage: Eukaryota > Viridiplantae > Streptophyta > Magnoliopsida > Santalales > Viscaceae > Viscum > Viscum album. Next base: position 328,801,024 of record OY728143.1, read on the forward strand.
CATAATGACTCCCACATCATCTATTAGGGAGAGATCGATATTGATGATGATTCCACCTTTGAGGAGCGACCTATGGAGACCCAAGACCGCAAGGAGAAGGTGTTGCACAGGAGATCCATCCCTTTAGTTCGTGTCTTATGGAGACACGATGACTTGGAAGAGAGTACTTGGGAACGTGAGTCACAGATACATGCTAATTACCCAGAGTTGTTTGATGTTTAACCCTTTTCTTGTATCATTGTAACTTATGTGGTTATGAAACTTTTTTGTTTATGAGATGGCTCCCTTTGTTTCTTTGGTGGATTGCTCTCTTTTGAGAGGTATCTCAGTGGGTGGTTGTTCAGACCCTGTTTCGTTTTCTCTTTAGGTGGGTTTTGGATTCTCGAGGATGAGAATGTTTTGAGAGGTATCTGATGCAATGGCCCAGACCTCTCTGGTCCATTACTTTGTGAAAATGAGGTGATGGAGGTGTTCCTGGAGGTCAAGTTGACTTGGAGTGCGTTTAGGTGGACTTTTAAAGAAATCTAAAGGGTTATGGCCTTCACACGGGAGGTGTACTGTTTGTCAAACCGTGCGGCCAAACTGTACAAGGTTGGTGTTAGAGGCAGTGGCTAATGCACGATTAGCACACGGTTTGTCTAACCGTGCGGACTAACCGTGCGAGGAGTGCTTGGAGAGGCAGAAGCTAACACATGATTAGCGCACAGTTTCTTAAACCGTGTGGACTAACCATGCGGGCACTTAAAGTTAGATCCTAAAATTGTGGATCTGAACTCTTTTGCCTCTAAATGGTTCGTTTAATCCCCTAAGAGGCCATAACTCGGGATTACCCTTACTTGGAGGTAGAAGAACCTCTCCCAATCATTTTGGAGGTGATCTAGAGGCTTCTCTTTGCGAATCAAAGCCGGTTTCTCGAGGTATGTGATCCCTTTTATTTGGTTTCCTAGATCTACCTAGATCTACGCCCGTTATGGGTAGATTTAAGTGTGTGGATATCAATTATGATGATATTTTGTCTTGGTTGTGTTAGGAGAGTGATCTAAGGAGGATTTGTGGAGAATTGACTCGGTTTCTTGGGCGTTCTTCGACCGTTGTGGTTTTCCTCAAAAACCTTTGAGGTAGGGGATTCATGGATTCTCTAATTTTTTATGTGTAATCGTAGAGTTAGCATGATTTATCCCTTTGGATCACAATGGAATTGACCTAATTAAATAATTGAACTGAATTAAAAGAATTGATTTGATCACATGTTGTTGCTTTGTACCGTGATAATGGTTTGCCTCTTGATTTTCTAGGTAGTGTGATATCTATGCCTTGCTTGTTAGCATGTTGATATTAATTAAATTGATAAAGAACATAAATCCAGAATTAATTGATAATTAATTAGCTATAGATAAAGAGGCATGTAAACGAATCCGATTGTTGTTGTTGTGGTTGTTGATCCAAATTGATGTTAATCAAATTGATGCCGATGTATGTGATTAATTCAGTTGGTTGGGAAACCAAAACCTATTGGTGCTTGTTGTTTGAAGGCTAGATGCCTTGTTAAAGGGCCAAGAGCCCAATTTGATGTGATTTTTACTTTTCTGCTGCTTGTGATGTGATGTGACCTTGGGAGGGTGTTGTGATATGTGGGGGAAAGGAGGCCTTGTGGTTGTGGCAGAGGATAGTGCCTAGAGTGGCGAGATGCATCGGTTTATGCATATGGGCATCGGGGAGGACACCAGGGATGGTGGAATGTGATGAATGTGGTTTTTGGATGCTTGTGGTTTCTTGGTTGTTTATCTACTTTACTTTTCACCACTACTCAAGGTAGCTGGTCTTGCTTACCCGTTTTCCTAAAGGGGTGAAGACATGTGGGGTATGCCATGTACTTTCTGTGTTAAGCCTCTCAAGGGAGAATGGGTCTACGCTCTTGCTATAGGCGGCATAGAATCGACAGGTAGTACATCTACTCACCGTGCTGAGCCCCCTTGTGTTTAGTAGCATAGGATGCTTTTCTAGAATGTCTGAGAATATGGGAAAGTAATTCTATAATGAATGTTTGAATTAAATGATGTTAACCCATGGGGTTGGATTTGTTGAAACTTAATGATGAGGTTGAGAACTTTTGAAGGGACATTGGTTTTTGGATGTGGTGTTAATAGAATTTAATGTGGAATTGTTCATGGTTAATTAATGTTTGAAGAATTAATTAACATACAATGGAATTGATAAAAAGGGAATGAAGTAATCTAATAAAGCCCTTAAATGGTTGTGTGCTTATAGGATGCCTAGTCTTAGAAGTGGCAGCCCAGAGTCCGAGAGACGTTAGCTGTAATTGTGTCTAAGTCTAGGTTATGACCATAGTGTGGTTGTGAGTTAGAGTATATTCTGTACTTTTTGTGTTTCTATACACTACTCCACCCTGTCAGTAAGGGAAACTGACACCCTGAGGATTTTGAGCCCTGGGGGGTGTTTTCCCCTACATTCCGGTGGGAGGATGAATGACTGACTACCCCCTTTGGCCCCACTCTCTTCTCTTGGTAGATACTCGTTCCATTGGCACAACGGTGAGTTTCCCCATATATGTGTGTAGAGGGCTGTAATGGCTTGTGGTTATTTCCACACATATATTATGGATATAGTATCCTATGGACTACTATAGGTGTAACGTGTATAGGCTGTGATGGATTGAGTATCCTTACTCGAAGTATGGGCTGTAATGGCTTGAGGTATAATACCCGACGTATGAAACACGTTATTCGAGCTTTGGTGGCTCCCGGAAACTACTTGGTTACTTTTGGTTGTGAGGATGGTGTGGTGCTTCACCCAGGTGTCTGCGGAAAGCCTTTGTGGTGCACATGGTGCAGATTGTGGAGCTTAGCCCAAGTGTATACGGGCAAGCCTTTGGAGAGAGATGCACAGGACGTATGTCGTTGGGGAAAAGTGGCAAACCAGTGGGGAAGTAGTAGGGGGGTACCCTTAATATTATTTACTATATGATATATTCTTTTATGCGTTACTTGGTGAGAGTAGACATGGTGAGGTTGGGAACATAGTATACCTATTTAGGTGACAAGTTAGTTTCACTTGTTGTTCACTGTGCTTTAGCATGCTTTCTTTACTTTTGCAAGAGAGGCTTCGGGGAGGATCCTACTGAGTATACTATTATACTCACCCTACGTATATATAAACTGTTTTTCAGGTCACTTAGAGCAGGTTGGAGATCAGGCTGGTTACTACTAGCTTGTGGTTGCAGGAGCTGTTCGGGCTTGTGGTCGCTGTTTTTTTTACTTTCTTTTGGGTACTTATAGTTTTCCCTTTCAGTTGTAGTACTTTTTCATGGAATTTTATATATGTACTTGGGTTCCTTTTATATTTCAGTTCCGAGTTAGAGTTGGATGGTGTCTATCTTATCTCTCTCTCCCGCATGTGTTCTCTTAGAGGGTAATGCCTCCCATTTGTGTGTTTACTATACCCTCGATGCTAGTCGCCAACCCGGGGCCTATTGGAGGCGGGACTCGGGGGTTAATATCTCCCTTCTCACATTGCTGGACTAGGAGGGGTACACTTTGTGGGGAGGGGGTTGTGACAAAGACAACATATATTTGAAGAAATTTCAGCAGACATGAATAGATTTTGAATCTTCGGAATTTGTGGAATGTTTCCAATGAATTTAGTTAGATCAGAAGATGGTGCTTAATATTTATTTTTAACCCATAAATATATACTAAAATTATTATATATTTTTTTGTTGTTTCCTATGATATTAAGCTCAAATATTTTGGTAAATCATCAATTTTTCTTATAGAAAATAAAAAATGGGTCATAATCTTCAGTGAAATATAATGATTTTATGGGACATATTAATAATCAATTTGTATTTACTAAAAAAACGCATGAATAAAATAAATTTTTGTATTATAAATTCCAATCTAATTTTTTATATGATATACCCACATTAAAAATTACAAATTTTTTAATTTAGTGCATTCTTGATATAAAGGTGTATAGGAATCATCTATGAATTTTTTTCACTCCCTCAAACTTCATAAAATTCATTTTTTTCATGTGTGTTGATATCAAGGTATTATTTCACTGGCATACTATCATCCTCATGATGATGAAAAAATAAAAACCAATCAAATATTAAATATTATATACCACTAATTTCATTATATTCATGACCAATATAATATTTTCCATCTCCAAATTTTTATAGAAAACAAACTAGTTTTTTGAAATAAAACTTCTCATATGTGGTAGATAAATTATCCCTAAAATAACCATTGTCTTTGAACATGATTAAAAAAAGTATAATTTAAAAGACCTCCACTCGAAGCATTGTAAAATGAAAAATCTAAAAGAACTTAAAATTCTTTTGAATGTATATTGTGGTATTATCGGTATGATACATCTAGCGTCCAACCATTTTATTATAGGGAAAAAAGTATTATTGAAATTACCATTGTAAACTATAATTAAATAATTAATTACAACCAATTTTAATATGAATGTCATTAAATCATACTTGTAACTATACAAACAATGAATAAGATAAATTAAATAATCTATAACTGATGAATACAAATAATGAACCAAATAATTTATAATACATTGGATGCAATGAAATTAATACATAATCCAATTAAATTCAAAAGTACTTATGAAAAAATGGTTTTTGAAAAAAATTCCATATTTTAAATTAAAACTCCATAAAATGTTATAATAATATAATATAATTTCATCTATAATTTATATAAATATACAAAATCATTAGTGTAAAGACCTGGAAATTCTGTGGAAATTTTTTTCTTAAATTCATGGGAATTTTACGAGTCCACAGTTTCTGACGGCGCTTGATTTCGAGGCCCGGTGTGCCCGAAATAAATTTTTGAAGTTTTGTTCAGGTACGTTCAGTAAAAGTACGAGTAGGTTTTTATAACTTTTTAACCGGTGCTCGGAACTGAAATCTGAGGGCACCGTTGAACTCACAACGTCAGTGATTTCTTAGCGAGACCTTCACCACAGTTGCGTTTTATTGAGTTTAGAAGATAGATTTTGGGGTTTCTAATTTAATTAAATAAAAATATTGTGTTAGCAATATTTTTATTTAGTGGTAGTTATAACCTCCAAAGGGATGTTAGTGGTGGGGGCCACCACACCATAACCTTCCATGAGAGGTTAAGGTGGTAGGTCCCACCCGAATTCAACCACCCATGGGAGATTAAATAAGGTAGGGACCACACGGGGCCTAACCCCCCTAATAATGGGAGGAGAGGAAAACTTCCCCAACTCCCTCATTAATGAGGGGAAAGACCTCTTAATTTCCTCAACTCCCTGACCACTTTCCCCACCTTAATGTGCCAAACCCCCCCTAATTAATTGTTGCGCCAACTCTTGTGTTTATTTTATGAATCCTCTTGGCATCCTGCTAAATTTAATATGAAACCTCTCATTATTTAATTATGGGTGCAAGTTATTAATTATTCTTTTTGAATTACGTGACAACATAATAATAGAAAAACCAACCTATTATTTTCATTGGCATAATTCACTTCTTGGTGGAGGCTTTGAGAGAAAAGCTAGGGAGAAAAGCTCCCAATGAAGAACGCGAAGAACGTGAAGAACGCCGGTGATGTCTTCCTCATTCGACTTCCTTACTTGGATCCTACCGATGTGGAGAATATTCCCCCCCTCATCATCATCATCGAATTGACACATGAGATTGGATCAGAAGTGTGCAGCGGACGCAACGAACAATGGACTTCTTCGTCTCCTTCCGTGACGCCATCAACGAACGTCGAACGACGCCCGACAATCAAAAGGTAGGGGGTTTAATTTTTTTGTGTTGATATTGTACTCATTTTCTTACCTTCTCTAAAGGATATAAAGAGATTGATGCAGAAATTTTTAATGAACATCTTTTACTTATGTTGAGGCAATTGATATCTTCCTAAACACGGAGGGTTCGGGCCAACCTCACATGGCCCGACACCCTCTGTCGGATTTTTCTTGTGATGTTCTTTGAAGTGGAAACATGACATGGAAAAGAGGCGACAATGACAAAGATGGATAACAAAGGCCGCGTCACTCCCACTGTGCCCCGGCATGCTACCCGTGCCCTAGACCGCGCCCCACCGGTGCCCTGCCCAGTGCACCCGCACCCTGTCGGCGGCCTGCCCGACACCCCGGCGCACTACCCGGCGCAACCGCGCCCCGCCGACGACCAGCTCGACCTCTACTAGCAGCCTGCCCGGCACCCCGAAGCCCTACCGGTGCCCCTGAAGCCCCCTTCCATGGTCTTCCCAGTGCCACGATGCACTACCCGCGCCCTAGTGCGCTGCCTCGACACGTTGCGCGACACCCAGCCAAGTGCACCTGCGGCCTACCCAGAGTCTAGCTGGCCTCCCGCGCCCCGCGCGGCTTGCCCGCTGGTCTCCTGGATGTAGACCTCTCGAGATGCGCCCTTCACAGTGTTGGCCGAACCGGCCCTGACTTTCGACCGATGCCGCCTGCGTGGCGGCATCCGGGCCGAACTGCCCTCGCAGTTCGCCGGGCCGGGCCTAGCAGACCGGGTCGAAACTTAGCGGGCTGACCCGCCCAATGGGCCGAGTCAGACCCAGAGAGTCTAAACGGGTTGACCCAGACCGGGTCGACCCAGACTGGGTTGGGCTGAGTCGGTCCAACCGGGTCGGACCAGACCCGGGCCCACTAATGAACCATTGCTTACTTTGGCCATATCTTTGGTACCAGATGTATGTTTAACAAACCGTCAGCGGTGCTGATAATCTCATTGAGAAACAGTCCCTTTGAGTATACCCCATGGGATTTCGGGGTATAGTTGAGATATAGTTGGGTTGGTTCGTACATGAAACTAACTAGGCCCCCCGAGACTAAAAGGCTAGTAACTCATAGACCGGGCATCCGATTGACGCGCCTTCTATTGCGTTGAGACCCCTATGATGTGGCGGTACTTTGTGATACTTTTTCCTGAGACTTCTTGAAACTTGGAGTATCGAACAGTAGCTCATGGAGCGGATCCTTCTAGTGATGAGCAGTCAGAGTGCAGAGACCTAGTAGCTGTAGACCTGACGACTGCTTGACCGATTCGACTAAGAGTGATTCGATTAACCCAGTGGATGGAGTGCCCGATATTTGGAAGCAGACCCACAACGGAAAAAGCACCTGGTATTTGGCAGTAGACCCGCGGTACTCGACAGGAGGAGTACCTCTATGGGATATTAGTGGGAGCACCCGATATTTGGCAGTAGACCCATAGCAGACGGAGCGCCTGGTAGTTGGTAGTAGACCCGTGGTACTCGACAGGAGGAGTACCTCAGCAGTCTAAGGTTAGTGAGAAGCTCCTTGGTGTCATGAAAATCCCACTGTACACGACAGAGGAGGAGTTCTCCAGCAGCCATGGTTTCGATAATAAAAATCATGGTTTGAGCTGAGTCAATGACCTTTGTGTTTTCCTCATGATTGAGATGGGTTATTTGATAACTTAGGTATATGTATGGACATATACCTAAGTAATGGTTATCCGTTGATTTCATACTTTGTGGTTTATCCTTGTTGGATTTTGTGAGACCTTGAGGGTCTCACGGTCCCTACTGAGTATCGTTATACTCACCCCTTCACGGGCTATGCCCGCACCTCGTTGTGTTGGATGCAAACGACAGACAGCGCTAACGGAGGCCGAGAGCGCCAGGACTGGACGATACCTGGAAGAGGAACTTATGATGTATCAGTACACAGTGGATTATAATATATTTTGAGTGCTGTGGAGGCCATATGTACCTACCCTTCAGGTAGGAACCCCGGAGGATGATCCAGGAGCTGCTTTCACCTTTCATCTGTTTGTCCCTTTTTAGTTGTACTTGCTTTCAGTTGTATTTTTTTTTACAGTTGGGCTTATATTCTGGCCCCCCATCACTTTTAGTACACTTGTTATACATCTTTTACTTTGTGTTTGCTTTTTCTTGTACTCTGGTTGTGTGTGTTTATGATTTATAAAGGTAATGTCTTCCCAGTTTTTGGAAATTACGCCTTTGGTGCTAGTTGCCAGCCCCTGGCCTATGGAAGGCGGGCTTGGGTTAGTCACGATACGGGCCCTGGGGGATGGTTCATGAAAAATTGGTATCAGAGGAGTTAGTTCTACCATATAAATTAGGAGTATGATATTTATTTTCTATGAAGAAATAATGTTAAGGGTACCGAGTGTGGTTTTCAGTTCAGAGAGTCCAGTTTTGGTGCGACGGCCGACGTATCCATACACTAGGACCCTGACTACTGATTTCCAACTCAGTGCAAGAAAACACTGATTGCGTGTGTGTTTTCAAAAGTTTTTCTTTAAGTCAGATCAACCAGGTCAGCTTATGAGGTATATCTTTTGACCGTGTCGCATCTGTTCAGGATGTCTCCACACAGACAGCCAGTTAGAGTTCTAAGAGAGTACACGATGATGACCCAATGAGCAACGAGGCTTCAGTGTAGGGCCCTATTACTATTTTGGAACCTTCGGGTGGTATACCAGCATCACCACCACCCGCTGGGTAGAAAATTCCACCAGCCGCATTGGAGGACGGTGCACACCGCCTGGGAACATTGCACGAGTTTCAGCAGTAGAGGCCTTTGAGGTTTCAAGGTGAGACAGATTCCTACATAGCAGAGGGATGGCTGGAGGTAGTTGCTAGAGTTCTCCGCCTAGTTGAGACACTCATGGAGCAGATAATGATCTTAGTTACTAGTGTTTTCCAGTGAGTGACCATGAGGTTGGTCCGCATAGTGATGAGGAATCGGTACGTAGACCGTTGCCCGAGATTGTACCTTCAGGTAATGTGTCAGCTATATCATTTCTTGTTTTTCAGTAGTTACAACCAGCGGTACCAGTAGATGACACATGTAGGATTGGTGCCTTACACGCATTTTAGCATCAGATACCCCTCGGTTTCCAAGGCGAGCCCGACTCACAGGCGGTTAAGGACTGGCCTGAGGAGGTGGTTGAGAGTTCTTTAGAGCTTGTACAGCTTTGTCAGGATGACATGTCAGTAGCTGAGTATACATCGAGGCGTATCAATCATTCTTGGTACTCGATGAATATGATTCAATAAGTGCTTTGGGGCTCAGAATAGCGAGCAAGGTGTGTTTTAGGACATACAATCCAACACCTTTTCCCTAGATGCTAGAGAGAACCTTTGCGGTTGACTGTTCCTTGGCTGAGCGAATACAGCCAGTGAATGTTAGCAGTGGGAAAGCATGAAACTGGTGCCAGTTTCAGATACTTGAGCATGTAAAATGATTCGAGAAGAGGAAGTGTTAAGGATAGATGAATCTATAGGGAAGCAGACCTGGAAGCAGAGCTAGGAGAGCAACATGAGGTGGTGAACATTTTGACATGTTACAATCACCCGCCTTTGTAGTCCCCACTAGGCTCAGGGAGCTGGAGGTCAGGGGAAGAGAGTAGCTACATGCGGTCAAGGAGTGTGACCCAAGGGCTCTAGGAATGATTTGAGATATGGTCTATGTCTACTACTAGCTACCGTATCAATAGACATAGGTACCAATCATTCCTTCCTTCCACGAATCTTGTCCCAGACCTAGTGTTTCTGGTTAAACCATTGACTTGACCCTCACATCTGGAGATACCTTTGGGAGGATAATCGATAATCACACATACGTCAACGGTGTTATCTGACCCTTGAGGTGAGAGTTTTCGGTTGGAACATCTTGGTGGTAGCGTCGAGGCCTTACGACGTTAGTTTGGGTATGGACTGGGAAACCACAGTTCATACACATATTTACTATATTAGGGAAAAAGGATGTGGTTTATCTACAATGTTGGGATGTGGTTTACCTTGGTCAACGAAAAGGAAAACCCAGGCAGCACAGGATGGAATCATGCATAAGAGGGTGCAGTCGATCACTCATGAGTCAGCCAGACTTACCTTTGTGCCAGACTTCTCCAGAGTTGCAGCACCACTATCAGCCTTAATGAAGAAAGGGAAACCCTTCGTGTGGCTAGAGAGATGCCATCATAGCTTTTAGAAGCTGAGGCAGAGGCTGACTAGTTCCCCCATCTTGAGGCTTCCAGATGAAGGTGTAGGGTACGTAGTCTACTGCGACACATCAGTGACCGGACTCGGGTGTTTCCTGATGCAGGAGCAAGCAGTGATCACATATGGTTCTCGACAGCTGAGAAAACATGAGTATAACTACACTACCCATGACCTGGAGATAGCAGCAGTGGTATTCACCTTGAATATGCAGCGACACTATCTGATGGGAGAATGTTTTACTATGTACTCTGATCACAAGAGTCTCAGGCATATCTTCTCTCATAAGGACCTGAACCCGAGACAGTAGCGATGGATTGAGTTTTTCTAGGACTATGACTTCAAGATAGTCTATACTCCTGGGAAGGGGAACATTGTTGTGGATGTTCTCAGCAGGAGGACTGGCATACAACTGCTAGGAGAGGCGACAGAGCAGCTGGCCGCTTTACAGATATCCTTTATGGATAGGGATGGAGCAGCCTATCTTCAGTCTCTTACAATCACTCCTCCACTTCTTTAACTTTTCAGGGAGCCACAACATGGAGATTCTTATTGTGAGATGCGACGTGCTCAGACATCCATAGGGTAGGCACCTGTTGGATTTTCTGAAGGTGGGGAGCACATCATCCTCTTCAGAAGACGTACCCTGGTACCAGTTTCACTTCAGGAGGAAGTGTTGAGGTAGTTCCACACTTCCCCTCTAGCGGTACATCCAAGAGTGGTGAATATGTACCAGGACCTTCGATGAAAACATTGGTGGCTAGGTATGAAGAAGGTGGTAGTTGAGTTTGTCTCACGATGCATCACTTTTCATCAAGTGAAGGCAGAGCACCAGGAACCAGCAAGCTTGGTTCAACCTTTAGAAGTACCAGAGTGGAAGTGGGTTGGGATATCCATGGACTTAGTGATGGGTCTTCCACGTACATCTAGGAGTCACGACTCGATTTGGGTGATCGTCGATTGACTCACCATGCCGGCCCACTTCCTACCGATCAGAGAGCAGTACTCAGTAGAGAGCTTGGGACGCCTCTATGTGCAGGAGACTGTGCATTTATATGGAGTACCTTCTTCTATTGTATCTAACCGTGATGCACGCTTTACTTCCTGACTATGGAAGGGGTTTTAGGAATCTTTTAGGACATAGCTTCATCTGAGCACCGCCTTCCACCCTCAGACGGATGGTCAGACAGAGCAGACCATTCAGACTCTCGAGGACATGCTCCATGCATGTGTCCTCGACTTCATTCACAGCTGGTAGGATCACTTACCATTGGTGGAGTTTTCCTATAACTATATCTATCACTCCACCATTGGGATGAAACATTTCAAGGCATTGTACAGACGACCTTGCAGATCACCCTTGTGCTGGATAGACCCTGGGGATTCAGCACTGGTGGGAGTAGAGATGGTACGAGCTACCAAAGAAAAGGTGAAGATCATCCAGGAGAGGATGAAGACTGCACAGAGCAGGAATAATTTGTATGCTGACAGGAGACAAAGACCTCTGGAGTTCATGGATGGTGACCACGTCTTTCTACGGGTGTCACCTTGACGAGGTCTACAGAGATTTGGCCAAGGAGAAAAGTTGTCTCCGCGTTTCATCATACCTTTCTAGTTCCTCAGTAGAGTATTCGAGGTGGCTTACCACTTAGCTCTTCCACCTCAGCTGCACCGGGTGCATGCCATCTTCCACGTATCCCAGCTGAGGAGATACGTGCACGACCTATACCACATCATCAACCACGAGGAGCTGGACATCGATGATGAGGTGACTTTCATGGAGGTTCCAGTGGAGATTGAGGATTGATAGGAGCGGGTCATATTTGGATAGTCGATACCTCTCGTGCACATTCGCTGTCAGCACGGGAACCTCCAGGAGATCACATGAGAGCGAGAGGCTCATATGCGTGCTCAGTACCCCCATTTGTTCCCTTAGTTCAAGTTTTATATTAAGGGGATGTAAAGACCTGAGGTGGGGAGAATGTAAAGACTCAGAAACTATGTGGAATTTTTTTTCTTAAATTCATGGGAATTTTACGAGTCCGCAGTTTCTGACGGCGCTTGATTCCGAGGCCCAGTGTGCCCAGAATCAATTTCTGAAGTTTTATTCAGGTATGTTCAGTAAACGTACGAGCAGGTTTTTATAAATTTTGAACCGGTACTCAGAACTGAAATCCGAGGGCACCGTTGAACTCGCAGCGTCAGTGATTTCTTAGCGATACCTTCACCACAGTTGCGTTTTATCGAGTTGGGAAGATAGATTTCGGGGTTTCTAATTTAATTAAATTAATTAAAAATATTGTGTTAGACATATTTTTATTTAGTGGTAGTTAGAACCTCCAAAGGGAAGTTAATAGTGGGGGCCACCACTCCATAACCTCTTATGAGAGGTTAAGGTGGTGGGACCCACCCAAATTCAACCACCCATGGGAGATTAAATAAGGTGGGGACCACACGGGGCCTAGCCCTCTAATAATGGGAGGAGAGGAAAACTTCCCCAACTCCCCTCATTAATGAGGGGGAAGCCCTCTTGATTTCCTCAACTCCCCATTAAATGAGGAGAAACTCCCTGACCGCTTTCCCCACCTTAATGTGCCAAACCCCCCCTAATTAATTGTTGCACCAACTCTTGTGTTTTATTAAGGAAGCCTCTTGGCATCCTCCTAAATTTAATATGACACCTCTCATGTTTTAATTAGGGGTGCATGTTTTTAATTCATATTTTTGAATTATGTGCCAATGTAATAATAGACAAACCCACCTATTATTTTTGTTGGCATAATTCACTTCTTGGTGGAGGATTTGAGTGAAAAGCTTGGGAGAAAAGCTCCCAACAAAGAACGCGAAGAACACGATGAACGTCGGCGATGTCTTCCTCCTTCGACTTCCTCACTCGGATCCTACCGACATGGAGCATATTCCCCCCTCATATTAATCATCGAACCGACTCACGATCTTGGATCAGAAGTGTGCGGCAGACACAACGAATGACGAACTTCTTAGTCTCCTTCCATGACGCCATCAACGAATGTCGAACGACGCCCGACAATCAAAAGGTAGGGGGTTTAATTTTTTTCGTGTTGATATTATACTCCTTTTCTTAACTTCTTCAAAGGATATAAAGGGATTGATGCTGAAGTTTTTAATGAACATATTCTACTTATGTTGAGCCAATTGATATCCTCCTAAACACGGAGGGTTTGGGCCAACCTCACACGGCTCGACACCCTCTGTCGGATTTTTCTTTTGATGTTCTTCGAATTGGCAACACAACATGGCAAAGAGGAGACGATGACGAAGACGAAGAAAAAAGGCCGCGACGCCCCCATGACACCCCGACATGCTACCCGCGCCCTCGCCCGTGCCCCGTGACCCAACAGCGCGCTACCGTGCCTCGTCGGCGTGCTGCCCGCGCCCCGTCGGCGGCTTGCCCGGCACCCCGACGCCCTGCCCGGTGCACCCACACCCTACCGGAGGCCTTCTTGGCACCCCGAAATGTTACCCAGCGCACCCGTGCCCAGCCGGCTACCTTCCTGGCATCCCGGCGCCCTGCTGGCGCCCCCGCGGCCCACTGCCGCGGTCTTCTCGGCGCACTGGTGCACTGCCTGCGCCCTAGCGCGCTGCCCCGACATGCTACCCGGCACCCCGGCGCCCTGCCCGGTGCACCCGTGGCCTACCAGGAGTCAATCCGGCCTACCCTCTAGTCTCTCGACCACTGAAATCTCGAGCCGCGCCCTTCGCGGCACTGGCCGAACCGATCCTGGCTTTCGGGCCGATGCCACTAGCGTGGCGGCATCCGGGCCGAACTACCCTCGCAGTCCGCTGGGCTGGGCCCAGTGGACCGGGTCGAAACTTAGCGGGCTGACCCGCCCAACGCACTGAGTCAGACCCAATGAGTCTGACTGGGTTGGGTCGAATCGGTCCAACCGGGTCGGACCAGACCCGATCCCACTAATGAACCATTTCTTTCGTTGGCCATATCTTTGGAACTGGATGTCCGTTTGACGAACCGTCAGCGGTGCTGGTAATCTTGTTGAGAAACGGTCCATTTGAGTATACCCCATGGTAGTTCAGGGTATTGTTGAGATACAGTCGGGTTGGTTCGTAAATGAAACCAACCAGGCCCCTAGGACTAAAAGGCTAATAACTCACAGACCGTACGTCCGATTGATGCGCCATCTATTGCATTGAGACCCCTATGACGTGACAGTCCTTTGTGACACTTCTTCGTGACACTTCATGAAACTTAGAGTATCAAATAGTAGCTCGTGGAGTGGATCCTTCTGGTGACGAGCAGTCAGAGTGCGGAGATCTTGTAGCTGTAGACCGGATGACTGCTTGACTGATTTGACTCGGAGTGATTTGATTAGCCTAGTGGAAGGAGCGCCCGATATTTGGAGGCAGACCCACGGCAGACATAGCACCTGGTAGTTGGCAGCATACCCGCGATACTAGACAGGAGGAGTACCTCTGTAGGCTATTAGGGGGAGTGCCCGGTATTTGGTGACAGACCCATAGCAGGCGGAGCGCCTGGTAGTTGGTAGCAGACTTGAGGTACTCGACAGGAGGAGTACCTCAGTAGTCTAAGGTTAGTGAGATGCGCCTCGGTGTCGCGACAAGCCCACTGTACACGACAGAGGAGGAGTTCTCCAACAGCTAGGGTTTCGATAATAAAAATCCTAGTTTGAGCTGAGTTAAGGACCTTTGTGTTTTCCTCACGATTGAGATGGGTTACATGATAACTTAGGTATATGTATGGGCATATACCAAAGTAATGGTTATATGTTGATTTCATAATTTTTTGTTTATCCTTGTTGGAATTTGTGATACCTTTAGGGTCTTGGGGTCCCTAGTAAGTATCATTATACTCACCCCTGCATGGGCTATGCCCGCACCTCATTGTGTTGGATGCACACGACGGACAACGCTGATGGAGGCTGAGAGCACCAGGACTGGATGGTACCCAGAGGAGGACCTTACAATGTATCAGTACACGGTGGATTCTGACGGACATGGAGTGCTGTGGAGGCCATCTATACACACCCTTTAGGTAGGAACCCCGGAGGACGATCCATGAGCTGCTTTCACCTTTCAGCTGTGTGTCCCTTTTCAGTTGTAATTGCTTTCAGTTGTATTTGTACTTTACAGTTGGGCTTGTATTTTGGCCCCCCATTACTTTTAGTACACTTGTTATACAAATTTTACTTAGTGTTTTCTTCCGCTTGTACTCTGGTTGTGCGTGTTTACAATTTATAAAGGCAATGCCTTCCCATTTTTAGGGAATTACGCCTTTGGTGATAGTCTCCAGCCCCTGGCCTATGGAAGGTAGTCTTGGGGTAGTCACGATACGGGCCCTGGGGGATGGGTCATGACAATTAGATTATAATATCACAGATACAAATAATTATAATATAAAAAATATTTAATGGGTTATATCTTATAATGATGCTTGCTGTTTTACGATATATGAAATGATATAATTTTTTTTGAAAAAATCACTCATCTCCAAGTGTAAATAAACAATATATCACTTGTCTTCTTCTATAACCAAAAACAGTATATTATTATCATCAATTAACATAAAAATTATCATTAAAATACCAATATAATGTAAATTATCTGTATATACACATAGAGTGTGTATATTTGGTGAAAAAGTTAACTTCTACGATGATTACACTAAATTACCCATTCATAACCATTATAATATAATACGTTCTATTATAGTTTGAAATAATACTATCAAACTAAATTTTTAGTTCTCAATAAAAATCGAAAGCATTAAAAAAGGAACTTTTATGTATATTTTTTAATAGATACATTTTATCCACTTTTAGATCATATATTCTAAATTGTTTCCTAATAATTAATTAAATATGAAAATATAATAGAATTTACTGTAAATTTTGTTGAGGAAAAATATATTTTAATGAAAATTTTGCTGAGAATTAAGGAATATAAATAGCTAAAGATCAAATTTACATTCATATTTAAACAAAATTAAAATAAATAGAAATAATAATTCAAAATAAAACATTACCTTATATATGATGAATATGATTGTAACAAATGAAATAACATTTATAATTCATTGCATATTAATTCGTAGTGAATATAAAATATTGATTATCTAATTACAAAAAATAAAATTATGATGATCATAAGTAACCAAAAATTATAATGAACAATCAGATTATATGAGAACCGTTAGATGCAATAAGGTTATATTAACAGAATATATCTTAATAAATATTCCTAATATGAATGATGAGTAATTAAGAAAATAGATAATATTGGGAAATATTTGATATCATTTTTTGAGAATCCTGTATTTCTTCCATATATGCATGGGAGGACAATGTCCATATAGTTAAATTTTATGGGGTTTCCATATAATTAGTGTGTATTTTTAGAAGATCAACATGTCTATACTATTCTATTTCAATGAGATAACCACATCCCCAAATTATTTACACCATGCGAGTGACATATCCACATAAAACTCTATATAAAAAACAAAATCATATCATAAAAATTTTATATAGATAAAAATCTAGGTATATGTATTTTTTTCCCGCCATAGTATCAAATTTCATTCCTATAAATTATTTTATATAATAACAATACATGTAACAACACACAGATATTTTAACCTCTTAATACATTAATGGGATAAAAATATTATATGAATAATTTCATAATCCCCTAACAAATTAGAAAAAAATACTAAAATTATTACATAAATAATTAGTTAATAAATATTTCAATGAAATTATTTATACTGCATTTATGTAAAAGAATAAGATAACTAAATAAAAAAATGTCTCTATTACAACAAAAAATATAATTCAATACTACAAAAAGAGAATATAATGAAAATTTATCAAATACTATATAATAATATTGACTTCAAACCATCACAATTATGTTTTTATACTTACATAAAAATTTAAAAAATTTGTCAAAAAGAGAGAAGATGTATCTAGAACACACAAATTATTTTGATGAAGATGAATGAAGTAAGAAAAACCTAAATTAAGGGAGATATTTATATGATAAGGGATGGTAGGTCGCCACTCGGGATATGGGAGATTATGTTTCATGGGTGGGGAGTGGGGGAGGGGAGGTCTAAGTTGTTTTTCAAAGAACCTATACCAATGGTTTTTTCAAAAACTATTGGTATACCATTGAGTATAATAATGGTTTATAGAAAACATTTTTATAGACTGAAATATAACATTGTTTAAAAAAAAATAGAATATGATTTTGGTAAGGACTCTATACCTATTTTTCATGAAAATTAATTATATAAGGGAATGATAATTGAATAAAATTCTAGTAGTGCTTGGGAATAACATTCTTATATATCTTGATTATAAAAATATTCTCATATTATAAACACTTATGATCATTGATTATTTTATTGCATAAGTTAAACCTGACTAATAGTCTTAGCTTACCAATTTCATATGATTATATTCTACTGAGTTATGAAGATGAGTTTCATCTATGATAATTCAATAAGGGAGTATAATGTGGTTAAATTATTGAGTAGTGTTCATATGTTATTTTTAAAAAATCCTATGTAACATATCCTCAAAGATATTAAACCAAAATTTTTTTATGTTGTGTTAGATTATTATGAAATGTAATACTAATGAGAAATTTGAGTTAGATTATCATAGATAATATTACCTAGTATCATATTGTATTTTTTAAATAAAATAATTTTCTAGCACTGGACTTGGTAGTGTGGGTTTTAGGCACCTAAGTAAGAATTAGATAAGTGGAAATTTATTTTTTTGGATTAGTTTATTTATTCCATATTTTGATAAGAGATCTATAGTAAAACCCATATGGATGAATCTAAGGGATAAATATATGTATATGATAACATCCTATAATTTTGGTGATATAGATATTTTTTGGTTTCCCTAGAAATTAAATACCTATCTAAATACTATAAGTGGATGTAGAATCTAGAATAGATTTACATAGGAGGTATAACATTGAAAAGGTGGATTGATAATTAACCCGAACATCAGATGGTGTACCACAAAGAGGCATAACTACACACCTAGTTATATTCTATTAGGAAATATGATATGGTTAATTGGTATTATATCTATTTTACCATTATAAAGGATTTGAGAAGTAATTTTAATAATTATGATAGAAACATAAAATGTAAAATAAGATTGGATATATCAGATTGAACTAAGAGTGTAAAAGGATAAACTGAATGTATCAGATTTCAAAAATATAGGTTCCATAATAAAATGAATTTTTTATAATGTTTTCCATATTTACATTTTGAATATTATTATAACCTTTTTTCATTTTGGTATTTGGTTGAATAATTATCATGAAAATGATTATGGTCAAGGTATGTTTCAAGAAAACACTATTTCTTATAAACAAATAAATAAAAATGCAATGGTTGTGAATATCATTATATTCTTATTATGTTTTTAAATTCTAGTTTCCATGTATTACCTTAAAAATAGAGGTTTATAGATTAATTGAAATTAAATATTTATAATTTTACATATTTTAATAATTTATTATATTTATTAATGATATTATGTAATGTTAAAAAATTTGTGAGGATTATTTAAAACATTTATGGGTATTTCATTCAATGTTTTTGTAAATTTATTTCAAACAGATATTAAACAGTACCAATAATATTGAAAATTTATTATGTGAAAGGTTTATATTTTTTGGGATAACTATTTAAGAACCTATTATTGATGGATATATAACTCCAAGGTTTAATACAAACTTGATATTGAGAAAATAAATCATTGATATATTTTGAAATTTTTTTCTAGATAGTACGGGTGATATTTGGAGTGATAATTGATTCACGATATTTTTAGTGATATTAACATTTCATGATTATGATATATTTTGAATACTGTTTGAGAATTTTAAATATTTTTTAATACCACTTGATGGTTAAGGATAATATTAATTTTTTCAAGAACATATGGATTCATTATCCTTTAATCTATTATAGATTCAATTGATTTTAGGAAATTTATATTTTAGAGAATCTATGCTTAAGGTCTATTCAAAAATTGAATATATTATTTAATAAAAGTTTAATGTTATTTGAGAATACATACATATCTTAATAATGACTAAGAGAATATTGTAGATTTAAAATTAGGATTTATATCTCATATGACAAATATCTTAAAAATTCAAACACTCTTTCATTAGTGATTAATAATTAAAATTTCAAGAAGATGAATTTTTAAGGGGGTAGAATTTATGGACCCTATTTTTTTGGATCATATAAAATAATACTATCTTTGATATAATTCTCAATATGAAACACTGAAATATATAGATACATGAAATATTTATTAGTAAAAAAATTAATAAGAATAAAACCTATAGTAAATAAAAATATATTATTATTAATTATAAAATTTAAACATAATATGATAAGAACACTTAATATTTTAAAAATATATTTTTAAAAATAATATTATATTTCATTATATATATTGAGATTACATTAAAATGAAACATTTATTAAATTTATAATTTTAATTTTAAAAATTATCATAATTTTTTAATTCAATATAGAAAAATTACTTTATGGTGAATTTTTTATATTTTTAACAAAATAATAAATATTTCAGTGAATAAATGAAAAGTAATATTTTTCTAAATTCATCACTTAATTGATTAAATTAATAATAAAACAAAATTTATCCAGATTAAATAAAACATTATATATATTTATAAAGGAAGACATATCATTTAAAAAAATATGTTGAATTTGTAAAAAACATGTGTATCATTCTAGAAGCATAAATATCATTTTACAGTAAATATATTTCTTATTCACATATAATATAAATTATTTTTCATCTCTTGTACAAATTCAATCTATAAAAATGGGTTTTATATTTCATTTTAACATGATCATATTATATAATAATGTAAATTTAATTCCTGGTTATAAAGTTATGATTAATAAGATCAATGTTAATGAAGATGCTAAAGATATAATTGGTATTATAAAATAATTTTTTTAATAAATATCATGTAATTTTTATATAATAAAATTAATTAAAATCACATACAAAAAAATATAATATAACCTTTATTCAAATACACAAATATAATGTCACTCTTCCATTTTTAAATCATTAGTAATTAAGAATAATAATACCTAATGTTAAAAACCACAAATCATATGTAAAATATATATATTAAATGTATAAAGTAAAAAATTAATTTAATAATATGTAGAATTTAAATATTATTAATTAGACGAGTAATTTTGGTTCAAATCAATTAAAACGTTTTAGAGGGGTTATTGGAAATTTTTTAATGAACCATATATTATATAGTTTAAAACTAGTTAACTAGGCAGAAATGAAAATATTAAAAAAAAACATAAGGCTAAATTACTTGAATCATGTTTAAAACATGTTTTAATGTTGAACATATAAGATTTATCAACCTTATCCTACCCCATACAATATTATTTCTTTATTTGTGAGCATTTGAACTTGAATAGTTTCATCCCATTATTGAAAACATTTTTTGTTCACAAATGTTACCTTTTCTTTAATTATAAAAGGAAAAAGCTTCAACCACTTCACTACACACCCATTCTGTAAAAATATTCCTAAAAATATTAATTTTTTTCTGCTTATAGTAACCTCGGTTTTGGATACATAACCATATCCGCATGTCTTTTATGTAAAAATGATGTTTTATTGAAATGGTGTGGATTTGAATGGGTTTAATGAATAAATTATGTTGTTTCCATAAAGGAGGATGTTTCTATAGAATATGGTATTTATATTTTAGGGTATTTCTATAATGGGAAGTTTCCATAAAATAGGGTATTTCTATACATAAAACTGTTACCATAAAATGGTTGTTTCAAAAAAAGGGGGTGTTTCCATTAAAAATGTGTTTCCATAATAATGGTAAGGGTGATGGATGGGAGTGAGTGTAGGTACAAGGTTGGAGTTTTGATACTAAAATTATGGTTTCACGGTTTGTGCATGGTTGGCTTAAACCTTGCGATCAAATCGTGCGCAGAGGTCAAAACTAGATCCTATTTTCTAGGAACTTGCTCATTTTTTCTATAATTATTTATTTCTACCTTCAAAACGCCAAAATTTTTATATTTCTCTCTATATGTTTGGATAAAATTTCCCACATGATTTGGATCCATCCTAGAGCACTCCATTAGTGATTTCAATCCTGATTCACATGGTATGTGCCCGATCTTTATCAGTTTTTTCTTGTTTTCTTATAGTTCCTTCTTCTATATTCTTTTTTTCATTGATACACACCTATTGTGGATATATATAATATTTTTAACCTCAAATAAATAAATATCTATAATTTTTATGGATAGTGGATGAGATCTAATCCATTTCTTATAATTTTGATCAGATTCTCTAGGTATATCACCGTTCTTTCCCATTTTGTCACATTTTCTTAGATCGTCTTAGATCTAATTCTATGATCCCCTATAATTATAAGATACAAACCGATCATGGGTAGATATACATTTTTTTAATGCCATATAATTCAATATTTAATTGTAATCTCTCTAGGAGAATAGACCTAAGGTCGTTCTTAGAGAATCGACCTAGATTCTTTTGTGTTATTTGTCCGTTGTCGAGTTTTATCCAAACCTTTATGGTAGGTGGTTTCACACACATCTTGTATGGATAGAATTTATTTTATTAGATTCATATTTTTTAAATTGGATAACATTGATAGTGAAATATTTTTTTGATACATGGAATAAATCACTTATTGATAATTTATCCTCTTTGGTAGATATATAAAATCTTTTAAATTATTGTGAAAATTATTTTAGTATCATGAATTAAAATGGTTATTTTAAAGGTGGATTTATTAGGACATATAAATGGTTTAATTTAGAAGTTTTTTTCAATAAAAATACATTTTTTGAAATGATTTGAAATTATAAAGGTTTTAATGAAAAACAGTTTTCAACAAAAAGGCAATTTTTTTGAAATGGTTGGGTTTGCCTAATCTTTGGGAATATGTGGTGGGTGTTCATGTTGCATATATGGGTATTGGTTGAAGTATGACATTTTCATGGTTCCAAAGGGTTAATCTCACTTGGGAAACAATTACATTGTGACGACATGGTAGATCGATGAGAAACCAATCATGAGTATGGAACTGTCAAAACGTATCATGCATTGTTAGTTTCATGGGTGTGTAGAATGGTTCAACTATACCGAAAATGATATTGAGAAATTATTTTGAAGAATTGTTATTTTTTTATGAAATATTACATTTCGGTATTTTTTTAATCTCACTTGGGCACTTTTCTTGCAAATAGTTTTGGAACTTGTTTATATTTAGTTTTAAACTCTTTTGGAAATTTTTTTTGTATGAAAAAATTTATAATAATTTCAATAACCATTATATCCTTGTGGTGAGTGTATTGAAGTCATTGGTTATATCCACCTGATATTTATACTCCCCCCTTCTTTGGAACTTTTGCGATTTGTCATATATTATCTTCTGAGACAGGGGAAAACGTTATGTTTCACATGTTCTTAGCACAACTACATTATTCCAAGGCTGTATAGTGATCTTTGAGCATGGGGCATGTAGTTTATGGTGTCTTGTGGATTTCTTGGAGTCTTTAGTTGGTTTATACTATTTAATTTATTTTTTTAGTATTCCACTATTGTATACTTTGGAGTGGTTTTGATATTAATAATGTAGTTGAGATGTCTTTCTTTTATTCACGCATCATATAGTGAGTTGTTCAGTTAAGGGGTGATTGGTTAATAGATTTATAATTAAAGAGTAAATCATACCATATATTTATTGAAACCCTTCAGAATTTATTTCCAGCCTTTTTCATATTGGAGATGTCATAAAAGGTCTATTAAGGACTCATTGTATTCTCAAGATAATGAGTATTCGTAGGTCATTACAAATTGTATCAGCTTGTTTAGTCCTTGCCTAAAGAGTAGTAATCATTGTTCATCATTTTGGATTTTAAATTACTTCTTTTATATTCATAGGATTGGAATTGTAGAAATGTATAGGATTTTCAGAACATGAAATGTATAGTATAAAAGGATGTAACTTACCATTTTATGCTGAACTTCACATTACCATGGAGCTGATTACATAAGTGTTTTGGATATATATTGAGGATTTGGAAATATAATTTTCATTGGTTTAGCTAATGAGATGAAAATTACATGCATTTTATAGGAATGAATTCCCAGTAGGATTGATTATTTCATTTGGAGTAATGATTTATGATTTTGTTAAAACATTTAACTTTTCAAAAAATACAGAATATGTTTTCAAATGAAAGGCTTAGAAAAGGGATTGATTATTGTATTTGGAAAATGTGTTTATTTTTAAAATAAATACTAGTTTTTCAAAAATAGTTGAACATGGGAAAATACTTTTTTGGAAAAAAATGTTCTGACAGTTGATGTCTTAGAATCTAAAATTCTAAGTAATCAATTTCTAGAGAGTATGACTTATAGTGATTGTTGTTGGTTTAGAAAATTTCACCCTATTGGAATCATAGGAACCATTCAGAAGAAGATTTTGAGAATTTGGTTACACTTGAGACATAGGTTAACAAATAGTTGGTCCAAATCATCAATTTGGATTTTCAAACCATTGAGTTGGGACTGCAACCAAATACTCTATTTATGAAATATTTCACTGCTAAAAATATAATTGGAGGAAATATGGTTTTCCCCACTATAGGATATGATAACTCTATAACTATGATGTAGAATAAGTGTCACACCTATTCATGATGTTTAAAAATTTAAATGATTCCTTCTGTGATAGCAGTCCATACTCTTCTTAGTGAATATGGATTTTGAGCCTTCATGTATAGAGCTTGTTCAATAATTGTTGATGGAATGATCTAAAGTGTGACCACTCAATGTTGGACATGGATGGCTATAATGTAAAACTTATTATGGATTCATTGAAAACGTTTAAGGATCACATTGACTATTATAGTAGAACATACAGTTTCACAAATGAGTACATAATCAATCATCTCTTTAGGGGAGAGAGTGATGTAAATAAAGGTGCAATGATCTTGATGGCATCCACAGTGGGAACGATCTCTTACCAATTGACGATGTTGACTTTTGAATTAATAGAATAGAATGAGGATGCCAGTTTTTCAATTGTTGAGGATCAATTTCTAGAATTCATTCATGAGGACATCTTAGGGTTACCACCTATAGGGAATGTGGATCTAACAATTGATCTCCTCTCAAGGACCACTCATATTTCCCTTATTTCATATAGTATGGAACCAAAATAGTTAAGGGAACTATATGTGATGATTTAGGAGTAAGAAAGAAATGGTTTTATTTGTCCATGTATGTCTCCATGGGAGCACTAGTCTTGTTCGTGAAGAAAAGAGATGAGATTCATCAACAGTGCATTGATTATCTCCAGAAAAACCATGTTACGATAATGAATCAGTGTCCACTAACATGAATTAAAGATCTATTTGATCAATTGAGGCGAGCTTAGTAATTCTCAAAGATTGAATTCTGATCAGGGTATCATTAATTTTATGTTTGGAAGTAAGATATTCCAATGTTATATTTCAGATGAATATATGGCCATTAAAAATATGAATTCATTCCTTATGGTCTACTGAATGCCCCAACGGTCTTCAATGTATTAATGAATGAGAAATTTTAGCAATATATGAACAGTCACTATTGTGTTTTTTATTACATCTTGGTGTATTCAATGAAAAGGTATGAACATGATAAACACTTATCAACAGTGTTGGGAATCTTGAGAGGTCATCATTTGAATGCCAAACTGTCAAAGTTTGATTTTTAGATACATGAGGTATTCTTTCTTGGTCATGTGATTTATGAACAATGTGTTTTAGTGGACACTAAAAAGATAGAGGATGTTATCTCCTTATATCCACCAAATAATGCATTTGAGTTACAATGTTTTCTTGTTCTAGCTAGTTACTATGGATGCTTTTTGTGTGACTTATAATGACTGAACTCACCAATTACAGCTTTGATAATGAAGAATGATACAATACAATGGATATAGGAATGCAATAAATCCAGCAAGGAGATGAAGGTTTTTCTTATATCAGTAACTATCCTGACTTTTCCATAACCAGGATAGGTGTATGTGGTGTACTTTCATTCTACAGTATAAGGTTTAGGTTGTTTTTACATGAATTTAGACAATGTTGTGGATTATGGTTCCAGGTAGTTGATAGCGCCTGAGAAGAATTACCCAACACATGAATTGGATCTAGCTGCAGTTATCCATGCCCTGAAGACTTAGCACTATTATCTCTTTGGGAAAAAATTCACGCTGTTCACAAATCATAAGAGTTTGAAACACATTTTCTCAAAATGATGTTTAAATATAAGTCAAAGGAGATTGATGGAGTATCTCGAGATGTTTGACTTTGAATTGATGTATACACTGGGAGATAGAAATTCAGTGGTAGGCACATTAAGCCGAAAGTCATATAATCTGTTGAAAATGGAGGATTTAGATGAATTGTTGTTAATGATGGTCCTAAACGACATGCATGTTGAATGTGAAGTCCAAGGTGATGTTTGGGTTTTCTTTTTTGCTACTATAGATCCTGATTTTGTCAATAAGGTTAAAGAGGCACCACGATATGATATAGAATGCCTGGTAATGAGTTCAAAACTCAATGGTGGGGAGAATATTGTGGTATGGAAACAAGACGGTAATGTATTTTTATGGATTAATGATCAGATCATCGTACCAATATCTTTCTTAGAACAACTACTTCATGTGTATCACTGTTCGAGATCAGTTCTTACGTCCGGGTACACATAAGATGTATAAGGAGTTGAATGCACAATTTTGGTGAAGTGGCATGAAAAGGATTGCGGCTTAGTTCATTTTAAAGTTCTCAACATATCAAGAAGTTGTGGTAGAGCATCAGAGACCAGTTGGTATATTGAAATATTTGCCTATCTCAGCATGAAAATGGTATCATATAGGTATGGGGTTTGTTACAGGACTCCCATGAATGGTTTGGAAACACGATTCCATATGAGTTATAGTGGATCACTATATCATGTAGGCCCATTTCAACCATATTACTGAAACTCATATGGTGGTGGATTTATCAGATGATACCAGCATTGGAAGACATGTTGTGATCATATGTAATGGATTTTTTCGGCTCATGGGAGGATCATCTTTCTTAGTGGAGTTATCATATAATAACATATATCAATACTCGATATATATGATCTAGTTTGATTCATTATATGAGCATTATTTTTGTTCTCCACTATACTGAGTGGAACTAGGTGAAACATCTTTAGTGGGTCCTAGCCTTGTCCCAGAAATAATAGAGAAGATTCAGTTGATTAGAAGGATAATGGAGACGGTGTAGATTTGTCAGAAATCTTATACAGACCATCATCGATGGTTGTTGTCCATTGTAGTGGGTGAACAAGTGTTCTTAAAAATTTATCCTAGACACATACATTGTCATTTTGGGAATAATGGAATGTTATATCCTCGATATATAATCCCTTTTTATATACTATAACAAGTTATATAGGTGGCATGCCGGTTGGCACTACCACCACAGTTCAGTTCGGTGCACAATGTGTTCTACATATCTCAATTGTAGAAGTATCATCCTGATCTAGACCATGTGATCCGATAGGATCACATATAACTATATCTCAATTCATAATTAGTACATATCTTGGTGTGGATTTTGTATAGGAAAAATAAAGTCTTTCATGTGAAAATCATCAGCCCAATGTAGGTCTTATGGAAAAATTGTCAAATTCTGAAAGAGACTTATGATCATGAGAAGGAAATTAAAGAGTAGTGTATGGAACTCTTTCTAGGTAGGTATGGTTTTATACATTCCAAGGATGGAAATTCAAATTATGGGGAGAATTTATTACCCCTGGTTTTAGGAACATAACCCTTTCATCATTTTTATGTAAAAGGGCATTTTATTGAAATTGTGTGGCTTAGAATAGATTTGATGAATAAAGGAGGGTGTTTCTATAAATTATTTTGTTTCTATAAAGTGGTTGTTTCCATTAAATAATTTTTTCCATAAAATGTGATGTTTCCATAAAATAGGGTGTTTTTATAAAATAGGGTGTTTCCATAAAAGAAGGTGTTTCCATAAATGTGGTTGTTTCCAAAAAGGGGGTGTTTTCCAAAAAAGGTGTTTTTATAAAAAGGGTAAGGGTGATGGATGGGAGAGTTTGGGTATAATTTGAAGGACTTTTGGAACCAAAATGATGGTCATACAGTCTATGCACGGTTGGCCCAAACTGTGCGGTCAAACTGAGCACAAAGGTCAAAAAAATATCCAATTTTCCAGGGAATTGATGGTTTTTGTTCTAATTAAATATTTTTGCTTCAAAATTAAAATAATTATATATTTCTCTCCCAATAAGGTTGTAGAACCTTTCCCTCATGACTTGGATCCAACCTGAGGCCCTCCCTTATTGATTTCAATCCTGATTCTCACAGTATGTGAATGAGCTTCATCGTTTTTATCACATTTTCTTAGATCTCCTTATTATCGCTTATGTTTTAATAGATATAAACCTAATTTGGGTAGATATTATATTTTAAACATAAAATAAATCATTATCTTGTTTTTTTCTTGATAGTGGATGAGATCTAAGTCGTTTCTTAAAATCCTGATTAGATTCTTGAGGTACGTCACTATTCTTTCCCGTTTTGTCCCTTATTTAGAGATATTGTTAGATCTACTTCTATGATACTATTTATATCTCATATATTCACCTATAATGGATATATATATGTTTTATTATTTCCAAATAATTCACTATTGAGTCATGATATTGATAGGATAAGAGATCTAAGGCAGTTCTTAGAGAATCAACTCGACTTCTTGGGTGTTATTTGCCCATTGTCATGTTTCGTCAAAACCATCCATGTAGGTGGATTCACTATCGTCTCCTTTTTTTTATAATTTATTGGATTATTTTCAAATTTATTAAATTTGATACTGTTGATTTTTAAATCCTATTTTTATACATGGAATAAATCTCTTTTTTGGTGATTTATCATTTTTGGTAGATTTGTGAAATCGTTATAAATTATTGTCCAAATTGTTTTAGATTCATGAATATAAAATGGTGATATTAAATGGTGGATATTATATAATATATAAAAAGTTTCATTGGGCAGTTTTTTCCAAAAAAAGTCATTTTATTGAAATGAGTTTCCATTATAATGGTTTTAAGGAAAAATAGTTTTCAATAAAAAGATGATTTTATTGAAAGGGTTGTTTTGGTATGATCTATGGGAATTTATGGTGTGTGTTAATTTTTGATATAAGTTTCCTGGTTGAAATATAAACTTGTTCTCAGTTTATAAGGGTTAATAGAACATGGGAAATAATTACCTTATGCCGACTTGGTAGATCAACAAGAAACAACTCATGAGTATGGAACTATGATAATTTAGCATGCATGGTTGGTTGCATGGGTGTGTGGAATCATTCAGGTATGAAAAAATTATATTGAGAACTGATTTGAATCATCTTTAGTTTTTTATGAAATATTATCTTGTTGGAAAATTGGTTTTAATTTCACTTGTACACTTTTGTTGCAAACAGTTTTGGAACTTGCTTATATTTAGTTTTAAATTGTTTTGGAAAATTGTTCTGTATAATCTATTTTATAATAATGTTGCTAACTATTATATCCTAGTGTCATAATATGGGAAGTCATTAGGGATATCCTTCTGAGTTTTATACTCACACCTTCATTGTAACTTTGGTGATTTTTTAGATATTAACATCCAGAACAGGGGATGAGGTAACTTTTCATATGTTTCTAGCAAAACATTGTGATGCTCGAGAAGTTGGTGATCTTGGAGAATGGGGAAGATAGTTCTTGGGACATTTGGTCTTCTTGAAGTCATTAGTTTGTTTCTTCTATTTACTTTAATATTTTTTGAGTCTTCTGTTGATGCATAGTTTGGAGTGGTTTTGATATGAATAATGCAGTGGAGATGACTTGTTTTTATTCATACATACTCTGAATGGCCCGAAGGCCTTATTTTTATATATTTTATTATAGATAATCCCCCTTTTAAGGTGTCCCCCACATTTATTGAAACACTTTGGAATTTATTTATAGCCTTTAATGTGTTGGGCATGTCTCCTAAGGGCTAGTAATGATTCATTGTATTCTCAAGCCAATGAGAATAAGATAGTACTTACACTGATCATACACAATTATAATTTTATAATACATTTGTCTCAATATGCTATCCCATTCCCTTTATTGTCAACAAAACATTGAATAGAATGTTGATGTCGTTATTGTATGTATCACATACTTCTTACCATTTCTTCATAATATTTGTCACAAATCGTCCCCTGGGGCCCATTTAGTGAGTACCCCAAGCCCGCCTCCTGAAGGCTAGGGCATGTCGACTAGCGTCGTAGGCGTAAACCTGCAAATGGGAGGCATTCTACCAGATACCTGTACGCACACGCAAAGACAACCAAGTACCAACTCACTAAAAAAGATATAGTATACCACTTAGAGGAAACTGAGTACGGTCATAGCTGAAAGTAAGTGGGCAAGAATACAAACCCCCCAAAAAAGTACTGATAGCACTAAAGTACAAGAATGTTCTAATGACCATCCACAAAAAACCCCACCTAATCATAGTCGTACTATAGCTATAAGAAGCCGTGGGAGTACGTATCATCTTTTGGATCCCACATTGGCCCTCCTGGTCCAATACCACAAAATTCATCGTCGAAGCATCGATCGACTGCATGGGACACGACACACATGTGGGCAAGGCCCGTGCTGGGGGTGAGTAACACTGAACCCAGTAAGGAACCCTAAAACAACAAGGAAATACCACACAAAAATCTAGAAGTATAGAAGAAATAAAAAGTACAAAATACAAGTCAGATCACACCAGGAATCACTTTAGGTCAAGGATAGAAGAATCATCAATCATGTCGTCGATATCCTCGACTACTGTAGAACTCCTCCTATGATAAGCATCATGGGACTACCGAGTCACATAGAGGCACTTCCCATTAACCTTGTAATGTTGTGGTACTCATCCCTGATGGTACTATGGTCATGCTAGGTCATACAGAGCCGCTTCCCACCATGGGCCTGCTGGGTCACACAGAGCTGCTTCCCACTAACCGCGGACTACTGTGGTACTCATCCCTAATTAGTACCATTGGCATGCCGGGTCACATAGAGCCGCTTCCCACAGTAAGCATGCTGGGTCACACAGAGACACTTCCCACCTTGGCCGGACAAAGGTATGCATCCTTGAAGGGTACCGTGGGCATTCTGGATCACACATAGCCGATTCCCACTTGGCCAGTCATCAAGTCACAAGGAGTCCAAGGTCAATAGTCTCCAGGTAACAGTCATCCATAGGGTTCCGCACATAGTCTACTTGCGAGAACCTCTCCTCAATCCCCTTTCCAAATCTTAATATACATGGAAGTCACCATAATGTATTCCAAAAGATCCGTCTCCTCAAGATAATCCCAATGCCGCAAATGGCTCGTCAATTGGATGCACAATTTGTAAAATACGGGAATTTTAGTGCTGATGGCCTGGTTCGATTCGGGTTTGATCAAACCTGACCATTCCCCAACATTATTCTAAACTCAAGTGAAGTATCTCAAAAGGACCACCTTGTCCTAAGGATCCTGATGCCGAAAACATTTCATCAAATAGACGTCCAATTTAGGTGTTTGGGCCCGTTTTTTGTAACTGGTCAGTACTGGGTCTGGGTCCGGTCCGCCCCGGTCGGACCAACCCAAACCAATTCGACATGGGCCAAACCGGGTCAACACAGCCCGTTGAGCCAACCTGGGTCAACATGGCCCAATGGGCTAGGTCCGAACCGATAGGGCCGCGGGTCACCCTTCTGGGCTGGCCCAGTGGTTCCACCCGCCTGGCGGCGCGTCCGATTAAGGCTGATGTGGCATAGAGCCGCATCAGTGGGAAACCTATGGGGGGGGGGGGGTTGAACCAATGCAACACCATGTGGCATTACAGGTCCCTCCGTGTCGCGGTCGATGGGTCACGACTTCCCCATCGGGCGCACCGTTGGCGCGTGCCCCGTCCTCCGGCCACCGGTCGAACCGGCAACCCCTGCCTCCACCACAGCCAATCCTGGCTGTGGCCCTGCTGCCGTGTGGGAGCGCCTCCCGGGGCGCACCCCACCCCTATTCCACCATCGACCCAGTAATCAGCTAGATCTTCTTCCAGGCACATGGCTAGCGCCGCCGCATGCCACGGCCATGCCAACGTGCACCGTCGCCGGCAGTTGGATGTTTGTCGAGCTTTCAATCACGCTCTGGTGGCCCGTTTCTTGCATCGTCTATGCATGTGGCCTCCAAGGATTGTGTTATCCACTACATAATTCCCTGATCCAGCTTGATGTCTATTTCATATTGGGCGATCACAATCAATGCACAAGAGGAGGGGCTCGGGCCTTGTTCGTGTCGGCTCACGCCCTCTCTGTTAAAGATAAATCTGGGGGTTTTGGGGAAAAGTTGTTCAACTGGATTTCATGCCTTAATTTAAATCCTGATACTAATAGAAAAAAAATACCCTCCCACATATATATCAAATAATGAATCATCTTGTTCATAATTTGATCCATTCATATCATTTTAGAAATGAATTGTGGGGAAAACAAAATAATCAACACCTCCCCTACCATGAAAAACTGACGGAGATCATCCACGCCTAAAGAAGTCTCAATGTTCTTCATTCCCGCAAAATGATTCCAATGATGCCACTCATACATCATTCTTCGGTTCGGGGTTTCGGTGTCGCTTGTCAATGCTCAGCAGAACCGTCTCCATCCTTCAAGGGCTTGGCATCTTGGCACTCCTTCAATACTTTATTTCTTGGAGAAGCTGTGTCGATACCTTCCCCCAAGATCCATATAAATAGGAGAGGGGAGGGTATATAACGATGTTGGGAATTAATGGGACCTCATTAAATAGGAAGCTTCCTGATTTCCCCAACATTGTTGTTTCTTAGATTGGAGGGCCAAGCCATTCAATGGATTGACACATCGCTGGTCCCACCTCCACTTGTCCGTTAGAGGATAAGTTAGAAACAAAAAATAATAATAAAGTTATTTTATTTTATTTCTTTTAAAAAGTACAAAACATATCTTTTTATCCATACCTAATACGGTCAAAGAAAATCCTTTCATAAGAGAATCATGGCGCTGTGGATTCAACAATACCCTCATAATTCTAATATGATCATCAGGTCCAAAGTTAGAAAATGCCGCTCGAGCGTTAACTGAACATACCATAAAAAAAATTCAAAAATAAATTTTGGACACACTGGGCCTTGAATCATGTGCCATCAATTTTCACAGACTCATAATAATTCTATATAATTAAAAAAAAATTCATGGAAAATACAGGTGTTTACATTCTACCCACCTTAGGGATTTTCGTCCCAGATATCCACAACATAGACTAAGAAAACAAATGGGGGTACTGGAAATGAATATGATCCTCCCACTCCCATGTGCTCTCCTAGAGTTTCTTGTGCTGCCAGTGAACGCACACTAGAGGTATTGATATCCAATGAAGGACTCTTTCTTATCGATCCTCAATCTCCACTAGAACCTCTATAAACATCACCCCATCATCGAAGTCCTGCTAGACATGGTCGATGATGTGATGTGGTTCATGCACGTACCTCCACATTTGGGATACGTGGAAGATGTTGTGAACCCTATCCAACTGTGGTGGTAGTTCCAAGTGGTATGCTACCTCGCCAATCCTCCGAAGTATCTGAAATGGTCCGATAAACCTCGATGATAACATGCCGCCTCAGCCCATATCCCCCATCGAGGG
Source organism: Viscum album (assembly GCA_963277665.1). NCBI lineage: Eukaryota > Viridiplantae > Streptophyta > Magnoliopsida > Santalales > Viscaceae > Viscum > Viscum album. The sequence goes on from OY728143.1 coordinate 328,834,015, forward strand.
TAGACTCACAAGAATATGTGGTCCCCCTCCTAGAACTCCAATGGTATCTGTCTCTTGTCAGCATAAGACTTCTGCCTACTCTATTCAGTCTTCATCCACTCCTGGATGATGTACACCTTCTCAGTGGTAGCCCATACCAACTCAGGACCCATAAGTGATGACTCCTCTGGGTCTGTCTAGCATAGAGGTGATCTTCAAGGTCAACCGTACAAGGCCTCAAATGGTTCCATACAGTTGGTGGAGTGATAACTATTGTTGTCTGTGAACTCCACCAAGGGAAAGTGATCCTCCCAACTATGGCCAAAATCTACAACATAAGCACGAATCATATACTCTAGTGTTTGAATGGTCCACTCCGTTTGACCATCCATATGAGAATGGAAGGCGGTGCTCAAACATAGTCAAGTCCCAAACAACTCCTGTAATCCCTTACACAACCGAGAAGTAAAATTTTCATCACAGTCAGAGACAATCATAAATGGATCCCCATGGAGTCGCACAATCTCCTATACATAGAGGCATCCCAAGTACTATATTGATCCCTACTCTCTGATAGGTATAAAGTGGGACGACTTGGTGAGTCAGTCAACAATCACCCAGATGGAATCCTGTCCCATGTATGTACGTGGAATCCCTATCATAAAGTCCATGGATATTCCATAACACTTCTACTCTGGCACCTCTTGTGGCTGAGTTAAGTCTACTAGAACCTGGTGCTCGGCCTTTACTTTCTGACAAGTGAGGCATCGAGAAAAAAACTTTGCCACTGATTTCTTCATCTCTGGCCACCAGTGCTGATGCCAGAGGTCTTAGTACATCTTTCCCACCCCATGATGTACCGCCATAGGGGACATATGGAAATACCACAACAGATCCTCCCATAAGGACACAAGTACCATGGTACATCCTCTGAAGAAGATAACGTGCTCCTCACCTTCAGAAAATCCATCAGCTGCCTGTCCTATGGATATCATGGCATGTCGATCCTCAAAGTCAATGTACCCAAGCTATGCCTCCCTGAATCATTAATGGATTGGGGGAGTGACTATCAAAGACTATAGGTATGCTGCACCATCCCTATGTACGAAGGATATTTGCATCATGACTAGCTGCTCTATAACCTCACTCAGAAACTGTATGCCAGACCTCCTGTTGAGTGTATATGCTACCATGTTCCCCTTATTAGGAGTATATAATATATCTATGTCATAGTCCTTGAGGAACTCTAGCCATCACTACTATCCTAGGTTCAGGTCATTCTGAGATAAGATATACCTGAGACTCTTGTGATCAGAGTAGACTGTAAAACGTTCACCCCTCAGGTAATGTCACCATAGCTTTAAGGAGAAGACCACTGCTGCTATCCCCAAGTCATGGGTAGAGTATTTATTCTCATGTTGTCTCAGCTATCATGATCCTTAAGAGATCACTGCTCACTCCTACATCAGGACACACCCATGTCTATTCCATGATGTGTCACAGTAGAATACGTACCCAACACGCTTTCTAGGTAGCCTCAGGATGGCATCAATCATCAGTCTCTACCTCAACTCCTGAAAACTCTACAGACATCTCTCTATCAATTAACTGGAATCATATTTTACTACGTCAATCTAAAGAGATTGTACTAAATTGAATTTAAATAAAATATTTAAATAAATCAAGCAATACATTGTTAATAAATTTGGCTAATAGGGACAGAACAACCTATCTCAAGCTTGTCGATATCAGCGACAAATATAAACAACCAAGTGTAGTTAAATACACCTCCTCACTTACTTATTATCATAAGCATTGTCACACTAACAGTTGACGTTCTTCAAGGGTTCCTAAAACCAATACAAATTATATAATTTCAAAAGGAAATAGAATAACACATGTGATTATATGTTCTTTCTCTTTGGTAATTTTAAAATTATCGATTAAAATATTACATGTGATAGTATTTGATCTCTCATGGATAATTATAAATTATTAATTTAAATTTTAGAAGAAATAATATTTTATCTCTTTTGGATAATTTCCAAATTATAATTTTAAAATTATAATAAGTATCATCTGACAAAACACATGATTATCCCTTGAAAATTTTGATAAACATGTCACGTGATAACTACCTTATAATTATCCATTAAAAATTGACTTACATTATCATGATAGATTCATGAACTTATCCTTAGATAATTCATTATAATTATATTTTGATAACTTTATGAAATTATCAATTGATTATTTTCTTTATTGTAACCTTTATATAATCTTGCACAATTATACACATAAAATTTCAAATAGATATCCTCATATAATTTTGAAAAAATATCATTTGATAAATAATAGAAATTATCATTTTCTTATTTCATTTAATTTTAAATTGATAATCCCATGTGATTATCATTTCATAAAACAATAATTATCATTTGATAATTTTGTGAAATTACATTTTGATAATTATGTGAATTAATCATTCGATTGTTCTTCAAAATTTTCCTTTGATAATTCTGATAATCATGGCATGTGATAATTTCATTAAATTATCATTTAATAATATCTAAAAATTATCTTAGATAATAGAATGTAGTTATTCTTAAAAAAAAAGGTAATTATTGTTTTCAAATTTTAATAATGCATCCTTTAAAAATTCATGAAATTACATGTTAATAATTTTATCTAAATAAATTATCCCTAAAGATAAAATGTGATTATCTATATATATATATATATATAATTTATGTTAAAATTAACTTGTAATAATTTTACCTGAACTACTATAATATAAATTAGGATTAATTATTTGTTTAAGTAAAATAAAATCCCATTTTTCATTAATTTTATGATAATGAATAATTGATAAAAAAATAAACAAATTGAAAAAATAAATCAAACATGGTATGCATCACCTAGAGAGGGATGGAGGAACCACAACCACTTCTCCAACTCTAAGGAAGAATCTTGGATGATCAACGGAGGTGCTCAAAAGTAGTTTTAGTGTCACCCAAATATGATAGGATCATCCAACACTGATTAATCAAATCATTTGGGTATTTCAAAACCCCAATGTTCTGTAACTTTCCTCTATTTGGAAAATGATAAAAAATCCGTGATTCAAATTAAAATTGAATATGAAGTTGTTGATTTCATCCATTTAAGGGGTTTATTATTTTAAATTGTCGTAACGGTCTATAAATTGGGGTTTTGAAAGAATGTGAGCATGATAAATGGAGATGCGATGTATATAGAATGGAGATGAACAGAAAAGTAAATTTTTAATTAATTTAATAATTAAAATATTAAATAAATTAATTTAAAGAGATGATAGACCAAACAGTCATTGCTCTTGAAAGTTATACCTTATATAGGGAGAACACCCTATTCCAAACAGAACAATGGTATTCGATTTCTCAAAGGATTAACCATTTGAGAGATATTCATGATTTATAAATAAAAAATAAGAATAAATAAATAATTAAAATAAAATGGTTATTTTTGAATGTGATGGGTCCAAAGACCCAACCCAAACAAAATTTATACCTCTTCTAGGGTAAACCCCTTATTTAGGACCCATCTATGGTCTCATATTTCCCATACGATTCACTATTTTTGAGATATATAATTATTTTTGTTAAATAACATATTAAATTTTATTTAATAACATTATCTTCTGAGAGAGGAATCCAAATGTCCAGGGTCTTTGAATGTAATACCCCTCTTAAGGTAAACACCATTTTTAGTACAGAGTATTGGTCTAACATTTCTCACAGGATGCACCTTTTTGGAGTTATTCAATTACTTTTTATAAAAAAGATTGTTCTTAATATGATATAATTAATATTTTTATTCAGTCTTCATCGAGACATTGCGGGCCTTGGAATATCACACTAATTTAGTGTCAAACTCTAAAAATATTTAATTGAACATTCCATGATGTTAACATAAATTTAAGTCTCTTAAATAATTTATCCAAATATCATTGATAAAACATTTTTTTCCACAGAAGATATTAATAATTTTATACAAGATAGTTTAGGAATAACTGGAACAATAACAGGATGTTAAAGGCACGAAGTGACACCCTATATCACTAAACATGGTTGTATAAGGACACATCTAGAGTCAGTGTGTGGTATAAAGACATTGATCATGTATTATACACACCCAAACACCATGTGGGGTACAAGACTAGGTACATGACTAGGCATCGCATATGGGGTACTCACTGTGCACTATAAAGACATTCCATGTACTTACCGACTGAGTGGGATTTTCTAAATGAAAATAGAGGTGATTTATGGGTACATTCCCTATACCAAAATTACATGAAATTTAATTTTATATTCATGGTGTTTTTTTATCTTAATCAAATTAGATTAAGAATATTAATTCTGATTATTTTGTATTGAGAATTTTCCACATAGTCTGTGATGGTGTTTATGAGCTATCTAGATTATTTATTTGGGAGATACATTTCAAATGGATTTCTTAAAGGTTTGGATTATGAATTCTCAATAAAGATGGGTTGTGTCTTGTGGGACCAATTTTAGTGTCATGAGATCATTAGTTGTCCTTGATTAAAGATTCCATGTCATTTTTTTGAATTACATTTACCAAAATCCTAAATGATGGGATTTAGTATTATATCTAAGAAAATACTATATTTCTATTTCATATCAAGATAGGTTTTTAGGGGTTTATGATTAGATAATATATTTTAGGATCCAAGATATTATATCTATGAGGATAGGTTCCCAATGTGGGATAGCTATAACAACTCAGCGTCTTTGTGACATTGAGATAGTTATAAGGGACATTTTTGGATGTCCTTATAATAAATGTAATACACGGGGATGGTTTTTTATTACAGAGGCCGACATATTTATTTATACAATGGTCCTCTCCATGAGGTTTTTCTTTTTTTTAATGATATATTATAGGGATTTTTACTTTTGAAGTGATCATAAAGATGGTTGAGAAATCCCATATAGATGTTCTCATGTTACGAGATACCCTTTTAGGCACATTGTTGGTCAAGGATCAATTTTATGATATTAAGAAAACTTGGGGATAATAATCACAATGATATTGAATTGATATTTTGGATGAGATAAAGTAAACAATCATAGGGTATCCTTATATTATTGTGAACATTAGGCCATTTTTAGATCATTTTAGGGTAATGGCCTAAGAGGTTGGGTGCACCATAAGAGTTCATAATAGGATAAAAATTTAAAATATTATCATAAGTATTATGAGAATCCCATGTTTTAGTTTATAGTATATTATTGATACTAGTTAATATTTTTGTATTTTTGGTTTGAGAGTTGGATCAAAAAACATTTTGGTGGCCTTATACTAAGATAATTGAGGCAATTTTTTATCATGAAATTGTTTTAGTAGAGACACATGGGATATCTCATATTGGGTATTATCATTGAGTTTATATATTATTCTATCTTCTATTGGATTTATATAGTTAGGTGGTATTATGAAGATAATAGAAATTTTAAATGAGTTGAGCAATCTAGATTAGAGTTACACAATAAATAAAAGTTACCATCCATATATTTTTAGAACTCATGGATACATTTATGGGACCCTAGAGATAGTGTAAATATATGGCCGGTCAATGTATGGGATCCCTAGGATAGTATATATATAATCCCCATATATGGAGGGACCTATGGGGTATTATACACTATTTGGACATCATTTAGAGCCTGATTTCATTTTTTGATAGTCAGGTCATGAAAGGATCTATAAGGTCTATTGTAGAGTCCTTTCAAATGTTAAAATCATGTTATTGGAGTCTTAATGACTGATAATTTCCTATTATCATTTCAACAAATATGGTTATTCCCTAGAATCTATAATTCATTCCTTTTTATTAAAAAATCATGGATATCATTTGTAGATCTTGAGTATATTCCTAATGTCATATAGAAGGGTGACCTATGGGCTATAAATCATATATCAGATGAAATATATGGGGTTGATTTACCATGAGTGTTAAGATAAACCTATGGTTGATTGTTTTATGTGTTCTTATTTTGAATGAATAATTTTTAATCCTTTTATTTCATTTTTATTTTTTTCTTCAACTAGGATAATAATCTAATGTGTGTATGTAGTTTTAGCTAAAATTGTACTATAGGGTCACAATTATGGGTCAAAAACTATGATTCATTTATCACTCCCTTCATAGGAACCTCAGTGTGCATGCCAACCATATTTTTTACTTTCCTATTGAGCACTAGATATACAATTGATTATGTGGAGGCCCAATGTTTGTTGATCTAATGGGGATGGTCATGTGGAATATAAAAATTAGGTAGGTGAAGATCAAGAGTCATAGAGACATGGTATGTGATTAAAAATAGAATTGTCATTATATCCAAATGTCTTTATCTTTCGTTTATTTATTTTTTATATATTGTTATTCTAGGGGTGACTATTTTTTTCCTACTATGTGTCTATATGAATTTTGGAAACATATCATTCATTATAGTATGTTTTTATTTCAATTTATTTTTTATGTTAACTATTATGTTTTACTATGTGGATTTTTGTTTAGTAAATATAATTTTATATTACACTAACTAAAGGGTATAGTCTGTCCTCTATATTAATTAGATCCTTTAAATATTCAAAAGATTTATGAATAAGGGGAGGCGTTCTTGAATCATTTTGGAAGGACAGATCAGGTGATGTGTTTTGTCTACCTAAGATGGTAATCTACATAATAGTATTATAGGGAGGTTGGTTTATGATTTCGAGAGTCTGTATAAATGTGGTCTTGGAATGTGTCTTAACTTTTGATGGATATCAGACTAGTTTATCATGAATGAATTTTTAAATATGATTTCCATGTTCTTAGGGCATGGGATTACACTTTTTGGTTTTCATATTTTCGATTATGTGATTTTACCTAGTATGATGCACATGATTTGATGACTTATTGTTTATTATTATTATTATTAGACCATGGATCATGTTCGAGTGGATAGTGATGATTCTATATTATGGCCATGTAGTATTCACATACATATATTTATTTATTTTTGCATTCACTATTGATATAGGTCAGTTTTTTAATGTGTTTTAAATTACCTATAAGGTGTGCCACATATAGGTCCACAGTGGAATTATACTCAACCGAAGAGAATTTTTATATTTTCTTCTAATGACAGTTCATGTGAATCTTTTGTATAGATTTTCAATGATGACATAGATGTAGTCCCTTTAACTAGTGATTCATGGAGACCATTTTGGATATTTGGGGGGGGGTATGAGTTTACTGTTAGTGTCTTTATGAGGAAATATATGACTATTTTATGTGTGAATCTGTCTTAAATAGATTTTAGGTTGTGGTTATTCAGAATTAAATTTTTTCATGTTAATTAAAGACAACAGTTCTATCCAGATTTTATCTACTGGGTCTTATACTTGGGACATTTTTATTTCAATCACAAAATGTCTTGGGTGGGTATATTTATTCTTCCATGGTAGGATCATTGAGATATATTATATCTTGGGTGTGGTTAGGCATCATAATTATTGGTGTTATATAATTGAAGCATTAAAAGTTCCCCTGGTCTCGTGGGTGGCTTGATATGCGAGGTTTGGTAAGACACCTAGCCCTATTCATTTTTGGTTTTGTTTGGATAACATGGTGAGTTAATGGTTAGATTCTTCTAGGTATGTCTTAATTACTGAGTTTGGGTGGCCATGTGGTTGACATTGGAATATGGGGGATTCTATAATTTGGAAGAGGGGTGTTTAGGGCATTCTATTTTGTAGACACTTACCCTATATGAGAATCAGGTTTAGTAGTTTTAGGGTTGTTTTTTTTGATTTATTAATACATTAATAATGTTATAAAGAGTCTTGTTGTAGGTTATGCAGTAGATTAATTAAATCCCTAGGTTGGGGAGTGAAGAAAAATGAATTTAATTTCATGAAAATCATTTTAAGCATCTATTTCAGAACATTGATATTCATTACTAGTGATCAAGGAATAAGTGTCAATTGTTTCAGTTTTCAAATAGGCACTCAAGTGTGAGAGATATGGACATGTCTAATAACTGTTTCTATTGATGTTTATAGCATGGGTTGTGTGGCATGTAGTTTTAGAATCATTGGGATGATATAAAAACTCTTATGATATAGAGTATCTAATCAGTCATGGTTGATTTTATTTCATGTTGGGAGAGATTTTCACAACATTATAAGACAATACATTGAAATATTGTGATATCATTGATTATGAAGATTCTTGGAATAAGAGAATGGATACTAGTTATCATCCAAGGATTATTTGGGGTGAGAACCATTTATGGTGGGGAGTTTGTGATGGCCTTCTTCATTATGAGTTGTTGAAAATATGGAGAAATCTGTAGTTTTTTTCCAGTGATATGGTAAGGACTACATTTTATGGCCACTCTATTGGCCCCAAAATAGAAATTTTACTATAGAACTATAGTTTCGTGGAAATTTAATCACTTATAATTTTATGGAATATTTAATATTAAATTAATTAAATATTAATTTACTTATGTGTGTTTTTCAATTATATATTATAAATGGATCATTATATTGATATTTCCATCTATGTGGTAATGTTTGTAATTGGTGGAATTTCCCAGGATAAGCATAAAATCATTCTGGGTGATGGGACTAGGCCGAGAATCCCTTTTCATATCTTTTTCATCTTCCACAATTTTTCTATTTTTTTAATTTCTTTCATAAATCCTTCATTTTCCATTTGCACAGGTTCTCCCCTATGTGTCCCTCAAAACTATGAGATACGAATGAGAGGGATTATGATGCATGACCTAGGGATCTTATACATAGGTAGACAGGTCATCAGTGGGTGTTTGATGTGGATTCAATATCAAGATATAGTGGTTTCTTCTAGAAGAAAATCCTTTTTTTTCATACCAAATAATAGTTGGGTAGTTTTTTAAAGATTCTAAAGCCTTTTGTGGGTTAATGGGGACCATTGAGAGTCAATCAATATGTTTTTGGTAGAAATCATGGGTTTCATGCTATCTTTGGGGGTATTCTATATAGGAAAACCCTTGTAAACTATGTGTAGTTTAGAGAACACACATAATGTGTTTTTACATTCGAGCAAGTTGTGGAAGAAGTTACAACATAGATTAATTTCCTTGTGGAAATTCTATTTAAGGTAGACTTGTGGTGTAGTCCAGGGAAACACCACACACCTCATTTTAGGGAACATTACCAATCATGGAATGTGACTAGAGCATGTTTGAGGTAGATGACCAATGGCTATATACATTAGTTTGATAGACCCTATGTCGGGGTACATGGTTAATTATTGGGATAAACATATTTTATTGGGTACAATCCATGTAATAGGTAGAAACAATTTTCAATTAAGAGAAATATATATAGAGTGAGATGATACCCATGGCTAAAGAATACCATAGGGTTTACACATCGAGCACCAAAAAATCACACAATTTAAATTTCCCACCTTGGTTTATTTTTATTGTTCTTCACCCAAAAATATAATTGTACATTCCAGTTTTCCTTTCCATGATTGTTTTAAATAGATCACGGTGGTGGTATTATTTTAGTGTTTAGAGGAATTATGTTTTCTGTTTTAATTTCAGAATGATTTCTCATGAGGATTTATTCAATGTTAGTATTTATAATCCTCTACTGGGTTAGGTTGTTCAATGCTTGAATTGATTGAGGATTGTGAGATTATTAGTTTTAATCACAAGTGGATTCCAAGTTGTTTTTGTTTGACTCTATTTTATATGGATCTAAAGAGTCTAGATCATGTAGTGTAACTAAATAGATCTTGGCTATAACAAGGATATTAGGAATAGTTTCTTGATATTAAGTAAGTCTAGGTTTGAATACTATTTTTGATTAATTGATTTATTGGATCATTCTAGATGGGTTGACACCATGGGATAGAGATTACAAATTGGTGTCATTTTGATGTTGATACCTGTCTATGGGAACCATTTGGATGCCCATATGGGTGAGGTAGTACCATAGGATGGGTTTCATTCAAGCAAGTAAAAATATTTTTTTTCTTATAGTGGGAACTTATTTGAGGTTTCTATTATTCTAAGGAGCCATAAATTGTTTTCCTCCATCCATAGTGGTCTCAAGGATCATTGAGAATACCCTTGAAGGTGTTATAATGCTAGTAGTTTCTCTTGTGGGTGAGTTGTTTATTAATGATCCATGGGATGTCATTGAGGATTACTTAAGGATGTTTCTCATGCACAAATTGTTATAACTTTTGATATGAGATATAGGAACCCATCATAGGATGAATTTACCTTATTGGGTCTTATTGGTTGTTTTGGGATAGTTTGGTAGGAAATCCCAAAGAGGTTGGGTGTATAAGGGGTATCCCTGGTAGGGATTTTGTTTATGTTGTGACCCTATGGACTATGGGTACCCATTGTTTTTTTTGTGTTAAGAGATGATTAGTGCTTCTTTTCTATCATTTTATATTTTCAGTCCAGGAGTTGGATTGACCAATGTTTAGCTGGCCTTCCACCAATTTTTTCTCATGTGGTTTCATCTTAGTAATTTATTTTAGGAGATAGTTGGGATACTATGGACTTGGAATTGGACACACAATTTTATTCTGTTCTCTCTTACATTTTATTGCTATGGTTTGATGGTTTTAGTAAGATAATTGTTGATTTGGATTAGTGAAACCATTTAGTTGAGAGTTTCATACTATTTAGAAGTAACCTTCCTTTAATTCTAAGCACTCCTGACTAGTTTTTTTGGGATGATAGGGAATGTGTTGTTGTTGTGTCCATAGATGGGTTGAACCTCATGGATAGTGTAATTATACAGACAACAGATGGTGGGACCATTGTGGTGGTGTATAATTTTGGGCCATCATTTAGTGTCTGAATTGATATACATGAATATTTTGAAATGACAAGTTTTCTAGGTTCTAATGTAGTGTTCTTTAACATTTACAGATAGTGATACTAGAATCATAGAACTCAGTAGTTTCATGTTATTATATAGAAGATTAATTCTTTCTCTCAGGTATGTGATTAATTCCATCTTATTTAGAAATCAGGGATATTTTTTTTATATCTAGTGGTTTTCTTGATGCAATGTGTTGGGGTTAGCCATGTTCTATAAATCCATTAGCATGGGATAGATCAGGGATATATTTTCATCAGTTGTCAAACTAGAACCAATATATGGGTGTTTTATTTATATTTGATTAACCCCATTCATTTTTTGTAGTAGGTTATTTCATGCCCACTATTATTATATTTTAGCTAGGCTAAGAATATAATGTGTGATTTCATTTTTTTATGTTTATAGATTATAAATTCACTACTCATTGTGGCATATTATGATTTATTTCTCACCCATATACATGAAAATTAGTTTTTATGTAGATATTGGAAAATATTCTAAAATGGATTTTTTAATTTTTTTTACAAAATGGGATAGGTTTAGGAGTAATTTTAAAAATGGATCCTCAGATGTGTGAACCCCTTTCATGCATCTCCCATCCATGGAATATGTGGGAATGAGGTTCATAAATTCTTTGAGAAGTTGATTAAGGATGCGTGAATGAGGTTTATGCATACTACAAAATCTTTTAATTTCTTAATTTTTAATAATATTTTTGTATTTTTAAAATTTTTACTTTCATTTTTTGTTTTTTTGATTATATATATATATAATATATATAAAAATAAAACAAAAATTTTATGCAGAATTTATCTGCTATTTAATATTCACTAGTACTGCCATTACAACAGTCTAGAGTCTGACAGAAACCCTCATCCAGGGATACCTTTAATAAGAGGGCGAGCCCTAAAAATCATTATGCATTTCTGATTTGGGATTCGTGTTCTCCATTTCATGCGCAGAAAATTCTGCATTTTCAATGTGGGATTATATTTTAAGTACGTTCCAATAAAGGACTAAAATATATAATCTATAAGACCAATATAAATGAAACATAAAAATGCATTAAATATATAATAAATAGTTGAAAATAAAAATAATTTGGTAAAAAATGTTGATGAATAATAATTTATAAACATTCAAAACCAGAAACATGAAACATTGTAATGATTCCTATATCCGAATTTAAAAGCCTATAAAATACAAGCTATAAGACTATTATAAATTAAAACCAAAACATGGATAAAATGTATAAGAAATTTTCGAAAAGAAAATTAATTTCATAAAAAAACCTAATGAAAAATAATTTATAATATTTGAAAACAACCATATTGAATCTTAAAACTATTTCAAGTACATAAATTTTAAAGCCTTTAAAATATAAACTATAAGAAAAATATAAATCAAAATAAAAAAAACGGATTAAACATATAATAAATAGTTAATAATTAATTAATTAATTTTTAATATAATTACAAATTATATAATTATTAGTTAATTAATAATATCAATATTAATTATATAATAATTAATTAGTAAAATAATTATTAATTATATAATAATTAATTAGTAATATAATTATTAATTATATAATTACCAATTATTTAATTCAAAATATAATTATTAAATATATAATAATTATTTATTTAATTAGTAATATAATTATTAATTATATAAAAATTAATTATTCAATTTGTAATATAATCATTAATTATGTAAGAACCTAGATCATCTTTTCAGGTATGTTTTTCCTTTTCTAGAGTTTTTGAGAAAAGAGGAGTTTCTGGAAATTTTTGATGTACACGCCGTGTACTTTATGAGTACATGCCGTGTACTCAGTTACCGAGGGTAGCCATGTGCTGGCCGTGTAGCGGCCTTGTAGATGACCATGTGTGGTGACCTGGAGGCCACCTAAAGCAGAGTTCAGAAACAGAGAGTACATGTTGTGTACTTCAAAAGTACATGCTGTGTATTTTGTTTTTTTTCATTAAACGCACCGGGGTCGTTTCTAATCACCATAATGCTCTTCTTTTAGGTATCGTTTGACCGAGAGCTCCGTACGGCTACAGATCTTTGATGAAACCTCAAGAGTGCATCCATCCTCTGAATTGAACACTGTCTACTGCATTCGAATCACATCAGTGAGTTCTCTCTTCCCCTAGAGCACCATCTTCTGATTTCTCCTCTCTCATGAGATATCATGGGTTGAATGTTTTAGAAATTTCTGTAGATCATCAATGTTCTAAGTATATTGAATCTTTTAGGTTCACTTATATCGATCTCCTAACACCGAGGTAGGTGATTTGTGCCTTTTTGTTGAAAGTCCTTGAGTTTTATGTGCAAAATTTCCCAATACCCATGAAAGGGGTATTGCGCGTTTACCACTTTAGCCCTACTGTTTTCCTGCTATGATTGTATACTTGAGTATACGATAATTGATTGTGAATAAGAATAATTTTTGTGCTTTGGATGTGTTTACCATGTATGTTTTTTCTGTTTTGACCTTTGGGTCTCGTCACCTGTTAGGCTGCTGTTTACATTCCCATGCCTAGTATTGTAGGATGATGTGACTGTTGTTCTGTTATGATGTTATGATATAGAATTCTAGACAAGTAGTTCTTGAGGTTTACCTTGGCCGATACGTGTTTCTACACTTGATTGACTTACATGGGGCCGTTCGAACCTAGTGTATAGAACATAGGGAGAATGAAAGTTAAGGGCTTCTCCAGAGTGTCTTTATAACTTTACGATGCGATAACACAGGGGGAATTGACATTGAGTGCTTCCTCAGAGTGTCTGTAGTTCCTCGACACAGGCCACAGAGGGAATCTGACGTATGTACTTCCCTAGAGCGCCTTTAGTACCGATACGAGACTATAGGGGGAATTAATGGTGAGTGCTTCCCCAGAGAGTCTATACTTTAGTTGAACCAGAGGGGTGAGACTGTGTGTGCTGCCCATAGGGTTGCTTGTACTTGTTTGGTAGGACCAGTGGGGTTAGACTAAGTGTGCTTCCTAGAGGGTTACCTATTGTGTTTTCCTACTTGTTTAGTCATTGCTTGATATTGATATTGTTCATTGTTTATTTTGAGTACCTTCCTGTTTATTATTTCCTATACTTTTACCTTCCATATACTCACAGACAGTTAGGCACAAATCTTGTGGTGGTTTCCTATTGTGTTTCGTCTCACACCCTGTTTGGGCCACACTTTTGGGCCCAAGAAGATTATTTTGTTGCAGGTATAGACGAGGGAAAGTGCCCTTATACTTCAGGTACTTGACATGCTGTGTAGCTAGAGAGCACGAGACCAAGATTAGGCATGATTTGTTATGGAGATGATTACTGTTTTTATTTTTTACTTGGTTTAGTACTGTATTTCATTATTTTTTTGTTTCGCTTCTTTCCTAGACATATGTATCATGCATCATTTTATATATATACGTGCTCTAGTTGTTTCTTTATCAATGTTCCACTGTTAACGTCATTTGGTATTATTACTGCTTCCGCTATTGGATATCTGTTTATATCCACTGTGTACTCTGACAATGAGATAATAGTTTCTCCACTATCACACCCAAGGCCCTCGCTGATAGTCGGTAGCCTTTGGCGTTTGGGGAAATTCTCTTGAGGCCATGTGACTAACCGGGTACGGGGCACCTCTGGGTGACTTCCAGAACCGGTACATTACAAAGTGTTATTAGAGGGATTATTTTCTCTTGATTTACTGTTTGGAGCCTCTATCCAGGTATAGGAAGGAATAGGTACTTGGTAATAAGCTTTGCCCAGGAATAGCTAATCCGTGTATAGGGGAAAGACAGTCTACCTCGTTTATTGCAATTTCTTATGGTTTTCAAGTTTACAGTTGATCTGATTTTCACCGTTGGGTGACTCACATGATTTGTGTTATTATTGTTGATGTTTTTAAGGTTCTATTTCTATCAAAACCCGATGATATGAGGGTATTCCATCTCATTCATCATATAGACACTTTTTATAAATCACATGTCATGAATTCTTGCTATGCCATTTAGGATGCATTAGCTATTGCATGTTGTTGTGATAGATGTTGTGTAGAATATGCATTCTGTTGTGATAGATGCCTGGATACAAATACCTATTGTTTGATAGAGTATTGTTTTTGTAAAGTTTTTATGAATGAATGCCAAACTTTGGTTCTTGAGGTGTTATGGCCCCTCATGGATCACAATTTAGTGTATCATTGACTTGTTTACCTTGTTATAACATGTTTTAGATGCCAATATTTGATTCACGGGGTGTATGTGCCCTCACAGATCAGAATTTGGCACTTTCAATGTTCTTTCCAGTGTTTTTCTAGGTTTCGGAGTTGTTTTTGAGGCTTACTTTCTGAAAAAACCCCAAATACATGCCGTGTAGTTTTGACTACACACCATGTGTTCTTCTGTTCGGGAAGAAACAATTTTTCTTAAGTACACACCGTTTACTCTATGTACACATTGTGTAGTCTCTAACTATGTCAATGACTGTGTGGGCAGAGACACAGGATGGGGAAAGTCTGGTGGGAACACACCATGTATCCGTCCAACACGACGTGTAGTGTTGAACCTGAATCAGCCCGTGTAACTAACTACATAGATGGATAAACGTTAAGTTAAACATGCCGTTCCAGGATGGGACATGCCGTGTAGTTTGACCTAGACACCCAGCTGTGTCATTAACAACACGGTTTGGTGTTATCCTTTCACGTACATGCCATGTACTTTTGGAACATGCCGTGTAGTGTGAGACGTGTGTCAGGATGTGTCACTAACCACATGGGCCCACTGAAGCTTGTCTAGTACACGCTCTTTCTGCTTTGGACACGCCGTGTAGTCTTATCTTAGGAGTATCGTGCAGCTTAACCGTGTAGAAGGACTCAGGTAGGGGAAGAGGACTCAAGTACACACTGTGTGTTAAGACAACACGCCGTGTGTCTGGGGTGTTACACGACCAGTTTAGACAGAAGTATAGGCCCCTGTAAATGACATAAGGGAACACACCGTGTAGGAATTTTACACATCGTGTAGTCATATTTTGTAAAACATGAATTATTTCTTTATCATATTCCCTTATTATGCTTCTAGTTTCAGTCCTTGAGAATCTTGTTCTAAGGGGTGTGTTTGATCTTGCAGAGTCATGCCATCGAGATGTCCTCTGGTTGTATGCTAGTTTCCATGCAGTGATCAGACACTATACATGGTGGATTAGGGACTCCCAGCGGATCCCCCAGTTGTGCCAGCCTTGGAACCAGCCATTGTACTTGAAATAGGTGCTGATGCACAGTTTAGGGAGGGCCTTTTGAGGATGATGTAGACCTTTCAGGGGAAACCACCTCCTACTCCGTTGATGGCTGATTTGACGTGGGTTTTCTAGCAGCAACATCCTCCCACTTTCTCAGGGGAATGAGGGCCTCCAGCTGCAGAGTCATGACTAGAAGCCATGCTGGCGATCTTTGAGCATCTGGAGATTCATCCAGAGTGGAGGGTCAATTTCACTACCTATATTCTTTGGGACTCCACAAAGAGGTGGTGGTATGTGATATCATAGGTAGGATACTAGCAGTTTATGGCGTGGGAGGAGTTTTAGCACATCTTCTATGACTACTTCTATCCATAGACCTTGAGGGCCGATCGAGCCCAAGAGTTTATGAGTCTGGAGCAGGGTACTCTTTTCTATTATTGAGTATTCCTCCCGCTTTACCGATATGCAACGCTTCACACCTATTTTAGGAGGCGATAAGTTATTCATGGTAAGGAAGTTCAAGGATGGTATGAGGCACGACATCATATCGCAGATGAACATCTTCTGGTTAACTTATGCCACTTCTATCATCAACCAGGTGCTGATCACAGAGTGCAATCTGAGGTATTCTGGAGTTATGAGCCATGGCAGCTCAGAATCTGGAGTTAGCATCCCTTCTAATAATAGTAGGAAGCACCGTAGGGAGTCTTTGCATGGTGATCCAAGAAGGTGAGAGAAACCTTCAGATAGCCAGGTGGTATGCTACCAGTGTGGAAGGGCTGGACATACAAGGCTGTAGCACCAGAGAGACCCAGTGGAGTGCTGATCTTGTGGCAAGATGGGTCATCTTCAGTGGTTCTGTCAGATCATCTCACTATAATCTAGTGACATGAGTTCTTCTATGACTACGTGTTTGGGAGAAACACCACCAGTTTCTCACCAGTCAGGAAACTGGAGTTCTTCCGGCCATTCTGGCTGAGGTGGAGGTCATGGCCGTGGTTGTCAGTCACCAGTCATTTAGAGACAGTAGAGTGGATCAACTAAAAGTGGTCAGGTAGGGTCACAGGGCCATGGAGTAGGCCAGATCATTGTAGTGGAGCAGTCCCAGTAGGAGCAGGATCCTGGACCTTCTACAGTTCGAGGTAAGATCCTAATTGCCTCAGTTTTATCTTTAGCTCTCTTAGATACATGGGATTCTCATAGCATTATATCTGTTGCTATTGTGGAGAACCTTTATCTCTGTATCTTTTCATCTACTGATATCTTGATTTTAGACACTCTGTTGGGGACTAGGAAGGCTAGAGTGCGTCAGTGCAAGGAGTTCCCTCTAGAGGTTGTTGGGTGTCACTTTTTATGAAATATCTATGTCCTAGAGATGACAGGCTATGATGTCATTCTCAAAATGGACTGGCTAGTTCCCTTCCAGGTAGTCATTGACTATTATTGCCAAAGGGTGAGCTTAATATCACTAGAGGGTGGATATTTTCTTCACAAGGGTGAGTGGAATGTCCCGGAAAGCAGAGAGAGTCCAGAGCATCATGGGTTGGGAGGATTTTCAACCCAAATTTCTAGTTTATATCTAGATGATCAGGAAACTTCACAGTTAGACTTTACTCAAGTGGTGGATTGTTTTAGAGATGTCTTTATAGAGGACTTTTCAGGTTTGACTTCGGAGCGCGAGGTGGAATTTTAAATTGAGCTTGTGCCAGGAGTATCACCAGTGTCCCTTACTCCTTATAGGATGGCTACACCAGAGTTGCAGGAGCTCAAGAAGCAGTTGGAGGAGTTGTAGGCGAAGCATTTCATTCGACCCAATACTTCTCTTTGGGATTCACCTGTCCTGTTTTAGAAGAATGCAGATGGTACTCTCAGGCTTTGCATGGATTATCGGAAGTTTAACCAGTTGAAGGTCAAGAACTGATACCCCTTGCCAAGTATTGATGATATATTTGATCAGCTTTGAGGAGCCCTTGTGTTCTCTAAGATTGACTTGAGGTATGTTTTCCATCAGTTACACATTAGACCATCAGATATACCTCTTATAGCCTTCTGAATCAGGTATGGTCTATACGAGTATATGGTTATGCCGTTCGGTCTCACGAATGCGCCAACATTTTTCATGGAACTGATGAACCGAGTGTTCCATCCATACTTGGATTCCTTCGTGGTGGCCTTTATGGATGATATATTGGTGTAATCTCACACTTGATATGACCATGCTACCCATATTGATATCATTTTGAATACACTGAGAGAGTATTAGTTATATGCTAAGCTCTCAAAATGTCACTTTTGGATGGATCAGATTCACTTCTTGGGTCATTTTATCTCTGAAACATGAGTGTTTGTGGACCCAGAGAATGTGAGAGCAGTAGTTTCTTAGGAGCATCCAAAGAAAATATTTGAGGTGCGAAGCTTTCTAGGGCTGGCTAGATACTACAGACATTTTATACAAGACATTTCACACATAGAAACACCGCTGATGGGTTTGAATAAGAAGGGTGCGAAGTTCTTGTGGTCAGATTCTTGTGAGTCATCCTTTTAGGAGCTGAAAGGCAGGTTAACTTCATCACCGATACTAGTATTGCCAGATCCGGGAAAGATATATAATGTTTATTGTGATGCTTCAGGTATCGTGCTGGGAGCTATGCTTATGCAGGGAGATGGATTCGTTGCATACGGGTCTCAGTAGTTGAGGCCACATGAGAGGAATTACCCAATGCATGATCTGGAGTTGGCATCTGTTGTTTATGCCTTATGCTGTTGGAGAAACTACCTTCTGGGAGAGAATTTTGTGTTTTTCGATGACAACAAGAGTCTCAAGTACATCTTCACTCAGCGTGATCTGAATTTGAGACAGCGAATGTGGGTTAAGTACCTTCAGTATTTTGACTTTGAGCTTGCCTACACACCTGGGAAAGGCAACGTAGTGGCTGATGTGTTGAGTAGAAGGACTCAGATAAAGGTAGTTCAGTAGGCCAGTAGTGAGTGTCAGCTTATGGCTCTTTTCTCAAAGATGTATTTGGAGGTTCATGACAGACAAGGGAAGATATTTCTTTCTTATGTTGCTGTTACCTCTACCCTTATTGATCGAGTACGAATGAGGCATCTATCAGGTTCTGAAGGCCTAGTCTTGTGGGAAGGTGTGTCAGGAGAGGAACCTATTCATGGATGGACCATAGGTTAGGATGATATTTTGCGTTTCCAAGGACGCGTGTTGGTGCTAGTAGATATACACGAGGAGCTAATACAAGATTCTCATTCCTCAGTTTGGGCAGTTCATCCTGGTGTCACCAAGCTATAACGTGATCTACACCGTCAGGATTGGTGGCCAGGTATGAAGAGGGATGTTGCTGGTTTTGTCATGAGGTGTTCCACTTGTCTATAGGTGAAGGCAGATCATCAACCACCAGCATGGCTTCTAAAGTAGTTACCCATTCTTGTGTGGAAGTGTAACGACGTCACGATAGATTTCGTGACACGGTTACTGAGGTCGCCTCATGGGAATGATGTAGTATGGGTTGTCATTGACAGACTCATGAAGGTAACTCAATTATTTCCAATTAAGGAGACCTTCAATGTTGATGAGATGGGACAGTTGTACATCTGAGAGATTTTTCACTTACATGGAGTTCCATACTCCATTGTTTCAAACAGAGATGATCATTTTACTTCTCAGGTCTGGAAGGGGCTCCAAAATGATTTGGGTACACATGTACTTTTGAGTACAACATACCACCCCCAGACATATGGGTAGTCCGAGCGTAGGATTCAGGTGCTTGAGGACATGCTCCGAGCATGCATCCTGGATTTTAGAGGTTCTTGGGAGAATCATATACCTCTTGTAGAGTTTTCCTACAAAAATAGTTTTAAAGTAACTATTTAGATTGCACCTTACGAGGGTTTGTACGGTAGGCCATGTAGATCACCCTTATGTTGGCTGGAGGTAGGAGAGGTAGATTTGTTGGGACCTCGTCTTGTTCAAGAGACCACAGAGTAGATAGAGTTGATTCAAAAGAGGATGACTACTGCACAGTCCCGACAGAAGTATTATGCTGATCAGCAAAGATGACCACTTGAGTTCGAGGTTAGGGATTAGGTTTTCCTGTGTGTCACAACGAGGTTGGGACACAATAGGATCAGGAGATAGGATAAGCTTTCACCGAGGTATGTCAGGCCGCTTGAGGTGTTGGAGAGAGTTGGGCCGGTTGCCTATCGGTTGTAGTTACCTCAGACGTACCGGGCTATGCACAACGTTTTCCACGTTTCTCAGCTTTGACGTTACTTTTCAGACCCGTCCCAAGTTTTCCAACCAAAGGAGGTTGAGTTGGAAGTGGATGCATATTTCAAGGAGCACCCTATCCGGATTGTTGATTGAAGTATGAAGGTTCTCCATGGTCGGTTTGTTCTTCTGGTATGAGTGCTATGGCAGTACGGGCGAGTACAGGATGAGACTTGGGAGTGGGAGGCTGATGTACAATCACAGTGGCCGGAACTGTTCGGGGTATCTTCTTCTACGCCTCCTTGCTAGGGAAATTTAGGGATGAATTTCTTTAAGGGGGGAAGTTTGTAAGAACCAGGATCTTCTTTTCAGGTGTGTTTTTCCTTTTCTATAGTTTTTGAGAAAAGAGAAGTTTCTGGAAATTTTTTAAGTACACACCGTGTACTTTATGAGTACACGTCATGTACTCAGTTACCATGGGTAGCCATGTGCTGGCTGTGTAGCGGCCTTGCACAAAACCATGTGTAGTGACCTAGAGTCCACCTAGAGTGGAGTACAGAAATAGAGAGTACACGCCGTGTATTTTGTTTTTTTCCATTAAACGCACCGGGGTTGCGTCATCACCAAAATTCTCTTCTTTTAGGTCTTGTTTGACCAAGAGCTCCGTACGACCATCGATCTTTGACAAACCCCTGAGCGTGCGTCCGTCCTCTAAATTGAACACTGTCTATTGCGTTGGAATTGCATTGGTGAGTTTTCTCTTCCCCTAGAGAACCAACTTATGATTTCTCCTCTCTCATGATATATCGTGGGTTGAACGTTTTAGACATTTTTGTTGATATTAGACATTCTATAGAGATTTAAGCTTCAAGGTTCACTTATATCGATCTCCTAATGCCGAGGTAGGTGGTTTGTGCCTTTCCATTGAATGTCCTTGAGTTTTTTGTGCAAAATTTCCCAATACCCATGAACGGGGTATTGCACATTTACCGTTTTAGCCCTATTGTTTGTCTGCTATGCTTGTATGCTTGAGTAGATGATTATTGATTGTGAATAGAGAGAATTTTGTGCTTTGGATGTGTTTCCCATGTCTATTTTTCATGTTTTTACCTTTGGGTCTCGTCGCCTATTAGGATGCTATTTACTTTCCCATGCCTAATATTGTAGGATAGTGTGACTGTTGTTCTTTTATTCGATTATGTTGTATAATGCTATCCAAGTAGTTCTTGAGGTTTAACTTGGCCGATATGCACTGCTACACTTGCTTGACTTACATGGGGCCATGAGAACCTGGTGTATAGACCATAGGGAGAATGGACATCGAGGGCTTCTCCGGAGTGTCTTTATAACTTTACGATGTGCGAACAAAGGGGGAATTGATGTTGAGTGATTCCTCAGAGTGTGTGTAGTTCCTCGACGTGGTCCACAGAGGGAATGTGATGTAAGTGCTTCCCTAGAGCACATTTAGTACCGATATGAGATTATAGGGGGAATTGACGAAGATTTTGTTCCCAAAGAGTATATACTTTAGCTGAACTAGAGGGGTGAGACTGTGTGTGCTGCCCAGAGGGTTTCTAGTACTTCTTAGGTAGGACCAGAGAGGTTAGACTGAGTGTGCTTCCCAAAGGGTTACCTGTTGTGTTTGCCTGCTTGTTTTGTCATTGCTTGATACTAAGACTGTGGATTGTTTATTTTGAGTACCTTACCGTTTATTATTTCCTGTACTTTTACCTGCCATATACTCACAGACTGTTTGGCATGGATCATGTGGTGGTTTCCTACTTGGATTCGTCTCACACCATGTTTGAGCCATGCTTTTGGGCCCAAACAGATTATATTGTTGCAGTTATAGACAAGGGAAAACACCCTACTATTTTAGGTACTTGACATACTGTGGAGATGGAGAGCATGAGACCAATATTAGGCTTGCGATGCTGTGGAGATGATTACTGTTTTTCTTTTGTACTTGGTTTAGTACTGTATTTCAGCATTGGGATTTGTTTCGCAACTTTCCTAGATATATGTATCATGCATCATTTTATATATATGTGTGTTTCAGTTGTTTCTTTATCAGTTTTCCGCTATTACTGTCATTTAGTATTACGACTGCTTTCACTATTGTATATCTATTTACATCCGCTGTGTACTCTGCTAATGAGGGTATAGTTTCCCCACTATCACACCTAAGGCCCTCGCAGCTAGTCAGCAGCCTCTTATGTTCGGGGAAATGCGGTTGAGGCCATGTGACCGACCAGGTACAAGGCGTCTCTAGGTGGCTTCCGAAACCGAGACGTTACAAATTATATAATAATTCATTAGTTTATTAGTAAATTAGAAATATAATAAATAATTATAATTATTCATTGTAATTATTACTTATTAATAATTAATAACAAACTATATAATAATTAATTAGTTAATTAGTAATATAATGATTAATTATATAATAATCAATTAGTTAATTAATAATAAATTTTTTAATTATAATTATAATTATTAATTATATAATTAATAATTATATTAGTAATTAAATAATTAATTATTATATAGTTGATAATTAATAATTATAATTATTAAATATATTAATAATTAAATAATTAGTTATTAAATAATTAATAATTAATTTGATAATTAACTAAATAGTTATTATATAATTAATAATTAATAATTAATAATTATGATTAATAATTATATTAATAATTACCTAATTAATTATCATATAATTAATAATTATATTACTAATTAACCAATTAATTATTATATAATTAATAATTAATAATTATAATTAAAAATTATATTAATATTTAACTAATTAATTATCATCTAATTAATAATTATATTACTAATTAACTAATTAATAATTAAAAATTAAAAATTATAATGAATAATTATAATGAATAATTATAGTACTAATTAACTAATTTTTTATTATATAATTAATTATTACTAATAATAATAAATAATTCTATTAATAATTAACAAATTAATTAGTATATAATTAATAATTAATAATTAATAATTAATAATTAATAATTAATAATTAATAATTATAATTTAAATTGTATAATTAATTAATTAATTATTGTATAATTAATACATATATTACTAATTATATTATTAATTATTATATAATTATATTACTAATTAAATAATTAATTATTTTATATTAGTAATTAATAATTATAGTTAATAATAATATTACTAATTAACAAATTAATTATTAAATAATTAATAATTACTAATTATTATTAATAATCATATTAATAATTATAAATAATAATTATATTACCACATAACTAATTAATTATTATATAATTTATAATTATATTACTAATTAACTAATTTATTATTAACTACTTAATATATAAAAATTAATAATTATAATATACAATTATAATTAATAATTATATTACTTATTATTTATTTATTTATTTCAAAATTAAATATTATATTACAAATAAACTAATTAATTAATATAAATAAATAATCATTAATTATAATAAATAAATATATTACTAATTAACTAAATAATTATTATATAATAATTAATAAATAATAATTTTACTAATTAACTAACGGATTATTATATAAATAATAAATAATAATTATAATGAATAATTATAATGATGAATTATATTACTAATTAGATTACTAATTATCAATTAATAATTATATTACAAATTTAATTATTATTTATTATATTGTTATATTACTAATTAACTAATTAATTATTGTATATTAGTAATTAATAATTAATAATTAATTAGTATTAATTATTAACTAATTAATAATCATATAATTAATAATTATATTACTAACTAACTAAGTATTTATTAATTATTTCTTATATGTTTAATTGATGTTTTAAATTTCATTTATATAGGTCTTATAGTTTTTATTTTATATTCTTTCAATGCCATGTACTTGAAACATTTTTATGTTTCATGTTGGCGGGTTTGAAAGGCTATAAATTATTTTTCATAATTTTTTTTTCAACTATTTATTATATGTTTAATCCATGTTTTATGTTTCATTAATATGGGTCTTAAAGATTTTATTTTATAGTCTTTTAATGTCGCGTACATGAAACATTTTTGTGTTTCATGTTGGTGGTTTTGAAAGCTTTTAAATTATTTTTATCAACATATCTTACCAAATTATTTTTATTTTCAAATATTTCATATATGTTTAATCTGTGTTTTAAGTTTTATTTATATTGGTCTTATTGTTTTTATTTTATATTCTTTCAAAGAAACATACATCAAACATTTTTATGTTTTCAAGTTGGTGGTTTTGAAAGCTTATAAATTATTATTCATCAACATATTTTATGAAATTCTTTATGTTTTCAAATATTTATTATATGTTTATTCCATGTTTTAAGTTTCATTTATAATTGTGTTATAGATTGTATTTTATAATCTTCTATATCTGTTTTCTTGAAATAAAATCTCTCATCGAAAATGTAGAATGTTCTACACATGAAAGGGAGAACTTGAATCATATATCGGAAATGAAGAATGATTTCTAGGGCAATACCTCTTATAAAAGAGAGCCCTTTGTGAGGGTTTCTGTCAGAAATTAGAGTGATGTAATGTCAGTACTGCTAGATAATAAATTTCAGATAAATTCTGATGAAAGAATTTGTTATATATATATATATTGTATATAAACAAAACAAATCAAATCAAAAAATACAAATTAAAAAAAAAATAGTACAAAAAAATTTAAAAATAATTTTTTTGTAGGATGTGTGACCATGTTAACATAGACTTCATCAACTTCGCAAAATATGTGTGAATCCCATTCATTATTCTTAACAAGGGATGATGCATGAATGCAGTTCACGCAGCTCCAGACCCATTTTTAATAATAGTTTGATCCTTATCTTGTTTTTCCAAAAAAGTAAATAAAAAACTCATTTTTAAAAATTACCCATAGATATTATAGCCACTTTTAGTGGGATAAATTTTTTCAAAGTGGATCAGTTGGAGGCCCAGTGTTTCTTCATTGATCTAGGCTTCTGAGGAGGAGTCTCATGGTAGGGCAAGTGCTATATTACATTCTTTAGTGGTGGGATTCTAGTTCCACTCAAACATGAAAATAAATCATGGTTTTTTTTTTTTTTTTTATTAATTTTTATATGAGGTTTTCCTAATGGGATAACAAATTATTTTTGTTTCATATTCATTTATTATGTATTAGTGTATCATTTCACATAATACATCATGTTTTGTTCCAATTTATTAATTACAGACACTCTAATGTTTTTCCTTATGTATGGTTTAGTTATTTAGGAATTTATTTCACTCTAATTTGAGGGGTTAGTCTCTAAACTATAACAGTTAGACTATCTATACTTTTTGGTATCCTCTAGAATCTTGGGAGTTGTTTATAGACCATTTAAAGGGTTTATTAGGTGATATTTTAGGTCAACCTAGGTCAGTTCACTATTAGAATATAGATGAGTCTTCCTCTAATAGAGAG
Source organism: Viscum album (assembly GCA_963277665.1). NCBI lineage: Eukaryota > Viridiplantae > Streptophyta > Magnoliopsida > Santalales > Viscaceae > Viscum > Viscum album. The sequence goes on from OY728143.1 coordinate 328,859,918, forward strand.
TCACTTCACCCTAATTATTCACTACATTGGATGATATTTGATAAAAAAAATCCTTATTTTGTATGATAATCTAAATATATCAGAATATGACTTTTTATTAATAGACTAAATACATATTGCAGCCTTATTGGCTAAAATAGTAATCGATTTTTATGATGGAAGTTTAAAAATAGTACCCAAAATATGTATTAATTAAAAAACATGTTATGATTAGTATAATTATTTATTGACCAAAATATCATGGAAATGATATTGATGCATGTCTATAAACTTTTATTGATAATTTAAAAATAATAAATGAGATAGTTGTTGTAGTTTTTGATGCATACAATATTTTTTTTCAAGATTTTATAACCTTCACTATAAATTAATTTTTAATATAAAAAAATATCTAGATACATTGATGTGGGGTATAAATTTTTTCTATTAGGTGTAGAAGATACTTTTTATTATCAATTTTAGAATCTCTGAATGAAAATTTATATTGGACATCATGTATTTTTCAATTGGGACATCCTTATAGAATAATTATAAAATCATTTAGTTTTTTTAACAGAGTATGATCTCTCCCATAGCCATTCATAATGAAAAAACAAAAAAAGAAGAAAATATCCAATTTAACATTTAGAATCAAATGATGTTTTGGTCATAAAAATATACAATGGGTAAATATTATATCTTATTCAAAGAACAATATTGGGGATTTTTAGAGGTAAAATATAACATTGATATTATGCAAGTTAAAAAATAAAATTTTTCATTTATTATTGTAACTTTCACAAACATAAAAGGAATGATAGAAGGTGGATATAATGATTCACTAGGGATAATATCCATAGGAATACGCTTGGATTTAGGTCCCACTGTAAATGGATGGAAATCATATTTATATCAAGATATTTACACATTACAAAAGTGTGATTTGATGATTTTTTTTCAATATCTACATGTTATTAAATAACCTAGTTATTATTCATTAAATGTGAAGAATTATATTTCAAAGTAGGATTTGAAATTAATAGGGATGAAATATCAAGACATTCATGTATTAATACAGAAACTTTTACTAGTTACCTGACATGGCATATTCTTGATACATATCAGAAATGCTATCATCAGGTTGTGTTACCTTTCCAATTAGTTTTTATTAATTTAATCGAATCAAATTTTGTTGATGTGTTGGATAATAAATCATCCCATATATATTATCAACTAGAAACCTATTTACATAATTATTTTTAATATAGTATTTCTTTTGGTAATTTAGTTATTCTAAAAGATAAGAATAGGTGGGTCTGATGATTAACATTATATGTGCTCATCTGAAAAATTTATGAATTTTTTGAAGGGAAATGTTCAAAATACCCATAAAATAAATTCATGTATTTTTCCAAAATATATATAAGAAGAGGTGATTGAGTTCTATACAGATTAAGTGTGTGAGGTAGTGTATTATGGTCTCCTTATATGTCAACATTTCACAATTTATAGTGATAATAAAATGGTTCGTGGTTTAAATGTAAAGTAAATTTTATGTGATTTAGTGATGATGAAACATTTATACATTTTGAACCACATAGATGAGTTTCAACATATATATTTTCATATACTATTCAATTAAAGGTATACTATTTGAAATACAATTAAAATTGGATTATAAATAAACATAAAAATAAATTTGATTCATTGTTTAATTAGGAATTAAACACTGATCTATCTAAATGAAAATCACACAAATTTTTATCATGGGGAAAAGTTTTAATATGATTTTACGACCTTGTTTCAGTATTAATGGTTATATATTTTACATAAAACATACTGATTATAGGACTTCCAATTAAAATAGAAGATTAATGGCCTACATGGAAGAACTAGATTTTCCAATTCTTAGAGATAAAAAGATTTCCCTATCAATAATTTTTTTTTATTTTTGTTGAGGATATTTGAAAAATTGATTTATCTAAATTTTGAGTAGAAGTGTTTGTGTGTAACAGAGTTGATAGAAAAAGTGTATTGTAACATAAAGATTATGTATTTAGAGTTATTTATTTGAAAAGATTTTGTTTTAATGAATAATATTTCATCACATGTTAACATGTGAATCAGATAACTTAGGTTACTGATCCATTGATCGATTAAGGGTTTATAAATTTCAAATATAAGATAATTAATTCAAGTCTTAAAGATAACGATAAATTTTTGGTCTTATATGAGGTCTCATAATTTATTATGTGATTACATTATGATAATAATTTCTGTATTGTAGATATATCATGTTATATATGAAATTATCATATTATAGGGATATGTGAAAATAATCCATTACACTTATAATTAGTTATGTAAACATAACTTTTATTTTATTTTTTTAATAAAGACTTATGTAAAAACATTATTTTTTAAATTGGATATTTAAATCTATAGATATGGACTATTTCATTGATTTTTATATTAAATGTTATATTTATCAGTTACAATTATTTTTTATTTAATAATCTATACATAATTAAATTTTTAATTAAGTGTACACATATATAAATATTTTCTAAAACTATGATATTTAAATCTCTAAATATTGATCATTACTTTTATTTTTGAATTAAATTTAAAATTTATTAGTTTTAGTTACATATTTTTTAAGAATCTTAAAATCATTAATTATATTAATAAATGTACACCTATAATTACTTTATTATATATATATATATATATATATTTATATTTTAACTTCTCATTTTAATTATTAGTTAACGTAGTATATATAATTTATTTTTTATATTTTAAAAATATTTTTTACCTTTAAAAATAATTTTATATTATATAATGCATTCTATCATATATATATATATATTAGTTGTTACATTAAATATAATGTTTCATAAAAATATTATCATTATCAAAAATGAATTATAGAATGTGGAAATAATGTTTTAAGATCCATTGTTTTGATTTTCACAAACTGGAAAATAAAATATTTTTAGACGGTTACTTCCATTATAATTGTTTAGTTTTAAATATTTTTTTTATATTTTATAACATTCATTATTTCAATTGGTTTTTGGTGATGTTTCATCATATATGAAATATGTTATTACCCACATTTGATTTATTTTGAAATCTTTTTTTATCTATGTTTAATTAGTATATAAGTTCCATGTATGTTTTTTTCTTTTTATTAAGATTTAAACATAGATTATTATTTCTAAATCCCATGATTCATTATATTTTTATTCCCTATTTTATACATGAAATAATTTAATATGTTTTAGGGAAGAAATTAATTTTTAATTTTTTTTCAAAATTTCTAATGATATTTTATATAAAATCGATGTTTACATTTTAAAATATTGAATTTCGATCCAATTTTTTATAAAAATTGACATCAAATGTTCAATATTTTTTACTTCCATTGTTGGTTTGATTGAAAAATAATGTTATTATTGGATGATATTCTTTTATATTGTATATGTTGTTTATAGGTTACTCAAAATTCTATAATGATGCTTGAGGTAATATCTCTTTAGTTAATGATTCAAATGGTAAAATAGGATGTTGAAGGTAAAAGTTCTTATGGAAATTTTGTATTATTGTACTGCTAGCAGATGCATGAGAATGTTTTTAATATATTGAAGAAAAATATATGAAATTTTTAGTTGAAAAACTATGTACTTGAATATATGTATACTAAAGTTGTCTATTAATGAAAGTAAGATCGAAGGTAAACCCATCAAAATTATAAAAAATGAATTTTTATTTATTGTAAAAGCATAGAATGTATTCATTATAGTGGAGAAGAAAGATTTATTAAGAGACACATATAATGGTTAAGAAACAATACTATTTATTTAAAAAATATATACAATTATTTTCTCTGATTATGTTAGATGATTATGCTTTTATCTTCAATTTTTATACATCATGAAAATCTCATAATACAAGATGTGTTTTCACAATTTCATAAAATCTGATAGAAATACAATTGTCGATTCTAAACATTGTTACTGAATTGACTTGAGTTGTTATCAAGAGATGAAACAAAGACGATGTTACCAGATATGGATCTACATGATGTCCACATTGATATGTTTTAACCCATATGTATACCAGGGGAGTAGTAAAAAGAGTTAGAAGATAATTTTTTAGTGGTACTTCATGGTTCAAAATGGTGTTCTGGACATCCAATGTAAATAGGGTTGTATGTGATATTTTTATCAAATTTATGCTGAGAACTGCTTAAGGAAGGCTATCAGATTGATTCTATTAAATGAATATCCATCAGATAAACCATTGATTAATAGAGGCTTCTCTACTCCAAGTTACAAAGAGTTTATATATATCATAAAAAATATCATTGGAATGATATGTAATGAGTTTTATAGTGTGTAAATGGTCATAAAAATGTTATAACTAAGTCGAGTAAATGGTATAACATTCCAATGGACTATCTTTTTTAATTCCTACCAATTAGTGAAAAAATAAGTGCATCGTTCAAGGAATGTGGTTGAATTATGTCACCAAAAATATGAGTTTTTCATTTCAATACCATTATTCAGTTATCTATAAAATGTATGAGAATCAAACAAAGAAACATTATTTCATTAAATGGATGATTATATGAAGATTTACCATAATAAGTTTTTTTTTGAATTGACTATGATGTTTTTTCTATGTTAGGGGGAATTATTGGAGACATGTTCTAACATTGTATATACAAAGATGAACGAACATTTGTGAGTAAATTAGAATGAAGAAGAATTTACAGTTCACCAGATGGATGTCTCATTATGATTATGTAGACATGTTTTAAGCTGCCAATTAGTGGTTTGTGTTATCTTCATCCAAACATATAAAATCCCTAATATCATGCTAATTTTTTTAATCTATATATAAAATTAATCCATATATATTCATATAAAAATGAATATTATTTTTTGAATATATGTGAGCTTATTTTATAAATAAATACACTTAATATCACAGGGAAAACATTTATGGACGAATTTGTAAGATGGGCATTATGAAGAGAACTGATCCAAGATGTGTAAAGTCTATTAAATCAAGTTAAATTTTTGAAAAAAGGATTATGTCTATTTAACAATGATGTACGATGGAACTATATAGAGAGATTGTATAATGTTACATAACTAATATTTAATTGTCGTGGTATTTATGAGATTTACATAAAAAATAATACCAATTAATAATGAAAATGCTATGTTATTTGATCACCTATTGTTATAATTCTAATTTTAAAGGTGTTTGTATAGGCTCTATAATGCTGAATTGAAGTAATTTTAAAGATATATAACTTGTGATTATTTTATAATTAGTTTTAATATTTCTATAGATAAGAATATATGCATCCATTATAGTTTAATTGAGTGGATGACTAAGTATTTGAGATTCAGATGAGTGGGAAATAATATTAGAGTTCCCACATTTTTAATTAGGTTAGTGTTTTTATAAATGGGTAAATGTTTTGTATGGTTATTGAGGCCACTTTTTATATTTCTGTAGATGTGATGTGTTGAATATTTTAGTGTAGGCTGTTGTTCCAACCATAAAAAATCATTTTTCAAGATTATTTACATAAGAAAATGGTATAAAGGGAAGAGGTACTTGATATATGATTTACTTAGAGGCACTGGGGAGAGTCTATCTCGTCATTGGGTAAATAGTCATAGTTCATTTATAAGATTCACATGACATGGGAAATTTAAGTTTAGACACATCTATCGATGGTGTATAGTTTAAAGGTGCATCAAATGGAAAATAATTGTTGGATAGTGAGGTATACTAGATAGAGGCATTCCATTTTTAGAATAAGGGGATTAGACAAACACACTGAATGAAAAAACATTCCCTAGGTAGAGTTGTAGTAGACAAAGACAATGGATGATGGATTTTCTAGATAATGTTTCTATGAGTTATGTACATGATTTATCTTAGGTTTTATTGGGGATATAAGATATATTGTAATGAAAGGGAATCACTATATAACATTTCTAGAGACATACATATCCTAAAAAGAGTTTTCTCAATATATTCACATGATATAATAGTGAAAAGGTACATGGAATAAAGGGTGGAATAATGGAGAGGATGTAGGTTTTTTCATAGAAGTGGAACCATATAAAAACATATTTTTTTACTTTATTTAATAATCATCACATAAGGTTAAAGTGGTGGGGTTTGTTTATGAAGATATTTACAACCTAATAGATATAAAATATTATGTTGACTTAAGAATATATAAAATTTATAATGAATATAACCAGTAAAATAAAGACATCCCTGATTCACCCCTTTAGGGTGACTGTAAGATCTAAAAGTATATATCAATTGGTACAAAGGGGAGGGTCACCTATATTTGGATAAAATTTTTTTTATCCTAATTTAAATTTAATTTTTTATTATGAGGTAGACTAGTTAAGATATTGAATAATGTTTATCTTTGGAAGGTAAGAATGTTTATCTTAATATGGAGAAAATAAGTGCTTTTTTCAACTATAATAATATTTTTGTTTTTGTCAAAATGGTGAAAAATAAAAATAAGAATTATATTTAGAAGAATAAAATTTCAACATCCCATATGAGAATAATAGAAGTTCCATCACAAGTAAATTTCTGTGGTAATAATTCTATTGAATTTAATATATTTTTTCTTATGGATAAACCTTTCACATTAAATGATTCAGTAAAAACTATTGGAGTTTTTACTCTAAAATAAGTTCATATATGAGAAATTCCCATAATTAAGATACTAATTATATAATATTATATACTAAGGAAAAATATGTGTAAATATCACAACAGAAATAAAAACATGATGATATAGAGAAATAATTATGAGAGAATGTATGAGAATGAAAATATATTAACAAACACAATGATGTTTATGAATAAAATATTTATGGTTCTATTTAAAAATAATACCATATAGAAGAAGTTTGGTAGAAGGTGTTTTTTGAGAATTATGTTATTGAGGATGTTCTTGAGGAAGGATTGCATACATTATAAACCATATTTGATGATAATATCTCTCACTTGGAATTTAAAGCTAGATATTTAATAGAGTTTGATAAATCCCTATAGAAGGAGTGTGAAATTCAGAAATAAACGTTTAAAATTAAAGATGTGTGTGTTACATAAAAAAATTTAATTAGATTAAGGAAATATCAGTAAAATATCATGAAGGAATGTTCACTCCTATGGAATAATATTTATTATAGAGTATGTGTGAAGAATATGTGATTCAAAATTTTGTCACAAAAGTTCTTTGGGAACTAAAATTTACTATAAAATTAATTACTGAGGTTACGAATAAAAAATTATAGATCAATAAAAATTTAGTGAATGAAATTCATCATTAATTAAAAGAATTGAGATTGTTTCATGAGGAAATGTTACAAAATTTTTATGTTATAGGTGAAGATAATGTGAGATTCATGAAAATCGGATCATCAAATTAAATAAAATGTACCTTGTTAAAGTGATGAGATTGATAAATTTAAAGGAAACTCAAGTTTAATATACAAATTATTATGAGAGAATAATCATGGAAAAATTTTCTTATGAAATTAATACATTAGAAAAAACTATATTTAAAAGAAATAATAATGTGCAAGAATTTGAAGATTTATCTTTTGATCAGATGAAGAAAAAATTAACCCCACATTTAAATAAATCTATTTAGAAAAACTCATTTATTATAAGTTCATGTTATAATTTTAGAAAACATTGATGAAAAAAGGTGAGAAACCAACATACTCTAAAAATGAAAAAGTTATAAATAAATAGAGAAAGTGTTTCCCCCAACTTTTTCAATAATAACAAAGAAAATGTTGATAATAAACATATTTTATAAGAAGTTTATTCTAACCACATTACATCAAAAAAAAATAATCCTAGGATTATTGTGTAATTTAATGTTATAGAGTATTTGGACAGATGAATATTGAATTTTCTTAACATATACCATGATTCAAATAATAAATAAGTCTAATTAGTGAGGTAGAAATGTGAATGTAAAATGTAACTGTAGTACCCCTGGTTTGAGGTATGTGGCCTTTGTTTATTAATTTTTATGTGTTTAAAGTGCATGGGATGAGTTGGGAAGATGTTGGGAGAGTTTGGAATGGTTTTGGATGAGTTTGGATTATTTTAAAGGGGTGCACGGTTTGAGTACAGTTAGTGGAAATCGTGTGGATTCTCCAAAAAATAGTTCATGGGAGATAGTAGGATTCACATGGCCTGCACATGGTTTTCCAAACTGTGCGAGGAAAACATGCAGACCCTTGATCCCAAGGTAGTAGCGTGTGCATGGTTAGAGCATGGTTTTCCAAACCGTGTGAGCTAACTGTGCGACCACTTAAAAATAGGGTTATAAGTTCCGGGCTCCCTCGGGCTTAACCTAATTCACTCTAAACTTCCTCCCACTCATGTATCACTCGGGATTTTGGGTTCTCAGGGGTTAAGGGTGCTCTCCCACTCGATTTGGAGGTGTTTCAAAGGGGTTTCCAGGCGAATTGATGGTGGTTTCTCCCGGGTAAGTCTCTCCTCTTGTTTCTCTTGTGTTTTACTCTAGATCTACATCCCTCTCTTTTGTGGTTTTCAAGATCTACACTTTTTGTGTGTAGATCTAGGGTTTTGGTTGCCTTGGATGTTAATTTTAAGGCTTGTGGATGTTAGGGAAAGGGTAACTAGAGAGGTTTTGGTGGTGCGTTCGCCGGATTTGAGGTGCGGTGTCTTGTGGGTCGATTTCTCAGGAACCCTAAAGGTAGGTGGATTCTCTCTCGACTCCACTTGGTTAGAGATAATGGTTTCGGTTACAATTAATTTGTTGTTCTTGAAATTAAATGTGTTTGATGTGTGAAATTTTTTAGAAATACTTTGGGTGATGTTTTGGGGATTTTTGGGAAAAAGAGGGTTTTTGGTGAAATGCTATTATTGTGAATTTTAAAATGAAGATTTTAAAATGGGATGCTTTGGTTGATTTGTGAAAATTATTGATGGGAATGGTTTTCAATAAAAGGATTTTTTTATTGAAATTTTGTTTGTCATGGAAAATGGTTTTCAATAAATGGGTGATTTATTGAAGTGGATTGATATGCAATGGAATTGGTGGATTGCATGTGGTTGTGACCTTGGTGGGTTATATGATTCGCATTGGCTTGTGGTGAATGTTGTGTGGATGTGGTGATAATTACCGCTATAAAAGGGTATGGATAGTGGACGGAAGGGACACCATCAATGGTAAGTGTACGGGAAGTGCCGCTTGGTGTGAATGGGTGAACGAGTTGGACGGAAGCTCCACTGTTTGGTTGTTTGGTTGTTTTGCTGTGAATTGATTTTCAAGATGGAATTATTGTGATAATGGGTAAATGATGATATGGATTGTGTCATGTTTGGTTGGATTTAACTTGGTTTCTTGGGTTGGGTGTGATGGATTGGTAATAGCATGGTTGGGTTATGGAAATGGTTGCACTTGCGATTATTTTATATAAACTATTTTATATAAATGTGATAACAGTTTTATCCTAGTAGCATGTGTAGGGAAGTCATTTGGGGAAATCCTACTGAGTTTTAGTACTCACCCCCTGATTTGGCACGTTGGTGTCTTTGTAAATGTTGTGTACTGTGACGTGGGAAAAGTTAAGGCATCCCCCTCCTTTAGTGGAGATTTGTGATCCCTTGGTGGAGCTTGGAGCTTGGATCTTGGTGTGGAGCTGTGGTGGTGTCATGGCTTATGGTGTTTGGTTGTTTAGTTTCTGTAGTGTACTCTGATGTTGTGTGGACATGTCTGGTTGTATTGGTTTTGAGTTGTGTTGTGTAATAACTTGGATGTATTTTGGAAATTCTTGGTTGGGTAGTTTAATTGACATGCATAATATAGTGGCTGTTAGCGGATGGTTTGGTTGGTTTTGTCTGAAGGGAAAATCATACCCCAACTTGAACTTGAATCCCTCGGCATTTATTTCCAGCCTTTGGAATCTTGGGAATGTTTCTTATGGCCAAGTAGCCCTCACTACCTCCTTAAGCCAATGAGGTAGGGGTAGGGTGTTACAAGTGGTATCAGTTAGTTCGGTCCTTTGGAGTTGATTCTCAAATTTGGTGTTGACATTCGTTGTGGTATATTCCTTGAGTCGGGATGGTGGGAAGGTGTAGGAATGTCAGAACTTGGAATGTATAGCATAAAAGGACATAGATAACCCTTTTATGCTGAAATTAAAGTTACCAGGGAGTTGGGTACATAAGTGTTTTGGAGATACTTATAGGCATTGGATATCTCATTGTCGTGGGTGTATCCAATGAGATGAGTATGGAATTCATGGTATAAATGACTTCCTACTAGGATGCATATTTCATTGGGGTATAATGATCTATGGGCTGAACTGAGAAATAGTTTTTGTGTGAGACTGTAATGTGAATGAATTGGCATTTTAAAAATGGTTTGGTTTTCAAAATGGTGAAACATGGAAAATGTGAACTGGTGGAAAGACTTGTTGTGTAATGTGATTTGAAATGAGATTTCATGATGTCTACAGAAGTGAGACTCATGGTTCTTTGTTTTCTGTTTACAGAAATGGCACTAGGTAAGCGTCTTAGAGACCAACCAGAGGAGGCTACTGAGAATGTGGTTTCACCTGAGCCTCAGGTGAACCAGCAGCTAGTGCAAAGCATAGTGCAAGCCTTCCAAGCTGTGGAAAGTGGGAACAAAGTGGATAAATCAAGGAATGTGGATCATGCAGTTCAGTTTCAAAAGCATAACCCACCCATCTTCAGGGGTGATTTAGATCTGGAGAGGGCAGAAGCATGGTTGAATAGAATGAACAAGACCTTCTAGTTCTTGGGAACACTGATAGAGTTAAAAGTGAAGTTGGCCATGTATATGTTGGAAGATATTGCCCTTTAGTGGTGGGAGTTGGTAGTCGAAGTGGGGACAGACCGGGGTATGATGTGGGAAGGATTTGAGGAATTTTTTAACAAAAAATTCTACCCACATATGTTTAGAATTCAGCATACGACTGATTTCTTCAGTTTAAGGAAAGAGATTATGTCGGTGACGGAGTATGTAGCTAAGTTTATGAACTTAGTGTGGTTTGCACCCGAGGTGGCGGGAAACACATTGTTGAAGGCAAGGATATTTGAATTGGGGTTAGGGAAAGAAATCCGTTCAATGCTAGCGGTGCTGTGTATAGATGATTACACAGAGATGGTGAATAGAGCCTAAGTGGCTGAGCGAGATATGTTTGGATCTCCTGGTGGGGGAAGCATGGTGGTACCCATGGGGAATAGTAGGAACTCTAACACTGGGTTCAAGCAAAGGAGGGAAACTTATTCCCATGGCGGGAATATGGTATATAATCTGACTGCAGGATCGATAAATCTTCCTCAGAAGCCCCAGAGCAAGACAAGATGTTTTCAGTGTGGTTCTATGAGCCACATCATGCGGGATTGTACGACACAACATCGAGCATGTCATAATTGTAAGCAGATGGGGAATCTATAGCATTATTGTCAGAATGCTCCATGGTTGGGTGCGCATGAAACTCCTCAGGGATCAAAGACGTCGTATGCTTCGACGGGACGAGGACAATAGCATACCCCTCATCAGTAGAGTAAAGTGGGTCATGGTGATTCTCGGAATACCACGATGCCTTAGCAGAGAAATAAAGAGCAGAGTGTGTCAAGAAAATATGTGTTCGGAGCTGAGTAGGTTGTGGTGGATGATCAGCCGAGACAATCCACAGTACGAGGTACTATTATTTTAAATTCTACCTTGATGCAAGTTCTATTTGATACGGGTGCTTCACAATATTTTATTGCTGTATGTGTGGTTGATTTTTTGGGTTTAAGGGTAGAAATTATTCCCTCAGTTTTGAAACTTCAAACTCCTCTGGGTTGAAGAGAGTGTTGAGCCTTCTTGTGTAGAGAATGTTGTATCGTTGTGGGCAAGGTTGAGATAACCTGGAACTTCTCAGTTCTTGAGATGGATGGGTATGATGTAATCCTGGGAATGGATTGGCTGGTGGTGTTTAAGGCTCACATTGATTATGATGTGTGAAAAGTGTCTTTTATGACACACGATGGTGTTAAACATCTCTTTAGACTATAGAATCATGAATGGCAGGGTGCAACAGGTTTGTTGGAACCAGTAGTTGGTACGCTATCGTATCAGTTGGCAGTTTTATCATTGGAATCAGTAGAGGGTGTTCAGTAGAGTTCCTCTGGCAGTGGTGGATCAGTTCATGGATGTTTTTCCTGAATAATTATCTAGGTTACCTCCCGTAAGAGAAGTGGAGTTTACGATTGATCTCCTTCCAGGGACTAGTCCTATCTCACTTCTGTCTTACCGGATGGCACCTACTAAATTGAGGGAATTGAAAGTCTAGTTGGAAGAGTTATAAAACAAAGGGTTTGTCCAGCCTAGCACGTCTCTGTGGGCAGCGTCAGTGTTGTTTGTGAAAAAGGTGGATGGAAATTTGAGTCTATGTGTTAATTATCATAGACTTAACCAAGTTATGATAAATAATAGATATCTAATTCCACGAATTGATGATTTTTTCGACCAGTTGAGGGGATCCCAGTGGTTCTTCAAGATTGACCTGAGGTCGGGATATCATCAATTGTGGGTGAGGAAGGGAGATATTCCTAAAACAGCTTTCAGAAGTAGATATGGACATTATGAATATGTGGTTATGCCCTTTGGTCTAACGAATGTGCCAATGATGTTTATGGAATTGATGAATTAGATATTTCAGAGATATCTAGATTCATTTGTGGTGGTGTTTGTAGATGATATTCTGGTGTATTCAAAGACAAGGGTGGAGCATAAGCAGCACTTGGCGACAGTGATGGGAATCTTGAGGGATCATCAGTTGTGTGCCAAATTTTCAAAGTGTGACTTTTGGATATGGGAAGTTCGTTTTCTTGGCCATGTAATTTCTGAAAGAGGTGTTTCAGTGGACCCAGAAAAGATAGAGGCCGTTATATCATGGAAACCGCCAAAGAATGTTTTTGAGATACAGAGTTTTTTTGGTATATCTGGGTATTATCAGCGTTTTTTTCGGGATTTTTCATGTTTGGTTTCGCCTATGACAGCTTTGACAAGAAAGAATGTTCCATTCTAGTGGAATGAGCAGTGTCAGCAGTGTTTTGAAGCGCTAAAGGGTCTCCTTACATTAGCACCAATCTTGGTTTTTCCAGAACCAGGAAAAGGGTACATGGTGTATTATGATGCATTAGGATCAGGGTTGGGGTGCGTTCTAATGCAAGGGAATAATGTGGTTGCATATGGACCACAACAGTTGAGAGTGCATGAGAAGAACTACCCAACTCATGATTTGGAGTTGGCAGCAGTGGTCCATGCTTTGAAAGTGTGGCGTAATTATCTCTTCGGTGAGAAATTCATGGTATATATAGATCATAAGAGCTTGAAGCACATTTTCTCACAAAGGGATTTGAACTTGAGGTAATGGAGATGGATGGGATATCTCCAGATGTTTGATTTTGACTTGATGTACACACCGGGTAAGGGAAATTCGGTGGCGGATGCATTAAGTAGAAAATCATATGCTCAGGTGGTAAAACAGGCATCAGACCAGTGGCAGTTGATGTCGGTTATAGCTGATATGCAGTTGGAATGTGAGGACCAGGGTGATAAAGCGGTCTTTTTTCCGATTTTGTTGATTCCAAACTTGGTTGGCCTGGTTAGAGAGGCACATATATCCGATTCTGAGTGTGTGACCATGGGGTCGATACTCAATGGTGGGGAGACCATTGAGGGTTGGAAACTAAATGGAGATTTAGTTTTGTGTTTTCATAATCGGATGGTGGTACCAGTTGGTTATTAGGAGGATCTTCTCAGGGCGTATCATCATTCCAGGTGGGCTGTTCATCCTACAATTCAGAAAATGTATAAAGCATTGAAAGTGCAGTTCTGATGTACTGGTTTGAAAAATGAGTGGATGAGTTTGTTTTGAGATTCTTGACTTGCCAGCAGGTCATGGAAGAGCATCAGAGGATAGCAGGAATGTTGCAGTATTTAACAATCCCTGTTTGGAAGTGGGAGTAGATAGCGATTGATTTTGTCACAAGTCTCCCAATAACGGTCAGAAAGCACAATGTCATTTGGGTGATAGTGGATCGGCTAATGAAGTCAGCCCATTTCATCCCGATTCACGAATATCATACGGTGGAGGATCTGTCCAAAATCTATATCTGGGATGTGGTAAAGAGGCATGGTGTTCCAGTTTCGATTATATCAGATAGAGATCCAAGGTTTACATCTCATTTCTGGAAATCCTTATAGCAAGCCCTTGGGATGAAGTTGACTATGAGCACAGTGTATCACCCTCATACGGATGGTTAATCAGAGAGGACGATAAAAACTCTGGAGGATATGTTGCAGTCTTGTGTCATGAACTTTGGTGGCTCATGGGAGGAGCAATTGTCATTGGTTGAGTTCTCGTACAATAACAATTATCAGTCATCCATACATATGGATTCGTTTGAAGCATTGTATGGTTTTCCATGTCGTTCTCCACTATGTTGGGTGGAAACAGGTGAGTCCTCGATGGTTGGACCAAGCCTTGTCCATGAGACTATGAATAAGATCAAGTTGATCAGAAAGAGAATGGAGATGGCTCAGAGTCGTCAGAAATCATATGTGGATCATCGTCGATGGCCGTTGTCATTCGAGGTGAGTGATCATGTGTTCTTAAGGAACTCTCCTAGATTGGGACATCGTCAGTTTGGAAAGCAGGGAAACTTATCTCCAAGGTATATTGGACCTTTTGAGATTCTTGAGCGAGTTGGTTAGATGGATTATCATTTGGATTTTCCACCTAGTTTCAGTATGGTGCACAATGTGTTTCATGTGTTGCAGTTGAAAAAGTATCAGCCAGATCGTGACCATGTGATTCGATGTGATCATGTTGAGCTAGAATCGGATGCCTCATTGGTGCACATGCCAGTGCAGGTTATAGATAGGCAAGAAAAAGTCTTGCGTGGTAAAAGCATCAGTTTAGTTATTTTTTTGTGGAAACATGGTCAGATTCAAGAGGAGACTTGGGAGCGAGAGAAAGAGATGGTCGAGTAGTGGCCTGAGCTCTTTCAGCAAAGGGCGGGTTCACTACTTTCCAAGGACGGAAAGTCCAATGGTGGGGAGAATGTAGTACCCCTGGTTTGAGGTATGTGGACTTTGTTTATGCATTTTTATGTGTTTAAAGTGCATGGAATGAGTTGGGAAGATGTTGGGAGAGTTTGGAATAGTTTTGGATGAGTTCGGAGGCTCTTAAATGGGTGCACAGTTTGAGCACGGTTAGTGGAAACCATGTGGATTCTCCAGGAAACCGTGCAGGGGAGACAGTAGGCTTCACATGGCCTACACACAGTTTTTCAAACCATGTGAGGAAACCGTGTGGACCCTTGCTCCCGAGGTAGTAGCGTGCGCACAGTTAGCGCACAGTTTTCCAAACTGTGCGGGCTAACCATGCGACCACTTAAAAATAGGGTTATAAGTTCTGGGCTCCCTTGGGCTTAACCTAATTCACTCTAAACTTCCTCCCACTCATTTCTCACTCAGGATTTTGGGTTCTTAGGGGTTAAGGGTGATCTCCCACTAGATTTGGAAGCGTTTCAAAGGGGTTTCAAGGGGGATTGAAGGTGGTTTCTCCTGAGTAAGTATCTCCTCTTGTTTCTCTTGTGTTTTCCTCTAGATCTACATCCCTCTCTTTCGTGGTTTTCTAGATCTAAACTTTTTGTGTGTATATATAGGGTTGTGGTTGCCTTGTATGTTAATTTTAAGGCTTGTGGATGTTAGGGAAAGGGGATCTAGAGAGGTTTTGGTGGTGCGTTCACCAGATTTGAGGTGCGGTGGCTTGTGGGTCGATTTCTCGGGAACCCTAAAGGTAGGTGGCTTCTATCTCGACTTCACTTGGTTAGATCTAATGATTTTGGTTACAATTAATTTGTTGTGCTTTAAATTAATTGTGTTTGATGTGAGAAATTGGTTAGAAATCCCTTGGGTGATGTTTTGGGGATTTTTGGGAAAAGGAGGGTTTTTGGTGAAATGCTATTGTTGTGTATTTTAAAATAGAGATTTTAAAATGGGATGCTTCGGTTGATTTGTGAAAATGATTTATGGGAATGGTTTTCAATAAAAGGGTTGTTTTATTGAAATGTTGTTTGTCATGGAAAATGGTTTTCAATAAATGGGTGATTTATTGAAGTGGATTGGTATGAAATGGAATTGGTTGATTGCATGTGGTTATGACCTTGGTGGGTTATATGCTTGGCATTGGCTTGTAGTGAATTTTGTGTGGAAGTGGAAATAAGTAACGCTATAAAAAGGGGATTGATAGTGGATGGAAGGGCCACCATCAATGGTAAGTGGACGAGAAGTTCCGTTTGGTGTGAATGGGTGAACGAGTTGGATGGAAGCTCCACCGTTTGGTTGTTTGGTTGTTTTGTTGTGCATTGATTTTCAAGATGGAATTGTTGTGCTAATGGGTAAATGATGAGATGTCTTGTGGCATGTTTGGTTGGCTTCCCCTTGGTTTCTTGGGTTGGGTGTGATGGCTTGGTAAGAGCATGGTTGGCTTATGGAAATTTTTGCACTTGTGATTATTTTATATAAACTGTTTTATATAAATGTGCTAACGGTTTTATCCTAGTGGCATGTGTAGGGAAGTCATTTGGGGAAATCCTACTATGTTTCAGTACTCACCCCCTACTTTGGCATGTTGGTGTCTTTGCAGATGTTGTGTACCGTGACATGGGTAAAGGTAAGGCATCTCCCTCTTTTAGTGGAGATTTGTGATCCCTTGGTGGAGCTTGGATCTTGGTGTGGAGCTATGGTGGTGTCATAGCTTGTGGTGTTTGGTTGTTTAGTTTCCGCAGTGTACTCTGATGTTGTGTGGACATGTCTGGTTGTATTGGTTTTGAGTTGTGTTGTGGAACAACTTGGATGTATTTTGGAAATGCTTGGTTGGGTAGTTTAATTGACATGCATCATATAGTGGCTGTTAGTGGATGGTTTGGTTGGTTTTGTATCAAGGGAAAATCATTCCCCAACTTGATATTGAATCCCTCGGCATTTATTGCCAGCCTTTGGCATCTTGGGAATGTCGTTTAAGGCCAAGTATCCCTCACCGCATCCTCAAGCCAATGAGGTAGGGGCGGGGTGTTATAGTAACTCAGCTATTATGCACAACATTCAAAAAAGAAGGAATATATATTAACATATAATAGCATCAGATATCTAGAATATTTATTGGCTGATATATATGAAATGGTTACTGTTAATAAATGTTTTGGTTTACTTCTACCAAGATAAACACTTGTATAAGTAATGTAAAGAGGACAAAAAAATTGAATTAAAATTCAAGGAAGATTGATTGTAGATCTTCTTTTGAATAAAATAAAAAATATATAATAAGAATAATTCTACTGAGAAGGAAGTCATAAATGATTTAATATCTAAGAAAATATTATATTTCTAAATATTTAATGGATGTTCCAGGTATAATTGTAATCGTTCAATGAATGTACATGAAAATTAATGGAATCTCATGAAATAATGTTAACCAATATGAGATAAAAATAAGCACATTTTATTGTTAGAATATATATTTGATTAAAAATTGGAAGATCAACAATTGTTTCCTATAAAGAGAAACTTACCAGATGAAAGGAAATTATGTTGATTATCTAATCTAGATTCCCATGATTGGGAATTTTTTTGACAATGTTACCTAGATATGAAATGTTGTTTAATAAATGAAAAAAAATCCTAGGAAACAAAAAATGGTGATTTAATTAAATTTCAACAAAAGAAGAAAATTTAACATATTCTGAAGGTCTACATGTTTTTATGGACAAATGTGTTTGATGAATCATATTTATTAGAGTATAATTAAACTAGAAAAGTTTACTCAAAATTCTAGATGATGATAAGATGACTCTACCACATAATGTTTATTGAAAATTTGATGAGATGAAATTAAATAAACCCAAGAGGATTACAACTTTAAAAACATACATAATGTTCAGAAGAAATGTTATGTGATTGTTTCTATTTTTAGAAAAAATTATCATTATTTATTATGTATCTGAAAATATAATAAATATTAAAATTATTCCCATTCATGTACAATTATCTTCAAATTAAAAAATGTGAATTTATAGTGATTTTTTTTCAGGGAATCATTGAAGTAGAAAGATAATTTTGGTTTTTCTTGAAGCCTTATATCATGAGGAATAAATTTATTCAAATAAATTAATGTATTCCAACACTGGATGACAGAAATCCAAAAAATTAAAGGATATTTTCATACTTATGGAAGGTTTTTGATAAACCCATTTTCCAACAAGAAATTATGTACAAATGTAAATGGGACATTAGAATTACTGATGATAATGTATTAATTATCATATAATGGGGGATAATCATACCCATTTTTATGGTTGAATTGTTCATATTTTCTTATTAATATGCATTAAATATATTTAGTTGAATGGAAATATAAAGAAAAATTATATTAAAAAATATTTGGTAAAAGTGTTCATCACTTTAAAATTTCATGGTAAACATTAACATCTTTGTTGATCACTATTTTAACTCATTTTCATTGTCTCACATAGATTTATATTTGGTTGATTTAGAATTAATTTTTTTATTAATAGTGATTCATTCCTTCGGTAAAAAATCCCATGTTTATAGTCATATTAATGGATGGAATGAAGGGATGAATAAGTGGTTTGAAGGAAGTTATTCACCCTAGAAATATCAGTAATGGGGGATTCAAAATACAGAAAATTAAGGGGAGATAAAATAAATAATCTATAATGTTTTTAAAGTAATGAGAATTTGAATTTCTTGTCAATAAGGGGGAGACAAATATCAATGACATTAATGAAACTTTGTTATTGAAAAATAGGGGATACTGAATTTCATATTAGTAGATAATTCTATTATATTATATATATTTTCAATAGGTTTTTGTAAATTTAATAAGAAATATAGAGTTAAAGGTTTCATTGTTAAAGGAATCTAAGGTCAATGAAGCATTTGAATGTAATGGTTCATTTATAATGATTTTATGAGAGTGTTGTAAATAGCTACCAAATGATGTTTAAAAGATGTAAAAGCATTATAAATTATATTTTTCATTGAAGGACTATTAAATATTGGTATTTATATTTAATAAGTCTGATAACAGATGTAATCCCAAACATAACTCTATCATAAGTACAATAGTGAATTATTAGTTACAATATAATACTTGGAATAAATGTTTTTGGAGGATAATAATGTTTCCCAATGAATACCAAATAAAGGTTGAAAACATTAAAAATGAGTTTATATAGAACTAAAACATTTTTTATTTATTATGTTAGATGTTTTTATTATATATTCATGTTCATTTAATTGGTATGATTCTCATGATACATGATAAGTTAGTATGATTTCATAAAAAGGAGATAAGTACAATAGTTGATGCTACAAATTGTTACCAGATGGACTAGAGGTTTTGATACTGGACATAATCAAGTTGATGTTACCATATAAATTTTTGAATGTAGTATGCACTATCAATTTTGTAAATATTTTTTAATGGTGGGAGTATTACAAAGTGATTTATGTTAATGGTTTATTGGAAGTATAAGGTTCAACCTGATGTTTTAGATGAAAAAGGTAAATATAATTAATTTTATATGTTGAAAAAAATTGAAGCTATGGAACAATGAATGATTTCCATTGAATTGAGTCTATAGGATAATGATCCATCACTGTGACTTTTTATTTAATGAGAATTTAAAAATACATGTGTAGAATAGTTCATATAGATATTTATAAAGAAAATCAAGTTAGCATGTGATGTGTTTGATCTGATAAGGAAGTTTGGTAAAATATTAAGAAGATGTTGATTTGGTTTTTTATGTTACATCTAATTGACTTCTGTGATGTCCAAATGATTGAAGGAATAAAATGTTTTTCAATATAAGACACTGGTTAAATTATTCTGCAAATAGCATGATATTAGTAATTCAAGAACATTTATAAAATATAAATTAGATGGATGATCATCAGATAGAGAAACATGATTTTTTGGGATGATAGATTCTATGAAGATGTACTAGACTATGTGTTTATGAATTTTGTATGAATTTTAATTTAGGTTATGGTGAATGAATTAAGAGATTCCAATTCATTTTATAGATGAACACATATGTACATTTGTGAGACCCCCATACTAAGAAAATATTTGATGTTCACCTGAAAAATGTTTTGATACAATCATGTATAGATTTTATTATTTATCAGTTAAAGGGTTTCAATGTCATGAGTCACACATTTATAAATCCCATGATCAATTTGAGTTGTTTTGGCATGATATAACACGATGTATTATTGATGGCAAGAAATATAAAGATAACCATTTGAACATATACGAGCCCATCACATAGATAAATTCACTAAATTCCATTGGAAAAAAATTTATGAATGGATTATATAGAGGATGAATATGGCGATTGATGGTCAAATATGTGTAAAGTTTATTAAAATGACTAATTTGGGAAATATGAATCATTATTACATTACAAAGAGAAATATTGAATATCCAAACATTGAATCTATATAATGTCCATATAAAAACATTTACCATTTAATTTTTTATGGAGTATTTCATAAAACATTGTAAATACCATTAAAATTAATCATTCAGATCTATTTATCCAATGGTTTTTATCTTTACAGGGTTATTTATTTTTGAAATATGATCCATAACATTGATTATAATGATGTTTGAATAGTTTTATATAACACTGTATTTGTATGGATATTTTAGAATGATCAATTATATGGACCTATGTTTTTTATACATTAATATTACATCAATTTAGATAAATATTTAATACAATTCACAAACACAATCCTAAAGACCGTAATTTTTATTTTTCTTTGAGTTCTAGATAAATAATATTCCAATTTTATGAAATAGTATCAACATATACAATAAATATATTCAATATTTTTACTCTTCATAAACATACCATACTTAAAGAACTTTCTTCCTAACCTGGTGAAGGGTAACATTAGAAAGGGTGAGCTAAGAAACTACTCATGGGTAAACACGGTAGATATGAAAGCATAACCTGAACATATGTGCATTAAAACATGATAATAACAATAAAAAACCACACCTTGTATATCAAATATCATAATCTCGAGTCATGAAATAAATATTATCAGTTCATAAGACATGAATTATAAGTGAATCAAATAACATGATCCATGTGATAATGACATTGTCATAAGACATATATTGTGGCATAACCATAAGATAATAAAATTATTTCCACTATAGTAATGAGTCACTTACAAGGATGTCATATTGGAATGGGTTCAATCCCCAAACTAACATAGTATATAATGTTCACTAACATGATCATCATAGTAGAAAACATCCCTTTTTGAACTGATTTCACTCCCCATTCCCTTGATGTCTATCACGTGAGATATAAATCCTTACTAAATTTATTGGAGGGAGATATAGGTCCCACCAATCACATTATGAAAATTATACATATGTGTGGATAATGACCAGAACAAATTAAACATATCATCACTAATGACATGAAATGGGGTTTTTAGTAATTTCATCATATCACAACCTATGTAAAAGATATAGGTATCTTAATAGTCTCATCATATCATAACAGTATTACCCATGGAAACTAGAATGGTTTTCATAACATTTTTTTCATGGCATAACATATTAAAGATAAATGGGTTTCAAAAACCTAATTCCTTGATATACCATTCAATGAAAGAATATGAGTGGTTTTGTTGGTTCATATCACTAGAAAATAATATGTTACACCAAATTATATTATCTCATATATACAGTGATTTTTAAAGATAGACCAGGTGGAATGTTTCTTGAGGAATTTATCATTTCATTGAAAATCCATTTTAAGAATAAAAATTCATAAAAACATTTGAAAATAAATTTATATAAAAATAATATTAAAAAATTATAATTTATTCTTCAATAAATTAATGTTTATGATGGTGGAAATTTCTATTCATAAAGTACATGTTAAAAAATATACATTTCACATTTTCATTAAAACCAAAACATCAATTTTGTGGAAAATTATATAACGAATCATTTAAAAAAAGTAAAAAATGGTTAAAAGTTATTTAATAACTATTTTTAATAATTTTATAAATATTTTTCAATATATTTTTATAAATCAATGGGTTTTATGAAGAATGGATTTCGACTGAATAAATAAATAAACGTGTTTTTTTCTAAAGAAACATTTTTTATATATTATTTTATGTACTAATGGGTGGGAAAGAGGCATTACTACTTGAAAATATAATCGATAACCATATATGAATAAAATTAATGATAATTATTAAGATTTAGATCATAATATTTCAATATTGGAGACATAATCCTAGATAATCCTTATAAATGATGATATTGTAACACGAATTCATTTCCACTTTGGTATTATTTGAAACATAATCCATATGAACAAGGTATAATAAAATGAATGCTTTATAACCATAATAGTTAGAATGAAATTTATAATTTACATTTATTTTACTTATATACAACACATTAAAGAAGTGGTGGTGAATATGGTATGTGACATACAGAAGTAAAAAAGATAGATTGAAATCTCTTACCACAATTGTAATCTTCTGGATCGTATTTAGAAATTAATAATAACATCAAAAAAATATTTTATTTAATAATTATAATTATATTAATTATATATCATGTAAAACTGTATGTATAAAATGTATACAAAAGAAACAAGGGGTGAATTTGCTTATGTCTTGTAGAAATAAAAGAGAGACAATAAATCCCCTACATTAAGCCTCGAATTACTTCATACATGTTCAAACATACTATAAAATATATATAATTCTATTATATATATATATATTATATAACCATACATATCTATATTATACCATATATTATTTACATGTTACCATTCATTGTCTATTTATTACAAATTTCTTGAAAATTAAGGTTTTGGGTAATAAGCTCTCTGTTTTTCATATATATTTTGATTTTTTATTTTTAGTTCAATTACTTTTATCATTGTAGCATAATATCCATAATTATAATAGTTAAATATAAATAAAATATATACAATAATTATTATTTTAATAATAATCATGAAATATGGTTATGAAAAATTATGTGTGTTACGTTCATAGAAATGGTAGGCTATATGTTTACATGAGTAACATTTTCAGAATTATTTATTAAAAGGAGAAAGATAATATTTTATATTTATATAATGATATATATATATATATAATATTTTTTCATTAAATATACATATTAATATCATCCATGTGGTGTGGTGACGAAAAGAGAGAGTCAAATAACTTCATGTAGTCAGTTGTCCACACGTACATGAATGACGTTATCATTTTTCAGTGAGTGGATATGTAGGAAATAAAATGATATATTATCTTTAGATAATAAAAAAATATTTCAATAATATCACATTTATCACATTATTATCAAATATATTTATTTAATTTTTCCTTATTATATTTTATACAATGTGTTAATGAAAACAGATCACGTCACTTCGCGAGGCAGTTGTCCGCCATACACACGAGTAACATTATCGTATCTCCTATGGAATAGAATGTAAATAAGGTATATATAATATATTGACTCAAGAGGATTAATTATGTTAATAAAATGTTATATATTCTTTATATCCATGATCATACCCAATATGATAGGTTGTAATGGAAAAACATTTGACATCGGTTTGTGTGTCGGTAGTCCGCCATACACATGGATGGTTATTTTATAACCCATTTTATAGAAGTGGAGATGGATGTAGGTCATTAAAATAAAATAAAAACATCATAGTATATGGAATAGAATAATGTTGTTATATCATCATTATTTAATAATATTTTAATAATTTGGTCGAAGAAATAAAATAAAAACCCTCGATGAAGAATGTTGCATCTTTCTATTGTAATCATCGTAGTTTTTCACCAAAATGCTTCCAAGGTTAGAGTTATTCCCAAAATAATTTACATAGGATGATAGGATAGACATTGGACAATTATTTGGGAAGTTATTTACTGAAACAAAAGTGTATCATGGCATGAAGGGGAGAGAAGACGTGGAAACATTTTAAAAGTGATTTGAGTGGCACACTTATGATTTTTTGAATCGATAAAATCATACCTATGTTTTTGTCATAATTCAAGGTTCATTAAAAGAGTATTATTGAGCCTTACAAATTTTAGGGTTGAAATATTTCTAGGAAATATATTATAAACACGTTTTTATGAAATTTAAACACTTATCGTTTTAGTTTAACAACCGGTAAACTACTTTTAGCTTAATCATGGTAATATATATTTACTATTTTCATTAATATAAACCGTTTCACTAGGATTGGTCATGATGTTTGAGGTTTTGGAGAGATCCAGGCTTGTTTCCTATCAATTTCAGTTACCTCATAAGTATTGGTCTATGCACAACATCTTTCATGTATCTCAGCTACAACGTTACTTTTTAGACTCGTATCATTTTTTTGACCCATAGAGGTGGAGTTGGAGGTGGATGCATCCTTCGAAGAGAACCCTATTAAGATTGTGGATAGCATCACAAAGGTTCTTCATGGATGGTCTATTCCTCTAGTATGGGTGTTATAGAAGCATGGGAGAGTGCTTGATGAGGCATGGAAGAGGCAGGACGATGTGTGATCATAGTGACCAGAATTATAACAAGATTCTCATTAACCACCCTTTGAAGAGAAATTAGGGGAAAAATTTCATTATGGGGGATTTTCGGAAGAACTCATATATATTTTTTAGTTATAGATCTTATTTTTGTGTTGTTTTGAAGAAAAAGGAAGAAAAAGGTATTTTATAAGTATACACTGTGTAATTATGAATACACATCATGAACCTAGCTTACCGTGAACAACCGAATTTTGACCATGTAATGGACTAATACATGGCCATGTAGTGACCTTGTAGACCCAAATAAGACAAGGGCTGGTTGAGGCTAATTAATGGCATGTAGTGAGAAGGAACACACCTTGTATTTTCCTTGTTATTTGATATACCAGATCAGGGTTACATCTCATGTCTAGAAACACTTTCTTCTTCCCGTGTTTTTTACATGAGTGCTCTGTAATGATGAATGAATATTGATATCCTAATTCTTGAAACACTTACTAATTCATCCTCTCATGTGAATTATTCAAGGATGGCTATTTTTTTCCTTTTTGTATATCTAAACCAATCTAGGCTGATTAAAGGGCCGACATTCAAGTATATCAATCAGAACAAATCTAGGTAGGTGGTTTGTACCTTTGGTTTTTTTCTTTGGATTATATATGCTAAATGTTCCACATACACACATTTTTGGAATTGGTTGATTTAGAATTAATCCATGTCATTACCTATTATGGTTTGGTTGATTATTAAAGGGATGTTGCTTATGCATAAGTTTAGATACCATGTCTAAGGGAAACCCTCTGGGATATTTTTTCTTGTTTTATTGTTTATGAATGTTTGGTCTAGGTTTCCTATGAGTCACATCTTGTTTTCCATTCATTCTTTTATTAGGATGGAGTTTAATTGATTATATGAAATTCATATGATATGAATTGTGAATGTTTTTCCATTTAGTAGATTTAGATTACATGAGATGATTTTATATGATATTCACATTATATTTTTACAATGGACCATGTGAACCTTGGACTAGGAAGATTGATAGGACTTCCATATTATTTATGCAGGACCATTATAACCTTCATGTTGATATTTGACCTGAGGGGATTAGATTGTAAGAGAATTTCTAAGTGGTCATTTATATTTGAATTAATGAATTGATGCTATGTTGGACCAAATGGGTTAGACCATGAGATATTTTGGAAATGGTCATTATTTAATGAAATGGTTCTATGTTTGACCAAAGGGTTTAGACCATGAGAGCTTTCCCAGATGGTAGTTTTTAAATAATAGAATGATTGTGATGAGTCTGCCAACAAAAAGCAGAAGCATTGATTCAGATTTACATGATTTTTTATATGGTCTTCTGTGACATCTGTTTTGTTATTTTTCAAAGGGGATATAAAACGAATGATAGATACCAGGGTTACATGATTCAACAAATGAATAATTAATGTTAAATGAATGTAATTGAAAAATGTAGGATTGTTTTATTTTGAGTACTTCAAAGATTATTTATTTATTTCATGCATATTACCTATTATATATATTGAATAATAGTTGGGAGCATATATTTTGGTAGTTTCTTATTGGGATTTGTCTCACACCCTATTTGGGTCATGATTTTGGACCCAAACAGATTATATGATTACAGATATAGATAAGGGTAAACACCCTTCTTCATCAAGTAATAGATTGTTGTTGGTTCCTGAGAGCATGTGACCAAGATGAGGCTTGTAATTCTATTGGAGTTTACTTTCGTTTCATTTTTATTAGAATGTATTGTATTTCCAACATTGTTACCTATTTTGGATGCTTTCATAAACCCATATGACATGTATCATATATATATATATATTCTCCATTTGTTCTATTACAATTAGTATTACATTATTTACTTCAATGGTATTTCTATATCCACTATTGTTTTATTATTAATTATGTTATGTATACTCTAAAATTGAGGGCATAGTTTTCCCATTATCAGTCCTTGTCCATTGCTGATAGTCAGTATCCTCTGGTGTTTGGGGAAATGTGCTTGAGGTCATATGACCAATTGAGTATAGGGCACCATTGGGTGGAACTCCGATCTGGGACGATACAATCATTATAACTATATGATGACTCTTGATTAATAAATTATCCATTATTTCAAATTAGTTTTATTTAATTAATCAGGTATTTTATTAATTCCACATATTCTAGAATGTGGAATCTCCCTTCATTCCCTATTTATGATTAATGGTTTTTGGATTATTCCACCATATAGATGGGTCATAATGAATTTTTATTGATTTTTTTGGTGAACCTTTTTGCAGTCAAATTTGATCATATTATTCGCATAACCATTGTAGGTACTATCCTTTATTTTAAAAATTATTTCATACATATTAGACCATATGAGGACATAAAACATCCCTTATATAGATCTATTCATGTAGTTTTGATTTGGTAATTACATGTTTCCTAGACATAGGTTTAGTGTGGAGATGTTTGATTTTTCATCTGCATTCTAATACCCTATAGTCAGGGTACATTAATTTAAATTATTTTCCATGTGATTTTATAAATCCATGTTAATTCACTGTTGCATTAAATTTTTGTCATTTATTTTTATCCTATATATATATGTATTGAGTGTACTAATTAGTTTTTTTGGAAGTTTATACACCACATGATAGAGAAATATAAATTAATAATTGTATATTTAATTTATTTTTTAGGTGAATGAACCAGTTGATTCATTAGTTTTGATAATCACAATACTCTTAATATAAATTTTATTTAAAATGAAACTTATTTCTTGTTATATTTTATGTGTCTAAATAAGTTAAATATAAATAAAATTCCAAAAAAAGTAATAATAAGTATTAAAATATATTAATATAATGTTTCATCAAAAAATCATTCATCAGATGTGCGAGTATTGTAGAGGATTAGAAATAACTCCATATAAAGATGATGATTTATGATATGCTCATCAGAATTTGATGGATAATATTCAACTGCATTAACATATAATAGAGAAAAAAATTAAATTAAACCATTAGATATTGTTACAATGCATTATAAAAAAAATTCCACAACATCACAGAGAGAAATATGTTAATTTATGCTTTAAAATCATCTCATCTTTTTCAAGGTGAGAAGTATCCAGTTTCTTTGAGAACTCATCTAATCATTGTAAATTTTCATCCTATGGCCTTTAGCTAATAGATACCATTTTGTGAGGGTTATAAAAAAACTCTCTTAGTTTCTCTTGTAATCATTGGGTTTCTAGTTATCTATATTGAGGGATTCAAGTAACAATGTGAATGATTTTAGGGTGTGAAGTGTAAAAAGAAATTTCATTTTGAGGGATTCCTGGAATTTAAAGACCAAGAATCTGATTATCTAGATCAACATATTTTGGGGATATAAAGATAGATAACCTTCATATAGGTATAAATTTATGGGCTTCCTGGAAAATAGGATAGAACATTTGATATAAAAAAATTAAGATTTATAAAATAATGTTTACAAAAATCCATACTACTTAAGGGTAAAGAAAGTTTGTTTTTTAATATCTTTTATATAAGTGTATGAATAATGATTTTAAACTCAATAAATATTTATATTATTCCTCCAATATTATTATTAACTTCCTTATAACTAATAAAATTTATTTTAACATTACTTTCCACCATTTTTATCAATACTCTGATAGATTGTAATAAGATTAGAATATTGTATAATTATCAAAATAAACCATTAGGATGAAAAAATTATTTGTTTCCATGTAACTATAAAAACAACTTATTATGGTGTATCAATTTAAAATATTTGGGAAAAATTTCGTGTTAGATCCAATTTCTACTAGGATCTGAGAAGTATCTCATGTTGACTTATACTAGTAATTGGTATCAATTATTTCTTTTTATTAGTTAACCAAAAATTAACTCAGTTTTCCATTCATCACAAACTATATTTAAGAAGAAATATACTCTAATTCTTGATAAGGTAAGATTTATAATTTGAAATATTTATAATTTAAATAAATGAAAACCACATATATTTGATGGTGGTGATTATGAATAATAGTGTAAAAATTTGTAATATTGAATTAATAAAAATAATGTTCCTCCTAATGAGTGAAAAATAGAATTATTTTTTCTCAAGAAGATAAAAATAATAATATGAAATTCATTATGTATGGATCACTTTGTAGTGTTTAACGACTGAAAATATATATAGTCAAATATTAGCTTAGTAAATAGTGAATATGATTTGATAGAAGATAGAGGATACAAATTTTTTAATTTCCACGGTGTTAGAAACTCTAAGAGCGTTATTAATAGAAGACTATCATGATTTTAAATGTTTATCTGGTGAAATAGTGGCTCAATTAAATCAATGTATTATAAATATTGTGAATAGTTTACAATCATTTTGTGAATATGAATTAATAGAAAATCAGATTTTTGAAAAAGTAAATTATATCATGCCAAAGCAGTTGAATAAAAGAGGGAAATTATTTTTTATTCTAAATATTTGGATATACAATATCTATATTAAGAGAATAATAATGAAATATAATTGGAGATTAAATAAAGTTGCTCAAAAATAGAAAAATAATAATAGGGTGGTATTTGTATATACATTTGGTCATTTTATTTATGTGGATTTTATGTTATAGACAATTGATTGAAAACACATTGTTTCATGGAATATATAAATGTATTTTTATCAATTTAGTTTTTATATAGTATTAATGAGGTTTTATAATGTTATAAAATAGTGAATAAGATTGTTAATTTTTTCTTGATATTCTAATTAGATTGAAAAATGGTAAACATGGATAGATGAGATGTTTATATTTAATTTTATTTTATTATAAAAATATATGTCATATTTGGATTGATTAAATAAAACTAATTATGAAAGAATGAAAATTAAATAAGTACAGTAAGATTAGAGGGAAAATGATTTGGGGGATTTAGATTACTAGAGTACTAGTTAAAGTTATACAACTTCTAAGAGTCCATCAAATGATGAAAAATTTAATTCAATAGTCTATTATTGTGATATTCATACTTGTGAATAAAAGGATTAATATGTAAGTATCTTAAAAAATAAAATATTATTATAGCAGGTAAAATAATCTAAAAAGTAACTTCAAACTTTTTTAAAACTTCATCAACATTATATTATATGTATAGTTCAAATTCAAATTTTTATGATCTTAATTTTGATGTGAAATTGAAATCAAAATTCATTAGTTTAATGAAAATATTAACAAACACAAATTCTAGTAAATAAAACTTTTTCTGGTTTATAAAGAACTTATAACTTATAAAATATCTAATGGAATGGGATTTAACTCTCAGAAGTCACATTTTAGAGAATGTTATATTTTCTCTAAGGTGTGTCCTTTTACACTAAATATAAATGTTGGGGTACCTAATAAAAATATTATTCTCTAATACAAGGTTTATAAATTTTTTATATTATTTTTATTTCTAAATAACTACAATATGTTCAACATACGAAACATTGGTAGATATGGGATAATAAAATTATTGACTATAAAAGGACCTATTAAATATTAGATACTAAAAACATTGTTCAATTTTTATGGAAAAATATTTGAGTACCAATATCTAGAATAAATTATAAAAGTATAGTGGATGATATCAATGTATGAGTGATCACAAGTCAAATTTCTATAATATGTTAAATTTAAAAAGAGGATGAGTCACTTCTGAAAACAACACAGATTGTAAAATCATCAAAATAACTATTTTTTATTCTTATAATAAGATTAATTTCTAATGTTTTTATGTTCTAGGACACACAAACAAAATTATTGGTATTAATAAAATATTTGTTTATGGATAACTTATGAGGTTATGTTGTAAAAAATTTACTATTTAAAATTGAGAATGTACATTAATTATTTCAATTTTTAGGTATGATAGTGATTAATCTTTTGAATTAAAATACATAAGACATTAGAATTTTAATTTTGTATGATAAAATGAATATTTACCTTATTTTTTACATAAAATACTAGAAATTATAATACATAATAATTATCTAAATGTTTTTATAAAGGATATATTAGTGAACTATCATAGATAATGTTTAACTCTACTACAATATATGAACCTTGTTAATATCGTGATGAATAAATGTATATTTCTAAACCTAATAGTGAAGTATCAGCTTAAAAATGTTAAATTCAGTGAAAATTGATTTATTTTTTCATACAAAAACATAGATTGTTGGTTAAAAATCCTACTTGTATGTTTTAGTTGGTGATTAAAATGTATTTTTTATGTATTTTTTTCACTGGATAATTCAAAAAACATTATCATTTTGAAAAATTTCATGTTTCTATAAAAAATATAAAGATTGATAAAATTTATTACTATATGGAGTGATCATGGAGGAGAGTTTGTAATAATTTATTTTTATGATTTTCATAGAATGAAATGTATAACTCATAATTTTTTAGTACTATAAACAACTCAAAAAAGTAGTGTAGTAAAACAATGAAATATATTTCATTAGTATATTACTTTAATATTATTTATAAATATTGTTTTTAGAAATGTTTTCTATTTATGTAGTAAGTACTTTATCCTAAACTAAAAATTGTGTTTTAATTATATTTGTCTTAAAAAAAATCATCTTGAATATTTGATCATAATAATTTCATTGAATTTATTCATTTATTTACTTGGGATTGAATAATTTATTTTGAATAAAACATATCAACTTCATTAATTTAATCCAATGGTTGATAGAAATAATTTTTCTTGTTTCCAAATATAACTAGTATTTTTTATATATATTTTACTAAGAAAACAATTATCTTTGAAGGAAATTTTGAGTTAAAATGTTTAAAAAATAATCCTTTCATATTTATGAAATATTAAGATATTAAATACATGGATGATATTATTGGAAAATACTATTTTATTTTTACAATAATATGGTTCTCAACCATTAGTAATAAAACATAATGTTGTAATGTCAATATATTTTGAATATCCAGAATGTATTTCCATAAGATAAGTAAAACTGATACAATAAGATCAACTTACAATTTTACCTAAGAACCAACTGATCATAAGGATTCATTGAAATTATAATATTTTTAGATATATTTTTAATCAGTCCAAACTAAAATTTGTTTATGATATAAATGTGAGAATCATGGATTTATATCCCAATTTGAGCCCAAAATAAATTGTTGGTTCCTTGGGAGATGGATGATTGATTAGGGATATGTGAGAATATATAAATCAATATTAATTAAATTAATTTAGACTCTCATTATGTTTTGTAATGAAATTTTGGTTAATGTAGTTAAATGGGTTTTTAGAAATAAGATTGAGGAAATGGAAATAATAATATGAAATAAGTTAGAATATAATGTTAAAGGATATTATCATCCATTAAACATAGACTACAGTGGACCTTTTTTCATCATT
This sequence comes from Viscum album, assembly GCA_963277665.1. Lineage (NCBI taxonomy): Eukaryota > Viridiplantae > Streptophyta > Magnoliopsida > Santalales > Viscaceae > Viscum > Viscum album. The sequence goes on from OY728143.1 coordinate 328,892,159, forward strand.
ATCCTACATGAATCAATAAGAATATTATAATCCATCAAAAAACATATCAATTTAATATTAATTAAAAGATATATGAAATAAACATTTGAAAATATATTTGTTCAAGAGGAACATTATGTTGATAGACCCCTTGTTTTTGAAGATGTTAAATTTTTATATATTCTATACAAACATACCTATGTAATCCCAAATATCATGGAATAATTGAGTTACTATACTTTTTAATTCAAATTATTTATATAAGGGAAATGATGAACTAAATATTATTACAATTATATATATATATATAACATGTCACATAAAATTTATATCAATTATGTTATTTTTGTTTCAACTCAAAAATAAATTTCTAATATTTTTTCATAAGTTAGGAAAATTGAGTTTTGAATGATCATGAGGAGAGAACTTAATTTTTTTTCTTTTCAAATATCTAAAAATCCAAAAGGAAATATTTTAATTTAAAACCAATATTTTATATAATTACTCAAATATATAGGTTTAGAAAATGATCCACATATATGTATGATGATAATAAATGTAATGAAACATGACATTGATGAAGGTGAGAAATCAGTTGATCAAAAATATTAAAACTTTATGATCAATATTTTATTATATTTAAATGTTAATTGATCACGAAGTGTGTTTTTAGTATGTTTGTTTAAGAGATTCCACAAAATTTAATGGATCCATGTATTAAAGCTTTAAAATGTATTCTCCCATACATTAAATAATGAATAGATCATGGATTTTTTAATTATAACAAAAATATTGTATTTGTATAAACGTTACTGAAATGATAACATTGGAGGTTTTATATTGGATAGAAAAAGTAAATTCCAAATATTTAATCTGATAGGATAAGATATAGTTTATTATTCTAGAATGATGTAATACAAAGAGCCACTCTCGAATTTTGAAGATAAATATGATGCAACTAAATGTTATTATGGAAAAGTGTGGTTGATTTAATAAAAACTCAATTATTTTTGTTTGAGTTTTAATATAACACAAAATCTTTGTGATAATTAATGTTTTATTTATTTTTCAATGAACCCAAAACAACATTGAGATAAAAGTGACATAGATATATGATACTATTTATATAGGGTTCACAATAAAAAAATATATATTATTCTTGAATGTTTCATAACTAAATATCATATTGTTGATTTTTTTACAAAACAATTAAATTTTAATATATTGAAATATATCAAACAGAAGCAGGTGATGATTATCTTGAAGTGATAATCATTTTACATTTTATTTATCCTATTAATTAATATTGAAAAATTCATCATGAACAATGTTGGATATTTTTTTAAAATGCATTGTAACTTTTAAATTCTACTTTGTTGTATTCATTTATAATGGTAGATATGTCATTAATTTAATATAATATAATATAATTTGATTTGTATATTATTATTTAAATATATTATTCATTAATATCTGAAATAAAATTAAAATTTTATTTATTATGTTTTTAGAAAAATATTTTCCAATGGAAGATAATAAATTTCATGTTGAATAATTTTTAGTGTAACCATACATGGAGGATGAAGATCCTCTATATATCTAATTATAAATTCATGATGGTTTAATTTTTTTATCCTCAATATTATAATGAGTTTAATCAAAAAAATTCCCAATTAATTTTTGGATAAGATGAGAACCTGACAGAAAATAGGGCCCATTTATTATAAAATAAAAAAACCAACAGGTAAAACCACTCTTAAAGAAGGAAAATTACATTTATTCTATTGAAAAATAGGTTTTCTATCCCATGGAATATGATCAGACCAGGAGAGATTTTCCCCATCAGCTCATTTTTCTTTAAGACTGTCAGCTAAATAATTTCCCTCCCTGATGACAAGGGTAATGATATAGTTAATAGATTTAATAAACTCAAAATAATTGATCCCACGATTAGTATATCTTTAATGAATATGATCAGTATAATTCCCTATATCATGTTGAAAAATGGTGGAGTCACATTCCAAACATATATTTTTTAAACCGTTATATTTAGAATGATCTAATGTAGTGATAACTCAAAGAATATCAACCTCCAAAGAGGAGACAGTAAAATAAGATACGTAAGAATAACCAGCCACATCATAAAGACTATTCCTAATGACAATTCCATAACCTAAAGGCCCTAGGTCTTGTTGAGATAACCCATCAGTATTGATTTTAGTCTAACCGAGGAAGGGAGGATGCCAAAAAACCTTCATTGTACCCATAAGAGGTTGGGAATTTCCACTAATAATAATTCTACTGAGTACAGAAAAATCATGTAACGAGTTTTGAGAAAAGACCTTCTGAGGGGGATGCACATTCCTCAAAACATAAATAATACATGCAATATAATCATGATGATTAAATGAAAGATCATCATTTAAAGACCTTTTCCTTACTATCTAGATGGTACTATCTGGTACCGCAATAGCGAACAGAAATAGCAGTAGATGTATAGGAGAAACTGAGAGATAGAGAAGACCTTTAAAAGGTATCAGATATCCCCAATATATAAAATTTTGAGTTCAAAAATATAAAATAGATCCTTACACAATGAAGAAGATTTGAAAAAACTAAAAACTATGTGCTCTAGGTCATTTCATAAATTTATGAAAAAAACACAGATCAAATATTGGGAAATACCACACCATTACAGGTAATTATTACTAGATATATTACTATTCCCCAGTCTCAAGGCCAGATTAATCTATGGGGGAGAAATAATATTCCTATTATACTTCCCAAGATAAATAAATAATAAAATAGGCGTATTGAGATGAGAATATAGAGACATTGAAGAACAAATTTTGGAATCCTTCAGTTTCCAGATTGAGAAATCACAAATGGGTGAAAATCAGTAATCATTGTCCAAATGATTACTGTGATTTTGGAAAATAGCCATGTCATGCATCTGATCTATTATAAAAATATCAAGATCAATATTTGTAGTATCCTAGTTAAGTGAATCCAAAAGTGGAATAACAATCCAATTATTCTTCCAGATATTAAGTGAATAATCCTTAGAAATAGTCTACCTTGGATTAACATCAATAAGAGAGAGATATAGAGAGAGAGGTTTTGAGAGAGGGCTAAATAGAGGAATCCATATGGATAATAATCTTATATTTAATCTATCTATGGAACTGAAATATTAAGAAATAAATACCCTTAAATTTATCATTTATAACTTCCAAACAAAGGAAACTTGAAAGGCATGATTAAAAAGATTGAGATTTCTGATTTCAATACACCCATATCAAAGGGTTTTTTAACAATTGTTCCAATTAAAAATGACACATATTCTTTCCAAGATACTTCTAGTTCATATTAAGTTCATTATGGAAAAATTAATCATTTTTATAAGAGAATAATTCCATTTTTAAACCACAAAATAGTATACAAATTTTGAAAAAATTACATTTATAATCATTATAATTTTTAATATTCACTTCTTATTTTGAAAAAAAAAACATAGGGTGGTAAAATTATGAAAAAATTTGAGAAATTTAATAAAATTAAATATTGTATGATTTCAATAATGGTGAGAAAATAAATTTTAAATGGAATATTGAAAATATAAGAGAGATAAAATTCAGTCTCTTTTGATTTTTATCAATGGTGATAAATGAGAAAGGTTTATATTATATAAAAAAGGAATAGATGAAATGATTGATAGATTATATATATATATATATATATCTTTATAATATCTATGGAGTTATTAATGGTAGATAGATTTCCAAGAGGAAAAAATTCATTTCATAAGAACATGCATGGATTTTTTAGCTACACTAACCCCGGTAGCATGGATCCGGGTCATAATATATTACCTTGGCATAATATACAATGAATCACATACAAATGGATTTATTTATTTATTATTTTTAGTAAAATATTTATATATATGAAATTATTATTATAATTGAAGACATTAAATACACAGATTTTCATTGATAACTCTATTATTCCTCTATGAATATCCCTGCATATTAACAAAAATATACTTTTTATCCTATGTAATATAAAATGTAAGAAATAAGAGACAATAAATTCTCTATAATGGTTATATTATAGATGAATATATTAATATATAAGGAAAAATCAGTATAGCGAGGTAAATAACTAAATAAATACATTTAATCAATAACTTTGGAATAATATGGAAGGAATATATGATGATAAAATAATTCTATATAAATAGTAACATGATCTTGTAATCATAAGCACTGATTTTATAACTAATCAAATAATAACATATAATTTAAATAACTAGATTCAAAATTATATAATGCATAATTTTTTTCATCTAAAACATATTTTTGAGGACATGTGAAAATATATCTAAATAAATGAGAAAACAATTAGGCAAAATCTAAAATTTATTTTTTCATTACACCAACCGATGCATCTAGTGGAAATAGAAGGCCCCACTTATAACATAAAAATTTCAAATAAATCCATATATATGGGGTGAAACAAAATCAACACAAATAATCATAACAAACAATTAATATACAAAATATTAATACATATAAAAATAAATAAATATAATAGAAAACCATCAATAGTGAAATGGTGTATGGTAATAAAAATTTGAATCCCCATTCAAACTGATTATAAAGAAACCAAATAAGTAACAAGGATGATATAAATATAAAAAATATTTATATTAACATAAATAAAATTTATGTTTGATGCCACTGATTAATTAAAATTCCATGAAAATATCCTTTAAATCATTTTTGAAAGAAATAAACATTTCATTTTACAAAATCAATTTTTTAAGAAAATATATATTTTCCGAATATTATTTTTCTTGAAAATAACCATGTATTATTTTTTTAATAAGAATTAAAACATTAAATTTTGAGGTTGGTGGACAATTTATTTATTGGTGTACATGTTAAAACAAATATTCCTTTCACATTTTCAGCAACAGCCAGATGAGCATTGTTTTGAAATTGAAAACAAGATTCCATTCAAAAAAATTAAAAAATAAAAATGGAAAATAATGACTTCAATAAATAATTTTTAAAATATTTAAGAAATTGTTAATTTTTTGGATAACATTGGTCTTGATGAAAAAGGATTTTCGACCTATGAGAGAAATAAAGTCGAACATTCATAAAAACATTTTTGCATTAATTTTAAGTATCAAAGAATTGGGAAGTATTATTATTACTTGAAAATTTTAATGAATAACCAGTTATTTCAAAAATATATTGATGTTAATATGTAAATAAAAATTAAATTTCCCAAGAGATATATAAACATAAACAATAAAAAAATATTGATGCGATTATAAAACAATTCCTTACAACATTGGTAACATCTTGAATTTTAAGAACCATAAAATAAATAAAATAAATTAAATCATAAAATAAAAATAAGATAAATATATTTATGATATAAATTATCAAAGGGCCAGTATATACACCACACAAAGTAAATAAATGATGAATAAGTCATATGATGAACATATATAAAATTGATATGAGAAAATTTACCTCAAGTATGATTCATTATGTACGTGTATGTTTCTCGTGTATACCGGTTTTAATAATTATATTAATTTATACCAATACCATAATTATATGTATTATATCATGTATAATCCTATTACATCAATTTACTACCCATTTGTTAATAATATTTCATTGTTTTCATTGTTTTTCTTGTTAATTGCCTTGTTATATCATATATATTTTGTCATGAATGTTATAGTACTTGTGAATATGATATATATATAAATATATATCATTAAGATTTATAATATAGTTATAAATATCATATTTATTTATTATATATAGTTTTAGAACAATTTATTAATGTTGGACATGGAAAATGAATCGCATCGCTTTGTATAGATGGTATATCATACGTAGATAAAAGTGATGATATAATTCTGTTAATGAGTGAAATGTTAATGAATTAGGTGATATGTTAATTTTATATATTCAATATAATATCATCTATAGAATTTATATTGTTAATTTTATCTTCATTACATTACATATAATGTTCACGTTAAAAACACGTCACATCGCTTCACAAGGAAGTAACCCATCATACAAATGAGAAACGTTATTGTTTTTTTAAATAAAATGGAATTAAAAAATTTATATGTGATATTAATATTTTATAAATATAATAATATCATAAATATCACTTATATATAGTAAATTCATCATTATATCCATCCTTGATATATGATGATGGAAATCGGATGACATTAGTTTGTGAGGCGGTAATCCTTCGTACATAAGATAGTTGATTTTTCTTTTCATTTTAAGGATTTTTGTAATGGCCCAGACCTCTCCGGCCCATTCCTTTGTCAAAAAGAAGGTAACGAAGTGTTCTGGAGGGTAAAATGGACTTTTCCCACACTTTCCAGAATTTTGTAAGTACACACCGTGTAGTGTGAGTACACGCCGTGTACCACCTTGCCAGGTATACCCAGTGTTGAAGCTGTGTCCTTTCCATGTGAAATAAATGAGTACACGCCGTGTAGTCCCTCCCCGTGTATGCGTTACCTTCAAACCCTGTGTTGACCAATCAACAGTCGCATTCCGCGTTGAAGGCCGTGTTGGAAGCCGCATGGTGATTGTGTGAAATGGCCGAGTACACACTGTGTACTTGGAAGTACACGTCGTGTACTTTTTTTTTCATGCCTATTAAAGGAGGGGTCCTCTCCTCCTTTTCAACTCACTCCTCTCCTCCCCATTCCTCTGAGCAGAGCTCTCCCAAGAGACTTGAAGGCTCTTTCTTACATAACTTCTTCATCCGAGCTCCGATTTACGATCCGTCAGCGGCCACAGGATCGTAACGACGAGGCAGAACTTCTGAGATTGGATATTTTGTCTTTTATTCTGGTTTTACTTCTCATCATCCACCCAAGGAGGTTTTCCGGGATTTGACAGAAGTGACGGATGCTGACGGACGTCTTTTAAAGTTGATCTGGGGGAACTTTGTGATCAGAACCTATAGAGGTAGGGATCTCACCTTCGTCTCTCTAAATTGTGCATCATGCGGGGTGGGTGTCCTCTTGTTTTCTAAGGATACAGTTGAACCAATAAATAAAGATAATAACTGGTTAAAGAACGGGGATGGGGAAGATTGTGTATGTTGTTATTCTATCTTTTTTTATTATGTGATTATGTTGTAAATTGAATAGGCTTATGCCTACTAAAAATCATGGTCGTTTGGGGCCTTTGCTTACGCAATTAAATGTTTCCCTATCTTCTAGAACATTTTTGTGAATGGAACCTTGTGGAATGTGGAATTTGGTTAATCACGTAAAGTTGGATGACTAAAATCTAAAACTCTTGTGTGATCACCCCGGTTAAACAAAATAGAATAATGAACATGTGGGTTTTGGATTTGTTACGTGGTGTGTGAAAGGGGGGGGGGGTGAATCCTGGGTTGTTACGAATAGAATGAGCAGCGGGGATGCGGTTGGCTTGATTGTGGGTTGATGTGAATGCTATGTTGGTGCGGGGCAGCGGGGTTGTGATAAATTGTATCAAGGGATGATGATGTACGGTGTGGTTGTGGTTATGGTGGTTGGCAGAGGGGCTGTAGGGATGGGTTGGAATGTGAACGAACTATGGGTTGTGAATAATAAATAAAAGTGGGGGAGTTAATGAATGGTGGGGCATGGTAATGGAATGGGAATAATAATCAATGGGGTTGGTTGGATAATAAGGAGGGACTTGGTTGTGTTGATTGTGTTTTCCTAACTTGATTTTTGGATGGAAGGGATATGTTTTACGAACGATCGATGTGGTTGGTTGTGGATAGTTGCACAGTAATTAAGGAACTAATAAACCAATTCTTCTGAAACGTGAAAAACTAAATGGGGTTGGGGTTTTTGTGGAATGAATGCTTCATGGTAGCAGTGCCGAGGCACATACTCAGTTTCTCTATTTAGAAGCCATAGGTTGGGCTTTGTGTTTGGTATATATATATGTATCTGTATTTTTGTGATTTGTCGCACCACACCCATGTTGAGCACTTAGTGCCGAACACTCCCATTTCATGGGAGAGGGTGTTTTCTCCTCAGTTACTATCTCCTTCCTGCTCCTTCTTCCATAGGCTATGATAGATTGAGGTGACCTTACACCCAAGATTCTTCAGGTAGGTTTCGATTGGGGTGGATTTGACCCAAGACTCTTTGGGAAGGTTTGTTTTCCCAAGAATATTCGGGATGATGCCCAGGTGTCCTAAGGAGAGATTTCTGTTACTTTTACTGTTCCCAAGAATCTTCAGGATGAGGCCCAGGTGTGTTCGGGCGAGGATGTGATTGTGGTTGAGGCCCAGGTGTGTGCGGGCGGGATGTGTGGTTGTGAGGCCCAGGTGTGTGCGGGTGGGATGTGTGGTTCTTGAGGCCCAGGTGTGTGCATGCAGGAAGAGTGTGGTTGCGTCAGCACATTCGCCGTTAGGAAGAGCAGCTAACTAGTGGGAAATGGTGTGGGGTACCCAATACTCTTGTTCTTATATACTACTACCTGTTGTGATTGTGGTTTTGGTGAGTGTGGTTGGTGAGGTTGGGTGGATAGAATTCCTTGCCAGGTTTCTTCTGTCGTTCTCACGGGACATTAGGATGTCTCCCCACTTGTGCATGAGAGATTTAGGTTTCCCTATTGAGTATACTTGTATGCTCACCCTACGTTTACTTTTAGGTTTCCAGGAGGACTACCAGGGCCGTGCGGGACCCTACTAGTCGGGACAGTTGGAGTTGTTGCAGTTGCTGTACTCTTGTTTCTTTTGGTATTGTACTTTTTGAGCTTTCTTGTACTTGTACCCTGTTTCAGAACTATTTAAACATGCATGTGGGATTATTTTGGGTTTATTTATATACACTTGTTCTTTTCCTTTTTGGTGGTTGACTTGTCCTATTTTTTGATCTTAAATAATAAAAAGGGTAATGCCTCCCATATTTGTAAAAACTCATACCCTTGGTGCTAGTCGCCACCCCGGGGCCTACTGGAGGTGGGACTCGGGGGTCATTATCTCCCCTTCACCATTGCCAGCTCAGGAGGGGCATCTTTGGTGGGAGGGGGTCATGACAGAATGGTATCAGAGCTGATGGTTGAGAGATAGGATGGATTCTGGAGTTAGGCACAGTGAGGATTGCATGGGATGGTAGGGCGACAGTGTTGGCTGATCTTGGTGCGTGACATAGGCCAGGGAAGACCAGCCAGGACACGGGATTTTAGGGCCCCCCGTGATCTAATGTAAGGACTCTGAGACAACCGAACTACCAAGTGAGACTACATTGATTGCAGGGTAGAGACCCTAGGGAAGGTACATGCATCATCAAATTGTGTTTTACTTGATTTGGGTGTTCTGGGAAAGAAATAAAGTGATAAAATAAAACCTTGAGAAAATTTACTTGATACTTGGGCTTAGGCGTTCTTTGTTTACCGTACCTCTATGGCACCTGGTCGACATCAGAGAGGTAGACGAACTGGGCATGGACAGTTGCACGCAACAGAGTTGGCAGCTCTGGCAGGACTAGAGGTGGTATGAGGTACGATTTGTTTGTTCAACAGTCTCATTTCTACTTTGTTTGATTCAGGAGCTTCGTACTCCTTTTTTGAACCTGGTATAGCCCATGCCTTGGGTATAGATGTAGAGAGACTTTCCATACCACTGGTTCTGAGTACACTAGTTGGAGGCCAGACCAGTGTATCTTGTGTTTTCCGGGGATGTGGGATGACGGTGGGACCACATCAATCTAGTGGGGACCTTTTTTTGCTACAGATGTAGCCATACGATGTCATCCTAGGCGTCGACTGGTTGTTTTCTGTTAGTTCCATTATCGATTGCTTCCAAAGAAGGGTCACGTTCTCCGACGTGGATGGGCAACGTATAGCTTTTGTTGGCGAGAGGAGCTATCAGGTGGGAAGCCAGCATGTGAAGCCTCTCCTTTCCTTGTTAGGAGGGATATCAGTGGTTCCAGCTGATATAGAGATGATGGATGTCCCAGAGGTTGTTGGGGAGTTCCTCGATGTTTTTCCCAAGGAAGTTGTGACTCTACCCCCCTGACATGACGTTGAGTTCGGGATAGACTTACAGCCTGGTGCCCGTCCGATTTTGATAGCCCCTTATCGGATGGCACCTTCAGAGTTGCGGGAGTTGTGGATTCATATTGACGATATGATGGAGAAGGGTTTTGTTCGACCCAGTGTATCGCCATGGGGTGCTCAAGTTTTGTTCGTGAAGAAGGCAGATGGTGGTATCAGACTATGCATAGACTACCTAAGGTTGAACCAGGTAACAGTCAAGAACTGTTACCCCCTTCCAAGGATAGATGATCTCTTCGACCAACTGAGGGGAGCAGGTTGGTTTTCTAAGATTGATCTACGATCCAGATATCATCAGCTGAGGGTAAAGGATAGTGACATCTCGAAGACAGCTTTCAGGTGCAGGTATGGTCACTTCGAGTTTATAGTGATGCTGTTTGGAGTTACGAATGCACCATCTGTGTTCATGGGACTTATGAACTTTGTCTTCCGAGAGTTTCTAGACCGGTTCATCGTTGTTTTTATCGATGACATCCTGATCTACTCAAAATCAGAGTAAGATCATGTTGAGCATCTCAGGGCAGTCTTGGAAGTCCTTCGACACCACCAGCTTTATGGGAAATTGTCGAAGTGTAAGTTGGAAAATCCTAATATATTGAAGTGAGAAGGCCCAATCCTTAATCAAAACGCATTAATGCGGATGCGATTAAACCCATGTAGGCGAGTCAGTTCCGCCTAAAGTGGATAATATCTCGACATAGGAGAGATAATTCCTAACACCTATGATTAGGGTTGTTGGTTGGGTTCCTGTTATAACGAGAACCCTAAGAGGTATCTTGTTGGGTTCCCCTGGGTTGGTTTTGAATTCTCGGGGACGAGAATGTTTTAAGAGGTATCTGATGTAATGGCCCGGACCTGTCTGTCCCATTCCCTTTTCAAAAATAAGATCACAAAGTGTTCTGGGGGGTAAAATGGACTTTTCCCACACTTTCCAGAATTTTGAAAGTACACGCCGTGTAGTGTGAGTACACGCCGTGTACCACCTTGTCGGGTATAACCAGTGTTAAAGCTATGTCCTTGACATGTGAAATAAATGAGTACACAATGTTTACCCCATACCACACGCCGTATAGTCCCTCCCCGCGTACGCGTTACCTTCAAACCGTGTGTTGACCAGTCAATGGCCGCGTTCCGCGTTGAAGGCCGTGTTGGAAGCCGTGTGGTGACCGTGTGAAGTGGCCGAGTACACGCCGTGTAATTGGATGTACACGCCGTGTACTTGGAAGTACACGCCGTGTACTTGGAAGTACACGCCGTGTACATTTTTTTTCATGCCTATAAAAGGAGGGGTACTCTCCTCCGTTTCAACTCACTCCTCTCCTCCCCATTCCTTTGAGCAAAGCTCTCCCAAGAGACTCGAAGGCTCTTTCTTCCATAACTTCTTTGTTCGAGCTCTAATTTACGATCCGTCAGCACCCACGAGATCGTAACGACGAGGCAGAACTTCTGATCTTGGATCCATTGTCTTTCCTTCTACTTTTCCTTCCTAGCTTCCACCCAAGGAGGTTTTTCTAGGATTTGACAGAAGTGACAGACTCCGATGGATATCTTCTAAAGTTGATCTGGGGGAACTTTGTGATCAGAACCTGTGGAGGTAGGGATCTCACCTTCATCTCTCTAAATTGTGCATCATGCGGGGTGGGTGTCCTCTTGTTTTCGAAGGATACGGTTGAACCAGTAAATAAAGATAAGAACTAGTTAAAGAACGGGGATGGGGAATATTGTGTATGTTGTTATTCTATCTTTTTTTTATTATGTGATTATGTTGTAAATTGAATAGTCTTATTCCCACTTAAAATCACAGTCGTTGGGGGCCTTCTCTTGCGTAATTTAATGTTTCCCTATCTTCTAGACCGTTTTTGTGAATGGAACCTTGTGGAATATGGAATTTGGTTAATCACGTAAAGTTGGGTGATTAAAATATGGAACCCTTGTGTGATCACCCCGGTTAAACAAAATGGAATAATGAACATGTGGGTTTTGGCTTGGTTACGTGGTGTGTGAATGGGGGGGAGGGGGGGTGAATCCTGGGTTGTTACGAATAGAATGAGTAGCGGGGCTGTGGTTGGATTGATTGTGGGTTGGTGTGAATGCTATGTAGGTGATGGGAAGAGGGGCTACGATAAGTTATATCAAGGGATGATTATGTACGGTGTGGTTGTGGTTATGGCGGTTGGCAGCGGGGCTGCAGGGATGGGTTGGAATGTGAACGGACTATGGGTTGCGAATAATAAATAAAATGGAGGAGTTAATAAATGGTGCGACATGGTAATGGAATGGTAATAATAATCAATGGGGTTGGTTGGCTAATAAGGAGGGAAATGGTTGTGTTGATTGTGTTTTCCTAACTTGGTTTGTGGATGGCAGGGATATGTTTTACAAATGATCGATGTGGTTGGTTGTGGATAGTTTCCCAGTAATTAAGGAACTAATAAACTAATTCTGCTGAAACATGAAAAACTAAATGGGGTTGGGGTTGTTGTTTTATGCATGCTTCATGGTAGCAGTTCCGAGGAAAGTACTCAGTTTCTCTGTTTAGAAGACATAGTTTGGGCTGTGTGTTTGGTATATATATATTTGTATCTGTATCTTTGTGATTTTTCACACAACACCCATGTTGAGCACTTAGTGACGAACACTCCCATTTCATGGGAGAGGGTATTTTTCCCTTAGTTACTAGCACCTTCCTGCTCCTTCTTCCATAGGCTGTGATGGCTTGAGGCAACATTACACCCAAGATTCTTCAGGTAGGTTTCAATTGGGGTGGATTTGACCCACGACTCTTCGGGCAGGTTTGTTTTACCAAGAATCTTCAGGATGAGGCCCAGGTGTCTTCGGGCGAGAGTTCTGTTACTATTAATGTTCCCAAGAATCTTCTGGATGAGGCCCAGGTGTGTTCGGGTGAGGATGTGATTGTGGTTGAGGCCCAGGTGTGTGCGGGTAGGATGTGTGGTTGTGAGGCCCAGGTGTGTGCGGGCGGGATGTGTGGTTGTGAGGACCAGGTGTGTGCGTGCGGGATGTGTGGTTCTTGAGGCCCAAGTGTGTGCGGTCGGGAAGAGTGTGGTAGCGTTAGGACGTTCAACGTAAGGAAGAGTAACTAACTAGTGGGAAATGGTGTGGGGTACCCAATACTCTTGTTCTTATATACTACCACCTGTTGTGATTGTGGTTTTGGTGAGTGTGGCTGGTGAGGTTGGGTGGATAGAATTCATTTCTAGGTTTCTTCTGTTGTTCTCACGGGACATTAGGATGTGTCCCCACTTGTGCACAAGAGCTTTAGGTTTCCCTATTGAGTATACTTGTATGCTCACCCTACGTTTACTTTCAGGTTTCCAAGAGGACTACCAGGGCCGTGTGGGACCCTAATAGTCGGGACAGTTGGAGTTGTTTCAGTTGCTGTACTCTTGTTTCTTTTGGTATTGTACTTTTTGAGCTTTATTGTACTTGTACCTTGTTTCAGAACTATTTACACATGCATGTGGGATTGGTTTGGGTTTATTTCTATACACTTGTTCTTTTCCTTTTTGGTGGTTGACTTGTCCTATTTCCCGATCTTAAATAATAAAAAGGGTAATGCCTCTTATATTTGTGAAAACTCATACCCTTGGTGCTAGTTTCCACCCTGGGGCCTATTGGAGGCGGGACTCGGGGGTCATTATCTCCCCTTCACCATTGCCAACTCAGGAGGGGCATCTTTGGTGGGAGGGGGTCATGACAATTTTTGATAGTGATTTTGGTAAAATTTGTTTGATCCAATGGTATTAATGGGTGTGAATAATATAGGGGATGGACTATCATTTTATAAGTGGGGAAAGGGAACCCTCGTGGAAATTATATGGAAATTTCACCAAAGAATCCAAAATGATAAAGTAATTCACATGAAAAAAGCATCCAAATAATATTATGTTTCATATTAAGATAGTATTAGGTGAAAATATTTCCATAAAATAATATTTTGAAAGCATTATAGGTTATTTGAATACTTTCCATCTTAGATTAATCCCATGGTAAACCCATTTTACCTTAACCTCTATAATTTCATTTTACTATTTCTACTATTCATTTTGGTAAAAAATTATGTTACACTTTTATGATAACATAATTTATTCTATATCCAAATATGAAATCCATTTTTCCAAATTCAATTCATGTAAGGGGTATAATTTAATTTAAAACTATACCAACAGACGTGAAATAAAGGCATGTTCTCAACGAGAAAGTTCTCATTTGTATGCAAGGTTTAATATAAAAATTCAATATAAAATTGATTCCAATTAAATTAATTATTTAAACTAATTTATAGATGAACTAATTCTACATTGAATCAATTTTAAAATATAATTAATAATTTTAAATAATTTTTAAAAAAAATTAGTTTATATAAAAAATCAATACCTTTCACTATTGATCAAAAAATGAAATATTTCATAAAAATCACAAAAAATCGTCATAAGATAATTTTTATATTCTAGTTACAAAAAATATATTTATATTTTCAATTAAAATCTATTAATCTGGTAAAAATTAATTATAAATTATTTGTGAAATATGTGACTAAACTTCATTTTAGAAATATACATTTTTTTTCATAAATCATTACATATACTTTCAAATGATTTTTATTTTATTTATAAAAAATAAATTACCATTGATTTATTTATATACATGTGTAAACGATAAAATATTCATAATTTTGTAAATATAATTAATACCCTCTTACTTAAAATATATGTTATAATGGTTATGTTTCAAAAAAACATTTTAATATAGTAGCATGTTTCATTTTAACCTGGTGTTGCATGAATCACAAGATATCAGTGAGATGGAATTTATTTAAAAATTAATTTATGTTAATGTGTTGGTTTTTTATGTTGTACACAAATTTATGTTTGGTTTTTCACAATCATTAACAAATATTATGTTTATATTCTAAAAGTATTAGGGTGTTACATTCTCCCCCTTAAATAAATTGAGTCCTCATAAATTATTATTGTTCCTGATAATCAAGATGTATACATTTGAAAATACATATGTTAAAAACAAAATTTATAAAAAATTTTAATAAATAATCTTATTAGTAATATAGAATGTTTAGTACAATGTTCATATGGAAATCACATAATTAGGTTTCAAAGTAGGAGAAGATTTGTTTTTTGTAAATATATGGATGTGTAAAAAAATTGTAAATATTTATATTTAGTGATACAGGTCATTATCCATAATAATGTAAATGAACAATGGAGTGATAAGGATCTCAAAATAATAAATATTGGTGATTTAAAATAAAATAACTTCAACATAAATGATTGCAATTGGATACCATTTTTTCTGATATACTTTTCTTAGAGTTTAGATATTCCTTACCATATAAACTAAGAATATATGAAAATATATTTAATTAGTATCCTTATATTTATTTTTCACAATATCACACATTGTTTATGTTTTTATCATTTTCAAATTCATATCATAGTATAATAAATGAACATCCAAGGTGATTTTTTTCCTAAAGCACTGAAATAAAATTTTAATGGATCATAAGACCCATAAAAGAGTGACAAGTCTTTATGTGTGTATAAATACATGCCAAAACCAATATAACTATTAGATGTTTTATAATATAATACATTAATATTCCAAACTCAATAGTAACATCAATCATTCAACATTAATATTTATTCATCATTGTTTCAAATTCAAAATAATGAAATATTAACACGGGCATCACATTAGTCAGTAGTAGGAACTAAACCCATATCATCCATCTTTTTTGAGTTCACTCTCTAGAGACTTTCAGGATTTGATGGTTTTTTCTTGATATTTGGGTTTTCATTATCCAAAAATCATATTAATAGAATTAATATAATGTTATAAAATAATAATAGACCATAATTACCTCATCATCAAATATTAGATAAATCATAAATGTTAAAAAAATCTTTATAGAAACCAGTTTATCATTTTTATCTCAATATCAAAAACATATTATGTGTTATCCTCACTCAATCATATGTTATCCCAGAAGTTAAAATTTCTGATAAACCACATTTGATGGTACTGTTGACCATATTATTTATAATCCTTAATGAAATACTACTACATAAAAATCATTATACATTTTATAATTTGTAAAATTATAATATAATTATTAAAATACTCATATAAAATAATTATTGACTTGAATCACAAAAACATTAATCGTGACCAATCATCTGTAGTTATATCATATGCTTGAACATGATCCCTTTTGTTATTTTTATTTATATTCCATTTATGTTTTGGGAATTTATTTTCATAGTTCCACATCTATATATAGTTAAAGAATTGGAAATTAAAAGATTCTATCTTTCCCTTTCAATGATTTTAATTCTGGACTTTTTCTCCAAACATGAATAAAACTATATTTCATTTTTATCATGTACCAATGTGTTTCCTTCCATATGTTTCACATGATGAAAAATCCTTCATTCACAACTTCCCTTAATCCATATTATGGGTTTTTATCCTCTACCTCACATTATTTAATTAAACTTCATAATACTTGTATAATTCATTATCTCTCTTGATATCATGTGATATTATATCATTATATGATGAGAAATTATGGGAAACTACTTCCCTTAGAAGGTTTAGATGGATCCCATAAAATAAATATGAAATATTTCTCTATGGATAACCATATTGTCTATATCATTTCTTTTTAAAAATGTAATGATTGTTTCATACATAAAAAAATATTCCCCATTTTTTTATATTAGACCCGTGAACTTCCTTTCACTATCTTCTCATTTCTAATTTGATTTTTTTTTCAAGAATAACAATTTAGAATACTTCAACTCAATGCTTTTTATTTCCTCCAAATCCTTAGTATTTTGAATTAATGGCAGCCATTGTTCAATATCTCCTAAGTGATGATAAAATTCAATAAAAAAACTCTCCATTTGACTATTTTCTAGAGTGAAAAATATATTCTATAAGTAACATATCTATTTCTCATCAAAAATTGACTTTTATCCCCAATGAATGATGATGGTTTCTAATTCACGATGTGTTGTAACATAATTACACCACAGGATGGATCTGCATGCTTCTCCATATGGTAAATATCATCACTCATAACTAGAGTTGATGACCCAAATATGATTATAATTTGACTATTTATAAATCTAACACCAAATCCATCATCTTTATAATTCATAGTGAGAAATCTCATACATGGGATATTTGAATTGATATAGTTTCCATTACATCATTTAGGAACCATTTATAAATAGTTGAATACACTATATTAGATAATAAAATTAAGAAATATACTATATAATCCATAAAACAGTGAAACACATAACAAAAATTGATAATTTTACTCATAGATAATATCATAATAATAATAATGGTATATTTGGGGGACATCATTATTTTCAAATCATTCATAATGGTTTATAAAGAAAACATGATTTATCCTAGCAATATTTCTTGAGAGTATCAAAGAAGGATCCTAATAATATCCCTTATAGTGCACTAGTTGATGATCAGTTCAAAACCAATGAACCATTTTTGTATTTTTTACCACTAGGTACATCTTTTCACGAAACACAACCACGTATCATATCTATAAAGAGATGTGTTTACTAGAAAAAAACAATATGATATTTTCCCTAAAAAAATTTATTATATTCTTAGATACATATCCCAAAAATCAATCATAGTTTTATGTTCCCTAGTCTATGTTTTCCTAAATCTAGTTTTTGTAGATTCTACTAATGTTCATATTATACTAATTATACAGACCCTAAAACCAGAAGCCTAGATCTAGTGTCTACCTTATTACATTGGCATAATATATAAGGAATCACATCTTGATGGAATGAATAGTTTAGTATTCTTATTAATATATATTCATACATTAAATTAATATTAAAATAGATAAAATGAAATTCCCAATGTATTTTCAATGATAACATAATTATTATTTTTATAATATATAGACATATCAATAACAAAACACTTCCTGGTATGATAGGAAAAATAAAATATATGGAAGTGGTGATCTATGATGCTCAGTAAGGGAATACGTATAGTATAGCAGTGAATAATTAATGAATACTCAATATGTAAAGGTAAATAACTAAAACATATGTAATTTAATCAATAACACGAGGTAAATATGGAAGTGATAAATGATGATCAATGAATTATATACAAATCATCACATGAACATGAAAAGTTAACCATATATTTTATACGTAATTAAATAAACATATGGAATATAAATAACTGAATTAGTCATTACTAAAATCATAATTCATTACATCTAAAACAAACCATCAGGGCCTTCTACGAAGACATTGAAATAAATGGGTATGTTTTCATCCACAACTTATGTAAATTTTTCTCACGAGACCTACTAATGTATCTAGGGGCTACAATGATCCCAAAAAATCACATTCTATGTCTTGTATAAACATAATATGAAAATGGTTAAACATAATCAATAGAAAAATTAATATTGAATTTATAACATATTAAATTTTAATAAATACACCAATCAATAAACATAATCCAAAAATGATCACTCCCATCATGATGTGTGGAAAATTAGATATATTTTTTGTTCCCTTATAATCCAACTAACTATGTACATAGCGGAAGTCAGGGGTCGATCCCATGAGGAGAATAGAGAATAAATATCTATGAGAGTTAGCGAGTCTCAGTTGATAATCATGAAAAAATGGTTAATGGGAATAGATAAAATTGTTGAAATTTTTTAAAAAATTAAATTATAAAAAATATGTGATAAAAAATCATAAGAGAAATGTTTTGGGGTTTCAACTTATTTAAGTTTCAATATAATAATCATTTTGTAATATTAAAATCTAAAATGGACTTTTATAAAATGGGGATTCTAAAAATATAATTCTTTATTATGATAAAAAAATAATTATTTGGTTAAAAGGGAAAGAATAACACTAAAATTGAGCTAGAGTTCAATCCCTTCTATTGATATGAGATGATGAAAGTGGGAAAAGGGGAAGAATAACACTAAAATTGAAATGAAAAGAGTAAAGTAAAAAAATATTTATTTGAGGAAGATCATTCGATAATGTATTGACACCTCCCCCAAGAGTATCAAACCTCAAACATTGGAGGTCTACCTCTCTCTAAATTTAAAAAATACTATATGGAATGTACACTAAGTTACACACCATTTACTTAGTTAAACTGACTTATTCTTAGTTTCTTTACTGGTAGGTGAGGTAATTTTCCTATCATTTATATTTAACGTTTCGGTGGTTAGTTTGTGAGTTACATGGTGTATTTTTCTTAATCCCATTGATTGTGGTGTTTGAATCGGCCACCAACTACATCTACAAGGATATACACAATGTTTTTATGATATACATGTCATGTTGTATCCAAATAGCTACATGGGAATGTACTATATCATGAAAAATCATGCCACACCCTGGTTACACAAAATGTTTTTATAAAGTACAATATCTTTATATTTATATTTTTACATTGAATATCTGGATTTGTTACTTTGGATGGAAACTACTGAAATATCAATAAGAAAAATAAAATAAATAATTTTATCTACAAATAAATGTGTATCCTATGAAAAAATGCATTTATACTCAATAATTGGAATGAAAAGGTATAAAAAATTATGTATATAAAACTACCCCACAAATAATCATTTTCATTCCATCATTAAAAATCTCAAAATATAATTAATATAATCCAAACCCTAAAAAATAAATCATTCAAATTATCATACTTATAGATAGAATATCCCTAGAAAAGGATTTTAAAATGAAAAAAATATTTTACTTCCAAAGATATTATGAACATGCCTCCTTTATAATTAAATTAAAATACTATCATCATATTTTATTCAAATATTTAATATTTTTAGAATTATAAATGCCACTTGATGATTTAATTCACCAAAAAATGATACACTCCTCACTCAGGACCATTTAATCAGATTTATAATTAATCATAATTATATGCACTCTATCCATAATATTGAAAGTATTATCAATCTCCACTTAGAAATAAAATCACATAAATCATGAGGTCATTAAATTGGGTTTAAATGATTATAAGGATATGGGTAGGTATGTAATCAAATGGAAAATAACACCAGAGGCTTAAAAGAGGGAGATGAATTATTAAATAATAAATCATGATATTCACTTAAAATTCTCAGTTAAAATACATCCCCAAGAATAGGTCTCAATGGTCAATTTCACCATGATATTTCCTTTCCAACAAGGTTTCGTAAATCATCTATAGATGTAATGAATTAATTTGACCCCTCTTTTTAATAATTTATTAATAATACTTGATAATATATATTTGAAAATAAACTATATGTTATTTATTAATTTAAAATACAGAAAAATATTATATTATATATTTTTATAAAAAACTAATCCTATACACATAATTTACCACATAAATACAGAATTTTTTTTCTAAAATTTTATATTGGGAACAACAAGCTTTTATCCATTTCATAGGCAATGATTCTATCCAATTTTTAGCCAATCTGAATGTAAGCCATAACCACTGGAGATAAGGTTATACTGCAATAGGGTTTCAATAAAATTTAACATT
Organism: Viscum album; assembly: GCA_963277665.1. NCBI lineage: Eukaryota > Viridiplantae > Streptophyta > Magnoliopsida > Santalales > Viscaceae > Viscum > Viscum album. The sequence continues at coordinate 328,912,891 of OY728143.1, forward strand.
TAAACTATATCTACAATACTACATTGTGTAGACAAACAATTAACAAGTGTTTTTTTAATATGTGAAATATTGAAATGATATGGGGAGATTAGTCAAGTTTGAACCCCTATCTTTGGAACCTTATGTGTAAAATCTCCTAGTCAACTCACAAAACCCTAGGGTTATTTATTATTATTCTTATAAAGTTTTTAATCATTAATTAAATCATTAAACACATGAATTTTACAAAATACACACGATGTTGTTTTATTTATGTGAAAATGATGGAACTAAACCAGTTAGTATGAATCAATCTTGGGTATTTTGGATCAAAGAGCTACGATCCTACTAGAATATTCAGCTACACCATGATATTTCATATATTTTTAAATAGTTCTATATATCTTTGAAAACAATAAAAACACCATTCAATAATATCATGGGATTAAAAATATTGAATCTTATTCCAAAGATAGGTTAAGAGTAATTTGAACCACTGACGACTCAGATGCAGTCCTGTGACCTTTCCATCGAATCCTACATCATTCATGTATATTAAAATAATTAATATTGATTTATAGAAAATATAATTTTAAAATTTTAACTAAATATAATAATACACATATTTTACTAGGGTAAACATGGAATGCAAAATTATTTTTCTCTTTTTGAATGAGTGGACATAATGAATAAGTGGAACATGACGTGTTTAGTATATGTACACACCATATGTTTATTAAAAAAATAAAAGATTTAGAAGAGTGTTTGGGGTGCCTCTCATCATGTTTCTATTTTTTACATCTTTAAAAAGAACATGGTTTTGGTTAATGACCAATAATCTAAAAGTGGATGTGGTTTTCAATGAATAAAACATGACATGTGTCGAGCACCACCATCTTGTATACCGCTTACTCTCTTGTGGTCTCGATAGTGGATTGCAAAATACCTACTCCATGGAGAGTAGATTATTAAGTTGTATGTTTATAGTGAATTGATCTTTTATGCCCTTCTCCTATTGATGATCCAGCTTTGTTATGCTAAAACCTAAAAATAATTGATTTCATTCTCCGAACATGGTATTTAATCACCTTTGGGATCAGAAATAATGAATTGGTCAATTTCAGAACTAGTATGACATATTGTTGTCCCATATTATTTTTTTAAAAATCATTTTTTATAAGTTATAAGTAAATTAAAAGTGGGTCCCACATCATGAAATGACTCATCATCTAAAATTGGGTTAGAACACCCAGCTTCAAACTCAACCAGATTATCCACATGAGTGATTATCTCTAAAAGTAACTCAAACAGAGTACCAACTCATCCTATACATTTGGTTTGGTATAAATAGTATATTATAATGACTTCTATCATTGATTTGAATCATTCATTTTTACAGAAAAATGGTTCCAAAAATAGAAGGAAGAATCTATAGAGTAAGGAATATACCGGGGAATTCCTTGAAACAAAACTCATTATCCATGTGTAGATAATAATATTTTGGTTAAGAGTATTATAATTCTAGATAATTCGCATAAAAACCATATCCACGAAGAATATACCAATCCCCAGTCAAATAAAAATCCATATAATGTGGGGTGGAGGGTCCCAAGAAAAAGAAACAAGAAGGAGAAAAAAATGAAGACTCATGGTAAAACAACATCTAGATAGACTCGTACACTACTTGTTGGATCTCTAGAATTGATTCAAAAAATTTGATAACCCCCATCACATGGTGCGTCAAATGAAATTTTTTTTTTCTTACCTTATGATCAGTCAAACATTATTGATTGTGGTAGTCGGGGTCGATCCCTAGGGGAGAATGAAGAAGAAATATCACCACCAGTTGGACATTTTTTTAGATTATCCATAAAAAATTATTGAATGAAATACATGAAAAAGTGAAGCAATTTAAAAAATTAAATTAAAACAAAGAACCAATAGAATAATCAGAAAACAAATGTTTTTAGGGTTGAAATTTAATTAAGGTTCAATGAAATGGTTACTCCTTATTATTAAAATTATAAATGAACTTTTTTACCATGTGGATTAAAATGAACTATTGTTTCTTGGTCTGATAAAAAACTATTACATTGTTAAAAGATAAATCCCATGGCCTAGATAATAATTACATAAAACACATTAATGTTATTTTCCCTTAAAACAGTGGACAAAATCTCATTGAATTACCATACAAACAGATGATGTACCTTGTTTAGTTTTTTATTAGTGTTTATCATGTCTTTAATCAACACCAAAAATGGTTAGGGAGTTGAATTACTAAATATAATAGTAAATGATGTTTATAATAAATTAACTACATAGAATTAGAAATATATCAAACCCATAATCTTATTATAACCCCCACTATAAGGGAACTAGCCTCTTATGACCATTTTCACTATATAAAGATTGATCCAAAGCTCAATGCCTACCATAGATATGAGAAGAAAAAAGGGGGATAATGGGAATAATTACACTAAAAATGAAATGAAAATAGGAATGGAAAGATTTTTTTTTTGATTTGGGTAAGATCATTTAGAAAAGCTTAATCACCCCCAGGATTATCCAACCTTGAGCATTGGAGGGATGCAAATTAATTTATAGAAAATAGAACTACATAGTGTGTACGCTAAAGTACATGTTGTGTACTAGGTTTAACTGATTTTTTTATTAGTTTTTTCGTCGCTATGTAACCTACTATGCCACCCATTAACATTAAAAGCATTAGTGGTTGATTAGTGAGGTACATTCCATCTTGTGCTACCTCACATGGATTGTAGTGTCTGAGTCTTCCACCAAACACAACTAGAAGAACGTACACGGAATATGTATGGTATACATGTCTTGTGGTAGATGACTAGATACAATTGTGTATACTCGATCAGGATAAACCATACCGGGGGAAAGGTTTCATTGTGTGTGCTCATAAAGTACATGTCATGTATATTTTTACTTCTACTGAAAACACTCCTAAATTATGAATTTGTCTAGAATATTCTAGATGACCACCTAGGACACCAAAATAAATAATTTAGTCCACAAAAAGAGTATCTAGTGGAAGAAAAATTTATACTCAATAATAGTTATGAAAAGGTATATACAAATAGGTAAATCATAACCCATCCAGAGTAAAATGGTGAATAGTAACAAAACTTTTCGTCACTAGTCAAAGTGATCAAAAACATTATAGATAAATAATAATAATAGAAACAATACAACATATCCTATGTGGATCATAAGTAAAATATAGGGTTTCTGTTATTAATTAATTGAAATATTATGAAAAGTTCATTAAAAATGATAAAGTAACCATTTCAAATTTTAAAAACTATCTTTCAAAAAAAATTTCAATAAAATTTTTCAAAAATACTCTTCATTAAAATTTATTTTTAGAAAATTTAAAATATTTATTTAATTAATTCTTTAAAATTATGGTGTAAAATCACATTCATTCAGTACACATTAAAAAATTATTCCTTTCAAATTTAAGTTAAATCCATATATGTATTTTTTTAATCAACATGGATATTCCTTCTAGAAAAATAAAAAAATAAAAAATTAAAGAAAATTATATAATAAATTAATTTTGAAATTTTAACAACATGTTTGAGAAAAGAAATTTTGAAAACATTATTTTGGATGAAAATTGATTTCTGATCGAAGAGAGATATAATGTCAAGTTTTTTTGAGCAGCTTCAATTTGAGGAAATAATATTTCATATTATATATTTATTTATTTTATAAAAGAATGTTTTTATGTCCAAAATGGGATAAATAATTTTAATATGTAAACAACATTGTTGTGTGCATAATTTAGTGTTTTTATAGGTGGAGAATAAATTAAGTGTTATGATGATGATCCATAGATTGATAAATGTTCTATTCCAAATTAAAAAATTATGTTAATAAAGAAATTAAATTATTTTAAATTGGTGTGGTGGTGTTAGAAAGGAAATATTAGAGTGACATGGAATATATGTTGACCAATGGTGATGATTGGGAATTGATTATTCAATGGAATTTTAATTTTTTAGAGTTGAATACCTTTAATTATAAGAATTAAATTAAGAAGAACAAAATATTTAATAGTAAATAATATATTGGTTTGATGGGAGAAATATGGTTATTCATAAGAGTGGAAATAATTACCCCAATAAAATAGTTTTTCCATATTTGGGAGAATAAATAACATCCCCTTTTTTATGGATAAAATAAAACCACCTTCAGAGTAATCTGTGTTTTGGTCTCCCCATCCAAATATTGGAGAATGGGTCCCCATTTTCGTTTTGTTCACTCCAGTATTGGAAAGAACATAAAATTGATAATTATCATGATTATAGTAACCATTAAATATGTAGAAACCTAGATGAATAAATTAATATTTGTTTATTCATTGGTATTTATCCCCAATGAGGTGTGACATTTTTCATTCCATTTATTCCTTCAATTATATTTATATAGTTTAACCATCCATTCCACATTGTTGGGTAAAATTTAATTATAAGGAATAATTTTGACAAACAATTAGATTATTTTAACCATTAATATTTATGATATTCATTATAGTAAATAAATCCATGGATTTATTGATAATAATACTAGGAATATTAGTCTTTTAATAACATAAATTATAAACCATTGGTGAATGAACATTTCTCTTTAATATTTTAAAATTTTCAAACACCCATGTGCCCCAATCTCATGAGGGATATAAATGATGGAGTCCAAGTTCATCTTTAAACACAATGATATTACAATAATATTGAATATTCCTCATACCATTATAAATAAAGATAGAACAATTATGGCTCCCCTAGATTGCTAATGCATCTACATCAAAATATATTTATCTCTAGGTGTGAATCACTCATGTTCCCTAATTAATAAAAAATATTAACCTTATTAGAAATTATTTTTGTTCCCATGGGGTTTTATACATACCCTTCAATATCCCAATAGTCATCAAGGAGTCCATATCAGCCACTCCAACATAAATAGTGTAAGTACTACACAACATGATACCGATGCAGATTTACCTTACCTCTGATCCCATAGAATTTACAGGCCCTTAAAAAGAGATGAAATCCATGGAAACTGATCTCTTATTATCTCATAATAGGACACCTCCTCTCATCTTCCCTAAAACACACAAACCATCCACATTCAATTTACACCCAACTATTGTGGCCTCAATTTAACCTATCTCCCTTATCCACTTCTAACCCATACTTTTCTGTTAAGAAAGATACTTGGTAAAAATAATTTTAACCATGAGGATAATCCTACATAGTTGAACAACAACCCAAAAATAAGAATAAGAATAATTACATAGAACTCGAAAAAACCCTTACAGAATGTCTTATCATATATTACATTATTTCTAGCATTAAAAATCACCAAAATAACGCTTAAAATCTTCAAAAATAAAACCTTGACCTATGCTCATTGATGGACCACACAATAGAACCAATAAAATATGAATTACAAATCAAAATACCTAATTCGATGTATACCCAGTGCATGAAAAATATAGATCAAGATAACCACATCCTAAGAAAATCTGAAAAATATATTCCAAATCGATTCCTTACTCAGTAATGCACAACACTGACATCTTGAATCCAAAAACACAAACCTCTTGTATATAATATCAAATGTGTGGGAGAGATTACTTCTTAAAATTACAGTCCAAAAAAACCATCTTGATAGTGATCTCCTTGCATTAGATTTTAGATTCCCATTTATCCACCTTAATATTTTCATACATTAAAACAAAAACACCATGACAACTAAAATGGCACGACATTGAATCTGAAGAAACTCACATGTCCTGCTCCTCAAACAATATATTATTCTCACATAGAGTATTTTTATAATGATAAATACTATAATTATTGAACCCTTGAAACATGTTGAAAACTATATATTTTTTCATAATATTTATTTATCTTATTATTTAATTGAGAATTCATTTAAAAAAAATTTATCTATCTTTTTTTTGATAAAATAATTTTTTAATATTACTAAGAATTAAATAATATTTTTTTCAATGGTTACTTATATTAATGAAATAGGTCTATTAATTTTTTTATTATACCAGGGGAATTACCTTTTTATTCATTAAATTAAATTCTTTCACACAAAGATTGAATAATTGAATTTTATATATTCAATTAAAAATGTACTATTTGAATTATTGGATAAATAGTTTTTATGGGTAATAAGGAAATTGATTAGATAATAATTGAAGGAATAATTATAAATCTTTATTCATTTGAATAATTTATTTGGATTATTTTCTTATCATGTCAGAGAAATGGTTTTATTAGCCAATAATACTTTCATCTTCATTCATAAAGGAATATGTATTTTATTAATTGAATTAATCTAGGGATAAAGCCTTTATATTTATAATACATATTAGTTACATAAAATTTTATAGTATTCAATGATTTATAGGATATTCATGTAGAATATTATTATCATTATTATTATTATTAGCATGGTATTGTAATGAATTCATGGTGAATAAAGAAAACTATTACTGAAACATGATCGATGAATTTGGTGCTCAAAAATTACCCAGGTGGAATATAATTATGAGTTCATAGGTGATGTGTTTAACTGAAAATGTTTGTATGGATGAATGAGAATGTGTCTACAACATAGAAAATGTAAATATTAGTGTTATTTGAATATATCCAATGACACGGTGTACAATTACAACGCATACACCATGTAATCCTCAAGTTCAAATTTCCACATTATATGAATGTTATATATTGTATATCATTGAGGAATATATCATATATCATATAGTTTGGATTATATTTTTTTATGTGATAAATTACATAGTACCAAATTTGTTGCACTTGGTGAAAGACCATGTATTATAGGGCCATATCCCTTCAAATTCACTCTTCATACATGACCAACCACCATTGTTTAAATAAAAATCATGTGAAACACTTCACATGGCATGTATCCCATAGAGGAATCATGTTCTCCTCAATGATTATCTATAGATCTGGAGAAGAGAATCATCATTCATAAAAAGTAAATTCCGTTAATCTTGATTAATTCTAAAAGTTGTTTGGTGGACATAATAATAGTTTTAAATAGATTCTGTATACATAATATTAAATAGATTGTATGATTAAATCTTATGAATGATACACCACACATGTTACCTAGACACACTATTTACCAAAAATGACATGAAAATATATTAGTTTTTAAGTATTGGGTGATAATAGTATACAAGTAGTCATACTCTAGAAACATATTTTTCATATACAAAATACGGGGACACAAATTTCTTGTTTGATTCAAGTACTTAGAAAAACCATTCACCCAATTGTTAGTTTCATATATTTAATCATTTAATATTGAGAATTATCTATACATAATTACATAACATGAATATCATTTTCATTTTAGGATATAATTTAATGAATATAAGTTGAATTGGTTTGGTATCATTGTTTTGATGATGAAAATGAGAGTGGGTGGAAACTAAATAAAGTAAAGTGTTTATATACACTGATGGAGATAATATGAATCTATACTATAGGACCTATAGGAATATAGTGGATTAGGTATACCACTCATAAGGATGGGGTATGGGTTATTCACTAAATGTGTTGGTAACTATCTCAGGTGATACACACCATATACCTAGGAATATTGGGCCCAAAATGGTAAATGACCCCCTCAAATGTGGTGTATTTTATGGGGAAATGGTTCCCATTTTTACTCTCACTAAGGGATAATTTATAAGTCATTGTTGGGAGATAATGAGATCACTTTAGGTTTTTAATTATTTTGAGTAATTTATATTTTATTTTAGTTTTATTAATTTATACAGCTATACTATGGCGATCAATTTACATTATTATGTTGTTAAATAATCCCATCCAATATTTTTATAATGATTATGGAAAAACGATTTGGTGATAGAACATTTGAGTGAGATGGAATCAATGATATTTTTATGTTTCTCTTAAACATGGGATATAACAAGATAAAGTTTTTTAGTTTGATGAATTCTCCCTAAAAATTTGATGACCTCCAAGGTATGAAATATTGTTGGGTTATATATTATTGACTCTCTAGGATATAAACATTATATTTTTTCCTTGGATTCTTATAATTTTCAATTATTAATAAATATTTTTATGACAATGTGATAAATAAATTAACTATATTTATTTTTTTCACTCCATTAAACAATATGTACTTTTCATTTTATCTCTATTCATTCTGGTTATTCTTTTAAATTGGAGATTTAGTAGACTTTTTATTTCATGTTTCACTAATATTCCAATTTAATTTATTAGGTATATTCGTAGCCACACCTTCATGCTCCACATATAAATTTTTTTCTATCTTGTTAGATAGTGTATATATTGAATATGTGATAGGTTATTGTGAATATAGAGATATTGATATAGAAAAGTTACTTGATGATGAATAGTTCTTCCAAACGAGGTCATTTTCAATTTCAAGACCCTTTCGTGGAGCCATTTTTATGATTTCACCTGGTTTCACTTCTTGGGTGTTCTTTAAATAATAAGATTTTTCCTATACACACACACATATATATTTCATAGTGTATTTTGATTATTTATTTTGGGTTAAATTTTACGGTTTCCAATAATATGTAGTATTGTATAATTACTGGTCACAATTCATTATTCTATACATTATTTTTTCATTGTTGTTGAAATATTTTTTATAGTATTTTATAGGATAATTCCTCTTATATATTATTATCCCAACTTCGTGATTGTAAATTTACCTTATCCTATTGTGGGTGGGCCTAGTATGGAACCCATACCTCATCACTAACCTAATAAGGGTATTGAAAAATCACATCATGTCACAACCCCTCAATTAATTCATTTAAGAATCATTCTTTAGATTAACACATATATAATATCGGTTCAATATAATAATTCCTCAATTAGTGTGATATAATAAAAAAAACAACAATACCAACTATAAAATTTTTATTTTAATCAAATGAATTATTATATGCTCGATAAATTTATGATCCTGATTAACCAAAGGGATGTGGAGTGTAATGAAATTTATAAGTGGAATAAATTCACGTTTTCCACACATGTAAATGAGTTTGATATAAATATTTGAGTCTGAATATGAAAAAAATAGATACCCTTACTAGAAATAAATAATCTAGAGTAACCTATATTATATAGTGGAGAAAAGTTATATTGACATCGAGGTTATATGGAGTGATTTTAGAGAATTTATTTTGTTAGTGTTTTATTTATAGATAATATGAGGTTACAACATACTTAATAAAATATTCTTGAAATTGTGAGTGGGTGTTAATTAAGAGTATATATACTAGGGTACATAATTTTTGAATGGGTTAATTATGAGAGATCAAAGACAAACCATAATAGTTATTAAAAAAGAGTGTAATTATTTTCACCAATTCTTTATTCTTATATTCTCATAACTAATTAATATTATATATTTTTGTTAATTTTTTTTGATTTTTTTCTTTGATATTATGGTATAGAGACTATCATAGACTGAAAATTTTATGAATGTTCAATTGTTTCATTATTATTTATTTTATACAATTTATTTATTTTCAATTGTTTTTGATCCTATGAAAATTAAGTGTAGAATGTTGAATTAAAAGATTTGATTATAAAATCATGATTGTAAAGTATTGTTTCATTTATCAAATATTTATGTATATTTAATGTTATAGAGTTTAAATATGAATAATTAATGATTAAATGACTTTTGTAGATAAATTTATTGATTCTTGATTAATCCATGTCACGATTTGGTAAACCACATTGCAATTTTATTAAAAATTAAGATATATAAATTTTTTGATCAAATAAGTGGTTGTTTAATTGAGGAAATATTTATATACCAAATGATATTAATCCAAAAAATATATATGATTATATTAAATAGTAACATGAGGAGTTTCTATGGATCATGGATGAAGTGTTTTTCGTAGTGGTAGTGTGTGATAATAATAATGAGTTGGATTTCACATCATTTTTTGGATGATATTTCAAGTGAATAAAAATAATATCTTTTCCATTAAATTAGACAATGGATAAATAAATAGACATTAAAAAAAATACATGAAAAATGGTAAAGTAGTTATTTTAGATATCATGAATTAAGGAAAATTTCAAGGAATAACACATTATCTTAAAAAGATACAAAAAATGAAATTTTTATGTCCGAACCATATCATGATGTGATAAAAAATTAATATTTATAAATTTTAAATGGAAAAATATTGCTGGTGATTTTAAACAATAATATTTCATATTTTTAGATAGATTATTTATTTTATCCATATAATACAACTATGGGGTATGGAAAAAACAATTCACATGAATATATAAAGATATTGAAGCTTTTGACATCATTTTATTTCTCTATATGATATAAATTATAAATGTGAATTTAATTAATCTATAATAGATATATATATAATATATAATGATATCATTTCATGTTACATATAATGGATTATAATGTTGGAAGACTATATTAATATAATTATAATACTATGATTAGTTTAGTTTAAAAACATACAAAAATAGTTATGGAGAATTATTTAGTAATTTATGTCTCTACATATTCCATTTATTTTATTTTTATTAATTAATATCATTTTTATATATTAAAAAATTGATCAATTTTTGTAATTAAAGAGAATACTTAAATTCTATATTATTTATAAATAATTATTAATATTTTTTAATAGAAAGTACTTTGATTTTTATTAAATCATTACTCTTCTTTATAAAAATGATTGGATAAATTTCTATTGGGAGTAAACCATTGTTTTATACAGTTATATAAACCATGTAATAACATATATTGCATATTTATTCATATAGTATATTGAAACATCATTGATGAATTTCCATTTTTTTATTCCTTATCTACAAACTAATTAAAATCATTATTTCATCAAATATATTTTACATTTTTATAATATGTGGATGTATGATTGAGTTTTAAGTATTTATCATGTTTTTGTAGTGTATAAATAAGAAATGGTTGATGTTGTGAAGTAATTAAAGACAATAAATCATTTATCTTTAATTATTGGTGTTTTTTCAATTTTTTGTATGTAAGTTGTATTAAATAAAAAATGATAATTCATGGAAAATTTTATTCAAAGAGTTTATAAATAATGAACACAATGAATGTGAAATTACATTCTATTTTTATATATTTTTAGAAAATATATAAAAAATTATAATGAATTAAAAAATATTTTCTCATAGAATGTATGTTTTATCAAATAAAATATAATGAATATATTTGATTTATCCTACAATCTTCCCTATGAAAAAAAGATATAATGTTACATAATATTTATAAAACTGAAATGAATGTTATATATAGAACATTGAAACTAAATATATTCAAAAAATTTATAATTTCACAACTGATAAATAAAAATTTTAAATGATTGAAAATATTTATGACAGTTAAAATAATATATGGGAAGAAAATATAAAAGTTTTTCAAATAAAATTCATTGATTTATAGTTATATCCCACTTGAAAACATAAATGAATTGTTCAATAAAATTATTTTGCATTTTTGAAACATTCATGGACTTTTTGATGTTATATAAGTCAATAGAATTATGAAAAAAATCATGAGGAGAGAGTAATTATTGTATATTCCAAAAGAATTTGAACTTGATGAATGAAATATTATAGAGCTGTCACCTGAGAACATATAATTTAGTTTTAATGGATAAGAGATGTGTTTAGAGTTTCAAAATACCCACACTATGAGATAAATAAAAGAAATAGATAATTTTTTAAAATTATTGAAATGAAAAATGATTATCCAAACAAAAAATGAATATATTTTACATCAATTCCTCAAATTAATAACTATATGTCATAGATGAAGACACAATCCTAGAACCCAATGGTTTAGTGCCTCTTGAGATTATCTGTATAAATGAAATATTACTCCATATATTTTCAAAATAAACATTGATATTATCCAATCATAAAATACTTCTGAACATATTCCTTCATGCACCTAGGGAAAGGGGAAACATAAGAAGTGAAATAAAATTCTATGTAAGGTAAAAATTTATCAATGATTCATAACATGTTAGATTAAAATTATTTGATAGAACATGGAAATTAGAGAAATATATAATTTAAAATAACATGAAATCATAAGAGTTTTCCTTAAAGGATAATAAAATAACACATAACCTAAAAAATGACCATACATATATGATTCTATAATAATTCCTAGAAAAGGTAAAATAATCCTTACCGATAGAGTGTAACATATACATGGGTCATAGCACATTTATGTGATATAGGAATAATCAAAGGAAATCATTACAATATAAGAGTATAAAATCATTCCCAAATATAATGAAAAAGAAAATCCAATAATTACCATTAATTAAGTTATTGTAAAACCAAATCATTACTACACACTATGATATGAAAAAACCTCATCATTTCAACACTATATGTTGGGATAAATCCAAATCATGTCCACATAGTGTGAATAGAGAAAACCCAATCATTCTGAAAAATTATGTTGTGAGAAAAGCCATCCCAAGTATTATCTCATGAAATAGAAAACATTACCCAACTAGTTAGAGGAGGAAATTAGACAAACAAATCATGTGAATATAAACTAATAATATATGTTCTGCATGAAAATGTAAAAATAATATATTATATAATTGTTTAAATTCTAATGAGAAAGTACATGTTTTGGGAAAATATATAAAAGAAAAAATAATAAGTCATCTATAAAATTTTAGTGTATCATTATATCATATAAAAAATGTAATATAAGAAATATTGGATATTTATGAAATTTATTTAAATTATTTTATATTATCATTATGAAATTGCATTGAAAAATAAGAAGATGCACCCTTTACATTTTAATAAAATTAATAAATTGAAAAATATTTATTAAAAATTTATGAAAAGAGTTACTTAAAAATGACATGAAAACATAAAACAGAATATTTATAAATAAAACTAATTTTGATGGTAGGAAAATGAGATCATTTGGAAAACATTAAATAAAATATTGTCAGAATGAAAATAAATTTCAATTATTTTTTTTGGAAAATCCACTTGGATGGAAGTGTTATAAAACCTAATTTTGAATATAGATAAGGAGAAATATAAAATCTATGTAACATAAATCATATTTCATTTTTAGAATTGATTACTATTTATGGTAATAATGAATTTGTATGCGTAAGATAAAAATTATTATCTAAGAAGAATAGATAACATTGTATCTACATAAAAGAAATTATTTGGTTGATTTTAAAACTAATGGGAAGTGGAATGGTAAGAATACATGTCATAAACCATAATTATCAAGAGAAAAAATTGTTATGGGGGATTAAAATGAATGAATATATAAATTCTTTATATGATACATTAATGAATTCCAATCTTGAATTCAATGATAGATTTTAAAATAAACACATATGATTTTCCAGTCTAATGTTACAACACCAAAAAATAAATACTCAACGATATCATAATTCAAATATAATCAAAATAATTTTTTTATAAATAATAATAAGTAATTATTATTTAATTTTCTGTTAAATAAAAAATAAATTTCTTGATTGAATGGAACTAAATATTATCAGGTACATATGAACAGAACATTCAAATTTATGGTATAAAAAATAAAAGATTGAATTTTAATGTATTAATTAAGTAATAAATTCCTAAAATAATAAATTTTTATATTATTATATTAAATGTATATTTACATAAGTTAAATAACAAATAAAATATTTATCTCTATATATTAGAAAATTACAATAAGATTTTATTATGTCCAGCAAGGTTCATACTAGGATCACTCCAATATCTTATTACTTGATCGCAATAGGGACACAAGATAGTCCTTAAATGGTGGTTGAATTTAAGCTATAGTCTAATCATGTTAGATAATCCAGTTAAAGGTAATATGATTGAATATTACATAATTAAAAACCACATGAACTAAAAACCACTAGTTACACCAGGAGGGTGGGTGTATTCCCAAGTTGGGTCTAGGTGTGTAATAGGGATAACATAAAAACAATTTATTCTATTAATCATTATACATTCACATCTCATAAAACATTGGAAAAAAATTGAATATATATTTTAATAGTATTTTTTAAATATTCAATGAATCTATTTCAAAGAACCATGATTTATCCTCTTACTAAAATTCATCATGGGAAATTATTTTATAAAGGTATCACTATGAACCCTGACTATAATTTTTTTTTCAGAATTAACATTATCTACAAATATTTTCAAAAGTCATAACCATAACTAAATCTTGTAAAAAATTTACATGTAATCATTTATCTCAGGGAAATAAAATTATTGGGAACTATGTAACTGATATTCACATACAAAATTTGAAAATTACTTTATATATTATTTTTTAGAATTTAATACGATCAGTTTTATATCGAAAAAAAATTGTATTAAGAATTTTATGAAACTATGATGTGGTTATATAATTCATTTCATGGTATTAAACAAAACAATAAATTAGATCCAATTATTATATATTCATCTAAATAACTCATCATCAAAACTCACTCATGAACCATTGATGTATTTCAAATAACACATCAATACCCAAATATAGCAGAGTAAAATAAAAATTTCATCATGAGGAATAAATCTAAGACAAGATGATAATATGAAATTAATAAAAAACTATTAATACCAAATTATATAAGTTATATTATCCATAATTTTTTTGGAAATATATCCATTAAAATAAATCAATAATGTTTATTCTTATGAGGCAACCTCCGATTAATGAAAATACTAAAAAAATTTGTAGGATATATTCTCATTATAATGTCCTAGTTTATAAAAATTTTAGTTACATTTAGATAAGATAATTGGAGATTTCATCATTATTTTTTAGAGTAATATTATATATATGAAATGTGGCCCTTATATTCTTTTAGAAATAAAGCCAAAATTAATTAAATGAGAGAAACGAACTAAATAGGTTTCATCCCTTATTAAACCTCAAACACATAATACCATACACTATAAAATTTATAATAAATTCATGATTTGTTATGTAACATGTTAAAATAATATAATATTTACATATCGTATAATTATCATCTTTTATTTTTTATTAATACGATAATATAATGATAATAATGGTGGTGGTATAAAAATGAATCCTTATATAATATATATATAATATTAGGAATAATAAAGAAAAAACCATTACAAAAACACACAATGTCATAATTACCTTTATCATGTCATTATTTATTCCTTAATATATATTTATATATATCTAATGGGTTAATCATAGATGTAGTTTTAATAATGGTGATGTGGTGAAAACATATATAACTATAATATAATTTAAATATGGAATTCTTTGTAGTTACATTAATAAAATTAATAGATGACCAAAATTATTTTGTGGGATTATAATATGTTACCTAAAAGTGATTAATAAAAAAAATATAGATAAAAAATTTAAAGGTATGTTATAAAAAATCTCAGGAATGATCAAATGAATGACTCACACATTAATATAAATTGGAATTGATGACTAATTTTCCATTATATAAGTATTTATGCAATAAATATTTCCATCGAAAATATATTAGTTGAATTATTTTAAAAAAATTACTTTAACAGTTTAAAAAATATTTATGAATAAAATAAAAATTTCATATATAAAAAGATAAAAAATTTAATATTTCAAAAGAAATTCAATAAAACAATAAAAAACAGTAATCTATTGTAGTTTTTAAGCAATATATTTTAGTTTCTTGTGACCCTTGTGGTGTATACATAGATAATTAATATATTGGTGTTTTCATATATTGGAATATGATAGTGAACACATATTTTTTCTCTTCTATTTTGTGAAAAATAATAATTATCTCAATTATGATTAAGGCAAGAAAAATATTTATATACTCATTATTCAATACAAGGTTATTTTAAAAAAACTTTTTTTTTGTTTTGAATGATAATTAATTGAATCATTAAATCTCTAATTAATTTCAGAATTTAATTTCACCAGATCCATATTCTTATAAAATTATTAAAAAATAAGTTTATTGTCCATTTGTGATAATTTGATATATTATTAATTACCTAAATTAATTATACATAGACATAAACCAATCCATTATTTCATGGATAAAAATATGATTTATATGAAATAAAATTATAAATATATTTTTTCTTTAATTTATTTTAAAAAAATTTATAAGTGATTTTAATTTTAAAAAAATATAATATATTTAAAATAATTATGGGTGAAATGGATTGAGCCCCAACTTAATAGTTTTGTTTCGATGTGTTATACTACACATTAATTTTACCTAACATTTTGGAAGGGTATAAAATGAATACATGGTTAATATTATAAGAATTTACATATTAGAATTAATTTTTTTCTATCAATATAATTTATTTATTTTTTATTGAAAATAATAAATTGTAAAAATTTAAAATATAATAATACATATAAATTATGAAATAATCTATTTTGTTAAATTTTAACTATAAACCTATGAAATCTACATACACCCAAAAAAATTAATAAAATATAAGAAAATATCTTTTGAATCTGAAATTATCATATTCATTCTCAAAGTTAATTATTTTAATATTTTTTTGTAAATTAAAAAATTGGGGCTTTCTTATAATTATGATTTTAATGTATAATTTTGTATAAAATTAAATTAAATTACTTGAATGTAATGATGAAATTTCCCATATTCAAGTCAGATTATTTTTCCACTATGTTAGGGGTATACTAGCTACTCCACCAATTATGCTTTTTCGATGAAATCATTTATATCTCATTTAACCTCTTTCCATAAACATTTTGTGAATATCTAATATAATTGGTTTTATATATATGAATGATTCATGTAAAATTAAGAAATAAAATAAGTAAATAAAATCCTTAATTAAATACTAAATTTGATGAGCATGTCTTATTAAGAAGTTGTGATGAACCAATGTGGGCCACAATATCCTGTTACCCAAGATAACCAATATCAAGTACAAAGGTTCATTCATAATAAATCAATGTAGTATACTTATGTTAGGGAATAAAATTTATTCCATTGGAAATGATTTCACTACCTAATGAATTATGTTATAATAAAAAAGAATTACTCTAAGAACACTAAATATATATGACATATATTTCTAAGTCATTATTCAAATAAGTATTTATTAGAAAATTTATAATTACCAAATAAATCATCATGTAAATAATTGATCATAAAAATATTATTCCAAAAAAATATAAGATAATCCTCTAAACATAACCATATTAGGAACCAAGTATATTTACAATACCAATGATCAAAAACCATAAGGGTATCATAATTATATTATTTAGAAGTGATATAAGTGAGCTAATCTACCACAACCCCCACCCCCCCAATATCCAAGAGTTAGTGTGTAGTTTGTTATATTGGAAAAGATAAAAATGGTCAAATCATGAATCAGTTGTCTGTTTAGAATTTTTGATCATCCAAAATCATATATAATAAACATTTTAAATTGGGAATATAAAATAAAAAAAATACATAAGAAAATAAAATGAACATAATAATTGAAAATTAGTCCAAGAATTTTTATTTATATCCTATGGAATGGATAAAAAGTAAGGGTGATTGAAAATATAGAGTAAGTGTTAAGTACAATGGTATACATCAAGAATAAATAAACATAATAAACATATTAAAGTAAATAACTAAATAATTAAATTTTTATAACTTGAATATAATGATAAGAATAATAATAATATATATAGTAAGGGTAATAATAGAAAACACAATCCATTTAATGAATAATTTGATATTGAAATTAATCTATATATAATATCATATAGAAAATATAATGTATAATGATAATAAATGTGTCATCAATGAAATAAATTATTATTTATTTTAAATCATGATCTCATGCATCATGATACCTCTACCATCAATATCATTTTTCATGGTAGTTTAAATATTTTGTGTTAAATCTTTCCTGATTTGGAAAAATAAATTTCTCATGAGACTTGTCGATTCATCAAGGGGGAATCTATAACTAGGACCTATGCATATCATTATTTTCAAGTAATTCCTCATATGTCAAAAAATATATTTATTTCCTGAATTAATATTCCTTATCATGAAATATCTATACTGATTGAAGGATATTGATTTTTAAATATTTCCCCTAGTAAATCAAATAGATGTAAAAATAAACATGATATGTAAAAATGCTATATAGTTTAAGATATATAAATTTAAATTATATAATAATATATATATTTCATATAAATATATATTATATTTAAAAATTATTATAACAATGTTATTGTTTCAAGAGAATGTGAATAATCACCAAAAAACGTGAGACTGTACATGAACTTTTACTACATGGTAATTTTTAAGCTATCCCCCATGGAGGAAATAAATAAAATTAAAAATTAAAAATTAAAATTCCATTGTTATGAATGAATCAAGATATTTCATGTGTAAGGGTTTTTATATACACTATATAAAAATATTAGGTTTAGGACATTACAATAATCATCAATAAGGAAAAATTGAGTTGAAGTCCAATACCTTGAGTCCGAATCATCATGTATTTTCCATATCATTGAAAATAACAAACATTTGTTAATTATTTAAAATCATAATAATATTTTTGATGTTGAATTTTTATTTTTATTTTATATATTAAAATTTTCTATACAATTACTTAATCAATTTGGGTAGGTCAAGTGTTTCAATGATATTTAGGTTATATGTAAAATTGACATAGGTTGGTTGACTATGGTAAAAAAGGTCAATATGTAATCATATATATAATAATAATAATGAAATAATTATAATATTTATACATAAATTATAATTTCATTGAAAATAATTAATTATTGTTTTGACCAATGAAGTTCATTATGATCATGGAGTCGGTAGGTCGTGTGTACACATGAGTAACATTTAATTTTTTTAATGATCAAAAAGGAAAAGAGGTAAGTAATATTTTATACTTACAGAATAATCATAATATCATAGAAACCATATTAAATCATTAAAAAAATTTATATATCTTTAATGTTGTTTGGTAATGAAAAGAGAGTTACATCACTTCATGAAGGTGGTAATCCACATATACATGAATAACATTATCATCTTTCAGTGAGTGGAATGATATGAAATAATGATGTATTATCATATTATAAGTATAAATATTCCATTAATATCATAATTATGTAATTTAAATCGTATATAATCATTAAATTTATTCTAATCATCTTCCATGTATAGTGACTGTGAAAGAGGAATCATATCAATTCATGAGCCTGTAGTCTGTTGTACACACAACCAATATTACCGTATCCCCTATGGAGTGGTAGGTAAACTGATATATATATATTATGTAATTAATAAATATATATAATTATATTATAAAGATAAATAATATACCTTATTATCATTATCATACCATATAGTGAGAGCATGTAATTTAAAAAATACATGACATCGGTTCATAAGGTTGTAGTCTGTCATACAGATGAATGATGGTTCATGGCCCATTTGATGAAATTGGGGTCTATTTCAGATCATTAACATAAAAATAAAATATCATGTTTTTCTTTATAATCTTAATTTATTATATTATTATATTTTTTATAATAATTGAGAGAGGTTGAAGATGAAATAAAAAAATAGCTATTGAATAATGTCACCTCATCGTTTGTTAACCTCCATAGTTTAGAACCAAAATGAATAAATGTTTCGATTTATGATAAAAATAAGGATTATATGGTGAGGGTTTCATGTTTAGGATGTGATTTGGGTAGGTAAAGGTTGAATTAAAAGGGATTAAATTTGTGAATAAGATAGGAGAGTGAGAAACCTTTTATAAGTGTGGTGAGTGGAAAACTTGTAATTTTCAAAAAGAAAATCTGTAACCACATTTTTCAGATGAAATAATGATAAAAAATATATTATTATCAATACCTAGACATGATAAGGTAAAAATAATTACAACAAATATATTTTAGAATTATTTTATATCATTTTCACCCCTATATTTTTAGTCTAACATTGGAAAAACCAATTTTTACCTTAACTACAATACATAATCTTTACTATTTTTCAGTTAATTAAGATAAAAAATTATGTTAAAATAACTAGAATATTCTAAATATTATAAATAAAAATATTTAATCAGATTTTCCAAATTCAATTCTTATAAGTGAAAAATTTAATTTAAAATTAATCTCATTGGTGTGATGAGAATGCTAGTTTTTATAGATAGAACATTTGAAAGAACAAAATGTTTTTTATATAAAAATTCAATTAGAAAAATATTTAAATGATATAAATTGGAATTTTTTAAATGAACTGATTTACCATTAAAAAAATTTGATATATAATTTAACATTATATTTAATTTATATGGAATTCCAATTTTCATATAAAATAATGTATTTTTTAATTGTTCATCGAAAAATAAAATATTTCAGAAAAAACACCAAAATAAACACTAAGATAATATCGATATTATTAATAATTTTTTTTTTATTTTTTGAAATAAATTTTCTATAAGTTTTTATAATTAAATTTAAATTATGTCTTCAAGAGGTTATTAAACCAACATTTATAAAAAATACATTTTTTTTTTCAGAAAACTTATTTATTTTAAAAAAATTAATTTTTCCTAATTACTAAATAAATAATGAGAATGTGTCAAAAATATATTTTATATTTTAGTTATTAATATTTATTTATATTAATTAAAATGATATTTTATAATAGTATTGTTTAAATAATATTATAATAATGTATCATGTTTTTTTAAACTCAGTGTTTCATGCATCATAAGATATTGACAAAATTAAAATTATTCCAAAACAAATAAATTTTAATGCCTCGGGTGTTACATTATCCCCTCATACACAAATATCATCCTTGAAATTGCATTGATATTATCTTCTAAATATATGATGGTAGTTCTTCTTCATAAATTCTTTTAGTTCCCAGGTTTCTTTCTCCATTTCTGGATTTCACAAAAGTACCTTCACCAGATGAGTTATTCGATTCCTCAATAATTGATCAATAAGATCCAAAATATAAATGGGATCCTCAAATCTTGATAAATCATGTTCCAATTCTATTTCATTATTGGTTATCACAGGTGTTTGGTCTGAAATATACATCCTAAAAATTGATATATGAAACACATCATGCACATTTGATAGACATAGTTGAATTTACAATTGATAAGAAACTAATAAAATTATTTAAAGAATTTAAAAGGGTATGATACAGTTGGGTATTATTATTCCATTTATATCTAACCATATAACACCCTTTTATGGTGATAGTTTTCAAGAAAACATGATCTCCCACTTGGAATTTAAAATATTTCCTCAGATTATTTGAATAACTATATTATATACATTGAGTTGCTTTATTATGATCCAAAATATAATTTACCTTTATTGTATACTCTTTAACTTGTTCTGGGCCAACATGTTCCTTTTCACCAACTTCATCCCAAAAATCTAGTGTACAACATCTTTTTCTGTATAATCTTTTATACTGTATCATTTGGATGTTAAAATGGAAACTATTATTATTATAAATTATTACAAAAGGTAAATTATGACCCCACTAACCTTGAATGTCATGTAATTACAACATTCAATGTGTATTCCATTTTATGAATAGTCTTTTAAGACTATCCATCTTTTTAATGATGGCTGGAAGTTTTTAAATGAAGCTTAGTATCAAGAGACATATACTGACATTCCAAAAAATTTTATATAAAAGGGGGATATCCATCAGAAACAATTGGAAGTGTTTCTCCATGATGTCTTAAAAAATCATTAATATTTATCAAAATGAGATGATATAGAGGTAAATCCACTCTTATAGAGAATAAATGTGAAGAATTAGTTAGGAGATAAATGATATCCTATATTGGATCATTAATTATAGGTGTCTATGGTAGTCATATAACAATGTATATAGAAATTTCATCCCATTTAATCAAAGGAATAATAAAAGGGTGCAAGGATCTTGTTAAATTTTATCTGACATCATTCAATTGTCTTCAAACCAAACATCAAGACACATAAAATGAAGTTTTTAGTTTAATGTTATCCTTAAAAAAAGGATAATTCAAATCTCAATACATCTTTTTCCTACAAGGTGTGTAGATAAATTCAATCTATGTGAATGGAATAAAATGTAATGTTTTAGATCAGTTATAGATTGAACACGTAACTCTTTACAAATTTTAGAACACAATATTCACATGTGAAATAAGATAATTTCCCATCATTTAAGATTAAATTTTCTTCTAAAATTTATCATCTTGAGATTGAGAACCTTTAATTATCTTTAATAAATATGTAACAACAATCATTTAAAAATTGAGTGATGTACCCACATCCATAATAATTCATATATCCAACATTAAAATATACATGAAAATAATATCTCTATCAGTAATCATTTTTCTAACAATTCCATTATCATTCCTACTAAATGAATCTGGTACCTTGTTTTTTTACCTCGTGGTAATGTATTGGGAAATTTAAATTATCAAGTATCTTGATCCATCTCGTTGTCTTCATGTTGATTTTTTTCCAAAACATGTCTTTTTGGATCTTATGATATGTGTATATCTCACTTCTTTTACCATAGATAAAATGTGATCATATTTTAAATGAAAACATTATAGAAGCCAACCCAAGATGATGGGATGAATAGTTCTATTCATGTTACATCAAATTTCAGGATTCATATGTAATAACATTATCATTTTTAATTATGATACAAAAAATATTCCATCTTTGATGGATCATTATATATCACACACCCAATATTTTCAGATGGTAGAGTAAAAAACAGAGTATTGATCAATATCAGCATTAGTTCATTAAAACAACCATTACATTACTTTTTCCAATAAAAACATAATTTACTTTCAAATAATCATAATTATGGGTTCATCCAATAGGGGATTTTTGGAATTATTTAATGATTGTAACCATCCTAAATAATAAAACTAAATACCTTAGTTATGATTGTTTTCATAATATATTCCCTCGATAAAATTGTCTTCTCATGATCAAATTTGATTACACATATTGAGATAATATGTACAAGAAATAAAATTCATGGATGAAAGATTTCACACAAACTAAATACATCATACAACTCTTTCCTTTTAAGAGTCTCATAAATGATTCATAAGTGAATCTCATGGTCCTAATAGCTTTTAATATACACCAAAATATCATTACTAAATACCACTATCAAATAGTCATGATATTCCATGATTAATATATTCATTAGATCCATAAAAATAGTGGGTGGATTAGCAAATCCAAATTTAATACCTATAAACTCTTAATTTTAATACCTCATTTGAAAATTTGACTTCAGAAGGTCTTCCTTCGATACATGCAATTGATGATATCCATAATGAAGTTAAATGCTTAATAAATAGTAGGATCCAAGATGTTAATCAAAAAAGCAATCAATTTGAGGTTGTGAATTTTTTTTATCATAAATGAATTGATTTCCCTATAACCAATACATATCCTCAAGTATCCATATCTTTTCATATCAAAGAGAATATGTATCTCTATAGTGGAACAATAGGTTGAATAAATCCCTTTTCAATCAATGACTCATGATGTTTTTTCAACTTGACTAATTCCAATGAGGATATTATACAAGGATTCATGGATATTTTTCTTTCTTCATGGGTTTAATCTATGAAAAAAACTTAATCACACATTAGGCAATTCCAATATAATTTATTAGAAAAAACACCAATGTATTCATGTAAAATATGTACATCCTTAATTTAATGATTTCATTTTTCATACATATAATTTGGTTACTTTTATTCTCCCAAAATATCATTTATTAGAGCTACTAGGGGTGGATCTGGAAATCTATTAGATGATGATGTACCTAGTCTAATGAAAATAAATTCTATATCTTTATGGTGAATCATAATTTACATTTTTATATAATAAAATTTTACCCAATTTATATTAATAGAATCCATAAGAGAAGATTATGTTGAAATAAACCATACGTGTGGAAATAAGGTCAAAAAATAAATCACATTTATACATCACAATGGGAATTCATAACACATCCTCCTAGTGTTGATTCTTCTCCTTTGAGTTTTAACTAAAAACAACCTCATAAAATAAAAAAGGAAATGTGTAGATTATTTTGAAAACATGGTAGATATAAAATATTGAAAGGTTCCTGAATCAAATAAAGAATTTATTATATGGTAATAAAAGATTAATGTACCTTCCACTACATTATTGGGTACTTCCAGCTTTATTGTAATGATAACATATGCTTGGCCTTCTTCCCTTTCCTTAATATGTGGTGTATTCTCATAACAAATGTGGAATTCATTTGCATTGTTCAAAATATACATATAGTTTAAATAATTAATGGAGGTGTCTTATGTCTTCAATTTTCATTATTTAGACTACAAAAATGTATCTTCCCACTTTCAACAAAACCTTAATCACATCTTGCATTTTTCTGGGTGATTCTATCAACAATTTTCATAAGATTGAAATCATTATGTCATATTATTATTAATTTATGCATTATATTTTTCATAGTGTTAGGATGAGAAATTATTAACTTCATTTTTTATTAATAACTACGATCTTGAGAATTCATACTCTATTTTTAGGGAACATAAAAACTTTTTTTCATATGATGAAATATTTTAAAAGACGGGTTCCCTATGAATACTTGGCTTAATACCTCAAATGAATGGTCAATATTGGTCTCTATGATGTAGATGTAATTAATAGAATTCGAGTATTACATTGTAAAAGTAAATTTATAATTCACAACACTTTATTCTATTTTTCCATTATCCTATAGAACCATCACATCATTTAATTTTGATGCACATGAGGGAAATATTTATCAAATAATATACCCAAAAAATATTTACAATCTATAAGTTAAATTTACTCTTCCTCTCAAGTATTATGGATGAATATCCACTATTTATCATCATCAAATTTGATATAATACACTATAAGTGGAAGGATTTCCTTCTTAGAAGAACCTAATTACATAAATATCTTCTCTAGATACACAATCAGTTTCTTAGATACTATCAGATTATCATTTCCAAAAAATGACATTGGTGTCTATCACATGGGGTGATCCAACATAAGACAATCATGTTGTGGAATAGGATTATCCATCTGGGAAAATTTTCATGTCTTAACTTGATTATGATATTCTATTATATCCATATTTTTTCTTCCAATACCATAAGTATTGGCCTCCTCAGCAGGAATTATCTACATATTATAGGAGTATTGATAACCATTTTCCTTCTAGATGCAGTTTAAAAAAATGGATTATATTAAATTTTACCATTAATCTATAATTTAAAATCATAATCTATAATTCTAAATATATTTTAATACTTAACAAAAATTTAAAATTGATAAATTTTAATTTTAATTTTTATTATCTTGGTTTCATAGGTGATATCATTATTTTTAAATAATATATAATGGGTTATAAGAAAAATGTGAACTATCTAAAGAATATCCATCGGGAGTGTATCACCATTTGAATAAAAAGTCATTTTTTAACTAGTTTATAGTTTAATCAATCACAATCCCCTTTTATTTATTTATTACACATAGGTACCACATTAAAAGAACTATTTACACTTTTAGTATCCATATTGGGATTTATTTATATAGAAAATCACATTATATAATCCTTAAGAAACATTCATATGTTATTATATACCTATCCTAAAATTATATCATAGGATTATGTTACCTAATATATGTTTTATATTATAAGGACCAGACCTTAAACATTACATAATCTTGAATTAATGGAATAATTCACATTGAGGATCTTTTCAGGTTTAGTGTTTTAGATAATTTGGCTATAAATATTACATTACATTTCAAAAATTACAAAGTAGACACTTCTACCCAGTTTCCATTTTTTTCATAAAATAAAAACTCTTAAAAAAAGATTCATGTCAAGTCCCATATTTTAGACAACATGACTTTTCCTTGATCCCATCCTTGACCCTATTCATCTTTAAGTCTTGTGAAAAACATTTCAAAACTTGGTATGAGCATAAAAATCTCTATAAGGGTTATAAAACTAAGAAAGAAAAAATTAGTTCATAAATAAATACATAACGTAAGCTATTTAACATACCTCATGAAATCATAAGATTTACATAGTAAACACAAATTATAAAGGTAACTTGTTGAATCTATAACATACATATGTTGTAGATTTCAGAGATATATAGGGAGATACATTTGGAAAACCCATCACAGTATATTCCCTAAATCTCTTAGGAGAAAAATTCATGTTTACCTCTATCACGTTACCCAATGCATTGGAGATCTATCTTCGGCTCACTCACCATAGGTTTATCATGGAACCACCCGTATATGTAAACAATTCCAAAGAACCATAACACATAAAAAAAGAATAATGGAAAGATAACATTTCCACATTTCAATCAAAATATATCATTTCATGATATTGAAATAATAAATTCTTTCTCAAAACCATTTTCAATACATAAATACTTAAAAAGAGTACATAGTATTTATTTTTCCTCTTAAAAACATTTCTACTTGTTAAGGATGCCAAAAGATCAAATAATACTCACGACGGAGAAAAGGTTATTGTCATCGATTACGTTAAAAGAAAAAAAACTTGTTTAGTAAAACGATTCATCGAAAAATATTCCTTTTGAATGAAATGAAATGTCAAAGGTGTTTATACAGTGTATAAAAGAAATTCATGTATTAAAACAAAATATGCCTCAATGAATGGAGATTGAGACGAAGTCCCTTACAAATATCATTTTGTAAATAAAATAGATTGATTATGTGTATTAAATATAAGAAAACATAAATAAATTATAAATACAAGATAATATATAAAAAATAATTTCTCACATAATCAATGAACAACATAAACAAGAAATAGAAGATCAACCCAAAGAACAAAAATTGGGTTAAGAAGTTCCCTTACCTCGTGTCTGACTTGACCCCTTCATTCTTTAATTTCCTGAATAATAAACTTATGTTAATTTATAATTTATTAAGAAAATTTTAAATTTTATTATTCATTTTTTATCACTTATTACCTTTCTATAACAATTATTTAATTATTTGAGTTTATATCTGACATTTTTTCGATGTTCAGAATTTGAGGTAAAATAAATTTGTTATAATTATAAATTGTTCATGTGGTTGAAATTCCATTATATATAGAATGATATTCTTGATTTAGATATCATATATATCATATATATCTAGTATATATATGTATTTATAATAGAACATAACATTTAGTTATAAGAAATGAAATACACCGTTCATGGAGGCGGTAAGTCGTACGTACGCATGAACGCTATATTAATTTCTATTTCATATTTTAATGGAATAAAAACACAATGATACATAAGTATATTATAATTCAATTATAATATCATATATATAATCTTAGTAACTCCATCCTTTATACATTTCACGTATGACATTAACGATTCATATCACTATGAGAGGGCGGTAGTCCACACTTCCTCAAATGAAATTATCACATTTAACCATAATGGAAACCATAATGGTATGATATAAATGGAAAATACAGAATCATAAAGAAAAAATAAAAATATTATATATCATATATAAATAAAGTGACATCATAATGGCCACCATAAGAGGTGGTAGGATAATATTGAACAATCATCGTTTCTTGAGGCGTTAGTTTTCTATCCACATAAACAATATACTCTTTACCCATTAGATAGAGGTGTGTGTAAGTTTAGTTTGAATACTTTCCATAACAAAATCTTAGTATATTGAGGATACTGATGTAGTTATAAAATAATAGAATAAAAAGAGTTTTAGGGTTGGAGTTATAAAATAAAACAAAATAACTTTAGAGAAGACATTACCATTTAATCGGGTAACTCACTATGGTTTGAACCCAAAAGACTTCTTGATGTTCCTTATGCCTATGTTAAGGATTCTAGGAGGAATAGAAGGATCTTTAAAGGTTATTTGGGTAGGTTTTGGACAAGTAAAGGGGATTGAGAAGTGTTAGGAATGGGTTAGAGACGAGGGCTTTTTATAAGGGGGAGGAGGGGCTCTTTAGGAAAGTGTGAAAATATTATTTTATTATATAATTATTTTTAGTTTCTAAAGGTCTGAAACTAATTAAAGTCTATGTTATAATGACTCATGGAATAAATAAAATCATCCAATAATAATTAGACCAGTTTTGGATATTTTTTTTTAATCATTATGATATTATTTATTTAAATCATTTATTAATGAGGTAAACACTACATCATTATTGTGTCATAAATAATTTAATTATTTGACGTCTAAAAATTATAGAAAAAAACTTGATGTAAGAAATATTTTTTCTTTCCAAATTATATTTATAGTCTATAAGATAACTTATATAACCCTATTTAAAAATTAATTTAATAAAAGATATTTGTTTATGTCATTTTTTACTTTACTTTATATTAATTAAAATAATGTGTCATTACCACTCTTAAGTGGATCCATGGGGTCCCAAAATAGACCTAGGGATGACCATGGTAGGCCATGACTCATAAAATAATGTTAGGAAATTTTTTAAGGTAATTTTGTATTATTATGATATTCATTTAACTTGAATTACCCTATTTACGTTTAACTGTGGTAAATAAAAGAAAAAAGTTACTATTCACTAGAAATAATGTTTATCTTATTGAACCACATTTTACTTACTAATAACAACCATGTATGTCATATTTTCTAAATTCAATTCACAGAATCAGTAAAATTTCATTTAAATGAAAAATTCGATTTTTAACTACTTCTCAGTGTATTCACTATTCATCAGAAATTGATGTTTTTCAAAAAAATACTAAAGATTCAGCCTAAGATATATTTGATATTAAAAATTTAAAAATGATTTCTATTTTACCAAATTAAAAACATATAATTTGGATTAATTAATTTATAATTAAACCCCAATGTCAAAACAAAAAAGTGTGTTTTTAAGAAATATTAACTATCAAAATATTGACACTTGTTTATTTCCAATTTCGAAGTGTAATTAAATAAAATGACCAACATTGGATTAATTTATAAAAATATAACTTAATTAAATTTTAATACCAATTAAAAAGATAATCTAAAAATATAAATAAATGAGATTAAAAGGAATTTTTGAATTAAAATACCGTATTTTCCACTATTCATCAAAAATTGAATTTTATCAAAAAAATACCAAGATTTTACCCAATGTGAATTTTGATTTCATTATTCTAAAGAAGAATTTTATTTGGTCAGATAGAACATATAAAATTTTTCAAAATAAGATTTTAAGAGGGTTCCCCATTAAAAGGTGGTAAATCGACCCTTTAAAGAATATTAGAGTATTTATGCTTAAAATTAGATTAATTCAAATTTTAAGCCTCTAACATTTATTGGATAAAAGTAAAAACATTTAAAAAACATGTATAATAATATTTTAGTTAGTTCTATTCAATCCCTCTAATACAAAGGTTAGGCGATAAATACCATTTAAAATAATAATATTATATTATTATTGAGCAACGTAAGATTTCAATGATACCCGTTGTTGGGTATCGGGTACTCCATCAAACATAGAAACCCATTTAAAGTAAAATAAATATTTAATTCACAGAATATTAATTAAAATGAAAATTTATTATTTATTTATTTACCTGGGATGTTACATCCTTCTCCCCTTTTGGAGATTTTATCCTCGCAATTTTATTCACTTATCAAAAAATTGGCGGTATATATCCCTGATAGAATTTTTAGATTCCCACATTGCCTCTTCAACCATATGGTTTTTCCAAAAAACCTTTATATAGTAAATTACCTTATTTTGTAAAACATGCTCTCTATGGTCATGAATCTGGACTGGTTGTTCCTCATAATAAAGATTCTCTTTCAAACTAAACTACCTTTAGACTTAAAATGTGATATGGATCTGGAATACACATTCTTAACATTGAAACATGAAAAATATTGTGTACCTAGGACAAACATGAAGTTAAAGCCACTCTGTACACAACTGATCCGAATTTCTCCAGGATCTCATAAGGTGTAATGAACCTTAGACTCAACTTTCCCTTCTTACCAAAACGCACCACACTTTTCCATGGAGAAACTTTGAGAAAGTCATAATCACCAACCTCAAAAGAAAGATCCTTCCTCCTATTATCCACATATCTTTTATGCCTTCTCTGAGCTGTTATCATGTTATTCTGAATCAACTAAACTTTTTCTACCATCTATTCTACCAATTTGGGTCCCATCAATTTCCTTTCACCCACTTCATCCCAAAAAGCTAGAGTTCGACATCGCTTTCCATATAATGACTCAAATGGAGCCATCTTTATAATGGAATGAAAACTGTTATTATAAGAAAAATCAACCAAAGAAATATATTGGTCCCAACTTCCATGCTAATATAGTGAAAAAGCACATATCATATTTTCCAAGTTCTAAATTGTTCTTCATGACTGCCCATCTGATTGAGGATGAAAAGCTGTACTAAAATTTAATTCAGTACCCAATGACTTCTGAAGTCCTTTCCCAAAGTTAAAAGTAAATATAGGATCAGGATCAGATACAATGGATATGGGAACTCCATTCAACCTGACTATCTCTTTAACATAAAAATTAGAATGTTGATCCAGAGATAATGTATCCCGAATAGGAAGGAAATGAGAAGATTTAGTTAATCGATCTACAATAACTCAGATTGCATTATTACCTTGAGATGTATTTGGTAATCCCACAATGAAGTCCATGGATATATTTTCCCATTTCCACTTTTTCACTGGTAAATACTGAAGTATCCCTTTCGGTAACTTCTGCTCTGTTTTAACCTACTGACAAGTCAAACACATCACAGTAAAATCAGAAATATCTTTTTTCATTCCATACCACCAGTAATAATTTTGAAGAGCTTTGTACATCTTAGTACTACTAGGATAAACTAAAAACGAGGTACTATGAGCTTCACATAACAAACCATTCTTCAAATTTGAATCATAAGGGACACATAATCTCTTTCCAAATCTCAACACACAATAATTATCGATGTTAAATTCAGGAAATTCACCCTTATGAACCAACTATACCTTTTTTCTGCAACTCCTTGTCTTCCTTCTGTGCTTGCTTTATTTTGTCTGATAGAGATGATTTCACAGACACCTGAAACAAAACAGATAAATTTTCTGTACCAACAACTTCTATGCCAAAGTTCATCAAATCAAAAACCAAAGGATCTCATTACAAACGTAGGATGGTTAATTAAGAATTAATTTTTAAACTCAAATCATTATCCAATTTATTTTCTTTTCCCTGATGGTAAAGGATTGTGTAATCATAATCCTTGATTAATTCCATCCATCTCCTCTATCTTATTTTCAATTTTTTCTGAGAGAATATATACTTCAAAATTTTTTCGGTCAGTATATATTTCACATTTTACTCCATAAAAATGATTCCTCCAAATTTTTAATGCAAAAAAAAAACAGATGCAAATTCAAAAACATATGTAGGGTAATTTAACTCATGAAGTTTCAACTAACGTGAAGCATATGAAATTACCCGGTCATTCATGATAAGGACACAACCATGTCCTTTCAATGAAGCATCACTATAAATAACAAACTCACCATTTCTGGAAGGTAGTGCCAAAACTAGAGCATTTACCAATATTATTTCCAATTTTTGAAAGTAATCATCACATTTTTGTCCAAATGAACATAACACCTATTCGAGTTAAGTTAGTCAGTGTAATATATAACCATGTAAAATTTTCAACAAACCTCCTGTAATAACCTACCAATCCAAGAAAACTATGAATCTCGGTTATATTTGTGGGTCTTGGCCATTAATCAACAACTTTTGTTTTAGTAGGATCAATAGTTATTCTATATTTTTAAACAATGTGACCAAGGAAGGAAATTTATGGTAACCAAAACTCAAAGTTTTTGAATGTCCCAAATAGTTTATTTTCTTTTATGTTTTATAAGACAACCCTTAAATGACTTTCATGATCCAATTTAATTTTAGAATAAACCAAAATATCATCAATGAACACAACCACAAACTTATCCAAGAACTTGCAGAAAATTCTATTCATAAGATCCATGAATACATCAGGCGCATTGGTTAAACCAAAAGGCATAATTACAAATTCATAATGGCCATATCTAGTACAAAACATGGTCTTTAGAGTGTCTTCTTCCTTTACATTCAACTGATGGTACCTTGACCTCAAGTCAATCTTCAAAAAATACTGATGTCATGACCCCCTCCGACCAAAGATGCCCCTCCTGAGCTGGCAATGGTGAAAGGGAGATAATGACCCCTGAGTCCCGCCTCCAGTAGGCCCCGGGGTGGCGACTAGAACCAAGGGTATGAGTTTTCACAAATATGGGAGGCATTACTCTTTTTATTATTTAAGATCGGGAAATAGGACAAGTCAACCACCAAAAGGAAAAGAACAAGTGTATAGAAATAAACCCAAACCAATCCCACATGCATGTTTAAATAGTTCTGAAACATGGTACAAGTACAAGAAAGCTCAAAAAGTACAATACCAAAAGAAACAAGAGTAGAACAACTGCAACAACTCCAACTGTCCCGACTAGTAGGGTCCCGCACGACCCAGGTAGTCCTCCTGGAAACCTGAAAGTAAACGTAGGGTGAGAATAAAAGTATACTTAGTAGGGAAACCTAAATATATCGTGCACAAGTGGGGAGACATTCTAATGTCCCATGAGAACAATAGAATAAACCTAGAAAAAAATTCTATCCACCCAACCTCACCATCCACACTCACCAAAACATAATCAAAACAGGTAGTAGTATATAAGAACAAGATTATTGGGTACCCCACACCATTTAACACTAGTTATCTACTCTTCCTAACGGCAAACGTCCTAACACTGCCACACTCTCCCCGCCCGCACACACCTGGGACTCACAAACCACACATCCAACCCACACACACCTGGGCCTCACAACCACGTATCCCGCCCACAAACACCTGGGCCTCACAACCATATATCCCTCCCACACACACCTGGGCCTCACAACCACGTATCCTGCCCGCACACACCTGGGCCTCACAACCACGTATCCCACCCGCACACACCTGGGCCTCATCTCGAAGATTCTTGGGAAATTGTAAAACCTGCCTGAAGAGTCTTGGACTAAAACCGCCCCAATAGAAACCTACCTGAAGGGTCTTAGGTTTAAGGTCACCTCAAGCCATCACATCCTAGGGAAGAAGGAGCATGAAGGAGCTAGTAACTAAGGGGAAAACACCCTCTCCCATGAAATGGGAGTGTTCAGCACTAAGTGCTCAACATGGGTGGGGTGCGACAAAACGAAAAAGATACAGATATGTATATAGAAAACACTCAGCCCAACCTATGGATTTTAAACAGAGAAACTGAGCACATGTCTTGACACTGCTACCACGAAGCATGCATACAACAAACAACCCCAACCCCATTTAGGTTTTCACGTTTCAGCATAATTTGTTTATTTAGTTCCTTATCTATTGGGAATCCAACTGCAACCAACCATATAAATTGTTCGTGAAACATATCCCCGCCATCCACAAATCAGGTTAGGAAAACACAAGCAGCACAACAAGTCCCTTTTTATTAACCAACCAACCAATTGATTATTAATCCCCTTCCATTACCATGACCCACCATCATTAACTCTTCCACTTTTTATTTATTACTCAAAACCCATAGTTTGTTCACATTCAACCCATCCCTACAGCCCCGCTTCCAACCACCATAACCACAATCACATCGAAACCCATTCATCATCATCCCTTTGAATACCATTTATCGCAGCCCCGCTGCCCGTCACCAACATAGCATTCACACCAACCCACAACCAAGACAACCACAACCCCACTGCTCACTCGATCCACAAGAACCTACAAAACACCCCCCCTTTCACATAAACAAACCCCATCACTTGTCACGTATCCAAGACAACACCCACATGTTCATTATTCCATTTTGTTCAACTGGGGTGATCACACAAGGGTTCTAGATTTTAATCAGCCAACTTTACGTGATTAACCAATTTCCACTTTACACAAAGTTCCAATCACAGAAACGGTCTAGAAAGATAGGGAAACATTTAATTGTGCAATAAAAGGCCCCCAACGACCATGATTTTCAATAGGCATAAGCCTATTCAATTCACAACATAATATCACAGGATATAAATAAAGTAACCGCATTCACAAACTTCCCATCCACTTTATCTAGGCCATTTATTATCTTTATTAAACCGGTTCAAATGTGTTTCACATAAACAAGAGGACACCCACCCCTCATGATGCACAATTTAGAGAGACGAAGGTAAGATCCCTACTTCAACAGGTGCTGATAACAACGTTCCCCCGGATCAACTTTAGAAGACGGCCATCGGCGTCCGTCACTTCCGTCGAGTCCCGGAAAAACCTCCTTGGGTGGAAGTTGGAAAGGAAAGGCCAAAGTAAAGACAATGGATCCAAGCTTAGAAGTTCCGCCTCATTGTTACGATCTCGTGGCCGCTGGCAGAACGTAAATCAGAGCTCGGACGAAGAAGTTATGGAAGAAAAGGAGCCTTCGAGTCTCTTGGGAGAGCTCTGCTCAGAGGAATATGGAGGAGAGGGGTGAGTTGAAAAGAAGTAGGGGACCCCTCCTTTTATAGGAGAGAAAAACAAAAGTACATGGCGTGTACTTTATGGTACACGACATGCACTTGACCATTCCACACGGTCACCACGTGGCTTCCAATACAGCCTTCAACGCGGCACATGGCCGTCACACGGTTTGAGGGTAACGCATATGCGGGGAGGGACTACAAGACATGTAGTTTGGGGTACATGGCATGTACCCATTTATTTTACACGGAAAGGACACGACCTTGAACACAGGGTATACCCGGTGAGGGGGTACACAGTGTGTACTCACACTACACGGCGTGTAGTTTCAAAATTATGGAAAGTGTGGGAAAATTACATTTTACCCTCCAGAACACTTCGTGACCTTCTTTTTGACAAAGTAATGGGCCAGAGAGGTCCATGCCATTACATTAGATACCTCTTAAAACATTCTCATCCCTGATAATTCAAACAAAAACCAACCCAGAGGAACCCAACAAGATACCTCTTAGGGTTCTTGTTATAATAGGTACCCAACCAACAACCCTAATCATAAGTGTTATGAATTCCCTCTCCTATGTCAAGATATTATCCGCTTTAGGCGGCATTGACTCACCTACACGAGTTTAATTGCCTCTGTATTAATGCGTCTTGATTAAGGATTAGGCCTTCCCACTTCCATATATTAGGATTTTCCAACTTACACTGTCCCCAACACCGTACAACCCACACACTGCCCAAACACGTGGTTTGGGGAAATTCCTTCTCCTATGTCGAGATATTATCCGCTTTAGGCGGCACTAACTTGCCCGCACGGGTTCAATCACATCCTAATTAATGCATCTCGATTAAGATTCAGGTTTTTCCCCTTCCCACACATCCGGACATGCTACACACTTCCAGAGAACAAGGAAACAAAAGGTCTCATAACCG
Organism: Viscum album; assembly: GCA_963277665.1. NCBI lineage: Eukaryota > Viridiplantae > Streptophyta > Magnoliopsida > Santalales > Viscaceae > Viscum > Viscum album. Next base: position 328,948,673 of record OY728143.1, read on the forward strand.
ACAAGCCAAGAATTCCATATATCAAAGGTAAAAAGTATAACATCAAAACATAGCTCAGAAGAACAAGGGAAAACACAAGTCAAAACAACTCCGGCTACTGAGCATGCATCGGGACCTCCCGCTCCCAAGTTCTCTCCTCGAGGCCGCCATGCCTCCACAGCACACGAACCAACAGAATGGTTCGTCCACAGAGCACTTTATCTTTATGATCCTCGATTCTGACTGGTCGTTCCTCGAAGCTCGCATCGTCTCCCATATCTAACTCTCCCCAGTCTATAACGTGAGAGTCATTGTGTAAGTACCGACGAAGCTGGGAGACGTGGAAGACGTCATGAACCTTCTCCAACTGAGGTGGCAGGGCCAGCTGATATGCCACCTCGTCGACTTACCTCATCACCTCAAAAGGTCAAATGAACCTAGGTGAGAGCTTTATCCCTTTCCCAAACCTCCGCTACCCCTGTCAAGGGGAAACCTTCAAGAACACATGATCTCCCACCTCGAACTCCAAAGGCCTCCTCCGACGATCAACACAAGACTTCTGTCGGTCCTGAGCCGCTTTCATCCTCTCACGTAAAAGCTAGACTTTCTCTATGGTGCTCTGCACTACCTCTGGACCAAGAGCACATGTCTCACCAACCTCTTCCTAGAAAATTGGTGAACGACATGGTATTCTATATAAAGCCTCAAACGGTGCCATGCCAATAGTAGAGTGAAAGTTGTTGTTGTAGGAAAACTCTACTAAAGGAAAGTGTCATACCCATGATCCTCCGAAATCCAGAACGCATGATCGCAGCATGTCCTCCAACGTCTGGATAGTCCGCTCTGTCTGCCCATCGGTCTGGGGGTGGAAAGAAGTGCTAAGGCGTAGCTGGGTGCCAAAAGCATGCTGTAACCCTCTCCAGACTCGTGAGGTAAACTGAGTATCCCGATCTGAGATGATAGTATTTGGAACTCCATGAAACCGCACAACCTCGTCTAAGTACCTATGTGCTAAGGTACTCATTGGGCCCGACTCCTTAATTGCTAAGAAGTGAGCAGATTTTGTCAGTCGATCCACCACTACCCAAATAACATCATAACCACCCTGAGTTCTGGGGAGTCCTGTGATGAAGTCCATTGAGATTTCATCCCACTTCCACTCGGGGAAATATAAAGGATGCAACAAACCACTGGGAACACAGTGTTCAACCTTCACTTGCTGACACACTAGGAATTTAGCCACAAACTCCGCCACTACCCGTTTCACCCCGGGCCACCAAAACTGTTCCCTCAGGCCTTGGTACATTTTTGAAACTCCTGGATATACCTCCAAGACTGAGCTATGAAACTCACAGAGAACTCCCTCACACATCGTCTCCGGGACAAACAACCTTCCATGAAAAAGCATCCGATGTCGGCTGTCCTCTGACCATCCTTCTGGAGCGTTCCCCTGATCGATACGATCCCGCATCACTTCTTCCTCGGAGTCCCCCCACTGAGACTCTTCCACTTGCTTCAACAAGGAGGAATGCACCGTCATCTGAAACAAACAGCCTCTAACACCTTCTACCCTAGCATCCAAGTGCAAGGCAGCCAACTCTCCCATCGCATTCCAAGCATCAGCGGATTCCCGAACCACTTATGTGACTTCCTGCTCAGGGCATCATCCACAATATTTCCCTTACATTCAGTGTAAGAGATCTCGAAGTCATAGTCTTGGAGGAACTCAACCCATCTCCAGTGCCGTAAGTTCAGGTCACGCTGAGAGAAGATATAACGCAGGCTATTGTGATCTGAGAAGACTACAAAGCGCTCCCCAAAGAGGTAATGTCGCCACAACTTCAGTGCGAACACTACTACTGCAAGATCTAGATCATGGGTGGCATAGTTACGCTCGTGATGGCATAACTGCCTAGACCCATAACAGATCACTCCCTTCTTCTGCATCAGCACACACCACAGACCAAGGCCAGAAGCATCACAAAACACCTCATACAACCAACCTTCCTCTGGAAACCTGAGTACGGGAGCACTGACCAACTTCTCCTTCAGTTATTCGAAAGCTTTCTGGCACTACTCGCTCCATAGGAAAACCTGGTTCTTCCTAGTCAAAGCTGTCACTGGAGCAACAACTCGAGAGAAGTCCGAAACAAACCTCTGATAGTAACCTGCTAACCCCAGGAAACTACAAACTTCTGCCACGCTCTTGGGTACTGCCCAAGAAATAACTGCCTCCAACTTCGACGGGTCCACTGCCACTCCATGCTGAGATACCATGTGCCCTTGGAAGTGTACTTCTTGCGTCAAGAACTTACACTTCGACAATTTTCCATAAAGATAGTGGTGTCGAAGGACTTCCAAGACTGCCCTGAGATGCTCAATGTGATCCTCCTCTGATCTTGAGTAGATCAGGATGTCATCGATAAACACAACGACAAATCGGTCCAAAAACTCTCGGAATACAAAGTTCATAAGTCCCATGAACACAGCCAGTGCATTCGTAACTCCAAACGACATCACTACAAACCCGAAGTGCCCATACCAGCACATGAAATCCGTCTTCGAGATGTCACTATCCTTTAACCTCATCTGATGATATCCAGATCGTAGATCAATCTTAGAAAACCAATATGATACCCTCATTTGGTCGAAGATATCATCTATCCTTGGAAGGGGGTAACCGTTCTTGACTGTTACCTAGTTCAACCTTCGGTAGTCTATGCATAGCCTGAGACCACCATCTTCCTTCTTCACAAAAAAAACTGGAGCACCCATTGGCGATATGCTGGGTCGAATAAAACACTTCTCCATCATATCGTCAATCTGAATCCACAACTCCCGAAACTTCGAAGGTGCCATCCAATAAGGGGCCATCGAAATCGGACGTGCACCAAGCTGTAAGTCTCTCACGAACTCAACGTCACGTTGGGGGGGGGGGGGGTGGAGTCACAACCTCCTCAGGAAAAACATCGAGGAACTCCCCAACAACCTCCGGAGAATCCATCATCTCTGTATCAGATGGAACCACTGATAACCCATCTAACAAGGAAAGGAGAGGCTTCAAACGCCGGCTTCCCACCTGATAGCTCCTCTCACCAACAAAAGCTACACGCTGCCTATCCACGTCTGAGAACATGAACCTTCTTCAGAAGTAGTCGATAACGGAACTAACGGAAAACAACCAATCTATGCCTAGGATGACATCGTATGGTTGCATCTGTAACAGAAGAAGGTCCCCACTAGATCGATGTGGTCCCAATGTCAGCCCACATCCCCGACAAACACAAGATACGCTGTTCTAGCCTCCAACTAGTGTACTCAGCACCAGTGGTATGGGAATTCTCTCTACGTCTAGTCCCAAAGCATGGGCTAGAACAGGTGCAAAAAAGGAGTGCGAAGCTTTCGAATCGAACAAAGCAAAAATGAGAGTGATGAACAAACAAATCGTACCTCGTACCACCTCTTGTCCTACCAGAGCTGTAAACTCTGCTGCATGCAACTGTCCACGCCCAGCTCCTCTGTCTCTCTGATTTCATCCACCTCCCCAACCATGCCCTGGTAGAGGTACCTGAGGAGCACCCTGAGGTCGGTCTCCTCCCGAAAAGCCTGCCCTTGGAGGAGAATGATCCTTCTGTTACTGGAAGGGCCTCGCCGGCAACTGGTGCTGCTGAGGTGGGCGCTGAACCTGCCCACCTCCACCATACTGAGCTCGGGTCGGGCACCGACTCCGAATGTGCCCGAAACCTCCACATGAAAAACACTTCGGTCCTAGGATCGTGAAAAAGGGACGAGGACCTGAAGATCTGAACTGGAACTGCTGGGGCCTGCTCCCCACTGGCTTGAACCTGGAAGGTCCCGTCACAGGAGACTTGCTGCTGACTGCCTTACCCTTCGACGAACCTAGCTATATCCCCTCACGTGGTGCACTTCCCTATGAGTGAATCCTCTCTACAACCTCTTCCTTCTTCTGTACTGCCAAGTACATCGGAAGGGTGAAGGGGGTGACAGTATACTGGAGCGAAGGATGAAGCACCTCCTCCAAACATCTCACCCGAGACTCCTCATCCGGAATGAGATTCGGAGAAAAGCACAGGATATCCTTGAACTTGATCCCCAACTCTCGTACTGACATACTCCCCTACTAAAGGGAGAGTAACTCCTACGGCTTCTCTGCCTTGATCATGGAAGAAAGGAATTCCTCTCGGAATTCCTTCTCAAAGTCAGCCCACATAACCTCTATCTCTGTCCTCTCTCCGAGGTAAAGTGTCCACCACTGACGCACTTCCCCTCTTAGCTGACTGAATACTAGGGGAACCCAGTACTCCCTAGAAGCATGGATCAAAGTAAAAGAAATCCCTAGCTCCTCAAGCCACCCCTCCATCTACATATCTGAACTACTACCCTCATACTTCTTGAGGGTCTGCCGCTGGAAAGAACGGAGAGTCCTCTGCCACTGGTCATCTTCCTCCACTCGGTCAACCTCAACTGGTCGACCACCTGAATCTGCTGGGCCTCGGCCATCTCAGCCACCTGGGGATGACGTCCAGGTGCCATAGCTGTATGGTAAATAGAGATCGCCTAAGCCCAAGTAGTAATGAAATTTCTCAGGGTTATCATTTTATTTCAATTTCTTTCCCAGAACACCCAAATCAAGTAAAACACAATCATGATGATGCATGTTACTTCCCTAGGGTCTCTACCCTACAATCAATGTAGTCTCACTTGGTCATTCAGTAGGCTCAGAGTCCTTTCATCAGATCACGGGGGGCCCTAAAATCCCATTTCCTAGCTGGTCTTCCATGGCCTATGTCACGCACCAAGATTAACCAACACTTTTGCCCTACCATCCCATGCAATCCTCACTGTTCCTAACTCCAGACTCCATCTTATCTCTCAACCATCAGCTCTGATACAATTCTGTCATGACCCCCTCCCACCAAAGATGCCCCTCCTGAGCTAGCAATGGTGAAAGGGAGATAATGACCCCCCGAGTCCCGCCTCCAGTAGGCCCCGGGGTGGAGACTAGAACCAAGAGTATGAGTTTTAACAAATATGGGAGGTATTACCCTTTTTATTATTTAATATTGGGAAATAGGACAAGTCAACCACCAAAAGGAAAAGAAAAAGTGTATAGAAATAAACCCAAACCAATCCCACATGCATGTTTAAATAGTTCTGAAACAAGGTACAAGTAAAATAAAGCTCAAAAAGTACAATACCAAAAGAAAAAAGAGTACAACAACTGCAAAAACTCCAACTGTCCTGACTAGTAGGGTCCCGCACGGCCCTGGTAGTCCTCCTCGAAACCTGAAAGTAAATGTAGGGTGATCATACAAGTATACTCAGTAGAGAAACCTAAAGCTCTCGTGCACAAGTGGGGAGACATCCTAATGTCCCGTGAGAACAACAGAAGAAACCTATCAAGGAATTCTATCCACCCAACCTCACTAGCCACACTCACCAAAACATAATCACAATAGGTAGTAGTATATAAGAACAAGAGTATTGGGTACCCCGCACCATTTCCCACTAGTTAGCTACTCTTCCTAACGGCGAACGTCCTAACGCTGCCACACTCTCCCTGCCCGCACACACCTGGGCCTCACAAAGCACACATCCCGACCGCACACACCTGGACCTCACAACCACGTATCCAACCCATACACACCTGGGCCTCATAACCACGTATCCCACCTGCACACACCTGGGCCTCACAACCACGTATCCTGCCCGCACACACCTGGGCCTCATAACCACGTATCCCGCCCGCACACACCTGGGCCTCACAACCACGTATCCCGCCCGCACACACCTGGGCCTCATCCTGAAGATTCTTGGGAGACATTAAAACCTGCCTGAAGAGTCTTGGGCTAAAACCACCCCAATCTAAACCTAATTGAAGGGTCTTAGGTGTAAGGTCACCTCAAGCCATCACAACCTAGGGAAGAAGGAGTAGGAAGGAGCTAGTAACTAAGGGGAAAACACCCTCTCCCATGAAATGGGAGTTTTCAGCACTAAGTGCTCAACATGGATGGGGTGTGAAAAAACAAAAAAGATACAGATATGTATATAGAAAACACTCAGCCCAACCTATGGCTTCTAAACAGAGAAACTGAGCACGTGCCTCAGCACTGCTACCACGAAGCATGCATACAACAAACAACCCTAACCCCATTTAGGTTTTTACGTTTCTGCAGAATTTGTTTATTTAGTTCCTTATCTACTGGGAAACCAACCAAAACCAACCATATCAATCGTTCATGAAACATATCCCTACCATCAAAAAATCAAGTTAGGAAAACACAAGCAGCACAACAAGTCCCTTCTTATTAACCAACCAACCCATTGATTATTAATCCCATTCCATTACCATGACCCACCATCATTAACTCTTCCACTTTTCATTTATTATTCACAACCCATAGTTCGTTCACATTCAACCCATCCCTACAGCCCCGCTGCCAACCACCATAAAAACAATGACACCGAAACCTATACATCATCATCCCTTTAAATACCATTTATCGTAGCCCCGCTACCCGTCACCAACATAGCATTCATACCAACCCACAACCAAGCCAACTGTAGCCCCGCTGCTCACCCAATCCAAAACAACCTAAAAAACACCCCCTTTCACATAAACAAACCCCATCACCTACCACATATCCAAGACAACACCCACATGTTCATTATTCCATTTTGTTCAACCGGGGTGATCACACAAGGGTTCCAGATTTTAATCATCCAACTTTACATGATTAACCAATTTCCACTTTCCAAAAAGTTCCATTCACAAAAACGGTCTAGAAAGATAGGGAAACATTTAATTGTGCAAGAAAAGGCCCCCAACGACCGTGATTTTTAGTAGGCATAAGCCTATTCAATTCACAACATAATATCATAGGATATAAATAAAGTAACCGCATTCACAAACTTCCCATCCCCGTTATGTAGGCCATTTATTATCTTTATTAAACTGGTTCAAATGTGTTTCACATAAACAAGAGGATACCCACCCTGCATGATGCACAATTTAGAGAGACGAAGGTGAGATCTCTACTTCAGCAGGTTCAGATCACAACGTTCCCCCGGATCAACTTCAGAAGAAGTCTGTCGGCGTCCGTCACTTCTGTCGAGTCCCGGAAAAACCTCCTCAGGTGGAATTTGGAAAGGAAAGGCCGAAAGAGAGACAACAGATCCAAGATCAGAAGTTCCGCCTCATCGTTACGATCTCGTGGCCGCTGACAGATCATAAATCACAGCTCAGACGAAGAAGTTATGGAAGAAAAAGAGCCTTTGAGTCTCTTGGGAGAGCTCTACTCAGAGGAATGGGGAGGAGAGGGGTGAGTTGAAAAGGAGGAGGGGACCCCTCCTTTTATAGGAGAGAAAAACAAAAGTACACGGCGTGTACTTTATGGTACATGGCATGTACTCAGCCATTCCACACAGTCACCACGCGGCTTCCAACACGACCTTCAATGTGGCACGCGACCGTCACACGGTTTGAGGGTAACACATACGCGGGGATGGACTACACAACGTGTAGTTTGGGGTACACGGCATGTACCCATTTATTTCACACGGCAAAGACACAACCTTGAACATGGGGTATACCCAGTGAGGGGGTACACGACGTGTACTCACACTACACGGTGTGTAGTTTCAAAATTCTAGAAAGTGTGGGAAAAGTCTATTTTACCCTCTAGAACACTTCGTGACCTTCTTTTTGACAAAAGAATGGGCTGGAGAGGTTTGGGCCATTACAACAGATCTCCCTGGAGCTGATAAAAAAATCATTGATATTAGGAAAAGGATACTTGTTCTTAATAGTGATGTTATTCAATGCTCTATAATAAATAAAAAGCCTCATTGAACCATCATTTTTTTAACAAATAAGATAGGAACACCCCATGGTGATGTTCTAGGTCAAATGAAACCTTTATCTAATAACTCATGAAATTGCTTCTTTAACTGTAAAAGTTCTATTTGAGCCATTCAATAAGGGGGTTTTGAAATTAGCTTAGCATATGGCACTAAGTCAACAGTAAATTCAACTTCCCGATCAAGAATAATATGAAGAAACTCATCAGAAAAAACATCAAGGTACTCATTTACCACTAGCACGTCATTAATATGAACAGTTCCTTTGTTTTCAACAATATGTGAAAGGTAACATTCACTCTTATCTTTTACTAGTTTTTTATCTTCCTGATATGTTATCAAATGTAAGGGTTCATTATTGTAAAATGATTGAAAATATGTCTGAAAATAAACCTCTTTAGCTCTGCAGTCAATCATATCATGATAAATACAAAGCCAATCCATACCGAAAATAACATCAAACTCTACTAGAGGCAAAACAATAAGGTTTGCAGGTAGATTCTTTCTGCACACAAGGACATGAAGGATCTTATAATTTATTTTTGTCTTAAAATTTCCTCTAGTTCTTTTTAACATAACTTCAGGATTCATATATTGATATAGAATTCCCATTTTACTAGAAAACTTATCAGAAATTAATGAATGTGTAGACCCAAAATCGATCAACACATTGAAATAATATGTAAAAACTAACAGTGTACCTGATACTACTTTATTTAAGGGCCCAACATCTACTAAAGTAGTAGAAAAGGATTTCACCATACCTTTCTGCTTGTAGTCTGGCTACATTCCCTTAGTTGAGTTCTTCTTTGGACTCTCATTTGTATAATGACCCATTTCATTGATCTTAAAAAAATTTACTGACTGTAAATCAGATTTTCTCTTACCATTACCCTGATAAGTTTTAGTGAAATTGCGATCTTTATGTCCCATTTTACCACATCAGTAGCACTTACAAGAAATCAAAAGACATTCCTCAGCAAATATTTGTACCAAAATTTTCACAAATGGTAAAATTATGATTTTTACCATCATACTTTTTTGAAGAGATCATCCCTTTCACCATCCACCTTGATCACTTATTTTTTTGTTTGTCAAAGAAGAACAGATCATTGGAAAACTCCATTTCCACCATCTCTACACATCGAACATGTTTTTTGCATAACTTTTAAACTCATGAGAAGATAAATCCATTCTATAATTTGGATTTAATCCTGAGTAAAAATAGTTGATTTTACTATCAAGATCTCGTATGTAATTTGGAGCATACATTGATTGTCGAGTGAGTTTTGCTTCATAAGCAGCTACTGAGTAATACTCCTACCTCAATACTAGTATTTTTTATATCATCCTAAGGAAAACCACAAAAAAAATATTTCTCAAGAAACATACCTTTGAATTTACCCCAATCAAGAGAATCAATCTCTTCACTATCCATGATATTTTTAACTATCGACCACCACTGATCAACTTCCCCTTCAAAATGGTAAACAACAAGACTAACCTTTTGATTTTCTGAACACCCCATAACTTTGAAACTTTTTTATAGTGCTTTAATCTAACCTTCAGCAAGCACAGGGTCAGATGATCCTCTTATAGATGGGGGATGTTGCCTCAAGAAATGCACCACTACTGACATGTTCCTCTGTGGTTAATCTGGCTGATCTCATGCATCGATACCACCACCATTTATAGCCCGAGTCAATTGTTCTATCAATGAAATAAACTGTTCAGTTCTTATTCTGACCATCTTAGGTTGCTGATTTGGAAGGTTGTCTTCCTCCTAATATTGTTCCATCATAGCTTCCCTATTTCCTCTCTAGAAAACCATTATGAACATAGAGATATCTTAGGTGAAGAAACATTGTAATTTTTAAATTCTATCATTTCAATATTAACATAAATTTATTTATGGACATTAATTTAACAATACCCTAACTCCAAAAGTGGTCTAAACAGACCTCTGATACAAACTATAAGGACCCAACCTTAAACATTACATAATCTTGAATTAAATGAATAATTCACATTGAGGATATTTTTAAGTTTATAGTTTTAGAGAATTAGGCCATAACTATTATATTACATCTCAAAAATTGAAAAGTAGAAACTTCTAACCAGTTTCAATCTTTTTCATAATATAAAAACACATAAAAAAGAGTCATGTCTAGTCTAATGTTTTAGACAGCATGAATTTTCCTTAATCCCATCCATGACCCAATTCATCTTTAAGTCCTGTGAAAAACATTTCAAAATTTGGGATGAGCATAAAACGCTTAGTAAGTGTTATGAAACAACGAAAGAAAACATTAGTTCATCAATACATAGATAACATAACCTCTTTAACATACCTCATGAAATCATAAGATTTACAAAGTAAACACAAACCATAAAGGTAACTTGTGGCATCTATAACATACTTATATTTTTGCTTTCATAGCTACATAGGGAGTTACATTTGGAATACACATCATAATATATTTCCTAAATATCTTAGGAGAAACATTCACGTTTACCTCAATCATGTTACCCATTACATTGGAGAGCTATCTCAGGCTCACCCATGCTAGGTTTATCATGGAACCACCTATATACATAAAAAATTCCCTAGAACCATAAGACATAAAACAAGCATAATGGAACGATAAAATTTCCACATTTCAATCACAATATATCATTTCAAGAAATTGAAATAATCAATTCATTATTGTAAGAACCCAGATCTTCGTTTCAGGTATGTTTTTATTTTTTTTGGAGTTTTAGAGAAAAATGGAGTTTCTGGAAAATTTTGAAGTACACACTGTGTACTTTCTGAGTACATGCCATGTACTCTTCTCCTGCTCGAATCTGTGTTCTGGCCATGTCCAGGCCACACACATGGTGTGTAGGGGTGATGTGGGGGCCATTTTTCACAGAGTATGGAAAAACCCACTACACGCCATGTACTTTAAAAGTACACGCAATGTACTTTTCTTTTTATTTCATTAATCATACCAGGGTTGTGACTAATGATCATTAACGTCTTCTTCTCTGCCTAATTCCATCCAGAGCATCTGAGGAGGCTGATTCTTCTCTAAGCCACCGATCCGTCACCGGTTGTCTGAATCAAACTCCGTCGATTGCAGAAGAATCACAGCGGTGAGCTCTTGGTTCTTCTTTGGCCTCGTTTTCTGATTCTTCCTCTCGTGTGAGTTATCTAAGGTTGAAAGTTTTAGATATTTTTGTAGATCTAATCCGTTATAGGCTGATTCATGGGCCGAGGTTCAATTATATCGATCTTCGAGGATCGAGGTAGGTGGTTTGTTTCCCTACATTGTAGTTCCTTGAGGTTTGGTTGCAAAAGTGCCGGATACCCCTGTTTCAGGTATCCCGGGTTAAGTATTTTGATCCTATTGTTTGGTTTTCCTAGATTAATTTTTATATTATGATTAATTTTTACTAATATATGCTTGGTTTCATGTTTGAGGATCACACCATGAGTGTTTCTCCCTGTTGGGATGTTTATCGCTGTTTGGCACCGTTTGCCTATGAGGCAAACCCTATTGAATTTCTAGTTTAATTATTATAACCGTTTTCATGTGTTGACTGCTTTTTATATGCTTTTGATGCATGGTTTCTATTAGCCAAGTATTTGTTAAACTTACTTAGGGCTGCTGACAGTTGATTACGCACGACTGGACTTCTCAGGGCTGTGAGAACCTGGTACGGGAGATCAAAGAGGGAATAGACGATTAAGTGCTTCCATAGAGGGTCTATTGGTTTCATTTTGTATAAAAGACCTACGGGAATAAGACTTTGTGATTTCCAAGAGTGTTCTTAGTTACACACGCATGAAGACTACATGAGGAATTAGACGTATGTGCTTCCTCAGAGAGTCTGTAGCTATCGTTGCAAGACTATAGGGGAATTGACGTGAGAGCTTCCCAGAGTGTCTGTGCCTTGATTGATTTCTGGACTATAGGGGTCTGCTAGTTTGATCCACCCTAAGAGTCTGTAAATTTTTATGGTTGGTTGTGACGAGTCCACCAAGCCAAAGAACAAGCTTGGGTTTTGTACTGCTTGTGTTTCAGTAGTCTTTTGAGATACCTGCTATGTTACTTGCCTTCCTTGGAATAGAAAGCTTTGCTAGTTTTCCCAGGTTGTTTAATTGAATGAATGTGAATGGTAATTGGTAGGATTATTTATTGATATACTCTTAGTCCATTAGTGTGTGTATTTTACTTTACTTTTTCTATATTACTCACTGACTATAGGGCACAAATCTTGTGGTGGTTGCCTACTGAGATTATTCTCACACTATGTTTGGGTCCTGCCTTTCAGCCCAAATAGATTATATGGTTGCAGGTGTAGATAGGGATTTTGGCCCTTCTACCTCAGGTAAATGATTGCTGGTTGGAGCTGGAGAGCATGAGACCGGGCTTTGGCTCGCGATGCTACTGGAGTTGCTGTTTACGTTTAGTACTTGGTTTCAGTGGTATTTCAGCACGTTGTTTTGTTTACTGCTTTCCATAGATACATGTACCATTCTGCATCATTATTATATCAGTCATTGCTTAGAATTTTAGTTCAGTTTTTGTATTCTATTTAATGCTTCTGATAATTTTTATGTTTATTCTTCTGCTGTATATTTTACGAAATGAGGGCATAGTTTCCCTATAGACTCACCAAGGCCCTCGTTGCAAGTCGGCAGCCTCTAGCATTTGGGAAAACGCGCTTGAGGTTATGTGACAAACCGGGTATGGGGAACCAGTTATGTGGCTCCGGATTCGGGTCGTTACAATTCTCAAAACCATTTTCAATACCAAAATATATAAAACAAGTATATGGTATTTATTTTCCTTTTTAATTTTTTTCTTGTTAAGGAATCCAAAAGATCAAATAATACTCACTGCGAAAAAATGGTCGTTGTCACTACATACATTAAAAGAAACATTTTTTTCATTTAGTAAAATGATTCATAGAAAAAGATTCCCTTTTAATGAAATGAGTAGTAAAATGTGTTTATACAACATATAAAAGAATGTCATGTATTAAAACAAAATATGCCTCAATTAACAGAGATTGAGACAAAATCCCTTACAAAGAACAATTTGTAAACAAAATAGATCAATTATGTGTATTCAATATAAGAACACATAAATAAAGTATAAATACATGATAAGATATAAAAATTCATTTCTCACATAATTAAAGAATGACATAAACAAGAAAGAGAATATCAACCCAAAGAACAGAAATTAGGTTAAGAAGTTCCCTTACCTCATGTCCGACTTGACCCCTTAATTATTTAATTTTCATAAATAATCAACATATTTTAATTTCTACTTTCTCAAGAACATTTTTCAAGTTTATTATTCTTTTTATATCACTTATTACCTTTCTATAAAAATTAGTTACTTATTTGAGTTCATATATGACATTTTGTCGTTATTCGGAATTTGAGTTAAAATGAATTTGTTATAATTATAAATTGTTCATGTGGTCAAAATTATATTATCTCCAGAATGATATTAATGATTTATATATCATATATATCATATATATATAGTATATATATGTATTTATAATATTATATAACATTTGGAGATAAGAAATGAAATGCACCATTCATGGAGATGGTAAGCCGTACGTAAGCATGAACACTACATTAATTTCTATTTCTTATTTTAATAGAATAAAAACATAATGATACATAGGTATATTATAATTATAGTATAATATCAAATATTTTATCTCAGTAACTCCATCCCTTATACGTTCCACGTATGGCATGAATGAGTCATATCACTTTGAGGGGGTAGTAGTCCACACATCCTCAAATGAAATTATCATGTTTACCCATAATGGAAACCATAAAGGTATTATGTAAATTACAAATACAAAAGAATAATGAAAACATAAACATTATATATATCATATATAAATACAGGCCATCATAATGGCCACCATAAGAGGTGGTAGGATAATATTGAACAATCAACGTTTCGTGAGGTGTTAGTTTTTCGTCCACAGAAACATTATGTTATTTACCCATTAGATGGAGGTGTGTGTAAGTGTAGTTCGAATAAATCTCATAAAAACATCCTAGTATATTTAGGATACTGGTTTTGTTAAAAAAGAAAATAATAAAACAATTTAGGGGTTGGAGATGTAAAATAAAACAAAATAACTTAAGAGAAGACATCACAATTAAATCGGGTAACTCCCTTTGGATTGAACCAAAAGGACTTATTGAAGTTCCTTAATGTTAAGGTTTCTAGGTGGAATAGAGGGATATTGAGAGATTATTTGGGCAGGGGTTGGACTAGACAAGGGGCTTGAGAAGTGTGAGTAATTGTCTAGAGTTGAGAGCTTTTTATAAGGGGGAGGACATGCTCTTTAGGAAAGTGTAATCATATTATTTTATTACATAATTATTTTAATTAAATTCAAAGATAATAGGAATCATAGTCGAAATAAAACCATCCAATAAGAATTGGACATGTTTTGGATACTGTTTTAATCTTTATAATATTATTTATTTAAATCATTTATTAATGATGTAAACACTACAACATTATTGTGTCATAAATAATTTTATTTATATGATGTCTAAAAATTATCAAAAAATACCAATACATAGGAAATAATTTTAGATTTAAAAATTATATTTACAGTATAAAATATAACTTATATATCCCTCTGTAAAAATTAATTTACTAAAAGATAATTGTTTATGTCATTTTTTCCTTTACATTAAGTCAATTAAAATAAAGTGTCAGTATCACTCTTAAGTTGATCCATGGGGTCCCAAAAATAGACCCAAGTATTCACATGGTCTCCCATGACTCATCCAATAAGGTTAGGACATATGTTAAGATAATATTTTATTATTATGATATTCTTTTTACCTTGAATTAACCTATTTACCATTAACCCCAGTAAATAAAAGTCAAAATTTACTATTCAAAAAATTATTTTCATCTTATTGAAACAAATTTTAGTTACTAATAACAACCATGTATGTTGTATTTTCTAAATTCAATTCGTAGAAGCTGTAAAATTTCATTTAAATGAAAGATTAAGTTTTTTAACTACAACTCAGTGTTTTCACTATTTATAAAAAAATGATGTTTTTCAGAAAAATTCCAAAAATTCATCTTAATCTATTTTTGAAATTAGGAATTAAAAAATGAGGTCTATTTTACCAAATTAAAAACATAGAAGTTGGATTAATTAATCTAAAATTAATTCCCATTGACAAAACAAAAAAGCGTGGTTTTTAGAAATATTAACTATCAAAATATTGACACTTTTTTATGTCCAATTTCAAAGTCAAATTAATTGAAATGACCAAAATTTGATTAAATGGTTAAAATATAATCTAATTAAACTTTAAAACCAATTAAAATAATAATCTAACCATATAAATAAATTTTATTAAAAGGAAGTTTTGAATTAAACTACAATATTTTTCACTATTCATCAAAAATTGAATTTTATAAGAAAAATACCAAAATTTTACCCAAACAAAATTTTGATGTCATGATTATTTGGTCAAATATAACATATAAAAGTGACCAAAACTATATTTTAATAGGGTTCTCCATTAAAAGTGGATAAATTTAATTTTTAAAGAATATTAGAGTATTTATGCTTAAAATTAGATTAATTCACATTTTAAGCCTCTATCTTTTATTGGATAAATTTAAAAACATTTAAAAAACATGTATAATAAATTTTAGTTAGTTTTGTTCATTTCCTCTAATACAATTTCTAGGTGTAAACTACTATTTAAAATAATAATATTATATTATTATTGTGCAACGTAAGATTTCAGAGAAACTTGTTGTTGCGTATCAGGTGAGCCATCGAACATAACAAACCCTTTAAAGTAAATTTAATATTTAATTCACAAAATATTAATTAAAATGAAAATTTATTATTTCATTATTTACATGGGATGTTACATATATAATCTTGATTCCATAGATTCTACTAATCCTCATCTAATAACAAATGTAATGACCAGACCCCATTAACTCGAAGTCGATCTCTACTTTGTTACATTGACCTAAATACAAATTCTGAAATACCAAAGGATTGGTTTGTTTTGAAATTTGGGCCATATAGATACATACATGATACCAATTATACATTGGTAATTTAAAATAGAACATATCATATAAAAATAGAAAATAAATTACATCCTTGAAAACTCATTCCATGAATTATTCTTTATATGACGTGGAATTAAATAAAATAATATTGAGCTCAAATTCTCAGTAAGGGTTATGTACAAATTAAGATATAATTATTTAATTAGATTAATTAAAATAAAAATTGAAAATAAATAAAAAAAAATTCTATTTAAATAGCTTGAATATCATGAAAAGATAAACATGATCAATATATAAAGGAAAATAATTGAACAAACATGTCATTTAATCAATAATTTGAGAATGGAATAGATCTAGATATAATATAAGATATAAAATCAATTGGATAATGGTGAAAACTATATTATCAATGAATAAAAATATTAATTATTTGACATCATGATCTCATGCATCATGATAACTCTAATATAAAGATCATTCCTCAAGATAAATTAAAACTACTGGTTAAAAACACATCTCATTTGGACAATGAATTTCTATGTTGATACAACAAGGGAATAACTATAACCAGGTATCACCCATATATTCATGACCAAATAAATCTTCAAATATTTACTAATTAATTTATTTCATGAATCAATATTCCTTATCATTAAATATCTTGATTTAGTTAATAAAATAAAATCATCAATATTTCCCCAGTTAATAAAATAACTATCAAAGTAAACACCCCTTTAAAAATAGTGTTATAGTTTATGAAATAATCACATCCATTTTACAATAATATTTTTATCTAAGAGAAATTTATTGTATAGGGAAAATTAATCACACTAAATTTATAGTTTCAAGAGAAAGTGAATAATAAAAAATAATGTGAGATTGAATAACAACCTTAATAACTTGGTAAATTTAATGTTTATCCCATTAAATTAACAAATTAAAACAAAGTATTACAATACCATGATTTATTAATGAATCATGATATTAAATGTCAAAGGGTAAGTATATACACCATATAAAATAAATTAGATGCATAAGATTATAATATTCCATAATTATGAGAAATTGAGACGTAGAACCTTACCGTGAGTCTAAATCATCACGTATATTCTATATATTCATGAATAATAAACTTATGAAAATTATTTACAATCATAAGATAATTTTTAATTTTTATTATTAATTTTATTTTACTTATCCTCATATTATATACAATTACTTAATAATTTTTCCAAATTGTGAGTTTCGAATATATTTGGATTATGTCCCAAATTTGACTTTTATAGGTTGAATATGGAAAAATATACCATTATGTAATAATATAAATAATATTTATCATGAAATATCTAATGTTTTATACTTAAATTATAATTTTTTTGGCCAATAATTAATGGTGTTTTGAGAAATAATGTTTTTGATGACTATAGAGATGGTAGGCCATACGTACATTGAGTAATGTATCCATCTTTCAATGATCATAATAGAGAAGAGCTATATTATATTTTATATAGAAATATTGATAATATTATCAAAGATTCCATTTTAATTCTATACAGATAAATACAAATATATATACAAATATATATATATATATATATATATTATCTATGTGGGAGGGTTATGAAAAGAGAGCCACATCGCTTCGTGGTGGTGGTATTCCACACGTACAGGAACAATATTATCATCTTTCTATGAGTGAAATGGTAAGAAATTAAATGATGTATTAAATTTTCATAATGATAAATATTTCATGAATATAATAATAATTTAATTTATGTATCATTTATTCAATTAATATATACTTATCATCTTCCATGTTAATCATTAGTGAAAGAATGAATAACATCATTTTGCAAGGAAATAGTCAGTCGTACACACTGACAACCTAATCATATCTCCATTAGAATTTTAATAAAAATTGTAATTATAATTTATTGAATAAATTTATATAATTATATTATAATTATCATCTATATTCATTATATACATCATCATACCCAACTGTGAAAGTTGGAAATGGAAAAATGAATAACATCAGTTCGTGGGTCAGTAGACTTCCATACTCACAATGGATTATTTCGTATCCCATTTGATGGAACTGGGGATGATTGATTATTATTACCATAATATAAAAAATATCATTATATGGAATATATTTAGAAAATTATATCATTTATATTTAATATGAATTTTGTGATGTGGGGAACAAATAAATAAAAAATTCTCCTTGAATAATGATACCTCTTCTTCGGGGAGTTCCTTTGGTCTACAAAAAAATCCATACTAGGAAGGATTTATGTCCATACTAAGGATTATAGGATAATTTAATTGAATTTGAGAAGTTATAAGGGTAATGTTTTCTCTGATTCAAATAGTTTTTAAGGAGTTTATAAGACTTTGTAGTGGGTGGCCTATTATAAGTGAGGGGAGTAGTACCCATATAATTTTAGAAAATTCAAATGTGTCCCCACATTTTTCACATTCCATAGGGGTAAAAAATGAAGTTTTACAAAGAATTATAAATTATAAGTTCTTAATTTAAGTTTATCTTATTAGATAATATCAATAATTAACATTATATTTTTAGATTAATCATCAGTAAACCCATTTTTACCAAAATTGCAGCAAATAATTATTACGGTTTTTACTATTCATTATAGTGAAAATGTATGTTTATATTATTAGATAATATCAATAATTAACATTAATAAATATATAATCCATTTTTTCACATTACATTCAGATTAGTGAAAAAATGTAATTTCAAATTAATCTTTTTGATTTAACGACAAAGCGAGTTTTCCAAGAGAAAATGTCCAATAGATTATAATGTTTTTATATCAAAATTAAAACAAAACATTATTAGAAATTAAATAAATGGGATTAATATAGATATAATTTAATCCTATATAATATATAATATAATTGACTTAATAATATAAAAATAATGATGGTTTTCAATTAAAATTCATTATTTTTAACTATTCAATGAAAAATGAAGCACTTTAGAAAAATCCAAAATATTCACCCATATATTATTATAATATTATTTTTTAAAAAATTAATTGTATTTTTTGAAATAAATTTTCTTATATTTGGTTAAAATGAATTTTAATTTTTTCACCCAAAGTTGGACTAATATCCCTTTCATAATAATTTTTTCTCAGAAAACATTTCTTTTACTTTTTGATGATTAATATTTTTATTTCTAATCAATAGATAAAAAATTAAAATGTATAAATAATATATTTCTCATAATATATTTTTTTCTATTCAGTCCCATTGATTTAATAACTATGATAAAATTGTTATGTTTAATAATTATTTTATTAGAGTATTATGTTTCATTTAAATATGGTGTTGCGTGCATCAGAAGCTATCAATGTAATAAAAATTATTTAAAAATAAATATATTGTAAAATATTGTTATGGTACATTATACAAAGATAATACCATATAAAAAATAAGATATTTATATATAACCCATATCTATGTGAAATTGTGGTCATATCCCATCATTTCACATTCTTAATCTCAAACAGTTTTATCAAAATAGATACCACCTCTTAAGATCCATGTACCATTACAAGTATTAGTATAAAAAAGGCCTATATAAATCCAAAGGTTTTATCTAGGTGTGATATTAAAAATACCACTTGGATCAAAAGATATACTCTATATAAAACCTATAAGAAATAAACTATACGATTCTAGTTTAAACTATATCAAATAAATTATTATTTATATTTTATTTGAAATACATAACCATGGAAAATCACATTCAAAATTTTTTAGTAGAAAATTAATGATCTTGTTGTCGAATAGTTTATGATGATAATCAAATCAAAAGTTAAAAAGTAACTAATAATTTATAATTGAAATAACTACATGAATATAGTGTTTGGTAACAATTTTTAACCTTATCAATAAATAAAAAGTGGTTGTAATATACTAGATAGAGACTCATCATTAATTGGATTGGGGATATAGATTGAATTTATGAAGAGGTATCAAGTACCCATATTTTAATATATTATAATGACTGGAAATTTCATATTAGACTAAAAAGATTCCCTAGGATGGATAATTATCTATGTTCAGAGTGTTACATAATCATATTTTCCTTAAGTATCCATGATTTTTGTTGAGACACTATTTATTTTCATTGGTTTCTCTAACTAACTAATATAAATCAAGAAACCATTTCAATTTATATGGATCACATTCATACATTTATCATTGTATGTGTTTATGACACTAGTTAAGCTGTATTTTAAACCTTAATAATTTTCCATAAATATAAATTTCATAATTTTTTTATAATTAATAAAAAATCTTTTCACAAAACAATATTACTTATTAAAATTAAAATTAGTAGATATATTTTATTAGGACACTTTATGTAATAATTGAAATTGAAAATAAATTATATTTCATTCCAGATATCAAGCTACATAAAAATATAGAAATCCATGAAGACACATGGGAATAAATATGATCATTACTCATAAGATATTGAGAATAAAATATCCTACAAACAACATATTATAAAAAACCAAGACATTTATTGACCATTAATCAACATAATATACCAATGTTGTCATTTATATTAAAAATTGAAAGATAATATATTTAAAAACCAATAATAGAATCCTTATAAAATAATATATCCATTTAATTCCCACTAATAAATAAATCCAATGTTACCACAGTAATTGTTTGAGAAGAAAGCTGAATACAAATGAGGAACTTGGAAAATTTAGATAAGTGAAGTAACATAAATGTGAAGATCTTACACTACAATGGAATTTTAAGGAGGAAATAATTCATGGACAAGGATTATAAATGGTAAATATATTTGAGGGTTAGAGTAGGGTTTTGGATACATGGTGATGAAAAAATATTCCTTCTAAGAGAATCAATCATTTTAAAAACTATTAACTATATATATATATAATGTTTCATTGGTAATTTTTATTAAACTTGAGCTCATGATTTTTTTTGATGAAACTCCTTATCTCCAAGGGAATATCATATAAAAATTTCATATTTGAACTATAATCAAACCAAAAGATAAAATAAATAAATTAAAAACATAAATAAATGAATGTCAGACTATGTGTTTTAAAATTATACAGACCATATAATTTTTTTATTTTATAAACATATCTGTAATATTTGTGGAAATAAAAAGAGTTGATGCCACTAATTCTTTATATATGTCACCCACTCACAAGATTCATTCAAATTCACTCAATACATCCATAGAACCTGAACTATTGGAATTGATTTTCCCAAATCACTTTTTTCTAAGAAGAAATGTTCCCATTAGGTTACTCTACGACAATGGAAATGTAATAAATATATATTTTATCATACCATATAAATTTAGAGTGGTTTTGGTTATAATTTTTTTAATTAGGATTTAGGAATTTTTTTTTAAATTAACAACCATTGGGGAGGCATCAAAATACTATATGATATCTTGTTTATCTTTTTAAGAATTCAAAATGTCCAACATAACATTGAATTTGTTTTCCCTATCTCCTGATAGAATTGTTACTGAATAATGTTTAAAGATTAAGGAACACCTAGAAATCCATATAGAATTTTAATGGATAGATATTATAATTGAGAACACATTTCCATAAGAATTAGTCCTTATCTTTTAATTACAAAATAAGCTGAACCACAATCATCAAGTATTATCTAGTCCATAGTCCTTTAAGTTATGTTGTTATAACCTTGATCAAGCATTGTTGAGACTGAAATTTTAAACCCTAAAATGAATTTAAGGGATAAATCCTAATAGTTGAATGATAATTTTTATTATATTGACAATTTATCATTGATGGATATTTATACAATAACCAATCAAATTCTAACATGGAAACACTAATCTTATCTTCTCGGATATTGGTATCCATTTCCATTTTTCTACAAATATATTGATAGAAATTAATAAAAAACCTAAGACTCCATAATCCATTGAAATATGTTCTTGAAAAATGATTTGAATTATGGATCCCTATAAGAAACATTAGAATATAATTTCAATGTTTTTTTCAAGATTTCATATCTATATAACATTCTTAACTCATCAATTTTTTTGAAATTTTTATCAGTATGTTGTTGGTTGAATATGTAAATAATCCCATAATTACCTATATATAATACTTAATAAGAATTATGTGATGAAATTAAATGATTATGTATGTAGATATCTTATCGTATTTTGATGAAGGAATAGGTAGAGGATAATGCAAACTAGTGGGTCTCTAGTGTTACTATTTCACATTATGAGCAATAAAATTCTTTATAGCCTGATCTGATTGCTTTCATATCATACTAAGACAACAATATTAATATTTCATTTCATATTACATATTTGTAATAGTCTGATGAGCTAACAACTAAGAAAGATAATAGTAATTCATCATTTCATATTTTATGGAATGAGGTACCACATATATCTTCTATAAAAAAATGATTCCCCTAGACTATAGTGACCAATCTATATTAGAATTATCACTCAGTAGTAGAATTATCCAAATATGTTAATAATTTTTATCACCTAGATTATCTAGATGAATAAATTCTAGAATAATTGTGGCATTCAGAATGATAAATAAAAAAATTACATTTCTTTATTCTATTACACATAGATGTATCTCAGTAAAGTGGAACATCAAATTTCACTAATTACATGATTCTATCAAGTATTTTGACATATAATTTTGAAGAAGATCCTTGACATCCGAATAATGTATCATGATAAATAAGTGATCTCTAATTCAAACTATAATAGATACATTACCCTTTTGTATGGTATGATATTCAATTTTTCTTAAAAAATGTTTTTCATATTTATATAATTTGTATACAACATAAAAATATAATCAAAATGGATGTAAGACCAATATTTGTGAGAATACATTATTACTAAAAACTCAATGTTATAATTTGGGATGTTATGTCTGTTCGGGAAAATTTACTAAATTCCACACAACACCATATAACCATCATTCATTATAATAAAACCTACCCCTAACAAATTCATTAGAATATATAACATAATATTGTTTACAATTTTTGTAATGTATGATCAGATTATATTAAAATTCATTGCAATCGTATTTTAATTTATTGTTTTCTAAAACTATTTTTTTTTATTTTAACAATTTTAATTTTTTTTTATAATTTTTAAGTATGTTTAACAAATTTCATTCTCTTAATTATGATGATATATTGGGTATATTGACACCTAGAGGTATGTGGTTCTATAACATATATATATATATATTTTTGTAAATATTATACTTATATATTTTTATTTTTTAAAATTAAATATTTATAAATAAATAATCTATTTTTTTTGTTTCATGATAATACACTTTTGATTGTGTTTTATTAAGGTGTAAGAACTTATTATGGAGCATAAATTATATATTCATAATATTGAAACGTTATAAGTAATTATAAAATTAATTATTATATTTCATATATTGTAAATAATTGTGTATTAGTGAAATTTTTAGACGGACAATTTAAATAATTGATTTTATTATTTTATAAAAAATAATCCTAGAATAATTGATGTTTTATATAGTTGATAATTATTTAACATGATTTTTTTTTAATTTTAATTCACCAACTATTTGATAAAATGGATTTGATTATATTATATAATGTGTCATGAGAAACCATTTTTTATTGGAGGGTTTCTTGGACCTATAATCTTCTTAGTGATGTGGCCACCCTCTCTAGTGGAAGTCATCTTAGTTCATTATCGATAAGGTACAATGCTAGTGATATATATAACTCTACATACTATAATAATTTTTATTTTATTATATAGGAGAATGATATAGCATTAAAGGACAATACCTAGTGCATTCCAAATTCATGAATGACACAGTCCCATCATAGAGTAATGGATTCTTTATTCTTAACCAATATTTTCCCCAACTAGTGTTTGAGAGTACTCTACATAGTAAAAAATGTTTATATTTTAATATCTTTTATTAAATAGGATCCTAGAATTTTCTCTATAATTATACCCCATGGTGTAAACCATTGATTAATAATTTAGTTTTTACACATATTTCATCATTCATTTCCTTACATTGGTAGGTCGATATTTCAAATAACACAAGTTGTTTCATTTATATTAAAGTGAAGATAGTATGCATAGTAAAAACAACAATTATTGGTATATCATTATATATAATATCAATATTACCCATTTAGTAAATCCATATTTAGTATGTGTATGATATCCCTATTTATACACAATCTAGTGATTTTGACAAAGTGCCTTATTGTTTTTAATATAATGCATCTTGATAGTTTGGTGTTTTGTTTTCATGAAAAATAATTCCCACATGGATCTTGAAAATGGTTCAATCATGTTCTATGGTGTCTGTTGACCTTTTAGTCCATTAATTTTACTCATTATAGATTTATATTTTACTAGGCTATATTAAATGTAATCACTTAAATTATATAATAATGAAATTATCATTTAATCGTATTTACTTAAATTATTGCTTCACTCATATATTGATGTAAATCATTGTGTATGGTCATATGTGAGGTATAATTTTCACACATATTTTATGTTCATCAATTAATTATATCGGATATCCTATTGTGATTATGATGAATATTCCATATGTGAGTGATAAACCACCTCAAATTTGTATTAAATGCATGGTTTCTTATTATAGATATAACCATGTTTGATTCACAATTTTTTTTAGAAAAATATATAATTTATTGGATTTTAAATAATAATAATGAAGTAGGTATTAATTCAAATAATGGGTTATTTATATTTACCAAACATATAAATGTTTTTTAAATTGTATAAAACTATCATATTTCAGATAAATAATACAAAATAACACATATAATAATTTTACATGTTTTTTTTAATTTTATAATCATTTAATAATTTTTTGAAAATAATTTCAAATGGTTTTGTTATTAATATTCATTTTTTTCAATTTTTGAAATGTGTTACTAAAAATAATACCCCCATTTGATACCAAAATCTCTTAAACTGTCAAGGATGCAATTTATCATTTCATTTTCTTAAATTATTATTCCATGTTAACAGATATTTATGGAAGTAACTCATCAATTAAATTTATAATGAACAATTAATTATTTCTAGACCTTAATTTATTGATAGGGTACTGGTATTAGATGATAATAATTGGTTATTCTATTCTGTGATTTTGGTAAATTTTAGAAATATACTATTAATGGAATTTACTTGAAAAAATGTATATAGATTATATAGAAATCAATAAATAATGGAGTTTACAATAATGAGAGTCTTCATGATTAAAATAATGATTATTTTTAGTATATAGTTGGAGAATATTTTGAGTTATAATTTTTTAGGAATAAATATATCTTGTTTTCCTTGAAAACCACATTTAAGATGACATTGTGTACATTATTACTTCTATTGAAACTGATGAAGATCACATAATCATTTCAATTATAAACCTATCCAATAATCAAATTAAGGTGGTGAGGATATTTAGAGTAACCAAATAGGCCTTCCTATAGTATGAAATTTAGTTGAGGATTGTCCAAATGTTATACAAATAACCTAATGTAATGACTAGTCATTTTAATTTGATATATCAACATCAAAAAACCAAAAATAATACCAAAATCCATCGTAAAACTATATGAAAACATAATAGTCCAATGATACAAATTTCATTTCATAGATATAATTAAATAGTTCAACCAAAGAAGTAATGAACACCACTGTTAATAAATCCTCAAATACGTGATATGATGTAAATATATAAATATATTCTCCTCTACCCTATCTAACCAATATATGATTTTTACTTATGATGCGAAATTAAATATAACACATGATAATGAAAATATAGAAAAAAAATTAGATAAAAGAAGGGTATATATGCACTAAACACCATTGATTGCTCCTAAAAAAACTCAAATTATAATATTAATAAAATACAAAAATAACTCCATTAATTATATAGGAAAATATAATTATCTATACCACTTAAAAATATACCCCACATGTATCCATGTTTCAAAATAACTAGAATTCATATATCTTATAATATATTAAATTGTCAGTAATTATTTCACATCAAAGTAAGGTGAATATGTCTGAGATAAGTGATTTTTTATATGTGATGACCCTCCCCAAAAATTTTACCTACCCTATGAAAGAAATAAGGGAAGATATATAGTGACCCCAAGTACCGTCTTGATTAGGCCCCTGGTTGGTGATTAGCACCGAGGGTATAATAAACATGTAGATGGGAGGCATTGCCCCCTTAATGATACTCATGCAGAAGATAGATATAATACAGACACCAACCAACTTATGATCAGACTAAAATATAAATGAAAACCTTGTACACAATTGTAATTTCAAACAAGAAGTACTACAACTGAAAAGAAAACCCACAAGTACCAAAATTAAGGTAAATATGACAATGACCATGATGCCCAAATAGCTCCTGCAGCCCATAGGATTGAAGAAGCCAACCTGATCTACAACCTTCTCCAACTGACCTGAAAAATCATTTATATATACGTAGGGTGAGTATAACAATATACTCAGTAGGATCCTCTGTGGATCATCTCATGCAAAAGTAATGAAATCATGATAATTTATAGCGAATGACAAGTGAAACTATCTCATCACCAAAATATGTATAAAATGTTCTCAGCCTCACAGTGGAAAATCACAAAAAATATCACATATAAAAGAATATTATATTATAAATAATATAAAGGGTACCGTGCTACCACTTCCCCACTGGTTTTCTAATTTCCCCAAATGTCGCACGTCTTGAGTATCTCTCTCAAAAAAATCTTACCTGAAGACACATAGGAAAACGCAGAACAACACGCACCCATGTGCATCAACATGAGCCCCATGCACCACACCACCACATCCATATAACAAATGTAACCAAGTATTTTCAGATCCCCCATTTCATGTATAACTTGTATCATATGTCAGGTATTACACCTCAAGCCATTATAGGCCATACATTGAGTAAGGATCCTCATGTCATTACAACCCATACACGTTATACATATAATAACCTTAAGGAAACTAAATCTATAATATATGTTTGTGAATAAATTCAATCCCTTACAACCTTCTATACAAATTTATGAGAAAAAATAACTACAATGAAGACCAACACATGTAACTACCAAATTAATAGAGTGGGGAAAAGGTGGTATTTAACCATCCATCCTCCCATTGGGTTGTTGAACCCCCCCATGGTTTAGAATCCCCGAGGTATAACTTTCCCTAACCGGAAGGGTGGAGTATCATATAGACAAAACCAAATGTACATGATAAAATTAAGTTGACAAACACACTATGCACATAACCTAGTCTTAGAATCATCTCCATCTAATGTCTCTCGAACATCCAGTTTCCACTACTATGACTAGATATCCAATATTCACACAAATATTTAGAGAGTTACATTATTCCATTTTATCAGTTCCACATTATGTAAATTAATTCACTGATCTTTAATTAACCATTATAATTTTCTACATTTTTTTCATTTGTATCCCAATAATGTCCCATTCCATCCAGAAATAACCAAACATTGCCCAGGGGTTCTTAGAATTATATCCTCAACATCACATCCCATCAAGATCCAACCCTCAGGATAAACATTTAATCATTTGTTTAATTAAATCACCACATTCCATATTTCTAGGTATTCTAGGAAAACATTCTAAGGTAATATACATAAGGGTATCAACACAGTGAATAGATGAACTACGTCTCGAGTATTTTCCACCTAGAACAAGATCGTAGACCCATCCAACCACAAAGAGATACAGATGGAAAGAATGTAAAAAACCTAACTCATATTCAACTATATTATATGATGAGTATGAAAAAACATGTACCTCTATAATTGGGGGAAGTAAATTAGATTAATATACAAAATATTAAATATGAATCGAACATTCATATTAAAGGGTAACACCAGCTTCAACCCATCTCATCATATCTGGTGTCCTCCCCAACACCAAAAGCATAAACAAATTCATCTCACCACTCTAGGAATCAATTACATCCATAAAAACTGGGTCTCCCTACCACACATACCACAATGCCTCTCTAGGATCATCCATCATAATATCACATTACATACGGGCCTCATCGGCCCATATTCCACATGTCTTGTATACAAAGCACATCATAAGAAGAAGGAAAAAACATAGAAATGAGCTCTCAGTCCAAAATCAAGGTGTTCCACCTTCACACACAATGATTTATCACAACTCCAATAAAAAAGGACCTTGTCCTTTACATGAATGTGGGAAACATAGGACCAACAATGGAATTATAATTTATCACACAACTAGCACTTATTTCATTTTGAATTAACCGATTTATTTTTCATAGGTTCCTACTATGGGAAAGCTCCAAAAAAACTATCACAAGTTATCTCAAATTAATTAACCAATTCATTTATCATGGATTTAATCATTTATCAAAAAGAATTAACATGCTCCATGTTAATTAGAAAATTCAATTATACATGCATATTTGCATTAATTTTATTAACATCAAATTTCAACAACAACCAGATTTATTAAACATTCCTTTTCAAACAATTAGATAATTAATTATCAATAAATTCCATCTTTACAATATTTACCAATTTCCTTCATGAATGACATGATAAACAAATCAAGGAAAATATATTACACTATATATAAAATGAATAGGCAAAAATTTATCAATGTATAGAGATAAAACACAGCAGTGAGATTGATAACAATTCTTTAATCCAGTTCAAGTATTTAATTTGGTCAATTTCATTATGATAAAATTGGATAAATCATTATGGCTTTATGATTTCATTTAAAAAAAAATCTTGGAATCCCCTACCTCAAAATGTTGTTGACATTCTTCGCAGGAGAATATATCAAAGTAAATAATATTGATCACCATTCTCTCATCAATTTCATCCACCTGAGGACATCTCGGAACAACCACAGTAACTAAAATTCAATGAAACTCAATTATAAACATGGGGATCATACACCATCACATGTCAAGGAGAAAACATAAGAAACAAATAAAATAATCAATAATAATTTAGGTAGATCATACCTTATATCAAAGAAGGATTACTACAGACTAAATGATAGAGTTAGTGGTCGTTAAATGATGAAGGAATCCCCAAAATGATGAAGGGAGGTTCATCAGGTTTCCTAGGTTAGAGGGAGAACTAATTTATCTCTAGGTTTTAACAAAAATTGAGTGTCTATAAAACACATAAAAAAATAGTATCATGGTATTAAATTGTGTTAAATTCCCTTTCACATTGTGTAACTGTTTTGTTTCATGTTTGGATGAAAAGAACATTTCCACATTGCTTTATTTTGTTTCTAATACCCTAAAGTATTTAACATAATGAATCCCTCCTACACCCCATGTAAAATCCTTCACATCATGAATAATTCCATGAAAACCTCTGAAACAAGATTTCACATCATGAAATATAGTTACATGATGTGTAATCCCCCTTTCCTTCTTTTACTTAATAGAACTACTCCAAAATCTTATGAGCTTCCACTAAGCACTTGGATATTCAATAAAATGAAAATCGTATATCCACGTGGATTCAATCCCTTACAAAAGATACCTCTAAAAAAATTATCATTTTCAAAAATCCAAAACTAACCCAGAGAGGAAATGGAATGTGGTTATTGGAACAATCACCCTAAAATATACCTCTCAAAGATTTCACCACTACTGGAGCTCACCACCTCACCAGGGTAACAAGTGAAAAACCACACAACAACAAAAACAATCTACTAATCACTCTACTGGGGAGATACCACTCAAAATAGAGAAAGATGCAACAAGAAGTAAGAGAAATCCATCACATAAATAGAATGGGTCAAAAAACACCAAATGAAAAGCCTTACCAGATAATAGATAAACATCAAACAACTTAGGGTACTGAGAACATATATTCAACACACATTCCCAGGTACTATACTCTATGCCACTGTACTACCACAAGACATGAACCAAGTGGTTAACACCCTCTTGTAACACTTTCTCATGGAGGTCCAGGATCTCTATAAGTCAATCCTAAAAGGTCACTTCATCATAAAAATTGAAATATCCCCAATTGATCTTTTGTGATTCATCATGAAGATAATGATGGAGCTCCAACATGTGAAAAACATTGTGTATCCAGATCATTTCTGGGGGAAGATCCACTCGATATGACTTGGATCCAACACAATATAACACCTTGAAATTACCAAAAAACCTAGGATAAAGCTTACTCCCATGACCAAACCATTTCTACCCTTGATGGGGAGTCAAATTCAAAATCATGTTATCCCCAACTAAAATATCCAGATGACTCCTCATATGATCAACATAGGACTTATGATGATCATGAACTTCCTTCAACCTCTCATGAATCACCTGAACTATCTCTTTTTTTATACTATACTAGTTCCTACCCATGAATTGATTACTATCCAACCATGGTCCAACCCAATAAATAATGGAATGTTTGTCCATGTAATACTCTAAATGGTGCAATACCATTTGTTGAATGAATACAAATGTAGTAAGATAACTCCATAAATGGAAGGTTCCTCATCCATGAACCTCAAAAATACTAGACACAAGAGAGCTACATTTATTCTAGAGATAGGATGGTCTTATCTATTTGACGACCCCTATAAGGATGAAAAGAAGTTATAAGACATTTCTAGTATCCAAATTCATGTTGGAGACCTTTCCACACCTTTTATGTAAAACAAGGATCTTGATAAAAAATGGACTTCATTGGGATTCTGTGGAGTCTCACCACCCCTCTAGATACTTCCTCAAAAACCATTTTTTATGTTCATCTCCTAGATCACTATAATGTAGAATGATTTCATGAAACAACCCACTACCACCCATATAATTTCATAGCCACCCTATGCTCACAAAAAACCGGTAAATAAGTGCATCGTGATGTCCACCCACATCACCTGGAAACATATAACTACTAGAGAAAACTACCTCGTATATACTGTATGGACTTCACCATCTCGAAGACCAAAAATCAAGACACAAACTCTTCAATTGCACGCTTTAACCCAGGCCACCAAAACTAACCTCTCAAATCTAGATAAATAATTTACACAATAGTATGTACCACTAGAGGTGAACTATGAATCTCTATGAGAACTGACTCACATGATTCCAAAGAAACAAAAATACATCCATGAAACTACACATGGTGTTGTTTATCCTCATACCAACCATCAAGGGCCTCACCCTAAACATATCTCTCTCTCTATAGATCTCCTCCTCAAGATCCTACAACTTGGACTCTTCTAGATACTGCACTATAGAAGATTTCACAATAGACTAAAAAATACAATATCTTCCCTAAGATTATCTAATATCTAGGTGCAATGCTGAGAGTTATTACTTCACTCTCCATGAATCACCTTATTCTCACACTGCATAACTTTGTGACTTCATGGTCAATTAATCAACCATAAATTTCTCCTTACCAAGTGAATTTTAATGTTTTAAGTCATAAAACATTATGAAAACCATACATATATGCTTGCACAAGTTCAAGTCTTATTGGGAGGAAAAAATACGTCAACATTTTATGATTATTGAAGACCACAACGCGCTCTCCAATGAGGTAATGTGTCCATAAATTCTGAGAAAACACCACCACAACAAAATCGAGATCATTGGTGGAATATTTATGCTCAAGGGGACATAACTAATAAGACCCATAATAATTTAATGATCTCTACTACATAAAAACACAACCCAACCCCAGACCTAAATCATCACAGAAAACCTCTAACTAAACTCATTATATTGGAATGTAAGGAACTGGGGAACTGATCAAATTCAACTTCAAATACACAAAATACAACTAAAACTAATATTTCCCCATGAAATCCCATTAAGTTATGGTCAATAATGTTAGATGAGTTGAAACCTGGGAGAAATCATCTACGAACCTCCTATAATAACATTCAAGGCCACACAAACAATTCACCTATACCACTATATTTGGGGGTTCCGAAGACACAACTTCATCAATATTCAATGGATCTATAGCTAATACCTAATGGGATACAAAATTACCCACAAAATGTACTTCTTTATCCCAAAACACACATTTTTAAAACTTCCCAAACAAATTCTCAGGGTGGAGAACTTCCAAAATAACACACAGATGCATTGCATCCTCCTCGTCAGATACTGATTACACGAGTATGTCATCAATGAAGGCCACCACTAACTTTTCTAGGAACTCATGTAAAAAAGTATTAATTAACCCCATGAACACAATTGGAGAATTCGTCACACTGAACGATGCCACAATAAAATCATAAAGCGCATGATGAAAACCGAATGAAGCCTTCAGAATATCCCCATCCTTTACATGCACTTGTTGTTATCCTAGCCACAAATTGATCATTTAGAACTAAATTACACCCTTTAGTTGATAGAATAAATCATGAATCCATGAAATAGGATAGTGTTTAATCACTATCACTGGGTTCAAGCAATGATAATCAATACACAACCGCAAACTTACATCATCCTTCTTCATGAAAAAATTGGTGCACCTCATGATGACACAATCATTTTAAAAAAAACACATATAAAAAGACCGTAAAGATGTATACAAACATCTCATAGCTCAAAAGGTGTAATCCTATATAGATACATCAATATTGGAGAAACACTTTATTATAGACCAATCACAAACTTATTCTCTCTTCAAGGGGGGTAACAATACAACCTCCTCTAGAAGGGCATCTGGGTACTCTTATATGACCATGAGAGAAGCCAACTTCTGAACTTCCAATGAACTCAGCATCAGCTCATCCATCAAGGATGATAAAAAAGGAACACTCATATGACCCATTTGAGGGTCTCTCCCTCCAAAAAACAATTCTATCTTTCCATCATCACAGAAGAACAAAAACTTCCTCCTGAATCAATCCCTGATAGCCTAAAACGAATACAATCAAACCATATTCATATGGTAGTATTAATAAACATATCCAATCTCCCCCAGAGCGGTGCTACCCAAACACTATCTCTCAATCTTAACATACTTCAAAGAAGTCTGTATGACCTCTATCTAGCGTTGTTAAATCCCTGGGAATAGGATGTATCTCTACCGAAAGTCACAAAGCATAGATAGGGGAAGGTGGTATGGAAAAGTGTGTATCTCTTGGATCAAACAAAGTCTTCACCCAAGTAGAAAACTATCAAAGGGTACCTCAAAAGACTTATGGATAACCTGTCACTAGTAATGAAAAATCATGAAGCTTACCATGACATTCTACACAACCTCTCTAACCCTTTTGGTGACCAACTCCATGGACATGGTATTCTATATCAGGATGAGGAGAATCCCGAGACTTTCCTCTATCTACCCTATCTACTCTCTGCTGATCCCAAACCCAAGAATCCCACTTCTGAAACCTCTATTATAACTCCTTCAATGTTGGAACCTGGTGTGAACAACAGAAACACACTGACTACTCAGATAGGTTGGGAACTCCTTCCACTAATGGACTCGACCTCCATAAGAAATACTAGTGTATGATCCCTTACCATAGGCATATGATCCACTTCTCCTAGAGAAATGAGACATTATGTGATAGGACCTACACTATGATGAAAAAAAAATTTCCCCAGAAAAATGGGAATCCCAAACCATAGATCTTATTCATGAGAAATTTGGATGAATCTCCTCTTATGTTGATCTTGTTCAGGATAATTTACTATTGACAAAATCATCCCTCACCAACACATTGAGATATGTATTCATCCTAAATGTGATGAATTGGCACTGGATCATTGGATTCAAATCCTCTACAAAATTCTTCTCCCTGGCCTCCTCATATGATAACATGTTCAAAGAATATAAGATATAGTTACTTAAAAGAGTTCAAAACTCTCTCACACTAGATCTGTAGAGAACCTAAGCTTGACGTACAAGGGAATTACATTACTTTTGTGGAATACTTAATACATAACAAAAACAGACACACAAGGACCATAATAGTTTAGTGTCTTTGGAAACTTGGAACGCAATATTCTAATCGTGGTGAAAGATCTTAAAAATCTCCCATAAAGATCTTCCACGTTTTGTTTCCTGACCTAAAACCTTTCTTTTGATCCTGGGGGAAAATAAAACATAAAAAGGGTGAGCTCAAATTCTCATTAAGGGTAAGCATGGATAAAATAAAACATACCATATACATTGGAACTTAAAAACATGAACATAATGTTTAAACATTAAAATATTGAGCAACAACATAAAACATGGAAGTACATAAGGCATAGATCATAATGGAACATAAACCATGATAAAATAGCATGGGAATAAAACATGTAATTTTGGAATCCATTAAGCACATGTAATGATTTCCATAGTAGCCAATGCATTGCTTCCAAGACCATCTTAGTGGACAAAGTCCCATTCTGAATCGAGTTCACTCCTCATTTCAGTCCTGTAACACTGAACCGAATTAACTTACCATTCCATCCATGTCTATCTCATGAGATATAAAATCTTTACCCAATGCATTGGAGGGAGATATAGGTCCCATTCATCTCATAATGAAATCCTTCTTACTTGTGCCACAAAATAAACATACATCATTCATAATAACCCAACGAATAAAATGGGTTTCATAAACATCATCCCATCATCACATAATCCATATAAAAGAAATGGATATCATTTCATAATAAGAAAAGTGAAACCATGTAAATCATAAAGACATTACACTTGAAACATACACATATGAAATAATTTCATCTTAGATGGAGAATGGTTTTGATAAAACACTTGAAATAAATTCTTGAGGAAAATATCATTTCTTCTTCAAAATCAATTTCTTTTCAAAAAACGTCATGAAATTTTAAAAGAAAAATATTTTGTTTAAAATAGTCATGAAATATTTTAGATGAATCTTCATGAAAATAAGGCTTTATAAAACCATAAAAATCCTTTCATTCCATATACGTTAAAAAAAACATTCTTCTCGCACTTTTGCCGGAAAAGTCAAAAAGTACCTCGTAAAAGAAAGATTCCATACATACCATGTAGTAAAAGTCAAAAATGGGTAAAAAGGACTTTAAACATACATGAATACACTATTATAAAACATTTACATGGATGATAGAAATAACCCCAGTAAATACTTACGAATAAGCAATTCTCGGATAAAAATGAGATTTGCAAAATCATCCCTTACCATAGGTCCGATTTTCTTCATAAGTGTCCGAACCTCCTGTATAATGATTTAAATAATGTTATTGACTTATTACAGAATCATATTAATTGTTATGATATCATATATGGTTCACTTATGACTTTATATTACCCGTTCTTTTGTAAATTCCATGTTAAAGAGCGTTTTGAGTAAAATCATTTCATTTATCGTATGTGTTTCGACTTGTCATTCTTGGTATTATTACTTATATCCTAATTTACATAATTTCAGAATGTAAAACCTGATTTACATATATTCATCATATACATATATATATTATAGGTCGATAAAAGGAATGAAATACACCGTTTATGGAGACGGTAGGCCGTACGTACGCATGAAAGCTGTTTTCGTCTCCTTATTGAATTGAATGAAACTAAATAGACGACATACATATATATATATACATAGATATAGTAGCATTATTTTTTCATATATTTCATTATTATTCATTAAATAAACTTTATGATCATTCATGTATGGTTAACATGGAGAATGAATCTCATCACGTCGTGGAGACGGTTGTCCGTACGTACGCACGAGCGATAATATCATTTCAATAATCATTGAATTGAATTGGAGTGGATGATAAAATATATCAGAATCAGTATTATTTTATAATAACTATGTATAGTTATTATTTACACCATTATACCCATCCAAGTAAGGTGGTGTCGGAAAAACAGATTACACCACGGTGTGGAGACGGTATTCCGTACGTACGCACGCACGATGATTTCATTTTCCGTAGGATAGATAGATGATGAAATAGAGTTGTTTCATACTTATAATAACATATCATTATATGAGTGATACTGATGTTATTACTTCATAATGAAACAACTAAATAAGAAGAAGTGGAATAAGAAATAAAGTTGAAAGAATCGGTAACGGACATTACCTCTTCTTTAAAGCACCTCTTTGAGACCTCCTTTTAGGGCACTAAAATTGGTCTTTGAAGAAGACCATGACCTCTAGGATCTTTCTAGGCAAGTGGAGAAGAGAATTTGTCAGGGGTTGGCCAAGCTTGAAGTCTCAAAGTGGTGTGAGGAAGAGAGGGAGGCGGTTCCCTTTTATAAGGGAGGAGAGGGGCACCTTTGGAATAACTAAAAATATTATTTTATTATAAAGCCAAATTCGATTTTAAATAGCTCCAAATTGATTTATTTAGAAGCTAAGGTGGGGATGGGTCGAAATAATCTCATCCAATAGAATTTATACAAGTTTAGGTTCCTATTTTAAAATTATCATTTAGATTTAACATTAAGGTAGATAATTTACTTTCATCGTGTCTTTTTTTGTTCTTACACTATAAGGTTAATAAACTTACTATAAGAAGACAAACGAACCCCAAGTTGTTTATTATTAATATATATAACCTTATATAAGTCATTTGGACGAACCTTAGATTTTTAGGAATAAAAAAACAATTACTAATATAATATTTGTTTTAAAAACTATTTTATGTCAATTTTGAAACTATTTAGTAATTGATTCTTGTGAAACTCATAACAGAATTATTAGTTTGAAAAAAATTAATTAAATCAATAATAACATGTCATATTAACCTAGAAAATTTGTGTAATTCATAAAAAGTCTCAAATTATATTTATTTATGTATTTATAACATCAATTATGTCAATATTTCATTAATAAGATAATTACTACATCATCTTTGTGTAATAAATAAATTAAATTATATAATGTCTAAAAATTTCAAATAAAATACCATTATGTAGTAAATATTTTTAGATTTATAATTAATATTTATAGTCGAATTTATCTTATGTATAACCCTATATTAAAAATGATATACCTATTAAACTTTGATTATAACTATTTTAACCCTTCTTTAAATAAATTAATAATAAATGTCCTAATCTAATCCAAGTGGGCCTAAATGGTCATATTTTATTCCTAAGGTTGTTTTTGGTCGAATTACACATATCCAATAGAATTAGGACATGTTTTAGGGTAATAATAATATCATTTTTACTCTTAAGTACCCTATTTAATTTTAACCGTGGTAAAAAAAAGTAAAAAGTTACTATCCACCAAAAATTATTTTCATCTCATTGAACCACATTTTGTTTACTAACATCAACCGTGTCTCTCGTATTTTTGAAATTCCACTCAAAGAAGCGGTAAAATTAAGATTTATGAAAATTTCATTTTTTTAACTACCACTTAGTGGTTTCACTATTCATCAAAAAATGACAGTTTCCAGAAAAATACCAAAAATTAGGCCTAAGCTATATTTGATATTATGAACTGAAAAATGATGTATATTTTACCAAATTCAAAACAAATCTGTTGCATTACTTAATTTAAAAATTAATTCCCGTCGTCAAAACAAATAGCGTGTTCTTAAGAGATAATAACTATCAAAAGATTGACATTTGTTTATGTCTGGTTTAAATGTGAAATTACATCCAATGAACAAAATTGTATTAAATTGTAAAAGTATATTCTAAATATACTTTAAATCTGCTCAAATTAATAATTTATCACTATTAATTATTTCGATTAAAAAGGTTGTTTTTAATTAAAATTTAGTAATCTTCACTATTCATCAGAAAATGAAAGTTATCTGAAAAGTACCAAAATTTCACCCTAAGCTAATTTCGATATTCCGGATCCAAAAATGAAGTCAATTTTCAAAAATAAAATTTACAAAATTTCAAAAAATGGTTATTACTATTCATAACAGCTAGTTTTAATAATATTTTAATAGCATATCATTGTTTAGTGAAACTCGGTATTGCATACAACACACACTATCGCGGAAGGTCGCGCTTGCGTGTAATGCAAGCCAAGTCAGGGTTATGTGTTGTGCAAGAATCCTTCGTTGTTTCATATAACATAATCCAACCATATTTCATTTATACATTGAATATATATATATATATATATATACTCAATGTTGCGTAGAATAACTATTATCAAAATTGTGTGTAACACGATCCAAGAATAGTGTTGTGTATACTGCAAGCTAATACGGTGTTGCGTATAGCGCAAGGTAATCTTGGTGTAGCATACAACACAAGATATTATTGAAATTAAAAGAATATTTTTCATAAAATCTCTGGGTGTTACATTCTACCCCCCTTAAAATGAATTTCGCCCTCAAAATTCGTCAGGGTTATAAATGGTTTACTACTCGAAAGTTTGTTTAATAGAAACCCACATCGTAAAAAGGAATACCAAAACATGGCATTAAAATCTAAAATATGAAATATAACGGTTACCCAAATTAACTCATCACTGGGTTTCAACGTAGGAGAACATAGGTGAAAATATGGATATGGAAGAAAAATCTAACCATCAAGTTCTGATGGAGAGTGGTAGAGAACATGGATATGAAAAAGCCAACAATCACAAAGATATTGATTTGTGATGATCTAAGGTACCATCTGATTCATTGGATATAAGGGAACTAAGACAACATTTTTGGTTTTCAAGATCATTTCCCTAAAGTTGATGAATTAAAATAATTACTTGCATGATTTTGGTACAATCTCACGGTTGTTCGTGAATTGAACAATTTCCACTTCATCCCTTAAAGATATGAAGTTTAATTTGTTATTCGTGATGTGATAGCAGATCATGTGATAGAATGATGGGTCATTCCATCTCTTTCAAACAAAAGGTTAGCAAAAGTTATAAGTCCATATTATGGTTAGATTAATCGTATATGGTTTCAAAAATGAACTTATACTTCATATATCATACCGCTTAATAAAATAAAAATAGTTTCTACTAACAAGGAACTTCCTGTAGGCCAGTGGTAGGTGATAAAGGCCAGTCGCACTTCGATTGTGGGTTCAATTCCCACAGCCTTGTCCGATGCGATGGGCTGTCGCCCGTCCTGCAGGTTTTCCTTTTTCTAAAACTATATTACTATAACATCCCATCAATAATATCAAAAAAACATCTATCCTTAAACAATACTAACTTATTTCCAACATAATCCATTCCAATCTTTAGGCTTATCCATAATACTGCAGTCCACTCTCATAATATAGTGAAAATGATTACCAGATATTTAATACCATCATTGATCCCCATATTTCATAAGATATGTCTTGTTAGTCACATTCCAAACATTCGAAGGCCTTAATCATGTATTCTATTGAAAAATGAATACCCATTGAACCTTAGTGAAAACATGAATGCAGTTAAAAGTTAACACTTTCCACATATCAAAATCCTAAAAATTATATATACTCAAACCATGATATCACTTAGTCCTTATATCAATCATGAGCTCATGAATACAATCAAACATCTCATTATCTTCTTATTCCTTCATTATGCGCATATCATCTACTTTACAAAAATATCTGAATAACATTCCATGGTTACTGGTACCATTCAACATATACTTTCAAATACTTTTAAGAATAAAATAGTGTAACAATCCTTAGATGATTCTTTATTCTATAGTACCATTAACTATACAACATAACTCTCGATAAACATACAATCATTCCACTACCTTCTAAAACAAACGACTGGGCTTCAACACTTCTTTCAACTCATATATCATTTGTAGTCTCTTCATCATCATCAACATAAATACTAACCTAATACCATACTGATTCTCTTCATGAGACTTTCCCTTAGGGCATTGGTTTGCATATTGCCCGTACATTCCACATTTAAAACATTTAACCATTGTTGATGTCGTAGCAATACCATTATCCTCATCCCTGGTGTTAACTGAACCTTTTCCTTTGCACTTACTGGCTTTGTGTCTTTCTTTTCCACACCCAATGCATCTTCTAGTTCCTTTGAAACAATCTCCCTCATGCCTCTTCCCACATGATTTACATGAGGGAAATTGAACTTTCTTTCCTCTATGATCATCATGAAACTCCATCTTTCTCTTATTATCTGAGTTGGGAAACTTACCAAAGTTGAGATTATTGATCATATTATGAGATTGCTGATTAGGAATAATAACGATGTTTGGACTTCCAGATCCTATTTCATTTGGTTTCTCATGAATAAAATCATTCCATTGTCCGTCATATCCTCCATTATCATGAATCTTCCTATTTCAATCCATTTTCTAAAACCCAAAAAGAATAGTGTGAGAGGAAAAAATCATGATAGGGAAAACAACATAGTAAAGGGGGAGAAACCTCAATATCTAACATCTTAGGTTAATTTCTAAGATCATTACCGTAGTTCTAGGACTATATCCTATACGTATTCTTATCCTTAGGTACATCCCTAGACATACCTTAGAAATATCTCTAGGGATCTCACTAATGTTTTCGCATCCTAGTTTCCAAAGGTTTACTAAACCACTCCTCTGATACCAACTGTAGAGACCCTAAGCTTGAAGTACATGGACATTACTTTACTTTTTCAGAATACTTAATACATTACAAAAACAGACACACAAGGACCGTAATAGTTTAGTGTCTTTGGAAACTTGGAACATAATCTTCTAATCGTGGTGAAA
This sequence comes from Viscum album, assembly GCA_963277665.1. Taxonomy (NCBI): domain Eukaryota; kingdom Viridiplantae; phylum Streptophyta; class Magnoliopsida; order Santalales; family Viscaceae; genus Viscum; species Viscum album. The sequence goes on from OY728143.1 coordinate 328,989,455, forward strand.
GATCTTCAACATCTCCCATAAAGATCTTCCACTTTTTGTTTCCTGACCTAAAACCTTTCTTTTGATCCTGAGGGAAAATAAAACATAAAAAGGGTGAGCTCAAATGCTCAGTAAGGTTAAGCATGGATAAAATAAAACATACCATATAAATTGGAACTTTAAAACAGGAACATAATGTTTAAACATTAAAATCTTGAGCAACGACATAAAACATGGAAGTACATAAGGCATAGATCATAATGGAACATAAACCATGATAAAATAGCATGGGAATAAAACATGTAATTGTGGCATCCAATAATCACATGTAATTATTTCCATAGTAGCCAAGTCATTGCTGCCAAGACCATCTTAGTGGACAAAGTGCCATTCTAAATCGAGTTCACTCATCGTTTCAGTCCTGTAACACTGAACCAGATTAACTTACCATTCCCTCCATGTCTATCTCATGAGATATAAAATATTTACCCAATTCATTGGAGGGAGATATAGGTCCCATCCATCTCATAGTGAAATCATTCTTACTTGTGCCACAAAATAAACATACATTATTCATAATTACCCAACGAATAAAATGGGTTTCATAAACATAATCCCATCATAACATAATCCATATAAAAGAAATGGATATCATTTCATAATAAGAAAAGTGAAACCATGTAAATAATAGAGACATTACACTTGAAACATACACATATGAAATAATTTCATCTTAGATGGAAAATGGTTTTGATAAAACACTTGAAATGAATTCTTGAGGAAAATATCCTTTCTTCTTCAAAATTAATTTCTTTTCACAAAACGTCATGAAATTTTAAAAGAAAAAGATTTTGTTTAAAATATTCATGAAATATTTTGGAGGAAGCTTCATGAAAATAAGGCTTTATAAAACCGTAAAAATCCTTTCATGCTGTATACGTTAAAAAAACATTCTTCTCGCACTTTTACCGGAAAAGTCAAAAAGTACCTCATAAAAGAAAGATTCCATACATACCATGTAGTAAAAGTCAAAAATGGGTAAAAAGGACTTTAAACATACATGAATACACTATTATAAAAAATTTACATGGATGATAGAAATAACCCCAGTAAATACTTACGAATAAGCAATTCTCGGATAAAAATGAGATTTGCAAAATTATCCCTTACCTTAGGTCCGATTTTCTTCGTAAGTATCCGAACCTCTGGTATAATGATTAAAATAATGTTATTTACTTATTACAGAATCATATTAATTGTTATGATATCATATATGGTTCACTTATGACTTTATATTACCCGTTCTTTTGTAAATTCCATGTTAAAGAGCGTTTTGGGTAAAATCATTTCATTTATCGTATGTGTTTCGACTTGTCGTTCTTGGTATTATTACTTATATCCTGATTTACATAATTTCAGAATGTAAAACATGATTTACATATATTCATCATATACATATATATATTATAGGTTGATAAAAGGAATGAAATACACCGTTCATGGAGACGGTAGGCCGTACGTACGCATGAACGCTGTTTTCGTTTCCTTATTGAATTGAATGAAACTAAATAGACTACATACATATATATATATATATATATATATATACATAAATCCAGTAGCATTATTTTTTCATATATTTCATTATTATTCATTAAATAAACTTTATGATCATTCATGTATGGTTAACATGGAGAATGAATCTCATCGCGTCGTGGAGACGGTAGTCTGTACGTACGCACGAGCGATGATATCATTTCCATAATCATTGAATTGAATTGGAGTGGATGATACAATATATCAGAATCAATATTATTTTATAATAACTATATATAGTTATTATTTACACCATTATACCCATCCAAGTAAGGTGGTGTTGGAAAAACAGATTACACCACGACTTGGAGACGGTATTCCGTACGTACGCACGCGCGGTGATTTCGTTTTCCATAGGATGGACAGATGATGAAATAGGGTTGTTTCATACTTATAATAACATATCATTATATGATTGATACTGATGTTATTACTTCATAATGAAACAACTAAAGAAGAATAAGTGGAAGAAAAATAAAGTTGAAATAATCGGTATAGACATTACCTCTTCTTTGAAGCACCTCTTTGAGACCTCATTTTAAGGCACTAAAATTGGTCTTTAGAAGAGACCAGGACCTCTAGGATGTTTCTAGGGAAGTGGAGAAGAGAATTTGGCAGGGGTTGGACAAGCTTGAAGTCTCAAAGTGGTGTGAGGAAGAGAGGGAGGAGGTGCCCTTTTATAAGGGAGGAGAGGGGCACCTTTGGAATAACTAAAAATATTATTTTATTATAAATCCAAATTGGGTTTTAAATAGATCCAAATTGATTTATTTCAAAGATAAGGTGGGTATGGGTCGAAATAATCTCATCCAATATAATTTATACAAGTTTAGGTTCCTATTTTAACCTTATCATTTAGATTTAACATTAAGTTAGATAATTTTACTTTTATCGTGTCTTTTTGTATTCTTACACTATAAGGTTAATAAACTTACTATAAGAAGCCAACCGAACCCCAAGTTATTTATTATTAATATATATAACCTTAGCTAAGTCATTTGGCCGAACATTATATTTTTAGGAATAAAATAACAATTACTAATATAATATTTGTTTTAAAAACTATTTTATGTCAATTTTGACAGTATTTAGTAATTGATTCTTGTGAAAATCATAACATAATTATTAGTTCGAAAAAAATTAATTAAATAAATAATAACATGTCATATTAACCTATAAAATTAGTGGAATTCATAAAAAGTCTCAAATTATATTTATTTATGTATTTATAACATCAATTATGTCAATAATTCATTAATAAGATAATTACTGCATCATCTTTGTGTAATAAATAAATTAAATTATATAATGTCTAAAAATTTCAAATAAAATACCATTATGTAGTAAATATTTTTATATTTATAATGAATATTTATAGTCGAATTTATCTTATGTATAACCCTATATTAAAAATGATATACTTATTAAACTTTGATTATAACTATTTTAACCCTTCTTTAAATAAATTAATAATAAATGTCCTAATCTAATCCAAGTGGGCCTAAATGGTAATATTTTATTCCTAAGGTTGTTTTTGGTTGAATTACACTTATCCAATAGAATTAGTACATGTTTTAGGGTAATAATAATATCATATTTACTCTTAAGTACCCTGTTTACTTTTAACCGTGGTAACAAAAAGTAAAAAGTCACTATTCACCAAAAATTATTTTCATCTCATTGAACGACATTTTACTTAGTTACATCTACCGTGTCTCTTATATTTTTGAAATTCCACTCACAGAAGCGGTAAAATTAAGTTTTATGAAAAATGCATTTTTTTAACTACCACCTAGTGGTTTCACTATTCATCAAAAAATGAAAGTTTCCTGAAAAATACTAAAAATTAGGCCTAAGCTATATTTGATATTATGAACTGAAAAATGATGTCTATTTTTCCAAATTCAAAACATATCAGTTGCATTACTTAATTTAAAAATTAATTCCCTTCGTCAAAACAAATAGCGTGTTCTTAAGAGATAATAACTATCAAAAGATTGACATTTGTTTATGTCTGGTTTAAATGTGAAATTACAGCCAATGACCAACATTGTATTAAATTGTAAAAATATATTCTAAATATACTTTAAAACCGCTCAAATTAATAATTTATCACTATTAATTATTTCGATTAGAAAGGTTGTTTTTAATTAAAATGTAGTAATTTTCACTATTCATCAGAAAATGAAAGTTATCCGAAAAGTACCAAAATTTCACCCTAAGCTAATTTCGATATTATGGATCCAAAAATGAAGTCCATTTTGAAAAATAAAATTTAAAAAATTTCAAAAATTGGTTATTACTATTCATAACGGCTAGTTTTAATAATATTTTAATAGCATATCATTGTTTAGCGAAACTCGGTATTGCGTACAACACACGCTATCGCGGAAGGTCGTGCTTGCGTGTAATGCAAACCAAGTCAGGGTTGCGTGTTGTGCAAGAATCCTTCGTTGTTTCTTATAAAATAATCCAACCATATTTCATTTATACATTGAATGTATATATATATATATATATATATACTCAATGTTGCGTAGAATAACTATTATCAAAATTGTGCGTAACACGATACAAGAATAGTGTTGCGTATACTGCAAGCTAATACGGTGTTGCTTATAGCGCAAGGTAATCTTGGTGTAGCATACAACACAAGACATTATTGAAATTAAAAGAATATTTTTCATAAAATCTCGGGGTGTTACAAGATCTTCCCTACCGAAGGGTAATAAAAGTCTTGTTGACTTGCTACTTTTGCTATCAAAGAAAGAAACTTGGATCTGAATTGGTCTTAGAACTCCTACCACAAAACATTTTACTCCTAATAATCCCCTAGGAATAAAAGCCACCACTTCCTCACTATTAAATGAATCATTTTCTATACTAATGACACCAAGTGATCCTTTTGTGAACGGATCAAACTGAAATCTATCTCAATATCCTCCAAACAGTCTTTCGTGACATCATCTGAAATAGAGACCTCATACCTCTATAGACTATGGCACTAAAAAACTTAGAGTTTCTTAATATAAGGGTCATATTCATCAAACTCTACACTCTGGTGATCTACTAGCACAACCTACAAAACATATTCTATACGAACCAAATAAGTAAGTTGACCTAGAGCCATACATGCAAAAGAAAAAACTGTTATAGCTCCTTGTAGACACCATGAAATGTGTTCCATGCAAATTTCCACAGAGTGAAGATATGATTCTCAGATTGGAAAAAAATTTCAAGTATGTGTAATGATTTTTTCACCATAAAGGAAGAGTATGCAAGTAAGATTTCAATGTGCCAAAATACTACTCCATACCTGATGAATAAGAGGAATGATTTCCCATCCAGAAGTAGGCTGTGGATTTCAATGGTCGATGTCTTAAACGTGTCGGCACATTAAATTAAATTTATGAGTTTTATCCCAGAATATTGATGGTATTAAATATCTAACAAATTGTAGATATCTTCAAGATCTTTGATTTGACAGGTCATGGATCCCAAACAGACTTACAGATCAAATTTTATGGCACTTGGAAGACGAATAAAATTTCACAAAGGGACCTACGCGAGGGACCTACGTGGAGGACCAACGTAGAGGAATTGCATGAAAGAATAATTTATATACCCTTATAAGGAGGACCTACATGGAGGACCTGCGTAGAAAAATTTCCTTTGATCAGGTCCCCTCCTTTCCTATAAATAGGACCCTTGGGCTCTCCTTTTCAGGGACGGAAAAAAATTGGAAGAATTCCCAAATCTCCCGCTGCATAGATCTTTCTCCCAAATCCCCCAAATTATTTTAGGTACCACTATAAAACATGATAGAAGAGACAATTAAAGGGTAAAAATTGGTTCAAAGTCACATCAGGGTCTATAACATATGAATTAGCACGAATCACCTGCATGCCGCACATGCGCGACACACCTGCACGGTGCAACTGCGCGCCGCAACTACATGGAGGGCCTACATGAGGTACCTATGTGAAGGAAGTACACAGAGCAACTACGCAAGGCACCTTGGCAGATCACCTGTGCGACCCCGATGGACCATACCACGTAGGCTGTGCCCCCGCACCCCTACATGGGGTCAGTGCTAGGCTGTGGTCCTATCCCTTTGGGTCGATAGCTTCACTTCCATCACTCACCCCCATGAAAAAGTAGAGCCACAACACCAACTTTTTGAATCCGGTCAACAACATTTTACATTTAATCCCTTTATGTGGCCCAACTTCCAACCTTGGAATTCCATGATTTGAGACACTCCATCACTCTCAATGAAGTTCCTTGAGCCAACTTACTCCTCTTGGTTTCTATCACATTTTACGAGTTTGGACTTTGCTTATGGATTCCTTGAGTACATTGAGTCTATACACTCCTCAAGAAACTCCACAAAAAACCTCACCGGACTTCTATGCTAGGTTAAATTCCAAATAGGCATACTCTTTAGGAGTAAGCCCCAACCAATACCAAATGGACATCCTCTTTAGGAGTAATCCCCGACCAATTCCCAAATGGGCATCCATCCTATTAAAAGCCCCTAACCTTCACTCGTCCTTCCTTCCATTGGACATTTGTCCAATGTGAATAGAACAGAGGGAGGGCTCATCACCTCACACTTGTCCACACTCGCCTCCATAGGCGTGTCCTCTTCCACCAGTGGTGGAAGAAAAATTTTAATGTGTGAATGACCTTGTTGAATCATTGAACTTATTTTGTTTCTCACATTGATCATGACTCACGTGGGCTTAGAGATTTGTCATGATTTAAAAATTTTCATGATAGAATGAACTACAAGAACTCTTATTTTTGTTTAAACTAGGATATGGAGGAAGCCTCCCCAATGACTAAGATCCTTGAATATCCACTTTAGGAATCCTACCCTAATTCCCTTTATCTGGGCATCCTCCTTAGGAATAAGCCCCAAATTAATCCTCAGATCATCAAGTCATCCTTTTTAGGATGTAATCCAAAACTCATTTCTCCCAAAAGACCATACTCTCATATGAGACTTATCGAACTACGTGGTATTTGATTTCTATTTATATGGGATACCTAGAAATCCTTATTGAGGTTCAAACCTGACACTTCAAATCAACCCTGTTCTCCTTGGGCCATATTCCAAAAGGGTCTAATCATACTTGTAAACCCATATCCCTTCCATGTTCCTTGGGAAGCTTCAGCATAATAACCAAAATATGTTTTGACTAAACATCTTCCACTAAGAGGTCCTTATCACATGACCTTAAAAGGAATGATGTGTCCCATTCAATGGCACCAAACTATGAGGGTTCTGAATCCTTTCACAAGGATACGTAGGTAGCTCATTTTATGGGCATGATCCCAAAATCAAACCAAACATTCATCTTCCTAGATGAAAATAAAATTCCAGAGTGCCCCACTAAGTGGCTTAAAAACTAGTATCATCACAACTATGATTAAAAGAATCATTAAGAAGTATATTATAGGATACCATTGATGGAAAACCTAGAATAAATATGGATATTTCCATTAATGAAGAACCTTGAATGAATACTGATGATTCTATATTTTACACATGTTAATAAGTGATTTAAAATTCCAAGGGATACTTATGATATACTTGGTTAATTAATAAGGATTGGTGAAAATATATTAAATTTACCAAGAGAGTCCTAGAGTAGACAATAATTCCCCTAAAAAGGGTGTGATGAGTCTAATCTACCATCCTCTTGACCAATTCACGTTATTAGGTATCATAAAGTTCAAACATAATGAATGCCTGCCTTTGGAAATCAGGTCCCTATTGGATAAAGAACTATTGTAAGATTACAGTTCCTTGAATAAATCCAATGGAAACTGCCTAGAAACATTGATTCTTAAAACTAGAACGCACGTTTCAAGGAACTAAGAAACACACCTAAACCCGGAATATGAAATAATTTAACATTAATGAATTGTATTATTTTATTCATTCATGGTTATATTATCCCAAGGTAGTTACAATAAAACATAGGTGAAAAGAAGAATGACGCATGATACATTCCTAGGTCTCTACCCTGAAACTAGTATCACTTTATTTAGTATTCACCATTAGATTAATGTTCTATTCACCGGATCATAGGGGGACCTAAATACCCATATCTCAGCTGGTCTATAGAGTTTACAACACTTGATAAAGGTATCTGATCCTATTTCCCTACCATTCTGTGAAATCTCACCTGTTCCAAACTCTATCTCCATCTTATCGCTCTACCAGATCACTAATAAATATTTTTTTCATGACCTCTCCACACCAAGTGTTCCCCTCCTAGTACAGAAATGGGAGAAGAGAGATAGTGACCCTGGAGTCTCGCCTCTAGTAAGCCTCAGGTAAGCTTATTGCACCAAGGGTATAACAAAAATGTATATGGGAGGCATTACCCTTTAGGATAAATGCTTGACAAAGAGAGAGATAGCATAGGCACCAAACAACACCTTCTGAGAATAAAATATAAAAGTTACCCAAGTACATAAATGTAATTTCATGCCTGAACTACTAAAAATGAATGGAAAAAATACGAGAACCCAAAGAAATGTAAATATGACGATGACCACAAATACAAAACATTTCATGAAACATACAATCTAGTATTAGCCAACATGATCTATGAAAAATAAATTATATATATGTAGGATGAGTATAAAAGTTTACATAGTAGGATCCTCAATAGTGCCTCTTGTCCAAATGTAACAAATGAATTCTAAAGCATTGTGAATAACAAGTGAAACTTACTCATCACCTAAACATGTATAAAATTTTCTCAGTCACACCATGGTTAATCTCACGAAGTATCACAAATAAGAGCATACTATATAATAAATAATACCAATGGTTCCCTTTATATCTTCCCTTCTACTATGTCATTTTCCCCAACATCACACATCCTGAGAATATCTCCTAAAAGGCTAGCCTAGAGACACATAGGGGAAGAACCACAACATGAACCTCATGTGATAACATGCACCTCATGCACCACACAACCACTTCCCCGTAACCAATGTAAGCAGGTAGTTTCCACAAGACACCATATCTCACATAACGTGTATCATACATCGGTTATTATACCTCAATCCATTATAGTCCATACACCATGTAAGTATACTCATGCAACCATAAACCATACAAGTTATATCTTTAGTATCTTTTAGGAGACTATGTCCAAAATATATATGTTTGAATAAACTCACAAAATTAAATCCCTCTACAAATATATATGGAGTAAACAATCATTTTTGTAGACCATCACACGTAACTACCAAGAAAATAGAGTGTGGGGACAATGGGGTAGTCAGCCATCCATCCTCCAACCACGATATTGGGGAAAACACCCACAATGCTCAGAATCCCCAAGGTATCATTTTCCATAACTGATAGGGTGGATTAGCGTAACGAAACAAAAAAATTACCTAGAATATCACAACTCACAACTACATTATGGGCATAAAATAGTCTTATAATAAACATTAGGTAACGTCTCTCAGAATCCCAACTACCACTATAAAGACTAGACATCATATAAGAAAACAACCATTTGAAGAGATACATTAAGTTACATTATCCCTTTTTATCAGTTTCACTTTATTTTAATTAATTCATCGACCATTAATTAACCATTATCATTTTCCACATTTCTTTACAATAACATCAAAACAAAGTCCCCTTCCATCCAATAATAACCAAATGGTTTCCATGGTTTCTCTGAATTATATCTTTAGTATTGCATCCCATTAAGCTCCAACCACATGGGTTAAAATTTTATTCATTTATTAAAAAACAAATACCACTTTCCATATTTCTAGGCATTATAGGAAAACATTATAATCTACTAAACTCAAGGGGATCAACATGGGGAACAAATTAACTACCTGTCGAGTCATTTCTACCTATAACAAGTGCGTAGAGACATCCCACCATGAGAAGATAATCCTAGAAATAAAATGGAATAGCCTACGCGTCTTCACCTCTCTTGGAAGAAGAGTATGAAAAACCATTGTCCTAAAGATGTAGGGAATGTAAGGAAGATAAAAAATAAAAATATTCAACAAGCATCCAATATTCATATCAATGGGTATTCCCTTCTTCAACTCATTCCATCATCTATGGTATACTTCTTGACATCACATGATAAAAAAGATGCATCTCAGCACTCAAGGAATCCACTACTGCCACAAAAACCAGGTCTCCCTACCTCACATACTGAAATTTCCCTATAGGATCATCCATCCTAGGCTCACGTCACATCCAAGACTCCCCTTCCCATATACCACAATTCTTTTATCTATAGAAGATTATAAGCAGTACGAACAAACAAAGTAATGGCTCTTAGTCCCAAAGTAAGGATTTTATAATTGAAACACAACAACCTCTCACAGATGAAAATCCCAAGGCACTTGTCCTTTATAAGAAAGAAGGAATTATAGACCCTATAAATGAATTATCTTTTATCTCACAACCATTTCTTATTCCATATTTAAATAGGTAATTTTTTATACATACGTTCCTACTATTGTAAACCTAAAAATAAAGATATCATAATCTATCAAAAATTAGTTAGCCATTTAATTTATCATACCTTTTATCATTTATCAAAATGAATAGAGATTATTCTGTTTTATTAACCAATTCCATTATAAATTCATATCAGTATCAACTTTATTAACATGAAATTGCAATAAGAACAATCCAATTTTTTAAACATTCATCCTTAACCAATTACCCCAATAATTGTCCATTAAATCAATCTTTATGTTCTTTACCAATTAACATCAAGAACAACAAGTTAAAGAATGAAAGGAATATATGTCACACTACTAGCATATCAAGAGGCAACTATTATTCATGGAATAGATAAATAACATCGTTATGTGATCAATACCAATTAATTAATTCAATTAAATTATTTAATTACGTCAATGTTATTGTGATTAAAGGGGATAAATCATTCTTTCTCTACTATTGAACATAAAAAATAGAGAATCCATGACCCCCTAACTCCATAGGACATTGATGTTCTTTTCACAAGAATAGATAAATGTAATGGATCATGTTCAAATATCCTGCAGCAACTGCATCCACTCGAGGAAACTGCGGTACAACTACACAGTCCAACAACCAAAGAATATCCATTTGAAAAGTGCATATCACACACTATATAATGGAAAGGAGAAATAAAAGGAAACATATTGAAAAAACCACAATAAATGAGTTAAATCAATACATTTATCGAATTCAGATCACTACAGATCGAAGGAAGGAGATATGGGTCATTCCTTGATGAAGGAATCCCAAAACACTAAAGCGAGGGCTTTTGGGTCACCTGAGATCGAGGGAGATCCAATGAAGCTAGTTGTTCTGACAAAAACTAAGTTGTTAGAAAACACATAAAAAATATAGTGTCGGGGTATCACATGGAATGAAATCCCCTTCCATGTCGAGTAACCCTTGGGTTTTGGGTTTTTCTAGAAAAAATGTGTCACCACATTACTATATTTTATTTTTCAGATGCTAAATTATTTCACATCGTGAATCCCTCTATAATGTATTCTAAAAGTTTTCACATTGTGAATCATTATAGGAAACCCCCATTAAAAAATATTTCAGGTCAGGTAATAGTGTTACATGATGTGTAATCCCCCATTTCTATCTTTTACTTAAACAATATTTTCCAAACATCATCTGATCATCCCCTGGGAACATTGATCTTCTAAAACATGAAACAGTCGATCCTTAAAGATCTGGTCCCTTACCATATAGATATTTTGGAATTATTTATTTGGAGCATAATTAAATGATTTATAATGATGTTGAATTTCTGGAAATAAAACACCCATCGTATTACTCAAAACTTGAGTGGAGTAGTAGAGACAACCATGGTACAATTTGAGATTAAAATAGATAGTTAGAGATGTATAAATTTTTTAGAGGAGCCAAGATGCTTCCGAAAAGAATTTTTGTCATATTCTATGTGGATTATTATTATATAATCAAATACAATTTTGATTCCATTAAATGGAATTATTTTGAAGGACCTAGGATAAATCCTAGAGGTTTCCTAACCATTTAATTCGATATACCAATAAATCATCATAGTCATGGTGGTCTTCTAATAATGTTTTAAATATTTGGTGAATTTTTTCAAGAGAGGGACACACAATAATTATATCCACCTATTATCTTTTAATTTCAATAGTTACACTTGAAAAAAGGTGATACCCTACATCGTACCCATTTTGGAATCTATTTTACATAATAAATGTGAAAATTATACCACATTTGGTAACCTATTATTAAATATATTGTTTTTAATCATTATACTGGATGATACCAAAACTATTTTCATTCTCACTACACATTGAATAATTAATTTCCGAATAAAGGATGTTTAACCACAATTGATGTAACTCTTAAAACATTTTATAGATTTAATTAATTATTTTATATAATTTTATACAATATTTCATTCTATAATTCATCAACATAAGTATGTTTGTTTTATTGAAAATTTATTTTTAGTTTTATTATTTTTCTTATTATAGGTTCACTTTCTTCTTAATATGATAAATATATACATGCTGGAATTACTTTCAATAATGAGTTTCAATTTTCATATGGAGTGATAGGTAGAGAGTATACGGAAGGGATTTTAATTATTTTTGCAATTTAATTATTCAATATAATATTTCTATTAATTCTCATTTTGATACTTAATTATTCATTCTATTATTTAATATTTCCATGAATTAATGTTTTTAAGGGATATAATCTTATGGAATTTAATAGGTTAATATTTTATAAATGGATATGAATCTTATTTTTTATATAAAATTTAACAAAATACATTTTTTAAATTCATTATATATACATAATATTTTTATTATTCCATTTAAAATCAGAGGCTTTACTATATGAATGATTGTAACCGTAAAATAATATTACATTCATATGATATAACTAATCACAGAATAAAATAATTTGTTGTCATTTGTGATAAACACATCCATTAAAATTCATATATCTATTCTAATTTATATGTTTTGATTTAAAAAATTATACATTATATTTATTATATTTGTTATCAATTAAATTAATAATATCATGGGTTAAAAAATAAGTCTTATAAATCTAATGTCTCGTACATTTTTTTATGGTATTGACCACAAAAAAATCATTATATTATACATAATTAATATTGTTATAGATCAATAAAAATTATTTTTTAATATATGATATCATAGTGTAGATAATTATATCTTTAGAATAAAAATTTTATTTTAAATTTTCATTAGATTATTATTTATCATATGATTTATAATACTTGTTGACTAAAGAAAATATTTTAATTTATAGTCTTTGTTGTTCTATTTTTTCTTGTTTACATGCATGAGTTGATTTTTAATTGCCTTGTAGGAAATATAGACTATGATAATAATTTTACAACTATTTTAGGTGTTTTAATTTACGTGAACCCCTACGATAAAACCCTAGGATTGAGTGTTTCCATTTCACTCATCAATAATTCATAATTGATGATGAAATTCATGGCATTTACTATAAATTATTGAAAAAAATTAATCCATTATGAATAAAAATATGTATGACAAAAATTACCTAATTATGTTTCCATCATGTAATATATTATATCATTCTTTGACGAGGATACCCAAATATTTTTTAAAACTCCAATATTGGAACACAACTTAAAAATCAATTCAAATGTCCTTCAAGTGATTTAAAACATGGGGAAATTTATAGGGGTGGAACCTAAAAGAATTTTGGCCTATTTATCCAAATTGATAGATATATGTGATATTTAAAAGAAAACTAGAATTAAATAATATGATATAAGGATGAATAAAATCAAATTCACATTCAATTCCTAGGAAAAGTATTTCTTCAAGATTCAGTTGATGGATTATATCACAAAATCATACATCTTAGGGAAAATATTTACTAAAAAGAATTCAATAAATTGAATTAAATGTAAATGAACTGATATCCTAAAATTTATCAATAAGTATTGAAGATTAGTTTTTAATCATGTGTTAAATTTTAATTTATACAAATGATGTTCTCACATCTGGTTGTTTACATTTAAATCGAAATTAAAATGTTTTTTATGATCTGAATAATATTTCTTGAGCATTGAAAATTTCTCTAGAACATGGAAGACTGGTGTTGAAAAATACAAAAGTTTCAACATCATATATCTATATGCTCTCTAAAAAAATACGACTGTGATTTTTTTGGACATACATAAGGATTAGAATCAATAAATTTAATGAAATTGTCCACATGAATCCCCAAATAGAATCCCATTATATTAATCTTTACAACTTTTCATTAGTCGAAAATAGAAACATACTATATCCAAAAAATATAATACTAACTCATAATTCAGAATCATATGGTACATTTGTATGTTCAATTTAAATTAATGATTGTCCGAAATTTTCAGAATATTAAAACATTAAATTTCAACTATATAAATTTCATGTTGTCCCAAAATAAAATATAAAACATATATAACCATTCATAAAACAAATAAATCAAATTCCTGATAGAACTAATAAAAAATAACACCATATTTCAACAAGAACCATTACACACCATGACATGAAAAACTACTAGAATATGTGATATCATTCCTACTATAACCTCCACCCTGACCTCAAACAAATTAACCTGCAAAAAAATTCTAGGCATAAACACCACCCTAAACCTTGATGAAATATTTTATGTAAATGATTAATAAATTAATTTAAAATTATAATTAGTGAATGAAATTTCTAGATAACCCAATGATGAATTTGAAATGCACTCCTAGAAACCTTCATCATAATGGTTGAAAAAATTCTTATTCATAAGAAATTTATGAGTGATATCTTGATTCACTTTCTGATAGCATAGATAAAAATTCACATGATGAGGTGATGGATGCTATAGTTCAAAGTGAGAGAGATGAAGTGGAAAAAATTATTAAAAAAAGGATTATGAAATGTACTTGGGGATAGAGAAAAAAAATTTAATGAAAAGAGAAAAAAATAGATAAATAAAGAGTTCAAAATGTGGTTTATCTAAAAATTACTATCATCAAGAAAATAATAAAGAATAAAATACATGTAACCTTATAAGTAACCATTAATATTAAAATAGTGAATAAGTCATGGAATATTTTATATCCTATAAAATTATTTCCAAGATATTTTTATCAAATTCCACATAAATGATGAATTTTGTGAAATGATTTTTCAAATGATAGTACATAGTAAGTTATTAAATGAGTTATTTTACAATAAGGTAAATTTTGAAAAATATGGAGTTAATTTTCTCATTGAATATTTTATATAAATAATTACATCGAATATCCCAATAAATTTTTTAAAATTCCGTTATCTTTTCCATCAAATTCACTATATTATCATGAACATATAAAAAGTAACTTTTTTACTTGTATATTTCTATCAATCGTGTCCCCCTAATCATATTTCAAACATTTAGATATGAGGATATTAATAAAATATGAGTGGAAACTCAACTAAATGACAATTTAGTAAAATATTAGATCTTTATCTTGTATAGGATGGATGTTTGATATCCCTTATTTAATCTTTGATATTAATAATGGAAGATTAAGTGGATTGTCATAACCTGACTCATCTGGTCCCTAGTGGATGGTGATATGCCTACAACGACTCTAAATTCATGCATCTAATTGTAACATTCCAACTTGACTAACCTACTAATCTGAAAGTCAGAATAGTCAACACATGTCCTCAAGGGCGCCTCCCTGTATGTCGATGGCTTCAAATTGGATGAGAGTGCATAATGGTGGTATAGTGGGGAGACTATACACTTGAGACTAGAGTATTTGAGTGGTATTTTCAAGAATAAATCAATCAAAATTATGGGATGTAATATTAATAAATGGAAATTAAATATAATAACTGAATAATGTGTCATATACCAATATACAACTAATCATGCATGAATTTCCATATGAAGATACCTAGTAATGATGGAAATAGAAAACATGTGATATGTTACAATACATGAACAAATAAAAAGAAAAAAATTTCCCTAAGTGAAGTATCCTTGATAATCATGAGAACTAGCTCAACACTATGATACCAACTTTTATGTACAATGCCCAACATAAGTGAAGGATCCATGAAATGTGAAAAATGATGATCTTCTTGGGTACCCCAATACAATGGTGGTACATGAATGATGTAATAATCACTCATTATGGAACCAACTACCATGTCAAAATCATAATCTAGGTCATGCATATAAAGTAACTAGTGTGATTGTATAAACAAGTAAACAAGAAATGGGAAATAAATAATTAACAAATTTGGGCTTGGGTCCCCCATGACTCCTGACCGAACCAAACTTATGTCATGTAATGTCATAATTTATGAACCAATGGTAACTAGTGAAAATGGGATATAAAGTAATAACGAGTCATCATAATTTAAGCATCTAGAAGTGGAATAATTATAAAAATGTGATTTTGGCTGGTGTTTTTGATCATGTATTTAATTACAAAATATCTTGCATCTAATTTAAAGAAGAATCTTGAGTATTAATTTATATGGAATATTGTTCCAATCCATGGTGATTCTAATAAAGAATCAAAAGTATCACAATATGAGTGTAGCAATATTCTAAATCTGAAGGAGTATGTCCTTGGTGATCCATATATGTAATCCCAAGTATCTCCATCGATGTAAGTTAAAAATTTCCCCCCTGATTCCATCCTTGGTATCTCATAAAGGGTTTTGTGTATCACTTGTCACATGGTTTAATAGTCTTTCCATAGATTCTGTCAATTGGGGATCCCCTATGAACCATAATCACTCATGTGAAGTAGATATACATTCCTAGTGAGCCCTTCCGAGATAAAGGAGGTTTCACTTCTTGTTTATGAAACCTTTAGTACAAATGTGACAATAATCATCATTTCATAAAAAATAATTCTAGTATCACTTGATGATTAAATAGTAAATTATTCAATTAAACTTTAGTCACTAAAAGTCCATGTATACAAAAATGGTTAATCATAAACAAGGTAAAAATTAAGGGGTTTTTTATATCTAGAAGCAACATTTTGGTTAATGCATATTAATGGAGATGTCCAATCCCATTGAATATTTCAGTTAAAAAAAAATAAATCTCATGTACTGAACTTATTAAAAATACAGATAATAATCCAATATGTATAAATTTTTTATTAGAAGACAATGCACTTCAACATAGTGGTTTTATTATAAACCATTATGTTGCTATTCAAAAAATAATTCTGTTCAATTTTTTGAAATGAAATGGAAATAAAAATCATAAAAATATCACACCAATGTGGTTTTATATAAGAGGTTATCACCATTTAATACATAAATAAAAACGATCACCCAAAGGGGTGGATATAAAAAATATACACATGATAATCAAACATGAATGATTAATAAAACCCTCCAAAAGGCATCTCATGATGAGTTTATAACCTCAAACCATAAAATTAGGTGTCTAAAGGAATCATAAGGTGGTTAAAATTTTAATTTAAGACAAATTATAATTTAGAAGGGACACTTGATAGGCTTGACACATGGAACATGACAATAATTTATGAAAATGACGAAACTTTAGGGAAATTATAGAGAACCCCTATCTAATAAATAAGATGATCCACACATCCAATATTGAGGCTTGATTTGGTCTGATTCAAGAGAAATTGAAGAAATAGACATCCAACCTAAAAATAGGGAAAATGATTACACATCAAACAAGCCCAAGATATGGAAATAAAATCTAAAAATGGGAGAATTATTATTTATAAACTTACTAAGATACTTCCAATGCACATTATGGTGTTTTAATTAGTGGAATAATGGGGAAGATATCCTCATACAAATAGGATGAGAAGAATTTCCCATGGAGGATGTTGTTGTGTGTGCATGATAAAGAAGAAATTAGGAGGAAAAAAATAAGAATGTATAGAGGGAAAAAAGTTAATTTCACCACCTTAATGAGCACATAGTTTAGCAACATGCTTGGCCAAACCATGCACCAACCATGTGATATATAAAATTTAATGGGAATGATTAGCATGGTGTGGTCACATGGTTTGGACACACCATTCCCTAACTATATAGAAAGTATTGCACATGTACTGCATAAATGGAACTAAGAGAGAGATCTAGGTGCATGGTTAGGGAATACCATGCACATCTCATGCGAGTCACCCCTGATCACCTTCACAAAGTACATAGTTTTCACTGGTTGGAAACCCTATTTCATAAAAAATGTATTCCCTCATGAGTCCACCAAAACATGAGTTCATGGGGCTTGATGCTCTCAACACTCAATACACCACTCGTTAAACCTCTCATGATTATAAAAAAAATCCAAAAACAACACATTTATGTGTTCCAAATCTTGGATTTCCAACCTGAGACTTGGTTTACAAAACAAACCTCAATCCCAATGATAATACTCAAATGTACATTGAATTTCAACCAGTCCAAAAACAATGAATTCTATAATATCCCCACCATAAAATATCTCATCCCTAAGAAGACTTGGGAGAAAAAAGATAACATCACTCGAACTACTCAGTTCATGATTCCTTGTTCAAATGTCCATATTATGTTTCCAAACATCCAATGAAACTCCAAGCGTTACCTTAACATATAGTACATAAGCTATGAAAAAACGGGTCAACGCTCAAATTAAAAACTAATGCATCAAGATGTGGATTACCCATAAAACTCTAACATGAAACATAGTCTCCAAATAATATTTTTATCAAATAATCCTATGGTGCTTCCTAATATAGATTCCTCTATTTCATAGCCAATTCTAAATCATGATATTTCATCCATCAGAACTCTTATTCAATGCATGCCTATAGAATTCCAATGGTGCTCAAGATAAAATTCATGATTTTATTGAATGGTATAATCCACACCAACCTCATTTATACTAGTTTTAATAACCCTTTTCATGAAAAACCTCAGATGAAAATTACATTGCACCCATCTACACTTGATAGTGTGTCTGAAACAACTCCTCACCTACTGAATTTAATAAAGAAAGAGGATTAGAAGTCAATCCATTACCAAGTGGCCATTTTCAAACTCTCATCTTAGATGGATGATGTATTTCATAAGATAAATATGATACATTTAAATGTAACGCAACAAAGGATTTTCTCTGATTATGCACATTGAATCCCATGTCCAACTTCCTGTGTTGTATCTAGCCAAAACATAATGTTATTATTCCGTACCTCAGCATGCACATAGTTTCCTGCTACGTCTATCGCTCTAGGATCACAACCTTTATGAACATCAATTATAATCCATGTAACCTTTGAATCATTAATTGGAGTAAAGAGATCTCATTCATGAAAAACATTAACTGAATATTACAAGAGTGACATTAGTACAAAAGTAAAAATTCACATACCAAGAATGATGACTGATTATAATGAAGTATCTACCTAGAAAACATGTAAAATGGAATCAAATGGCTTCCATGATTATGTCCATGGAGTTCTTACTTGTGAACCCATGTATCAATCAAGACTAGAAAAACACATGAACAACCTCTCTTCTGGAACAAATATTTGATGGAAACCACTTATCAAGCACAACAAAAATTAAAATTCATTGTAGAATATAAATGACACACTCTTAGTGTACCTAGACGACATGAATATTTTAGATATAATCATCATTAAGAGATGGTAAACTAAGAGAAGAAGGGGATTAAACCAATATGCCAGTTACATTTTCAACATTTCCATGATTATGTGCTCGGTATGGTTCTTAACCAACAATAAAAAACCGAACATAAAAAGGAGATAGAATTTGAACCACTAATGGTCAAATTATTCTGTATGATTATATAGTACACTTACTAACACATCCAAACTGCTTGACCATGATACCTTCTCCACTCGATGCATCCTATGGTCACTTAAGCAAAACTGAAAAAGTCCATCCCCAACAAACAATGTTTTCAAAGTATTAATACGCAACTAACATTGAAATTTTTTTCTATTATGTAGAATCAAACATATGACATGAGATTAAGTCCAAAAGGGAATTTGATATTAGACCTACCATTTAAAACTATTCCATGGATTTCCCTTATACATATAAGAAAATATTTAACACATTCCACACAAATCACTCCACCTTTAGAGTGTCCTAATAATCGTTAATTGAAAAAGGGATATCAAAATGCACGTTGGAGTGTATTAAAAAAAGAAGGGATATAGAATATATTATTAAATGTGTGCATGTATTATCTCACTCTCGGCATACACATGGAATTATTTATGAGTTATTCATAGTTGTGCCAAGAAAAGTGGCTTTATGAATTAAATCCTTAACAAAATAATATACGTATAAAAACACATGATAATATTTGGAATTCCACCCCATGAATTGAGAAGAGTTTGAAAATATCATATAATCAATGTCGTTATGCCAAGGATATAACCAACGTATCATGAACTGAAAACAAATGTTAAAATGAGTACCACAGAACCCAACAGTTCATTGTACCGTTTTGGCAAATCGATGATTAACCTGTGTAACAATGAATACTTCCATGAGGTTTCAAACGATAGATAAAACCTATATGGAACTATCCATAAGATAAAGGCCATATAAATTCAATCATTAGATGGAATAAAAAATATTGAACCTAAATTCATGTTACTCTATAAGAATATTAACCAAAACAAAGATGTATAATTCCATACATTACTAGAGAGGTGAAAGTTGGGTAACAAAACTAATAAGTATCTGATCCTTATTTATAATTGAATAGCCTCCTAAAACAAAGAATTATGTGATTCTCATTGCAACAAGAAGTTTTCAACTTATAAAATTAAAACTTTACAAGGATAGGGTGTCAATATTAATGGTTAAATGTCCAATGAGGGATAAATAGTACCAAAACAACACCTCACATCCAAAAAATGATCACAAAAAACTAGAAAGGGGTATATGGATCCTAGGTCGCTAACTATAATGGTCTATACCCATAACAAAGTATTAATCATCGACCCTATTACTTGATCACCCTAAAAGTGAATTCACTAGAATTAAGGGGATGTGATTTTGATTCAACTAAAGGATAAATTGCCTACAAAATATTCTCACATCAACATTTTATGGAAAAATTAAAGAAGGTTGTAACTACCCATACACAATGGATATGGATAAGGATACTATATAAGGTTCTGTTAAACCATTTTAGTTATTTATATTAGAACATAAAACATTATAATGTGATAGTCTTTTAACATCATGTATCTGTAATATGGAAACATGAGTTAAGACATCATTTTACTATGATCATAAGGAAAATAAAAATAGTTGTACTTACTTTCCATTAAAATATTATCATAATTGAAATACCTTCATAAATGGGATATTCATCAAATAAATTCCATTTTGAACATATTTCCCTTGTTTTTAATAATTTGGAACTAACGTAGTTAAAAATGTTAATTTTAATCTTTATAGGAATTCCCATTTATGTTGTAATTGGGAATTTAATTATCCAATGCCTCATATGAATACACAGAAAAACCAATTAACATTATTTCATTAGTTAAAAGTAATACTATTAAAAAATTATTCCATCTTTCATTTACAATCCAACCCATATAAGAGGATATGTCACTTTAAAATTCCCTTAACACATAACATAAGTACACCAACATGGGATTAAACACTAAGGCTTAGAAAATAAAAAAGACAACCTAAGAGGGACACATTTAGAATTTTTGGTTAATATGAAAAGAAACCATACCATGTTATTTTTTTAAACACCCTATGTGGTTCATCAGGTATTCAAAATGCCCCAACTGGCCTACTTGGTTCAAGTTTTTCAATTAAGAATTGTCACCATACATGTCATTATGACCATGTAATAGAGGTATAAGACTTAATAATGTAGAAAATTCATTGAAGGGTCAAAATAATTTATATCCAATCAAAAATCTCTATGTATAAGGCTCATAACATATGGTTTAGTGATATGGGTTATGACACCTTTATATTATAAAATAAACATTCACTTTAAAAATTTCAGGTGGCTCCCATCTAACCGCAACCATTTTATCTAGGATAATGTAAAATTTAACCGCATTGATATTTATACAATATAATTTGAGAATATAAAGTGAAACTATAATGGATTTATATTATATGTCATTATATTCTAATTTATAATGTGGCCTTATAATTTTCAAATTGGAAATTGTCCCCCATTTAAAAGAAACCATAATGTTTCAGATCATGGTTCAAACATGTAATAATTGAATTGTGAGGTGACTCCATCCATAACTAGTTGCTCGCATTAAAATTTATTACTAGTCATTCTAAACATATCAATAACATATGATTTAAAATAGTAAGCAAACATGTAATGCAGAATGTTAACCATGGAAGGACACTAAATAACCGGGGATGCACAAAAAACATTATAATCATATCACTAAAATCCTAGAAGAATGAATTATCACTCAAGGAAAACATATTAATTAGTCAATTAGACATCTTCAACAAAAACATGTAGTGAAAAATTTATGCACGTAAGAGATATGGATGATACAAAAAACACATATAATAACATAAACAGTAAAGAAAATAACATATATAATGAAGATAAAAAATTTAAATCAACCTAGAAAAGTAATATATAAGGCATGACATATGAATGGAATTTTAATCCCAATTTTCCTATGATGATACATGTAAGGATACTATCTTATATTACCAGGACAAGGGTTAATACATTAAATATCTTAAATTAGTAAGAAGAGGAATGTAATCCATTTACTCAAGGTGACATCAATTTCAACTGTAATAAAAAACAATATAAACAATAGTCCCATCCCCGGCCACATGGACTTGTCCCCAAAAGTTGGTAGATCACTCCTAGGAATGGCTATTTACTAAGGTATGAGACATTATATGTCTCATGAATACTATATCAAAGTAGTAATACAAATAAAAAGAAGGAATTGATAACATTTTGTAACATCATGGCCCGACTGGTGTACTAAATCGGTATCTGGACTAGTCGCCACCTGGCCTCAAGCATTCCTCCTTGTAAGCTAGAGGATTCTAATTGGCAGTGAAGGTCTAATAGTGGTATGGTGGGGAGACTGTACCCATGATATCTGAGTATCAAAGTGGTATTACCAGGTGTAAATCAATATATAGTAGTAAAAGTAGTATTTATAGATGACAAGCAGCAGAATAAAAATATAATAACTAAATAATGTGGCCTATGGTAACATAAAACTTACCATGAATTCATGTCCATAGGATGCTACCTAATAAAGAAGGAAAAATACAACATCCGATATGATAAAATACATATCCAATGAAAAGGAATAAAAAGGCCCGGAGGGTGGCCTCCTCCAACATCTGAAGAACTCACTTAGTCACATGGTCCCAAATCCTAGATATAGTGCACAACACAATCTAAAGATCATAGAATTATGAACATGATGATATTCTAGTGTACCCCAAAGTAATGAAAGCCCAAGAAAGGTGTGATATATATTCATATTTTACTAAAATGGAGTGTAAATCATAATTTACTTTGTCCATATAAATTAATCAGTGTTCATGTGTAAAAAATTAAATTATCAATGTGAAATAACAAATTAACAATGTCAACTTCAGGTACCTCTAGAAAACCCGACCAAACCATAAATGCTTAAAACTATGTCTAAATGTTTGAATAAAATGTAAAATGTGTGAATTGGAAATAATGTATGAATGGATCATCATAATTTATGTAGCTATAAATGGACCACTCCAAGACATGTTATATGGCTTAGTTTGTTGTCAATTCTATTTAATTACATACCATAATTGATTTATTTTAATGAGTCATCTATTGTATTCATTTATATGAACTCATGTGAATGACTATGGTGAAACTTATAATAGAACCCGTGTATTTCACCATGATCAGAAAAATTACTAAGGATAAGGATTCCGTCTATGGTAATCCATATATTGAATCCCATGTATCACCACCGACATATGTAAAATAGTTCATCTCTGAGTACATCCAAGGAATATCACAAAGGGGTATGAGTATCACTCATGGATTTGTGTAACCATCATAAAAACAATTCAATCCATGATTACTTTTCTAGGAACCACAATAATGAGTGTGGATGTTAGAAAAATTCATGGTGGGGTATAGTCGGTATAACCCCCTCTTTATGAAACCTCATGGACCCATGTGCCCGTCCTTTTCATTCCATAAAAATGAATTGGAGTTTAACTCAAGGAGTAAATAATACATTCTTAATTTATAATTTAGTCACTATGAGACTAGGTATATAACCATGCATAATAAAAAGGAAGGTGAATAGTATGGGGCTACATATACTAGCAGGTCACTTCAAAGGTCATGCATAATAAAGGGGAGGGACAAGCCCATTGATCATTTCTATAGAAAAATAATAAATTCCAGGTATTTAACATGTTACCAATCTAAACAATAAGAAAAATATGCTCATAATTTTTTGTTTAGAAGACAATGAACATCAATAGAGTGGATTAATTAGAAATCATGATGTCGTTATTCACAAAAGTAATTTAGTTCACTTTAGGAAATACGATTCAAAAAAAATGAATAATGAACCCACCTGAGGGTAGATTTATATAAGCATGTATCACTATTTAATACACAAATAAAATGTTACACGCAAAGGGGTAGCTCTAACAATGGGAGATGTGATAATTAAACATGAAAAATTAAGATAAACCACCCATTGGAGGTTCAGATTGAGGTCATAACCTCTAACCATAAAAGGAGTAGTCTAAATTAATTCTAAGGAGGTCTATAATTTTAGGCCAATATATAACTTAGAAGTGATACTACATATTTCTGGAAGACTAGATTAAAAAAATTATAAAAACAACCAAATTTGGGGGAAAAGATATAGATGAACTACCATATTAATATAATGGCCCACAAGTTAAATATCATGGCTTTATTTGTTATTATTTGATAAAAATTTTGGAAACAATATTTTTCCCTAAAAATAGGGTTAATGAGCTCACACAAAAATAACTGACGAAGGGGAATGATAAACCAAGAATTGAATAAAGAGGAGTTGTAGACTTACTAAAACACTTTCAAAGCACATGATGATATTTTTATTAGATGTCATATGGGGGAGATAACCTTATACTAATAAGAGGAAAGGAAATACCCACAAAGGTGGCTTATGCATGCATTGGAGGATGAAACAGGCTGAAAAAAAGTAAATAAGTAAATAGGAGAATATAACACCCCAAAAATTTTATGGTATACTTCTCTTAAATACATTATATTCAAAGCCTATATGTCATAAATCACTGTGTTCCTTTGAAACAACACTTGGTTATTTATGAGATAGTCAAAACCTATCCATTAAACATAAATTCTCCACATATATGTTTTGAATTTCAAAAAAACAGCCATCTGGTGTTGTGACCAGTAAGTCCTTTGGAGTCTGATAAAACCAAATTTATTTTGTGATGAATAGTAACATAACCTTATTAATAGTAATGAGAAACTTATAAATTGTAAATAATTATAATATTTTATTTTCTTAAGGTAATAAGATAATGAGAAGTTAATTAATTTTTCAATGTAATACCAAATTAATTATACCTTTAAATTGTTATATTTCGAATTAACTATGATTTTATTTAAAAATTAAATTAAAAAACATAGAAAATTATTTTCATAAAATTGAGTTCATTTTTGAATTCTACACGTTGAAAAATAGTTATGGTGAATTTTTGGGATTTTTCTAAAATACATGAAATTTTCATGAATAGTAAAACTACAGTTTTGAGTTTTCGGTAGTTTAATGACATAATAATGGCATAATAATTAAAATAAAAGGCTGGTAGACTTTTGTACAGTAACATATTACATGAGGTGTCCTAAGTGGTAAATACCTTGGTCAAGCCCATGGATTGACAAAAAAACACTAATGAGGTGTCCCATTCAAATTATTAAAAACTACCTCTCTTTTTCTATAAATACCCACTCATCTATTAGTTTTCAGTCATTCCAAATCCCTCATCCTCGAATATCAAGTGGTTCTACCTATCTAGGAGTCCTCCAAAAGTGTCATTATTCCCCAAGGTCCCATTCTTCAAGATCTAGGATTTACTCTACAAGGTAAGGGAATCCTTCATTCTCTTCTTTTAGTCGACAGTTCTTTTGTGTTATCTATTTGATTTTCCATTATCATATGTTGGGGTTTGATTTTATGTGTTATCCTTACTGTAATTTTGATTTAAATATGATCAGATACCCTTTTTATCTCATCATTTAATTTTATTAAATTTTAAGTGACGTCGTTAGGCTGCTGAATTTTCATAAGGGATCTATCACCTTTTCTATTATTTTTAAGTTCATCTATTTTCTTTTTCTCTCCTCACCTACTCTATCAAAATGACCATGATAAACTCTAGTATCATCTATATACTGTAATTATATCATGTTAATGGAAGAACCAATCATCAATATTCTTACTCCCTCCCTTTTATTTTTATAAAAGAAATCAACATCCATGAGGTTATAATTTATAACCTTTGTGGACGACAGAGTTTTGTTCTTCACATTATCCTTCATTACTAGTCATGAAACCATTTTAATGGTTTAACCAGATAATAATATATGTATTTAATCTCATTAATGTTCTGTAATCCTTAGACACTCATAATATAAAATAATAATACAAAACAAGTTCATTATGAACAAAACAGCCAAGTTAATCCGAATATTTTTAATAAACTATTAACTAATGAATCATCATCATGGTATATAACCCAAAATCATTATAAGATAATTTATATCTACTTAATTTTATTAATAATATATATTAACAATTCTGGATGTTTAACCATATTTCAAATGAACTTCCATTCATGAAAACAAGTAAACGAATCATGAAAACCAAGGAAGAAAATGCTTCCAAAACAAGTAAATCGAACATCTTAAACCCATAAAAGGGACATGAATGAACCCAATAAGGTTATAATAAATCAATTAAATGTATAATAGGTTCTATAGTTATTAATTAATTAAGCTAAATTTTATTATTCAGGTCATTAAAACCAACGATGAACACACTCGTGCATAAGGTAAGGGGTTTCTCATCTCACTTTTAATTTTGTGAGATTTCCGTTGTTCACCAATTATTTCTTCCATGTGGTATATGTGTACTTACATTTTATATATAATAACATGATTATATTTATATTCATGTTATTTAATGATTCATTTGATGGTTATTATGTTACGGTCATATGATTCGACTGATTACATTTGGGTAAGGGACTTTGCCTCAACATCCATTTCGTTATGACTTACTTTGTATTATGCACCTATTATTTCATGTGTGGTATATCTACTGCCCATTTGAGATCATAATTAATTTGAAATTATAATTATGGTAAATATCCATTTTTTTGTTGCATGGATTTTACTATTTCCTTAAGCCGTATACCATTTCACACACGGTGTTAGTTTGGAAAGATGTTTTAACTATGGAAATGATGATGAATCCGTATTCTATAATCTATAAGGATATTGAGAAGGCAGATCGAACTTGTTTTAAATATATGTATAATGAATTATTCGGACATGCAGTTTCTGGTGGGGCTTTCTATAGCCCCTCAATTCATCGGTATGTCTCAGGGGACAAATCAGTTGGCGACAAACCCTTCGAGTCTGTTTCCAAAAAACAAGACGAGTTTCAACCCAAAGAACTAAACCATTTTAACTGTATTATGGTATCATGTGGCAGATACATGACGTACAATTATTAAGCATTCTCTTTATTCATTTCTAGTCATTACTATCCATGAGGTTTTCACTATGGAAAAATCTATGGATGCATGCCCTTTCTTAGTTTATTAATGGCGTGTGATTTTCATTTATTCACCATGCCATATTTGTTTTTGATTAAGTTATTATTGATTCATGATTCTACTATTTGTAAACCTTACGAAGAATTTTAGCTCACCCCTTTCATTGTCTACCATCAACATGTGATGAAGAGGAGAACATTTGTTGAGTTCCTATGGATGCAATTTTTTACTTTTTGTTAAGTACTGTATTTTGTAACCTTTTCCAATGTAATTTGAGTTACAATTATGTATATAGTTTCTTTAGGACTACTAAAATGACATTTCCTTCGTGATTTTCATTCCTTATAACCATGCCAATATAACAAGTAATGCACTAGTTCTGGTATAGAGGGTTCAGGGTGTTATAGTTGGTATCAGATGAAGTTTATTAGAAAATGTGGAAACTAGAGTAGGAAATGTATAGTAGGGAACAAATCCCAAAGGTATTATTTGCGTATAAATATACAATAACGTCCTGTTATTTTGGTAAGGAATAGATTAAGTGGATTTTTCAAGAAATACATCCCTATTTTGATACGAGCAGGTAGAGGCGGCTTTGGAACAAATGTATCTAGGGGTAAAACCCAAAAACACCACATTGATCTAGACTTGAATGGGAATTGGAGCACGACAATGTGATTTGCTTCACTACTGGTTACGACACTCCCAAGGGATATGCTTAGGATAATTCAAATTTCATTACAAGAGATTATGAAGGAGTTTAATGTAAATGTTTCCTCATAGAAACCATGTTTATAAGATTAGATATGCATTGAATTTCAATCTATGTTGAGTACTTTTATATTTGAGATTCATAAACTAATCTAGTGTATCCAATTATTTAGAAATGGCATCAAATGGAAGAAGGGGAATCAATACTCGTGGGAAAGGTAGGGATCTCCCTACTGAGAAATTCAACACAATAAGTGTTGGAGAAGATCAGATCATGACCATATTGGGACAAATTACTCAGGTTGAAACGAATAACCATTCCACACCTGTGTTGGATCGTTTCATGTAGTAGAAGCCCCTATCTTTCAACGGGACTACAAACCCTATGGTTGCTAAGAAATGGATCAAGTCCCTTGAAAAGATAGTCAAGGAATTAAGATGCAATGAAAATGAAAAGGTAGTACCGACAGTATATTGTCTCAAGGGAGACACTGATTAATGGTGGTCCTTAATTCAGAATACCACGGAGGAAGAAGAAATAGAAGATATGGAATGTAGGACTTTTAAGAAAATATTTGTCTAAAAATATTTCCCTAATGAGCAACAAACCGAAATGGAGAGGAAATTCCTTGGCTTAAAACAAAGTGTAGAAGACAGTGTTGCAGAGTATGAGGATACCTTCACAAGGATAGCTAGGTTTTCCGTAGATTACGTATGCGACTCAACAGACAAGAATGATCATTTCATTGAAGGTATTAAGACATGTCTTTGAAGGGCACTGGCTTCTCAAACATTTTCATCATATGATGAAATTGTATCAAGTTACATCAAAATAGAGAAAGAATTTTCTATATCAAAATTTTTCAAGGGGAACAAATATAAGAAGAGGTACTCTGAAAACCAAGGGAAAGGTGAAGCACTAAAAAAGAACAAGGGAATGAAGAAATTACAATTATGAGAAAACTATGGAAAGAATAATCTCAGGAAACATTGAAAAGTCATGGGAGTCTGCTATAAGTGTGGAGAAAAGGGTCATCTATCTAATGAAAGAAATGGGAAGAAACAATTTGATGATATTCAATGCTACAATTGTCCAGAGATGGGACACTATGGAAATGAGTGTCCTAGTCTCTAAGTAAACATGCCTCAGAAAAAGCCAAGAGAATAAGGGAGAGTTTATGCTATTACAACCGTGGAAGTTGAAGTTTCTAATGGTGTGGTGGCAGGTACTTTAATTGTTTCCTCAAACTTATCCAACACTTTATTTGATTCTGTATCATCGCATTCATTTATATCTTCCCAGTTTTCCATGAAAATTATATATGTCCAATTTGATTTAATAAAGTAGTTATTAGTAAAAACTTCTAGGGGTTTCATCATTGAAAAAAAATTCATGTCAACTAGTTCCCCTCATGACATATAAACATTCTTTAGTTGCTAACCTTATCATCATACCATTGACTGACTTTGATATAATTATCAGTATGAATTGGATGTCAAACTATGATGTGAAGATTTATAGCAAGAAAAAGGCTGTTACAATTTTGGAAAATGGTATAGAATCTCTTATATTTAGAGCAGAAACCTCACCATATGATTCTTATCTAGACCCATCCCCAGTAGCTCTACTGAATGAAATTCTTGGAGAGGAAGAGAACCTAATATCTATGGGTGAGGAAAGAAATCTTCAAATTGATGATGTGCATATAGTGAAAGAATACATTGATGTATTTCAAGAGGATTTACCTGGATATCCTCTAGAGCATAAAATTGAGTCTTCTATTGACTTAATTCATGTTGCAAGACCTATATCAAAGACCCCATATATAATGGTAATTGTTGAGTTAGTGGAGCTAAAGAAAAAATTAGAGGATTTGAGTAACAAAGGATTTATTCAACCTAGTGTTTCTCCATGGGGAGCCCCAGTCTTTTTTGTCCAGAAGAAAGATAGATCCATGAGTCTATGCATTGATTTTAGGGAAATCAATGATATGACAATAAAGAATAAGTATCCACTACCCCAGATTGATGATTTAATTGATAAACTTCATAGATCTCAATAATTTTCAAAGATTAACCTTCGATCCAGATATCATCAACTACGTGTGAGGAAGAATGATATTCTGAAGACATAATTTCGAACCAGGTATGGGCATTACGAGTATACAGTGATGCCTTTCAGACTGACGAATGCCCCATCTATTTTCATGAATTTAATGAATAGAGTTTTCAAGGAATATCTTGATAACTTTTTTCTGGTATTCATCGATGATATCTTGGTATACTCAAAAATATATGAAGACCATGAGGATCATTTACGGATTATTCTGAAAACTCTTAGAAGAAATGAATTATATGGAAATTTTAGCAAGTGAGAATTCTGGATTCAATCAGTTTCTTTTCTAGGCCATATTGTCTCTAAGTATGGAATCCTAGTTGATCCTATAATGACAAAGGAAATCCAAGATTGGCCAATACCAAAAAAACATAACCGTGGAACACAATTTTATTGTCTTAGCAGGTTACTATCAGCGCTTTGTTCAGAATTTCACCTGACTGGCTAACTCTCTAACCAAGATCACACATAATGGAGTTATGTTTGTGTGGACAAAAGAGTGTATGGAATTCTTCGATGAATTTAAAACAAGATTGATAAATGCTCCAATTTTGACTCTTCCATCTGGAAGTGATTGATTTGTGATATACAACGATGCATCAAATAATGGGATGGGTTGCGTCCTTATAAAAATGATAAAGTTATTCCTTATTCATCAAGACAAATGAAGAACCATGAAAAAAATTATCCAACCCATGAACTTGATTTATCATCCGTAATTTTTTCTCTGAAAATATGGAGACATTATCTCTACAGAGAAATATGTGAGATTTATACAGACCACAAAAGTTTGAGATACATTTACACACAAAAATAACTCAACATGAGGAAAAGAAGATGGCTCTATTTACTCAAAGATTATGATTGTTCAATACACTACCACCCAGGAAAGGTGAATAAGGTGGAAGATGCATTAAGTAGGAAATATCATGGACTTCCGACTCAAATAAGGTTTGAGAGAGATCATATATTTTTGGATCTACTAAAGATGTATGTGGGAATAGTTAAGGAAGGGGAAAAATATTTTCACTTTCAAATTATTGATAAACCATCTTTATTAGAGAAGATAAAAAGCTCTCAATCTGATGATGAGAATCTGCATAAAAAAATTAATGTTGTCAAGGATGGGAGACTGGCTGACTTCGTGTCTGAAGAAAGAGTTTTGAAATTTTGAAAGAGGTTATGTGTTCAATCAGAACCTAAGCTAAAAAGGGAACTATTAGATGATTCCCATAGATCAAATTTCCCAATACACTTGGGTAGCACCAAGATGTAAAGATATCTGAAGTAATATTTTTGGTGGGATAATATGAAGCAAGAAATTGATGACTATGTGTCAAGGTGTATTGTTTGTCAACAAGTGAAGGCAGAGAGACAAAATCCCAAAGGAGTGATGAAACCTCTACCTATTCTTATGTGGAAGTGGGATTACATTACGATGTATTTTACCATCAAAATATCAAGGACACCAATATAGAATAATGCAATATGGTTAATTGTTGATCGTCTCACAAAATCAGCACATTTACTCCCTATAAGATAGGATTTACCACTTGATATCTTGTAAAGACTATATATTAATGATGTTTTAAGACTTCATGGTGCACCTCTATCAATTGTATCTGATGGAGATCCCCGATTAACATCAAAATTATGGAAAATTCTTCAGAAGTCTTTGAATACTGAGCTTCATATGAGTACTGCATATCACCCCCAAATTGACGGACAGTCTGAAAGGACTATTCAAACTCTAGATGACATGATGAGGTCATGATCTCTGGACTTCCAAGGTATGTGGGATCAATAAATTCCCGTGGTGGAATTTTCTTACAACAATAGTTTCCATTCTAGTATTCAAATGGCTCCATATGAAACATTATATGGAAAGAGATGACAAACTCCAACTTGCTGGGATGAAGTTGGTAAGAGGAAACTTATAGGCCCAGAACTTATTGAAGAGACCACAGAAAAGGTGAAGACAATCCAATCCGAAATTAAAGCAGCCCAAAGTAGGCAGAAGAGTTATACTGACAACCGGAGAAAGGATTTGGAATTTCAAGTGGGAGATCATGTCTTTCTAAATGTACTCCATGGATGGGTGTCCTAAGGTTCGGTAAGAAAGGGAAACTGAGCCCCAGGTACATTGGACCATTTGATGTTATGGAAAGCATTGGAGGTGTAGCTTACCGTTTGGAGATGAGCCCAAATATCTTTAGATTTCATGATGTGTTCCACGTGTCATTGTTAAAGAAATACATGCCAGACCCAATGCATGTACTCACATATGAAGAAATAGATCTGCAACCTGACTTTTCATACTGTGAAAAGCCTATCGGGATTCTTGAAACAAGGGAGAAGCTGTTGAGAAATCAGACAACTCATCTAGTAAAGGTTATTTGGAGAAACAAAAATATGGAGGAAGAAACATGGGAACCAGAAGATTTCATGAAGAAGAACCACCCACATCTTTTTGGTGTTATTTATACATAAAATTTCAAGGCCGAAATTTATAAAGGAGGAAATAATATAACACCCCAAAAATTTTATGGAATGCTTCTCTTAAATACATTATATTTATATCCTATATGTTATAAATCATTGTTTCCTTTGAAACAACACTTGGTTATTTATGATATAGTCAAAACCTAGCCATTAAACATAAATTCTACACTTCTATGTATTGAATTCCAAAAAAAGGTCATCTAGAGTTTTGACCAGTAAGTTATTTAGAGTATGACAGAACCAACTATATTTTTTTGATGAATAGTATCATACCCTTATGAATATTAATATGACCCTTATCAATAGTAAAAAATGATAATATTTTATTTTCTTAATGTAATAAGATAATGAGAGGTTAATTAATTTTTCAATGAAATACAAAACTAATTATACCTTTAATTTTTTATTTTTCAAATTAACTATGATTTTATTTAAAAATTAATCTAAAAATACATAAAAAATTATTTTCAAAAAATGGAGATCATTTTTGAATTCTACACGTAGAAAAATGTTTATGATGATTTTTTGGGATTTTTCTAAAATACATGAGATTTTCATGAATAGTTAAAAAAACAGATTTGAGTTTTTGGTAGTTTAATGACATCATAATGACATAATAATTAAAACAAAAGGATGGTATACTTTAGTAAAGTAACATATTACATGAGGTGTCCAAATTGGAAAATACCATGGGCAAATACCATGGTCAAGCGCATGGATTGAAAAAAATCACTAATGAGGTGTCCCTTAGAAATTATTAAAAACTACCTCTCTTTTTCTATAAATACCCACTCATACATTCATTTTATTTCATTCAAAATCTTTCATCCCTGACCCTATGGTGGTTTTACCTCTCTAGGAGTCCTCCGAAGGTGTACTTAATCCCCCAAGGTCCCATCCTTCAAGACCTCGGAGTTACTCTACAAGGTAAGGGAATCCTTAATTCTCTTCTTTTAGTTGACACTTCTTTTATGTTATCTATTTTATTTTCCATTCTCATAAGTTGGGGTTCGATTTTATGTGTTCTTATTACTGTAATTTTTATTTCCACATGATTATATACCCCTTTTATCTCATCATTTCATTTTATGAAATTTTAAGCGATGCCGTTAGGCTGCTGAATTTTCATAAGGGATCTCTCACATTTTCTTTTATTATCTAGTTCATCTATTTTATTTTTATATCCTCACCTAATCAATAAAAATGAACATTATAAACTCCAGTATCATCTATATACTGGAATTATATAATGTGAATGGAAGAACCATCATCAATATTATTAATCCCTCCCTTTTATTTTTGTAAACGAAATCAACATCCATGAGGTTCCTATTTATAACCTTTATGGACGATGAAGTTTAGTTCTTAACTTTCTCCTTAATTACTGGTCATGAAATCATTTTAATGGTTGAACCAGATAAGAATATATGTATCTCATCTCATTAATGTTCTGGAATCCTTATACACTCATAATATAAAATAATAATACAAAACAAGTTCATTATGAACAAAACAGCCATGTTAATGGGAATATTTGAAATAAACTTTTAACTAATGAATCATCATCATGGTATATAAAACAAAATCATTATAAGATAATTTGTATCTACTTAATGTAATTCATATGATATATTAAAGATTCAGTATGTTTAACCACATTTCAAATGAATTTCCATTCATGAAAATAAGTAAAAGAATCATGAAAACCAAGGAAGAAAATGCTTCCAAAACAAGAAAATAGAATCTCTTAAACCCATAAAAGGGCCATGAATGAACCTAATATGGTTATACTAAATCTATTAAATGTATATAATGTTTAGGATTTACTAATTAATGAATCTAAATTTTATTATTCAGGTCATTAAAGAAAACAAATAAAACACTCGAGCATAAGGTAAGTGGTTTCTTATCTCACTTTTAATTCCGTGAGATTTCCATTGTTCGCCACTTATTTGTTTCATGTGTTATATGTGTAATTCCATTTTATATATAATAACAGGGTTTTATTTATATTCATGTTGTTTAATGATTCATTTGACGGTTATTAAGTTCTCGTCATATGATTCGACCGATTACATTGTGGTAAGGGACTTTGCCTCACCATCCATTTCGTTGTGACTCACTCTGTATTATGCACCTAATATTTCTTGTGCGGTGTATCTAATACCCATTTTAGATCATATTTCATTTGAAATTATAAATCTGGTAAATATCCATTTTCTTTTAGAATGGATATTACTATTTACTTAAGCCGTATAACATTTCACAAACGGTGTTAATTTGGAAAGATGTTTTAACTATGGAAATATTGATGAATATGTATTCTCTACTCTATACAGATATTGAGAAGGCATATTGAACATGTATTAAATATATGTACAAATGATTTGGACATTCAATGTTGGGTGGATCCTTCTATATCCCCTCGATGCATCAGTAGGTCTCATGAAACAAATCAGTTGGAGACAAACCCTTTGAGTTTGTTTCCAAAAAATAAGATGGGTTTCTACCCAGAAAACTAATCCATTTTAACGGTATCACAATATAATGTCCTAGATACATGATGTCCAATTAATAATAATTCTCTTTATTCATTTTAATTCATTACTATCTATGAGGTTTTCACTTTGACAAATCTATGGATGCATGCCCTTTCTCAGTTTATTAACGGCGTTTGTTTTTCATTTATTCACCATGCCATACTTGTTTATGATTCAATTATAATTTATTCATGCTTACGCTATTTGTAACCCTTACTAAGAGTTTGAACTCACCCATTTCATTGTATACCTTCAACATGTGATGAAGTGGAGATCATTTATTGAGTTCCTGTGGATGCAATTTTTAGTTTTTGTTATGTATTGTATTTGGTAACCTTCTACAATGTAATTTGTGTTCCATTAATGTATATATTTTATTAAAGACTACTAAACTGATAATTTCATTGGTATTTTCATTCCATATAACCATTCCAATATAACAAGTAATGCACCGGCTCCGGTCTAGAGGGGTCGGGGTGTTACAGAGAAAAAGGTAATTTCACCCCTTAAATGAGGAGCATGGTTTGGCTGCACAGTTTCCCAAACTATGTGACAATTGTGTGAGAGATACTATTTAAGGGGATATGGTTTCTGGATCACTATCTTCTCCCAGATCTCAAACCTACAAGGAAAACCTCAAAAGGATATTTATCTATAGAATACATCAGTTGTGTGTAAGGAACACATGTATGGGTTTGTATACTAATACCAAATAGGAAACCCTAAAATCACAAAAAAATAATCATAATGGGAGATTTATACACATAATAAGGTATGAAAAAATATATGGGACCTTGAGGTAAGAATAATAAAACAAATATATATTTATAATTGATTCCACATCTCAAAAGGTCTCTACAATACTTCCATATACATTATTTCCATCAAGGCTTCAAGGTAACACTCCCCCCCAGTTAATCTACTCCACATGACATATTATCATCGATGTCTCTTATCTGAGAGGTCATTACCATTGGGCTTCACAAAATAAGTAATCATTGTATGTTAGATTATATTAAATAAAAAGTAGGCAATGCACCATGGACTGGTGGGGAAATCCACAAACTATATCTAGAATAACCTTTTACTATATGGATCATATGCATGTATAAGTTGGTCATGATGATTCCTTAAACCAAAGATAATAATGATGATGTGATAAAGGGTTTGTAAGAACCTAGACCTTCTTTTCAGGTATGTTTTTCCTTTTTCTGGAGTTTTTGAGAAAATAGAAGTTTCTGAAAATTTTTGAAGTACATGCCATGTACTTCGATGCTGCGCGAGGCCGTTTGCTGGCCGTGTCCGGGCCACACACACAGTCATGTGGGGTGATGTAGAGGCTACTTAAATTGGAGTACAGAAAATCCTAGTACACATAGTGTACTACAAAAGTACATGCCGTGTACTTTATTTTTTTCATTAAACGGACCGAGATCGCGTCTGACTGCCAGAATCGTCTTCTTTTAGGTCCTGTTTGACCGAGAGAAGTCATACGATGCTAGAACTTATCAGAGACCTTGTTCCTCTGTCCGTTCTTTGAATCAACTGCCATCAATTGCGTTGGAACTGTAGCATTAAGCTCTCCCTTCTTCTAGATCATTGTTTTACAATTCCTCTTCTTTTTCAAGTTATCGTGGGTTGAACGTTTTGTGAATTTTGGTAGATATACAACATTATAAAGAGATTCAAGCCTCATGGTTCAAGTATATGGATCTCCTAGGACCAAGGTATGTGTTTTGTGCCTTTCCGTTCTAAGTCTTTAAGTTTTATGTGCAATTTCCACTAATAACCTTGAACGTGATACTGCGTGTTTACTGTTTTCCCCTATTGTTTTCCTTCCTTTCATGTATTGTTGTGTAGAGGTAATTTGGTTATGTATGAGGATAATTGCTATGCATGGATGTTTTGGCCATGCCTTGTTTTGTTTACAACCTTTTGGGTCTTGTTCAGCCTTTGGCTGTTATACTCGTTTTCCGTTCCTTGCAACCATAGGATGGAGTGTTGTTCCCTGACATGCTTGTTATACCATAGACTGGTTAGCCAATTAGCTCTGTAGGTTTACTTTGGCCTTATAGAATTATTATGCCCTGACTGGCACGGGGTCGTAAGAACCTAGTGCTATAGACTATAAAGGGATAGACCGAGTGAGATTCCTTAGAGAGTCTTGAAAATTATAGACCATAGGGGATAGACCGAGTGATCTTCCCAAAGAGTCTTGGATATTATAGAGTATAGGAGGATAGACCGAGTGAGCTTCATCAGAGAGTCTTGAGATTTATAGACTATACAGGGGTATACTAAGTGACATTCCTCAGAGAGCCTATTTTTTTTTTCCTTAAACCATTCCAGGCTGTAGGAGGAATTGACTGAGTGAGCTTCCTCAGAGAGTTTGTGATCAACCTGAGGCTATAAGAGGAATTGATCGAGTGAGCTTCCTTAGAGAGTCTCTAGACCTTGGAAATATAAGGGGATTTGAATGCGTGATTTTCCTTAGAGAGTCTTTATACCTTGGGTCTATAAGGGGATTTGACCACGTGATCTTCCTCAGAGAGTCCCTGACTACCTTAGACTATAAGGGGAATTGACTGAGGGTGCTTCCTCCAAGAGTCTTAAAATTTCAAATGACCAAACCAGAGGGGTTAGGCTGAGGGTACTTCCTAGAGGGTTGTTGGTACTTCTTGGATAGGACCAAAGGGTATTTCTGTGAGTACTTCCCAGAGGAATTCCTTTTTGTGGTTAGCTGCTTGCTTCACTGCTGCTTGTTGATCTGTGGATTGGTTACTGTTGTGTATCATTCTGTTTACTGTTTACTATTTACTGTTTACTGCTTACTATAATATTACCTGACATATGCTCACTGACTATTATCCATAGATCATTGGGTGGTTGACTACTAGGATTTAGTCTCACAACCTATTTGGGTCATGATTTTGGGCCCAAACAGATTATATTGCTGTAGGTATAGATAAGGGAAAGAACCCTTCAACTTCAGGTACTTGATTGCATTGGAGTAGGAGAGCATGAGACTAATCCAAGGCTTGCGATGCTGAGCAGTTTCTAATCTATTTTCCTTTTATACTTTGGTTTAGTATTGTATTCAACATTGTGATTTGTATGGCTGCTTTCCTAGACATATGTAGCAGGCATCATTTAATATATATATTTGTGCTCTAGTTGTTTATTGTTTCAGTCTTCTATTGTTTACTATTGTTGGAAATTTACTACTTCCACTCTAGTTTGTGTTGTTTACTCCCGTTGTGTACTCTTCCAATGAGGGCATAGTTTCCCCACTAACACACCCAAGGCCCTCACTGTTAGTCAGCAGCCTCTGGTATTCGAAGAAATGTGCTTGAGGCCATGTGACCAACCGGGTACGGGGCGCCTCTGGGTAACTTCTGGAACCGGGACGTTACAAAGTGGTATCATAGGAGTTTTTTCTCTTGACTTACTGTTTGGAGCCTATAGCCTGTGATAGGACAGAATAGGTACTTGGTAATAAGTTGTGCCTGTGAGTAGCAAACCCGTGTATAGGGAAAAGCCATACTACCTTGTTTATTTTAGTTTTACTAGTTTTCACTTTTAAAGTTGATTTGATTTCACCGTTGGGTGATTCACATGCTTTTTGCTGTTACTGTTGTTGTTATTGCAGTTCTATTTCTGTCGCAACACGATGAGATGAGGGTATGCCATCTCATGCATCATATAGGAAATTTTTAGAAATCACATTCCATGCATTATTTCCATGCCATCTAGGATGAATTAGAAATTTCATGTTGTTGTGATAGACATTGGGTAGATTATTCATGCTGTTGTGATAGATGCTTTGATAGAATCTCTACTATTTGATAGAGAATTTTTTTGAATTGTAATTTGCTAAAATGGACACCAAACTTTGGTTCTTGAGGTTTTATGAGCCCTCATGGACCGGAATTTGGTGGATCATTGCCTGGTGGCCTTGTTATAACTTGTATAAGATGCCAATATTTGATTCGTAGGGAGTATGGGCCCGCAAAGATCAGAATTTGGCATCCTAACTCTTGTATTCTGGGTTTTCTGGGCTTCAGAGCAGTTTCTTAGCTACTTCTCGGAAAAACCCAGAATACACGGCGTGTACTTTATTAATACATGCCGTGTGGTTTTTAAATCGTGTCACTGACTGTGTGGGAAGAAACACGGGATTGTGAAAATCTTTAGGAACACGCCATGTACGGGACGTACACGCCATGTTGTAGTGACCATGTGTATACCCATGTGACTAATGACATGGATGGATGAAACTTTGACTTTACATGCTGTGTCCGGTTATCACATGTCGTTCCATGTAACCTAAGTAACCGGCCGTGTCACGAACGACACGGTTCAGGGAAAACCTTCAGGTACACGCCGTGTTCTCAGGGAGCACGCTGTGTAGAGTTAACTGTGTGTCCAGCCGTGTAACTAACAACACGGGTCATTGGAACCTTGTCTAGTACACACCGTGTCCTTCATGAACACACCGTGTAAGTCTAGGATTAAGAGGACCGTGTGGGTTATCCATGTAAGGAGAATCGGGTAGGGGAATAGAGTTCAAGTACATACCATGTGTGGGGACAACATGCCGTGTGGTTGGGGCATTACACGATTAGTTGTGGCAAAAGTTTATGCCCATGTGAATGTCTTAAAAGAACATGTCGTGTAGTTTTTATACACGTCGTGTAGTCATGTTTTGTAAAAATTGAATGTTTCTTTCTCCTGTTCCCGTATTTTACTCTTGTGTTCTCAGTCTTCGATAATCCTGAATCTAAGGTGTGCTTTTGACCTTTCAGAGATATGCCACCAAGACGTCCCCCGGTTGTACGTTAGCTTCCAGATGGTGATCAGACACCAGATATGGCCGATCAGGGACCTCCTGCAGATCCTCCTACTGTGTCAGTCTTGGAACCAGTAGTTATACCAGTTATAGGTGCCGATGCACATTTTAGGGAAGACTTTCTGAGGATGATGCAGACCTTCCAGGGAGTTCCGCCTCCCACCGTGTCGATGGTAGAGTTGATGCGGGTTTTCCGGCAACAACATCCTCCAACCTTCTCAGGGGATGTAGGACCTCAGGCTGCAAAGTCGTGTCTAGAGGCCATGCTGACAATATTTGGGCATTTGGAGATACCTCAAGAGAAGAGGGTAAAGCACACTACCTATATGCTCTGAGACTCCGCCAAGAGGTGTTGGGAGGTGATCTCGTAGTCAGGATTCCAGCAGAGTATGACTTGGGATATGTTTCGGTGCATCTTCTATGATTACTTCTACCCGGAGACCTTGAGGGCCGATTGGGCCTGGGAGTTTATGATTCTGTAGCAGGGTACTCTTTCATTTATGGAGTACTCGTCTCACTTTACCGAGCTGCAGTGTGGCATTCCTATTCCAGAAGGTGATGAGTTGTTCCTTTCTAGGAAGATTGAGTATGGTCTTAGGCAGAAGATCCCTTCCCAGGTGAACATCATCAGGTTGACTTTGATATCCTCTATCGTCAACCAGGCGCTGATCATAGAGCGCAATCTGAGGGATTCTAGAGTAGTGAGCTAGGGTGGTTTGACATCCAGAGTTAGTGTTCCTCCTACTGATAGCAAGAAGTGTAAGAAATCGGTTATTATATTGAGGTACTGGTCTATTCTTTTCTCTTTTCCTTAAGTGTTTTTGAGAAAATATTGAAAATAGGAAAAATCCTAAATTTTGGAACTACACGCCGTGTACTTTTCCACATGCCGTGTACTTTTGTACATGTGGGGTGAGTACACGGAGCGTGTGGCCAGGTCAGCGACAAATGGTGTAGGAATTGACTGCACACCGTGTAGTGGTACTTTACATGCCGTGTAGTCAGTCGGCAGGCCAGAACAGTAAGGCGTTGGAGCAACCGCCAGCAGGGCGACAGTACATGCCGTGTACTCAGGAGTACATGTCGTGTACTCATGTCGACGGATGAACAGTGT
This sequence comes from Viscum album, assembly GCA_963277665.1. Lineage (NCBI taxonomy): Eukaryota > Viridiplantae > Streptophyta > Magnoliopsida > Santalales > Viscaceae > Viscum > Viscum album. The sequence goes on from OY728143.1 coordinate 329,030,806, forward strand.
GGCAGTGCCGCCAGGGGAATAGTTAAATGATGGCCGTACACGCAGTGTACTTGGAAGTACACGCCATGTACTTTGTGTTTTTTCTTAAAACATGCAGTAGCGCACCCTGTTCACAGGATTGGATTAGAACCGGAGGAAGGAGATCAGGAGGAAGGCCAGATCTTCATGGATCAACCGATTGAGCACCGGGAATCTGATCTCACTTCCATCGATCACGTTGGAACCGCATGGGTAAGCCCTCTCTTCTCCTAGCATTTTTTCCAATTATTTACCTAACAAGAGTTATTTTAGGTTGAATGAAAGTTTTCTTACCTCAGATCTACGCTGTTCTTGGGAGTTTCTGGGATCGAAGATCGTGTATACCGCTCGTTGACGTATAAGGTAGGTGGCTTGGTGTTAAGTTTTCCAACTGTCGTGTGTTTTGTGCATTTTTTTGCCACGAACCCATGTTGGGGTGTCTTGGGGCTGAGGACGTTTCTATATTAAACACCTTGAATTGAATATGTGATTAAAATATGACATTAAAAATATGGTTGGGATCGTTTCTTGGATCCAGAACCACCCCAGGGGTGTGTTCCACTATTTAGCTATTTGGCCAGGATACCCGAGGGTATGCCTTTAAAGTATTAATTGTAGAATTTCCTCGAGAGGAATTGCTTGTTTACAGCATTTTTTACGTGTTGGGAATGGCCCGGTTACCTGTTTAACCTGAGGGAGTTGTTGTGATTAGCTTGTGGGCACTGCACTATTTAGCCTGTGGGCAGTAGTATTTCGGCCTGAGGGAAACTTCTTCCGTGCCTATGGGCATCTGACTATGTGCCTGTTGGTGACACTACCTACACTTGAGGGTAAAATCTGTTTTTCCTGAGGGCAGATTCTTGTGTTGGATACTCTTTACCTGAGGGTAGTGGTTTACATGTATGAGGATATTAGCTGGTTATTTAGAATATTCACTATGGTGATATTTAAAATTAAATGGATTAAATGAATAATAAAATAGAAATATAACTAGTAGTTAGTTACTTTTGAGTACTGCTTACTTTATTGCATTTTACTACTACACACTGTTGTTGCATTCTTACACGCAGTTGGGTATGGGCCTTTGGTGGGTGCCTACTGAGATATGTTTCTCACACCCTGTTTGGGTCATGTTTTTCGGCCCAAACAGATTACATTTCTGCAGGTGTGGATAGGGACAAGAGACCCTATACAGGTACTTGACTGTTGCTGAGGAGTAGGAGGGCATGGGACCGAGCCTCGGCTCGCGATGCCGCTGCCAGCTGTTTTTCTTTGTTTTGCGGTACTATGATTTTTTTGTACTGTATTGATGTATAACATTTTCTAGCTATTTTCTTAGAACATGAAACATGTAGCATAATTATTTATATACTGCTGATTATATCCACAACTGTAGTTTATTTCAGTTGTGTATGGTTTACTTCTTTCTCTATCGTTGTATGTTTTATTTTATATTCCGCTGCACTACACTTTGACAAATGATGGCATAGTTTCCCCACTATCAGACCTGGGACCTCGCTGCTAGTCGGTAGCCTCTGGCATTTGGGGAAATGCGCTTGAGGTCACGTGGCGAATCGGGTTCGGGGCACCCATTGAGTGACACCCGGAACCAGGACGTTACAAAGTGGTATCAAAGGGGTTTCATTTCTTTGACTTACTATTTGGAGCTATAGTCAGGGATAGGACGAACGATAGTTCGCAATAAGCTATGCTCGGGCGTAGCTAACCCGTGTACAAGGAAAAGCCAGTCTACCTCGTATTTTTTCAATTCTTTTGTTTTTGAAAATTTTATAGTTGATATGTTTTCACTGTTGGGTGACGGACTTGAGATTGTGCTATTATAATTTATCTATGGGTTCTATTTAGTTGCAACCTGATGAGATGAGGGTATGCCCTCTCATGCATCATATAGGCACATGCTAGAAATCACATGACATGAATAGTTCCATGCCATGTAGGTGCATTAGGAATTGCATGTTGTTGTGATAGTTTTTGTGCTAGAAAAGCATGCTGTTGTGATAGCTGCTTGATAAAATACCTCCTATTTGATAGGGTAATTTTATGTGATCCTGTTTATAGAATGGACACCAAACTTTGGTTGTTGGGGAGTATGGGCCCCCACTGACTAGAATTTGGTGTATCATTATCTTTGTATTAGTTGTAACACAGATAAGATGTCAAACTTTGATTTGTGGGGAGTATGGGCCCTCACGGGTCGGAATTTGACACTAAGGTGTTGGTTTTCAGTATTTTCTGGGTTCCAGAGAAGTTTCTAAGGCATACTATCCGGAAACCCAGTATACACGCCGTGTAGTATTTTTACACACGCCGTGTATGGCCTTCTGATTGGGAAGAAAAATAAACTTTTTACGTACACACCGTGTACCCAGAGTACACGCCGTGTAATATCTTCCCGTGTCACAAATTGTGTGGACGGTGACATAGGGAAGGGAAGATCTTGGGTAAAACACACCATGTGGATTTTGTACACGCCGTGTAGTGTTGACCCAGAGTGCGGCCGTGTAACTAATAGCACGGGTCGGTGAACTCTTGTACAGAACACGCCGTGTTAATGATGAAAAAGTCATGTAGTGCGACCTGGGGACTCGGCCGTGTAACTAACAACATGGGTTGATGTCACCTCTCTGAGAACATGTCGTGTACCTGTGGGACACGCCGTGTAGTCTTGTTCGAGGACAGACCATGTGGAATTAACCGTGTGGCTGGGAAACGGGGTGATGTACATGCTATGTGCGGGTGTAACATGCCGTGTAGTGTCAAGTCGAGTAGTCGGCCGTGTCACAAATGACACGGGTAGTTGGAAAATAACACCATACATGACGTGTAGATTATATACACGTCGTGTTGTTTTTGTTCAACGGGAGCTGTGTGGCTTAGCCATATAGAAGGACCTGGGAAGGGGAAGGGAAATCAAGTACACACCGTGTAGTCATTGTACATGCCGTGTAGTCTTGTTTTGAAAATCTTGAAATGCCATCTTCCTCCTGTTCCCTTTGTGGTTCCCTCATTTTCAGTCTTGATAATCTTGAATCCAAGGTGTGTTTTTGACCTTGTAGTATCATGCCGCCTAGACGACCACACATTGTTCGCCAGGAGAGCAACAATGAGTATACTCCAGAGATGGTGGGCCATGGGATACGAGTTGATCCTCCAGTAGAGCCAGATGCGACACCAGCTGTTATACCAGACACAAGTGCTGGCGCAAAGTTCCATGAAGGCTTTATGCGGTTCATGAAGACCTTTCAGGGAGCACCGCAGGCTGCCACATCGATGGCTGAGCTGACTCGTATCTTCCAGCAGCAACATCCGCCTATGTTCTCAGGGGATGGTGGACCGCAGGCTGCAGAGTCTTAGCTAGGATCTATGCAGACTATTTTCGAGCATCTTGAGATGCCTCCAGGGAGGAGGGTCAAGCTCGCGACTTATATGCTGCATGATTCCGCCAAGAGGTGGTGGGATGTTACCACCCAGTCAAAGCATCATAAGGACATGGCGTGGGAAGACTTCTAGGCAGTCTTCTATGACTTTTTCTTCCCAGAGATGCTGAGAGCAGATAGATCTCAAGAGTTTATGAATCTGCAGTAGGGCGCTATGTCGGTGATGGACAATTCTACTAACTTCACCGAGCTTCAACGTTTTTCACCTGTGCTGGTGGGTGATGAGACGTTGAGAGCCAGACGTTTTGAGGATGGTCTTTGGTATGACATCCGAGCACTGGTGAATGTTTTCAGGTTGCCTTCAGTACATGATATTGTGAATCAGGTGCTGATTACAGAGAGGAACTAGTGGGAATCTAGAGGTGTGGGATAGGGCGGTTCAGCACCAGTTACTGGTTCTATTTCTACTATCAAGAGGAAGAGACAGATTGACTTCTCTCAGGGCGGCATTACCAGTCAAAAAACTGCTTTAGGTGGCTAGGTTATGTGCTATTAGTGTGGTAGAGAGGGGAACAAGAGGACACAGTGTCCACGTGATCAAATGGAGTGCCGAGATTGTGGAAAGATGGGTCATCTACAATGATTTTTTAGGGCGTTTCCACCAGTGGCTAGTGAGAGGGGTTCTGTGCAGACTCTGCATGTGGGCGCATGACCAGTGGCTTCTTACCAGTCAGGACACTGGAATACGTCAGGGCGTGCAGGCAGAGATGGTGGTCGTGGCCGTGGTAGCCAGACACCAGGATCTCAGAGGCAGTAGGGCAGGACAGCTCAGGGTAGCCAGGCTGTGTCGTAGGGCCGCGACACTGGGCATGCATATGTAGTGCAACAGACCTAGCAGGAGTAGGATCCTGGACCTTCTATAGTCAGAGGTACTATTCTAGTAGCTTCTGTCTTATCTTCAGTACTTTTGGATATGGGTTCTATGCATAGTTTCATATCTATACCCGCTGTGGAGAGCCTTGGGCTTAGTGTTTCTTCTTCTTCTGATGTTATGAGGCTAGACACTCCGTTGGGGACTAGAACGGCAGGTGTGCATCAGTGCAAGGAGTTCCTCCTTGAGGTTGGTGGGTGTCTTTTTCTATAGGACCTCAATGTCTTAGAGATGATGAGCTATGACGTCATTCGAGGGATGGACTGGTTGGTTCCCTATCGAGACTTTGTAGACTTCTATCGTCGTAGGGTATGTTTCACATCACTAGAGGGCGAAGAGTTTCTATACAAGGGCGAGTGGGATGTTCAGGTGAGTTGAGCAAGACCAGACCATCATGGGCGAGGTGGAGTCACAACCCAGATTTCGAGTTTGTTCCTGGATGATCAGGAGACTTGTCAGACGAATTTTCCTCCAGTTATTGATCATTTCAGGGATGTATTCCCGGACGGCTTTTCAGGTCTACCTCCAGAGCGAGAGGTGGATTTCTCTATTGAGCTCGTGCTAAGAGCAGTACTGGTGTCCATTCCTCCTTATAAGATGGCTACACCTGAGTTTCAGGATCTCAAGAGGCAGTTAGAGGAGTTACAAGCAAAGGGTTTCATCCGACCCAGTACTTATCCTTGGGGTTCTCCGGTCCTTTTTGCGAAGAAGGTGGATGGTACCCTTAGACTTTGCGTGGATTATTGTAAGCTGAACCAGTTGACGGTTAAGAACTGATACCCCTTGCCGAGGATTGATGATATATTTTATCAGCTTTGAGGAGCAAGTGTGTTCTCAAAGATTGACTTGAGATCTGGATATCACCAGCTTTGCATGAGGCCATCAGATATACTGCTTACAGCTTTTCGGAGAAGATATGGTCTATATGAGTACTTGGTTATGCCGTTTGGACTCACGAACACGCCATCTGTTTTTATGGATCTGATGAATCGTGTGTTCCATCCTTATATGGATTCTTTTGTGGTAGTATTCATGGATGACATTTTGGTGTACTATCACACTGGACACGACCATGCCACTCATCTTGAGATCATATTGAGTACACTGAGAGAGCATAAGCTATATGCTAAGCTCTCAAAGTGATACTTTCGGATGGACCAGATTCACTTCCTGAGTCATATCATCTCAGAGGCAGGAGTTGCAGTGGACCCAGAGAAGGTGAGAGCAGTAGTTTTTTGGGAGAAGCCTAAGAACGTGTTTGACATACAGAGTTTCTTGGGGCTAGCAGGATACTATAGATGCTTCATACAGGACTTGTGCCGCTTAAAAGCACCATTGACAGGTCTGACTAAGAAGGGTGTGAAGTTAGTTTGGTCGGAAGCTTGTGAGGCATCTTTTTAGGACCTGAAGGGAAGTTTGACATCAGCACCGATCCTGATACTACCAGAGTAAGGGAATAGCTATACAGTTTACTGTGATGCATCAGGTATTGTACTGGGAGCAGTGTTGATGCAGGGCGATTAGGTTGTTGCGTACGAGTCTCGGAAGTTGAGGCCACATGAGAGGAATTACCCGACGCATGATCTCGAGTTGGATACAATTGTGCATGCGTTGCGATTTTGGAGACATTATCTATTGGGAGAGAAATTTGTGGTTTTGTATGACCACAAAAGCCTCAAGTATATCTTTACTCAGTGTGACCTGAATCTGAGGCAGAGGAGGTGGGTCGAGTACCTATAGTTCTTCGATTTTGAGCTTACCTATACACCTGGTAAAGGTAATGCAGTAGCTGATGCACAGAGCAGGAAGACTCACATCCAGGCAGTGCAGGAGGCCAGTGGTGAGTGGAAGCTCATGGCCTTGTGCTCTGAGATGCATCTGGAGGTGAACGACAGTCAGGGGAAGACTTATCTTTCCTCGTTATCTGTGACTTCTACCCTCCTGGACAGAGTGAGGATAAGACAACTATCAGATTCGGAAGGCCTAGTTATACGGGAGTCAGTGGAAAGTGAGGACCCTAATCCCGGTTGGGCGATATGCGATGATGAGGATTTGAATTTACATGGATGAGTATGGGTTCTAGAGGGTATACGTGAGGAGCTGATACGAGAGTTTCATGCTTCAGTTTGGGCAGTTCATCCCGGGGTTACCAAGATGTACCGTGACTTGAGGCGTCAGTACTAGTGGCCAGGTATGAAGAGATATGTAGCTGGTTTTGTTATGAGGTGTTCCACTTTTCATCAGGTGAAGGTGGAGCACCAGAGGCCAGCGGGGCTATTACAGCAGTTACCCATTCTAGAGTGGAAATGGGATGATGTCGCGATGGATTTTGTGACTAGTTTTCCGAGGTAACCTCGAGGAAATGATTCCATATGGGTCATTGTGGAAAGACTCATGAAGGTAGCTCACTTTTTTCCAATCAAGGAGACCTTCGGGGTTGATGAGCTCAGGAAGTTGTATATATGAGAAATCGTACGTCTTCATGGGGTCCCTCATTCTATCATTTCAGATAGGGACGCCCGCTTTACATCTCATTTATGGAAGAGTTTTCAGAGGGCATCGGGTAAACAAGTGCTACTGAGCACAGCATACCACCCTCAGACCGATGTCCAGTCAGAGCATACGATACAGGTGCAAGAGGACATGTTGTGTGCATGCGTCCTAGACATTGGGGGCTCTTGGGAGAAGCATATACCTTTAGTCGAGTTTTCCTATAATAATAGTTTTCAGGAAACTATCGAGATGGAACCATACGAGGCTCTATATTGTTGGACATGATGATCACCTTTGTGCTGGATAGAGGCAGGTGAGGAAGCTTTACTGGGACCGCATCTTGTGCAGGAGACTTCTGAGCAGGTACAGTTGATTCATATGCGGATGGCTACTGCGCAGTCTTGTCAGAAGTCTTATGCTGATTGCAGTAGACAACCTTTGGAGTTCGTGGTTGGGGATAAGGTTTTCTTGCATGTTTCACCGAGGCTGGGACACAGGCAGATCAGGAGACAGGGAAATTTTCACCAAAGTTTGTAGGGCCGTTTGAGATTCTGGAGAGAGTTGGGCTGGTTGCCTATCAGTTGCAGTTACCGTAATCGTACCGAGCCATGCACGACGTCTTTCATGTGTCTCAGTTGAGTCACTACCATTCAGAACCATCTCACACCTTTCATCTAGAGGAGGTTGAGCTTCAGCATGATGCATCCTTTGAGGAGAATCCGATTCGTATCGTTGACAGGAGGAAGAAGGTTCTTCGAGGCCAGTCAGTTCCTCCTGTACGGGTGCTATGGCAGCATGGCCAAGTGGAGGACGAAACCTGGGAGCGGGAAACCGATGTATGTGCTCAATGGCCAGAGCTGTTCTGAGCTATATCTTCGCCACCCTTGGAAGGGAAATTTGGGGACAAATTGCTATAAGGGGGGAAGTTTTTAAGAACCCAGTCCTTATATTGAGGTATGAATCTCTTCTTTTCTCTTTTACTTAAGTGTTTTTGAGAAAATATGGAAAATGGGAAAAAATCCTAAATTTTGGAACTACACACTATGTACTTTTCCACACGCCGTGTACTTTTGGCCGTGTGGGGTGAGTACACAGAGCGTGTGGCTAGGTCGGCGACAAAGGGTGTAGGAGCTGACTACATGCCATGTAGTGGTCCTTTACACGCCGTATAGTTAGTCGGCATGCCAGAACAGTAAGGCGGTGGAGCAGCTGCCAGCTGGGAGACAGTACACGTCGTGTACTCAGGAGTACATGCCATGTACTCATGTCGACGAATGAACAGTGTGGCGGTGCCGCCAGGGGAACAATTAAATGAAGGGTGCACACGCTGTTTACTTGGAAGTACATGACATGTACTTTGTTTTTTCCCTTAAAACAGGAATTAGCCAACCCTGTTCACAGGATTGGCTTAGAACCGGAGGAAGCAGCTCGAGAGGAAGGCCAGATCTTCGTGGATCAACCGATCGAGCACCGGGAATCCGATCTTGCTTCCGTCGATCACGTTGGAACTGCGCGGGTAAGTCCTCTCTTCTTCTAGCATGTTGCTTACCAATTATTTCCCTAACGGGAGTTATTTGAGGTTGAATGAAAGTTTTATTACCTCATATATATGCCGTCCTTGGGAGTTTCTGGGATCGACGATTGTGTATACTGCTCGTTGACGTATAAGGTAGGTGGCTTGGTGTTAATTATTCCAACTTTCATGTGTTTTGTGTGTTTTTTTCCACAAGCTCATGTTGGGGTGTTGTGGGGCTGAGGACTTTGCAATATTAAACACCTAGAATTGAATAGGTGATTAAAATATGACATTAAAATGCTGGTTGGGATCGTTGCTTGGATCCTGAACCACCCCAGGGGTGTGTTCCACTGTTTAGCTGTTTGGCTAGGATACCCGAGGGTATGCCTTTAAAGTAGTAATTATAGATTTTCCTTGAGAGGAATTGAATGTTTACTGCATTTTTTACGTGTTGGGAATGGCCCTGTTACCTGTTTAGCATGAGGGCATTATTGTGATTTGCCTATGGGCACTGCACTATTTAGCTTATGGGAAGTAGTATTTTGGATTGAGGGAAACTTCTTCTATGCCTATGGGCGGCTGACTCTGTGCCTGAGGGTGACACTACCTATGCCTGAGGGAAAAATATGTTATGCCTGAGGGTAGATTCTTCTGTTAGATACTCTTTACCTGAGGGTAGGGGTTTACATGTCTGAGGACATTAGCTGGTTATTTAGAATATTCACTGTGGTGATATTTTAAATTAAATGGATTAAATGAATAATAAAATGGAAATATAACTGGTAGTTAGTTACTTTTGAGTACTGCTTACTTTATTGCATTTTACCACTACACACTGTTTTTGAATGTTTACACACAGTTGGGCACGAGCCTTTGGTGGGTGCCTACTGGGATATGTTTCTCACACCCTTTTTGGGTCATGTTTTTCGGCCCAAACAAATTACATTTATGTAGGTGTGATAGGGGAAAGAGTCCCCATATAGGTACTTGAATATTGCTGAGGAGTAGGAGGGCATGAGACCGAGCCTAGGCTCGCGATGCCGCTGCCAGCTGTTTTGCTTTATTTTGCTGTACTCTGCTTTTTGTTGTACTGTATTGATGTATAACATGTTCTGGCTATTTTCTTAGAACATGAAACATGTAGCATCATTATTTATATACTGTTGGTTATATCCACTGCTATAGTTTATTTCAGTTGTGTATGGTTTACTGCTTCCGCTATCGTTGTATGTTTTATTTTATATTCCGTTGCGCTACACTTTGACAAATGAGGGCATAGTTTATCCACTATTAGACCTGGGCCCTCACTGCTAGTCGGAACCCTCTGGCTTTTGGGGAAATGCGCTTGAGGTCACGTGGAGAACCGGGTTCGGGGCACCCGATGAGTGGCACCCAGAACTTGGACGTTACAAGAAGTGTCGCATGGAGTCTACTTGAGGAGATCAGAGTAGGCAGAAAGTATCTTTGGGCAGCTAGGTAGTATGCTACCAGTGCAGGAGGAGTGGGAATACAAGGACTCAGTGCCAGAGAGACCCGATGGAGTGCCGATCTTGCGGCAAGATGGGCTATCTTTATCATTTTTGTCAGATCTTTTCACCTACAACTGGTGGTAGGGGTTCTTCTATGACCCTATGTTCAGGGGATGCATCAACAGTTTCTCATCAGTCTGGGAACTAGAGTTCTTCCGGCCGTTCGGGCCGAGGTGGAGGTCACGATCATCGTGTTCAGTCACCAGGTTACCAATTCCAATAGAGTGCATCAGCTCAGAATGGTCAGCCAGGGGCGCAGGGCCACGATACATGCCATAATTTTACTGTGGAGCAGACCCATCTGGAGTAGGATCCCAAACCTTCCACCGTTCGAGGTACGATCTTAGTAGCTTCAGTTTTATCTTCAGTACTTTTTTATACTGGTGCTATGTATAGATTTATGTCTGTTCCTATTATGGAGAGCCTTGGGCTCTGCATCTTTTCCCTTGTCGATACTTTCACTCTAGACACACCGTTGGGGACTAGAGTGGTTAGTGTATGTCAGTGTAGAGAGTAACCTCTTAAGGTTGTAGGGTGTCACTTCTTATGGGACCTATATGTCCTAGAAATGATGAGCTATGATTTCATTCTCGAAATGGACTGGTTAGTCCCCTTCCAGGTATTCATCGATTGCTATCACCGTAGGGTGAGTTTTGTATCACCAGAGGGTGGATCCTTTCTTCATAGAGGTGAGTGGGATATCCAGGCGAGTTGAGAAGGACCCGAGCATCATGGGCTAGGAGGAGTTACAACCCCAATTTCTAGTCTTTATCTAGATGACCATGGGACTTCACAGTTGGACTTTCCTCTAGTGGTGGATCGTATCAGGGATGTCTTTCCAGAGGAATTTTCAAGTTTGCCTCTGGAGTGTGAGGTATAATTTTCTATTGAGCTCGTGCCAGGAGAGGCATCGGCGCCCATTCATCCTTATAGGATGGCTACACCTGAGTTGCAGGAACTTAAGAAACAGTTGGAGGAGTTGCAGGAAAAGGGTTTTATCTGACCTATTACTTCTCCTTGGGGTTCACCTATCTTGTTTGTGAAGAAGGTAGACGACACCCTCAGGCTTTGTGTTGATTATCAGAAGCTGAACTAGTTGACGGTAAAGAACCAATATCCCTTGCCGAGGATTGATGATCTCTTTGATCAGCTTTGAGGAGCCCGAGTGTTTTCGAAGATTGACTTGAGATCTGATTATCATAAATTGCGCATTAGACTATCTGATATACCACTTACAGATTTCTTGAGCAGGTATGGTCTATACGAGTATATGGTTATACCGTTCGGTCTCACGAACACGCCTGAAATTTTCATGGAACTGATGAACCGAGTGTTCTATCCATACTTGGATTCCTTCGTGGTTGTTTTCATGGATGATATCTTGGTGTACTATCACACTAAAAATGACCATTCTAGCTATCTTGAGATCATTTTGAGTACACTGAGAGAGCATCAGTTATATGCTAAGCTCTCAAAATGCCACTTTTGGATGGTCCAAATTCACTTCTTGGGTCACATTATCTCAGAGAAAGAAGTATCAGTAGACCCATAGAAAGTAAGGGAAATAGTTTCTTAGGAGCAGACGAAGAACGTCTTTGAGGTACGCAGTTTCCTAGGGATGGTTGGATACTACATATGCTTCATATAGTAATTTTCATGCTTAGCAGCACCACTGAAAGGTCTGACTAAGAATGGTGCGAAGTACTTATGGTCAGGTTCTTATGAGTCAGCCTTCCATAAGCTAAAAGAGAGGTTGAAATCATCACCGATACTAGTCTTTCCAAATCCAGACAAGAGATATACTATTTACTATGATGTTTCAGGTATCGGGCTGGGAGCAGTGCTGTTGTAGGGATATAGAGTCGTTGCGTACGGGTCTCGGAAGTTGAGGCCACATGATAAGAATTACCCGACGCATGATCTAGAGTCAGCAGCTGTTGTTCATGACTTATGTTGTTGGATACATTATATTTTGGGAGAGCATTTTGTGGTTTTCACTAACCAAAAAAGTCTCAAGTACATCTTCACTCAACGTGATATGAATCTGAGATAGTGCAGGTGGGTCGAGTATCTTCAGTCCTTTGAATTTGAGCTTGCCTATAAACCTGGGAAGGGCAACATAGTGGCTGACACGTTGATCAGTAGAACTCAAATATAGGTAGTTTGGGAGGCCAACAGTGAGTGGAAGTTTATGGATCTATTCTCTAAGATGCATTTGGAGGTGAAAAACTAACAGGGGCAGGAATTTCTATCTTCTGTATCTGTTACCTGTACTCTTCTCGATCGAGTATGGATGAGGAAACTATCAGACTCAGAAGGCCTAGTCCTGCAGGAGAGTGTGTTAGGAGAGTACCCTCTTCCTGGATGGACAATAGGTGGGGATGAGATCTTGCGTTACCAGGGATGTGTATGGGTGCCAACAGACATACGCGAGGAGCTAATGCGTGATTTTCATTCCTCAGTTTGGGAAGTTCATCCTAGCATCACCAAGATGTATCGTGATCTACACCACCAATATTAGTGTCCAGGTATGAAGAGAGATGTTTCTGGTTTTTTCATGAGGTGTCCCAATTGTCAATAGGTGAAAGCGGACCATTAGCGACCAGTAGGTCTTCTGCAGTAGTTACCCATTCCGGAGTGGAAGTGGAACGATGTCACGATGGACTTCATGACCGGGCTGCCGAGGTCACCTCGAGGGAATGGTGCTGTTTGGGTTTTCATCGGAAGATTCACGAAGGTTGCTCACTTATTTCCGATCAAGGATACCATCAGTGTTGATGAGATGGGATGGTTGTACATCCGATATGTTGTATGTCTACATGGAGTTCCACACTCCATTGTTTCAGACAGAGATGCACTCTTTACTTCTCGATTCTGGCAGGGGCTTCAGAAGGCTTTGGGAACACAAGTACTTTTGAGTACAGCTTACCATCCCCAGACAGATGGCCAGTCCGAGCGCATGATTCATGTGCTCAAGGATATGGTTTGAGCTTGCATTCTGGACTTTGGAGGTTCTTGGGAGAAGCATATACTTCTTGTGGAGTTCACCTACAATAACAGTTTTCAGGTGACTATTCAGATGGCACCTTATGAGGCTTTGTACGGTAGTCCATCCCGATCACCATTGTGTTAGCTGGAGGTAGGAGAGGCAGCTTTGCTGGGACCTCATCTTGTTCAGGATACCTAAGAGCAGATAGAGTTGATTCATAAGAGGATGGATACAGCATAGTCTCGACAGAAGTCTTATGCTGATCAGTGGAGACGACCTCTGGAGTTTGTGGTCAGGGATCATGTTTTCCTACGTGTTGCACCGAGGTTGGGAAACAAGAGGAATCAGAGACAGGGTAAGCTTTCACCATGGTACGTCGGGCCGTTTGACGTGTTGAAGAGAGTTGGGCCCGTTTCCTATCAGTTGCAGTTACCTCAGAGGTACCGGGATATACACGACGTCTTCCACATTTCTCAGCTCCGACGTTACTTTTCAAACCTATATCATGTCATTCAACATGAGGAGGTTGAGCTCAAAGTAGATGAATCGTTTAAGAAGAATCATATCTAGATTGTCGATATCAGTATGAAGGTTCTCCATTGTCGGTCTATTCTTCTGGTATGGGTGCTATGGAAGCATGGGCGAGTACAGGACGAGGCTTGGGAGAGGGAGGCCGATGTACGATTGAAGTGGCCGGAGCTGTTCGGGGTTTCTTCTTATACGCCTTACTTGGGAAATTTAGGGATGAATTTCTTTAAGGGGGAAGTTTGAAAGACCCCGGATCTTCTTTTCAGGTATGTTTTTCCTTTTTCTGGAGTTTTTGAGAAAAGTGGAGTTTCTGGAAATTTTTGATGTACACGCCATGTACTTTATAAGTACACGCCTTTTACATCGATACCACATGAGGCCATGTGTTGGATGTGTCCGGGCCACACACACGGTCATGTGGGGGGATGTGGAGTCCACTTAAAGAGGAGTACGGAAAATCCTAGTACACGCCGTGTACTAAAAAAGTACATGTAGTGTACTTTATTTTTTTATTAAACATACCGGGCTCACGTCTGACTGCCAGAATCGTCTTCTTCTAGGTCTCGTTCGACCGAGAGAAGTCGTATGGCACCTGAACTTTTCCGAGCCCCCGTCCCTCCATCCGTTCTCTGAATCAACCTCCGTTGATTACATTGGAACCATAGTGGTAGGCTCTCCATTCTTCTAGAGCATCGTTTTCCAATTCCTCCTCTTTTGCATGATATCGTGGGTTGAACGCTTTGTGAGTTTTCATAGATCTAAGAAATTATAAGGAGATTCAAGCCTCATGGTTCAAGTATATCGATATCCTAGCACGAAGGTTGGTGGTTTGTGCCTTTAAGTTCTAAGTATTTGAGGTTTATGTGAAATTTCCACCAATACCCTTGAACGGGGTATTGCGTGTTTACCGTTTTACCCCTGTTGTTTTCCTGCATTTCTTGTATGATTGTGTAGAGGTAATTTGGTTATGTATGTGGATAATTTCCATGCTTGGATGTTTTGACCATGCCTTGTTCTGTTTACAACCTTTTGGTCTTGTTCAGCCTTTGGTCGTTATACCTATTTTCCATGCCTTGTGATCGTAGGATAGAGTGCTATTCCCTAAAATGCTTTTTATGCTGTAGACTAGTTAGCCAAGTAGCTCTGTAGGTTTACTTTGGCCTTATAGCATTATTATGCATCGACTGGCATGGGTCTGTGAGAACCTAGTGCTATAGACTATAAGGGGATAGACCGAGTGAGCTTCCTCAGAGAGTCTTGGACATTATAGACCATAGGGGATAGACCGAGTGAGCTTCCAAAAGAGTCTTGGATATTATAGACTACAAAATGATGGACCAAGTGAGCTTCCTAAAAGTGTCTTGAGATTTATAGACTATACGGGGATAGATCGAGTGAGCTTTCTTAGAGATTCTGTGTTTTGTTTTTTTTTCTTTAAAACATTCCAGGATATAGGAGGAATTGACTGAGTGAGCTTCCTCAGAGAGTCTATGATCATCGTGAGGCTATAAGAGGAATTGAACGAGTGAGCTTCCTTAGAGAGTCTCTAGACCTTGGGGTTATAAGGGGATTTTACTGTGTGATCTTCCTCAGAGAGTCCTTGACTACCTTAGACTATAAGGGGAATTGACTGAACATGCTTCCTCAGAGAGTCTTATAATTTTGTATGACCAAACCAGAGGGGTTAGGATGAGTGTATTTCCTATAGGGTTGTTGGTACTTCTTGGATATGACCAAAGGGGATGGCTGTGAGTACTTACCAGAGGGATTCCTATTTGTGGTTAGCTGTTTTCTTCACTGCTGCTTGTTGATATGTGGATTGGTTACTGTTGTGTATCATCTTGTTTACTGTTCACTGTTTACTGTTTACTGCTTACTATACTATTACCTGCCATATGCTCACGGACTGTTAGGAACATATCTTCGGGTGGTTTCCTACTGGGATTTAGTCTCACACCCTGTTTGGGTCATGCTTTTGGGCCCAAAAAGATTATATTGTTGCATGTATAGATAAGGGAAAGCACCCTTCTACTTTAGGTACTTGATTGTATTAGAGCAGGAGAGCATGGAACCAAGCTGAGGCTTGCGATTCTGAGAAGTTTCTTATCTTTTTTCCTTTTGTACTTTGTTTTAGTATTGTATTCAGCACTGTGACTTGTTTGGATTCTTTCTTAGAAATATGTATCATGCATCATTTCAAATATATGTGTGTGATCCAGTTTTTTATTATTTTAGTCTTCCTCTATTTATTGTTGTTGGATATTTATTGCTTCCACTCTTGTATGTGTTGTTTACTCCTACTGTGTACTCTACGAATGAGGGCATAGTTTCCCCACTAACACACCCAAGGCCCTCGCTGCTAGTCGGCAGCCTCTGGCATTCGGGAAAATGCACTTGAGGCCATGTGACCAACCAGGTACGGGGTGCCTCTGGGTGGCTTCTGGAACCGGGATGTTACAGGATTCCACCCTATAAAACTTGTAAGGATTCATTAAAAACCTATATTAACTCAACCCATAAGACATAATTAAAAATTATTCCATCATATGGATTGACCTAGGGGACAAACTCAAATCATAATGGCCCCAGCTGAACATTCTAATGGCCAAATCCTACCTCAGAAAATGTATATAATATATCTTGTATTTCCATGGTAATCTTGTATCTCACTATGTCACATGAAATGAATGTCCCAAAATACAGGGAATGTTTTAATGGGTTATATGGTGTGTAAATTTATAGTAGATACTCGATGTGTTTGAATCCCTTTCTAATATACATTTGGTTATGCTCTTAAACTTTTGGCCATTCCCATATACATGTTCACGTCTGAGTACCAGGAAATGCCCATGTACTCTAATCATTTCACTATTATGAGAAACATTTGTACCTATGTACACCCAAGGTACATGAAGATATGCCAACTTTTGGTCAGAATTTGATTCCATATGGAACATGGAATGTGATTTTTATCTACGTGTGGAAACCCTATATCCATCAAACGAGACTATACACAATGGGTTAAGGGTACTATATGTTGTGAAGTCAATAATTGTCTAGATGATCTAAACATGACAACCATTCTATTTTTTCTCTCAATTATTATAATTATTTACTAATAATCATATATAAAAGGTCCATCGATCTCTTACTTCATCAATGTTCAGATTTTTTCCATCCAAACTACCCAGGAATACCCTCTGAATGACATGTTCCACACACCATACCATAATAGGTAATCTCTAAATATGATATTGTTCTACCATCGGTCATCCTTTATTTCCATAATGACTCAATCTTGACATCGAATATGAAACCAAACCCCCAATATTGATCCATTATATTGAATAATGGTCATGTAATGATCGATTATGAGGTATTTATCCAACCATAGACTATGAAATATTCCTATGATTAATAAGTAATGAACAAGGTTTGAAAATAAATAATCAAAAAAGTGGAGAAAATTAGAGTGATTGTTTTGGTTAGACCAGATTTATTTCCATTACAATGAATAAAAAAGAGACAATATAAAGGCAATAAAATAAATTTCCCAAAATCCAAGGATGATAAACCTGAACACACAAACATGAACAACCAACAAATCAATATTTTTGTAGATTTGATTCACATTAATCATTGGATAACAAAATGGGGGAATAAACTAGTAGTAAAAACCATACAAAACATTAGGATCAGTTACTAATGATTAATGAATATTTCTTTTCATCATTGTTGAGATCCTTTAATTTTACTTCTAGGAAACGATCCTCAGGAATCGATCATAATCCTCATTTTTCTTTTATTCACAAATATCTCATCCAGAGGATATTATCTCAATAAATGGTTTATGTTACTAACACTATGTATTTGTAATACAAATTTTTATATTGAGGATTTTTATTTTATTCATTTAATAAAAATATTAAATAAATATTTTAAATTTGATTAATTATTTTTCTCATAGTCGCACTCTTGAGAAACACCGAACACTACCAACAATAAGGTCTCACATATGGAAAAAAATTAATATTCAATGAAGGTATCATATTTCTAATTAGATAATTACTTGATGATTAATATCATTATTTCTATAAATTTTTTTAAACATGATAAAATATAATTAATATTTTTATTAAATCATCACTAAGGTTCACTGGGCCAAGAAATCTCCCATCGTCTTAATCCCTTGCTTAGAAAAAATACATTAATATATTACAATGTCATATGAGGATGAAAATGGAAGTTAAATTCTCCCCAATAGATGAAATTTAATCCCAAAATGAAAAACTCCAACCCAAAATAGATGAGGGTACTAAGCTCGTAACTTGTCTACCACTCCTAGTTTAACTCTAACATATTCTTGTTATACCACCAAACAAGCACCATGAGAATCACTTGACAATGGATGGTTTTCTATAGATGATCCTCATTCTCTAACATGTACTACATAAAGGTTGATCTATCATTAATGATAATCTAATTTCATTTGATAAAATCCAATGGGTTGTGCAAAGAACTCCTTAGATGTGACACATAGAGGACATGGGGAACCTTGACTAGGTTGGGTTATCTATATATTAAAACCCAAGGGAGTGTATCCCCAATAGGGTTTATTCATGTGATATCAATATAATGGGTAGGTATCAAGATAATAGTTTTCATTTATGCATCTAATTAAGTATTCTCATAGGCTACGTCACACTTCTTCTTAGTTTTGTATATAATGGTATTGTTTCATGTTTGATTAATCCCATGCTTATAGTATTGTCATTGCAGGGATAATTTATTTTATTTTATTATAGTATCTTTCATATTTTCATCATTTTCATGGTTTATGTGAATATAAAACGATTTAATGGAAACCAATAGAATTTATAAAAAAAAATTTCTTAATAGAAATTATTTTATAATCTTTTTTTTAATGGTAGAAGAAATAGTTGTATGGTGATTGAATTTTTATAGATTCACGTTGGTATCAAATGTGGTGTTTCAATCACTCCATGCAAATTACACTTGGTTTATATAGATCTAGTTTTGTAAATATCTGGTAAAGTTAAGGGAATCATGTAATTTCAGGACTTATATTAGACGCAACTGTCTTCATAGTAGGTTGTGTTGGTGGGAATAGATGGTAACATAGAGAAAAATATTTTATCATGTCATTTATTAATTCTTGGTCTAACCTTTCATATTGATTTTTAAGTCTCATGGGTGGTTAATCTCTTTTTTCAATATAACCTATTTATGTATATCTATATAGTTTCATAGGACATTTGTTTTGGTATATGTTTTTATCTTCCATACAGTGGGTTATCATGGGTATTGTTCCATATCATCCCGGGCTAGTTTGTTACAAAATTATATCAATGAAAATACCCATTATTATATATGATCAATCTACATGGGGATAGTTCATGGTCTATGGTATACATAATTTAAAATCATAAAAATTCTAGTAGTAAGTGTGGATGGGTGTCTTGTAGCTCACATCCATGTCTGAACTTGAGTTATCATGGGTGGTTTTGGGTTTTTTAGTTGAAAAATCTCATTTATGGAGCCTATGTATCTAATTAATTGAATATATGATTTCATTAATTTATTATTGTTTAAATTATTTCATATGAATTAATGAACTCACCTCTAAATTCCAAGACTTGTTATTAATATAATTATTTATCATCTTTATGGTTTCAGAGAATGAATCAAAAGAAGATCTTTATGTTCATTATAGTGAGCTAAAAGACATGTTCCATAGGTGAATCATCCTTATGACCCTTCATTAGTGGAAGATGTTATCCATGAAATTAATAATATGTGTTTGGTGGGTGTTGGAAACCAGAAATACATAGTGGATAATGAAACATAATTTACCCAGAATAATACACTCATCATATTTGGTAATAAGGGAACGTAGAAATGTGTATTGTTTCTGAAGAGGCTTGATGGGATATTTTATTTCCATATAACATTAGAGGACTATAAAGTGGTGTTTTACAACTATATGCCCGATGAACAAAAAAATTGCTAGAATCCACAATGTAATCTTTGTTAAATAAGGATTTCACTTGGGATTCATTCAATACCACCATTAACATATATTTAAATCCCTTAAAATTGTTGGTGGTGAAGACCTGGTAATATCTATCATTAATGAAAGGGGATTGTTCATTTAGGGATTATTCCAATTGATTCATCATGTCAGTCCATATATCACAATATATTATTTATAATGATTAATTTAAACCATGCAGGTTTTAGATGGGTTTGAGGGATGATATTTGATCAAATCAAATTATCATATAAATTATGACAATTTCTGATTTGGTTTATAAAATAGTTATGGATTAGGTATTAATAGCATGAAAAATGGGTTTAGGTGGATATTTATTTGTTAGAGGAGGTATAAATGGTGTGTTATATGGATATAAAAGGAAGCATATGGGTGATTGGTTTATATAGATACCACTTTATAGGGATTATGTGGGACAACATCAAGTAGTTTTTTATCAATGTGGGTGGCCTGATCATACTGAGATTTACTATATAGAATTTCCCAAGAAAGTTAAATACTCTTTTTAATCCAGTTATATTTAGAGTTTTAGAGATGAATTATTTGAGGTAATAGAGATGGATTCACTATCACCATGGGATATCAAGATCATGCTAATATGGTAAAAAAATAATTTATATTATTTTCATTATTTTTGGAATTCATAGGTAGTGATGAAAAAATAGGGAGTTATTGAGACCAAAAATCCCTATAGAGTGTATTATAGAACCTTGGAATCTGAAGTAGTGTTTGTTATTGTGATATGCATAATGTCCATTTCAACAGTGATGGTATTATATTTTTTATACAGGTTCAAAAAATTATTTTATGTAATCAATTTTAATTTTTTTTAATGATGGATTGTTATTAGAATAATATTTGATTTATCAATTCCATTTTGAAAATGAAAATAACATGGTTTTAAATTTCATTAATTTCTGGTGATGATTTTTGACATTAGAGTTATGTTTGACATCATAGTTCTTGATCTTGATATTTTTGATCTTACCATTGGAAGGGATTGGATGACTAGTCTTATAGCCCATATTAACTATTAACATTATCATTTTCAATTTCTATCTCCCGATGGGTTCCTCTTGTCATTCAAGATGAGTAAGAATTTACAATGAGTACAGAAAGTAATGTTGTTTCATATTATACAATGATTTCATTATAGTATTTAGAATTTATTCTTGATGATATTGATCAATGTTTGAGTAGTCCACTTCCTATAATGATGTTTTACTACCCCCAATGTATTTGATCTTGAATTTTAATGGATATGACAATAGATGGAGGTCAACTTCAATATTGAAATTCACTCTTGGGAAATTCCATTTCTATACCATATTATCATATGGAACCCAATGATTTAGAATACAGAAATTTTTATCTTTCAAATCATTAGCTAATGGATTTATTCATCCTAGTTTGTTATATTGGTATTAAAAAATTCACTTTGTAAATAAATAATATAGAAAACTCAATATTTTCATTAATTATAGAAACCCCCACTTGTTAACTATTATGAACAAAGAATGATTTTATAGGACTGATGATATATATAATAATCTATGAGGATCCAAAGGGTTTATAATGATTTACCTATGATTAGGGTACCACTATTTGAGTTTCTAGGAAGAGAATATACCAAATATAGAATTTAGGAGTTGGTATGGAAATTTTATGTCTATAATTAATCCATTTAGTATCTCTTTTTATCATATGATACACATAGAATTTATTATCTAGATATTACATTAGATAATGTGTAACGTCCTGACCTAGCTCACCTATAAGATGATGGCTGGACTGGTGAGTTAAATGACCTCTAGCGCATCTCACCAAACACCAGAGGCTGCCAACTAATAGCAATGGCCTTTTTAACATGTCTGTGTGGGAGACTATTCCCTCATAGGTAATATCTAATAAAAATTAGAAGAAAACAACAATTAATAATAAATAGTGGAAGTATATAAATTAATATGATTCACTAGAAGAAATATGGATAATCCAACTGAATAATAATCAAGTGCGGAAGCTCACAAAACAATGTCTTTCCATGATGTCTATCTAAACTAAAAGCACAAAAAACAGAAACTCAAGCATTTTATCAACTGAAATGAAAAGACACAAAGTGTGAAAATAGAATCAGAAGTAAGGCTTGGTCCTCTTCCCCTAGTCTCCATCCTAAGCAGCAATAACCAATCAAGTATCAGAAGAAGCACACTTCCCTTTGTCAATACCTGCAACATATAATCTACTCGGGTGTCAATGACGCCCGAGCAATGTGTGAGATAAAATACTAGTAGTTCGGCACCTGTGGTGTCTAAACCATTCCATTTCATGCAATAATAAAATTTACGATTCCATTATATTACAATTGTAGATAATTTATTAAGTGAAATGAAAAAAAAACTCAGCCTGGGTTCCAAACAGCACACGTCCCTAATCACCTACTTTGACCTATGCCAGATGTCATAAAGGAGTACCAGTAAACAGAATACACATATGCATATATATAAATCTTGGAAGAGTAAGGTAAAACAAGAAAGGGGCATACCCTAAGATTATGCTTTAACTTTGGGTCTATGTCATGTGTTAACTAGGTGTGATTCAACATACCAGGAAACATCTCAAATATCAAGATACTAAAAACGACATTAATATAATCCTTCAGTGCATGATTGTTAAGGTTCATGTTGAGATTTGGAGTCTGAGCCCGTCTTGAAGGTATCGCTACGGAACATCCTTCAATTATCCAATAACAACAAGCCCGTCCAAGGTAATCTTTCGAAAGACCCTATATCTCTTGAGCCATGGATTTACCCTGAGTCTGTCTCGATTTCACAACAAGGGGTTGAGTATTATTTGAGGTTGGCTTAGCCACATTGCCTATGGATCTGTCTCGATGGGCCTTTTTGGAACCGGTGTCACTCATAAATATTAGAAATCCCAGGGAAGTCTCTGTTCGGAAAATCCAACGACACCGCCCCCCGATGCGTAGTGGTAACCGTCTAGAACATAGTGTCTAACCGTGAACCTTAATATGGGACCCACCTTCTTTACCCTCCATAAATATAATTAATGTTTTCAAAGTGGCAGATGTGACAAAATAAGAATATGAAATTACACATTGAAAACTAAATTGATACACCCATGCATCACAAGTTAGAAATTAAATACTACAGCATAAAAAAATTAACAAGGAAAGATACTACATCAACATAAGTATAAAAAATCACATTTAAATAAATAATTAATTTATCACAACCAACTACCCTGAAACCAACAATTCACAGTTCATAATTAATCTAAATTATCTATTTAAATTCAACACAAAAAAATAGGCTACAAAACAGATGTAGTTAATTAATTAATTTCCTGAGCATGCACATTTAAATAAATAAATAATTCAGCACAAACAACTACCAATGATCTATTAATTCATGGTTTATAATTATTGTAAAATAATTATTTAAATTAAACACAATGAAAATAGGATGCGTAACACATGCAGTTAAATGAATTAAATACCCTGGATAACTGAATTTATATCGACCATGTAGGCACACCCTATGGGGTGTCCGACCACATTTCAACAAATTAAAAATAATAATTAATGATAAAAAGGTCTACAAAACTAGGAAAAAAATAAATTAAATAATTTGGGTGATTTTACCCAAATCCAGTAGGCACCGACTAACCACACAACTGTAACGCCCCGACCCCAGCTACCCAGAGTCAGTGCATTACATTCTAACATTGGAATGATCACAAAAGATCAAGTCTCGAAAGACCGATTAGTTTAGTAGCCTTGGAAACACTAGATAAATTCATAAATGTTTCATTACATCATAAAGTGAAAAACTACAATAACAAAGTCTCCATAGACCACACTCATATCCTCTTCTGACAATCCTTGCAGGTCACTCATAAAATACTTCTTCACATCCTGGAAAATATTAAAACATTGGAAGGGGTGAGCTCAGATGCTCAGTAAGGATAACAATATTGCAGAAGCTTTCGTAAATAAACATTAACATTTAAGGCAATGTATAACTAAAACAAAATCCTTTTTAAACTTGAACTTCAGCATAATATGGAAAAAATAAAATTAAATAACGCCATTTACTTACTCACATGGATATTCTACTAGTCGAATAATCACATGCAATATCAATAACCACTTTCATAATGATGGAATGCATAATGCCAGACTATCATAACCACGTAGCCAAGGCCTCGTGCCAAGACCACAGAATAAGATTTTGTCAAGGCCTCGTTCCAAGACACTAGTTTGTCTCATGAGACCTACCGATGCATCGAGGAGCAATAGCGGGCTCCACCCGTCACTTATTAAGTCTAATGCATTCCTCATATGAACAGGTTTAAACATATCATAAACCATAACATAATTGTATCACATAAAACATGCATAAAGGAAATATAAGATTTGCACACTTCAATCACAAGATATCAATACAACACATTGATATAACAAAAAATTTATCAAAACCATTTTCAATACCAAAATAAAGGAAAATTAATACTTTGTATTTATTTTTCATTTAAAAAAAAGTTATAGCTTATAGAGGAAGCCGAAACTCAAATAATAGTCACGGCGGCGGAGAAGTCGTTGTCGCCGCATACATAATAAAAATCATTCCTTTTGTCATTTAGTAAAAACACATCGTATAAAAAGATTCCTTTTGAATAAAAGTAAAAGTCAAAGGGGTTTATACACCATATAAAATAAAGTTGTGTATAAAACAAAATATGCCTCAATGAAAGGAAATTGAGATGAAGACCCTTACAAAGATCATTTTTTTTAAATAAAGTAGATCTATTATGTGTATTCACTAAAAGTACACATAAATAAAGTATAAATACAATATGGGACATAATAATATCATGACATAATTTGAAAGTAGGAGATTAACCCAAAGAAAGGAAATTGCGTTAAGAAATTCCCTTACCTCGTGTCCGAATTCACTCGACCGTTCTTTGATCTCCTGAATAATAAACTAGAGTTAATCTCTACCTTCTTAAGAACCTTTTTCAAGTTCATTATTTCTTTTTATATCACTTATTACCATGTTATGAATATTATGTAATTATTTATGTTAATAACAGTCATTTTGTCGATCTTTGGTACTTGAGTCAAAAATTTACTTCTTATAATTACAAGTTGTTCATGTGGTGAAATATCCATTATATACAGAATTATATTCATTATGTAGATATCATATATAACATATATATCTAGTATATACATTCATTTATAATATTACATAACATTTAGAGGTAAGAAATGAAATGCACCGTTCATGGAGACGGTAAGTCGTACGTACGCATGAACACTACTTTCATTTCTATTTCATATTTAAAGGAATAAAGTCATAATTATATAAAGGTATAATATAAATCCAGTATAATTTATAATACCATTTACTCCATCCTTTATACATCCCACATATGGCATTAACGATTCAAATCACTTTGAGGGGGCGGTAGTCCGCACTTCCTAAAATGAAAATATCGCATTTACCCATAATGGAAACCATAAAGGTATGCCATAAATGAAAAATACAGAAGATTAAGTAAAACAAAAACATATTAGATATCATATATAAATATAGTGACATCTTAATGGCCACATTTGAAGGTGTTATATGAGTGTTGAACAATCATCGTTTCGTGAGGCAGAAATTCTCCGTCCACAGAAACAGTATGTTCTTTAACCATTAGATGTAGGTGTGTGTATGTGTAGCTCGAATAATCATTATAAAAACATACTAGTATATTGATGATACTGGTGTTGTTACAAAATAAATGAATAACAAGAGTTTAAGGGGTTGGAGAAGCAAAATAAAACAAAAGAACACAAGAGAAAACACTACCTTTAAAACGGGTAACTCTTTTTGATTTGAGACAAAGGCTTCCTTGGGAAGAATTCTGCCCAAATTGAGGCTTATAGGACTAAGGGAGGGATGTTGAGAGAGTATTTGGGTAGAGGTTGGCTGAGCCAAAAGGGTTGAAGGTGTGAATAAGGTGGTAGAGGTGGGGGCCTTTTATAAGAGGAGAGGAGGGGCACTCTTAGACGGATTGGAATGTTACATTATTATGAAATGATTTATCGGATTATAAAGGTCCCACACTTATATATTTAGAGGATAAGGTGATAAGGGTTCGAAATCGACTCATCTAATAGGTTTTTGACAAGTTTAAGTCTTATATTTTACATTATCTTTTCATTTTATTTAAATCATTAATTAATGAGGTAATCGTTGCATCATCATGGTGTCATAAATAATTTAATTTATTTAGTGTCTAAAAATTATAAAAAAATATCATGATGTAGGAAATCGTTTTATCTTTCTAATTAATATTTATAGTAAAAAATATGACTTGTATAACCCCATTTAAAAATTGTTTTAGTAAAATAACTCTTGTTTGTGACATTTTAATTTTAACATAAAATAAAAAGTTTTTAATGTCATTTTCCTACCAAAGTGGCTCCATGGGGTCCCCAAGTTGACCCATGGATTGTCTTGGTCGGACATTACTCATCCAATAGGGGTAGGACAAGTGTAAAGGTCATTTCATATTTTTATAATACCATTTTTACATTAAATTTCACTAATTACCTTTAATCACGATTAATTAAACTTAAAAGTTACTATTCACCAAAAAATTATTTTAATCCCATTGAACCAAATTTTACTTCCTAATGACAACCATGTATGACGGATTTTTGAAAATCAAATCACAGAAGTGGTAATGTTTCATTTAAACGAAAAATCAGTTTTTTAACTACCACTTAGTGGTTTCACTATTCATCAAAAATTGAAGTTTTTCAAAACAATGCCAAAATTTCACCCTAAGCTATAATTGATATTCTGAATTCAAAAATGATGTCTATTTTACAAAATTCCAAACATATAAGTTTAATTAATGAATTCCCGCTGTCATAGCAAATATCGTGTTTTTAAGAAACAATATATATCAAAAGATTGACAATTGTTTATGTCTAATTTCAAAGTGAAATTAATTATAATGAACACCATTGGATAAAATGGTAAAAATATATTCTAATTATACTTTAAAAACACTCAATAGTATAATTTATCACTATAAATTATTTTGATAAAAAAATTTCTTTTTAAGTATTCTTCACTATTCATAAAAAATTGGAAGTTCTCAGAAAATTACAAAAATTTCAACTTAGGATAACATTGATATTCCGAATACAAAAAAGAAGTCCATTTGGAAAGATAAAATTTATAAAATTTCAAAAATTAGGTATTACTATTCATAACGACTACTTTGATGGGTTGTGGTGTGTGTTAGAACTTGAAGTTGCGTACAACACACACTACTATATTATTCAAAGAGAAGTGTACCATGGAAGCTTGGGGTGTTACATTCTCCCCTCCTTCAATAAATTGTGTCCTCGCAATTTCAAAATGTTCTTCGAAAATAAAAGGTTGAAAATAGAAAATACCTTTGTGGAAAACCCACATCGTAAATAAGGTTAATAAGAATATAACATTAAAAGAAAGAAAGAGAAGTACAAAGGTCACCCGAGATAGCCCATACTAGGATTCTATGAAAATATGGATATGGAGGAGAAACAAACCATTAAGGTCTGATGGAGAGTTGTAGAAAACAGGATTAGGAGAAAGTTAACCATAAGAAAATCACAAACTTGTGATTGGTTAAACGTTCATTGAATCCCCAGTTGGAAAAGTTAACCGACAACGTTTTTGTTTTAAGTAACCTTTCATAAAGTTGAGGAATTTATTTAAGAGATTTACTAAAAATGTAAGGGAATATACATACTTGTCATGCAGACTTTCATTCATTAATAAATTTTTACCACGAACTCATATTTCACTCCAAATGGTAATAGAACTCAAAAATATTCTATTTATCCTAATTGTATAAGGTTCAAAATATTACCACATACCATTTAGATTAGGAAAACTATTTTGTAATAACCAGGGACTTCCTGTAGGCTAGTGGTAGGTAATAAAGGCCTATCACACTATGGTTGTGGGTTCGATTCCTGCAGCTTTGTCCGACGAGACGGGTTATGCCCCACCCTGCAGGTTGTCCTTTTCCTAAAACTATAGTATTATAATATTCCAAAAATAATCTTCAGAATTGTTTTAACCTTAAACAATACTATTGAAAGTTCAACTTAATCCATCCCAACCTTTATAGTTATCCAAAATACCTCTGTCCAGACTTTCTCTAAAAGGTATCTTAATTCCAAAATCAATTTATCAGATTCCCCAAAGAAAGTAATGTTTCTCTTATTGTCACATACTAAAAATATGATTACCTTCATCATATTAAAACCTTAATGAAAAAAAACAAGTACTGCAGTACAGTCGTTATATATATCACATTATCCTTATAACCAGAATATAATCTTTGAGACCAAAAGCACTAATACATTAATTATTCCACTTCTACTGTAGTAATTGCATAATATTGTCCTTGATCCCTTGGACTTTTATGAGGTAAGTTTCCCTGACGCTTAGGACATTCATTTGCATAATGCCCCATTTCCCTACAATTGTAGCATTCAACATTGATAGCCTCTTTATTTCCCTTACAATCACGAGCCTGGTGACCTTTTTCTCCACATTTGTAACAAACTCTCATTCCCTTTAGGCAAGTACCAGGGTGATTCTTACCACAATTATCGCATAATGGAAAATCCTTCTTTCCCTTTTTCCTTTTATCTGTCTCTTGTTCCACCGTTCTCTTCTTCTCTTGCTTTACATTGTTGTCATAAGACTTAGAGAATTCCTTTTCTGTCTTGATAGCACATGAGACAATATCTTCGTACGATGAGAAGGATTGTGATACTAAAGCTCAAAAGAGAAATGGTTTTAACCCATCAAATAAACGATCAATCTTACTTCTTGGGTTACGTATATAATATGCAGCATACCTCGCTAACCTTGTAAAGTTAGCCTCATACTTTGTGACATTCTCATCCTCCTTTTATCTTAGACTCAGAAATTGCCTTTCCATATCTGCTCGATGGTCATGTGGAAAGTATTTTTCTAAGAAAAGATCTTTGAACTCTCTCCATTCCATATTTGATACTTCATCATCTTCCTTTGTGTTTTGAATCAGCGACAACCATTGATCGACATCTCCAGTGAGGCGGTAGACTTCCATGACAACCATCTCCCTTTCACTACTCCCCAAGGAATGGAATATTTTCTCTAAGGAGTTTATCCATTGCTCAGCTACTAATGGATTTGTACCCCCATTAAATGTTAGTGGTTGTTGCCACATGAAGCGGTCTAACATTGATCCTCCACGTTGCGGATCAGGGTTCTCCATACGAGTAAGGTTATTATTCATAACCTGAGTGAGTTGTCCTAGTATGGTGATAATTTGATCAGCACCAGTTGTATCTCCAGATCCACAATAATTATCTTGAGTAGGAGGTCAATCCCTACACAGAGTGCGTGCATTGATATGGTTTCCATTCCTTCCACTAGGCACCATTTATAAACAACGACATAAACCAGATTAGTTTATGATTCAAAATACATAATTCCATACTTGTAAAATACATAACATAAATTGAACTATTTATGGATATAATCCATAAAAATGTTTTCTTTGAGGAATTATATACCCATAACCCTTCATAGTGGTTTGTAAAGAAAATGAGAATTATCCTAAACATATCCCCCAGGAGTGTCGTAACCAAGAGTGCAGCAAGGCCCATTGTCGTGCACCAGTTCCAGTTCGAGTCTAGCTCAAAGCGGTGTTTTCAGGGTTTAACCCTAGGTACATCTGTGCCAGATCCACCTCTACATGCTCGTATCCAGACAGGGATGTATTGCTCGGAAAACTCACAACATCTCTATAATACCAAAATTCTAGGAAGTTCTTCTTTACTAATCCTCAAAGTCTATCTTTGGGCTATGTGCTCTAATCAGAGTTTATCTAAATCTAGCTTCCAAGGTTAGTACTAAACTGCCTCTGATACCAACTGTAATGCCCCGACCCCAGCTACCCAGAGTCGGTGCATTACTTCGTAACATTGTCATGATCACAAAAGATCAAGTCTCGAAAGACCGATTAGTTTAGTAGCCTTGGAAACACTAGATACATTCAAAAATGTTACATTACATCATAAAGTGAAAAACTACAATAACAAAGTCTCCATAGACCACACTCATATCCTCTTCTGACAATCCCTGCAGGTCATTCATAAAATACTTGTTCACATCCAGGAAAATATTAAAACATTGGAAGGGGTGAGCTCAGATGCTCAATAAGGATAACAATATTGCGGAAGCTTTTGTAAATAAACATTAACATTTAAGGCAATGTATAACTAAAACAAAAGCCTTTTTTAAACTTGAACTTCAGCATAATATGGCAAAAATAAAATTAAATAATGCCATTTACTTACTCACATGGATATTCTACTAGTCGAATAATCACATGCAATATCAATAACCACTTTCATAATGATAGAATTCATAATGCCAAACTGTCATAACCACGTAGCCAAGGCCTCGTGCCAAGACCACAAATAAGATTTTGTCAAGGCCTCGTCCCAAGACACTAGTTTGTCTCATGATACCTACTGATGCATCGAGGAGCTATAGCGTGCTCCACCCATCACTTATTAAGTCCAATGCATTCCTCATATGAACATGTTTAAACATATCATAAACAATAACATAATTGTATCACATAAAACATGCATAAAGGAAATATAAGATTTCCACACTTCAATCACAAGATATCAATACAGCACATTAATATAACAAAAACTTTATCAAAACCATTTTCAAGGCCAAAATAAAGGAAAATTAATACATTGTATTTATTTTTCATTTAAAAAAAGTTATGGCATATAGAGAAAGCCGAAACTCAAATAATAGTCACGGCGGCGGAGAAGTCGTTGTTGCCGTATACGTAAGAAAAAAAACATTCCTTTTGTCGTTTAGTAAAAATTCTTCGTATAAAAAGATTCCTTTTGAATAAAAGTAAAAGTGAAAGGGGTTTATACACCATATAAAAGAAAGTTGTGTATAAAACAAAATATGCCTCAATGAAAGGAAATTGTGACGAAGACCCTTACAGAGATCATTTTTTTTAAATAAAGTAGATCTATTATGTGTATTCACTAAAAGTACACATAAATAAAGTATAAATACAATATAGGACATAATAATATCATGACATAATTTGAAAGTAGGAGATTAATCCAAAGAAGGGAAATTGGGTTTAGAAATTCCATTACCTCGTGTCCAAATTCACTCGACCGTTCTTTGATCTCCTGAATAATAAACTAGAGTTAATATCTACCTTCTTAAAAACATTTTTCAAGTTCATTATTTCTTTTTATATCACTTATTACCATTTCATGAACATTATGTAATTATTTATGTAAATAACAGTCGTTTTGTCGATCTTTGGTACTTGAGTTAAAAATATACTTCTTATAATTACAAGTTGTTCATGTGGTGAAACATCCATTATATCCAGAATTATATTCATTATGTAGATATCATGTATAAAATATATATCCAGTATATACATTCATTTATAATATTACATAACATTTAGAGGTAAGAAATGAAATGCGCCGTTCATGGAGATGGTAAGCCGTACGTACGCATGAACACTACTTTCATTTCTTTTTCGTATTTAAAGGAATAAAGTTATAATTATATAAAGGTATAATATAATTCTAGTATAATGTATAATACCATTTACTCCATCCTTTATGCATCCCACATATGGCATTAACGATTCAAATCACTTTGAGGGGGTGGTAGTCCGCACTTCCTAAAATGAAAATATCGCATTTACCCATAATGGAAACCATAAAGGTATGCCATAAATGAAAAATACAGAAGCTTAAGTAAAACATAAACATATTATATATAATATATAAATATAGTGACATCTTAATGGCCACCTTTGAAGGTGTTATATGAGTGTTGAACAATCATCGTTTCGTGAGGCAGAAATTCACCGTCCACAGAAACAGTATGTTCTTTAACCATTAGATGTAGGTGTGTGTAAGTGTAGCTCGAATAATCATTATAAAAACATCCTATTATATTTAGGATACTGGATCTGTTACAAAATAAACGAATAAAAAGAGTTTAAGGGGTTGGAGAAGCAAAATAAAACAAAAGATCACAAGAGAAAACACTACCTTTAAAACGGGTAACTCTTTTTGATTTGATCCAAAGGATTACTTGGGAAGAATTATGCCCAAAGTGAGGATTCTAGGAGTAAGGGAGGGAAGTTGAGAGAGTATTTGGGTAGAGGTTTTCCGATCCAAAAGGCTTGAAGATGCGAATAAGGTGGTAGAGGTGGGGGCCTTTTATAAGAGGAGAGGAGGGGCACTCTTGGAAAGATTGAAATGTTACATTATTATGATAATATTTTTCGGATTCTAAAGGTCCCACACTTATATATTTCTAGGATAAGCTAATAAGGTTCTAAATCTACTCATCTAATAGGTTTTTGACAAGTGTAAGTCTTAGATTTTACATTATCTTTTCATTTTATTTAAATCGTTAATTAACGAGGTAATCGCTACATCATCATGGTGTCATAAATAATTTAATTTATTTAATGTATAAAAATTATAAAAAACTATCATGATGTAGGAAATATTTTTATATTTATAATGAATATTTATAGTCAAAAATATGACTTGTATAACCCCATTTAAAAATTGTTTTAGTAAAACAACTCTTGTTTGTGACATTTTAATTTTAACATTAAATAAAAAGTTTTTAATGTCATTTTCCTACCAAAGTGGCTCCATGGGGTCCCCAAGTTGACCCATGGATAGTCTTGGTCGGCCATTACTCATCCAGTAGGGGTAGGACAAGTGTAAAGGTCATTTTATATTTTTATAATACCATTTCACCTTAAATTTCACTAATTAACTTTAATCGCGATTAATTAAACTAAAAAGTTACTATTCAACAAAAAAGTATTTTAATCACATTGAACCAAATTTTACTTCCTAATGAAAACCATGTATGACAGATTTTTGAAAATCAAATCACAGAAGTGGTAATGTTTCATTTAAACGAAAAATCAGTTTTTTAACTACCACTTAGTGGTTTCACTATTCATCAAAAATTGATGTTTTTCAGAACAATGCCAAAATTTCACCCTAAGCTATAATTGATATTCCGAATTCAAAAATGATTTATATTTTACAAAATTCCAAACATATAATTTTCATTAATTAATTTTATAATTAATTCCGGTTGTCATAGAAAATAGCGTGTTTTTAAGAAATAATATATATCAAAAGATTGACAACTGTTTATGTCTAATTTCAAAGTGAAATTAATTATAATGAACACCATTGGATAAAATGTTAAAAATATTTTCTAATTATACTTTAAAAACACTCAATAGTATAATTTATCACTATAAATTATTTTCATAAAAAAGTTGTTTTTAAGTATTCTTCACTATTCATAAAAAATTGGATGTTCTCAGAAAATTAAAAAAATTTCAACTTAGGATAACTCTGATATTCTGAATACAAAAAAAGTCCATTTGGAAAGATAAAATTTATAAAATTTCAAAAAGTAGGTATTACTATTCATAACGACTACTTTGATTGGTTGTGGTGTATGTTAGAACTCGAAGTTGCGTACAACACACACTACTGTATTATTCAAAGAGAAGTGTACCGTGGAAGCTTGGGGTGTTACAACAACGATGTGTTTTTATAAATCACAACGAAAGAAATAGGAAGAGAGTAGACACCCTACTTTATGGTCATATATGATCCTATGATACACAATATTCTTTGAATTAACGTAAAATAGAAGAAGACATATGATTTTAAAAAACCCCAAAATAGGGTATAATCTTTCCACGGCGAACTGTGCAAAGGATAGAGAAGGAGGTCATACAATTCATGGTTCTTGGGATTAGCCCTACCGAGAGGCTCACAACTCACCTAACAGTGATGAAAATGGATGAAGAACAGAGGCATGGAAATCATATGAAAGGAGAAGAAGGTGGCACGCCACCTATGGAGAGGGGGAGGCGAGACATGAGAGGCAGGAGAGGAAGAGGGGAGAGTAAAAAGAAAGAATGAAAAAGGAAAGAAAATAAAAAGAAAAAGGAAAAAGAAAAAGGAGATAAATTAATCAAATAATAAAAATAATGTGGTGGAAGAAATGAAATAAATAATTAAAATGGGTTTACCTCAATTTAATTATTTTTAATTTCTCTCCAACCATATCTATTTTATTATTTATTTTTATCCCTCTTTAAATTACTTTAATTTTCTTTAATATTTTTTAATTATTTTAACCCTAATTTTTCACTATGGCACAATTTAATATTTTACATAAATAATGAACAATAATTTAATTAATTTTAATATCTATCTGGGACCTGCAACCGGGTGCGCAAGTGCACGCCCTGGGTCGCTTAAAAGATTTGGACTAAAAACATAATGGTTCTCACTTTGATTTATGATGAAACGTTACAAGTATTTATGTAGATAATTAATAATAATTTATCTAACACAAAAATAAATAATCACCCATATATATACACGTATTATGTATATATACACACACACACATATGTATATTCGTATATATACACCCGCACATGTATATATCTACTATATATATATATATTTAATCTCATATATATATATATACATCATATACATATATATTAATGTTTTTGTCTCAATATATTAATAATAAAATAAATAAAAATTATTATTATTTAATACAACCCATCAATGACATCATTAATAATTTTAAAAAATAACAACCGTAAAAAAATGATAATTATTATTAAATAAATATTGATTGTGAATTTGTATTTAATTGGAATAATTAATAATATTACATTTATTACATTGCCTAATTATTAATTACTCCGTGATATAATTTATTAATTGTGGAAGTGTATTTTTATTGGTTGTCTTTAAAGAAAATAATAATATTAATAATAAAATTATTATTATTCTAGATTGCCCAACAAAAATATTTATTACCCAAAAAAATTATCTTCTGGTGCGATCTGACAAAACGTCTGATACTCGCAAATGTTCTACCCTCTATAGGGTAAACCCCACATCCTAGAACTATCGATGGTCTCAGATTTCTTATTTTACGTACCGTTTGTGAAAAATTATATATTTATTATGTAAAAAGGATTAATAAATTAATTAAAAATAATGATGGAATTATCATGTGTGAGGATGCCAAACTGTAGAGACCCAAAGTTTGACGTACATGGACATTACATTACTTTTTCGGAATACTTAATATATAACAAAAACAGACACACAAGGACCACAATAGTTTAATGTCTTTGGAAACTCGGAATAAAATCTCCTAATCGTGGTGAAAGATCTTCAACATCTACCAATAAAGATCTTCCCCTTTTTTTCTTAACTAAAACCTTTATTTATATCCTGGGGAAAAGAAAACATAAAAGGGGTGAGCTCAAATGCCCAGTAAGGGTAAACATAGAGAACATAAAATAATCCATAAACATTTGAATGCAAAAACTTGAACATAAAATCTAAACATCAAAATCTTGAGCAAAGACATGAATCTTGGAAGTACGTAAGGTATATATCATAAGGGAACATCAATCATGATAAAATAGCATCGGAATAAAACATGTAATTGTGGCAACCATTAAGCACATGATATGATTTCCATATTAGCCAAGACATTGCTACCAAGACCATCTTAGTGGACAAAGTCCCTTTCTGAATCGAGTTCACTCCTCGTTCCAGTCCTGTATTACTGAACCGGTTTAACTTTCCGTTCCAACCATGTCTATCTCATGAGATATAAATATTTATCCAATGCATTGGAGGGAGATATAGGTCTCACCCATCTCATAATGAAATCATTCTTACTTGTGCCACAAAATAAACATACATCATTCATAATAACCCAATAAATAAAATGGGTTTCATAAACATCATCCCATCATCACATAATCCATATAAAAGAAATGGATATCATTTCATAATAAGAAAAGTGAAACCATGTAAATCATAGAGATATGATACTTGAAACATACACATGTGAAATAATGTCATCATAGATGAAAATGGTTTTGATAAAACACTTGAAATGAATTATTGAGGAAAATATCCTTTTTTTCTTCAAAATAATTTTCTTTTCACAAAATGTCATGAAATTTTAGAAGAAAAGTTTTTTGTTGAAAATAGTCTTGAAATATTTTGAAGGAAGCTTCATGAAAATAAGGCTTTATAAAACTATAAAAATCCGTTCACACCGTATAAGTTAAAAATAACATTCTCCCCGTACTTTTGTCGGAAAAGTCAAAAAAGTACCTCATAACGTAAACAAAAGAAATATTCCTTACATACCATGTAGTAAAAGTCAAAAATGGGTAAAAATTTCTTTAAAAATACATGAAAACACTTTTATAAAACATGGACATGGATGATAGAAATAACCCCAGTAAATACTTACGAATAAATAATCTCAGATAAAAACGAGATTGGAAAGGTTATCCCTTACCTTAGGTCCGATATGCTTCGTATGGATATGAAACTCCTGTATAATGATTTAAATAATTTAATTGACTTATTAAATAATCATATTCATTGTTATGATATCATATATGTTTCACTTATGACTTTATATTACCCGTTCTTTTGTAAATTCCATGTTAAAGTAGCGTTTTGGGTAAAATCATTTCATTTATCGTATGTGTTTCGACTTGTCGTTTATTGATATTATTACTTATATCCAGATTTACATAATTATAGAATGTAAAACATGATTTATATATAATATATATTCATCATATACATATATATTATAGATCGATAAAAGGAATTAAATACATCATTCATGGAGATGGTAGGCCGTACGTACGCATTAACGTTGTTTTCGTTTCCTTATTGAATAGAATGAAACTAAATAGATGACATAAATATATATATACATAAATTTAGTAGAATTATTATTTCATATATTTCATTATTATTCATTATATAAACTTTATGATCATTAATATATGGTTAATCATGGAGAATGAATCTCATCGTGTCGTGGAGACGGTAGTCCGTACATACGCACGAGCGATGATATCATTCCCATAATTATAGAATTGGAGTGGATGGTATAATATATCAGAATCATTATGATGTTATAATAACCATATATAGTTATTATTTACACCATTATACCCATCCATGTAATGTGTTGGTGGAAAAACAGATAACACCACGGTGTGGAGATGGTATTCTGTACGTACGCACGCACGGTGATTTTGTTTTCCGTAGGATGGATAGAAGGTGAAATAGGGTTGTTTAATATTTATAATAACATATAAGTATATGAGGGATACTTATGTTATTACTTAATAATGAAACAACTAAATAATAAGACGTTGAAGAATAAATAAAATTGAAATAATCGGTAACTGATATTACCTCTTCTTTGACACGCCTCTTTGAATCCTCCTCTTAGGGTACTAAAATTGGTCTTTGAAGAATACCATGACCTCTAGGATGTTTCTAGGGAAGTTGATAAGGGAAATGGACAGGGATTTTCCGAGCTTGAAGGATCAAATTGGTGTGAGTAATAGAGGGAGGAGGTGACATTTTATAAGAGAGGAGAGGGGCACCTTTGGAAATCTTAAAAATATTAATTTATAATAAATTTAACCCCACTTAAAAACCTCAAAAAATGACTCATATTAGAATATTATATGATATAGGGTCGTAATCTCATCAAACAATAAAATTTAGACATGTTAGTAATTTATTTTAAAAATTATCAACTTGATTTATCCTTATTTAATCAATTTTATTTTATTTGTGGTAATAACATTATAAATTTTAAATTATAACAAATAATTACTTATTTATTGTGAAGTGTCCATAATTGGATACTTTATGACATATTATACCATATAAATTTAAATTTATAATTTTTAAATATTTTTGTGATTTTTAAACAATTTTATAATATGTTATTTTTATAAAATAACAATAGTGTCAATTTTGACACTATTCATTTATTTGAATTTAAATAAAATATATACAGAAGATATGTAACGACCCAAAATTTTTTAAATAAATTTTGTTTCCTAATTTTATGTGTTATTGTTATACTCAACAAAAATGTTTCATTTGGTAACATGAGTATAATTAAAATGAGACTATTGGGTTTTGACTGTTATTTGACCATTGGTCAATATGACCGCTGGAAACTAAACGTTTTGACTATTGTCTCTAAATACAAGCAATCTTGGTTAATTAATATAGAAAGAAGATTTGATGGCCTCACCCAGTAGTCTTGGACCGATCAAAGCCCATCTAACAGAACTTGGGAAGGAGGTAGCACCACTGGGCTTTGCTCTGGACCAAACCCAAGCTGAACTTCATCGTATAAAGCTAGAACGGGATCACCTTCACGAGAAGTTCAAACTGATAGAAATTACTACTCGTGCGATGTTGGCCGAGCCTCCCTCAGATTCTCTCACCTTAGCACACCTTACACTTAGGTCCTATGCTGGTGTGATAAGGGGCTATGTAAGGAGACCGTAACTATCTTGTGTAATCCATTGTTTTAAATAAAATTTCGATTTCTTTTATGAATTTTCAAATGACCGGATAAATATTGTATGCAAATTTTTGATGAATTTTAGAAAAAGGATATTTTAAATATGTTTATGTAAACCCTAAATAATTAAAAATGTGTAATGATTTTCAAAAAATGGTCTTCTGCAATTATGTTCAGTACTAAATTTAGAGTCTAATAAGATCAAATTGATTTTTGATGAATAGTAAATTATGAATAGTGATTTTATGATTAGGATTAATAATGTGTCCAAATGGATTAGTAATCTCACTTAAAGAAAGTATTAAAATAAGCTAGGCACTTTGATTAAGTAATGTGATTCAATAAAATGGTTAAATAACGGTTTCATAAATTATTATTCAAGTATTAGTTTTTTCGGATGAATAGTGTTTTTTAATTAAAAATTTAATTAAAAATAATTAGAAAATTATTTTTATAAAAATGACTTTATTTTTGAACTCAGAGCATCGATATTATGTTATGGTAATTTTTGGGGATTTTTCTGAAAAAAATGAATTTTCGGTGAATAGTGTATTTATTTAAAAATAAAATTAAAAATATTTAGAAAATTATTTTTATAAAATGGAGTTCATTTTTAAAATCATAGCATTGATATTTGGTTAATGTGAAATTTTGGGATTTTTCTAAGAAAGTTGAATTTTCAGTGAATAGTAAAAATACAGTTTTAGGGTTTCGGTATGTTTAATGACATCATAACTGTGTCATGGTGATGTCATGAGATATTTTAAGGGTTGGCCGGCCAATGGTGATGAATTATTGTTTTGGGGGCCCCATGTGGCCTAACTCCTTGATAAATGCCAAGAGAGAGCACATGGGTTTGAGAAAAGCACATGTAAGGTGTCCCTTGGCCATTAATGCCTTGTCCCCTCACTTTCCCTATAAATACCCACCCTTTCCTCCTTTAGTTTTCACTCCCAACTCTTCCCCAACGAAGTTCTGGTCTCCTTACCTCCCAAGGAGTCCTCCCAAGGTGCCCCCAAGCCCTCAAGGTCCAAACCATTGAGTTTTAAGAGTTACGTTTTAAGGTAAGGGATCCGACCTCTCTCTTTCTTTTCAAGTAATCTCTTTTATGTCATTTCTTTTATACTCCATGTTCTTATGTTGGAGGATGTTCTTTTATACTCATCCTACTGCCTATTTCATGTTCATATGATGAGAGACCCCCTTGCTCTCATCAATTCGTTTTAAGAATGTTTAAGTGGCGCCGTTAGGCTGCCAAATTTTTAAGGGATTCTTTCACCTTCCTCGTTTTCAAGTTCTATTTTCATTCAAGTCTTTCATGTTCCTTTTTATTATGTTGGGGTATGATCTCTATATCTATCATACTGGAATATTATGTTCATATGATGAGAGACCCCATTTGATCGCTTCAATTCAGTATTTTGAAGTTTTAAGTGGCGTCGTTAGGCTGCCGAATTTTTAAGTGGTTCTTCACCCTTCTCGTTTTGAAGTTCTACTTTCATGTCAATTCTTTCAAGTTCCTTTATTTTATGTTGGGGTATGATCTCTATATATATCATACTGGACTTTTATTTTCATATGATGAGAGACCCTGTTTAATCTTGTCAATTCATTTTTGTTGAAGTTTAAGTGGCGCCGTTAGGCTGCCGAATTTTTAAGTGGTTCTTCACCCTTCTTGTTTTGAAGTTCTACTTTCATGTCAATTCTTTCAAGTTCCATTTATTATGATGGGGTATGATATCTATATCTATCATACTGATATTTTATGTTCATATTATGAGAGACCCTATTTGATCTCATCAATTCATTTTTTTGGTTGAAGTTTATGTGACACCGTTAGGCTGTCGGATTTTCATAAGAGAAATCGTATTTTTGTCTTCCTTTCATGCTCTTCATTTCATATGGTATATTTTCAAATTTCATTACCATGTTCTTAAATCCATGATATTCTTTCCCTCTACTATTTTATGGATCATTTATGAGTGGGTGACCCATGTCCCCTCTCTTTTCAATGTTTTCTAAAACCCCGAAACATAGCCGTTATGCTGCAGAATTTTTGGTCTCAAAATGCCTCTCTCTTTTCTCAAAATTATTTTATGTTATAAAGTGAATACTCAAAGCTCTTATTTCTACAAGGGTATTCACATATATATCAAAATGTTCTATTTTAAATTCTGGGATTTACATACATGAGACCCGCTTTCCCTTTCCGTGGGTTTAAAGTGACGTAAGGATCATGTCTTTAAAGCAGTTTTTTTAAACGTTATGATTATGAAATAAAACCCATTTTATGCTATGGGTTATTTATGAAATGTTTTATGATGATATATGTGGCTCACATGATAATAAAGGCAAATTTAAGGGTGCGCCCTGATAGTGCTCCAATGCATTGGGTAATGATGTAAGCACTAGAGATTACAATTTTCACGATACCTTGGTGAATAACATTGGTAATTTTAAAATGACACCTTGGGGATGGACCTTGGTGATATTTTCATGATTGTCTATGTTAAATGATGTAGCCACATCTTCAAGTTATGAAAAAGTTTTATTTTTATTATGATATGCCTCATGATTTCATTTTCATGCCTTAAAGTTCTTTTCATGACTTTATTGATGTATCTCAAGTTCATATGTAAAATGTTTCACTTGTTTCCCTTGTTGGGCCTTATGCTCACCCTTCCTTTTGATGTATGTCCCCAGGTTAAGAGATGCAGTAATGAGCCTAGGGTGAACATGAGTAGAAGCCTTTCAAGTGTTTAAGAAGAATGTTTTTTTTGTTTCATGTTTTATGTTCCTTGTTTCCAAGACACTAAACCTTAAAGATCCTCAGTTCCGTGTAATGGAATGAAAGTTATGTTATAAAAAGACGGGATGCTATAGTTGGTATCAAATGATGGTTTAGTTATTTGTGGAAATTAGGATATGAAAACTCTAGGAAGAACCCTATATAAATGTTTAATATAGGAAATCTTCCTGGTATATTGGTGAGTATTTAGTAAGGGGTTGCCAAGCAAATACATCCCTATCTGGATACGAGCAGGTAGAGGTGGCTCTGGCACAGATGTACATAGGGGTAAAAACCGAAAACACCGCTTTGAGCTAGACTCGAACGAGAACTGGTACACGACAACGGGCCTTGCTGCACTCTTGGTTACGACACTCCCGGGGGATATGCTTTGGTAAATTCATAAGCTTGGTATGAACCATTTTTAAAGGAACAAAGATAAAATAAAATAAAGATTCACATAAGAATATATTATCATGGATAACCTAGATGGGAACCTAGGGGATCACAAGTTAGGGTATACTTTTCTTATACAAGTTATCCTTATATTCTTTAAGTTCCTTTTCATGATTATTGGTTAAGTATTTAAGCCTCTAATTATACATTATCTTCTTAGTTAATGGTGGGAAATGGAATAACGTGTCCCAACAACCAATGTGATAGGAAATGCGACAATTTCCGTATTAATATGACAGAGATGATTAGGGGATTAAAAGGTGATTATTATTTTGGAAGACGTTCACTATTTTGGGGACCCTATATGATCGAGGTAAATAGATTACTATAGTATTTTCATTGAGGAGTAAGTTTGACTTATATTTTGAAGAATTGATGAATTTAAGGTGGACTTATAGTAATTTAGGTTACTTATGGGAATGATTAACCTATCTTGGGTAAAATATGTTTAGGTTAGCTACTTTTGTTATAAAATGTTAGGAGTGGTTGATATTGTCTGGAGATGAACAATGAAGTTGTTTTGGAAGACTATGTTATCAAATCCTTCTTGTATTTGGGTTTCAATCTTAGTTTGGTTTGTTTTGAGGAATTTTAAGGACCGTTATTTATGGAATGGTCTATGATGAACTTTGGGTAGTACCATGGAACTTTGATGATTTAAAAGTAGTTTCCATTCCTATGGAATTCTTTCTTTTTGAAGTGTTATTTTACCTTAACCTTTCTGTTTTTGGGATAATGTTTAAAGATAGAAGAAATAGATAGTTAATCTTTTGTAGATTATGTGATTCTATAGAAGATGATTCTTGTGCTTTTATGAGACCAAGTGTTTTTGAATTCTCATCATTTGGAGAAAAGATTAGTGTTGGTAGGGACTTGTTAAAGGATGAAACTCTACTTGAAGGTAGGTATATTTTCTTATGTTTTTGTTCTATGTAGTAAATGAAATCCTCAAAATTTTGAAAAGAAACATAAAACAAAAATGTTGTTGGTTTACGTTTCCTACTAGGTAATCAAAGAACATTTACACACATCATAAGTTTGGGATTTTCTCAGGGTTAACTTTCTCCTAATCATGTTCTCTATCACTCTCCCTCAGAACTTGCCCCTTTGTTTTCTCCTCCATGTCCATGTTTTCCTACATGGAACCCTAGTGTGGGTTAACTCGGGTGACCTTTGTACTTCCCTTTCTTTATTTTAAAGTAATAGTTTTACTGACTCCTTTTACGATGTGAGACTTTTAATGAAATTTCAAAACCCAATTTTAAAATTGCGAGGCCGCAATTTCTTAAGGGGGGAAGATTGTAACGACCCGAAATTTTTTAAATAAATTTTGTTTTGTAATTTTATGTGTTATTGTTATACTCAACAAAAATGTTTCATTTGGTAACATGAGTATAATTAAAATGATACTGTTGGGTTTTGACTGTTATTTGACCATTGGTCAATATGACCACTGGAAACTAAACGTTTTGACTATTGTATCTAAATACAAGCAATCTTGGTTAATTAATATAGAAAGAAGATTTGATGGCCTCACCCAGTAGTCTTGGACCGATCAAAGCCCATCTAACAGAACTTGGGAAGGAGGTAGCACCACTGGGCTTTTCTCTGGACCAAACCCAAGATGAACTTCATCGTATAAAGCTAGAACGGGATCGCCTTCGCGAGAAGTTCAAACTGATAGAAATTACTACTCATGCGATGTTGGCCGAGCCTCCCTCAGATTCTCTCACCTTAGCACACCTTACACTTAGGTCCTATGCTGGTGTGATAAGGGGATATGTAAGGAGACCGTAACTGTCTTGTGTAATCCTTTGTTTTAAATAAAATTTCGATTTCTTTTATGAATTTTCAAATGACCGGATAAATATAGTATACAAATTTTTGATGAATTTTAGAAAAAGGATATTTTAAATATGTTTATGTAAACCCTAAATAATTAAAAATGTGTAATTATTTTCAAAAAATGGTCTTCTATAATTATTTTCAGTACTAAATTTAGAGTCTAATAAGATCAACTTGATTTTTGATGAATAGTAAATTATGAATAGTGATTTTATGATTAGGATTAATAATGTGTCCAAATGGATTAGTAATCTCACTTAAAGAAAGTATTAAAATAAGCTAGGCACTTTGATTAAGTAATGTGATTCAATAAAATGGTTAAATAACGGTTTCATAAATTATTATTCAAGTATTAATTTTTTCGGATGAATAGTGTTTTTTAGTTAAAAATTTAATTAAAAATAATTAGAAAATTATTTTTATAAAAATGACTTTATTTTTGAACTCAGAGCATCGATATTATGTTATGGTAATTTTTGGGGATTTTTCTGAAAAAAATGAATTTTCGGTGAATAGTGTATTTATTTAAAAATAAAATTAAAAATATTTAGAAAATTATTTTTATAAAATGGAGTTCATTTTTGAAATCATAGCATTGATATTTGGTTAATGTGAAATTTTGGGATTTTTCTCAGAAAGTTGAATTTTCAGTGAATAGTAAAAATACAGTTTTAGGGTTTCAGTATGTTTAATGACATCATAACTGTGTCATGGTGATGTCATGAGATCTTTTAAGGGTTGGCCGGCCAAGCGTGATGAATTATTGTTTTGGGGGCCCCATGTGGCCTAACTTCTTGATAAATGCCAAGAGAGAGCACATGGGTTTGAGAAAAGCACATGTAAGGTGTCCCTTGGCCATTAATGCCTTGTCCCCTCACTTTCCCTATAAATACCCACCCTTTCCTCCTTTAGTTTTCACTACCAACTCTTCCCCAACGAAGTTATGGTCTCCTTACCTCCCAAGGAGTCCTCCCAAGGTGCCCCCAAGCCCTCAAGGTCCAAACCATTGAATTTTAAGAGTTACGTTTTAAGGTAAGGGATCCGACCTCTCTCTTTCTTTTCAAGTAATCTCTTTTATGTCATTTCTTTTATAATCCATGTTCTTATGTTGGAGGATGTTCTTTTATAGTCATCCTACTGCCTATTCCATGTTCATATGATGAGAGACCCCCCATTGCTCTCATCAATTCGTTTTAAGAATGTTTAAGTGGCGCTGTTAGGCTGCCAAATTTTTAAGGGATTCTTTCACCTTCCTCATTTTCAAGTTCTATTTTCATTCAAGTCTTTGATGTTCCTTTTTATTATGTTGTGGTATGATCTCTATATCTATCATACTGGAATCTTATGTTCATATGATGAGAGACCCCATTTGATCGCTTCAATTCAGTATTTTGAAGTTTTAAGTGGCGCCGTTAGGCTGCCGAATTTTTAAGTGGTTCTTCACCCTTCTCGTTTTGAAGTTCTACTTTCATGTCAATTCTTTCAAGTTCCTTTATTTTATGT
The DNA here is from genome assembly GCA_963277665.1 of Viscum album. NCBI lineage: Eukaryota > Viridiplantae > Streptophyta > Magnoliopsida > Santalales > Viscaceae > Viscum > Viscum album. Next base: position 329,075,484 of record OY728143.1, read on the forward strand.
TGGGGTATGATCTATATATATATCATACTGGACTTTTATGTTCATATGAAGAGAGACCCTGTTTAATCTTGTCAATTCATTTTTGTTGAAGTTTAAGTGGCGCCGTTAGGCTGCCGAATTTTTAACTGGTTCTTCACCCTTCTTGTTTTGAAGTTCTACTTTCATGTCAATTCTTTCAAGTTCCATTTATTATGATGGGGTATGATATCTATATCTATCATACTGATCTTTTATGTTCATATTATGATAGACCCTATTTGATCTCATCAATTCATTTTTTTGGTTGAAGTTTATGTGACACCGTTAGGCTGTCGGATTTTCATAAGAGAAATCATATTTTTGTCTTCCTTTCATGCTCTTCATTTCATATGGTATTTTTTCAAATTTCATTACCATGTTCTTAAATCCATGATATTATTTCCCTCTAATGTTTTATGGATCATTTATTAGTGGGTGACCCATGTCCCCTCTCTTTTCAATGTTTTCTAAAACCCCGAAACATAGCTGTTATGCTGCAGAATTTTTGGTCTCAAAATGCCTCTCTCTTTTCTCAAAATTATTTTATGTTATAAAGTGAATACTCAAAGCTCTTATTTCTACAAGGGTATTCACATATATATCAAAATTTTCTATTTTAAATTCTGGGATTTACATACATGAGACCCGCTTTCCCTTTCCGTGGGTTTAAAGTGACGTAAGGATCATGTCTTTAAAGCAGTTTTTTTAAACGTTATGATTATGAAATGAAACCCATTTTATGCTATGGGTTATTTATGAAATGTTTTATGATGATATATGTGGATCACATGATAATAAAGGCAAATTTAAGGGTGCGCCCTGATAGCGCTCCAATGCATTGGGTAATGATGTAACCACTAGAGATTACACTTTTCACGATACCTTGGTGAATAACCTTGGTAATTTTAAAATGACACCTTGGGGATGGACCTTGGTGATATGTTCATGATTGTCTATGTTAAATGATGTAGCCACATCTTCAATTTATGAAAATGTTTTATTTTTATTATGATATGCCTCATGATTTCATTTTCATGCCTTAAAGTTCTTTTCATGACTTTATTGATGTATCTCAAGTTCATATGTAAAATGTTTCACTTGTTTCCCTTGCTGGGCCTTCTGATCACCCTTCCTTTTGATGTATGTCCCCAGGTTATGAGATGCAGTAATGAGCCTAGGGTGAACATGAGGAGAATCCTTTCAAGTGTTTAAGAAGAATGTTTTTTTTGTTTCATGTTTTATGTTCCTTGTTTCCAAGACACTAAACCTTAAAGATCCTCAGTTCCGTGTAATGGAATGAAAGTTATATTATAAAAAGACGGGATGCTATAAGATATGTTCGAACTAAAAGCTTTAATAGATTCATAAAAGGTCATAGTTTTCTAGAAAAGTTTTTGAGAACATTAAATAGTTCATATAATATTTATTTTATTATTTTTAAAACCATTTATTTGGTTTATCTCTTAATAAAATAATTACTACATCATTTTTGTATAATTATTTAATATACTTATTTTTGCATATAAATTACAAATAAAATCCTATGATGAATATAAATATATTAAATTTCATAATAATACTTTTACTATAATTTATCATCTTAAAATCATAATATTTAAATTGTTATATTTAGTAAATTATGAAGGTGAAAACTTTGGCATCATTTAAAATAAAATAATATAAGTGTCATAATCGCTTCTGTAAGGCTCCAAATGGTCAAATATTCTACAATTGGATGATTATGGTTTAAATTTACATGAAAAATAAATTTTGGTCAGGGTTTTGTGCCTTTTATGGTCACTATTAGTTTAATAAAAACTATGTTCTTGATTTTTCACTAGATAAAATATTTCTGCATCACTATTGTGTCACAATTAATGATACTTATTTAATCCATAAAAATTATAAATAAATTTATATGATGTAGATAATTTCATTAGATTTTTGGAGACTATTCATGTTCGTTGTTTCATGAAGTTTATCACTAAATTAAAATTAATATACTTATAAGATTTAAGAGAGTGACATGTTGTCACTTTCTTTGGTTTTAATAATAATTAAGTTATTTTCATAGACAAAAGTCCATTAAATGATTCTAATCCGACCCTTAGGTGATATGGGTTGAATTTTAGTCATCCAATAGGATTTTTTCAGGTGTTAGGGTAATTTTATATTCTTATATTTACCCTTAATTACCCGATTTACCTTTAACTATGGTAAATAAAATTTACCGTAGTTACTATTCATAATGCCCAAAAACAAAAAGTAGTCTATTAATATAATTTGGACCCACTGATTCAAAATATGGAATCCATTTTTACAAATTAAATATACAGAAGTTGCAGAAATTAAATTAAAATTAATCCTATTGTCAAAAGAAAACGGGTTTTTGTTTAAAACATTACAAAATATTGAATTGATTTAACCTACGAATTCAAGGTAAAATCAATGATAATGACATACATTATATTAAAAGGTAAAAATATATTCTATTTATACTTTAATAAAATTCAATATTATAATTTAACCACATAAATTATTACGATGAAAAAAGTTGTTTTTAATTAAAATAGAGCGTGTTTTTACTATTCATTAAAATATGAAAGTTATCAGAATAACATGAAAATTTTATACAAGGTAAAATTTTATATCCTTATTCCAAAGAATAATTTTATTTTTTAAAATTTAACTTAAAAACATATCAAAAACTATATTTAATGTGGGTGTTCCATCAAAAGGCGGCAAAACTGCATTTTTTGAAAATTAATTATTTTACTCAAAAAATTTATTTTGTTCACATAAAATGTTTTAAAAAAATTATAAGATGAATAATAATGTTATAAAATTCAAAATGTGGTTAATTCTATTCATAACATCTAGTTCGTGATAATATTATATCCATATATCGTTGTTTGGTGAAACTCGTTATTGCGTACAACACACACTATCGAGGAAGGTTGCGATTGCGTGTGATGAAAGCCAAGTCAGGGTTGCGTGTAGTAAAAGACTCCTTTGTTGTTGCGTATAACAAAATCCAACCATATTTAATTTATACATTGAATATATATATATATATATATATATATAGACACTCAATGTTGCGTAGTATAACTTCTATCAAATGAACATGAAATTGTATGTAACACGATCCAAGAATTGTGTTGCGTATACTGCAAGATAATAAAGTGTTGCGTATAGAACAAGATAATCTTGGTGTAGCATAAAACACATGACATCAAATAAATTAAAAAGAATACTTATCATAAAATCTTGGGGTGTTATATTCTACCCCCCTTAAAATGAATTTCTCCATCTAAATACGTCGGGGTTATAAATGGTTTGTTACTTGAGAATTTCTTTCATAGAAACCCACATCGTAAAAAAAGGAATGCTAAAACTTAATTTTAAAAAGTGACGTATGAAACATAACGGTTACCCAAATTAACTCATCACTAGTTTTCCACATAGGAGATCATAGGTGAAAATATAGATATGGAGGAGAAATCTAACCATCATGTTCTGATGGAGAGTTGTAGAGAACATGGCTATGAAATATCCAAAAATCACAAAGCCATAGATTTGTGATGATATAAGGTACCATCTGATTCATCGGATATAAGAGAACTAGGACAACATTTTTCGTTTTCAATATCATTTCCCTAAAGTTGAAAATTTTGAATTAGAAGAAATACTTACTTGATTTTGGTACAATCTCACTGTTGTTCGTGAATTGAACAATTTCCACTTCATCTCTTTACGAAATGATGTTGAATTTGTTATTCGTGAAGTATTAGCAGATCATGTGATAGAATGATGGGTCATTCCATCTATTTCAAACAAAAGGTTAGCAAAAGTTATAAGTCCATCTTATGGTGAGGTTAATCGTATATGGTTCCAAGAATGGACTTATACTTTATTTATCATACCTCTTAATAAAATAAAACTACTTTCCACTAACCAGGGACTTTCTGTAGGAAAGTGGTAGGCGATAAAGGCCTGTCGCACTTCGGTTGTGGGTTCGATTTCCATAGCCTTGTCCAACGCGATGGGTTGTCGCCCATCCTGCAGGTTGTCCTTTTTCTAAAACTACATTACTATATCATCCCATCAATAATATCAAAAAAGGTTCTATCCTTAAACAATACTAACTTATGTCCAACATAATCCATTCCAATATTTAGGCTTATCCATAATATTGCAGTCCATTGTCATATTATAGTGAAAATGATTACCAGAGATTTCATATAATAAGCATGTTAATACCAACGTTGATCCCCATATATCATAAGATATGTCTTGTTGGTCACAATCCAAATGTTCGAAGGCCTTAATCATGTATTCTCTTGAAAAATGAATACCCATCGAATCTTAGTGAAAACATGAGTTCTGTCAAAAGTTATCTCCTTCCACATACCAAAACCCCAAAATTCTATATAATCAAACCATGATATAACTATTTCCTTATACTAGTCATGAGATCATGAATACTGTCAAACATTTTATTTTCTCCTTATCCCTTCATTATGCGGATATCATCTTCTTTCCAAAAATATCTCAATCCCTTTGCATGGTTACCGGTACCATAAAATTATTGAAAACCACAATAGACCAATACATAAATATTTCAATATTCCACGATACTATATAAAACATTATTTTGGAATCCCATTACATAAACACTTAATCATTACACAAATTCATTTTCATACTCAACATCACAAATAGTGATCGCATGAGACTTCCCTTTATCCTTTGCCTTAATAGGTTTCTCACGTTGATCATCATTAACCTGTGGATTAGGGAATTTATTAGCATAATGCCCCATTTCCTTGCACTTGAAGCATTGAAGTGTTGGTGGTGCGCTCTCTGCAATATTTTCTTTATTCACATCATTAGCAACCCTTTTTCCATTACTTCGACACTCAGCTGATCAATGACCTTATTTTCTACACTTAAAACATTTTCTAGTACCTTTTAGGAAATCTCCACCATGATTCTTTCCACACATTGAGCATAAGGAAACATTCATCTTCTTTTCACCATTATTCTGAGATTTCTCCTTGAACCCCATCTTTCGTTTCTTGTCAAAACCATGAGATGGATATGTTACACCAACTTCCAGTTCTACATTGATAGGACAACACACAATTTCTTCATAGCTACTGAAGTCTCTTATAGTTAATGCCCTTTGAAGACTGGGTTTTAAGCCACTGAAAAATCGATCAACTTTACGTTCAGGTTGGATGATAAAGCCAGATGCATACCTTGAAAGTCTTATAAAATTCGCTTCGTATATACCAACAGATTCATCATCCTTCTGCTTAAGCTCAAGAAACTCTTTCTCCATCTTTTTTCGAAGAGTACGAGGGAAGTACTTATTGAAAAATAAGTTCTTGAACTCGTCCCATTCCATGGACTCAATTTCATCTCGGGGCCTTGTATTCTTAATTAGAGTCCACCACTAGTCTGCTTTACCTTCTAAATGGTAAACAGCTATAATGAATTTACCATGTTCCAAACAGTGAAGTATGGAAAATATCTTTTCAATGGTACTGATCCATTGTTCAGCAACAAGTGAATCAGAAGACCCATTGAAAGAAGGTGGACGTTGCCTCATGAAGGACTCAATAGAATATTGTTCCCTCCTCTGCTCATTTGGAAGTCCAGAATGATTCATAGCTTGTGTAAGTATAGAAATAAGATTTTTCACTCCATCTCCAATAATGTGGGTTTGTTCAGGAGGAAAATCATTGCATCGTCCATTACATTGATCAACACGGTTCCTTTGGGTTCCAGCCATCGTCTAAAACCCAAAAAGAGTAGTGTGAGAGGCAAAAATCATGCTAGGAAAACAACATAATAAAGGGGGAGTACCTTCAATATATAACATCTTAGGTTTAATTCTAAGATCATTAGTGAAATTCTATGACTATAACATATACGTATACTTAAACTTAGGGACATCCCTAGACATACCTTAGAAATATCTCTAGGGATATCACTAAAGTTCTCGCATCCTAGTTTCCAAAGGATGACTAAACCTTTCCTCTGATACCAACTGTAGAGAACCAAAGCTTGACGTACATGGACATTACATTACTTTTGCGGAATACTTAATACATAACAAAAACAGACACACAAGGACCATAATATTTTAGTGTCTTTGGAGACTCGGAATAAAATCTCCTAATCGTGGTGAAAGATCTTAAACATCTCCCAATAAAGATATTCCCCTTTTTTCTTACCTAAAACCTTTATTTATATCCTGGGGAAAAGAAAACATAAAAGGGGTGAGCTCAAATGCCCAGTAAGGGTAAACATAGAGAACATAAAATAATCCATAAACATTTGAATGCAAAAACGTGAACATAAAATCTAAACATCAAAATCTTGAGCAAAGACATGAATCTTGGAAGTACATAAGGAATATATCATAAGGGAACATCAATCATGATAAAATAGCATTGGAATAAAAACATGTAATTTTGGCAACCATTAAGCACATGATATGATTTCCATAGTAGCCAAGGCATTTCTGCCAAGACCATCTTAGTGGACAAAGTCCCTTTCTGAATCGAGTTCACTCCTCGTTCCAGTCCTGTATTACTGCACCGGTTTAATTTGTCGTTCCAGCCATGTCTATCTCATGAGATATAAATATTTATCCAATGAATTGGAGGGAGATATAGGTCCCACCCATCTCATAATGAAATCATTCTTACTTGTGCCACAAAATAAACATACATCATTCATAATAACCCAATTAATAAAATGGGTTTCATAAAAATCATCCCATCATAACATAATCCATATAAAAGAAATGGATATAATTTCATAATAAGAAAAGTGAAACCATGTAAATCATAGAGACATGATACATGAAACATACACATGTGAAATAATGTCATCTTAGATGAAAATGGTTTTGATGAAACACTTGAAATTAATTCTTGAGGAAAATATCCTTTTTTTGTCAAAATCATTTTCTTTTCACAAAATGTCATGAAATTTTAGAAGAAAAGGTTTTTTTTGAAAATAGTCATGAAATATTTTTAAGGAATCTTCATGAAAATAAGGCTTTATAAAACTATAAAAATCCGTTCACACTGTATAAGTTAAAAATAACATTCTCCCCGTACTTTTGTCAGAAAAGTAAAAAAAGTACCTCATAACGTAAAAAAAAGAAATATTCCTTACATACCATGTAGTAAAAGTCAAAAATGGGTAAAAATGACATTAAAAGTACATGAAAGCACTTTTATAAAACATGGAAATGGATGATAGAAATAACCCCAGTAAATACTTACGAATAAACAATCTCAGATAAAAATGAGATTGGAAAAGTTATCCCTTACCTTAGGTCCGATATGCTTCGTATGGATCCGAACCTCCTGTATAATGATTTAAATAATGTAATTGACTTATTAAATAATCATATTCGTTGTTATGATATCATATATGTTTCACTTATGACTTTATATTACCCGTTCTTTTGTAAATTCCATGTTAAAGTACTGTTTTGGGTAAATTAATTTCATTTATCGTATGTGTTTCGACTTGTTGTTTATTGATATTATTACTTATATCCTGATTTACATAATTATAGAATGTAAAATATGATTTCTATATAATATATATTCATCATATACATATATATTATAGATCGATAAAAGGAATTAAATACATCGTTCATGGAGACGGTAGGCCGTACGTACGCATCAACATTGTTTTCATTTCCTTATTGAATTGAATGAAACTAAATAGATGACATATATATATATATATAAATCCAGTAGAATTATTATTTCATATATTTCATTATTATTAATTATATAATCTTTATGATCATTCATGTATGGTTAATCATGGAGAATGAATCTCATCGCGTCGTGGAGACGGTAGTCCGTACGTACGCACGAGCGATGATATCATTCCCATAACTATAGAATTGGAGTGGATGGTATAATATATCAGAATCATTATGATGTTATAATAACCATATATAGTTATTATTTACACCATTATACCCATCCATGTAAGGTGTTGGTGGAAAAACAGATAACACCACGGTGTGGAGATGGTATTATGTACGTACGCATGCGCGGTGATTTTGTTTTCCATAGGATGGATAGAAGGTGAAATAGGGTTGTTTCATAATTATAATAAAATATAAGTATATGAGGGATACTGATGTTATTACTTAATAATGAAACAACTAAAGAAGAAGATGTTTAAGAAGAAAGAAAATTGAAATAATCGGTAACAGATATTACCTCTTCTTTGACACGCCTCTTTGAATCCTCCTCTTAGGGTACTAAAATTAGTCTTTGAAGAAGACCAGGACCTCTAGGATGTTTCTAGGGAAGTTGATAAGGGAACTGGGCAGGTTTTGTCTGAGCTTGAAGGCTCAAATTAGTGTGAGTAAGAGAGGGAGGCGGTGACATTTTATAAGGGAGGAGAGGGGCACCTTTGGAAATCATAAAAATATTAATTTATAATAAATTTAACCCCACTTAAAAACCTCCAAAAATGACTCATATTAAAATATTATATGAGATAGGGTCTTAATATCATCAACCAGTAAAATTTAGACATGTTAGGAATTTGTTTTAAAAATTATCAACTTGATTTATCCTTATTTAATCAATTTAATTTTATTTGTGGTAATTATATTATAAATTTTAACTTATAACAAATAATTACTTATTTATTGTGAAGTGTCCATAATTGGATACTTTATAACATATTCTACCATATAAATTTAAATTTATAATTTGTAAATATTTTTGTGATTTTTAAACAATTTTATAATATGTTATTTTTATAAAATAACAATAGTGTCAATTTTGACACTATTCATTTATTTGAATTTAAATAAAATATATACAGAAGATATGTTCAAACTAACAGCTTTAATAGATTCATAAAAGGTCATATTTATATATAAATTTTTTTGAGCACATCAAATAGTTCATATAATATTTATTTTATTATTTTTAAAACCATTTATTTGGTTTATCTCTTAATAAAATAATTACTACATCATTTTTGTATAATTATTTAATATATTTATTTTTGAATATAAATTAAAAATAAAATCCTATGATGAATATAAATCTATTACCTTTCACAATAATACTTTTACTATAATTTATCATCTAAAATAATAATATTTAAATTGTTATATTTATTAAATTATGAAGGTGACAACTTTGGCATCATTTAAAATAAAATAATATAAGTGTCATAATCACTTCTGTAAGGCTCCAAATGGTCAAATATTCTACCATTGGATGATTATGGTTTAAATTTACATGACCAATAAGTTTTGGTCAGGGTTTTGTGCCTTTTATGGTCACTATTTGTTTAATAAAAACTATATTCTTGATTTTTCACTAGATAAAATATTTCTACATCACTATTGTGTCATAATTAATGATAATTATTTAATCCCTAAAAATTATAAATAAATTCATATGATGTAGAAAATTTCATTATATTTATGGAGAATATTCATGTTCGAAGTTTCATGAATTTTATCACTAAATTAAAATTAATATACTTATAAGATTTAAGAGAGTGACATGTTGTCACTTTCTTTGGTTTTAATAATAATTAAGTTATTTTCATAGACAAAAGTCCATTAAATAATTCTAATATGACCCTTAGGTGATATGGGTCGACTTTTAGACATCCAATAGGATTTTTGCAGGTGTTAGGATAATTTTATAATCTTATATTTACCCTTAATTACCCGATTTACCTTTAACTATGGTAAATAAAATTTACCGTAGTTACTATTCATAATGCCAAAAAAATAAAAAGTAGTCTATTAATATAATTTGGACCCATTGATTCCAAATATGGAATCCATTTTTCCAAATTCAATACACATAAGTTGCATAAATTAAATTTAAATTAATCTGGTTGTCGAAAGAAAACGGGTTTTTGTTTAAAACATTACAAAATATTGAATTGATTTAACCTACGAATTCAAGGTAAAATAAATGATAATGAAATACATTATATTAAAAGGTAAAAATATATTATATTTATACTTTAAGACCATTAAATATTATAATTTAACCACATAAATTATTACAATGAAAAAATTTGTTTTTAATTAAAATATAGCGTGTTTTTTCTATTCATTAAAATATGAAAGTTATCAGAATAACATGAAAATTTTATCCAAGGTAAAATTTTATATCCTTATTCCAAATAATAATTCTATTTTGTAAAATATAACTTATAAACATGTCAAAAACTAGATTTAAAGTGGGTGCCCCATCAAAAGGTGGAAAAACTGCATTTTTTGAAAAATATTTATTTAACCCAAAAAATTTATTTTTCACATAAAATGTTTTAGAAAAATTATAAGATGAATAATAATGTTATAAAATTCAAAATGTGGTTAATTATATTCATAACGTCTAGTTCGTGATAATATTATATCCATATATCGTTGTTTAGTGAAACCCGGTATTGTGTACAACACACGCTATCGAGGAAGGTCGCAATTGCGTGTAATGAAAGCCAAGTCAGGGTTGCGTGTAGTAAAAGAATCCTTTGTTGTTGTGTATAACAAAATCCAACCATATTTCATTTATACATTGAATATATATATATATATATATATATAAATACACTCAATGTTGTGTAGAATAAGTTCTATCAAATGAATTTGAAATTGTGTGTAACACGATCCAAGAATTGTGTTGCGTATACTGCAAGCTAATACGGTGCTGCGTATAGCACAAGATAATCTTGGTGTAGCGTAAAACACATGACATCAAATAAATTAAAAAGAATACTTATCATAAAATCGTGGGGTGTTACACAATCATCAGATGCGAATCACTGTTATACCCTACCTTGGGTAAACCTAGCATTTTGGACCTAACGGTGGTCTAATATTTCTCATACAATGCACTGTTTGAGAGTAATTTCAATTTTTTTAAAGGAAACAAACATGCATATGATGAAAATAAATGTAATATTTTTATTCAATCAATGTTGAGAGTCTATGGGTCTTGTAACACCGCGCTGAATCATTTTTTGACTCTGAAAATATTTCATAGAATATTTCAAGGTTCTATGATAGAAATTTACCCATTATTTAACTTATTTCTATTTTAATTTTAATCTAATTAATTTAATAAAATATATTTAAAAGACACATCAAAGTGTCAACTATCAGAAATAAAAAGTTCTGAAGCTCGGTTTTAAAACCAACCTGCCCAGTTAATAAAAAAAATTTAATTTCCTTCACTTTTTCATTTGTTTCAAAAAAAGAATCATTACACAATGTAATATTTTATTTTCATTTTTGTATAGGATAATATGATATATTCCAAGTCATAATAAGAACATAGGGGTAATTTAGAAATCATTCTCTGAATCTTGTGGGAATTTCATCAATAACAAAATATTATTAAATGAGAATTTTTTATTGAAGATGTTATATTTATTGTCTGCGTAATATAAAAGAGAATTATTTTAGTGTTTCCAAAAAATATTCATTCTATGATGTGAATGGAGAAATTCAAAAATTTATATGTGAATCGGGCCTTATTAGGCATAGATAATTATAATATGTTGTTGGATGATTATTTCCCTTGGATTTCATCTCTTATTGATCTTTTGATCCATTATGGGGATAATTTTGAGTGGAATAAAAAATTCTAAATTTCTATTGAGGTTGTAAATGTGAGGATGACTCTGTCCATAGTTTTGAGTTTTCCAAAACTAGGGTTGGTCAATGAAATTTTATATAATTCCATTGGTATGTGATTAGGGTGTGTCTTTATATAGATAATATAAGTGGTGGCCTAAGGACCTCACCAATTATAACCTCATATGAAGAAATATACTATGCATGACCTATGTTTTGCATATTTGATGAGAACTCTCAAACCATGGTGCCATGATCTATTTTTAAATGATTTATGATGTTTTCATATCATAAGATCATAAATCATATTTTTAAATTGATGGACCATAACATGTGATCGAGAAATTTGTTGGGTATCAATAGAAATTCTATTTTTATATTTTATGTAAACCTGGTAAATGGAATTTGGACTCCAATGCATTGATATAGATGTTAGCGAACAATTTCTTGAGGGAATTATCATATTAGTGGTCCATAATTATTTTTTACTAAAAAAATCTTAGAGATGGAAGAAACACATGTAAATGAGTTTTGGAATTCTATGAAGGATGATTCATCATTAGATGATCATATTTATCGTGACCATGTAACATACACATATTTTCATCATTTATTGAAATTCAGAGCTGTGTGGAGCCCTTAGGTGATTGGTCCTGATCAGGACATGGTGTTATGTGTTTTTAGAATAGGTTGGAAATTATCAAATCCTTGGGGGTAAGAATTCAAGTATTGTGTAGACCAATTATGTGGGTCTATACACACTCGAACTATAAAGAGGTACCATAATCTAATACATATGTATTAGTGGCTGAGGATGAGGTGATCATTATAGAATACATGTAATGATGACTTAAATTATATAATATTAATGTATATTACATGATACCTTTTTTATTGTTTCAACATTTACCCATTTTAAATTTGAAGTGGATAAAATATCTATGGACATCATCATTGGGTTAACAGACTCCTTGAAAGAGTGATGCAGTTTGGGTGATCATTGATCAAATATTGAAATAAAGTCATTTCATTCCTATTAAGGGGATGAAAATAGTGAATGATATAATTAACATGAAATCCCATGATATCATAAAGCTTCATGGAGTTCCATCTAGAAATTTTTGGGATAGGGATGCAAGATTTTCATCCAAATTTTTTAAAGGATCTGAAGAGGAAAATGGTACACAATTGAAATTAGGAATTGTTAGTCAACCTCAGAAGGATGGTAGATTGAGTTATCCATTTAGATTCATAGGTATATACATCAGATGTTCATAGTTTAATTTAGTGGTTAATGAAAAATACTTCAACTATGGGTTAATTTTTATTCAATAATAGTTAGTAGACGTCCATTAAAATGGAGCCTTTCAATGTTTGGTATGGGTGTCCTTTTCAATCTTCTTTTCATTAGGACAATTTGTGATATACATATTTATTTGGGTTGAGCTTTATTCAAAAGATACCAGAAAAAGTATAAATGGTCCCTAACATGTTAGCAGCTACTTAGAGTCATTATAAATTCTCAAAAACTATCTTTAAAAGGATAGGGATATAAACATTTCATATTTTAGTTACATTAGACTATAATTCACTTTCATTCACTAGATATGTTTTAGTTTTAGATTTTTATATAATTATTACATAACTATTACATAATATTCCCATATATTACAATGTTTACACATCCTACTTTTATCCATTTTTAAAACAATATAATACTTTTAAAATCAAAAATGTTTTATTTTTATATAAAATCTTTACAAATTTTAAATTGGCTTATTATTTTCATTTACCAATCCATATAAACTATGATTTTCTTAAAACAAGGTCTGATCATAAAAATATAAATGGAAGACATAAAAAAGATAAAATCTGTTAGCCTATTGAAAAAAAAGAAAAACCATGGAATATATTTTCATTAAAGAAAATATTTTTACCTAGAAAGGGTACACTTTTTCATTATAGAAATTACCTTTCATTTAAAAAATAAAAAATTTCCATGAACACTCATTTTCAACCACATATATCCATGATTTTTTCTTCGGACATCATTATAATAGATTTCATACAAATTATAATAACAAAATGGCCATCTTTAAATGTAATTATCCATAAAACATATTCATCACCCATAGTATTAAAGTTCTATAATGGGGATATCCCACCATATCTTTAGTTGTAATAGGGATCAACCCATTATATCATAAGATATAATGTGGTACAAACCATTATATTATAATCTATAATGGGGCTCAACCAATCGTATATGATTTATTAGTCTAAATTATTATCACAAACAATCTACAAGGATCATATCAGGAAGAAAAATTATCATTCTTCCACATTTCCATCACAAATCCTTTGAAAACCCTTTTGATCCCATATGTGAAACACTATTGGATACTGAAGTATGTTTTTTAAAAAAAATTCTAAATAAAACCCAAATAAATGGAAATATGGCGGGTTTTTTTGATAAAAATATGGATTATTATAAATTAATACAATCTTCAAAATATGGTTATGGTAACAAGAGAATTTATTTCACTATATATGTTTAAATAATACATTCATTTGGACTTTTCTAAAGAATGAGAAATTTTCTATTAAAATATTAATTTTGGAAACCTATAAAAAAGGTAAAAGATATATAAAATTTCCTTTATAATTTTTTATGTACATATAAATACATTCATAAAATAATATGAAAAAATTGGATTTGGGAGAAAAATAGTTGAAACGGATCATTAAAAAATGTTTTTTTAAAATGAAGATATCTTTCAAAAAACATAAAAAATAATTATTTACATAAAACATATTAGTGAAAGTTAAATATTGTAAAAAATTAATTTATCACACATTTAATATCATATAATAATTTTCTTCATATATTTTTAAAAATATAAACATGGAATAGAACGATTTAAAAATATGTCATTAAAATGTAGGTTTATGTTAATAAGTCTCTTACCACGAGTCTTGAATTTTACATGTGTTCTTTATCATCATGGATAATAAATTGAAGGTAAATATATATTTTATTATAAAATTTTTCATGTTTATTATAATATTTATTTTATCTCTTACCATGATATATGAAATTTTTAGACATATAAGATCAGATTGAATGTTGTGATGGTATTCGAATTTTATGTAAAAAATGAATCCAGTTGATTGAAAAATATCAAATAGGTCATTATTAGATCCTAAAAAAATAATTATCATTAAATTTTTATTATATGTATAAATAAGTTATTCATTTTTTTCATATAATGAAATATATTTATAAAAAATGAACTGCATTACAGTCATAGAGATTCAAGCTTTTATATACGCATGGTTAATGTTTCAAATTTTCAAAGATCATTATGTAAAGAAGTTATGTTTAATATTAAATTTCCAAAATGATTATTATATAATTAATTAAATATTATTTCTTAAAATATACGTATATATATATTATCAATGTGATGTGGTGATGAAAAATGATTCACATTTCTTTGTGGAGGCGGTCATCCACACGTAGGCACTGATGATGTTATCCATTTTCAGTGAGTAGAAATGTAAGAAATGAAATGATATATTATCTTTTATGAATTATAAATAATCAAATAATTTTATATATATGCATTAAATCCATCATCAATACCATTCATAATAGGTAATGGTATTATAAAAATAGATTTTTTTTGCAAGAGGGTAGTTCGCAATACAAAAAAATGATGGTTTTGTATCCCATTTGATGGAAGAAGACATGAATTTATGTTATTAAATTTAAATAATAACATATATGAATATTTGATATAATTATTTTATTATATAATAATTTTTAAATAATATTTTAATTTTTAGTAAGAATATATGAAACAAAAAATGCCTAGTTAGGAATGATACTTCTCCTTTGGAAAACATCTTTAGGTTTATTCCTAAAAGATTTTTACATTGGAAGTTATACCAAAAAAGGACTATAGGACATGATGATGGATGTATGGAATTTTTTTTAAGTTATTGTCTGAACCAAAAATCCTATAATGTGATATTATGAGAGGATTGTGGGTGACCTCTAGTAAATGGGGGAGAGGACACACATGATATTTTTGAAAATAAAAAGTCATACCCACATTTAAAAAATTTCATAAGGATAAAAACTATCCCCATATAGAGATTTATATGATATAATATATAATTATTTGACACCAATTTATTTTAGTCAATTGTTTCAGTCATTCTAACTATTATCCTTTTAGTTTAATGCCCATGTAACCTCGTTTGATTCTCAACAACTGTAAAATTATTTAATTTCCTTTTCAATTCATTACAACAAAAAAAATAATTTTACATTATAATATAATTTAAATTATTATTATTCCAAATATGAAATCTATTATTCCATATTCAATAAGAAATTTCTTCAAAATTGTAATTATAATTAAAATCACAGACATGGGGAAAGATTGGTTTTTCAAGTACAACATTTTTCATGTATAGTAAAATTTTATATTAACTATATGACTAGTGGTCACCATTGTAAAAATTTTAATTAACCATTATAAATATTTTTTATATATTATATTTAAATAATTATATTTTAGAGGGTTTTTAGTTAATTTAAATGGATAAACATTATTCATTTTAAAAATATTTCTAAAAACAATTTGAACCCAAAAATTAAATTGTGTTAAAATATAGTATAATGATGATTAAAATGTAATTAAATTGTTTAAATATAAATAATACACAATTTTTTACCATGGAAAAAATTAATATTATTTTAAAAATTTTAAATTTCTTAATTTATGTAAAATAAATGATAGTGTACAATAATTAGTATTTTCACTAGTGAGAAGTGCCCTACTAGTTTGTCACTTTTAATGGGTCTAGATGTGGGTGGGAACGTCGCTCACCAATATATATTTTGGCCCCCGTGATTCAAATTTAAATCCATGACAATGTATCCTCCTCTATCATTCAACCTCCTTCCAGTTCTTCATGGAGGGTTTCAATGTTCCAAGTGGTTCACACTCCTCCTTCGACACTATCTGAAATAGTGTGGTTTTTATTGTTTTGATTTACAAGCCATGGTTCTTCCCATCATAAATCATCATATTCTCTTATCATCATTTCCCTTCGAACTCAACCCCTCATTAGGTCTATTTTTAAAGATTCTTTTGTTATTTTGGATGGTGATGGGGATCCTACTCTTAGGGGTTTTCAGTGTGATTTGTGGTTCATGTAGCATGGTTTAGTGTATGTAATGGTGGTGGATTGTAGATTCATGATTTCATATATTTCATTATATGATCTTGATCATCTGATTCACTCATGATGACCCTCCCTCATATTCGGCTATGGTGTTTGGGCCTTCCAGAATTCAGCATGATGTCAGTTGGGTTGGAGCTTTGAGAATCGGGGAAGGGATGGGCATTACTAGTTCTTTTAAGAAGAGTTATGGGATGGATTTATTATAGGGAGGTTTGATTGAATTTATGATGTTCAATTCCCACATATTTTGTATTGTTTTTTTGGTGTTTTGTGGTTAGTGTCTGGTTTCATTCTAGGGGTTGTTTTGGTGTTTTAGGTTTGGTTAGGCTCGTGCATACAATTGTGGAACCCCTTAGGATCCCTACCACCCTCATTTATTTTATTTAATGGATATAAATTAATCAAAAAGTGATATTATGTTATAAAATACAATCAAATGTTTGGATTGGTTGTTGGTATTTTTCACTATTGACTAGAAAATCAAGATTTTCTAAAAAACTACAAAAATAAATCCAATGTTAATTTTAATCTAATTATTCTAGATATTAAATTAATTTTTTCATTTAAAATTCTATAATTTAGTAATTAAAAATTTATTCAAATACCATATTAAAAAATTGTTAAATTAAAATGTTTTATTTTTTATTTAAAAATTACATACTATTATTAAAAAGAATATAAATATCTAATTCATAAATATTATTAAACATTAAAATGATTTATTCTATTATTACAAGAGAGTTTACATTTCTTCCACCCTTTTGGAATTGTGTGCTCTTGATTTTATTCAATTATTAAACACATGGGGATATCTTTCCCATATAACAATTTCATATTACCATATTTCTTATTGAACCATATAGTTATTTATAAGACCTAAACATGATGAAATAACATATTATTAGTCACTAGAACTATATGGTTATGAATGTAAATAGGTAGTTCGTTTTCAAAAAAAAAATTCTTCTAACTAAAATACATGGTGGCTCAGAATATGGGATGAATTTGGAAATTATTTCCTTAACATTGAAACATGAGATATATTTTGTACCAGGGATAAACTCAGAGGCAAGGCTACTCAGTAGGAAATTGATCTAAGTTTATCTAGGATTTTATATGGTCCAATGGACTATAGAATAATCTTTCAATTTTTATCAAAATGCATAACACATTTCCATGGAGATACTTTGAGAAAATACATGATCACATTCCTTGAAAAATGATATTTTCTTCTAGTTATCCACATAACAATTATTCCATTTTTCTATAACCCCATATTTTTCTGAATCAACCAAACCTTTCTAACTATTACCTCGACAAAATTTGTTCCCATTAACTTCTTATCTCTTACTTCATCCCAAAAAGTTGTAATCTGAAACCTATTCCATATAATACCTCAAAATGTGACATCTATATACTAGAATAAAGAACATGTGTTATAAAAATACCCAACCACTAAATTTGATAATGAAAAATTTCTTGTTAATCCATTGATCATGAAAAATGTATATCTTCTAGATTCTGAATCTTTCTCTCAGATCTTCAAACATATTTAAGATGATAAGATGTAATAAAATTATATTCAATACTAAATTATTTCTATATTACTTTCTAAAAATTAAATGGGATATTGAGATTATGATATGATATAATGGAGGCAAGAACTCTATATGACCTAACTATCTTCATGATATATAGTCATTAATATTAATCTAGATACATAATATCTCGAATTAAAATAAAATGTGTATATTTAGTTAATTTATTTAAAATTTTTTTTTTACCATGTATAAAGTTATAATATTTCTAGGAACATTGACAAGGTCATCAATTTAGATGACATAGGGTTCTAAGGCCCAATGAGCCCATATTTTATTTTTGATATATATTAAAAGAATACACATGTTTTTTTCCTGAAAAATAGGAATAAGTCCCAAATAGGGCCTCATATTAGAAATCTAAGGCTGTTGTTTAGTTCATAGTTTATGTTTTACCGAAGGTGCGACAAAACCTTTGAGTGTAATAGATGACTACGATATGCACAATCATGGTTGAATTTTTAAATAAATTATTTAATAAAATTTTAAATACCTCAGGATGTCTGTAGATATAAAGTTATGGGTAGATATCATGGTTTCTTTCTAATCCCAATAAATCTAAAGGACCATTAGAGGGAAGAATTCGTGGTTGATGAAATTAGATCATATCGAGGCCAAGGATCGTTTCACCATCTCTATTCAAGGATCTCACAAATGAAAATTATGGTAATAAATTTCTCAAAAGAGAGTGAACCATATCGATGTAGAGTGTTTTATTTATGTGGATTTATCCTGTTTGATTAATACTATGATGAAAGTGAATCAATCAACTAAAAAATTTACTCACGATTCGGTCATTATATGGGTACATGTCAGATTATCTACGATTTGGGTATATCTATGGTTGATTTTAATATATATCATCATTCATCATTAAAACTAAAACTAATGAAGTCTAAGATTAAAATTGATTGACATATATTTCTTATGGTGGTGTTTGGTGAATTTATTCCCCTTTTATTCTTCCATTCATCAATTTCATTAGTTTATGATGGTGGTTCAATTAATAACTAGTAATCAATGGTTTCACACCCATTTCATAGTTCAATAGATTGATATCATAGATATGGGTTCATATTGGTGATGAGATCAATCTATGATAATGGATTAGGAGACTACAATCACATTTTTTGGATGCAACACCAATGAGGCCTGAAGAAGTGGTATCATGAGTATCATATACATACAAAATTCATCCAGTGATGGAATAATGTCATCAGTCAACACAATACTTGCAATGAATGATATATTAGACAATAGAATCAAAGGGATTGGATGTTTAGATTATGGTGTGTGAAATATACTATGGGGTCTATGAAAAACTATACAACTTGACAAGTACTCCCATGAACACATATGATTTAGTAATATAATTTTTTCACTAGGGTTTTAGAATTGGGATAAACATCAGATGCCATGTTACCCTTTTTTACTAGCTTGGCATGTACAGTGTGGGCACGCCCAATTGGACAGGTTATGTTACATGTCATGTGGCACATGACACATGTCATGTACACTCTTAAAGTTGTATCATCATGTTCAAAAGGTAATTTCAAGGAGATCGTGTGTCTCTACACACCATTTGTGTATTGAAATTCTCCATGTACTCAGACATAGTCATTGACATGGGTTGTGATGCACATTTAGACCAGACAATGAAGGGACACATCATATAATTCTAGAACATGTCGTGTACTTTTTTTAAATATTATGTGGATCCCATTTCCACTTTATCATGGAAAAGATTCAATACGATACATTACATTAATTCATTCATTAGTGGTTTAACATTGAGTCAAGTCAAATGCATAAGATGGTGATCCCCTATTAGAACTTCATTTCCAGATAGAGTTGTTTTGATCCTTTCGTGAGGCATGTAGTGAGACTATCAATAATCATCATTTATCCAAATGTGGGTTTTTTAGTGTTATCATGAACAAGAGTATACGGGAATGGATACCCTATACAATGGGTTAATCTAGATTGGGTTGTTGGTATTTAACAATACCTTGGTTGGGATCTGCATGTTTGAATTGTTCACCTCAAACATACAACATGCACTTATTATGGCTAGACCAATCGAGAATTAGATTTTAGATTAATGTCATCAGTGTTATCTAACTCATGGAGTGTGTTCTCCTAGATTAGTGTCATACAAAAGCATTGAGTAGAAATCCTAGTTTATATTTATATTTGTGAAATTTCATTGAGATTTTAGGTCTACTATGAGAATACCTGGTTGTTCATGTTTTATTGGTTTTTCAAATAACTCAGGGATGAGTTTACTTCTAATATTGATTCTTTATGTTTTTTTTTCATGATTTCCTACTAGTTTTTTATACACATCATTCCATGGGTACTAATAGAATATATCACGTCTTATTCCATTGAAAACTACTTTTCATATTCATTGTAGGACTATAATAAGGTTGATCATAGCTTTGGGCTTGGAGGATCAAGGTGTATACTAGTGTTGCATTTGATAGTATCCCCCACTTTCTAAGTAGGTTGGACCATATTCCCAGTATTCGGTGGTATTGAATGTGGCCCCTTTTTATTCATTCCAATACATTATGCCACACTCTAATTATGGTATTATAGACGTATACATGCCTTTTTATCATTTTAAACATTTTAGAATTGTATTATCGTGGAATCATGTGTGTGAACATATGTACATTAGGATAATTCCACCCATTTGTGTGATATACCATCTTGGTTTTAGTCTATAGTCCCTAGACTTTTAGTGGCGGGCTTAGGGTATTTGCATCTATGGCCCCATTGGGCCAGGTCCTGACAGAATGGTATCATAGGTAAACATAGCCTGATGTTTTATGACACATGTGTTTCGGATCAAATAATGGAGTATATTTTATTTATTTATGTGGTTCAATTTTGTAAAAAGGGAAATATAGATAATGTATTTTCAGTTTGGCTCTCAAGATAGGGTTTCCATTGTTATTATGGTATCCAAAATATCCATTCACCTAGACCCTGATATATTTCATGTCAATTTGGTAAATTTAGACACTGGTTGCATAGAAAAAATTGGTACATGCAACATATTATAATGGTTTAAGGTTTCCATGTCCATTTTTATTTAGCTCCCTAAATATGATAATTTACTATAGTATGTGACAATAATCATCTAGAATCATTTATGATGATAGAAATCTATTATTCTATGATAATTTTTTAATGAATACTAGTTGAGTTATGTGGCCTCAATTTTGGGTCCCACACATGAGGTGTTCCCTCAATGAATTTACAAACTATTTTTATCCCTTATTGAGTGATTCTTATATCCTTATATAGATCATGTATATGTAATCATCCATATGATTCCAAGTCGATGTATCTAATAAGATAGGATGATGGTACATGTGTGATTATCATTTTACACATGTCATAGTTACATTGATTGATCATTTTTTTTCGAAATCTAGACTCCTATGTAGCGGAGGATTGACATGATTCGATGAATTGGGTTTTACGACTTGTGAGGACCCTCAAATGATAATATGGTTGTTATTACAACCTAATTTATCCATGGTAAAGCTATTCCCTCTAGTAGTACTGGTTGGAAACACACCTATGCTATGTTTTCCTCCCATTTTCTATTGTTACAGATCACCCACATTACATGGATGGTCAGATCCCCATTCTCATGTGATATTAGACTAGTATGTGCCTATGGTTTGTATTTCCTGATTGGATGAGACCACATCTTGATACTATCCATGGTTTTGAGACTTCTATAGGGTGATTCATGTAGGTAGAACCCTATATTGGTGTTGTTTGATGATACTTTGTACATGTAAGGAATTGGGAAAATTCCACGACCGAGATTATTTCTTAAGATGTAATCCATAACTATACGAGTGTGACAGTGTCACCCAAAGGGGATGGTGGTGAGGTGTGCTGTGTGGATTCCATTTAATAATGTGTTTGAGGTTTTTTGTGTGTAAAGATGTTGGATAAATACATGGATGTGGTAAACATACATGAATGAAAAATAAGGAGTTCAAAGAAGTAGGAGCTCACACAAGATTTGAGTGTGGTTTGAGGTATGACGTGTGTCTTCACTTCACATGTTGACGCATTCACACAATATTAGGTGCCACATTTCCATAGGTGTATCATCTTTTCATAATATGAAAAAACCAATATAACCTTTTTTTCATTACCCTTGTGGTGGATGCTCCTATAGAGTGGATTGTTGATCACACATTTTTGTTAACAATGTGACCAGAATCGTTTGGAATAAAGTTCCTCACATGAAATCCTTCCATATCAACAGTGGTATCCAATGATGTTTTCCTTTGTATGGGTTAGATTTTACCATCCATGCTCAGAAGATCTCTATTAGTGAGTTTAGTAGTTCTTTTAGTCTATTGGGAAGTATAATTTTCTTATGATAATTTTTTATCCCAATACAGTGTAGGATGAACTCAGTGATAGTATTTTATAAAACCATACTTATTAGTTTCCTAATATTATACTTGGTTTAGTAGATACTATGAGCATTCTGTTGCTTAGATGGTGGATGAGTAATTGTACATGATTCACAAGTATGTGTTTGTTTGACATTCCATGAGTAATAATTCTTTAAGTTAATAATTACAATTGGGATTTCCAAATATTTACTATAGTATATGGTGTGACCCTGGGTAAATGTATTAGCTGATGGTGTAGTTGGAGGAGTTTTTCTAGAAGGGGCTTTATAAGACCCAATCTATTTTCTTAGGAAGCCCTACATTGTTCATCTAGATGTAGAGGAGAGCTTGAGGTTTGATGTGGATTTTCATCAAATGATCTAGATGAGGATCTGGGGGAGTATCGACCCCATTGAATAGATGACATCTTTTCCTAATGGATATATGTGAAGTGGATATTTCTATTTTACGTTAGTATGGGTAATCACCATCTCTAGGTTTGAGAGGAAGATATTCCGGTCAAGCATCACAAGATCCATTATTGTCACTTTGAGTTCTCAGTGATACACTTTCCCATGTTAAACAACTAAGAAGAGTTCAAAGTATTTTTCATTTTTATCTTTAACCATTCTTTTATAGGTTATTATTGTCTAATGTCATGGAACCTATGTTTCCTCACTGTTATATTTAGAGCAGTTGGAACATAAGAGGATGTTCCTAACCATGATCCAAGAGTGCTAGTCATATAGAATCTCTCATAGAGTCTATTCTAGATCTCAAGGTCCACTACATGGGATATGTCTACACATACATGGGATTGAATGTGGTCCCTGTAGAGGTTTAGGTGGCATGAGATTGAGGCCCCCCCAAGGCATGGTTTTAGTAGCCAATGAAAACATCAAGGCTTTCTATTTGTGATTTTCATGCGAGGTCAAAGAGTAGATGAACTAATTGCGATTTCCTCTTTTTAGTGGTAATGGTGTAGTGTACCTTAAGAGGAAGGTTGTTACCCCTTTGTTTCTTCAACGAGTTAAGGAAACATTTATTGGGAATATAAAATGGGAGATATTGAATGACCATAAATAATATGGATTTGTTCCTTATGGATTCCTTGATGGTGGGAAGCATGAAATACATGTTCTAGGATGATCAGTTTAACCTTTCATACTGTGAAACTAGTTTTTTCAATTAGAATTTTAGATAGGAGAAGGTTGGTTGTACTGTGATCCATTGGATTTGGGGATAGTATTCAAGGATTTTGTGACTTGTTGTTGAATATTGATCTCAAAATCTCACCAAAATATTTATGGAGATTAAGAAGCAGTGTGGAAGGGGAAAGTAGTTGTGTTTTTTGTGATTGTGATTCCATGATTGATGAGAGGTCATGATACTACTGGAAGGATCATAGAACGGCTCACCATGTTGATCTAATTCCAATCCATTATTGAGAAGATAAAAGTGTAGATTTGCATATGCATGTGCATGCAATAGGTAGTCTAGATTTTTTGGAATTCCATCGACGATCATTGTGAACTATGAAGATTACTTCATGATGTGATTAGGAAGAGGATTCAATAATCCTTTAGGGAATCAGTTGTAGTTTGGAACAATGTTTTACCACATTCATATGAAAAGGTAATGTGGAATTATCATATTCTAGGGAACATGATTTGGGTTTTCATGATGGTTTTAAACCATAAATTTTAGGATAATCTACCATCTGCAGAGATTTCATATCTTGATGAATACCTATCCATCATTGAAATAATACCTTTTTAGGCCATGTATGAGATACATTGAAGAAAACTATTATACTAGTTAGAGCTGGTGGGTAATAGTTCTAGGGTCATATTTATATTTCTAGTGATTATTTTAAAGGTTGAATTTAATCATGGGAGGAATAAGACCTCCTAGATAATTTTAGTAGTCCTAATTTGACTAATGATAGAGTACTTTGGATTTGAAATGTTATTAAATCGTATCGAGTATAGTAGGCAATATCTAGGAGTCTTAGGAATGTTCTTTTCTAGTTGAAGTGTCATATTATCAAGGTGGAGTACCTCTTAACCTCATGACCATAGATTTTTTGGTTTCATGGTGTTATCCACATGTCATAGTATAGGAGGTATGTGAATGAATCATTATACGATATATGATGGGTGAGATGGGAAATGAGAGTAGAGTTTCTCTTTTATAGGATATGGTGGAGTCGAGGAATGATAGGGTAAATACCCATTGTGGGGATGTTTTTTCCTTGGGATTCTATTTTTTGACAGTATAGGAAACCATCATAGGAGCTCTAGGTATTTAGAGACATAGTAATGTGATCAGTATCCACACATATTTTATTAGTTTGTGCATTTTGGGGAAGAAAATCCTTGATGGTGGAATAGTGTAATGACCCATCTGTTCCATGTAATAATTTAAAATATTTCATAGAATATTTCTGATGCAATGAACAGATACAATGTGATATTTTGAGGCCCAATGAGACCATAATTTCTATTTTAAATATATTAAATGTATACATACATAGTTTTTTTAAAAAGTTTAACAACATCCAAATGGGGACTCATATTGGGAATTTTAATTTTTTTTGAGTTGATAACATGGGTTATTTTATAGGTGTGATATAAATTTGGAGCATGTCAGATGCTCGGGTTGGGTGCTACCATGGGAAACATTTTAAATAAATCATTTAATAAAAATGATTTATTTAATCAATTTTCCATGACCTGAGGATGGATATAAATATACTAATATAAGGATATATCAAGGTTGGACACATAATCATGGAGATCTAGAGGTCCATTGGAGGAGAGAGTTTTTGGTGGACGACATCATATCACATCAAGATTGAGAATCATTTCACCATCTAGGTTAATGGTTCTTCTTAATGAAAATGATGAAGATTTTTTATTCCATTGTAAATTATCCATTAAAATGTAATATGTTTGATTTACATGTATTTATCCCCATTTTATTTTTCTTACAATGATCCAGAATCAATTATGTGAAGAATTGAATCATTGATATTGTGTATTGTTGGTACATTAAATATTATATATGATTGGGATATTTTTATAGTTGATTATATTATATGCCTTTATTCATTTTTCTAATGGTAATGGATCAAGTCCAACACAATCATTATCCATAATATATTCCCCATTTTTCTGTTTTGAGCATCTCTTCCCTCATTCTTTGTTCATTCATCTCCAAAGAGTCTTTTGGATAGTGGTTTGAATAATAATCAGTAATCAATCATTACATAGTTTCTTACTAGTGAAACAGACGAATACAATATATAGGTGTTTTTATTGGTGATGAGATCAAGTTTTAATGACATTTTAAGAGACTATTATGGTGGTTTGTATGTTCGACACCAAAGAGGTAAAATGGTGGTTGATTCCAAGCTTTAGATACAGTTGGAATCAATATAGGGATGGAGAAGGGGGTTCTGTCATCCCTAGATATGATACGAATGGTTTATTATGTGGTATAATTGAAGGGATCAGAGGCATAGATTTAGACGTGTGAAGAATATTTAGGGTTCTGTAAAAAAAACCTACTACATGGCATGTTGTCAAGTGACCACACACTGTTTAGTCTAATATGTATGCTGCTATATTTTTAGTGAGAATGTTAGTATCAAACCCTATCTGACTCCTATCACACATCATCTAACCCTTACTGACCAACACAGTTTTTACAATTTGTACACACTGAAGAGGTCAGACAGTGTTACTCATCATGTGGATCATGACACATGTCGTGTGCAACCTGGAAGGCAACTCGATGCACAATAGGTGTACATACCTTGGTGACCATTTGTCACCACATAGTGTTTTTGGGGTCCTCAAGCATTATACACATAATCATTCATGACCATGAGCCAAAATAAATATAAAGACCTATTTCCAAACGGACATGCCATGTACTTCATGTAAACATAGTGAACTTCTTAATATATGTCTCATATCCCCTTTCCTTTTAATCATGGACATGCTCCCTCAGGGTACAATTCTTTTATCATTTATCTAAGGTTTTAGTATGGTGTAGTGTTCTATTCATAGTTTGGTGTTCTCTTTTGAGGAAAATTAGTCTTGGATAGTTTTGTATGAATCCTTCCATGTGGCCAATAGTGAGATCATCTACAATCATCTATTTACCTAGGTGGGGTCTCGATAAAACAGTGACCAACACTACATGGTTGCTGATCCCCTACATCTAGGGATAATATAGATTTGGTTTTTAGTATACCCAATGGCCTTGGGTGTGATCCCCATATTTTTATCAATATCATAATACTTATAGTGTTTACTTCTTATAGAGACACCCTACGAGCATACAATCTCATCAGGACACCAACAGTGTTGTCTAACTTGTGTAGTGTGTTCTCCCAGACGATTGTAATATATAACCTTCAAGAAGGAATCCTATGATGGATTTTCAGTTGGTACCTTACCTTAATCCCATGTGTATACTTTTATTATATTTGTATGTTCTCATCATATATATTGTTGATATGTCCCTATGATGATTGACTACTACTCATGATGTTTTATGTTTCATTATTTCTAGTTTTACCACTAGGTGTTGTTATACTCACCAATGTATGGGATTTTCATGCACATAATGTGTCCTATATAGGTGATGGATATTTTAAAGAGTCCATGTAGGATAATAATAAAGTAGATCTTAGGTGTGGGCTAGATAGACTGAGGTGTATACTACTGTTCCATTTAACTACAACCCCCACCTTCTATATTGGATAACTGTTATTCATTGTTTTTGGTGGGCTTGTATTTAGCCCTGATTTATTATTTAATTTAATTTATGACATACTGTGGTTGTGTGACTAATGTATTATTCTTTAATTATTATCATTTTTTAAATTTATTCATTTTATGGGCTAGGATAAGTGTGCATGCATATAAGTGCATTATGAAAATGCCTCACATGTGTGTGACATACCTCCATGAGCCTAAATTCTAGTCCCTATCACACAAGCAATTGGTCAAAAATAAAAAAAAATGTATCATTACAACAAGTTGTCTTTTATAGTACCACCATAAATTCCATGAATATATTAATACATTTCCACTCTAGTACCTAAAAATCTTGAAGTCCCCCTTTATTAATTTTTGTCATCAAATACCTTCTGACTTGTAAAACATTTCATGGTAAAGTCAAAAATATATCTATTCATTCCATCCCACCAAAAATAATCCTTAATGTCTTTAAACATCTTATTTCCTCCATGATGAATGTAAAATAGGAAAAATTTGTGCTTCACTCAACAATTCTTTCTTCAATTGGGAAACATAAGGCACATATTATATATTTCTGAATAGAAAATAACCTCCTTTGTTAATATTAAATTTAGGAAACATAACCTTCTTAACCAACTCCACCATTTTCAATAAAACATAATCGTCTTTATTGTAGGTCCCAGGAGCAGCGAAAGCTCGTTGATGGATGTTCCCACTTGACTTTTTTTCATTAGCAATGATCAATTCGAGATCAATACGATGATAAAATTCAGACTTCACGAATCCAATCACAAAAATATACAATGAAGAAGAATAGTCCCGGAACCAAAAATGAGGATCATCACTGGTTTATTATAATTAATTTAATTAATTGAAAATAATTTTCTTTTATGGTTTTATTTCTTCGTTTATATTTCTGATCACGTTTTGATGTGATTCTTCATTGCGTCACAGAAGCCAAGTGTAGACTTACTCTAGTGGTGATCCACACGTGAACCACGTATCTATGGATGTCGCTAAAGGAATCTCTGGGTGCTAGCGTGGAGAAACCTTTTCTTGCATGGTCCACCTTATATCGCCTTGATCCGATGGAGGAGGATCTCTATCGGTTTTGAGAGCGTTCATGGAGGAAGGGGTTCTTTAGGCCTTGAGAGAATTCTCCTGAATTGTTGTGCACAACAATTAAGGAAATGTGTTGGGGTTGTGAGGATACTTAAATCAGGTTTGAGGTTATAGAGTTATGACAATAAATTAACATGTTACACATTTTATTTAATTCATTAACTCTTATTGAAAACCACCATGTTGAATCATTAATTCCTTAACATACACCCATGATGATTATAATAAATATCATTTAATAAAACAATATTATTTCCTCAAAATCCCAACTGGAAAAGCTACACGGCATGTAATCATTAATACAAAATATGTACTGGTTTTTCAATTCCTTTCCAAAATGAATACAACACGGAATGTATATTCAATGTACACAGAATGTATATCTTGTTTTCATTTTATTATTCTTCCAACATTAAAATTATTTAGGCTTACTTGAATAATAAATTAAACCAAATATCAGAGTAATATTTATTCTACTTGAGATACTTGGATACACTTAGTGTGTGGCCCTCTAGGCCTCTTTCTTGTTGGCATTTGGCAGACCTGCCTAAGGTCCAAGATTACTATCTAGCAACAGGTCATGGCACACAAGAGAAATAAGTTGATGCTGCATTGACGTGTCATCTCATACGAACACTTATCATATAATTTAATCCATTTGTCTCAATATCTCATCAATCAAGTTTCATGGTAGTGTCATAAACCTATATGCTTGATCTGATATTCTTTGACTTCCAGAAATAAACTCATCGTGACAAAATGGCCATGGAATTTGGGTGAAAGTTCTATTTCAATCAAAGGGGCCAAGATATCTACTTCTATAAATATGGAAGGGAAAAATCCTTCCTCAACTTATCCATTAACAAAATGTCATTCGTGACACACCCAACGTACCCAACTTCTCGCCAACTGTCTTTGTGACGGTTTTTGTCAGCAAATCTAAGTGCGCGAGTCATAAAATGAGTTAATGATATTATTCCAGCCTAAGGACCACTACACATGCTCATTGATAGAAATTTCTGATGAAACCAAGACATGTAGAATTACTACTGGTGGGTCTGTTCTCATAATCTTCTATCTTGGATATTACCAAGTGCGAACTCCATGAGAGAGAGTCTCTCCTTCTTACGAGTACTCACACATGACGGTCTGTATACTATGTGTTCTATCATAGTATGTCATCCAACCGTAAAACTTTATTTAAGAATATTTTTATATCATTTAAAGGTTATCATCATAGGGGGGATCTTCCATTACCTTATTGATGCAAAAAATATTCCAGGACATTATTATATTAAAGTCATGCAGAACAATGAAAAATATATAATATGTGTACATTCATGTAATCAAAGAATAAATAGTTGGTTCTACGTACACCAACTCTAAAAAACTCCCACTTGGAAGAGAGCTAACTTCCTATGACTTTTAGTCCACTATACCATTCATGATGATCATGTTTATGGTGAGTCAAAGCTTTAGTCAAGGGGTTTGTCACGCTGTCTTCCATGGAAATACTACTCACTGCAACTTCACCTCTATGAGAAAAATCCCTCAAGAGATGATACTTCCGAAGTATGTGTTTTTTCCGCTGATGTGACCTTGGCTCTTTTCAAAGTGCCACCACTGCAGTATTATCACAATAGAGTGTGATAGGATATTTACTGCTAGGTAATACATCCATCTCTTGGATGATGCTTCACATCCATACTACTTCATTAGATTCCTTGGAAGCTGCGATATACTCGAACTCTACTGCAGAATTTTGGACCACACCTTGCTTTGAGTTCTTCTAGCTCACTGCACCTCCATTCAAACTGAATATGTATCCAGTCTGTGACTTCATGTCATCTTGATCTGTCTGGGAACTAGTATCTACATGTACTTTTATGACTAGTTCCTCATATCCTCTATAAACCAAGAACATATCCTTAGTACGCCTCATATAATTAAGGATAGTCTTGACTGCCATCCAATGGCAGTCTTTCGGATCAACTTGATATCTGCCTACCACAATTAATGCATAAGAAACATATATCCTTGTACATAGAATATCATACCGAAACTACATTTTAATATTAATTTTGATTAAAATAAAAATGAGGTACTCATTCGGAAGAGCCACTCATTCTGTCTATACAACACAGAAATACACGGCATGTAGTGAAATCTACATGCCGTGTACTTAGGTTCAACGAACCGGTACTAGTCTGCCAAACCACACCATATGAATTGATCATACATAAGTTTTTTTAATTCAATATGTTGACTAGAAGGGAATGGCGTGTGGAAACTGGAATACATGGCCTGTATGTTGAATCAACACACTGTGTAGTCTGATCCAGCCCAGGTGAAACCGTGTACAAGGAGAAGCTGTGTAACCACATACATGGGATTACTAGGCCGATAACTGTGTAAATGGGAAGTACATGCCATGTTAGAATAATCTACACGCCGTGTACTCCAAAATTTACAAAGTATAGAAAACACGCCAAATCCCCTGGCGTGTACTTTGGATAAAAGGTGAAAAAAATACACGTCATGTAATATAGTGTACACGGAGTGTACTCTCCAGAAATAGAATTTAATCAGTTTTCCCCCAAATAAAAAAGACTACTACAAGGAATATGGATGAGAATAATCTCAAGGAAATCTATAAAGGAATTTATGATAAAGAATTGATTAATTATAAGGTCATAATTAATTTAATTGAAGCACGACATATCTTTAATAAAATAACAATTAAAAGAATTTCAATACTAAATATGCATAAATGTTATTGCATGATATGGATGATCATGATCTAGAACAAATTCCCTTTTTGTGTGTATGGTTTCATTTAAATTTATTTAATTTAAATTCATTGGCCAGCGAGCCTTCATCCAATAAAATATAGGGCCTGCATGCCCATGGTTTCTTTAATGTAAACCCCATGTAATGGAGGATCTCCCAAGCCCAATGAGATGGCTCAAACTTGGAAGATGAAGAGAAACCAACCTAAGAAGATACAAAGGTGGACAGATGGGAGCTGCAAAACACAAACCATCAGGTTCAAGGTGTTTTCCCTAGGTCAGGGTTAGCTTATCAAAACTGCTAGATAAGCTAACCAACAGAAGCCCTTGATCATGCCATCTTATTTTATTTCTATCTGATTTCATGTTTTATTTATTATGTACGTGTTGTCGTGATCACATAGTTAATGAAATAAACAATAATGCATATATGGAATAAAATAAAAACCATACTATGAAAAAACATTATCAGAACATGGTTAATCACATAAGCAGGAATCACAAAGTATTAAAAAGCATGTGATAATGCAAAACTACGCATAAAGGATTAAAATACCTCAAATACCATATTAAGTCAGACCAAGCCTTTTGTTACATGATTAAGGGAAAGACTCAATAAAACTATGTGTTTGACCAACCCTTGTTGGGACACTTATTTTATAATGGAATCTATTATGAAATTTTTGGGTTAACTTAAAAAATTTACACCAATAGGAGTAGTCCTTGCTAGACTTGTTGTAAAATGGAGGCAAGTATTGAGGAAATCCAAGTCAGGATTTCAGGATTAGGGATTCCGCTCAATAGATCAAGGAACTGTAAGCTCACAATTGGAAAATACCTTCCTACCTAAATACCTTTAAATAGATTGACCTACCCCTGTTTGGGTTATGCGAATGGGAATATGGATCCTTTCCACTAGAATGTCATAGAAATTAGGCATTCTATGTTCAATGGTGGGGGCCATTGGGACATGATAAAATAGAGGGAGAATTATTGAATTCATGTATTATTTTTCATAAAATGTAATCAAAATGCATTGATAAATCTTATCTTTTAATTTGTAAAATCAATTTTAAAAACTCGTCAACCACATTTTCTCGGCGATCAATTCTGGATAAAGACAATATCCTCACTGGAAGTAACTTTCAAGAATGGTTTAGGTGCCTTTAGGTTATCCTATTCCATGAATGAAAGTTTTACGTACTGTATTCCTCACTTCCAGATTCACCTGCACAAGGGGAAAGTGATGAATATTTTCTGGTCTATGATCAACATTTTAACGATGTACTCGATGTTATATGTTTGATGCTACCATCAATGTATAGTGAGCTCATGATGTCTCATGAAGTCATGGATGCCTATAGCATGCTTTATAACCTCCGTGGTCTACACCAGGAGAGAGCAAGAAAAAAATGGTTTGAGATCTCCAAGACTCTATTTCAGAGCAAGCTTGGAGAGGGTGCTTGAGTTGGGCCTCATGTAGCCAAGCTCATTGGCTACATTGAGCGCTTGGAGTTTTTAGGGTTTAAACTCCCCAAAGAACTGGGTACTGATCTCATTCATGCATCACTCCCCTAGAGCTTCTCTATCATTGTAGTAAATTTCAACATGAACAACATTGAGAAGTATCTATCTAATCTTCTTGTCCTCATTCTCCAAGTAGACAATAATATGAAGCGTGAAAATCCTTCTGTCCTTATGGTGAATAAAAGGAAAGGGATGGATAAGTGATTTAAGCCCAAAGATTCTTCAAGGCCTTCCAATAAAAGTAAGATCAAAGGGGAGGCAAGAGAACATGAGGCTATTTGTTTTTCATGTGGCAAGAAGGGCCACTGGAAGAAAAACTACACCCAACCAAGGAAGAAAGGGGAAGCTTCAGTTATGTTTGTTATCGAATGAGATCTATCTATTTCTACCAATAGGGAATTATATACTACTTTTGGTACTCACATTTGTATCAAAATATAGGAACCAAGTAGATTTAGAATGATTGAACAAGGTGAGGTGGATCTACGAGCAGCCAACGGAGCCAGACTCGCTGATGTAGTTATCAGAGACTACCATCTCACATTACCTACTAGGATGATCTTGGTATTTAAAGGGTGTTATTATGTTCCCTTTGGAAACAAAAACATTATTTCATTGTCCAGATTAGATACTGATGGATTCATATTCAATTTTTGAAATGAATGTTGCTACTTTTATAAAGATAGCATTTGTTTTGGTAGGGCACATTTATATAATGACTTTTATGTGTTAGACTAAAAAAATCAAGTAATGGTAATCGGTGACAAAGTTAATTCACATGACTCATACCACACCCTACTTTGGCACCACCATTTAGGTCATGTCAATGAGAAAATTTTGAAAAAATTACATCAATATGGGTATTTAGATTCTTTCGAACTAAAACCACTTAGTGTATGTCATGCGTGTCTACAAGGAAAAATGACCAAAGCCCCATTTAGTGGGAAATGTGAAAGGGTTAAAGAGCTTCTAGAATTAGTTCACACAGATGAGTGTGGACCATTTCTAGTTGAAGCAAGGGGTGGGTTATTGTACTTCATAACTTTTACTGATGATTTTAGTAGGTATGGATATATTTACTTAATGAGGTATAAGTATGATTCTTTTGATCGATTCAAAGAATACAAGAATGAAGTTGAGAACCATCTTGGTAAGAAGATTAAAAAACTCATCTCAAAAAGAAGAGGAGAATATCTAAATCAGGAATTCATTGATTTCTTACTGGATTTTGTGATTCTATATCAACTCACTCTTCCTTACACGCCTTAGTGGAATGGTGTATGTGAAAGGAGGAACCGAAACCTGTTGGACATGGTGAGATCAATGATGAGTCATGCGAGTCTTCCATTATCCTTTTGGGGATATGCATTACAAACAGAACCACACATACTAAACAAAGTACCAACTATATCAATAAATGGTATTCCATATGAGTTATGGAGTGGATGCAAATCCATGTTATCAAATTTACATGTGTGGGGTAGCGAAGCATTTGTTAAGGCCTCTTCAGGTAATAAACTTAAACCCAGAGGCACAAAGTGTACCTTTATAGGATATCCCAAGGAAACAATGGGATATTACTTATACAACCCCTCAGATAAAATGGTTACATTGGAAATACATTCCATATTCCTTTAGAGGGAGCACATCTCTGAAAGAGATAGTGGGAGCAAGATAGACTTCGATGAAGTCGAGGCCCAAGATACGCAAGAGTTAGTACAAGAACAGATTCCAAAACACCTTGTGGAAGAACAACCTATTCCAGAGACACAAGAATAGCGTAGGAGAATGAGAGAGGTGAGAGAACTAGAATTATATGGTTTTCTTGTCACCAAGGATGGTGAATCATTATTGGTTGAAAATGATGATCCTCTTACTTACAAGGAAACATTTGAAGTCATAGACATTTCCAAGTGGAAAGAAGCCATGAATTCTGAAATAGATTCCATATACCAAAACCATTTATGGATTTTGATAGATCTTCAAGGTGATGTAATGTCTGTTGGTAATAAATGGGTATTCAAGAAGAAACTGGACATGGAGGGACAAGTAAGCACCTATAAGTCATGACTGGTTTCAAAAGGTTGTAAACAATGTCAAGGAATTGACTATGATGAAACCTTTTCACCGGTTGCGATGTTGAAATCCATCATAATCCTATTGGCCATTTCCTCTTACCATGACTATGAAATTTTTCAAATGAATTTCAAAACAGCATTCCTTAACGGAAACCTCCAGGAAGATGTCTACAAGACACAACCTAAAGGGTTTGTGACTCCAATGGATGCCAACAAGGTATGAAAGTTCCATAAATCCATTTATGGATTAAAGAAATCATCAAGGACATAGAACATTAATTTTGATGAATCCATAATCGAACATGGATTTGTTACGAATGAATGTGATCCTTGTGTCTACAAAAGGTTTAGAGGAAGTGCATTCATTTTCCTAGTAGTATATGTTAATGAAATATTACTAATTGGAAATGAAGTACCTGTATTACAGTCAGTTAAGGAATGTTTGGGAAATATTTCTCTATAAAAGACTTGGGCGAGGCAGCATATATTAATGGGATTAAGATCCATTGTGATTGATCAAAGAGAATGCTGGGCCTAAGTAAAAGTACATACATTGACAAGATACAGAAGTGATTCAGTAAGGAACAGTCTAAGATTTATATGATTTCAAAATTCTTTATGACAAATATGATTTTAATAACACCTAATACAAAATAGAGGAGGTTCTAATATATAAAAATTCTAGGTAAAAAGTAATAAAATCAATAACCAAATATCCATATTCCATATAAAACATGGTTAATGTAGCATTATTTTTTTGACTGAAGGAATCAAATGCATTATTTTTCTTTCCAAGATGATAATGAATCATAAAATTCTAATCCTTTTTCATTTATATCCATATTCCCCATCTCAAGTTCAATTCATTCTTAGTGAATATATACTGGAAACTTTTGTGATTAGAATATATAACACACATTATTACATATAAATGATTCCTCTATAAATTTAAACTAAAAAACAATAATATATAATTATGGATCATGTTTAATATAGTTTATCTTTTGAGTTTTAAATTTCAATGAATCATAAGCTATTACATGATCATTTTTTCATCAGGACACTACCAAGTCCCTTTAAAGAAGCATTAACATTGATGAAAAATTCACTATTTCTAGAGGGAGGGTCCAAAATTAGATAAATCATAAATCATTATATTTTATAAAAAACATCACATTATATTTTAAAGAATAATTTAACTCTTTATCATGTTATCCTAATCATTATCCTAATCATCCTAGAAAAATTTTCAACAAACTGTCAGTAGTAACTTGATAATATGAGAAATATATAAATCTCTATGATATTTTTGGGACTTTTATATTTTTTTTAAAAAAATTTGTTTTAAAAGGTTAACTAGTTATTCAAATATTAGAATAATATTTAAAAGGAATGAATTTTTTCAACCAAAATTCATTCAGACTATAGTTTTCAAATAGATTTATTTATTTTAAGTATTTCAAAAAAATAATTTATTTTCTTCCATTTTTTGTCGAAATTTTAGAATATAAAAAACAATCATCTATAGAAACAATCACAATGTTATCCAAGAACTCATGTAAAACTCTATTCATATGGTCTAAATATATATTTGGGACATTGTAAAAACTACAGGTAAAAACAATAAATACATATTACCCATATCAATTTTGAAATTTCATCTTTAGAGTATCTACCACCACTTTAAACCTATGGTAACTCAATGTATTATTAATCTCCAAAAAAATCAATCTATTGGGATAATAAAAAAATCATTAATATGAGGAAAATGGTTCCTTTTATTAATAATTATGTTATTAAAGGATCCATAATCAATGAAAAGTCTCCATAAACCATCCCACTATTTAATAAATAAAACTAAATCACCTCAAGGTGAAGTACATGGCCAGATAAACATTTATCCACCAACTCATGAAATAGTGGTTTCAATTCAAAATGTAGTACATTAGCCATTTGATAATGGGGTTTTGAACTATGATTTAAAATGTGGGATAATTCTATATTAAAATTTACCCCATTATCAAGAATAATACTTTTTAAATCATCAGGTAAAACATAAATTTATTCATTCAGTAAAAGAACATCACTAATATTAATAGTATCATTATTTTTGAACAATATAAAATAGTTACATTTCACTACCAAATATAAAAATTTTCTCAGCTTCTTGATAAGTAATAAAAGGTATTTAATCATTTAATAAAAATTTCATGACTTTTAAATATATCTTTTCATGATAAATAGAAAGATAATCAACACTCAAAAAAATATCAAACTCTAATAAGGGAAGTTCGACATTGTTTTTTGGTAAGAACATCAAACTAACAATAATAAGAATATTACTATAAATACTAGTTTAATTAATTCTTCCCCTGGAATATTCACCAAAGGTCCTAAATTATTTTTATGTGGTGATATTATAATTTTACATTATAATTTCATAGATATAAATTAATGAAATGACCTAGAGTCAATCATGACCAAGGTATAGTTTTAGTGGATAGGTAGAATACGTGGTACCACCAAATTTGATAGTCTACATAGAATATAGTAGTGGAAAATTATTTTTACACATATTTCATTCTTCAGTCTTAATGATTCCCATCCCGTGTGACTAAATTCGGATACAAATTTTCGTAATGAGACAACTCCTTACAATTATAACATCATACCATCTAATTATCATTATTTATTTGATAAATTTCATTATACTCAAAAGAACCATGTAAAAAATTTACACATCAGTAACACTTCTCTTAATTCACAAGACATTCCATATGGTGATTTTGTTTATACATTATATGTTTGGAACATAAATTTATGACCTCAATATTTCATTTATGAATACTTGATATATCTATTTCATACATATATTTGATTATATTGTAATGAAATAATTTATGTATTTAAATGATCATTCATATCCGTATTATAATATATCTACTTGTTATTTTCTTTACCCAAGGATACACTTTAACCTTTGAAAAGGAGCGGTTGGAGGAAAATATTGGTGGTGACACTGGATTTGTGAGGATGCAACCAAGCTAAAAAACCAATGTATACATATTTAAAAGTTATGCATTCCTTTTATAAGAAATGAGTTTTTTTCAGATGAGTTTATGGAAGATATGACATGAAATTCATGTAGCAAGTAAATTAAAAAATTACATATCCTATAAACACATTACACATCATGTAAATTGTGGATATGAATTGAAAAAATCCATATTCAACATATCATCAAATATTGTCACAATATTTAAAAGGGTACATTCCCATGATTCCTATTTTACCATTAATTAATGATTTCTAAAAGGTGTATGATTCATATGGAGTCTAAAAATGGAGAGATATCATATTTCTCTTGAATTTATTCTGATCCAGATATAATAACATGGAGTGAGAAGCTGTATTGTTCAAAGTAATCCTCAGTTTATCTCCATTTTCTTTTTGATTTGCAATTATTTTTTTAGTTCCCAATAGTTATCTCATAACTAAGAGGAGGGGTTAAACCAAAATTTTTTAAGGTTATATAAATATTAGGGGGATTGTCAATAGGTTTTATTTCATATTGTTTATTCATTTTCTTGTAATTCCATAGTTTAGTATTCAAATTTCTATCCCCTTATTATTTTTTCCTGACAATTGATATTTGAATCTAAAATGATCCTAAAAAATATGAAATCATCAATCATAAAGGTGGAAATAAACCTGTTTAATTTAGGGAAAACCATGTTTAAATTTGATATCTAGATGAACTTGATTCAGGGAAACCCTAAATTACTGGACCAAGGGAAATATGGGGTTACCATATCCTAGTGGTGGAACCCTGATCATTGGATATTCATTATCTTGAATATGACACAAATAATGAATTATTCATCCTATATTTTAAAATCCAATTACAATCAAACCCAAAAATTACAAAACACTGGACACCTTTGCAAAATCTATTTTTCCAACCAACCAATAAATCTGATTTGTTATCACTATACATTCTTAAAACAAATCAATCAAATATTTTCTCACCTATTTCTTCAATATAATAAAATTAATTCTTTTAAAAAACTAATAAAACTATTTTCATTGTCTATGCGAATCAATCTAGACCAAATTCTTTAAAATTGTAATTAATTAATTTCATCTATTGAGATTTTCTAAATTTTTGATTCCTATAGAACCATAGAAAATTTACGATGTCCTTGATTCCTATCAATTCTTCCCCATTTTCTACTATCTTGACCAATTTTTATACTTGTATTACTAGAATAGATGATTATAAAAAAAATCTATTTTTAACCTCTTGGAAAACCAAAAAAGTATCTCATAACTTTTGAATTCACATGAAGATAAAGCCCTTCATTATATTTGTTTCACAAATGAATAAAAATGATTAATCATAATATCAATATATCAGATAAAATTTGTTATATTCCTAAATAATCTTATAAATTTTTATTTATAGTTGAGAATACAAGATCTTATACTTTTTTTAATCATCTCTTATAATTTTTTTATTATTATTCAAAAAATAATATGGATATATTTCTCAAGAAAATTATTCTTAAATGTTACTAATTCTATTGAATCATTCCCATATATATATTTTTTTTGTTCTTAATTAAAGACCATCATAGGATAAAATTGTGTACAAAATGATAATTTTAATGGGGTAAATTTTGAAATCCTGAGAATCTTATAACATTAAATATCATTTCTAGTGGGTTGATCCATCCTTCAGATACCATTGGATTAGAAGATCCATTGAATGCTAAGGGATGTTGTCTTAGAAAATGATCCACTTTAATTGTTTTCCTCTATGGAAGTTTTAGATACAATATATAGTAGACACCAAATCAATTTATGTATTTTTTAGAATTATCCAAAATATTATAAAATTGATCAATTCCAATTATAACAAACTCAATATGTCAATTTTTAAGGATATATTCATCTCGATGCCTTCCTATTACAACATCCATTTATCCTCTACCAAAAACCATTATGAATTGTCATAGTTTAGATGAAGCTACATGAAAAAATGATATTCTATAACATGATAACAATTAATTAGAATATTATAATGAAATATAGTAGCATATTCATAACCTTTAAATTTATTTATACCATACTATGAAACCAAATATAAGAACATGAACATGAACATTACAGATTCTTGTAACATTAGGCTAGAATTCACTTGATTTTAAAAATTATTTATTAGGTTTAGATATTAGAGAACAATTTCATAACTATTACATAACAATCCAATATACAAAAAAGGGTACACTTACCATTGTATTCTAAAACACAACTTTTAAAATAACTCAAATTTTTTAAAAAATAAATCTTCATGAAATTAAACTTGAATTATTTTTTCCATTACACATCCTTAAAGCACATGAATACAATTATTATAAATGATGTAGGAGAAACAATTCCCAGTAAGGAATGCAAAAAATAATAAATATGTTAGCCTAGTAAGAAACTTGAAAAACCAAGAAAAACCATGTCTATTAAACATATTATTTTACCTAGAATGTTCACAATCCTTTTTTAAACACATTTATTTTACCTTTAAAAAATTATTTCTAGGAAAATTCACTATAAAGCATATATAAGTCATTTATTTGGTAGGGGAAATTATCTTTTTAGAACTCTTATAAATTGGAATTACCACTTGGATGACTTCAATATAATTTTTCAAATATCATAATTTTTACCCAATGCATTTGGGGAGCTATAATTGGTTACCCAAATCATAACATGAGAAATAATAGTTCTCAAACCATCATATCTTGAACTATAATGGGGTTCAACCCACCATATTTTGAGCTATAATTAGGATCAATGCATCGTATAAGTTTTACTAGGCCCATATGTTAACATAAATAATTTTTATGGACCATATCTTTAATTTTTTTTATGATTTCACATTCTCATTATAAAACTGTTGAGAAAACTATTGAACTGATATGAAAAACACATTTGGATATTGAAAAACCTTTTTGTTTCAAAAAGAATTTTCATCACCAAAATAAACTAACAAATAAAATAATAATATTTTCATTGAATAAATCATGAAAAATTATAATGAAGACAAAAATAATTCAAAGGTCATGGTGTAAGGGATATAAATTATAACCATATATGTTAAAATGTAACATTATTTTTTATTTTGTAAAGAATGTTTAAAATTATATAAAATGATTTATATTTGAAATCATTTTAAAATATGTCATAGAGACAAATAATTTCTCTTAAAATTGTTTTATTTCTATATAAATACATTGACGAAATAATTTTGAAAACATGTATACAGAAGAAAAAGAGTTTCATGTGAATCACTAAGAGAATTGTAAAGACCCAGAAATTTTGTGTATTTTTTTTAATTTAATGATAATTTTACGATTCCAAAAAAATTTACAGCACGTGATTCTGAGGCCCGGTGTGTTTGGAATGAATTTATGAACTCTTCTTCGGGTACGTTCAGTAAATGTACGAGTGGGTTTTTATAAATTTTGAATCAGTGCTCGGAATTGAAATATGAGGGCACCTTTGAACTCGCAACACCAATATTATCCTAAGAAGACCTTCACCTCGACCGCAGTATGTCATGGGTGAAAGATAGTTTTTGGGTTTTTGTGAAAGAATAAAATAAAAATAAAATTATGTAATGTTTTTATTTTTATTATTCTTTTGAAACTTCCATATGGATGTTTCATAATTGGGGACGACCTGAACTAAACTACCCGTGAGAGGTTATGGTGGTGGGGACCACTTTAACTAACCTCCCATGAGAGGTTATGGTGGTGGGGACCACCCAAGGCTTAAAACGCCTTTGAACCTCCCACTTAAATGTGGGTAAGTCTCATAAACATCCCCTTGTTTAATTATGCCACCCCCTTAATTAATTAAGCCAAGCACAATGTAATTAATTAATTCAATTAGAAATTGTTCCAACAATTAAAATTGGGGAAACATATCATAAGTTGTCTACATTGAATTTTGGTGGGTTTTGGGAGAGGAGAAATATTGGGAGTATTACACTTATCCAACGAAAAATGTCATCGAATAATGTTCTTCAGAAAACAAGGAAGAGGGTGACGAGCGAACCTGACATCGAAGTGTGGTTTTGGAAACAATGATCATTGGCACTCTCTTCGTCTTCTTTGAATTCCTTCTCGTGTCAATGTCAATGATCAATCCAAGGTATGGGTTTAGTACCCATGTTCCCCCCTTATATTTTTCCTTATGCGGGGTTGGGAATAGTGAATGATGAAGGATGTGGGGATTGGTGTTCTTAAATATCTTCCATACATGTTCTTGATTCAAAAATGGTGAACCACTTGCTACCGCTATAACGCAGAGGGGGTGGGCCAAACAAACATGGAAAGACCCCTACACCGTCCTTCCGTATTGTGTTCTTCACCATGGAAGAAGGTGTCTTACACCATGACGACGAACAAAGTGAGAGGTTGGCTAAAGCAGCTGCAGACGAAGGCACAATGCCCCACCACCACGCTGCTCCGTCGTCCGCAACCACCATGCCCCGCAGCCGAGCCGCTACCTGAGCTTCCATGGTTGTCCGAGCCACTGCCTGTGACCTCGCCCCATGAGCCACCGCTCGATCCTCCGTCGCCTTCCCTAGCCGAGCCTCCATCCACGGCCTCGCCACCTAAGCCGCCGCCGCTGTCCACGACCCTACTGCATCACCCCATGGCTCTGCCGTTTGAGGCCCCACCATGCCGCCTACAGCCTTTCAGAGCCGCTCTGCGGACTCCGCCCTTCTGGCCAGGCCACCATAGCCGAGCTGTTTGGCAGCCTCCCCCATCCCGACCGATCTACCCCAACCGAGCTGCCCCGCGACCTCTGCCCTACCGGCCGAGCCGTCCCGCGGCCTCCACCCCCCCCCCCCCCCCCCCGCCGAGCCGCCCCGACAGAGCTTCCCTGTGGCCTCCGCCCTCCCGACCGGCCCACCCTGGGCCGTGAAGAGCTTCCCTATGACTTTACGGAACCCCATCGGCCGGGCTACCATCCGCGGCTGAGCCGACCCGCGGCCTCCACCGCCCCGCGACACCTGCGACCTCCGCGCCCCCTCGCACCCTCCCAGCTTGTCAGACCGCCCAGTGGGCATGGCCGCACCACAGGATGGGCTTGACCCAGCGAGTCGGACCGTGTCAACCCAAACTGGGTCGACCCTGTCCAGGTCTAGGTCAGGTCAGTCCGAACGGGTCAGACCAGACCCAGACCAGATACAAACATATACTTCACTTAGGGAATAACTTTGGCACCAGATGATCGTTTGACGAACCTTCAGTGGTGCTGGGAACCTTGGAGTGAGACAGTTCCTTTGAGTAATACTGCACTAGAGATTTGGATTGAGATGGGGTATGGTCAGGTTGGATTGAGCATGAATTCAACCGGGCCCCCAGGACTAAAAGGCTAATAACTCACAGACCGGGCGTCCGAACGACGCACCGTCTATTACGTTGAGACCCCTATGATGTGGCGGTACTTTGAGATACTTCTTTTTGGGACTTTGTGGTAGTTGGAGTATCAAACAGTGTCTTGTGGAGCAGACCCTCCCGGAGACAAGCGATCATAATGCGAGAACCCAGTAGCTGGTTGTGATGAGAAGAATAAAGAGCGTTCCTGTGTGGGTCAGCTCCAAGTGATCCTATGTGGGTCAACTCTAAGTGATCCTGTATGGGTCATCTCTTAGAGATCCGGTGTGGGTCACCTCATAGGGATCCTGTGTGGGTCAACTCTTAGGGATCCTATGTGGGTCATCTTGTAGAGATCCTGTGTGGGTCAGCTCTTAGCGATCCTATGTGGGTCAGCACCTAACGATCCTGTGTGGGTCCGCTCCTAGCGATCAAGTGTGGGTC
This sequence comes from Viscum album, assembly GCA_963277665.1. Classification (NCBI taxonomy): domain Eukaryota; kingdom Viridiplantae; phylum Streptophyta; class Magnoliopsida; order Santalales; family Viscaceae; genus Viscum; species Viscum album. Next base: position 329,119,651 of record OY728143.1, read on the forward strand.
AGCTCATAGAGATCCTATGTGGGTCAGATTCTAGAGATCCTGTGTGGCTTATCTCTTAGCGATCCTCTGGGGGTCAGCTCCTAGCGATCATGTGGGGGTCAGCTCCTAGCGATCTTGTGTGGGTCAGCTCCTAGTGATCCTGTGGGGGTCAGCACCTAGAGATCCTCTGTGGGTTAGCTCCTAATGATACTCTGTGGGTCAAAACCTAGCAATCCTGTGTGGGTAAGCTCCTAGAGATCCTGTTTGGGTCAGATTCTTTATAGGGTAATATGATTCAGTAGTTACATCTAATATTCTCTACTACTGTACTTAAGTTATACCTAATGTGAGCTCAGTCTGTACCTCTGTGGTACTTTCCTTTATGGTAATACCTTGGTGGTATTCTTCTGTGTGGAGAACCTGTGTGGTACTTTCCTTCATGGTATTTCTTCTTTTATGGAATAGTTGAGCCTAGGGATTTGGATTTTGAATATTTGTTTTCCTCATGATTGGGATGAGTTTACATTATGACACAGTTATATGTATGGGTATATACCTAAGTGGGGTTGACAGTTTATTTCATACTTGTGGTTTATCCTTTGTGGATTTGTGAGACAATGAGTGTCTCGGGGTCCCTACTGAGTATCGTTATACTCAACCCTACATGGGTAATTCCCACACTTCATTGTGTTTGTTTCAGACGATGGACAATGCTGATCGAGACTGAGAGTACCAGGACTGGACGATGCTCAGAGGTGGACCATACACGGTGTCGATAAGTAGAGGATATGGGTGGACATGGAGTGCTGAGGAGGAAATCTATACCTACCCTTTAGGTAGGAACCTCGGAGGATGAACCAGGAGCAATCTTTCTCTTTATTCAGTTGTATTGTATTTCATTTTTACTTGTACTTTCCAATTGGGCTTGTATTCTTCTCCCTTTTACTTACTGCAATCACTCTATTTAATTTTTATTTTACATTAGTTTTTATCTTATTGTGTGCTTGGTTGCATGTGCTTACAGGTTATAAAGGAAATTACTTCCCATTTTTAGGGAAAATGCCTTTGGTTCTAGTCACCAGCCCCTAGCTTATGGAAGGCATGTTTGGGGTAGTCACAGCATGGGCCCCGGGGGACGATTCGTGGCAAATTGGTATCAGAGGAGTCGATTCTACCATAGAACATAGGACTTTGATAATTCCTTCAATGGAAATATTGTTAATTTTTATGAGTGTTTTTATCAGTTTAGGGAATCCAGTGTTGGTGCGGCGGCCGACGTATCTATACACCAGGACCCTGACTTCTGATTTCCAACTCAATGCATGAAAACATTGATTGCGTGTGTGTTTTCAAGAGTCTTCTTTTTGAACACATTGAGTCAGCTCACCAGGTATAACTTGTTGACCATGGTTCACTTGTTTCTTTTCAGGATTCCTATACACAGAAAGCCAGCTAGGGTTCTGATAGTAGCACACACTAATAGCCAATCGACCGATGAGGCCTCGGTGCAGGGCCCTCTTCCAGTAGAGTGACCGGTGAAGGCACCAGTGGAGTAACTAGTGGTACCATTACCTGTTGGGCCACCAATGCCACTGGCCCCAGTAGCAGACGGTGCATGCTTCCTGAGTGTGTTTCATGAGTTCCAGTGCTAGAGGCCACCCAGGTTTAGGGAAGATATGGACCCACAGGTAGCTGATGATTGGTTGGAGGCTGTAGTGAGAGTCTTCTGAATAGTAGGGACACTAACCAATCTCATGGTGATCCTTGCCACCAGACTTCTACAAGAATCCACAAAAAGATGGTGGAGCCTGATGCTCTAGGTTCACGATGAGGTGATGCTTCTCTTGGCAGACTTCGAGAGCCTGTTTCGGGCAGAGTTTGTTCCGGCGATTCTTCGCGTAGTGCGCATACATGAGCTTCTTCACCTGCAACAGGTCTGCATGACTACAACTCAGTACTCATTGATGTTAAATTTCCTATCACTATACTCCACAGATATGGTGTGGGACCCATTCCTCAAGGCCCATACCTTTGAGAAGGGGCTCAGACAAGTGATCAGGGCTTCGATGATCTTACTCAGCATCCCGACGCAGGCAGAAGTGTTAGAGAGAGCCCTCTTCGTGGAGAGTTTCCTTGCAGAGCAGTCACCAACAGTGAGACCCACCACTAGTCATCATGTAGCAGAGTCTTCTGTAGTTGGGAGTAGACATATGTCACAGAGCTCTAAAAGGACTAGACCTATAGGTGGACCACCGCAAGATTCAGGGTCGGTTGTGTGAGGCACCCGAGGCCGAAACGGTCATGCCAGGAGAGGGCAATGTTACACATGCAGTGTGTAGGGTCACATGGCTCGTGACTATCCAACCCACCTTATGGATGATCAAAATACTGTTGAAGGACCGGTCAGGCAGAGATAGAGGTTTGACCGAGGAGGTCCGTAGGGAGCAGGAAGAAGTGGTAGAGGAGATAGCCATGTAGCTGGCGGTGGCCGATGATTCGAGATGTTACCGTCACCATCACCAAGAGGTCCACCCCGACCATAGGTAGTAGGTGGATAGAGGCAAGCTAAGTTCTAGGCAGCAGAGGCCTATGATCATGGTGCTCTGGAGATGGTACGTGGTACGATCTGTGTCTACTCCACCTTAGCTGCAGTACTTATAGACACGTTTTCCAGTTATTCTTTTTTTTTCACTACCCTCATTCAGATCTTAGAGATTCTGATAGATCCATTGGCTTGATCCTTATGGAAAGAGACTCCAATGGGAACGAATTCGACGATTACACACTAGTGCTGACAGTGCGAGCTTACACTAGGAGGCTAGAGCTTCAGCTGGGATCTCCTAGTAGCGGCTTCGAGGCCTTACGATGTCATCTTGGGTATGGACTAGTTATCTAAATTCCATTCTCAGATAAACTATATTAGGTGAAAAGTACGGTGTGTTCGCACAGATGGGACCAGGTTTACCTTCACCAGTGAGAAGGGAGCCTATGCAGTGCTGGATGGACTTACCCGGAAGAGGGTACAGCTGATCAGTCATTAGTTGGATCACCTTACCCTTGGAGTGGTTGATGTGGAGAGTCTGAATTATCCTATAGTTGTGGACCAGTACCCAAATGTCTTCCCTGATGATGTTCTGGGTCTACCTCCCAGAAGAGAGGTGAACTTTTACATTTACTTGTACCACGGGATGACACTGATATCTACACCAGGGTATCGGATGGCTCTCGCAGAGCTTAGTGAGCTTCCATTATAGCTAGAGGACTTACAAGGGAAGGGATTCATTCGGCCTAGTGTTTCACCTTGGGCAGCCTTGATTTTGTTCACGCAGAATGGGAATGGGAGCTTGAGGATTTGTGTTTACTATCGGCGCCTGAACTAGGTGATCATGAAGAACATGTACCCACTTCCGAGGATTGATGACCACTTTGATTAGCTGAAGGGTGCATGGTGGTTCTCGAAGATAGAACTCAGATCAGGCTATCACCATCTCAGAGTACGAGATGAGGATGTGCAGAAGACAGCTTTCAGATGTCGGTACGACCATTACGAGTTCTTGGTTATTCCATTCAGCGTAACCAATACTCCAACAGTGTTCATGGGACTCATGAACAGGATCATTCAGCCATACCATGATCACTTTTTTGTAGTCTTCATCAAAGACATTCTGATCTACTAAACTAAATATAAATCAAGAGTGCCTTCAAAAGAAGGTAATACTATATTTTTGAAAAATACAATTTTTAAACGTAAAACATTATTGATACATATATATTATCTATAAAAAGTAAAATTATTTTTAGATATTATACTGAATAAATTATATATATATTTATATATATCATTAATATAAACCACAAAAGTGATTTTTTTATTTAATATCAAAAACACATTTTTCTACATTTAAATATTTTTTTTTCAAATAAATATTTAAATTTATATTAAAAAATATTATAAATTATTTGATAAATAACTATTAAAATAATTATATATAAATATATAATCCATATTTTCATAATTGGTTTAATACTTTTCATTCCAAAATCTCTAATTATAATGTTAAAATGATAATATTAAGTTGTATGTTTATGCTCGATATGGTGTATCATACATGATATCGAACATAATGTTTCCATTTTAAAACTCATGAATTTATATTTTGAGGGTTCCTCTATGAATCCATGAGGCTTCTAAACAAAAAACCATTAACCCTTCTATGTAATGTATGACCAGATAATGAAAAGTTAAATTTAAGAGGGGGAATAAATGTTGTCTCATAGTAGTCTATGTAATGGTGATGAAACAACATATTAGGGACTCAAAATGATGGGTGAATCATGGGACTTTTTTTTATGTTTATACACATATAATTGATGATATATAGGATGAATGGTTAACAAGAGTGTGTTATGTGGAAAATATCTATCTGGAATTTGTAATGAAATTATTATAGATTGATATATAATAGTTTTAACAATTTCACTAGATCCATGTGTCTGTTTAGCAAAAATAAATCGTTTCTGTAATCACTAAAATGATACAATTTTTAGCTGGAATAATTTATTTTGACTTTTTATAGACTTCTTACATATCTATGTACATCCTTATATCTAAATAACTCATTGTTATTCTTATTTTATACATTTCACAACTCCAATACCAATTATATTTATCTTCAATGTCATTTAAAAAAAAGAATAATATAATGAAATTTAATCTCATATAATTAATTTAACAAAAATTGTAAAGCCTTTTTATTGTACAGACAACACTATATATACACAGTTTATACAAAAAAATTCATTCCCAAACAAAATCTTCATTGTTGTTACTATCATTTCATAATTCATAAATTTTATATCTCAGGATATATACAGTTTGATTACATTATTCTTCATTAATATTTATTAAAAATGTAATAAATTATAATTATGTTTATGCTAATCACCATAAATCATTAATATTCATTGAATCAACTTCATTATTCATTGATCTATATAGTTCTAATAATCTACTATTAATAATCTGATCATATGGTGATGGACATTATAAGGACTCACCCATAAAAAATCATCTTGAGTTTTACACAAATATAATGTTCAAAAAAGTATCAATCTAAACAAAATAATATCTAAAACAAATATATAGTGTGTCAACCAGAGGTATATTAACATTTTATATTCATAGATTCTACCTAAATATTTATTAGATTTTAAGGAAATTTAAAAAAAATCAACACTATATAAAAAATTTGTTTTTCTGAAAACATATTAATATCTCTACACTTTTTTAATATTTTAAAACTATTCTTAGGAAACTAGATAATTCCACACAAATTGAAACCCAATTTTATAACTTTCAAAAATAAATTCAATGTATCATTAATTATTCAAAAAAATACATAGTGCTCAATATTTTTATCATAATTACAAATCTCATAAACATCCCTAATTATAAACTAGTTCCTATAAATCCATCTTTAGTTAAATTTTAAATTTACTAAAATAACCCTAATTTATTTTACATTCTAATACAAAAAATTATTTTATATTTGATAAAAATAAAATTGATAAACATTTTTACATTAATAAAAATAATCACATATATCGTCCTATTGAGTAGATCATTAAATATTTTTTTAATTATAAAACTGTACAAGATTTATTTCCATTAAAATTCATAATAAATTAAATTGTTTAACTACAATTATTATATTATTTATTTACTAAATTTTTCCAAAAAATGATTATATCATATATTTATTTTCAAAAAATATCTTCAGATTTCATGTATTTAATTTTCAAAAAATGTAATAAAAGATTCATATTGTTTTGTAATGATAAATATATCATTTGGGACCATTATAATTGGGAATTAATAATGGATTCATGAATATATATTAATATATAAGAGAGTCCTGTATTAGGAAATTACTCCCCACAAAATGGTGTGATGTGCCTGATCTCCCTTCCTATAGACCAATGAAAGTTCTTAAGAATCATGGGTTAATACCCTAACTACAAGAAGACTTGGTAAAGAAAGTCCCTATAGATATAGATCCTTTGTGTGATTCCAGTTTCTTGAATTAACTCATTGGAAACCGATTAGAAATTAAAAAAACTATCATAAGGAACGAAACCCATGTGGAAACAAATGGTGAACCCAAATTGAATCATCAACCAAGATAATAGTGCCATCTACCAATTAGGATTACCCCATTCTGAATGTAAATGATGCACAAATAGGGAAATAAATCATTAATGAGTTAACTCACAAAATATTCTTCTTTGACATAGTTCATTATTTGTGTTTTTATATATTAAGTCACTTCCTTCAAAGAATATCCTTCGATCATATTGCCTCTTTCATGTTTTCACCAATGAATGCCCAAAATACTATTTGGATCAAATCATCATCCACATGAAGGATTTCAGCACTGACTCATCATCATTAACACTTTTTCTCAAACTTATTAGTCTGAGAGTACCATCAGAGAGGTACATTTCAAACAATCGAGGCCACTCAATAGGCCCACCATCTCAACAATCACCCCTGATCATCTGGCCTCTACTAACTAGTGGTCCTGAAGCAAATGACGGGGAACTCCTTCTTCATTCATTTCAGGAGATTATCCTCTGAACACAATACCTTTACTTCCCATATTTCATAGAGGCGAATCAAGAGGACACCTACTACATTGTCTTTCAGATACAAGGGTCCTTTTTAAGGTATCCTTCTATCAATCTTCATCAACAATGTTGAACAAAAATTAAATCTCAACAATATAACAATGTTCTCCTTACCCAACTAGCCTAAGTATTTATAAACTGGACACATAAGATATCCCATTGGGTAAACAACCTACTTAATGAGATAATTTTCATATCTTTTCCCCCTCTATAGAATCCCACTAACACAGTTTTGTGGTAAACAACAAGCGGGAAAAACCCACTTATCCTTAATTCAGACTTCCATAGGACATGCCTAGTGACATTAAAAGAATCTTGATAACCAAATATGGAGGAAACCTAAAAACGAAGAACATACACATGCCTTCATCAATAAGGCCTACCAGCAGACTCGTCTGTCAAGACACAGATAAGTTGGTTGGAATTTACTAGAGACATACATGGGGTATAATCAACACTCTACCTCTACACACTAGTATTGTCAGTATCATCTAATAAGAAAGGGAAGATAGAACTAGGAACATAAACCTATGCTAGATATTTAAGGGAATTATATCCCCATCCCAGTCATTTAAGTCACCAAACACATCATGGAATTGTGAAATAGAAGATGAAAAAACCATTCACATATCCTAGAAACATTCCACGATATAAAAAATAAGGATGAAGAAATTAACCAAGGAACATACATATAACTCTATCCCCACAGATGGGGTTTCTAATTTGTATTACATCTCAAATTAGACACATACTACTTAGGTGATCATGAAGAACAAATACCCACTTATGAGGATTGATGATCTCTTTGATCAGTTGAAGGAAGAACGGTGGTTCACGAAGATAGACCTCAGATCAGGCTATCACTAGCTCATAATACGAGATGAGGATGTGTAGAAGATGACTTTAAAATGTTAGTACAACCATTACGAGTTCTTGGCTATGATGTTCGGTGTAACCAACACTCCAGAAGTGTACACGGGACTCATGAACATTATATTTCAGCCATACCTTGATCACTTTGTAGTAGTCTTCATCAAAGATATTCTGATTTACTCGACTACTGAGGAGGAGCATGAAAATCATTTGCAGGTAGTACTGGACACACTCTGAGAGCACTAGATTTATAGTAATCTCTCGAAGTGCCAGTTCTAGATCTGAGAGGTACACATTCTGGGACATGTTTTATCAGAGTCTGGAGTTCCAGTGGATCCAGCAAATTTTGAGGTGGTACTTTCTTGGGAGCCACCCAGGAGTGTGATGGAGGTACGAAGATTCTTGGGTTTGGATGGATACTACCGATGGTTTATGCCCGATTTCTACCATGTTGCAGAACTACTATTAGTGTTAACAAAGAAGGGGAAACCCTTCGTGTGGTCAGAGAGATGGAAGCTCAGTTTTTAGGAGCTGAGGCAGAGGATGACTAGTGCTCCATCATGAGGAATCTAGAGGAGGGCATAGGGTACTTAGTCTACTACGACGCATCAGGTACTGGAATCGGTTGTGTCCTGATGCAGGAGCGAGCGGTGATCACATATGGTTCACGACAAATGAGACAATATGAGCAGAACTACGTTACCCCTGACCTGTAGTTAGCAGTAGTGGTCTTCTCCTTGAAGATGTGGCAGCACTATCTGATGGGAAAACGTTTTACAGTCTACTTGGATCACAAGAGTCTCATGTATATCTTCTCTCAGAAGGACCTGAACCCGAGACAACGACGTTGGATTGAGTTCCTCCAAGACTATGACTTCAAGATTGTCTATACTCTTGGGAAGGGGAACGTTGTAGTAGATGTACACAGTAGGAGGTATGGTATACAGTTTATTGGTGTGGTGATGGAGCAGCTGGCCGCTTTGCAGATATCCATTGTGGATTGAGATGGAGCATCTTTTCTTCAGTCTCTTACTGTCACTCCCCCTCTTATTTAGCGAGTTAGGGAGGCGCAATGTGGGGACACTTACTGTGAGACATGACATTATCAGATATCCATAGGAAATTCACCTGATGTATTTTCTGACGGTGGGGAGCACGTCATCCACTTTAGAGGATGTAACATGGTACTAGTGTTACTTCATGAGGAGGTGTTGATGGAGTTCCACACATCCTCTCTAGCGTTACATCCAGGAGTGCCGAAGATGTACCAGGATCTCCCATGACATCACTGGTGGCTGAGAATGAATAAATTAGTAGTAGGGTTTGTCTCTCGATTCCTCACTTTTCAGCAAGTAAAGGTGGAGCATCAGGTACTAGCAGGCTTGGTTCAGCCTTTAGAGGTCCCAAAGTTGACATGTCATGGGATATACATGTACATTGTGATAGGACTTCCATGTACATCTAGAGGACATGACTCGATCTGGGTGATCATCGACCGACTCCCCAAGTCAGTCCACTTCCTACCGATCAGATAACAGGGTTCAGTAGAGAGATTGGGATGCCTTTATATGAAGGAGATTGTGCGGCTATATGGAGTACCCTCAATGATTTTATCTAATCGTGATGTGCATTTTACTTCCTGACTATGGAAGGGGTTGCATGAGGCTTTCAGGACGCAGCCCTTTCTGAGCACCGCCTTCCATCCTCAGACGAATGGCCAGACTGAGTGGACTATTTAGAACCACGAGGACTTGCTGCATGCTTGTGTCCTCTACTTTGGTCATAGCTAGGAAGACCACTTTCCTTTGGTGGAGTTTTCGTACAACAACATCAATCACTCCACCATTGGGATGACACCTTTATAGGAATTGTACGGGCGACCTTAAAGATCACCTTTGTGCTGGACTGACCAAGGAGAGTTAGCACTAGTGGGGCCAGAGATGGTACAGGCTACCGCAGAGAAAGTTCAAATCATCCAAGAGCATATTAAGTCTGCACAGAGCAGGCAGAAGTCGTATGCTGATAAGAGAAAGAGACCTCTAGAGTTCGGGGATAGTGACCATGTCTTTATACAAGTCTCACCTCGACGAGGTTTGCAGAGATTTTTCCGAGGTGGAAAGTTATCTCCAAGGTTCATTGGACCCTTCCAGGTCCTCAGTAGAGTTGGCATGGTGGCTTATCTCTTAGCTCATCTACCTCAGTTTCAAAGGGTGTACGACGTCTTCCATGTATCCCAGCTGAGGAGTGCATGACCATTCCCACGTCATCAACCACAGAGAGTTAGTTGTCGATGATGGGGTGACTTTTATAGAGGTTCTAGTGGAGATTGAGGATCGAAAAGAGTGGGTCCTTCATGGGTGTTCGATACCTCTGGTGCGCGTTCGATGGTAGCATGAAAACCTCTAGGAGAGCACATGGGAGTAGGAGTCTCAAATTCGTGCTTAGTACCCCCACTTTTTTTCCTATATTGAGTTGTGGCTTATGTGGACGCAAAGCCCTAAGGTGGAGAGAATGTAAAGACCCAAAAAGTCAGTGTAATTTTTTAATTAAATGGGAATCTTTTGATTCCGCGAGAATTGAAAACGCATGATTATGAGGCCCGATGTGCCTGTAATGAATTTCTGAACTTTTTGTCTGGCACGTTTAGTAAACGTACGAGCTAGTTTTTATAACTTTTTAACCAGTGCTCAGAATTGAAATCAGAAGGCACCGTTGAACTTGTAGTGCCAATGTTTTCTTAAGGATACCTTTACCTCGACCACAGTAAGTCGAGGGTGAATGATAGTTTTTTGTTTTTCGTGAAAGAATAAAATAATAATAAAATTGTGTAACATTTTTATTTTTATTTTTCTTTTAAAACTTCCATGTGGATGTTTCATAGGTGAGGAAGACCTGAACTAAACCTCCCATGAGAGGTTATGGTGGTGGGGACCACCTGAACTAACCTCTCGTGAGAGGTTATTGTGGTGGGGACCACCCGAGGTTTAAAACCCCTTTGAACCTCCCACTTAAATATGGGAAAGTCTCTTAGACGTCCCCTTGTTTAATTATACCACCCCATTAATTAATTATACCAAAAACTATGTTATTAATTAATTCAATTTGAAATTGTTCCAACAATTAAAATTGGGGAAACGTATAATAAGTTGGAAATATTGCATTTTGGTGGATTTTGGGAGTGGAGAAATATTGGGAGGATTACACTTCTCCAATGAAGAACGCCATCAAAGAACATTCTTCCGAAATCAAGGAATATGACTATGAGTGACCCTGACATTGAAGTGTGGTTTCAGAAGCGATGATCATTGGAACTCTATTCGCCTTCATTGACATCCTTCTTGCACTGACATCAACGAACAATCCAAGGTAGGGGTTTAGTTCCCATGTTCTCCCCTTCTATTTTTCCTTATGCTGGGTTGAGAATAGTGAATGATGAAGGTTGTGGGGATTGATGTTCTCAAATATCTTATATACACGTTCTTAATTCAAAAATGGTGAACCACTTGCTACTGCTCTAATGCGGAGGAGGCAGGCCAAACAAACATGGATCGAACCCTCCGTCATTCATCCTTATTGTGTTCTTCGTGATGGAAGAAGGTGGCTTACACCACAATGATGAACGAAGAGAGAGGCAAACTCAACCAGCCACCGACAAAGGCATGACACCCTGCCGCCCCACGGATCATCTGTTCGTGACCTCCGCACCCCACGACCGAGCCGCCGCCCAAGCCACTGCCTCCGTCCGCGGCTGAGCTATTGCCGACGACCTTGCTACCCGAGCTACCGCCTGAGCCACCGCCGCCATCCGTGGCCCTTCCACGCCACCCTACACCTTCCGCCCTCATGGACGAACCACCTCGGCCAAGCCATACTGCGGCCTCCACCCTCCCGGTCAAGTCGCCCCGCAGCCTCCGCCCTCCCGGCCGAGCAGCTCCGGCAGAGCTATCCCACAGCCTCTGCCCTCCCAGCCGAGCGGCCCCATGGCCTCCGTCCTACCAAAAGAGCCACCCTGGGCTGGGCCGAGCCACCCTGCGCCCTCACGATACGCCTGCGACCATGCCGACACCTACTATCGAGATGACCCGCAACCTCCGCCACCCCGCGACACCTGCGGCCTCCACAGCCCCTCATGCCCTTGCGGCCTGCCAGACCTACAAGCGGGTTGGGTCGCACCACGAGCTAGTTCAAACCGAAATAGGTTGACCCAGGCTTGGTCTAGGTTGGGTTGCTCTGACCAGGTCGAACTGGACCCAGACCAGAAATGAACCTATACTTTACATAGGCCATAACATTGGCACCAGACGTCTGTTTGATAGACCGTCAGCGGTACTGGGAACCTATGAGAGAGATGGTACCTTTGAGTAATACCCCAATGGTGATTTGGATTGATATGGGGTATGGTCAGGTTGGATCGAGGACGAATCCAACCATGCCTTGAGGACTAAAAGGCTAATAACTCACAGACCGGGCGTCCGAACGATGCACTGTCTGTTACGTTGAGACCCCTATGACGTGGAAGTCCATTTAGAAACTTCTTTATGCGAATTTTTTGGAAGTTAGAGTATTGAAAAGTGGTTTTTGGATCAGTCCCACTTGGAGACAGGCAAGCATAGTGTGGGAACACAGTAGCTGGCTGTGACTAGAAGAATGAAGAGCGATCCTATGATGGTTAGATCCTAGTGATCCTGTGTGGGTCATATCCTAGGGACCCTGTGTGGGTGAGCCCATAGAAATATTACATGGGTCATATCCTAGATATCCTGTGTGGGTCAACTGCTAGGGATCTTGTGAGGTTCATCTCCTAGTGATCTTGTGTGGGTCAGCTCTTAGTGATCATGTGTGGGTCAGATCCTAGTGATCCTATGTGGGTTAGCTCCTAGGGATCCAGTGCGGGTCAGATCCTATCGATCCTATTTGGGTTAGCTCCTAGATATCCTGTGTCGATCAGCTCCTAGCGATCCTATGTGGGTCACCTTCTAGTGATCCTGTGTGGGACAGATCCTATCAATCCTATCTAGGTCAGTTCCTAGTGATCCTGTGTGGGTCAGCTCCTAGCAACCCTGTGTGGGTCAGAACCTAGCATTCCTGTGTGGGTCAGCTCCTAGTGACCCTGTGTGGGCCAATACCTAGAGATCCTATGTGGGATAGCTCCAAGAGATCCTATGTGGGTCAGCTTCTTTATAGTGTATGATGATTCAGTAGTTACATCTAATCATCTTCTACTGTACTTAAGTAATACCTGGTGTGATATGAGTTTGTACCTCTGTGGTTCTTTCCTTCATGGTAATACCTTGGTGGTATTCATTTGTGTGGAATACCTATGTGGTACTTGAATTTTTGGTATTTATTCCATTGTGGAATAGTTGATTCTGGGCTTTGGATTTGTACTATGTGTTTTCCTCATGATTGAGATGGGTTTTCTTGATAACTTAGGTATATGTATGGGCATATACCTAAGTGAAGTTGACAGTTGATTTCATGCTTGTGGTTTATACTTTGTGTATTTGTGAGACCTTGAGGGTCTCGGGGTCCATACTGAGTATCATTATACTCAAACCTGCACGGGCTATGCCCGCACCTCATTGTGTTTGGTGCAGACGACGGACAACGCTGATCGTGGCTGAGAGTACCAGGATTGAACGGTGCTCCGAGGTGGACCATATGACATGTCGATATGTAGAGGAGATGGGTGGACGTAGAGTACTGAGTAGGCGATATGTACCTACCCTTAAGATAGGAACCTCATAGGATGACCCAATAGCTATCTTTCTCTTTCTTCAGCTATGTTGTATTTCAGTTGTACTTGTACATTCTAATTGGGCTTGTATTCTGGCCCCTTTTACTTACTGCACTCACTCTGTTTACTGTTTAGTTTACTTGAGTTCGTATCTTGATGTGTGATTGGTTGCGTGTGCTTACAGGTTATAAAGGTAACACTTTCCCAGTTTTAAGGAAAATGCCTTTGGTGCTAGTTTCCATCCACTAGCCTATGAATGGCGGGCTTGGGGTAGTCGCTACAGAGGCCCCGGGGGACAGGTCGTGACAAGAATTTTTTCTAAAAATATGTTCTCTTAGAAAAACACAACAAGTTATTCCTTTAAAAAAAATTCAAGGAATGTGAAATATAGAGAAAATTACCTTCTAAATCCATTGAAAAATAATTTATAATTGTCTATATTTTTTTGAATAACATGGATATATAAGATAATTATTTTTAAAATAAATATTTGAAATGAGTTTTTATGTTAAAGTGTCCATTATCTTGTGTTTGACTTGTATCGTATGGAATTTATCTTCATGAATAATAAATCTATTTTAATTATTTTCATAATTAATAACTGTATTGAGTTTATTTTTCCTTTTATTTCATATCTTAAAATTTTATTCACAATTTTTTAAGCATTTATGTTCACTTCAGATGTTTTGACGGTATTTGACTTATATGTCAAAAATGACCTCAGTAAGTTGACTATGGTGAAATATATCATTATTTATTAATTTCTATAATAATAATAATGAAATATTAATAATATATATATATCATACTTTTATATCCAATAATGAACGTTTTTTTATGAAAAATTAACTACGTTACAGTCATGGAGATAGTAGGTCGTCCTTACCCGTGAGAAACATTTCCATTTTTAATGATAATTATTAAAATAAGTTAAGTATTAAATTATCTTAAAATAATTAAAACTATACAATAAATACCTTATTATTTATTCAAATAAAGTTATATATATAATCCATGTGATGTGGTGATGAATAACAAATCACATCGCTTTGTGTAGGTTGAAGTTCACACATATGCATAGACGACATTATCAATTATCAATGGGTTAATTGGTAAGAAATACCATGATTTACTATCTTATAATAATCATATTTATTTCAATAATATAATATCAATACATTAATTACATCATTAAAAAATCATGTAAGTGGTGATGATGGAAAACTAATTAACACGTTTCGTGAGGCGATAGTACTACGTATACAAGAATAAAAGTTTCATTTACTATTTGATGTAAGAGTAGATGGATTTATGATACTAAATTTTTATAATTTAATATAAATATATATAAGATTATAATTTTTAATATCATCATTTTGGAATAATAATTTAATCATGTGGATGAAGAAACAAAACAAAAACACTTAGTAAAGAATGATACATTATATATAACTTTATTCAATATTAGATTTTCTATAAAACCAAGGAACTTATGATGTGGGGAGGTAATGAAGGAATGGATTTAGGTAGGTATTTTTTTATCCACAATTCTTTTAATGTTTTAATAGGAAAAATGAGAGAGGGGGATTTTATATGTGAAAAAGATGTCACACTTTGAGTTTTTGAAAAGAAAACTTCATACCCACATTTTACACATTAAAATGAAAAAATGAAACCTTATTGGTAATTATATAATATATTTTTGAAATAAATCTATAGAATTTCTTTTATAAATTTTTTTAGTCATTTTTACCCTTATCATTTTAGTTTATCCCCTTAATAAACCCTTTTTAACGTTAACTATTGTAAAAGATCATTAATGTTTTCAATATTCATAATGACCAAAAATTATGTTTACATTATTTTATAATATTGATTATTATGATTAAAAATAATTATTTCAATTTGAAAAATTTAATTCACATTAGTGGCATAATTTGACTTAAAATTAAACCCATATAAGGGATGAAAAATGGTTTTTTAAAAACCCATTTTTGAAGCATAATATGGTTTAATATTAACTCAAAATCAATTAATAATAAATATATGAATTTAAATTCATATGTATATTTTGAAAATATAGGAATTTAATTTAAATAATTCCTTATGATGTGTTTTTTTAATTAATCAAAATGGATAAACAATATTTTCTTTAAAATTGTTTTTAGAAAATGCATTTTGGAACCCCACAAAAACATAGACTAAAATATACTATAAAGATGATTAAAATGAAATTAATTGTATTTAATATATATAAATAATTTTTATGTTACATGAAATAAAATTTTACTCCGAATGGTTCTTTTATGTTACACACTTTAAGAAAAAGAAATGACAGTTTTAGAAAAATCAATACTTTTAACTATTCAATGAAAGATCAATATTATCCAAAAGAATTACCAAAATTTCAACATAATCAAATTTTGATAAAATGATTTTAAAAATGAAATTAATTTTTCCAAATAAATTTCAATATATAAAAAAATTAAATATTATATAATAACTTAATATGATATGTGTTTATGTAAAACTATGTATTTTTTAGTTACAAATTAATTAATATTTTTTTTAATTAACATTAAAATATAATTATTAATTATTAACAATCATGAATGTTCCTTATTAAATTATTTAAATTAATATTACCGTAGTCTTCTCTAGTTGGATTTTCAAGTTGTTGATTGACTCAATCTTCACTTTTCACCTCACATGGGACATCATTGTTTGGGTGTGGAGGTTATGTTTTCATAGAAAATTGATGGCCCTTTTAGATAATTTAACATATTGGAAAGGTGGTTTATGGGTTGGAATTTCAATCTTACATGACATTTATTAATGAAATTTTTACTGTTTCTTAGGTGTGTAGGTTTTAATCAGACCCTTCCCAATTGATTTAATGGGAATTTGTTGATCTTAAGCTTGAAACCTCTACGGTTGAACAACAGATTTATATTATGGATCTCCAAGAAAAAGTAATTTCTCATAAAACAATTCCATCAGTCCATGTACTACGGATTTGTACTTGGTTTATCCCAAATTCAGGGGATATGTAATCATTTATGAGGTAGTATTGGATTTTTCAATTAATGAATGTCGAATCCTTAGTGATTTCTGGGGGACAAAAGATTTTATAGTGGGAATAATTGTGGTGCCCATTAGGTCTTAACTATTATGTAATTTTTGTATGGTTTATCTCTTTTGAGTATTTGGATGTTTTTGGGATATATAGATTGATATTTATAATTTTTCGGAAAAGGTGGTTCACATGGTTTATTTACAAGGTTAGTATTAACCATGGAGTAACCTAGTGGTATGGAACTGTAATTCACAATGGTTATTTTAGTGTTTGATAATATTTTATCAAAATATGAAAATATTTTTTTTAATGTTTAAGGTTTATATGTTTTTTTGAAGGGATATGTCTTGGTTTTATAATAGTTTTTCAAACCATGTGTCACTCCCTAGGAAACCGTACACCTTAATTTCACATGAGAATAGGTCTCCACAAGTTTGGATCATAGTTTGTTAAATACATTGACATAACTACATTTCCATATATATAAAAAATAAATATTTGAATATTACAAGATTCCCCTAATAATGTTTTATATAATATCATAAAAATCTCTTTGAGTCATCAACTAACATCTAATAAGAACATTTGAGAGGTTTCTCCATGGATCCTTGGGGAATTTCCTTTTTCATGGTGTATTTCTTTAAGGAATTTATTGTTTTATTTCCTATATCCTCACCCATTTTAACATTTATCCTTGGACAAATTACCCCATATTTATATGGATCATGCTGGGATTTTTATTATTAAATTTAGAGGATTTTATAGAGAATTTACGATGTTAATTATCTATTTATGCATATGAGAAATGGAAATCCTCATTTAAAACCTCTATTGTCTAAGAGAACAAGTTTTCCACCACTGTTGTGGTAGGTTTCACTATTTAATGGTGTTAATCCTTTAATTAAGTAATTTTCTTAATTATTTTTGTGTTGTATTTTAAAATTGAATTATTTGACATAATTAATTTGGTGTGGCATGAATTTTTTTTGATAGGGGGTTTTATTAGAAAATAGATTATTCCCATTATGTTTTTAACTAAATTCATGAAACATTATTATTACTCAAAAATGGATTTTTAAGCATGGTATTGGTGATTATATTCTATGAAATTGTCTTATAAAAATATGATCATGGATATTAATTTTTATTGTAGGACATATAACATTTGAAATTTTGGTCGAGTTTGGATATAGAAAAATTACCAACATAGTGAGTGTGGAACCACTAGAGGTTTCATTTGATATAGATAGACTATGTAGGGACTTGATATTGGTAGGGTTAACCGTATTCCAAGCATAGTGTTCCTTTACATTTTTATATTTATATTACCTTATTATAGAGGCTAATTTTTCTTGGTTTTATACATGATGGTATTTTTTCATATTAGATTTATCACATGTTTATCCTATGGTATTTATATTGACACTTCTATTTATTCCATTATTATATAATTCATGTACTTATCATCTTACTGGTTTAAGTGAGACGTAAATCATTTAATGGAAACAAAAGGATACTATACAATTTTTCTCTCATTTTTAATATCATTATATACTAGAATTATTTAAATTCAATAACTATTGGTTTCATGGGGAATTAATTTATATAGTTTCATGGTGGAATATTACAATTTGTTTTATTCTCACCCAGTATATTAAATTAAGCATATATAGACACAGTTGTGAGGGAATCGAGAAAATGAAAAGCATCATGTAGTTCCAAATATTTTCATGGATGTTTTCATTGTCATAGTGTGTTATGATAATGCTGACACTACTTTAGTTGTATACATGGATTATATCATTCCATATATCAATTCAACATTTATCCTTTTTTTCATTGTATGTATCATGGATGGGTAGTCTCTATTTATGTTGTATTATAATTATCTATCTATTTACAGTCACTCCTGAGTCTTTTTTTAGTGTATATGTGTATATTAAATTTGACATGATATCTCGGGTGTTGTGCCATGTTGACCCGAGATAGTTCATTATGATACATATTAATTTTAACTTAAAAAACATTTTCTTAAAAAATGATTTTATATGATGAAGTGTATTTAAGTTAAAATTATATTTTCAGACCATTAGATACATTATCGTATAATATTATTTTCAATTTTAAAGTAAAAAGGATTAAATAAGGTAAAAGGGTCAATCATAAACCATTAAATAATATTTTTTATAATGTAAAAAATTAATTACCCTGGTCAAATTAAATTATGTAAATGATAGAAATTGAAAAGAAAAAAAATTAAAACACTAAACATTTTTAAAAAAATTAGTGGTTGAGGTGAGTTTTAACCCCAACCACTTTTACCATCTCTTATTTACATTATTTGGCCATATATATTTGAGAATTAAATTTATATTATTAAAAATGTAAGGTTTACACAACAAATTACACTTCCTTTCATGTCTAAATGAGTAACATCCTAGCAACTGAAAGACTCACAATCCCTTTGAATTTCCATTTTATACTCTTCCAAATTTCTTATAATTGATCCTTATTCCAATTCCATAATTGTTTTTTCACCCTTAGTGTAATTAAGGACATAATATCCTATTATATTTATATTATAATACTTAATATTCCCAAAATGTAAACCACATACACAGAAAAAATCCGAAACATGGTATGTGTTTCACCTAAAAATTTTCTTCTTTGCTACACATTATATTTTATTCAAATAATTTCATTAAAATATTATGAATACAACCTAATGGATAAATAATATAATTTTTTATATTTACCATTGGTATTTGACCTTAAATGTAAATCTATCACTAATAATAAAGGGGTTTTTATTTTAATATTTTTTAAACTATATGGGTTTTCATATCAAATTACTCAATTTGATACATGTATTATTTTATGAACCCAATTCCAGTTATAAATTTTACATAATTTCATTTTGATATATTATATAAAATGAAAACTTTTATTTATATTAATTTAATTTCAATTAGAATATGTCTCTATCATGAGAATATGATTTGAATGTTGATTATGTTTTTACGAGTTTTCTGAACTCAAATTATTTTTTTGAGTCAGAATCACCCCACTTGAATTATAATCACATATGATTTAATTATCCTACCATATGATGATGCTATATTGTACTCCCATATCCATCTATAGGGAGTTAATGTTTTACAGTAACTCATCTTCTATGATGGATCTATTATTTCATAAATAAATAAAAATTTATTATGCATAATTCCTATATCCTTTATTAGGGTTTTAATCAATATCAATGTTGTTTAAATACTGTCAATCATATATTATACATATAAGAAACTCAAATTGTTTTTTTCTCCAATTATCAATTTTCCCACTTTATTCCAACTGTAAAAAGTCATTTTTATCCTTAAAATGATATTGGATTTCAAAAAACATGTTTTAAAACATTTAAAAGAAATTTATTACCATTATCTTATATTATTTTATTTAGTTTAAAATTGTAACATATTATTTATTTCTTATCACGATCACTTTTTAGGAAGTTTGTTTAAATTTTTTTATAATGTTTTGTCTTTATCATTAATAATAATGTCTTTAAGAATGTGACATGAAACATCATGAATTTTATTGATGATATTAATAAAACTTCTTTAAAAAATTCTTTTTTAATTTATTCTCCAATTTTAAAGGACTATTTTATAATGGATTAATGGTTCATAAAATAATTTATATAATTATTTCTCAAATTCTCATTTTAGATGATTACTATTTTGGTTTCTAATGGCCATGATTTTTTTATTTGAAACCATTTTGAAATGTTTTGAAACACAGTGTCTCATCATTTTTTTAATAAGATGAATGTTATTATTTTAGGTGACATGAATATATATTGATGATGATGGTTGGGGTACTATATCAACGCCTAATAAACTTTTTAATTTTTATATGTCATGATGTAAAGAAGGTTCACAAGTTATAACCAAATACTAAAGAGTTGTAGTTGTTATAACATAAGACAAAATAGGTACACATGTTATATCTCATGAAAAAAGAGCTATAAGGGTTGTTTCCCAAGAATAAATAGGTTCATCGATTTTATACTAATATTAAATTGGTACACAATATCATTCCCAGTTCAATAACGCTACATGAGTCGTCACCCTATCCCAATATAACATGGGAAGTATATTGTAATGATTATTATCATAATTAATATACACATTATATATATATATATATTTATTCATGTTTTTATCATTTATTACTTTATAAATCAATGGGTTTTTTTTGTTTTCATAGGAATTCTAAATTTTTTAGTTAAAGGATGAAATGATGAAAAGTGGAAGAAATTGGTTTTACAATTCATGAATGTCCTACCCATGATATGTTAAATGACATGGAGAGTTTACAAAACCTTTAAATAAATTGCATGTCATTAAATTTTCAAATCCCGCATCCTAAGGGATTTATACAATGTGAATAATGTTCAATAGGTGAATCACCCAGATGATGTGTAGAATGCAGATGACATAAAAAAAGTTGAAATCAAATTTAGTAAAAGATACTTCATGGGAATCAGATAAGATTTAATATTATTGGAGTACATTGTGGATTAGAATAAAATAACATGTAATGATTTAATGTCATTTAAAATTTTGATAAATATGCCACCTGAATAAAATACACAACCTGAATGTTTTACATTACATGTAACTTCTGTGAATATAAATATTTTGGGGATTCCCTCTACACAGAAGGAATTACATCTTTGGGTTTTCTCTCATTTTTTTCTTCTGTTTCTTCTCATTTTTCCTTTTGAACTCAGTTTTTTATCAATTTAATTACCCATTTTATAAAATACTTTTGCATTGTTTTTTTACATCCTTTATTTGATCATTTTAATATATTTTCTAATTATATGCCTGTTTTAACACCGATTTTCACTTAATTTCAATGGTTTCACTATTTCATTAAAGGTTATTAATTCAAGGTATGTTTTTATTGTTTTATACTTGTTTTAATTGTGTATTTCTTATTGCAAAATCGTTTATTGATTAAGCCAATAATGTTTCTTATTAATATTCTTTCGATTGACACAATCATGCACAACCAATAATCATAGGATTATGGGTCATGAGTAAGGGTTCTTATGAACCTAATGAATATATAAATTAAAATTTTATAACCATGAGGATAGTAATAATGTTGAAAACAACTATTTATCCTATTCTATTATATTTCTCTCACCACAAGAAACACATTTAAACGAACATGGCCTATTTGGAGTCAAGAAAGATATGAACATTATCCTATGATGATTTATACCATATAAGATTTGTGTAATGCATATAGGTTTTCAGCTATAACATGAATAAGGTATAGTTACAGTGTATATAGGTCTAACTAGTTTGACCATATAAAACTGGTGACCCTTGCACTACATTTCATCATAAGACATAGGATTATCCCATACCAGATTTTGGATTATCATTTTTCTAAAGACATGAAATTATATCTGAACCTAGTTATACTTAATTAGTCTAAATCCAAACAAAATAATTCAATAAAACCAAAACATTTGGTGTAAAAAATGTATTACGTCTATAGGGTTTGAATATCTAGTTTGTTTGAATAAAATTTTTCCCCATGGGTTCGACCCTATAATTATGCTTCACTAGGAATTAGTAGCAAGTGTTGTTTGGGAATAATAAAATATCAAAATTATCACACCCATATGAATCAATTATAACTTTTGGACTGATCAAATTATTACACCTTTTCGGATGAGACATTTTTTCCTAAGAACATAAGACTTCCGAACAAAACTAGGATTACCCCACCCCCCTTAAATTAACATTTCTATATATATGATGCTCTAACATTATATAAATATTTCTTTTCTAATTCATTTATTAGGTCCATCTAACTCAATAAATGATGCTGGACACTAAAGGACTACTTCTGTTTGATCCAAAGATCTATTGATCCTTATATTTACATCATCGCTTCCCAATGGTTCAGCGCAATGTTCTTACACAGCCACACCCTCAGAACCTTAAATATACACCACCACTCAATCAGTTAGAGAGTATGTTACTAAATGAGTCCAAAATTATGGATTGAGGCATGCCATCCACATGTTGTTCTATTCCCATCATTGTGAGACTTCATGTCTAGGATCATACTTTTGAAGATCAAGCCTAGACTTATCAACATGTTCCAGAATATGGGTAAGTTTAGTAGACTTCAAAGAGAATACCCCATGAGATTATTTCCATTTTTCTAGAGGTTTAAGATATATTTCTCAAACATTATATGTCATAGGGAACAATTAGATTATGATTCTTCATATGCTCCTAACATGAATGAGCTAACGATTATCCCAAAATCCAATCTCCCGAGGCAATCACAACACGTGTTGATTTAACCAAATAGTTACTGGATATGTACATCACTCTAATAGGGATATTGTTGTGGTAGAATAACATATAGAACATTTCCTAGATATATGAATAATTAGTATGGGAATCCTGAGATCATTTTTAGGATATTAGTAGAAAATTGAAACATAAAGGACATGATATGGGGATTAATCATCAAATGTTCTGTAAAGAAAATCAAACTTCCATAATAACTATAGTGGGAACCAATACTGATCAAGGAATCTTGATTATAATTTATAAAATTGGATGCAAATTTCTAGATGATGTCTCCCATAATGCATGTTTTTGAAACATCAATTGAAGAAATCATAATCATGGAATCAATTATGTGTAGGAGATTACATGCATCACAACCCAAGTAGAGTCACTAATAGATAATCTTGAGTCATTTATAATTACTAAAACACCACCCCTCCTGATACTGTGATGAATATTCAATCATGTGAGATGTGAGAATGCCTGCATCAATACCAACACTAAAGGGAAGAGGTAGAGGAACCTCACACTCTATATTTTAATTACATGAATTACAATTAAGAAGGACATAAATTATAGTAACCATAATAGTACCAATATATATATTAACAAAAGATACCATATCTAAAAAAATTTCAACAAAATAACTAACGATACTATCAATAGAGTAGTGACTAAGAGAAACTAATAAATCATTGTAAACCAGGGTTCCCACATCAAATTCTTGCCCCATGATCCCAATAATAAATAACTATGAAACCCTTTATCCCTAGACATTAACCAATGTTAATTCCATCCTTATAGGGACCACTATAACAACACCCATATACACAACCTATTTTTAATAATATTTTCATTGTATAAGTAAAAAAAAAGTGGATCAGAGGATTCCCACCCCGAAGACAGAGATGAAAAATCAAAGATCTTACCTATGTAGTGTGGAGCATAAAATTTTTCTTATATCAATGACCTTATCAGACTGAATACCAAGTACATTTCTTGGTATCAATGACAGGCAACTAAGAGAAGATGAAATGGAAGTGGTTCTTAGCGGTGGAAATGTGCCAGACCATCAGTAGTATACCAATGAGATAAAAAGAGGCCTAAAAAACATGTGAAATTTGATATAATAATCTGCAAGGATATTACCAATATCATAAAATAATATTTTTGAGAAATATATCTACAATGCGAAACTACTAAAAAAGATCTGATAATATAAAATTTGGAAAATTAAGAAATTTTCTTGGGAAAACCAAATTAAAAACTCCTTATGTCTTTACCATAATGAATAAGAAAGACATGATTAAATGGAAAAATAAAAATTTTTTAATGAGGATTATGAAATTACACATCAATATACCCTTCACTGAAGTAATCTATCAGATTATTAACATTAAAAAATTCATAAATGAATTAATTTCCACCAAAAAAAATATTTATGGCTTTGGATTGATTTCAATAAAATAATAATTGTATATTGTCATTCAATATAAGCTTCCATCTAACATATGATACCCTATGATTTTCTCTCTTACATAAACTATAGAGAAATGAATCATTGGAATAGAATTATATGATCTGGGTGAAATTATTAAACTTCTGAAAATTAATGTGCTCCAAAATATAGTGAATGCATGACTAAAAAAATGGTGGCACTAAAACTGGTTGATTAACAAGTCATGTATCCTTAAGGACATCTGGAGGATATTTTATACAATTCTAGAAAATTCATATTCCATGTGTATATTCTAATTTCATACATTGAGGAAGAGGGATAAATTACCATAATTTTAGGAAATCCATTTATTTAAACTTGAATGGAAATGATTGATGTAAATACTAAACATATTTTATTCAGAGATGGATATGAACATGTAGTTTTATACCTAGTGAAGGATTCCATGTAAAAAAATTACACCTTCGACTCTAAATCCTAATTTATCAATGATTGAAGAGATGATTTTATAACCATTGAAGAAAACATAGATACCAGTTCCCATGATGAATATAAAATTTTGTGATCACAAGGATGTAAATTACTTTGAACCATTTGAAATGGTAACTACCCCCATTCATAATCTCAGTCATCAATAAATAAAAATGGAAATTATATCCTCAAATAAGAACAATAAATTATATATTCTTTGATATTATACCTTCACTTATAATCATTATCAGATTAGATATGACCCAAAAGGTAGAGGATAGGATGATTGAATTCCTAAAATGGTAAAAGAACTCAATAGCCTAACTAGTGGATAGAATTAAAGGGATCAATCCTAAAATCACCACCCAAATGATATTATTGTAAGAAGGTGTAAAATCCAAATTCAAACCCCATGGGGGAATCACTAAAACCATGAAATGGGTGGTAAAGAAAAAAATGTTGAAAATTCTAAATGCAAAGATAATTTTAACATCACTAATAGTGAATGTGTGAGTCCACTATAAGTCTTCAAAATGAATGGAGGCCTAACCATGGTAAAAAACAATGATGATGAGATAATAAAAACTCAAACCATCAATAGATAGTTAGACTTCATTGATTATGTAAGACTCAATACTAAAACGCAAAAAGATCATTTATATATTCCTTTTATAGATAACATAATGGAATGAATAAGAGTACACATAATCTATTTATAACACTATAAATATTCAGGATACAATCATATTGTAGTCAATCTATATAAATAATCTAAAATTACATTCACATGTACTTTCAGAACATTTTCCATTAAAAAATACATATAGAATCTATAATGAACTTATTACTTTTCAATGGTCCATGGAATATATATTTCATGATATGATGGATGAATTCCTCAATATCGTTATTGTTGTTTTATCAATTTATGAAATATCCATCTAGGTGTGCATGTGTAGTTTGGACCAGGTATTACAAAGTGGTGAAGAACCATTCCAGGTATTAAACTAGAAAAAATGTCACTTAATTGCCCATGGAGGCATAATACTTGGAGATAAAATCTCAAAGAAAAGAATTAATGTGAATCCTGTAAAAATCAAAGTAATAAATTACATTACAAAGCCTTCAATATTAAATGGAATAATATTAATTACAGGACATATAAGATTCGATATCCACTTCATTAAATAATTTATAAAATTATCCCTCCCCTTGAGGCAATTATATTTGATGAACACTTTTTGGGATCACTAAAGTGTTTCAATGGGAATCTAATACCATGAAGAAGAACCTTATGGTCACTCATATCATCATTTCACCAGATTGGGCTATGGAATTCAAGTTGATGTGTGATTCTAGTGAAATCATTGTTGGTTTTGTATTTGGTCAGCGAGTCAGACATATATTTTGACCAATTAATAATACCAGTCACAAAAAGAATGATTATCAGTTGAATTATTTTACTACTGAAAATAAACATTGGGAGATCATTTATAAATTTTAAAAGTTTCATTCACCCCTTATACTTTCAAATTTAGTGTCCTAAATGGACCATGAAACACATAAATATCTACCGAATAAAATGGATCCCAATCCATGCTTGATAACGTAGATCCTACAAATGAAAGTTTTTGATAGGGTAATCAAGGATACAAAAGAAACTAAGAATGTTATTGATAATAGTTTATCTAGACTCACATTCCCCATTATTAAGGTTGTGGGAAATATTGATATCAAGGATGAATTTTCTGAGAACCATTTTCCATAATAAACACCCATGACCGACCATGATTTTACAATATTTAAAATTATCTCACCTTGGGACCACTCAAACTATTACATTAATATTATTAGAGGATGATATTATTAGTTTAAGTTCCAAATTACTACTGTGATGATCCACTACATTTTATGCATTTTTTGGATAAATTAATGTAGAGATGCAACCTAGAAGATGAAATAATCATACTCTATATGTATCATATGTTATTAGTTGGACGCATTCATAGAACTAAATTTACCTTTGTAAAAGTCCTATAGATTGGATTATATTATCACAAAAATACACCATGATTCACAAAAAATTTATCAATGCTCTCATCGATGCCACCCGATAGACACCATAGGGAAAATAAATAAAAGGACCCAAAATCCCTAATCTAAAGTCTAAATATTCGTTTAATGGGTAATTTATTTTTTAATACCATTACATAATTATCATGGGATTTTTAATATCCCAATCATCTTTGAATACATCCCAAATGGGTTGAAGATAAGGACATCACTCATTAAGAAACTAAATTGTTCTTTAATTTTCTAAAAAAAAATATATTCTCAAGGTTTGGATTCCCCTAAACACTCATTAGTGATTGTATAACATATTTTGAATATAATTTTCTCAAGGGATTACTCTAAATGTAGGGAATTATTTATAATAACGGAACTCCATATCAAATGAAAATAAGCATGTACGATAACTTGTTAAACATGGAAATTAAACAAACACTAGAGAATATAGAGAAAATGAGTCAAATAGATAAGAATATCAATCTAGAAGAAGCAGTTTGGGTGTCTCACAGTGAATACAAGATGATAATTGACACAACTATGATCCCACGTATCTATGGAAATCCATTCCATATATTAGTGGAAATAGATAACTGGTCTTATTGGGAAATAAAAAACATTTGAACATGGATTCTCAAAAAGGAAGGATGTTATAATTATCTTAATTATGGAGTTGGATGAAATTAGAAAAGGTAGCTATGAGAATGGGGAAATTTATATAGAAAAGATGATGATGTGGCAGAACAAGTACATTGCGTGACGAATCATCAAAAATGGTTAGAAAATTATGTTTTCAATCCTTGATTGAAATTATTCTATGGGAATCTAATATACCAATAGTTGGGTCTATACCAGGTCATTATGGGTTTTCCACATGAATCAAATGAAATTCAAAAACCCGGGGAACCATCATTAAAAGATAAAGGGAAAATGTTAATGATCTATCAAGATACATTCCATGAGGGGTGTTTTCTTACATTAAAATTCACCTAACATAATAATATTTCATATATCAATGTTCAATGAAGTGCTGAGTGAAATAGAAATCTAATAATGAAAAACAGTATAGTTTAGATCTCTAGAAGGTACTATCACTAGAATATTTTTAAGAGGACCTGACAACAAGGGGGGGGGGATGAAAAATTCATGTCGTGTAGTAATTTCATGACATATAAATGTCATGGAACTGAATAAATGTAAATCTGAACTTTACATGTGATGTATATAAAACATGACATGTACCATTCTAGAAGCATTAAATTGATGTGAACCCTAGGTTTACACCCCATTCCTTTTACTCTCGCGTATGACCCCCACCCTTCCCTCATCGATGATGACCACTATCCATCACTGCTCACCATTCCTTATCCTCCCCTCCATCCTCTAATCAAACAATCTATATTACCAACCACTCTATCTCATTCCTTCTACACAACAATTCTGATATTGAATGGAATAAAAAATCCACACCACTCTCACCAAATGATATCCCAAGCATGATGATATGCTTATTCCACACAGGAAGTAGAAAGATTATCCTCCTCCATCACCTACATAGAATTATGCATCCACTTCTTCTTTATCCTTTTCATCTGATTCAATAATTGAGGACTCAAAATCTAAATTTAGTGGGTTTTAGGGTGGTACCCTCCATCACCTCTTTCACTTCATTCACTTCTTCTCAACTGATCACTAGGTAAAATTATTCCATCTCTAAGAGAAGACAAGGGGGGCAAAAATGATCCTAGAACTCACCATTCATGAGAGGATTTAGATTCACCATGTAGGATGTTGGATCTCTCCCTTGGTGTTTTTGGTTCAAGCCTCATCATTTACTCTGTTCAATTGGTCTCCACCCCAATCATACCAAACATTCAGTTTGAGGAAAACAAGGCATATTCTGCCTGGGTTTGCGAAAGGATATCCATAAACCATTAGATATTTTATGATCATCCCACGACGAATAAAGAAAAGTTATATTGTGTTACCCTTTGGATCATTCACCCGACACTAGATCAAACCTTGCTAGGATGAAGTGATACTCACGAGAGTGTGATATAGAATGAGGTGATCAATCATACCTCATCAACGAGTGGTCGAACCATTAACATGGCCAGTCCATTCTTCTTGTTCTACCTGATCCATATGAGGAGGACCCCATGTATGATGTGTGGCTCTCTTTCATTACTGATTTTTCAGAAGTATTAGCACCTTATATCCTACAAAAACAAACTCCTCTATTAGAAAGAAGGTGAATTGTATCCAAGATTATCTCCATAATATTAGGATGATGATGAAGAGTGGGAGTATCTACCAATGGTCAGTGATATACGTTGATAATACTGATGAAAAACCTTCCTACTATTCAACTAACCCAACATCATATTCTAATTTCCCTTCCCCCATGATTACTAACCCTTCCACCACTTCCATACCACCATAAAACACTACCAAAAACCATTATTTTTCTATTCCCACCACTTCTATTGATACATATAATACCAAAACACCCATTCCAGTTGATTTTTTCCATTTTTCTATATATTTCAATTGAATCGGTAATAGATTTTTCATCGTCTCCATGTTCCTTTAAAAAACACTTATCACTTCATTGCCCTCTCCATACATCATTACTTTCATATTCCCACCCAAAACAACATAATTACACCACTTATACATCTTTCCCCACACTATATATATCCTTTTTTGATTTTTATTTCTGATATCACTGAACCTTCCACCTGTAAGGAGAACCATTTAGAGTAGGATCAATGGGGAAAGAGGCATAGTATTCTATATCTAAAATAGTTCAACTGATTGATCTATCTGAAATAGAACTTAAATGAGTATAAATTAACAAATAGAATTATCCATCATCGACCGAGCCAGTTTTGAACACCACAATATCAATTATATTGGTCTATCACCTAGCCCCCACCTCCATCGATGATATTGATTTAGTAGAGAAGCTCTAAACCCCTAGTGTTTAGTAAGGATATTTTTTTGTATAGACTAGTTATAATGCCCCTATTCATTTGTCTTATACTTACCCCTACCTTTATATAGTCTATTTTGTGTCTGTTCTTGGCACTACATGTATTCCCTTTTCATAGATTCATCATTTCTATTATATAGAGATGTGATACATTTTAATTTGGTTATACTACTTGTTGGATTATTTTCCATTTTAATGTTGTATTTATTTTGAAATTTCTAGGATCTCTTCATCATCAATGGTCATTGATGGGTTAGTCAGTCACCCATCAATTATACCCAATGAGATATTTTAGTGATTCATTATCATACACTTATAGCTTGAGGAGCTTAACCTCTAGATCCATCCTATGTATGTCCATCCTCCATGAATTTTACAATAGAAACCTATCCCCCATGAACACATTCATAAATAAACTATTTATATGTTCTTTAATTCCACAAAGCATCCCTATGAGATCAATCACAAAAGCACAAGTTCCTAGAGGAGAAAATGAACTTGTGATCTAATGGAAGACACTGGCTATTTCCTTTGTCTATCCATCCAGCTAACGACGTCATTATTATGAATATAAGGGAGGTAATTCAATTTTTTCATTATTTTTGTTGTGTTTTTATGATCATTATGTATAATTTTTTATTGAATGTTTATTCACTGATCATTCTCAAAATCTCTTTACTCACATACATCATTTTATCTGGGTTGTGTTATGTTGTTTTTGAATATATGTATTCGCTCATTTTTATTCTTACATATTGGTAAATGAAATTTTGAATAATATTGTATCTAGTGTGGTAATATTGTTTCTGACAATATTTATAAGTAGAAAAACTTCCAATAAATATACAATAAGTTTCTCCACGTCATGAAATTTACTAAAGGGATCTTTAGATTCCCTATTTTCAATTTTTGAAATATAATTTCAATTTTATCTATGGTATACTTTATTTCCCTCCCATGATTAATTTTAGAACAATACATAAAATATCTCATTTTAATTGTTGGTCAGTCTTTAATGACCATTATTTTTGATACACATGGATTATTTCCCATTTTCACTATTCTAGGAGTAATTTTTCATTAAAATCATGAATTTAACAAGAAATCAACTTAAAACCATTTAAATAAAAGGCAATGTCACGTTAGATATTTTCAAAATCCTTTTTCCATATTAATACTTTTACCATTATTTTTGAGTTGAGTACTTTAATTATAATTTTAGTCTCCTGAAATTTCATTCAATTTAATTATTATTAGATACTATTCCATGAATGAATTCTAGTTATTTTTAAATACACCAATTACTGAGAGAATTTTAAACATATACAATCATATTATTTTATGAGCATATGTTTTGAGGGAAACTTGGGATATGTGAGCCTATTAGAACTTGTACTGATATCTTATTGATTATACGATTTGAAAAATAAAATTTTTAGTTGATTGAGGAATTATTTGTGGGACATGTTTCCTTAGAAGGACCTATACATCTTTAATTATTAATCATGTAGTATTCTTAAAAACAAATTTTAAGATGGAGTCGTTTTTATCCTATTATCCCTTTCTAACCAGCTCTTGGTCCGATGCATGATTGTCCTTTGAAATTGTTGGGGGAATTTTTACAACTGATAGGCATCTAATTTTTATATTTAAGAGACATAAAATGACACTTTCACCCAATTGATATGATGTGGTCTATGATTGATTATTAATTCTCTATTCCTAACATATTCCTTTGAGAAATGAATATAAAAAATGAGTTATATATGTGGATGATCATAAAAACATTTACCAGAATGATGAATTAATGATATATCATAGGTGGTTTTGTTATGGATGTGAGATGTGGCCTAGGCATGATCCACTACGGGAAAAATGGGTATTTGCGACGTGGATAAATCCCGTCGCAAATAGCCCCGTTAAAAACTTATTTACGACGGGGGTATTTACCCGTCGCAAATAAGTAGCCTTTTGCGATGGGATAGCTTTCCCCGTCGCAAAAGAACTGGCGCGCTTTGCGCGCCAAATCACAGGAAACATATTTGCGACAGGCGGTTATTGCCCGATGCAAATAACCGGCGGCGGTAAAAGGTATTTGCGACGGGAATATTCCCCCATCGCAAATAGTATGTCGGCAGGTGGTTATTTGCGACGGGTCCCGTCGCAAATAACTATTTAACTGTTGACCGTAATAAATGATGGCTAAGGTATTTGCGACGGGTACCGTCGCAAATAATATTATTTGCGAAGGGATACCCGTCGCAAATGGACCCATCGCAAATAATCTAACCTATAAATACCCCAATCCGTTTTTTTCAATTCATTCTCAAACTCCATCTTCTCCTTCTCTCAAAATTCTATTTCTAAAGTACAGTGTTTCTCAAGTTTAATTTTTTTCTCCGGAGTTGATATTGAAGTTTTGAAGAACGATCAGAGATCAACCTCAGATCAATTTTCAAGGTATTTATGTTCATTTTAATTTAGTATTTATTCTAAATTTTTTATTAGTTTCAATTATTCTTAATTAGTTGTAATTTAATTATGTTTACATTGTTTTGTTACTTAATAAATTTAAATTATTAGTATTGTTCATAGTTAATGGTAATTAGGAATAATTAGTAATAATTTTCAATAATTAAGAATAAATATTAATAATTAGTAATAAATACCAATAGTTAGGAATAATAACATTATTACATTATTAGTATATTTTATTATTAATATTAAAATAATATAATTTTTTATATTATATACAATTCTCCTTTCATCTGTGTGTTTTCTATCTCCACATGTATTATTTGTATGTGGAGACAGAAAACACACAGATGAAAGGAAAATTGTATATAATATAGAAAATTATATTATTTTAATATTAATAATCAAATATACTAATAATGTTATTATTCCTAATTATTGGTAATTATTCCTAATTATTGGCAATTATTCATATAATTACTAATAATTAGGAATAATTACCAATAATTACCAATAATTAGCAATAATTAGGAATAATTAGTAATAATTAGTAATAATTACCAATAATTTGTAATAATTACCAATAATTAGTAATAATTACCAGTAATTAGTAATAATTACCAATAATTAGTAATACTTACCAATAATTAGTAATACTTACCAATAATTAGTAATAATTACCAATAATTAGTAATAATTAGTAATAATTATCAATAATTATCAATAATTAGTAATAATTAGTAATAATTACTCATAATTACCACTAATTAGTAATAATTAGGAATAATTACCAATAATTAGTAATAATTAGTAATAATTAGTAATAATTAGTAATAATTAGGAATAATTAGGAATAATTAGTAATAATTACAAATAATTAGTAATAATTACCAATAATTAGTAATAATTAGTAATAATTACCAATAATTAGTAATAATTAGTAATAATTAGTAATAATTACAAATAATTAGTAATAATTAGTAATAATTAGTAATAATTAGTAATAATTACCAATAATTAGTAATACTTAACAATAATTAGTAATAATTACCAATAATTAGGAATAATTACGAATAATTACCAATAATTACCGGTATATTGTAATAATTAGTAATAATTAGGAATAATTACCAATAATTAGTAATAATTAGTAATAATTACTAATAATTAGTAATAATTAGTAATAATTAGTAATAATTACCAATAATTAGTAATAATTAGTAATAATTAGTAATAATTAGTAATAATTACCAATAATTACTAATAATTAGTAATAATTAGTAATAATTAGTAATAATTAATAATAATCACCAATAATTAGTATTAATTACCAATAATTAGTAATAATTACCAATAATTACAAATAATTACCAATAATTAGTATTAATTAGTAATAATTACCAATAATTAGTATTAATTACCAATAATTAGTAATAATTACCAATAATTACAAATAATTACCAATAATTAGTATTAATTAGTAATAATTAGTAATAATTACCAATAATTACCAATAAATAGTAAAAATTAGTAAAAATTAGTAATAATTACCAATAATTAGTAATAATTAGTAATAATTAGTAATAATTAGTAATAATTACCAATAATTAGTAATAATTACCGATAATTAGTAATAATTAATAATAATTACCAATAATTCGTAATAATTAGTAATAATTACCGATAATTACCAATAATTAGTAAAAATTACCAATAATTATTAATAATTAGTAATAATTACCAATAATTAGTAATAATTAGTAATAATTACCAATAATTAGTAATAATTAGTAATAATTAGTAATAATTACCAATAATTAGTAATAATTACCAATAATTAGTAATAATTAGTAATAATTAGTAATAATTAGTAATAATTAGTAATAATTAGTAATAATTAACAATAATTAGTAATAATTACCAATAATTAGGAATAATTACCAGTAAATAGTAATAATTAGTAATATTTAGTAATAATTAGTAATAATTAGTAATAATTACCAATAATTAGTAATAATTACCAATAATTAGTAATAATTACCAATAATTAGTAATAATTACTAATAATTAGTAATAATTAGTAATAATTAGGAATAATTACTAATAATTAGTAATAATTACCAATAATTAGTAATAATTAGTAATAATTACCAATAATTAGTAATAATTACTAATAATTAGTAATAATTACCAATAATTAGTAATAATTACCAATAATTAGTAATAATTAGCAATAATATTAGTACTATGAAAATAATAAAAAATTAATATAATATTAAAATTATCAATATTTTTAACAGGTTTTGCTTTATTCTAAACATATTTAATTCTTAAAGGGTCAATTTTTAGGTCTATCTCAACAAAAAGTTTCCGTTAGTCGTGTATGATGTAAACTCTATAATTATCCTAGCTTGAGTGTTTTTTCTAACAAATTATTCAAAACCAGTAATGCTTTTATATTTTATAGAAAAATATGGAACAACGAGGTCGTCAACAAACATTATTAGGTGACCGCATATGGATAAATCAACATAGAAATCCAAACGGTTCTGGTTTAAATCCAGTATATGTAGAGGGTGTGAAGACTTTATTATCATTTGCGGCATCAAATCCAGAATTTGTTTCAGAAGGCAAAATAAAATGCCCTTGTAGAAAATGTGCATTGAGAACGTTTGACACGTTTAACAAAGTGGGGGAACATCTCTTACATTTTGGTTTTCAACCAGATTATGTTTTTTGGTATCAACACGGTGAACGCAGTTCCAGAGCAGGTGATACCAACTTGATTCCGGATCCATCCCGGTTTCAAGATTTAGTACATGATGTTACAGGTTCATCTGTTCAACATACAGAAACTCCAGCTGATATAGCTTCAAATCCCGAGTTGGCACCGTGTGAATTTTATGAGTTGTTGAGGTCTGCTGAGGATGCATTATATCCTGGCTGCAAGATGAGCAAATTAGAAGCAGTTGCAAAATTTATGGCTATCAAATCAGATAACGGAATGTCAAACACCTGTTTTGACCAGATATTTTCTTTTCTTAAAACACTGTTACCCGAAGGAAATATTTTTCCTGCAAATTACTATGAGAGTAAGAGGCTGGTTCTAAATTTGGGAATTACTTGTCAGAAGATTCATGCATGTTCAAATGACTGTATTTTATATTCTGGGGAAAATGAGTTGTTGGATAGTTGTCCCACATGTGGGCAACTGAGATATAAAGAAGGCCAACACGGGAAGTCTGGTATGATTCCTGTAAAACAGTTGAGATATTTTCCGCTTACATCCAGACTTCAGCGTTTATTCATGTCTAAGAATACAACGACAATGATGTCATGGCATAAAGAGAATATTTCAACTGATAAAAGATTGAATCATCCAGCCGATGGTGATTCATGGAAAAATTTTGATAGAGTGCATCCATCCTTTGCTTTAGAAGCTAGAAATGTTCGACTGGGCCTTTTCACTAATGGTTTCTGTCCGTTTGGATCTTATGGTAGTCAATATTCTTGTTGGCCTGTTTTTTTAACTCCGTACAATTTACCTCCATGGATGTTGATGAAGGAGCCATATATCTTTTTGACTTTACTAATTCCAGGACATCCGAAGAAAAATATTGAAGTTTATTTGTAACCATTGATTGATGAATTAAATTTATTGTGGAGTACTGGTGTCAGTACATATGATGTTGCAACGAAACAGAATTTCATACTGAGAGAAGCATTGATGTGGACAATTAGTGACTTCCCGGCTTATGGGATATTATCTGGCTGGAGTACACATGGTCAGAAATCATGTCCTTACTGTATGGGAGAGAACAAAGCATTTATGCTCATTCATGGAAAGAAACCTTGTTATTTTGACTGTCATAGCAGATTTCTTCCAGCTGATCACCATTTTCGCAGAAACAGATCTCATTTTAGAAAAGGAACAGTTGAAAGGGATGGACCTCAAAAAATGCTATCAGGTTCGGAGTTAAAATCAGTTGTATTTTCATTACCTCCCATCACTTTCGGTCCCACAATAAACGAACAGAAAATTTTTGGTTTTGGGAAAGAACACAATTGGATTAAACGTAGCATATTTTGGGATTTTCCATATTGGTCTGATTTGTTGGTCTGACACATGTTAGATGTCATGCATATTGAGAAGAACTGTTTTGATAATTTGTTTCATACAGTTTTGGATATGCCAGGAAAGAGAAAAGACAATGTAAATGCACGTTTAGATCTTGCCCAAATTTGCAGGCGTCCAAAATTGGAACTGTTTGAGAATGTCAGAACAGAAAGGTTACTGAAACCAAAAGTAGCTTATACACTGTCTAAAGAAAACCGTTTATTATTTTGTCAGTGGATTGCAGATTTGAGACTTCCAGATGGCTGTGCTTCCAATTTGGGTAGATGTGTAAAGAATGGTCATATTACTGGATTAAAAATTCATGATTGTCATGTTATAATGGAAATACTTCAACCCATTGGATTAAGAGGTCTGTTGAATTCTGTGATTTGGGATTCCATAACAGACATGTCTCATTTTTTTCGGGAAATTTGTGCGGCTACAGCAGATTATGATGCTCTAGGAAAACTTTAAAAAGATGTTGTTGTAATTATATATAAACTGGAAAAATTATTTCCGCCGTCTTTCTTCGACTCAATGGAACATTTGATGTTACATTTTCCATATGAAGCCAAATGTGGAGGTCCAGTATAGTTTCGATGGATGTACCCATTTGAAAGATGCATGCAAAAATTGAAAAGAAAAGTACGTAACAAAGCATCTATTGAAGGATCTATTACAGAAGCTTATTTGTAAGAGGAAATATCTTTTTTCTGCTCCCATTATTTTGAATCTGAGTATCCTTCAAAACAAAACCGAATGGGACGGAACGAGAGGAATATTGATGAAATCGACAATCAATTATCTTTTTTCAACCAGCCAGAGCTTGGTTTTTGTGGAGTTTATGAATGCTGGCTTTCAGATGATGAACATCATAGAGCTCATACATATGTTCTGCTCAACTATGAAGAGATGACATCAGTTTTACTGTAAGTGTTTATATCACTTATTCTATCATTTATGTTACAGTAAATAACTTTGGTTTTTATAGGTTGTATGATAATCATATCAAGAAACAAATTCCACAAATTACAGCAGCTGCTCTCGAAAAACGCCGACTGAAAAATTTCTCTCAGTGGTTTCAAAAACTGGTAACATAAATTCTTTATCTTTTAGAAACTCATTCAATGTATAGTTACTATATTGATAATTATTTCACAAATTTTCAGGTGTCTCGACATGCTGATAAAATTGACAAACGGCTGTGTGTATTGAGTAACCCACCTTCCAAAATTGTTAAAACTTATAATGCATATGTGGTGAATGGATTTTGATTTCACACACATGCATATGGGGAATCGAAAAAAACAATGAACAGTGGAGTTAGCTTGAGAGGATCTCATCATCGAGAAAATCAAGTTGAATTTTATGGCATACTTGATGAAATCATTGAATTATGTTATCTTGGACAACATTACATAACCATGTTCAAATGTCGGTGGTTGGATACAGAGAGAGGCGTGTGTGTTCATCCGACTCATGGAATCATCAATATTAAATGTAAAAGTGTTCTCGCAGTAAATGAACCATTCTTATTGGATCAACAGGCACATCAAGTTTATTACGCAAAGTACTGTGCTACATCAAGAGACTTGACTGATTGGTGGAGTGTAATAAAAATCCAAATTCGAGACAATCAGTTTAGTCAAAGTGAATGTGCTTTCACTGATGTGAAAAGAATTGATGTTTTTCAAGATAGTACTTAAAATCAATCTTTTTTACAAAGAGACATGAGTATCGATGACGACACCCCACATTTATGAGTCGGTGATGATGATGATGTTAATGATGTCACATATGAATTTGAAATGGTAAGAGATGAAGTAACTGTAACTCGAATGGATATCGATGATGTTGAGGAGGAATATGAAGATGACATTGACATATATGAAGATGATGATGAAGATGAACACTGATATAATTCCATGGTATTTATATACAATCATAATATGTATATATGTATATATAATAGTAATTATCAATTATTTGCTAACAACATTAACATTTTCTGTTTCAGATGGATGACGCCACATTTCGTGAGTTGGCGGATGCTGACCTGCCTTTCGATGCGGATGAGTTGCTGGAAGATGACCCTCAGCCTGCAGGCGCTCCAGGGAGTACAAGGAGGGGGCGCGGTCTTGCACGATTGATGATTCCTGACCCCGTCCCCGAGCGACGTCCACGTCTTGGGTTTGATCCACGCACACGGAGGTGTGATAACCTGTGTGATAACCTGTGGATTTGACTAAGATTTCATTAATCTATTCACATAATAAATGTTTATTATTTTTACAGTTTTCCGCATATATCAGTCGGACAGGGAAGCGCTATTTTGCGCAACTATTTCTCTCAGCCGTGGACCACATGGGAGCAGATTCCCATTGATGTGCAGTAGGCCATGTTCGGCCATTGGTTGGTACGTACGTAAATAAATAATTTTTATTTTGAAAATTATTTCATTTCTAACTTGATATTTTGATTTATTTGTAGGGTTTATGGTATCCGATCGAGGATACCATGCGTGACGCCATCCACGAGGCATGGGAGGTGGCCATGCATGATCGCCTTCGTCAGTTTTTTCACAATTTAAGAAAAGCTGCCATGAAGAAAGCAGGAGTGTCAGATTTTGAAGAGTCATGTAGAGAACACCAACCAGAGTACATTTCATCCCATGTATGGGATGGATTATGTGCGCACTGGTTGAGTGGTGCCTTTCAGAGGAGATCATCGGTGGGGAGGCAGAATCGGGGGAAACAGGAGGTGACTCATCGAGCTGGGAGTCGTTCTTTCAGTACTCATAGACATCATTTGGTACATACATTATTTATAAATATTTTATATAACTATAAATATTAACAGTTTATTTTTTATTCTTATAGGCTGTCGAGCACCCCGATATTACAGAGTACGACGTATATCAGAGGATGTGTAGTAATCCTGCTACTGGGGAGCTCAGAGGTGATCATCAGCATCACATCGTGGTCAGTATTATTTGTTTTCAAGTTTAAAAATTAACTGCATATAATATATTCACAATTTTAATTTTAAATTGCAACTACAGGAGTCATATGAGGCCTCAGCGTCACAGGCCCGACCTGAGAGTCAGGCCAAGTCATCAGATCAGACCACTGGCCGTCAGTTTGATGAGTCGGCATGGATGCAGGCCACCCAGTATGCCTTCGAGAAGGGCCGGGTAGTTGGTATCAGCTCTCGACTAACTCCCGGAGATTATTATGGCAGTGTTGCGATGTCGTCGTCCGGCTCGAGAGGAGCTCATGCATATTCTTCTACTACACAGTATGAGGATCAGTTGCGATCTCAGACTGCACTGATAGAGAATCTCCGACAGGAGCAGGAGCAGATGCGTCAGCAGCATGAGGAGTAGCGTCGACGCCAGCAACAGCTGTACGAGGAGCAGACGAGTCGGTGGCAGCAGTAGCATCAGGAGCAGATGGAGTACATACGCCGACTCACTCATGCTTTAGGGATGGAGTTTTCTCCACCACCATCTGCATATCCCCCCTCCCCCCTCCTTCAGATTAGATTTTGTTTTTATGTTATAAAATTTATGAAATCAAAATATGATTTTTTTTTCTATTCGTTGTTTCTGTCTCATTATAAAATATTAATAATATTATATTTTGAAATAACAATATTAATATGAATAATAATATTATTTATATTTTATAATATTAAATTATATATATATATTAAAATTTTATAATATTATAATTTAATTATATTTTTTTGTAATACTTGAATTATTTTAATATTTGAATGTAAAATAATTCTATTATTTTTATATTAATTAAAATAACTTATTAATATTTTTTTATTTATGAATTATAATTCTAATATTATTATATTAATTAAATCATTTATTAATACTCTATTAGTTTTTATTTTTGAATTATAATTCTATTATTATTATATTAATTAAAATAATTTATTAATAATTTATTATTTTTATTTGTAAATTATAATTCTATTATTATATTAATTAAAATAATTTATTAATAATTTATTAATTATTATTTTTGAATTATAATTGGATTATTAATATATTAATTAAAATAATTTATTAATAATTTATTTTTTTTATTTTTTTATAGTATTTGCGACGGGATACTATGCCCGTCGCAAATAGTATTATTATTATATGCATTAAAATAATTTATTAATAGTTTTTTATTTTTTTTTAAAATAGTTTTTCCGACCGGCCCCGTCGCAAAAACTATTTGCGGTGGGCCCATCGCAACAGGTATTTGCGATGGGGCCCGTCGCAATTACTATTTGAAAAGTTTTTTACAAATATACGGAGTACTATTTGCGATGAGGATTCTCCCCGTCGCAAAAAAAGCTTTAGCGACGGGCCCGTCACAAATAATTGTTGTTGCGACACCGTTTTCAGCAACAGGCCATTTGCGACGGGATCCCGTCGCAAATGGCCCGTCACAAATACCTATTTTTCTAGTAGTGATCATTAAAAAAATAAAGAAAATGAAAAATAATGGATGATGGTACATTCGTGATAATATATATACATATTCATAAGCCCCCATTGAGATTGGGAATTATGAACACATTTTATCTAGGAGGAGTAACATCATATCATTATTCATGATTTTCATGAATTTTACATTAGAAATTAACCTCCAATTTGAGCATGATATTAATTTTATACCCACGTTCCCTCAACCTTAGATACATTTAAAACATATTATTAAATACCTCATGATTTATTTTTGGTTCTTTAAAAATATAATAGGTTTTAACCAATTCAAGTCTATGGTTAAGAACACGTGTTTAGGGTATGAGAATAAATCCAATTTTATTTTACATTTAGTGGTGAGAGAAAATTAATTTTGAGGTAAATTACAAAATTGATATATCATTTAAAGAAATATTAAATAAATTTTAATTAAAGAAAGAATTAAAATGAATAAAATAATTGAGTTGTGAGGCATGATTTATTATCTATAAAGGATTTTTTATGTAGAACATAATTTTTGTAATGAAAATTAGTTATATTTTCTTGGCTGTAATTCATGTTTCTTATTTTAAAAATTCATTAATTTTAAATCATTATTGATATGGAAATTTCATGAGAATAAAAAAATTATCATGTGTGGGATAATTTGATAATCCAAAATTATATACTCAGTTTGGAAACATTTGTTAAAGGTTTAATCTCATTTTAAATGATAATGAAATGGATTTTTTATATGAATTTATATTTTTTGCAACAAAGGATGAAATGTTGAAATAATAGGTTTTAATAATCCCTTAAAAACCTCCCTACATTTATTACTTATTTACAACATGCCTACAGACTAATTGTAATCCTTCAAGAAATTACCTAACATGAATTGTATACATATGTGAAAATACATTCCATGTAGTGATAATTTCAAAGGCGAATTCCAATTGGAATTTTAAAAATGTTAAGTATGTAAAATAATTGAATCACATGAATGAAATGTAGAATGTAAATTGTGTGAAAAAGTTTGAGATCTCATTCAGTTAAAGATATTTCCCAAAGATCCCACACGATTTAATATTCTT
The DNA here is from genome assembly GCA_963277665.1 of Viscum album. NCBI lineage: Eukaryota > Viridiplantae > Streptophyta > Magnoliopsida > Santalales > Viscaceae > Viscum > Viscum album. The sequence goes on from OY728143.1 coordinate 329,161,538, forward strand.
GGAGGATATTGTGTGTCTAATGGAATGAATGTGTAAATCATTCACATTCTGTAAAAGTGGAGATATATGATACTTAATGAAAATAAATTTGGTGAATGATTTACAAATCAGGTAACTTTTCCATATATTATTATATTGGTGATTACCACCACAAACAAGAAGTTGCGATCTATACTTTTTTTTTATTTTTTAACATCAATTTATATATGTCTTCCTTCCAAAATCAGTTTTAATTTAAACAATAACATGTCTTATCAAATAGATATTTATTGTTTTTTATGTATGTTCTTTGATAATTTAAATTATTTTTCAACCATGACACTTGTTTCAATAATTATTTCCATTAAAATTCAATGATTTCATGATTTCTTCAGGATTTCTTCATTCAAGGAAGGGTTTTTATTGATTATTAATGGATTTATTTGTTTTGTAAATATTTCTAAATTGTTTTATGATTATATATAGAATGATTATTACTAATTTTATTTTAATTAACATTTTTGCAGACAACATATTATCTTAGGGTTATGGGTGAAGATTAAGGGTGATTCTGAAACTAATGAATCTATAAATAAGAACATTGTATCCCTATAGATAGTAATTAGGTTAAAAAATATTTATCACATTTTCTTGTATAAAAATAATATTGGGACATGAAATTGAACAAATATAGCCTAATTGGAGTTGATAATGCTATAACCAGTATCTGGTGACACTTTATTCTAAAGAATATAACTGTAATGCATTAAGATTTTTATAAATAACTGGACAAAGGTACTGATTAAGCGTAGTTATATACAACTAGTTTGACAAGAAATCTATTGGTTATCCTTTCACCACTTCACATTATATTATATATGACTATATTATGATGTATATAGTATTATCATTTATTTATTGTCCTGAAATAAACCATAAACCACATTCTCCTTCCCGAATTAAAATAAAAAAAACATAGTTATAAAAAACAAAACAAAAAGAGTGAACATGTGGAAACCTCCTATAGGGTTTTACTCAATTGGTTTCTTGTATTCATATTTTATCTAGGGGTTTGAACCAACATTTCCACTTTACCATGCTTATGTAGTAAGTGTAATTTATGAACAATAAATTTATTATCTGATAATGGCTAGTTGAATCAGTAATTCCTTCTGCACATGTCCAATACATACTCCAATAAGTTTTTTTTATATTATTATATTTAGGAATTTTTATAGGAAATAAAAAATATTATTCACATATTCATGATTCGAGAGTGTAGTTATATTCTTCAATTCTACGATATAAGTTTTATAATTTTTAGATGACCAAACAATAGTATTATGCTACTATAATATTTTAATATGATATTAATCTATATATAAATATTATATATCATGATTATGATGTCAAATTATTAATCATAAAAATTATTTACATAATTATCATTTTATCTCACCCCTTCCAGTTTTTTATTACCTATGTTTTTTGGATGATCTTATCTTATGAGACATTTAGATAATGTTCCAGAATGGTGAAAGTATTTATTAATTTTACAAGTATTATTGACGAATATTTCTTTATAGATGATCTATAAAGACACAAAAATATATCAATTCATGTAAATTGTGTTACTAATGTGATATTTAAGATTTTCCATTTTTATTAATGATTTTTTGGTTCATCTCATTTAGAATCATAATGACTATATAAATAATTTATTATTATCTCCACGCATAGGAGTGCATGTCTAAGGCGTCTATGTCAGTAACAAAAAATGGATTAGTTATTTGTAGAGACTAGATAATATTTTTTTGGTGTTAATATTATAGAATGATTGTGTTATACAAAGTTATATGTATAAGGTACAATTATATTCATAGTTTTACATCCTAAAATATTGGTTATTTGGTTTTCATAAAAATGATATTCCATTCATGAAAAAACAAGTGTTTGTATGATCTAACACATAAGTACCTCAAGGTAATAAGCCTAAAAATGGAATGTTTCATATTAAATCAATCATCTTCTAATGCATAAGATAGAGTAACAACAACACACAAGGTTTTATAAACACATAAGACATTAATTCGTTAATCACATCATTTTTACATTATATTACAAATGATTTATTATGACAAGGAATTATGTGAATGTATATGAAATAACCCAACAAAAATAATATTGTATTAAACCAAGAGTGATTTTGTTTGAACTAAAATCTAATATGATTGTTTCAAAGAATAACTAATATCATGGTCAATTTTTTCAGAATTTCTTTATGATAGATATACTGATCACTCATGACTAACTCTTTTGGTTTATGAAATATCTAGGTAATGGAAAAACTATATTTACAATTATTGTGAGGGGAATTTTTTTTTACAAAAATGATAATCAAAATGTGATAGATAATAATTTGAAAACCTTTTTCACATTGATAACTATCTTTTTTAAAAATTTAATAAATATTGTTGAGGTCCCAGGTGAACCAAGGATGGTGAAAATTGTTCTGATGTATTTAATAAAACAACATCCACCATCCATAAAAAGATCTTTTTATCCACTTATCACTGAGAAATATATCAATTTGAGGTAATGATATTTTTCATTCTTAAATACTTAGAGAATGAGAATGAATTTTTTAGTTGTTCATCATCTAGAATATGAAGATGGAAAATGGTGAAATATTCTAAATAATTTTGAAAAGATCTATAAAATTGAATATATGGAATGGGATGATTTAAAACATTTATGCTTTAGGAAATATTTTATACAAAATAATTACACAAAAATGGAGTGACAATTCTTAGAATCGAATCAAAAGGTAGATGAATCAGTGAGTTCATATGAAAAAGTATAACATGAATAAAATGGTACACCGCAATTTTAATTGATGATATTTTTTGAAGGTAAAATTGTTCATCAGTGTCCTAAAACAATTTCTTATAAAATTATTAGATAGAAACGACTTTAACATCTAGGAATTGGTTGTTCGATGATCACTGATGGTGGAAATAGAAATTGGATATTATCATTATCCAAATGGTTTTATGGATAAGTGAATAGAAATCGATTACATTGAGAGTAATCATGATAAAAACCATAGTTGAATGAAAGTAAATCCTCCCACTTATATAATATATGTGATGAAACAAATAGGGGAAGGTCACTATTGAATAAGTTTTCATGTGTGGGAAATAATTGAGTCAATTTCATTAATAATGTATAGATATAATAGGAAACACTAATTAAATTGACAATGGGATGTACGAATATAATAAAAAAACATAGTGTAATGATTCAATATTGTGAATTATATGAATTATTCAAAAAAAGTGCACTAAATCAATGTTTATTGATCAAAACCAACATCATAGACTTCATATCCTAAGAGAACAAGGAAAATACTATAAAATTAATGAAACTAAACTAGACCATAAAAATTTATGGATAATGGTGATTAAGAAATAATTACCCCCCCCCCCATCCAGATTTTTGGATGCCTTATTGGATTCTAGATCTACTAATTATAGTAATTCATTGATCTTCAGAGAATTTAATCACTAATAAAATGACATCATATTTAAGAAAACTTATAATTTTAGGATTATTGTATCCCATATGGAAGTATTATTATTCATCCTTTATATAAAGTTGAGGTGATTTTGGAAATTAATTTTCCAACAAAATTATTAATTTTTTTGAATGAATTTCCATATCTCAAATCATCTTATGATCATATACTACAATGAGGCTCATATTAATTTTCTAGGTAAATTAACCATGGGGGTAGTTAAAAAACATTTTACATATAAGTTATCATCCTATACTTAACTAAGTTAATAAGATTGATAAATTGTTACTAAAATTAATTCTCATTTAATATTATTAATAACCATAGTTTATATCATTGGTAAGTGATATTTTTAAATTTTATGAAACAATTTATTTAAGACGTGTATAATGCGACTACACAATATTATGGAACATGTAAAAATGATGTCATGTTCGATAATATGTGTTACACAATACACATAATATTAATGAAACACAACATATTAAGAGTACATTATTAAAAATGGTACTATAAACACTAATATTCTAAACTGTTAAAATGTATTACCTTTATTAGACAAATAAATAATATGCGTTAATATTTAAAAATGACATTTTAATGAAATGTTAATTTATTTATATTATGTATTTTAATATAAATAAAATATTTTGAAATGTAAATTTGATAATATAAAATTTATTTTATTATTTCCTCAAATAAAAATATACTTAAAATGAATATTTATGTTTTTATTAAATGATTTTTTTAGTCAAATAATATTTTTCTTGCAAAAAATATAATTTTTATAAATTTATCGTTATGAAACTATATATTACATTTTTTAAAAACCATTAATGTAAAAAAATATGGGTTTTAAGGAATATAATTATGAATATTAATATATTACTCTTACATATTAATACAATTCCCAATATATTTATTACTACACCATAATGTTAGTTTTATAATAATAGGTTTTGGAATTTTCTTTCAATACAAAATTTTCATGAAATGATTTGGTTTTGGATTTGTAGGATTGTTACAGAACATGAATTTTTAATAATAAATAAATTCAATTCATGGGAATTGATGAATTTTATAACTACTCCTTACCAATGAATTTAATATGTAAAAATATTTTTCTCCTAAAACTTAGTTTCTATTTGATTAACTGTGTTATATTAATAATATCTTATCACACTATCAAAAAATTTATTTACTAAAATGGTTTAAATATTTGAATTTATAAGGATAAAATAAAGTAAATTGTTCAATTATAAAATATTTCATTAAAATTACCGAATATCATAAAAAATTAATTACCATGTAAAAGTAATTTAGGGTAAAAGATAAAAATCTAAAATAAAATGACATAAAACACTCATTTTTGTATAATAAATGAGTGGTTAATGTTCCTTTCTAACCATAACAACATTTTCCTCCTCTTTTCCCATTTTGTTCCATTGAACCTTAAAAAATAAATTTACATTTTTGAAAATGTAACATTTACTCCCAAAAAACCTTTCTCATCACTTAGAAAATACTATGATCCTCACCACTTAATTGGTAACATTTCATTTAAGTTTTATGTGTAAATTGTAAAAATTTATTATCTAAGTACTATTTATTATTCCATAATATTTGGTCAAAATTATATTTCATATGTACTTAATATTAATGTATTTTATAAGAGAAAAATAAATATTCCAATTATGATATGCAAGTGCGTAGAATGAATATGATATATGTAATGACCCAAAGTTTCATTAATGGAAATACCTCTTTATCTAATTAAATGTATCTTTATGTTTATATAAAATGTCAACTTCTTTGGTTTTATGTTAAGAATTTTTACCATTGCTAATATAGCCATTGAACAGTGATCACATGATTAGTATAAATATAGGAATTTAACAAATCCAATTTACTTAGACAAAGGAAGCGATGGCCTCATCCAGTAGAATTGCCCCATACAAAGCCCATTTGTCAGATCTAGGAAAATAGGTGGCATATTTGGGATTCTCCCTTGACCAAGACCAAGCTGAGCTTCATCATTTCAAGCTCAAACGTGACCTTCTACAGCAAGAGTGGAAGTTGATTGAAATTACCACTCGAGCGATGTTATCCGAGCCACCCCAAGAGTCTGTCACCATCACACACCTTACCCCTAGGTCTTATGAGGATTTTTAAGGGGTTATGTAACAATTAAGTATTACTATGTTTATGTACATTATGTTTTGTATATAATAATGAATATAATTTCTAGTCATTTTTGATACATTGTAAATAGTTTTTAAAGTACAAATGGTGTTTTTAGTTATTATTTAATTAAGAAACCTATTTTATTAAATTAAGGTATTTTTGAATTAAATACTATTTTAATAAAATAATAATAATATTATTAAATTAATTTTTATTAAATATAAATGATCTTATAATTTTATGAATGCAATTAAATTTTTTATTAAGGTTTGATAGCCATTTCTGTCAAAACCCATGAATTTTCGATAAATGTCGGTTTTTATTTTAAAAGTAAAAATTAATATATTTAAAAAATTATTTAGATAAAATAAATGTTATTTCTGGAATCAGGACGTCGAAATTATCCAACGGTGATTTTTTCATAATTTTTTGAGATAGTCAAATTTTTGGGTAAAAATTAAATACCATTTAAATATATAATGTCTTTTATGACATCATAATGACCCAATAGTGATGTAATAAAATACTATAATCTTTATGTTCGGCAAATATATGTTTTACCATTAAAATAATGTAATTTTGGGTTTGTTTGACTTACTTTTCAAAGCATTAATGGACCCCTCAAGACTTATTCAACACCTTGCCTTTTTAAATTAATTTCCATGGGAGTGTGACTCACCTCCACATAAGAAACCCTAATATTTTAAGAAGTTAGGACTTTGGCCTTATAAAATATTGTTTTACTCTTCCCTTTGCCAAAAACCCTAGGCAAAAACCATGGTATGTTATGTGGTTTGGATTAATTTAATGTAAGGGGGCCCAAACCTAAATAATAAAGAATTCTCTCACCTTTCCTATATAAACCCTCCCATGATCCCACTTCCTCGTCACTCAAAGCCCTTGGAGTTCGTCCAACCTTATTCCTTACTCTCTCTATAATCCTCCCAAGGTGCCCCATGCTCCTAAAAAGCCTCTCACAAGCCTCTCTCTAGCATTTGGAAGCACACTTCCAAGTAAGGGTTTTTTCTTCCTTTCTCATTTTTGTCCAATTTTCTTAATATTGTTATGCCATTTTAATTTAAATTATAAATGCTGGGGTATGGTTTAACACCTCTAACGTACGTACCTCTTATTTTTTGAATGATGGGATACCCCTTTCTCTCTCATTAAATGCCTCCCATGTACACCCGTTACTATGCCGAAATTCTGAAAGGAACTTTTCTCTACTCATTTACATTCGAGCAATACTTTTGTATCATGAATCTAAATTCCATTATAATTGTTGGGACATGTATTTATATGACCCCCTTACTTTCCATTTCATTGAAATATGATGAGACACCCCTTTCTCTCTCATCAACCATGTTTATGAATTCTTATGTCACGTCGTTACGCCGTCGAAATTGCACCGATTTTCTAAGCCAATTCCATTGTGTAGTGAATACCATGCCCATATCTTCATCAAGGGTATTCAACTTTTTTCACATTTACTTATTTATTATAAAGTTTCATTTATGAATTCCATATTCCTTTATCGTGGAATAAATGATTATGTTTTATAAATCTATGTTTTATGATCCATGTGGCACACTTATGCATGAAATGAAATGTTTTACGAAGGGTGTGCCCTTATAACGCTTCAATGAATTGGTTAAAGTATAGTATCATGATATGTCATGTGAAATTAGTGTTGAATCATTCTAATTCAAGTTCAACGAGGGTTTACTTGTGATTCATGTGCAATAAGGATTTACTCATGCTCTATGTGCAATGAGCCTTGGCTCATGCTAATTCATGTCAAGTGTTATTGCCACATTTCCATGTTATAATTATCATGATTTATCATGCCCTTATGTTCATTTTTATTTTATGCTCTATTGATATGCCTATTGTCTAACATGTATTTTACTCCTCATGTTATTCCTTGTGTACTCCCTTACTGGGCTTTATAGCTCACCCTTTTCTTATGCATGTCCTCAGGTTATCCCATGCAATGCTAAGTACGAGAGAATGTAGTGGTCATGTAAAGGAAGTTTTCAATAAAGATGTTGTATTTCATGTTTTAAGTTCTTATTTAATGATCCTAAGCCCCAAAGACACTAAACCTCTCGATCTTCTTTGTTGTATCAAGTGAATTTTTAAGTAATAAATCATTTTTTAAGTTTGTAATAAAAGCAGGGTTGTCATAGTTGGTATCAGAGGATAGGTTTATTTATTTTTGGGATTAGGAAACCCTAGTAAATCCTTAGATACAAGACTAAGTATAATAAAAACGTCCCTAAGTTTTGGTAAGTACTGAGTAAGTGGTTTATCAAACAAATACATCCCTGTGTGGATATGAGCAGGTAGAGGTGGCTCTGGCATAGATGTATCCTAGGGGTAAAACCAAGAAACACCGCTTTGAGCTAGACTCGAATGGGAACTGGTGCACGAAAACCGGCCTTGCTGCACTCTTGGTTATAACACTCCCGGGGGATATGTTTTGATAAATTCAAAAGCTTAGTATGAACCCTTATTAAAGGGAATTAAAAAAATGCCCCTACAAATATATGTTAGAAAGTAGATCATGAAAAGCCTAGATTGAATCCTATAGACTCATGAGTAAGGAAATAAAAGTTTATTTATAAGTCATCAACTTTTGTCTTTGGATTACCCTTTACGTGTTACCCCTAACTTTCCTTTTATTCCAGCCAATGGCCAGTAATAGGAGGACTTGGGCTAACAACCATTGTGAAGATCAGTGTGATGACCATACTAATGAGATGCCCAATCCAATGGGAGCGAGAATCACGAGCTTTGTCACACTTCTCTCTCAGCTAACTCAAGTTTTGAATAGAAACATGGGACAAGAGGAACTTTCAACCCCCCCCCCCCAAGAAAGAACAAGTCTCTATCGAGAGCTTCATGAGGCAAATGCCTCCTACTTTTAGTGGATCATATGATCCCACGATCACTGAACAATAGATCAACTCCATTGAAAATATATTCTCCATCCTCCAATGTTCTGAACAAGAGAAGGTTCTCCTGGTGGCTTATCGTATGGAGGGTGAAACTGATCAATGGTGGACTTTGATAAAAAATACGAAGCCTGAGGAGGAGATCGAGGTGTTGGAATGGAAGGAATTCTAGAAGATGTTTTTCGATAAATATTTTCCGCGTAGCCTCCGACTTTAGATGGAAAGGGACTTCCTTTCCCTCAAGAAAAAATTTGAAGAATCTGTTGGAGCGTACAAGGAAAAATTCACAAGGCTTGCACGATATGCTTCCATCTTTGTCGTTACCCCCGAATGCAAGGTTGACCGCTTCTTTGGTGGGATGAAGAATAGTTTGCGGAAAGCATTAGCGATCTATTACTTTGACAGCTATGAGGAAATTGTCTGATGTGCCCTCAAGGTCGAAATGGAGATCGGGGAATCACAGGGGTATCATGGGGATAAGAAGCGCAAGGTGGACTTCAATGCTGGTGGTCTGATGGATAAATCCAACGGTGCTAAGAAGATCCATCACCCCACCTGCCAAAAGTGCAGAGAGAAGAACCCTGGAAATTGCCTTAAGGGGACGAGAAAATGCTTCAAGTGTGGAAGAGAAGGGCACCTAGCTGTTAACTGTCGGTAAGAAAGACCCACGACTATGACAGGGGAGAGGAACGCTCTGTTCAAAACTCAACATGTTGTTCAATGCTAAAAATGCAAAGAACCGGGTCATTTTTCAAATCAGTTCCCTAATACCAGGGTTTTCAGAGACAACCAACAACCTCTAAGGCATCAAGGAAGAGCTTTTGCCATCACTTCTGCCGAAGTGAACCCCAAAAACAATGTTTTGACAGGTACACTAGTTATTCTTTCAAGAATAGAGAACATACTTTTTTATTCAGGTTCTACGCATTTTTTTATATCTCGAATGTTTAGTAGAACATCCTAGAACCACAAAAAATCATGGAAGTAAAGATGTTGGTGAATACGTAAAATGGGGTAATCATTGTATCCCATGAATATAAGTCCTCCCCTATTATAGTCTATGTATTGAGTTTCATGGAGAACCTCGTCATACTCCCTCTGGTGGAATTTTATGCAATTCTTGGCATGGATTTCCTTTCCTTATATAGAGCCAACATAAATTGTCGGGAGAGGGAAATCACACTCCATATGGAGAATCGACCCCCAATTCTTTACAAGGGTAAGGAGGAAGATGAATCTCCTTTAGCTCCATCATCTCATGAATGGATATTACTACCTTATGAGAATGTGTATCTGGCTTAGATGATTGAGTCCAAGGAAGAAACCATCCTTGAAGAAATGTCTATTGTGAGGGAATTCGCTGAAGTGTTTCCCGAGGAACTGCCTGGTCTTCCTCACAGAAGAGATGTTGAGTTCTCAATTGAACTTATACACGGGGCGCTACCAATATCCGAGACTCCATAAAAAATGGCTGTTGTTGAGCTTGAAGAGCTGAAGAAAAAACTACAGGAGAATCTGGATAAAGGGTTTATACGCCCAAGTGCTTCACCATGGGGTGCACTCGTCCTCTTCGTTAAGAAGAAGGATAGGTCAATGCGGCTTTGCATCGAATATCATGAACTTAAAAAAATCATGATAAAGAAAAATTATCCTCTCCCAAGAATTGATGACATGTTTGATCAGCTGCGTGGAGCACAATACTTATCCAAGGTGGATTTGCGGTCGAGATATTATCAAGTAAGGTTGAAGAAGGAAGATGTCACCAAGACTACTTTTCGTACAAGATACGGTCACTATGAATACATATTAATGCCTTTCAGACTCACCAATGCCCCAGTAATATTCATGGACTTGATGAATAGAGTCTTTAGAGATTACCTTGACAAATCTGTGGTAGTCTTTATAGATGACATTCTAATATACTCCAAAACCAAGGAGGCTCATGAGGAGCATTTAAAAACTGTACTAGAGACTTTGAGCATGGAGAAGCTCAATGAAAAGTACAGAAAGTGTGAGTTCTGGTTGAAGGAGGTCTCATTCTTGGGCCATATCATCACAAGCAATGAGATATGTATGGACCCCTCCAAAATAGATGCAATTGAGGGATGGACGAGGCCAACATCGGTAATGAATATCCATAGCTTCTTGGGGTTAGCTGGATATTATCAATGATTTGTGAGAAATTTATCACGATTGTCCAACCCTCTTACCAAGCTAACTCGAAAGGGAGTAAAGTTTTCTTGGAGTGATGAATGTGAAGAAAGCTTCAACGAGTTGAAAAAGAGGCTTATCACTGCGCCCGTTCTCACTTTACCCACAAGTGGGGGACTTTTTTTTTGTTTTTAGTGATTCTTCAAAGAAGTTCTTAGGCTGTGTGCTGATGCAGAATGACAAATTTATATCCTATGCCTTAAGGAAGTTGAAAATCAATGAGAAAAACTATCCAACACATGATCTGGAGTTGGCGACGGTGATATTTGCCTTGAAAATCTGGCGGCATTATCTCTATGGAGAGAAATGTGAGATATATACTGACCACAAGAGTCTTAAATATATATTAACACAGAAAGAGCATAATATGCACCAGAGAAGATCGATAGAGATCATCAAGGATTATGACTGTTCAATACATTACCACCCTGGGAAAGCGAACAAGGTGGCAGATGCCCTAAGTAGAAAGGACCCAACAATTCTATCAATGATGAGAATTGAGAAGGATCCAATCTTTTTTTACTTGATGAAGATGGACGTTGGAATCCCAAAGAAGGGAAAATCATCAATCCTTTAACAAATGATTTCTCAACCATCTCTTTTGGAAAGGTTAAAGGATGATCAAAAGGATGATGTGGGAATTTCGGAAAAAGTGGAAGCTATCAAAAAAGGGAAATCCTCAGAGTTTAATGTTAATGTAGAAGGAATTTTGAGGTTTGGGAAAAGACTATGTATTCCATCATGTCCAGAGCTGAAGAAGGAACTTTTGGATGATGAACATAGTTCAAATTTCTCTATTCACCCAGGGAGCACAAAGATGTATTGAGATCTCTGAGAAAACTTTTTGTGGGATAATATGAAGAGGGAGATCGCTGAATATACATCAAAGTTCCTGGTGTGTCAGCAAGTGAAGGTAGAGAGGCAGAAGTCTAAGGGGATGATGCAACCATTGCCCATACCAGAATGGAAATGGGAGAACATCACCATGGACTTTGTCACCGGACTTGCAATGACATTCAAAGGCAACAATGAAATCTGAGTTGTTGTGGATCGTCTTACAAAGACTGCACACTTCATTGCTATTTGGGAGGATTTATATTTGGATCAACTAGCATGGATATATATCAGGGAAGTGGTAAGGTTTCCTGGAGTACCACTATCAATTGTGTCTGACCGAGATCCAAGATTCACCTCTAAGTTTTGGAAGAGTCTTCAACATGCTCTGAATACTGAACTGAACTTCAGTACGGCCTATCATCCTCAAACTGATGGCCAATCTGAGAGGACTATCCAAACACATGAGGATATGTTGAGAGTGTGCTCAATGGACTTTAAATGAGGATGGGATCAACATCTTCCTCTGGTTGAGTTCTCTATTAATAACAGTTTCCACTCGAGCATCCAAATGGCACCATATGAAGCCCTTTATTGGAAAAGGTGGATAACACCAGCTTGTTGGGATGAGGTCAGTGAACGTAAGCTACTTGGACCAGAAATGGTCAAAGAAATGGCGGAGAAGGTGAAAACCATTCAGCAGCATATCAAGCCATCCCATAGTCGACAAGAGAGTTATACAGATAATCGTCGATGAGACCTTGAGTTTAAAGTTAGAGACATGGTGTTTCTACGCATATCTCCATGGAAGAAGGTCATGAAGTTTGGAAGGAAAGGGAATTTAAGTCTAGGGTACATCGGCCCCTTCAAGATTCTTGATCGTGTTGGGGATGTTCCCTATCGACTAGAACTTCGACCTACCATGGCCAAAGTACATGATGTCTTTCATGTATCCCTCTTAAGGAAGTACATACCAGACCCTTCACATGTACTCTCTTCTGAGGTGGTACAATTGGAAGCTGATATTTCTTATGAGGAGAAACCAGTGAAGATCTTAGATCGTAGAGAAAAAGTTCTACGAAATAAGACAATGCCCCTCATCAAGGTGTTGTGGAGAAACCACAAGTTTGAAGAATCAACTTGGGAATCAGAGGATATGATGAAGGTGAGTTACCCACATTTGTTTTAGTGTGGGAAAAGGAAAATTTCGAGGTCAAAATTTCTTAAGGGGGGAATATTGTAACGACCCAAAGTTTCATTAATGGAAATCCCTCTTGATCTAATTAAATGTATCTTTATGTTTATATAAAATATCAACTTCTTTAGTTTTATGTTAAGAATTTTGACCGTTTCTAATATATCCATTGAACAGTGATCACATGATTAGTATAAATATAGGACTTTAACAAATCCAATTTACTCAGACAAAGGAAGCGATGGCCTCATCCAGTAGAATTGCCCCATACGAATCCCATTTGTCTGAGCTTGGAAAAGAGGTGGCGTCTTTGGGCTTTGCCCTTGACCAAGCCAAAGCTGAGCTTCATCATGTCAAGCTCGAACGTGACCGTATATGGGAAAAGTGGAAGTTGATTGAAATTACCACTCGAGTGATGTTATCCAAGCCACCCAAGAGTCTGTCACCATCGCACACCTTACCCTTAGGTCTTATGCGGCTGTTTTAAGGGGTTATGTAACAAATAAGTAGTACTATGTTCATGTACATTATTTTTTTTATATAACAATGAATTTAATTTCTAGTCATTTTTTATACATTGTAAATAGTTTTTAAAGTACAAATGGTGTTTTTAGTTATTATTTAATTAAGAAATCTATTTTATTAAATTAAGGAATTTTTGAATTAAATAATATATTAATAAAATAATAATATTATTATTAAATTAATTTTTATTAAATATAAATGATCTTATAATTTTATGAATGCAATTAAAATTTTTATTAAGGTTTGAAAGCCATTTCTGTTAAAACCCGTGAATTTTCGATAAATGTCGGTATTTATTTTAAAAGTGAAAATTAACATATTTATAAAATTATTTAGATAAAATAAATGTTATTTCTGTAATCAGGACGTCGAAATTATCCAACGGTGAATTTTTCATAATTTTCTGAGACAGTCAAATTTTTGGGTAAAAATTAAATACCGTTTAATTATATAAGGTGTTTTATGACATCATAATGACCCAAGAGTGATGTAATAAATTACTATAATCTATATGTTCTCCCAATATATGTTTTAACATTAAAATAATGTGATTTTGGGTTTTTTTGACTTACTTTTCAAAGCATTAATGGACCCCTCAAGACTTATTCAACACCTTGCCTTTTTAAATTAATTTCCTTGGGAGTGTGACTCACCTCCACATAAGAAACCCTAATATTTTAAGAAGTTCGGACTTTGGCCTTATAAAATATTGTTTTACTCTTCCCTTTGCCAAAAATAATGGGCAAAAACCATTGGATGGTTTGTGGTTTGGATTATTTTAATGTAAGGGGACCCAAACCTAAATAATAAAGCATTCCCTCACCTTTCCTATATAAACCCACCCAAGATCCCACTTCTTCCTCACTCAAAGCCCTTGTAGTTCGTCCAAAATCTTCCCTAATATCTCTAGAATCCTCCCAAGGTTCCATAAGCTCCCAAGAAGCCTCTCATAAGCCTCTCTCTAGCCTTTGGAAGCACACTTCCAAGTAAGGGTTTTTTCTTCCTTTCTCATTTTTGTCCAATTTTTGTAATATTGTTATTCCATTTTAATTTCAAGTATAAATGCTGGGGTATGGTTTCTCACCTCTCCCATACAGCCCTATTATTTTTTGAATGATGATATACCCCTTTCTCTCTCATTAAATGCCTCTCATGTATATCTGTTACTATGCTGAAATTCTGAAAGGAACTTTTCTCTACTCATTTACATTCAAGAAATTATTTTGTACCATGAATTTTAATTCCATTATAATTGCTGGGACATGTATTTATATGACCCCTTTACTTTCCATTTTATGTAAATATGATGAGACACCCCTTTCTCTCTCATTAACCATTTTTATGAATTCTTATGTCACGTTGTTGCGCCGCTGAAATTGCACCGATTTTCTAAGCCAATTCCATTGTGTAGTGAATACCATGCCCATCTCTCCATCAAGGGTGTTCACCTTTATACACATTTACTTCTTGATTATAAAGTTTCATGTATTAATTCCACATTCTTTTATCGTGGAATAAATGATTATGTTTTATGAATCCATGTTTTATGATCAATGTGGCACACTTATGCATGAAATGAAATGTTTAAGAAGGGTGCACCCTTATAGCGCTCCAATGCATTGGGTAAAGTATAGTATCATGATACGTCATGTGCAATGAGTGTTGACTCATGATAATTCAAGTGCAACAAGGGTTTACTTGTGTTTCATGTGCAATGAGGATTTACTCATGCTCTATGTGCAATGAGCCTTGGCTCATGCTAATTCCATGTTAAGTGTTGTTGCCACATTTCCCTGTTATTATTATCATGATTTATCATGACTTTATGTTCATGTTTCTTTTATGCTCTATTGATATTACTATTGTCTAACATGTATTGTACTCTTCATGTTATTCCATGTGTACTCCCTTACTGGGCTTTATAGCTCACCCTTTTCTTATGCATGTCCTCAGGTTATCCCATGCAATGCTAAGTACGAGGGAATGTAGTGGTCATGTAAAGGAAGTTTTCAATAAAGATGTTGTATTTCATGTTTTAAGTTCTTATGTAATGATCCTAAGCCCCAAAGACACTAAACATGTCGATATTATTTGTTGTATCAAGTGAAGTTTTATGTAATAAACCATCTTTAAGTTTGTAATAAAAGTAGGGTTTTCATAGTATATGTAATACTTTCTTCTAAAAATATGTTACTTTCAGAAACATTTTATATAATAAATATATTTAATTTAAATATTTTGAATACTTACAATTGGATATGTTACATCACTTATTTTATTTATTTTGATATTCAAATTTGCGCTCTCTCTATCTCTATCTCGAGGGTTTTTTTTGGTAGAATGTTTCATAAGCCATAAGGGTTTTCCATCAAATTACTCTATTTGATAAAAGATATTAATTATGATCAATATTCCTTATATTTGTTGTATATACTACTTATTTGATATATTATATCATTCCTAAAATCCATTTTTTCATTTTCTAAAAATCTGGTTTATGGGTAACCGGTAACCAAACAGAAACTGAACCAAAAGTCGAGATCGGCGGTCGTGGAACCCGCATACCAGATTACAATTAAAATTTCAAAATTCAAAAATGAATCTCACCCTGCCATCGTGCACCTCCACCGAAGCAGATCGCCGACAAGACTTTTTCGGGAAACCAGCGACATCACCACTCAAACAAACCATCATCCAAATTTTAAACAACCAAAAAAACCAGCAAGAAGATCAAATCCAAACAACTTCAGAAGTCTAACACACAACAAGCTCACTTAGGTCTACTCAGTAGCACATATATGCTCCTCCGCCATCATCACCTCAGAAAAAAATCAAGGCAGCAACAATCCATACTGTTGGCCAGAAACTCAAACCAGAATCAGCATAGAAACAATAAAGATATCGACTCATCACACAACCAGAATCAAAAGCATGTTAAGATGGAAAGAAACCAACACCGAATGGAGGGACTATCGAATCCCTCTGGAATAAAACCTCATTGAAGACCAAAGCCGCAAATTTTGACATATAGTATGTTTATTATCAACAAATATTTATTTGAATTTGTTTTAAATTTTTTAATGTTTTTTATTTTTTATAAATTTTTTGGTAAAGTGGATTTAATAATTATGATGTTTAAAGATGATATTAATAATCACATTTTGATGAAATTTTTTATTTCAATTACACTTTAAAAGGATTCTCCTCCCACTATGTAATGTTTCATAAATAAACCAACATTCACTCTTATAAAATACTCCTCTTTGTGTGATTATTTTTTTAACAATGAAATGATCATTTATTTTTTGTTATAAAAATTTGAATTTTTATGAAACCCACTATCTTATAATAGATTATTTATGAAAATATGAATGATCTCATTTTAATTGGAAAACATATGTATGGATAATAACGAGAGGGGACCTATATCACCCTCCAATAAATTGGTAAATATGTAATATCACATGATCATAAAAAGGAAAATTGATTGTATCCTAAGACTTGAGTGGTAAACAATATATATACAGACCTTAAATAGGTACACATGTTATATACTAAGCCAAAAAAGGTACATATGTTGTTTCCCAGAGTCTAAATTGGTACATGGATTATAGCCCAAGCCTAAAGAGGAACATGAGCTACTTCCAGTGACTAAATAAGAACATGAGTTGTAGCCCAATATCATTATTATATTGGAATAAATTATATATTCCTAATACACTACATGATTTTATTTTCAAATGATTGTGTGTGTTCCCTTTATCCATGATATTCCAAATATTTTTTTATTTTTCCATGGCCCGTGATTTTTGTTAATATACTAGAAACCTATGATATGATTGGGATGCCTATTATATGACATAAGTGTGTTATTATTTACCTATAATATTTTTATTAGATATTTATATCCATATCAGTATTTTCTCATATTATTATGACCTAACCATTATAATTCATTAAAATAATCACATAACTGAGTTTTTTTACTCACCAATTTATTTTGTTCCAATTCCGCAAGTTATAAAGATGAATATCTATTATCAGGGTTTAGAAGAAGTTCTTGTACTGTATGATTATGAAAAACATTTACAATATTGTTGACTAATATATTTATCTAACTAATATTCAATAAAAACTAAAACAATCATTTCTTGGGAATTTTGTAATATTTTTATATGTAATTTCTATTTTTATAAATGTTTAGATTAGATTATATCACTTAACATTGAAGAGAGTATTTATATATTTTGTTCTTATATTTGGTCTCAAGAGTGTGGGTTTGGGGTGTAGCACAACCTCACTACTTCTCATACAAATGTCATGGAATGTTTCTCAGCTGATACATCAACAAGAATGGAAATGAAATCATATGTATTTATAAGAAGATCCATAAAATACCATATAACAGTGTTTATATTGGGTGACTTTTTTTGACATGTGTAAAAAACCAAAGGGATGTTCTCTAAATTTGTTTTGGAATGGAAAATGTTTTCTTTATCCCATTAGTCATATTCCATTCTTCCTTTAAATTTTAGAATACCAAGAAATTTTAACTTTATTAAAAATTATCACTCATCATATAATCCCACAAAATATGCACTAATAAATTTATATACATATTTGTTCCCCATTTGTAATTATATAAGGATTACATATGAACATCATGTTATAGCTACTTTATTCTCTCAGGATCTGATGGTCCACATATTCATGCCCCAATATTATAAATCCATATGTATTAATGGTGAGATGTTATATTTTATCCTCCACTAATTCTTCTATTGTTTTCACGTATCTCTACATTATGACATTATACTACCATATTATACTCTAATATTGATTAGTGAAAAACAATTAACTGCATATGATTGTATCCATTCCATTAGGAATCCCATGTATAACCATTGAATTCCTAATAAAAATTGATCCATTTTATTACCCATAATAGATATTGTCATGGGTTATTTTCCACATAGAGTATAGAATACTTTATTTTCACTTCTAGTATGATAAATTTTTATAAATACAATGCCATTGATCCATAAAAACCATATTCATTAGTTTATATAGGGATCCTTCATTATGAATATATAATTTTTATATTTTTTTGATTAGTATATATTTTATATTTCTATCTATATATATAATGAATCAAAATCAATATGTAAATTATTACCCCAAAAAACACAAAATGTTGCATTGCAAAATAGGGTTCATCTACTATGATCAATATCTAGGCATATGTTACTATATTATTATTTTTCATGACTATAAAACTCATGATGTTAATTGATTCATCATTGTATACAATAAACCCTTTACCTTTAAAGGGTACCGTGAGTACATGTGTCCTGAACAACCTTTAATTAGATATATAAAATTAAATTCATAATAATTACTCTAGATTTAAATTATTGAATTCTAGGTTTTTCTATTTTATTGGGTTTCAAAACTGTAATAATTTACTCTATAATTTGTCATAGTAGCTGAATAATCAATGTAAGCTATAAATATTTATCATTGATGCCAGTATAGTCTAATCACTAATTTCATAACTATATAAATGATTCATAAATATTCCCTTTAAGAAATAATATCCCCCAATAATGTTATTTCTTCAATACAAATATCACTATAATTTTCATAAAACCTATCATTTTAAATATTATTTAATGGAATTCACATGTGTTATAAATTTTATTATATATTTTGATAATATTTGATAATATCATATATTAATACTAGAAAATATATATCAATATAATCATTAATGAGTCACTTATTTGTGATTTTGAATATTTTTGGAGTATTAATTACTCCATTTTACACTAATATGAACTCTGACCTGAAAATTAAATTTTTTATTTCAAAATCACTTTTAAGGAAAAGTGGGAAACCACACATGTTCAACATCCATAATCAATGGGCATAGTAAGAAATCACACAATCATTGAAGAAGAGGCTAAGATTATTGGACTCACTTACCCGGTATAGCTCCCACTAAAGTGTCTTAACCTTCGTATATGGATCCTTATTGATTAAATCTTCAAAATGGAAAATCAGATTGCCCCATGTCTGGATGTACTCCTCTACATCTATCCTCCCTTCATTGAAGCCTTGTTCCAAAATTCGATCTTTTTGGTCAACCCAGGACTTTTTTTCCTTGTTGATATCTTTCTGAACATCTCTTTCTAAAATTATGATCAAATCCTCCTCTAAAGCATTGATCTGAAAAACCCTTTATGGAACCTATACATTAGAATGGAGAATAATTTCAAGGTACATCTTTTTACCCTCATCGTCCTTTCACACCGTATCACCCATCCCTTGTTCCTCAGAGGGTCTACACCTTGCCTTACCCTTGCCACTGTCTAAGACCAATCTCTTCTTTTGATTCTGGTGTTGAACTGTAGACACACTTTCCATCTCCTTGTCCCTTTTGCAGACCTTGTTTCCATCAGCGTAGGAAGGTGGGAATAGTCTTTATTACCTTTCACCTTCTTTCATTTAATCACAATGCAACCCCCCGTGTCATGGATCCCCTTTCCTCCTATCTTCTTCCTTGGACTGTGAAGTCCTCTAACTCACGTTCCCTCCACACTGTCCATAGAGAATTGACTGGAAAGCTCGTCATCATCCTCTTTTAATGGTGTCTATGAGCCCAGTTCATCAGGTTCCAGAGCCAGGCATGAAGCCTCCAAGTCTCCAAAGTGGTTGGATAGAGTAATGGGCGACGAATAACTCTTTGGAGACACCCTGCTCGACACCTTCTCCCAGCCCTCCTGATAGCCGTTGGCCCTGCTAGCGAAAGAACATACCTCTTCCTAGCGATCCACATTAAGTCCTTCTCCAATACCCATATGAACTTCCCCTTCACACCTCTTAGGTTCAGACTGAACCTCCAGAGTCTAACTCACCATCTTCTCCTTTTCCTAGCTGTCAACCCTTGGTTCAACCCCCTGCTCCATTGACACAATGGGGGGAGGTTGGACAGCTGAAGACACTTTCTTCACACACCCCCATCCATCACAATTTGATAGATGTTGGGAATATTACGATCCACCCCCTCCCTTGGAACTGATTGTTGATCACTAAGAAAACCACAGGTAGGAGTAACCTCATCCATCGAAGCAGGAAGATACAGACCTGCCTCCAACTGAGGGGGCTCATCACAGATTTATTGACCTGGAAGAACTCCAGAACAGCTCTCATTCGGGATCGAGCTATGAGACGTATGAAAATCCATATGAAGATGTCCAAGACGATGATAATACAAGCAAAAGTTGAACCAGTTCTCAAAAGCCACAGATTGGTGGAAACACAATTCATCAGTAACCTCAATCCAGACAGCTTCAACTGGAGTCTTCAAGATATCCACTTCCACGCAAATATGGGAAGAAACTAGATGGCATAATGATCTCGAATGATCATCAAAGGCTAGGAATCTCCTGACTAGATTACCTAACATCTTGAGAATGGAAGGGTTTTGGAATGGAAGGGGAAGGCTCGAGAAACTTACCCAAATCATCGAAACTGGATGATCATGTTTCCAGTGAAACTCATAGCTCCATCGTAGAAGGAAAAAACGGGAACCATTGCAGGATCGACTCCCTTTGGACAACACTATAGCAAGATCTTCATCACAAGAAAAGCTCAAGAGAATGTGACGTAGATCCAGAAGACCAACGATGACTCATTCCTGCAGGGGCCAGATGCCGTTAACAAACCTATCAAAATTTTCGAGCGACGGCCTTTGATGACCGAAACGAGCAACCAGGGATAATCCATGGAGAGATGAAGCCTCTGTGAACTCCTGTAAAGAGAGCGGAAGATAAGGAACCCCTCGATAGAATGCGGGGACTTTCAGGAAAAGGCGAATTGGGGGAAAGTCTGGGAGGGAAGCTGGATTTGTGAATGGGGAGAAGGCTGGATGTGAGGAGAAAGAGGGGTCGGGCGGGACGGCCATCGTCGTCGCCCGAACGGGGTGCCACCATGGCTAGGGTTCCATGGAGGGGTGAGAGACACACTCCATTCTGATTCTAATAATATGAACTCTTAGTGTCACTATATTATAAAAATGTCTATCTTGATAATATCAACCTTTTTCACCTTTAATATATAACATCATGATTGATGATCTTCATTTGATAATTACCTATACACATATTGTTGATTGAACATGCAATCAAATTGTGATAAATTATAATTTTTCTTTATAATGATAATATTGATCTCGGGATAATTTATGTAGATATTCATTATCCAATACTTACTCATTAAAAAATGAACTACGGAACCCATATAGACCCTCTTTGTAATTTTAATACTTTTCCACCAATTTATTTAGGTTTCTTATTAAATTCATTCAATTATATGGGGTTTTTTCTATAGGTATATTATTATTTTTGTAGATATATTCATGTAGGTTATATAAATAATTTATCATTTTTATATTGATAAAGACTCAATAATACTTCATTAAATAAATCACCGTATTTCCATAAAATGGTTGTGCTCCGATGGATAATATCTAATATAATTTAAATTAATTTAGATATCTACTATTACTAATAAGAAAATAATATCTAGAATTAATAATGTGATGCCAAAAGGGATTCATAAATTTTTTCATAATTATATATGAATAGAAGATGTTTGGGGATATTTAGTATTCTTACCCTCCCACAGAAATTAAAATAGGTTATAGGTAAGGAAAAAAAATATAACCAATCTAAAAATGAATTACATAAATCGCATAATAAAATTTTTTAATGAATATTTTTTTAATAAATATTAATTTTTCAAGTGTCATATACATGTGGTGCAATGACATCCCCACATGTTGGTTTTTTCAAAAACATCAACATCAAGTCTTGAGGTGGTGTTTGAATATTTATAGGGAATATAATTTATATAATGAATGCATTATAACCAGAATCAAGTAGGAAATTGACTTTTCAGCAATGAATAACATGTTTACATTTCACCATATCATTTTTATGATCTACCATAATATTAGAAGAGAATAAGATCATTATTTTTTATCCATTGGACATAGTGGTTGTAGTCATTTAACATCGTTAAAAACACATGGATTAGCGTATTGATTATTTAGGTAACAACAAATGTAGTGATAGATTAATGTTTTATATATTTTATTATTATTTAATTAATAAATATCTCTTTATTATAAGATATTAGGAAATTCTTATAACAAAAATAGAAATGGTATTATTAAAGTCACTTCCTATAAGAAATTATCTAAAATATAAATTTTCAAATTTAATAAATTTTACTTTTAAATTTATAATGTCAAATTTATATTCCAATGAATTTCTAATAATATATTGAAAATATTTATTTGTCAAGGAATAATAAAGAATAATGATTTCTATTGAAACTGTATTTTATTTTAAATATGTTACAATGTAAAATTAGGTTTTGGATTAAATTTAATTTTAAATCTACTTCTTTTTTATTATAAATAATAAAAATATTTTTTAAAAATTGATTTTAAATGTAAATTTTGAATGAATAAAATTTTAATTTAAAAAGAAAATTTCTTTGGAGAACTATTTTTAATGTGTTTTTCATGTTTAGTATTAAATTATATTCAATAACATATGTATTCACAATTTTGAAAAATATATTTAACTCTCTTAATTTGTGTGTCTATAATTTTTAAATATTCCCCATTTAATTTGATTGAATAGGAATAATAAACATAGCAATTTTGTTACCATGTTAAAGGATAAATCAAATAATTTAGGTTAAAAAATGATATGAAACATAAAATGAACTAAAAACATACCTAAATATTATTGGATGATTATATATCAACCATATTCATCCAAGGGTTGAATATATGACCCTTATTACAGTAATATGTAATTATTTCCTTTATAGTATTTTATATAATAAAATGTCAAACATGTCACAATAATGTTTTTAATAAGTGTAATTTTATTATTATGTTATCTAGAAAATATGTTTGATTATAAAAAGTATTTTGAGATATAATAGATTTAAACTCATCATGTTAATTTATTTTTACTTTTTAAGGATTAAATAATAACATTTAATTCTTCAAAATGCTTATTTAGTAATTAATTAATTAATGGAAATAAATAAAAGATATTAAACCTATTAAAATATTTTTAATTGGGATAAATAATTTGAATAAAAAACTCTTTAAAATACCCTGATATGTTATGTATATAATGATTTTTTTTTAAATTTTAGTTCTTTCATGATATTCTTAAATTCAATGTAATAAATATTTCTAAATAATAAAATAATTGGACTTTTATTGTAAATAAAATATTATTAAATGTTATAAAATTTATAAAAATACCAAGTCTATCTAAGTGAAAATAATAAGTTTTAAAGTAAATAAAATGGTTTATTTATCGGTATTTTTGTTCACGAACCACCTTCATCAAGATGAGGGAACAAATTGAAAAGTACAATGATATTCTATCTTGATGATGAAAAAGTGATAATGATGCTCGAGTCCCACCAATAATAGGCCCTAGGGTGTCAAAATACAAAATGGATATAAGAGTATCAAAAAATTAGAATGAATTACCCTTTTTATAGAAAAAAATATTGTGATATAAGATGTATCAACCTAAAAAAACTCCAAGATTCATTTATAAATGATTCTAAAATCCATCCTACGTGCATGTTTTAAGTAAAACTGCTAGAAAGTATAATGAAAACACCAAATTCAATACCAAAAGAACAAATATAAGTAGTAAGATAACTACAATCCTGATGCTCGAGATAGTAGGGTCCATCATTTTCCTCACAATCACCCTAGAAAAATGAGAAATAAAATTATATACTTTTTTTGAGCATATAAGAATTCTCATTAGGAAAATCTGATGTCAGTCTTACACGAGTGGGAGAAGCATAATAATTCCCCTGTGAGATAAACAGTAGAAACTAAAATGTCCCAAACATGGTATATTATCCACCTTAACATCACAAAGGGACACTCACAAAATAATGCAATTCACGTAATGTAATGTTGTAAGCACATCTGTGATGGGGTACCCCGCACCACTTACAACTAGTTAACTGATCATACCTAATAGAATACATCTTGATGCTACAATGCTCTTCTAGAAGGACCACATCAACAACATACCCACACACACCTGGACCACATACCACATCCCATACACAATCATCTAGGCCACAACCACATCATATCCTTCATGCAGACACCTAGGCCACAAAACCACAACCTCATAACGAAGTCACAAGGGAAGGAAAAACACATTGAATCTCAAAGACAAATGGGAAACACACCTCACCCACAGACACATGGGCCTAAAAACCACACAAAAACCTTCCTGAAGAGTCTTGGGCAAGAAAATCCAAGAAGAGGGACTAGATAAGTTCCAATAACCAACAATCCCTTCTACCACTATGAAGTTGATAAAACTCCCTCCCCCAAGAAATGGGGGTGTTCGCCACGTAGTGAACAACTAGGGTGGGTTACACATAGAAATCACAAGTAACTAAAAGAATGTAAAT
The DNA here is from genome assembly GCA_963277665.1 of Viscum album. NCBI lineage: Eukaryota > Viridiplantae > Streptophyta > Magnoliopsida > Santalales > Viscaceae > Viscum > Viscum album. Next base: position 329,186,544 of record OY728143.1, read on the forward strand.
AAATACCAAAAATATAACCCAAACTATGGGTTATCAAATAAATAATTTCCCACATAGAGATCCCCATTCTTTCACTTCTAATACATAAACACACAGCCAATGAGTGATTTATTTCATAACCCCATCCAATTTATTTAACCAATTATCATTCATTATTTAATCAATAAAATACTATTGATTCTATCACTACTACAGAAACCACCAATCCCATCACATGACATAATGGAGTAGAAAACATATCAGACACTACCAAATCCAAATAGGTAATGAAATACCTGGGTAGATGAATACACTTTAACACCCATTCCTAATATACTGGTCTCTGGAAGCTCTAGGAAAAAATCCCGTGCTAGAAAACACTATTCTTCTTCAAAATTATCCCTCCCAAACCATAATTGGTAGCTTAGATTCCCAAAAATCACACCATAACACTATAATAACAAAAATAAACTAAGTTTCAGTCCCACTATAAAAACAGATCATGTCCAATAACCATAACATATCCCACATGCAAAACCACTATTCAAAAAGATCATCAAATCCACAATCAATCAAACCCTTTACCTGGGATACCACTTCAATGTCAAACTATTCGAACACACATCATCATGATCTCAACACCCACCCAACACAACCATTATGAAACACAAGAAAAAAAATCCAGAGATAGACACACCAAATAAGGAAAAGTTTATTTCGATATAACACACTTGTTCTATTTTTACACTTTGATAAATCTTAGTTTATCACAAAATATGTTTCATCTTGTGGAAGCCATTTAATTATCCAGATATACATTATTAATCAATTTTTCTTGTAAAAATCCATTAGATAGAATAATTACAAAAATAATTCATGATTATGTTGTGAAAACAGAGAGAAACAATGACCATGATTTTTAGAAGTCATACAACCAACAGAATTCATAACATAGGTCAATGATAATAGATAAAACAACATAGACAACATAATCATCTTCCCTACCTAAATTTATTACCAAGGTAGCCTAAACTGTTATCTTTACAAGCCATTTAACTTTCTAACATAACTAATTAGGATTTTTATTCGACCGTATTCTCAAAGAGACATGAATTTCCTCACCCTGCATGATACACAATTAAAAAAAATATGTAGGAATCCCTACCTCAAAAAATAGATGATCTGTAACTCAACGTTGTGCAAAAATAAAGGGTCACACAAGAAGTAGTATACTCCATGGGAAATTATATCTGAAGGCCAAAACACAACACACTACTCCATTGGGGAATAAATAATGTAGGGGAACTATGAAGAAAAATTGAGACACATGGGGAAGATAATATCTCGTCTTAGAATAGCCAGATCCTATATCAATTGAAGGGAAATAGTTTCATGGGCTATTAAATTCATATCATGGTAAGGATTACTTTATTTTACTATTTCAAAGGCCAAAGATAATTATGATATTAAATATATATTTAATATCCTTTGAATCCCCTTTTTAAATTCTGAAAAAAGATTTTAAACTCAATTTAAGTTAAATAAAACATATGAGTGGTGGAACAGAAAAAAATTGAAAAAGGATGGAAATGAATCATTGATGGACAAGTCAGAAAAACGAGTCACCGATAGTGACTTAACCACAATGATTCACCTCAAACCCCACCTAAATTGAGTTAGTGACCTGACCCACCAATGCTTGTCACACTAATACGAGTCACCGACACCAGACCTACTAATGCCCGACACACCGACACTCAACCTATTGAGGCATAACCAATTATATTGTGCTTCTAATGAAAGCTAAAAAAATGAGCTATCGATACCACCAACTGACATGATATAATGATGCGAGCTACCAATACAAACTACTATTGTGAGATACTGATACCACATATCGAGGTGACCTACCGATATAGAGTCACTTGAGTGACCTAACGACGAAAATACTGGAATTTTGGAAAACTCTTAGAAGACGCTACCATTGCATCCCAGAACACCCAAAACAGTAGGGTTTGATAAATTAAGGGCAAGGGTGTTCTATTCCACTACATCAAATACCTCTCAAAATAATCTATACCCCAATAAATCTAATAAACACATATAAAATTGGGGTCTGAACACCCGATTTGTAATACCCCTCTTAGTGATCTTGTTGTATAAGAAACACCAATACTGCCACCTAAATTCAAAAATAACCAACCCTTTGTTGTTTGAAAGGTGGAGTGGTACCTTAATATCCAAGAAACAATTCTTCAACATCTATTACCCCTAGCCAATTCAAAGATACACCACACGAGCTGCTGAACAACATTGTCCCGACACATGAATCAGGGAATTATTTCCTCCATGTCGACATACTATCCGGTATGGGAAGTACTGACTCGGCCACATGGGTCTAATACCATCTCAATTAATGCATATCTACTAGGAATAAAGTCCTCCCCTTTCTACTTTCTAGTACTATATCACAAATTAAGTAACAAGGAAGTAACCTAGCTTATAGAAAACAAGTTTCAAGCACTACATCTCAAATAAAAAACACAAGTTAAACTAAAAAAAAATCAATGTATTGAGAATGAATCTACATATCCCATTCCTAAGTACTCTCTGATTGGTCACCATGAACCCACATCACATGAACTAATAGAATGGTCCGTCCACAGAAAACCTTATCCTAATGATCCTGGACCTCTACTAGCCATTCCCTGATCATTAGGTCATCCTCAAAATCCACCTCTCCCAAATCAATGTTATGGGAGTCATCATGAAGATATTTAAAATTTTTGGAGATTTGGAAGATGTCGGGGATCAACTCTAATATCGGTGGAAATTCCAACATGTATGTCACCTCGCCATCACACCCCAACACCTTGAAGGGTCTGATGATCCTAGGAGAAATCTTGCTCCCTAAGATAATCCTCAGCTATCCACGCGGAGGGGAGAATAACAAGAAAATGTGGTATATAGCCTCGAACTCCAAGGGTTTCCTACTATAATATTCATTCGACATATACTGCTCCTATTCTACCTTCAACCTCTCACGTAAAAGCTACACCTTCTCAATATTACTTTTCACCACATCTGGACCACGAATAGATGCCTCCCCAACTTATGTTCAGCAAAAATGTGAACAACACGATTACTATACAAGGCTCCGAACTGAGCCATACTAATGGAAGAGTGATATATATTATTGTAAATAAATTCTACCACGTGAATTTCTCACCCCCAGACCCACTGTTTCCCAAGGATCATGGTCTCAAAATTTACTCCAACATACAGATAGTCCTTGTTATATTCCCATCAGTTTGAGGGTGAAAAGTAGTGATGTGGTGTAACTGAGTGCGAATAGTATGCTATATACCCCTCCAGAATCATGATGTAAAATGTTCCTCTGTTTATGAGATGATGGATCTCAGAACCCTATGAATACACACTACCTCATTGACATACCTTCTTGCCAAGGAATTCACTATGCTCCACCCCTTAATCACTAAGATGTGAGACGATTTCCTCATATGGTCCACTACCACCTAGATTGAATTTAATACTACCTGATAAAAAGGTAATTTTATACTGAAATTCATTTGGAATTCATCATAAATTTTCTTAGGGAAATCTATGTGCTACAAAAACACAACTGGAACTCGGTGCCCAACCTTACCCTGTTGGAACAATATGCACATTGCCATAAACTTTGCAACTACCCTATTTATGTCGGTCCACCCAAACTACTATCTCAAGGTAAGATAAACCTTTAAAAAACCTAGGAGTACCTTTGAGAGTGATCTATGAAAATAATAGGGAACTCCTATGTGCATCGTTACTTGGATAAATAACATCCCATAGAACAACAACTGATTATGACCATCCTCTGACCATCCCTCCACAGCATCACCCTGGTCAACAAAATCAAATATCACCTCTACCTATGAGTCTCCCCACTAAGACTCATCCAATTGATTCCACAAGGATGACTACACTTTAATCTAAAATAGAAAACTTATACCACCATCCATCCTTACTTATAGGTTAACGGTATCCAACTCCTCGATTGCCTTCCATGTGTCAAAAAATTCTAGAACATTCTCTTTCTGTGAATTCCATCTCAAAGAATTTTCCCAACATTTCCATTTACATAGGTGTAAGAGATCTACAATAATAATCCGTGAGAAACACCATCCACCACCATCACTTCAAGTTCATGTATCACTGGTAAATGTTATACCTCATGCTCATGTGATCTCTAAAGACCTCAAATAGTTTTCCAATGAGGTAATGCCGCCAAAACATCAGTTTAAAAATTATTACTACTATATATGGATCATGGGTTTCATAATTACATTTTGGGGGATATATCTCCCTAGACCCATAAAATACCCATCCCTATTGTAGCATGAGTGCACACCACAATCCTATATGGAAAACATCCAAAAATGACTCAAACATCACCACTTCATCTAGAAATCGGAGTAATGGAGAAATGAAAAAAATCCCCATCAAGTAGATGAATGATTCTTGATATTGTTCACTCTCAAAAAGGCCTTGTTTTTTGTGGTCAAATCCATCAACATAGTTTCCCCTCTAGAGAAATCAGGTATAAATCTCTTGTAATTTCCTTCAGATGGGGAAAATAGAAAACCCCTACCACATTCATGGGTGATTCCCAATAACTGAATACCATTCCCTTTGATGGGCCAAATACTACACCCTACTAATACACCAAATGTTCAGGGAATTGGACCTCCTGTATAAAAACATGCACATGGAAATGTTTTTGTATATCTGGTGCTATCGATGGACTTCCCTGAAATTCCTAAGATGCATGATATGATCCTCCACTTACTTCTAGTAGATCAGAGTGTCATCTATGAATACGAAAATGAAGTGGTCTAAGAACTCATTAAAGTAGGAGTTCATAAGTCCTATTAATATGGATGGTGTATTCTTTACACTAAATGACATATTCACAAAATCAAATTTCCCATACTTACTATTAAAATAATTCCTTGGGATTTCACACTCATTCACCCAAAACTGGTGATACATAGACCATAAATAGATCTTAAAAAACCAATTTGATCCCCTCAGTTGTTCAAAAGTATTGTCTATCCTTAGGAGAGTGTAATAGTTCTTAACCGTCACAGGATTGAATCTACGGTTGCATATGAAAATCCTAAGACCAGAATCTGGATTTTTTTTAACAAGAATGATACAAACCATAGAGAAATAGTGGGCTGAATAAATCACTTCTTCATCAAGCCGTAAATCTGAATTATTTTCTCCCACAACCTAGAAGGTGACATCTAATAATGAGGCATCAAAATCATAGAAGAACCATATAAAAGTCTATCCTAAACTAAATGTCACATCAACGTGGTTGAGTTAGGACATCCCCAAGAAAAACATCGAAGAATTAAACAAAGACTATAGTAACCCCCATCTTCTCAGCATTTATTGATTCCATTATCATCATGGCGAACAAGGAAAGAAGGAGATCCACATGTCGTCTGACAATCAGAAAACTCCGATAACCAATGAAAGCCACATGTTGGCCATGCACATAAAATAACAATAATATCCAATATATGAAGTTTATGAAAGCATGAGCCAAAAAATAATAGTCAATTACAAGTATGACATGTTATAAATGAATCTATAACAAGAAACGATCATCACATTAATTATGTGGCCCCAACGTCAGTCTATATCCCCAAACAACATCCTGAAAGATGGCCTATCCTCGAGCTGGTGTACTCAAAAACAAAGTTATAAAAATAATATCTATTTCTAGTCCCATAGAATGGGTGATACCAGGTGAAATAAAGGAGTAAAAATCTCCTAAATCAAACAATTCATAGAAAAGAGTACTAATCAAGCTGATCATACCTCAAATGACCTGTGGACCAACTAAAACTATTGTCTTTTCATTGTTCAATTGACCTTTCCCAGATCCACTAACCATATACTATCGACTACCACTTAGATCTCATTTGGGTCAAGGTACCTAAAGAGCACACTATGGTTGGTCTCCACCTGCTCTGTCACCCTTCGGTGGTGCTAGAGCCTACTGTCCCTACTACTAAAATGGTTTGGTCGGTAACTGCTGTTGATGAGGGTGCTGAACCTACCAACCTCAACTATACTGATCATGAAATGGGAAATGTCAATGAAGGTTCCCGCAACCTCAATAAGTAAAACTCCTCAGTACCATGAGATTGGAAAAAACATATGCCAGAATTTTGAAAATGAAATTGCTGAGGTCGACTCCCCACTGACAGAAACTTTAAAGGTCCCATGTCTGAGACCTGCTTCTGGAAGCCTTTACCTTCATAGAACCATACTGGATCCCCTATTAAGGTAGATCTCATCACGAGTAAATCATCTAAACCAATTCCGCCTTCCTATGGTCCTCTAGGTATGTCATTAAGGCCAAGAGAGCTATTGCATAATAGAGGGAATAAGGAAGTGCCTCCAATAAGAGTCTCTCTTGATAATCATAATCCTTAAAGAGACTCGTAGAAATGACAAAGATATCAGTGAACTTGATCCCCATCCCTATTACTGACATACTCACATGATATAGGGAGAGTAACTATTTCCTATTATCGGCCTTCATGGTCGAAGAAATGAATTCCTCCCATAATTACTTCTAAAAAACGACCCATAGAATATGAGTATCATTTATCTCCCCCTAGTTCATTGTCCACCACTAATGCACAACTCCCCTCATCTAACTATCTAGCTACTAAACACAATAATTTGTTGGAGCATGAATCAAACTGATTGTGATTACCATCTCCTCAAGCGAACACGTAGTCTCTTTATCTTAAAGGATGCATTTAGACTTTATCAAAGTTTACCACTAGAATTAAAAAATAATAATTTTATACTGATAATCCTCCCCCACTATTTCAACCCTCCATTGGTCGACCAAGTCACCCTGCTAAGCCTCCACTTCTCATAGCACACGCAGACGACGACTGGGTTCCCTAGCGAAAAAAGTAATCTATGAACACCTAAGCCCAAGTAGTTATGTATTTACTTAGGAATCATTTAAAATTATAGTTTATTATAATTTCCCAAAACACCCAAAAAATAAAAAAAAGTTTTCATCGTGATGCATGCACCTATCCTAGGGTCTCTACCCTACAAAAAATGTTGCCTCACTTAGTCATTCGGTATTCTCAGATTCCTTGAATTTGATCACATGTGGGGGGGGGGGGATAAAATCCAATGTCTGAGCCGATATTACCTGTCTTTTGTCACCCCAAGATACCCTAATATTGCTTATATACAATCCCATACAATCCCCACTATGCCTAACTCTAAACTCCATTCTATGTCTCAACCATCACCTATAATACCATTATGTCATGACCCTCCTTCATCAAGATGATAGAAGGGCTCAAAAATTTTCATAACCATCCTTCTTAATATTGAAAAAAATATAACCCCCCTGAGTCCTAATTCTTTTAGGCCCCATGGTGGCAACCAACACCAAGGTTATGTGAATATCAGAAAAATGGGAGGCATTACTCTTTTTATAATAACCACGATCAGGTGATAGTATGTAGAAAACTCAAAACCACTCCAAGACACATATATAAAGGAATTAATAATCCATCCCACATACTTTTTTAAATTAAAACAACTAGAAAATACACTGGAAAAATACAAATTATAAACCAAAAGAAAAAACCTAAGTAACGACATAACAACTATCCTGACACCCGAGCTAGTAGGGTCCAGTATGGTCCCCATAATCTCCATAGGAACATGAAAATGGTTTTATATACCTATAGTGTGAATAAAAGTATTCTCAGTATGAAAATCCAAAGTCACTCATGATTGGGTGGGAGAAGTATACTAATTCCCTTGGGAGAAAACAACAGAAACACATAAGTTGACTACAAGGAATACTATCAAACCCATCCTGACCATGGCATGGTCAAAAAATAAATCATGTCATGTAAATTAAATTAGTAATCACATTGATGATAGGGTACCCCAAACAACATCCCAATAGTTAACTTCTCATCCCAAACGGTGATCATCATAACACTACAATGCTCTTCCACAATACCAACTTCCATAATATGCCCATACACACATGGGACACATACCACATAATTCCCTCCAACACCTGGTTAAAAACCCCATCACATCCTTCTTGCCGACAACTAGGACAAAAAACCACAACCTCATCACAAAGACATCTGGGAAAGCATAACACATCTTATCCTAAAGACACCTAGAAAATATTTCTCGCCCGTAGATAATTGGGCCTCACAAATGCACCACAACCTTCTTGATGTGTCTTGAGATAAAAATCCCTAGAATAAGGATAAGAGAAGATCCAATAACCACCCATCCATCCTCCCACCGAGATGTTGGCAATAACACCCTCCCCCATGAAATGGGGGTGTTCTCCACATAGTTCTCAAAGAGGGTGGGTTACCATAGAAATATAAATGAACAAAAATTATATAAATATGTATGAAACACTTGGAACAACCTATGGGTTCTAAAACAAACAACCAACCCACACAAAATTTCCCTTACAACCACTTCTAATACATAACCACATAGCTATTCACAGACATAATTCATAACCCTATCCAATTCATTTAACCATTTATATCCCTTTATTTAATCGAGCCTAATTTATTGATTACATCCCTACAACAGAAACTAAAAAACACTATAAGAATTGTAATGGAGAAGCACCATACCAACCAAAACCAATGGAATATAGACGAAGAAGGACCAGGGTGGAAGAATCTACTATAATGACCATTCCTAATATACCATTATTTGGATACATCAGGTGAATCTACCCCAAAATGTAACACCATAAATACTCAAAATAATCCCTCCCAAACCATCCTCATTTGAACCTCTGTATGAAAAGAGCCACATCCCACAATAACACCAAAAAAACTAGGTTGCAGTTCCACTACACAAATAGACCATTCCCAACAACCAAAACACAACCCAAATGCAGACCTATAGTTCGAAAAGTTCATCCAATCCATAATAAATCAATATATTAACCTAAGATATATCTTTACCATAAAATCATTCATACACACACCTACATGCTCTCAATATTAGAACAAAAAAACATGTATGAGGTACAAGTCATAAAATATCCATAAACAAAAAATTGCCACAACAAATAATGATATGTGTATTCCGATTTCATACACTCATTCATTAATTTCACTTTGATAAATCATGGGTTATCACATTACATGTTTCATTATGGGGTATCCATTTATTTAACCAGATATATGTGATTAATCATGTTTTCTTTTTCATAGACATTCGATAGAAGATTTACAATAATAATTCATGAGTCTAGTGTGTAAATAGGGAAAATAAATGTCCATGATTTTAAAAAGGCATTCAACCAAAAAAATTCCCAAAATGGATAAAATATAATAATTAAAACAAGACAATAATTTTCATCATCTTTCCACCCCTCATTTATTACTATGGTAGACATACCCGTTATTGTAAAAGGTCTCTTCATCTTCATTACACTGTTAATTAAGTATTTGATTTTATAATAATCTTAAAGAGGCATGATTTTAACTAGCCCACATGATACTCATTTTAAATAGAGATGAAGGAATCCCTACCTTGAAAAAAAGATGATCGAAAACTCCTCCTAGTGCCAAAACATAAGGTCACTCAAGTAGCCAGAGATTATAAGGAAAACTGAATCTAAAGGCCACAACAAAACACACAACCTTGTGGGGAAGAATAGATCTAGGTGCACCATGGGAAAAAAAGGAATCACGCAAGGGAGATAAGTTTTCAAGTCAAATGAGGCATATCCTATATCAATAGAAGTGAAAAAAATTTCAAGGACCATTAAAGTCAGATTGTTTTAATGATTACATGGTTCAACTATTTTAGATTCCATGGAGAATTATAATATTAATGATATAATGAAAATACATTGAAACCACAACATAAATTCTCAAAAATGTTTTGAAACCCAATACACTTAAAATAAAACTTATGAGGGGTGAAATAGGGAAAACAAAAAAAACTAGAAATGACCTAACGATAGGTGAGTCCCTAAAGCGATTCAATAACAGAGACTCCCAGACATTAAGTCATTGAGGCAACCCATCGACTGCGAGTCACCAATGTGTCCCAATGACACCAAACTAACTGATAGGAGTCAATGATGCTCGACCTACCGACACCCGACCTACCAATACTAAGCCACCGATGTTGAGCTAATGATGCTCAACTAACCAAACGAGTTACCAAAATGATCTATCGATAACACCTATCAACATGAACTTCCAATGAATGACACTAAATATGACATACTGATGTGACCTCACAATGAGAACTATTGATACCACCTACGAACGCTAATTCAATGACGGGACCTACCGATGAAAAACTATAATTTTGGAAAACTCATGGAATGAGCCACCATTGCATTCTAGAACAGCCCAAAAAATGGATTTTGATGATGTAGTGTTCCAGGGAGGTTGAGGCCATTAATATTTTCTCATTTTATTTTAAAAATATTATCCCTTAATGTGTAAAAATATTTTTTGTCATGGTAATATTTAAAAGGCTAAAATAGGGGATAAAAACAGATGATAAGGGTAGGAATATAGTCAAAACTGTTGAACCCTCTGAAATTAAGTGGATTTGTTGTGTTTTGATAATCACAACCATTCTTTGTTTATATCTTGATTATGATTAATACATTCCAAATATACTTTAATAAATGTTGTTGCTTTCATTAGGCTTAAATTATGTCTTTGGAATTATCAGATATATGTTTACTATGACTTAACTCATTCTGCCAAGTGAATGCTCAAACAGTTTTTAGCTACTGTTACACACTAGCTACCGATACAGGACAGTAGCCACCGTTATGGTTTAGAGATACCGATATCGAATAGAGATACCGATACGGAGTTCACCGATACATCAAGCTCACCGGTACTCAAGCCTACCACTACATCGAAGTTGACAGCTACTGATACAGAGTTACCGATATACTGAAGTCCACCGTTAAGCAACGTCTACCGATATAGAATACCACTACCGATACAAGGCAGAGCCACAATTACCTTTAAAAGTCCACCACTACTGATGTGATCAAGTCCACCGACAGACAAGTCTATCGTTACAAATGTCTACCGATACTCAGACCTACAGACACCCACCGTAACACAAGTCTACCGATATCAAGAGCTACCGCTCCAAATACAGAACCTGACACTGCTTTAATTTCTTTATCATTATTTAATCTAACCAACGATCATATCAGGTATATTTTAAGACACTGAAATTTATTTAATGTGTGCTGTTGGATGTCAGGGAACCGTACCTCGTACCTGCAAAAAGTAAATTATCTTTTTCCGGAGCACGTGGTTTAACTAAAGGAAGGATGCTCCTACAAAAGAGTATGAACAGACGAATACAATATATGGAACATAGGGCTGTGCGAGAGACACATAGACGAATACACGATACATACAAAATACAAGGTGTGCTGGAAGAACATAGAGTGTGAATGCAAAGAGACGACGAAACCTACACGACGAACTCATTACAGTATACGAGTGAAGAGCTAAGAATGAGAACATAACACAAGAGCTTCATCGACTATCTCTACACCTGGAAGTCAAGGAAACAGACGATACTCTGTTTTCCAGACAAAAACCAGAAGAGGACTCAGAGCGAATTCTGATCAATCAAAGGAGTCCAGAACTGCATGCTAATCACAAGAGCCATTTCTAAACTCAATATATTTGCTCTGTGATTTATCTTTTTATGTTTCGAGCAGTCTGTGTTATATGCAGTATTTTACACACACACTGTCTCCTGTACTCTAACTGGAGGATTTGTAAATCCTCACAAAACTCACTTGATTTTTGTTTTTCCCACTGGGATAGTGGTAGAGGTCGTGTGACCTGAACAGCTGGTTGCTGTTGTGTTTGTTCCCACGAATAACTGTGGTAAAGGTCTTGGACCTGGACAGCTGGTTGCTGTTGTTATCCCCGATCCAGGGTGTGGATCATCTTTTTATAAAAGATTTTGAGAGGACTAAGTCTCATCTTGAGACTGAACCTCTTGGTTATATGTGCTGTGTTATATCTTTCAAAGTTATTCTTTTATTCCGCAGCTAATACTTTAAAACCAAAATTGTTTTAAAGCTACTTGGATAATTAAACTCGCAAGTGTTTATATTAGTTGTAAACCAGTACGTTAGTTTCAAAATTTAATCATGTCTGCTGATTTGATTAACTGGGACCTAATCAATCCCTTGAGAACCTAACAAAACATTTACTGTGATATAAATTCACTATAGTTTAATTCTGTATTCTTTTTGGGGGATTTTTATCTCAAAGTTTTTTAAACGGAAATTTTAATTGGAACTCAATTCACCCCCCTCTTGAGTATCCACTCCGACCAACATTTGGTATCAAAGGTTGTTTAAAATATTTTGTGCTCTGTTTTTCAACTGTGATTTTAGTTGTATTTTAAAGTTCTTAAAATTTATGTTATTTCTAAATTTTTATCTCTTTAAAATCTTTTCTTTAATTTAGTTATCATTGAAAATATAGTTGAAGGTGTTTCTACCAATATACCACCATTTTTCAATGGCACTAACTATGCTCAGTGGAAAATCAAGATGAAAATTCATTTAGAGAGCATGGGTTTTGATATTTGGACTGCTATAGAATTTGAATACAAAATACCAACCACTGTAAGAACTACTTGGAATGAAGATACTAAGACAGCCTACAATAATAATTGTAAAGCTATGAATGCTCTGTACTGTGTTTTAGGAGATGAATAATTTAATATAATATCTGCCTGTAAAACTGCTTATGAAATTTGGGATACCTTAGCTGTTTCTCATGAAGGAACAACTAATGTTAAGGAGATGCGGTTGAATACCTATACTATTAAGTATGATAATTTTAAGATGAAGCCTGATGAACCCATTTCTGATATGTATCTCAGGTTCAATGAAATTTTCAACACAATGAATTCTCTGGGAAAGGATGTTCCATCAAAGGAACAGATCATGCGAATTTTGAGATGTCTACCTGAAAGATGGAGAGGAACCTCTGTCTCCATTAGAGAATCGTGTGACATTGGTGAACTACCAGTCAAGGAACTAATTGGGGAACTGATCATGTATGAAGAGGAACTCAAAGTGAACAAAGAAGAAGATGATGAACCTAGAAGGAAGTATTTTGCCTTCAAAACTACAACCTCAAAGAATAAGGATAAGTAAAAGCTGCAAGCTATCAATGAAAGTTCAAGATGTGAATACAGTGAGAGTGATTCTGATAGTGATGCTGAGATGGCTCACATTGCCAGAAGATTTAAGAAATTCTATAGGAAGAAGAAATTTTTCAGAAAATCGAATTATAAAGGTAAGTATGACAATAGAGGACATTGGAAAAAGGATTGGAAGAAACCTGATAAATCAGATGAAGTTGTTTGCTATGAGTGAAAAAGGAAGGGACACATAAAAGCAGACTATCCAAAGCTGAAATACAAGAGGAAGTATGAATACAAGGATACAAAGTATAAGAAAGCCATGAAGGCTACCTGGAGTGCTTTTGAGGACAGTTATAGTGAATCTGAAGTTTCTGAAACTGAACACAGAAATAAGGCAAACATGTGCTTTAGGACAAACGCTACTGAGGTAACTTCAGAAACTCCTGCTTCTAATTCATACTATTCTGGAGATAATTATGAATGTGATAACATGTCAAAATCTGAATTATTTGAATATTGTGATATGTTAGAAGAGACATGAAATGAACTTAAGGATAAATACAAATCGTTAAAAAAACAGCATGCTCTCACCACTATAGTTAAAACAGAACTCACTATTGAAAAAGAGAAAAATGCTCAACTGTTAAAGGAGAACACTGAATTGAAATTGTCTATTGAATAACTCAGAAAGGATTTCGAGAAATTTACCAATGGTAAAGAAACTCTAACTAAAATGCTAGGAAAGAAAGTTGCACCAAAATACACTACTGGAATAGGCTACAAACCTGGACAGAGACAGTTTACTAAGAATAGATTTATTCCTAAATCTGGACAGAATGTAGCTAACTCTAGAACTTCATATGCTTCAACAGGTTATATTCATAGTTATGGATCTAATAAGGATTATATTTCAAATCATGTTCATTCTACAAATTATATGAGACCCATTAGACAAATATGGGTACCTAAAGTGTTATTGGCTAACCTATCTGGACCCAAGAAAATCTGGGTACACAAATTATTTCCTGTTTAAATCTGTTTTGTAGGAAAACTTCTTAAAGAGCTCCTGTAAAAAGACCTAGTACTTGGACAGCGGATGTTCAAGACATATGTCAGGAGACTTCTCATGCTTTAAAAGCTTAGTCAGAGTTGATGGAGGTTTTTTCACCTTTGGTGATAACTCAAAAGGAAAAATCATCGAATTAGGCCAGATTTGTAACACTGACTCAGTATTAATTTCTAAAGTTTTATTTGTTGATGGACTTAAATACAATTTGTTAATTATTTCTCAGTTATGTGATGATGGTTTTTATGTTAAATTTGAAAATGATTCTTGCAATGTTTTTAATTCTAAAAATGTTTTAGTGTTTGCTGCTTTGAGAAATGAAAATGTTTATGTTGTTGATTTAAATTATTTAGCTAAGCATTGTATTACCTGTTTAAATGATTTTCATAAAGAGTCTTGTCTTTGGCACAGAAGATTAGGACACTACAATGTGAATTCACTTAGAAATATGGCTAGGAATAACTTAGTTAGAGACCTACCCAAACTTGAATTTCCAGCAGACAAAGTTTGTAATCCCTGTCAAAAGGGAAAGAAACATAAAGTTTATTTTAAATCAAAGAAAGAAGTGTCAACTTCTCAACATCTTGAGTTGGTTCACATGGATTTGTTTGGACCTTCTAGAGTTTCTAGTTTAAATGGGAAGCATTATGTCTATGTTCTTGTAGATGACTATTCTAGATATACTTGGGTATATTTTCTAGGTCACAAAAGTGAAGCTTGTTCTTGCTTTGTAAAATACTCAAAGTCTATAGAGAACCTTAGTGGACTTAAGATTAAAACCCTGAGAAGTGATCATGGTCATGAGTTTGAAAATCCTGAGTTTAAATCTTACTGCTCACACAATGGCTATAGTCACAATTTCTCTTCCCCTTGGACACCTCAACAGAATGGTGTAGTAGAAAGGAGGAATAGAACCCTACAAAAAATTGCTAGAACTATGCTTAATGAGTATGACCGACCCGTTTACTTTTGGGCTGAAGCTGTAAATACAGCTTGTTATGTTATCAATAGAGTCTTGATTAGACCCGTTCTTAAGAGGACCCCCTATGAGTTGTGGAGTCATAGGAAACCTAAGGTTAACTACTTCAAATGTTTTGGATGCAAAGTATTTATTCTTAACAATAAAGATAATCTTGATAAGTTTGCATCCAAGAGTGATGAAGGAATTTTTCTAGGTTACTCAACTTCCAGTAAAGCCTATAGAGTTTTTAATAAGAGAACCAAATGTGTGGAAGAATCCATTCACATCAAATTTGATGAAACTGATCCACATGAACCTAAGACCTCTCTTGAAAATCTTGAAGATGATCTCTCTGGTTTGAACCTTAATGATAAAAACAGTGGATCTGTAGTTAAAACATCCAGTTCTGGAAATTTTCCAGACCCTGCTTCTGTTGAACCTCAATCTATAGATGAACCTGAAATCTCTAGCCCTACCTTTTCAAGACCAACTAGGAATCTAAAGAACCATCCTTTAGATGCTGTTGTAGGAAATCTTGATAGAGGGACACAGACTAGAGCTTCTCTTAGAAATCAGGTTGAACATCAAGCCTTATTGTCAGATATAGAACCTAAAAATATCAATGATGCTATCATTGATGAATTCTGGGTAATGGCTATGCAAGAGGAACTAAATCAATTTGAAAGAAATAAAGTCTGGAAATTAGTAGAAAGACCTAAGGATACTCTTACCATAGGCACAAAATGGGTGTTTAAAAACAAAGTTGATGAATCTGGAATCATCATTAGAAACAAAGTTAGGCTAGTTGCACAAGGTTACAATCAAGAAGAAGGAATTGACTATGAGGAAACCTTTACACCTGTAGCTAGATTAGAAGCTATTAGGATCTTACTTTCTTATGCATCACATCTGAATTTCATGTTATATCAAATGGATGTGAAAAGTGCTTTTCTAAATGGTTTTATTGTTCAAGATGTTTTTGTAGAACAACCACCTGGTTTTTCAAATCCTCATTTTCAAAATCATGTTTTAAACTTTCTAAAGCCTTATATGGTTTAAAACAAGCTCCAAGAGCTTGGTATGAAAGACTTTCAAACTTTCTTATTTCAAAAGGATTTACAAAAGGAATTGGTGATCCCACTATTTTTATAAATAGGATTTCAAAAGATGTATTAATAGTACAAATCTATGTTGATGATATCATTTTTGGATCTTCGAAAAATTCTTTATGTACTGATTTTTCAAAGGTTATGAAAAATGAATTTGAAATGAGCTTAATGGGAGAGCTTAAGTATTTTCTTGGATTTCAAAATTTTCAAACTAAAGAAGGAATAATTTTAAATCAAATTAAATATACTAAGGATTTGTTAAAACGTTTTGGTTTAGATAGTATTAAGGAAAGTGATATACCTATGAGTACCACCTGTAAATTGGATATTAATGAAACTAGTAAACCAGTTGATCAAACTAATTACAGAGGTATGATTGGGTGTTTACTTTATCTTACTGCTAGTCGAACAGATATTATGTTCAGTGTCTGTATGTGTGCTAGATTTCAAGCTAATCCTAAAGAATCACACTTGCTTGCTGTTAAAAGGATTTTTAAATATCTTAAGTATACTGCAAATTTAGGTTTTTTTATCCAAAATGACAATCATTTGACTTAACAAGTTATTCAGATGCTGATTTTTCTAGCTGTAAATTAGATAGGAAGAGAACATCTGGAACATGTCACTTACTTGGAAAATCCCTAGTATCATGGTGTAGTAAAAAATAGAACTCAGTTGCATTGTCTACTGTTGAATCAGAATACATCGCTGTTGGTAGTTGCTGTGCATAGATTCTGTGGATGAAACACACACTACTAGACTATGGATTTGACTTTAAACATGTTTCAATCAATTGTGACAACACCAGTGCGATTAATATCTCTAATAACCTTCTGTCTCACTCTAGAACTAAACATATTGATTTTAGACACCACTTTTTAAGAGATCACTATCAAAGAGGTGATATAACACTTGAGTTTATAGGCACTGAACATCAATTAGCTGATATTTTCACTAAACCTTTAAGTTCAGAAAGATTAAGTTTCATTAGACATGAATTAGGAATGATAACTTATCCTTAAACCATTAGATAAACCTCACCGTTAGAGAAACCTCACCGTTAGAGAAACCTCACCGTTAGAGAAACCTCACCGTTCGAGAAACCTCACCGTTAGAGAAACCTCACCATTAGAGAAACCTCTCTAATAGAGAAAAATCACCGTTAGAGAAACTTCACTGTTAGAGAAACCTCACCATTTGAAAAACCTCACCGATAAAAGACCTCATCGTTAAGAGAATTTACCGGTACAACTCGCGCTGTTTTAAAATTCTGTAAAGCTGAGTCATTGAACCGTTATTTATTTTATTTATGATTTATGTGATTTATGAATCCTAAATGATATTAAAACTCGAACTAGACTCACTCAATCTCACTGCGAACCTGTCTGATCGAATCCCCTAAACCTAAACCTCTCAACCTTCATAACCCTAGCCTCAAATCTGCAATGGCCCGCATCAAGAGACCCCAAGTCACAGATGGGAGTGATGAGCCGCAAGCTAAACAACAAAAAGTATCGAATGCCAGTGGAAGTGGAAGTGGAAGTGTAGCTCAAAGGAATCCAATAAACCCACATCTCTCAAGGAGAGAGATTGTTGTTGAAAAAGATGTGTGTTCAGAATGGCTGATGGAAATAAAATCGTTAGTTCTTAGAGTACTAGAAGAACAAGGTTGGCTAGAATGCTTCACGAACAACAACTGACCTTATTATCCAGGACTGGTGAAACAATTCTACGAATTCGTTCATTTTGAAAAGTCTGAAGAAGAAAGAAGAATGGTTTCTGTTGTAAATGGTCAGGAAATATCTTTTACTTCAGAGGAATGGGCTAGGAACTTAAGAGTTCCACATGAAGGAGATTATGCGTTCTTCTCAAAGTCTTTACCGTCAACCAGTGATGTGTTTCAATATGAAGATGCTCTGCTGGAACTCACATGGAATGGGACCCCTAGAAAGGTGATTGCTGCAGAGATGGTAGGAGAAGACAAACTGTTGTTTAAGTTTATTCAGCATGTTGTTAGTCTGAGAAGAGGAGACTTTGCCACTTTGAGATTCCAAGACATATATCTGTTACATTTGCTGAAGCACAGTGTGAGAATCAATCTATGTAGATTGATTATGGTTCAAGTGGAAGAGATGACTAGACCAAAGTCAAAATCAAATGCCTTGTTTTTCTCAAAACTAATTTCTGTGATGATGAAAGTGAAGGAGATAGCTGGACCTCAGGATGAGCTGGTAGTATTCAAGGATAACTTCTGTATTACAAGAACTGTCTGTAAATACATGAAAGTCAGCTGGAATCCTTGGAAGAAATCATGGGTGAATGATGAAGGAAACATTTATGACAAGTATACTCCTATGGATCATCCTTCTAGACCAAAGGATGTGAGGGATCCTAGTCTTGGACCAGATGAGCCAGAACCTGTCTACAGTGATGATGAAGCTGAGGAGGAAGAGACATCAGTAGAGGAAGGAGGAGATCCAGACTTGCCCCCTAGTCCTGTGCATCATGTTATTTCTTATGGAGCAGCTAGCCCTCCAACAGAACTGCCAAAAAGAGAAACTGTCTTAAAGAAAAATGATACAGAGACTACAAAAGAAGAGGAAGAAGCCTGCCAGTATGTTGTCAAGGACACCTCTGAGGAGGATGAGACAATCGAATCTGATCAAAATGTTAATGGAGAAAAGGAGGTTGATGGTGAAGCAGATGATGAAGAAAAGGTTTAAAAAGAGCTAAGTTTGAGTCCTCTAATAGTCAGTACAGTCAGGACTTTGGATGATCAGGAAGACATAGCAGTAGCACCTGTTAATGAGAGAGTCATTAATGACTCAGAACAAATGGCTATTGAATCTGCTATGGTTGTATAAGATATTGCAGATTTACCTCAGGAAGAATAGTTGGAAGAGATATCTCAGGAGAATGTTCCAAGTGAGGAGGAGAATCTTGGCTCAGTATCAGTGTTATATGACATTGAAGGTTTGACATCAGATCTTGGATATATGATTCTTGGACTTTCCTATGGAGATTCTAATGAGGAAGACCAACCCCAAAAGGAATCAGTTACCTTACGCACTGTAGCTGAACATGTGGCAACCAAGGATGACCTTAAGTCTTTAAAATCAGAATTGATAGAAGCAATAAGAGAATTAGTGTCAGATATGAAGAAAAGTATGTTTGAAGAGATGAAAAGAGTGGAGCAATCCCTTGAGTTATCCATTGGATGTAGTGTGTCCAGTCCTGTGAAAGAAATGGTGGATGACCTTAAGGTGTTCCACACTCAGATTGAGAGTTGGATAGGAGATGTAGTTGCTCTTAGACAATCCATTGCTTCATTGACTGCTTTTAACAGTTCTCAAACCCAAGTGCACACTGACATTTGATATATCAAAGAAGTGGTCAAACAATTTTTGGAAGTGTTTGAGGCCTTTAAGAAGTCTGTCAAAGAACATCTGAATAGTCAGGATGAACTTGTTCAGAGGGTAGTTAGTAGTCTGAGTCAATCTTTCAAGGAGACAGTGTCCTTCTCAATGAAACCTCTTCCCTCAAATAGCTCTAGTGTGAACTTTGACCAGATCCGGACTATTATTCAGGAAGAATTGGCTAAGGCCAGTCCTAGTGGTGCATCCGATACTCAAATTCTTGCAACCACTAGGGAAGTTAGTAGTTTTGTTCGTGATCACCTGCGGGCAGCTGCTGCTTCTGAAGATGCAATCAAAAATAAGGTGGATGCTTATTTTTATAAGATTTATACCAAGCATCAAATGAAAAACCATTTCAATCTTTTGATGGAGAATATGAAATTACCTCCAGTTACCCAACCCTTCAGAGAACAGGTTAGTAAGCTCAGGGAGCTTACTCTGGCCTTAGACAAATTTATTGAGAATAGAGATGATTTTGTCTCTGCTATGGAGAGAGGTGGAAGCATCATCATGGATTTCAGGAATCTCTTGCTGCCTTTCCTACATGTGGATGCTCGACCAGTTATTGTACCCCTGCCCTTCCACCATCTGCCTCTAGGAGTACTCCTCAACTGACTCCCATTCAAGCTATCAGGAGCCTGACACCAATGATCACTCAGAGGGGCTCAGATTACAGATCTGGTACTATATCCGTTGTTGATCCACCGGTAGTTCTTTCTGGCATTCCCAAGCCTGCTGACTCTACCTCTGAACCCTCTGCTGATCCCAAGGGGAATACACCTATTCAAGAGGATGATTGAGTGCTTCTAGCTGTTTTGTTTTGATGGGATTCATTGTATTTTTCTTCTTTTTTCTCTGATTTTCCCACTGTATCTTTTACTTATCAATCACATACTTTATTCCTTCTCTTTTCTCTAATACCCTCCTTTTTTTGTTAATCACAAAGGGGGAGAAATTTTTGGAAACCTGAGAATGTTGATTCACCTAAGGGATGAGAATGTTGATTCACCTAAGGGGACAAAGGGGGAGAAAATCAATGCTTTGGAGGAGAATCCTGTAGTTAAATTGATAGGGGGAGAAATATGCAAACCAAAGAATCTTGCTTGTGCTTTCCTCTGATACTACATTATTTCTTGATATATTCCTATTTCCATATTGTTTCCTCTGATACTATACTATTGATATCATACTTTGATATATATTCTTTTGTGTTTTGTTTTGTTTCATCTGATAATAATTTATTTTGGCATAGGTTGTGATTATCAAAAAGGGGGAGATTGTTGAACCCTCTGAAATTAAGTGGATTTGTTGTGTTTTGATAATCGAAACCATTATTTGTTTATATATTGATTATGCTTAATACATTCCAAATATACTTTAATATATGTTTTTGCTTTCATTATGCTTAAATTAAGTCTTTGGAATTATCAGATATATGTTTACTATGACTTAACACATTCTGCCAAGTGAATGCTCAAACAGTTTTTAGCTACCGTTACACACTAGCTACCGATATAGGACAGTAGCCACTGTTATGGATTAGAGCTACTGATATCGAATAGAGCTACCGTTATGGAGTTCACTGATACATCAAGCTCACCGGTACTCAATCCTACCGCTACATCGAAGTCGAAAGCTACCGATACAGAGTTACCGATATGCTGAAGTCCACCGTTAAGCAAAGTCTACCGATAGAGAATACCATTATCGATACAAGGCAGAGTGGCAATTACCTTTACAAGTCCACCGCTACTGATGTGATCAAGTCCACCGACAGACAAGTCTACTATTACAAATGTCTACCGATACTCAGACCTACAAACACCCACCGTAACACAAGTCTACCGATATCAAGAGCTACCGATCCAAAGACAGAACCCAACACTGCTTTAATTTCTTTATCATTATTTAATCTAACCAACGGTCATATCAGGTATATTTTAAGACACTGACATTTATTTAATGTGTGCTGTTGGATGTCAAGGAACCATACCTCATACCTGTAAAAAGTAAATTATCTGTTGCCGGAGCACGTGGTTTAACTAAAGGAAGGATGCTCCTACAAAAGAGTATGAATAGACGAATACAATAGATGGAACACAGGGCTGTGCGAGAGACACATAGACGAATACACGAGATATACAAAATACAAGGTGTCATGGAAGAACACAGAGTGTGAATGCAAAGAGACGACAGAACCTACACGACGAACTCATTACTGCATACGAGTGAAGAGCTAAGAACGAGAACATAACACAAGAGCTTCATCGACTGTCTCTACACCTAGAAGTCAAGGAAACAGACGATACTCTGTTTTCCAGAAAAAAACCAAAAGAGGACTCAGAGCGAATTATGATCAATCAAAGGAGTCCAGAACTGCATGCTAATCACACGAGCCATTTCTAAACTCAATATATTTGCTATGTGATTTATCTTTTTAAGTTTCAAGTAGTGTGTGTTATATGCTGTATTTTACACACACACTATCTCCTGTACTCTAACTGGAGGATTGGTAAATCCTCACAAAACTCACTTGCTTTTTGTTTTTCCCACTGGGATAGTGGTAGAGGTCGTGTGACCTGAACAGCTGGTTGCTGTTGTGTTTGTTCCCACGAATACCTGTGGTAGAGGTCTTGGACCTGGACAGCTGGTTGCTATTGTTATCCCCGATCCAGGGTGTGGATCATCTTTTTATAAAAGCTTTTGAGAAGACTAAGTCTCAGCTTGAGACTAAACCTCTTGGTTATATGTGATGTGCTATATCTTTCAAAGTTATTCTTTTATTCCGCTGCTAATACTTTAAAACCAAATTTTTTTTAAAGCTACTTGGATAATTAAAATCGCAAGTGTTTATATTAGTTGTAAACCAGTAAGTTAGTTTCAAAAGTTAATCAAGTCTACTAATTTGATTAACTGGGACCTAATCAATCCCTTGAGAACCTAACAGAACATTTACTATGATATAAATTCACTACAGTTTAATTCTGTATTCTTTTTGGGGGATTTTTATCTCAAAGTTTTTTAAACGGAAATTTTAATTGGAACTCAATTCACCCCCCTCTTGAGTATCCACTCCGACTAACAAAAACCTATATAATTATTACTATATTTTGGGATTTTGAATCATCATCTATTTTAAATGACACTTTTTTCATCCATTTTAATTTATAATAAATATATATAAATTAAATATTTTAAAAAATTTGAATAGTTCTTTTACACTCTCTTATAACAGGGAACCACTTATTCAAATTTCATCACATTTAAAACTATTTTAGATTATAAAATACTTATAATAATACCTTCCATGAATCCATCCTCACATTTTATTGGTCTTAGTTTAGGAATAATACCAATTTTATAATTCTTATGGTATTATGGGAAAGAGGATTTTCAAAAAAGAGTTATGCTTTTTAACTACATGTTTTAGTTTTGTTTCTTCTTCCACATACCTAAATAAATATTAAAACGTGAAAAAATAATTATTACACATTACTCTATATAATTTTATTTTATTATTCTATTTTAATAATATACATATATCAACTCATTCATAAAATGGTAATGGAGTTTATCATTCCTGTCTACGACAGTCTATTGCCTCACAATCCAATGTAATTAATTTTCTATCACTGTCTCTTATGTATTGTTATTATGTTGGAATTAATGTTTATATAGGAAATTAAAAAAATATCATTCTTAAATTAAAATATATTATTTAGTTTCTTATTCTTCTTTGCACAACAAAATGTTAACTTCATTCGTCTATATGGGTGGACTACCACCTCCATGAAGAGATGTATTTTTTTTCATAACCATATCACATGAATGATATATATAGGTATATTTCAGGAATTATTATTATATTTAAAATATTAAAATAATTTTTAAGAATAAATAAATATTACGTACATTCCAAATTATTTGTTAAAAAAATGGAAACATTACTCCTGGGAACATACGACCTACCCCCTCCACGTTAGTATCATATTTCATTTTCCACAAAAATATTTATTATTTTTATTAAAAGGTATAATTTATTATTAATAATTATAATTATTTCCTGATTATTATTTTTTTGATGATGTAATACTTACTTCATTGATCATATTCAAATGATAGAAGTCATTTGGGAATTATTTTTTGAATATCATTAAAATGATTGACATGAACTTAAGTGATTATATAATGTTATTTAACATTTAAATATGTAATATAAATGAATTTATAAAATCAAAAAAATCATTATAAATTAAATAATTAACCTATTTTTATCATTCTAAATGACAAAGAACACACGTGATGAGTCACACTCAAGGTAAGATATTTTATTTTAAAATTTATCTTTAAATGATTCCCTAAAGAAACTTTTTTTCTTCCACATATTTCTAATTTTGTATCTGAAAAATATTTACATAATATTTTTACTCTTGTACTTTGATATTTTAATGTCATTTTCTCTTATTTTTTACATTTTATAAAAAAATTTGTGAGGAATATTCATGCCATTATCCAAATGAGGTACTTTGTGACATTTTAAAAAAAGTATGGAATGATTATTTTTAAAATATATATAATGAGAATATTTTCACTACATCATGACCAATATTTTATTTTAATATTCCTTTACAATATTAAATGGTAATTTTCATTGAATATTTTTTTCCATTATATGTGTACCATTTTTTAAATAAGTTACTTCCCTCAAGGCATTTTTTTATGTTTTAAGAATTCATGTGGTATGATTTGGTTATAGTTATTGGGATAAATTAATGACAATGAGTTGTTCCATTATAAACCAAATATATGTTGGCCTGTGAAATCTATCCAATTATTTGAGTATGTTTATGTTGTATGTTCACCATGATTCTTATTCCAAATGTTTATATGATGGTTTCTCCATGTATAACCCTATAAGTTATTTCAACTATAACTGTGAGTGTTATTTTATATGTAGATATGAGCGTTACACCTCATGTATGTATTATAATAAAATTATGTACCATGTTAACTAATTTATTTATTTATGCTTACTAATTTTTTTTAGAAATATCATGTTTTCATAAGGTATGATATTATGTTTGAGATAAAATGAAATTATTTGTTACGTCTTATGAGAGAAAAGTATAAATTTGAGGAAATTTTTTCATGAGTTTTTTATATTTTCAAAGAAAATTTTAAGGGTTTTATTTTTCTCTAATCTTTCATTTGAAAATATTTATGGAAATATTTGGGAATAAATGGTCTTTATTAGGGTAAGAAAATGTTTATTTGGAACACAAAATTTATCTTAAAAAATGATATTTTTAATCATTATTCATAGACTAAAAGTTTCATTATTTATTTTTTTAAATTATTTTATGTTTATTGTGGTCATAAAATGTTTTTATTTTTTTATTTATAATATGATGGATAATTGATAATAGTAAGTAAGTTTTAATGTTTTGATTATTTTTCATGAAAGGAAATCATATGTTGATCTGGTGTAGAAATTTATATAGTATAATATATTATTTTTTATGTAATATTTATGAATAAATTATTTAAAAATATATATTAAAATATTTCGTGTAATTGTATGAATAATAATAGTAGTTGATCACACCATGATTCACTATTCATTTTCACGTTGTACACCAGTGAATGAAAGTGATTTTCTTTTATAAATTAAAATTGTTATTAAAAATATAACTCAAAGTTAGAATTAATTATTTTGTGTTAATAAGTTTTATTAAGGTTAATTTTACTTGTTTTTATAATTTCATTATAGTTGGAGGTGATTGGAAGGGCCCTACATGAAGTGGATAAAAAATGAGCCAAAATTGCATGGGAACCATGAACAACCACCCACTATTATGACTCTTACAAACAATAATTGAATCTAAATGGGTTGATATTTTTTTAGATTATCTAAAATTCAAGGGTATGAAACACTTAATAAGACATCCATTCCTTGTTCGAATACTAATTGGACCAACTGACCTCATCTTTCCAACACACTGAATCTACATGAAGTCAAAAGTGGTGTGTTGTGCTATTTCCATATCTCGAGTTGCATGTGTAGAAATGAAGCCAAAAATTTCATACAGATAGTCATGTAGTGGGGATACATTTTTTTATTTACTCCAAAGCCAGATAAATATTTCTAAAGGTCAAAAACAATGATACTAGTGTTTTTAGGAAATCTTTGTCCCAAAACACCTTCCACATTGCCTATAAAATAGAACCTTGGGCTCATCATTTGAAAGTTTGGCCATGTGAAAAATATATGGTATTTTTTATAACCAAATGATTCATATCATCCTACATGATGTTCTGTAGTCCTCTATATTCATAGGGGAGTGGGTCAAGGATCAAGGATAAGTTCCACCAGAGCCTCCTCCTCCTATATATGGCGAGCTAAATGATGGACGATCATTTCGAGGGAGATACACATATATGGGAGAGAGTTCTATCACATGTTATTCTAAAGGTTTTCTTAATTTACGTGTTAAATAGTTATCTTTTGTTACATTTGGATGTTCTTCTCCTCTGAACATTTTTATTTTGTTATAATTAATTGAATCACATTTTATTTCAACACCGATTGGATTGAGATTTTAAGTGGGATTCATGGGTCATTCCAATTGGACAGGATAAGAATCCAATTTCTTTCACATATAAATGTTATTTTAGTATTCATTGGTTACCATTTTTTATATTTTAAAACCAATCCCTGAAAACACAATTGTTGTGTCAAGGAGTGATTTTTCGAGCTTCATTTTAAGAGGCTAGATGGATGTTGATATCTTCATAGCCCTCAAACAAAGGATTAAATTGAACCATATATTTTTTTTAGAACAATAAACTATCCCTGATGTATAGTGAACCTTAAATTATCTCCTTCTCTAATAATTCTAAAGCATCACATTTATTTTTCAACCATTTAACTCTTTATGTTATGTTACTTTATTATAGTTGTTTTCAAAACCACCCCTATTTTAGTTCATTTTATTAAAAATTACACAATAAAAAACTACAAAATTTCTTTGAGTGGAAACATAGGATCTTCCCTAGAATATAAATACCATTTAAAAAATTAATAAATTTTATGGTTCATGACAACATGTTCAATTTTTTTTGATATTTCCGAGGAGAGATTTGGTTATTAGGGAATGTTTTTATAATATTTTAGTAAGTTTTATCAATATTTATTTGTTTTATCTTATACCTTCACCTATTTTTGTGTTATTAATAGTTTATTATGTAGGTTTTGTGCATGATGTGTTATAATTCGATATACTTAGCTCCTTTTGACCTTAAACAAGAGAGGATCTTATTTTAGCGATACCGAGATACAGAAGAGAACCCTTTGAACGAGGACACACAAAACATAGACATTATTCTTCATCCTTCATTTTCATCATCTAGAACCAACATCAAAACTGAAATTATGTTGCATAACATGGTTGAAAATAACCGGACATTAAAATAACTAACCTCACTCGATATTGATATCCAACCCACATATATTAAAATTCAAGGTTAGGGACCTAATTTTGTTCTAAAATCAGATAATACTAACTTATTACAATGATTTGTTGGACTACTTGGAGATGATCTACATAAGAACTTAAAATAATCTCATACTACATGTTCTATATTAAAACCTACAAATGTTGATGAAGAACATATAATGCAAAGTTAATTCCCATTTTCATTATATGATACTGAATAATATTGTATTTACTATGATGATTCACCAATTATTGGTTTTGAGAACATGAAATTACTTTTTCATGAAAAAATATTTCCTTGCCTATCAAACAAAAAAAATATAGAAAGAAATTTGTGGCATAAGACAATAAAAATGATAAATGTTTCAAGAATACTGGGAATGATTTAAAATGTATTGTTCAAGTTTCCCACTCCACCAAATAAGTGATCAACTTTTAATTCAGTTTTTTTATGAAGGATTAATTCCTATTGATTGAAATATGTAGCATGTGGTGGGATATTTGATAAGTCCCCAATTTCTACAATAAACCTAAATGGTAACATGGCACAAAACAATCAACAATTTGGTTCTAGATTCAATTTACCCATTCACAGTGTTCATGAGGTGAATTCAACCAAATTTCAGGTGAAGGTAGACATGATATTCAAAAAGTCAGTACCCTTCTTCATCAAAATTCCCCTTTCCAAGGGAAATCCAAATCTCATCCCCCCATCTATTGTGGAATACTATTTTTTGAAACCCATTATTCTGAAGAATTACCCTAACTATGAAAATATTCTAAGAGTTATGGGACAATCATTTCGGGATACCCCTATAAAGACCCCATTAGGAATGAACCTTGTTATCCACCCAACCCTAGGTGGAAAGAAAATCAAGCTTCTATGATGGGGGTATTCAAACCAAAATTAACAACAATTGAACCTACCAGGTTAGTGTAGTCATCCACCACCACCACCACCCAGAAATACCCAACCACCATAACGAACTTCTAAATCACCCCCTCTAAATCTCAATCCAGGCATATAATATTTGATGAGAAAATGGCTAGCAAAAATCACAAATTCCAACAAACTACCCATAAATCCATAAAAGACCTAAAAACCCAATTAGGTCAACTCCCTAAATTTGTTGGGAGAATTCAAAGTCATGGGCCGGGTAAATGTTCCTCTAATCTAGTAGTTAACCCAAGGGATAAGGGAAATTTCAATTACATTACCCCTTGGAGTGGGAAACAACATAAACCAAAAATGAATCCTCCTTTAGAGTCATCCCCTCTGGAGGAAACTGGCATCCCAACTGCTAAAAACGGTTCATAATAAGAAAGTCCTTTTCCTAAGAGAACCCTTCCAAAGGAATTAACGTCTTTTGATGAGTCTCATATCCCAACCATTCCTCTTCCATTTCCCTTAAGGGACACCCATCTAAGAAAAAAAAGTAAACTGAACTTGATAAGGAAATATTGGAAACATTAATAAAAATGTAGGTTAACATCCTTTTCATTGATGCAGTGAAGGAGATTCCAAGATATTCCATGTTTCTGAAGAATATGTGTACACACAGAAGGAGACATTTAGGTGATGAAAAGGTAAGCTTTCGGTGGAATGTCTCATCATTTATAGATCCATCACTTCCCACCAAATGAAATTATACTAGAACATTCTCTATTCCATGCAATATAGGGGAGTAATTATTTCCAAATGCCTTTTAGGATTTAGGTGCTTCTATAAATGTGATTCCTCACTCCATTTACTCTTTATTATAGTTCAGGGAATCACATCATAGTTGGATTGTAGTTCATCTAGAAAATTGATGTAAAAAATACCCCTATGGTGTGTTATTGGATGTTATTTTGATGGCGTAAAATTTAATATTTCCAAATAAATTTTATTTTCTATAAATTCAATCTGGTAGGATGAATGGACATGCCCTGATTAAATTGGGGATACCCATCTTGAAAACCGCCAATACTATAAATAATGTCCAAAATCATAAATTATATATTATATTTGGTGGTGACATTATCTGATTCAATATCTTTGATACCATGAACTAACCCTATGAAGAACATGCCTCTCTCTCTGTTAACTATATATATGTACTCCCTTCCCCTAAAAATTCTTATTTTAATTCCATAGAACCCCTTTATGTGTTTTCTTAATTGATTGATATTCTAGGAAATTAATCATGTATTGAATGTTGTGCTAGTTTAGAAATATTTCATGCATGTATATTAATTTATGATTTCATAAACATTGAGGATTACATTACCATTGATGACACTATTAATATTTTAAAATCTCATTCCTCATATGAGGATAATTCCATTGAGTGGTTATATGATAATAGTGACCTCTCAATTTTACACACTCTCTCATCAATCCAAAACAAAACTAGAAAATAACTAAAACAAATTCCTAAATATTTAAAATATTTACATAATTACAATGGAAACATGTTTCTTATCAACATTGTTAGTTCACTCCCTCTTGAGTAAGAATTGCAATTTCATGAACTTTTGATGGGTATAATCATTCTTTGGGATGGAAAATTTCTGATATTCCTGGAATTAGACCATCAATTTTTACACATCATATTCTGTTAAATGATGAGACTAAACCAATGAGTAATTCACAACATAGACTAAACCCAAACCTCCTAGATGTTGTTAAAAAAGAGGTGATAAAATTATTGGTAGTTAGATTCATTTACCCAATCTCTGATGGACAATGGGTTAGTACAATCCATGTACTTCATAAAAAACTAGTCTATCTGTAATAAAAAATGAAAACAATGAATTGGATCCAAATCACGTGAAGAATAATTGGTGTGTCTGTATATACTATCATTGATTAAACCAACACACTATGAAGGACCATTTCTCATTGTCCTTCATTGAGAAAATTCTAGAGAGTCTTGTTTGGAATTTATATTACTTTTTTCTTTATGGATATTATGGATACTTTTAGATAGATATCTTCCCTGAGGATTTGTAAAAGAAAACTTTAATGTTCCCCATTAGTAAATTTTCATAAAATAGGATTCCATTTAATCTATGTAATGCACTGGGTACTTTTCAGTGACGCATGGTTAATATTTTTTCAGATTTCCTACAGAATTACAAAGATTTATTTTTGGATGATTTCAATATTTATGGTTCTTCTTTTGATGAATTTTTGAGATGTATTGGTTCAGTACTACATCACTATATTGAAAACAAAGTCGAATAAAATTATGAGAAATACAATTTCATAGTGTGATAAGGTATGGTTGTGGGACATTTCATTTCTGGAAATGGTATCCAAGTAGATAAATGAAAAGTGGTTGACGTTTTATCCCTATAATTCCCAAATATTTACGAGATGTGCAGTCTTTCCTAGTTCATACTAGATTTTAACATTTTTTTCATTTGTGACTTTAGTAAAATTTCCCTTCCTCTCACCTAATTTCTCTAAAAAAAATTATTTTTGATAAAGAATGTGAATATGCTCTTAATAAACTGAAATGGTGTCTAAAATCACCTCTGGTAATCCATCCACTTCCATGGGATTCACCATTTGATCTCATCCGTGAAACCTCTAACTATTCAGGTGGGGATATATTATCACAAAGGGTCGATCGAGGACCACATGTCATTGCTTAAGCCTCTTGTACAATGGACCCTTCCCAAGAAAAGTACACCCCCACTGAAAAATAATTTCTTGTAATTTTGATTGAATTGGATAAAGTTAGATCATACCTTTTAGGGTGTAATGTCATTTTGTTATCAAACCATGAATCCCTCCGGCATCTCCTTAAGAAGCTAGAATCCAAACCACATCTCCTTCAAAAGATGATCATACATTAGGAATTCTATTAAGAAATTAGGGATAAAAAAGATTAGATAATTTTTTGGCTGATCATATCAATAGGTTCCATCCATCCCCAGACATTGAATCATCTCCATGTATTCCCAAATATTGACATGATTCTAGATGAGCAATCATACCAAGTGTAATATATTATTACTTAATTTTCTGAAAATGTAAAATATTTTCTAGAATATTTCATTCCTTCTGATTTTATCATAAATCAGGTTGACCATCTAAAACATGAGTCTCCTTGGTACATTTGGGATGACCACAACCTTTATTTCACATGTTGTGATCATTTCCTTTGGCTTTGTATTCTTGATAGAGAGTTTTAGTCTATCCTTAGGTTCTGTGAAACTCTTGCTTGTGGGGTCACAATGGCCCCCAATAGATGGCTTGCAAGGGCCTTGATTTTGGTCTCTTTTTGACAACACAATTTTGGGATGCAAAATATTTATATAAATCCTTTCATTTATGAAAAATAATTGGTAATGTATCTGAAATAAATGATATCCCATAACAAGCCTTGTTAATCTATGAAATTTTAGATGTTTAGGGCATTGAATTTATAGTACTAGTCCCCAATTCATTTGATATCCATTACATTTTTCTAGAAATGGATTATGTTTCAAAATTGGTAGAGGCATGGGTTACATGGAATGATGAATCTAAGGAAGTTTTATAATTTTAGAAAACCCAAATATCTATAGGCTTGGATTACTTAGGTTCATCATCATTGAAGAGGGTTCTCATTTCTTCAACCAAACAATGAAATAAATTTTTCATCGTTATGGCGTCAGTCATAAATTGACTAATGCATATAACCCACAAACCAATGGTTAATCTGAGATGTTAAATAAAGATGTTAAAAAAATTATTGAAAAAATGGTTCAACCAAATATAAAATATTGGATTTTTAATCTCAATGAATCATGATTAGCCTACCATACTACTTTCAATGCTACCATTATAATGTCACCTTATCAGCATGTGTTTGGAATGATTTTCCACATCCTTGTTAGGATTGAGAACCATGACTAATAGGCCCTAAAACAATGAAATTTTAATCATTATGGTGTACGTAATCAAAAGAACTTTTACATTCAAGAGTTGGAGAAAATGATAAGAGAATCATATAAGAACTCTCAAATTTATAAGGAGTGATCCAAGCCTTCCCAGGACCATATCATCCTTCATTATTAGTTCCACATAGTGTAAAAGGCCCTTCTCTAAAATAGAAGGTTGAAGTTGAATTCAAGTTAACTTTTTTCCCACTAGTTTGGACTATAAACTATTTTTATTGTCTCCCCATTTGGTTTTCATCAAGTTAAATTTGATGAAACCAATAGAACCTTCACTTTCAATGGGTAGTAGCTGAAGCACTTTCAAGAATCAATTCTGGAGTCCCTAATGTGGGAACTCCAAGATCAATAAGTATTATATGAATCAAACCCAAAATCTTTTTTATATCCTTCCCATGTTCTATTTTATTAATGTGAGGACACTTCACACTTTACGTGTGGGGTGATGGGTACATTCCTAGGATAGTCAGGAATTTTCAGTATGTTTATTTTTTAATCATGATGAATAGTATTTTTATTTTCCCCCTTTTTATCACTCTCAATTTTTTGTTGGAATATTACTTTTAATTAACACTTTATCATGAAATATTATGAAAATTTAATAATGGATGTTTTTGAAAATGCATGAGAAATTTCTTTTTTTCATGATGTTTTAACATTCAAATAAATATTCTGATGAAATATCCATTTCCTCAAGAATTCAATACTGTTGTGTGACCTTATATTGATATTTGGAAAGTTTTAGATGATATAAATGGTTGTATAAATTTGAAATTTTTTAGATTAATGGTACCATTTGTGGGAATAATTTAAGGGAAGATTGTTTCAATTAATCTCTCCATGCATCTTTTTACCCAACCATGAAGTGTTAAAATGTATTACTTAGTAGAAGGTAAATATATGTGAGGTTAATTTTTCTCTACCTCAAAAAATGTTTTTTTCCATATGTTGGTTCCTTATCTAATATATTTCATTACTATACCAGATTGACCTAAGAGTGTGTACCTGTTATTCAATTATTGTACACCCTCACCCCCCTAAATAAACATTAAGGGGAGTGAAAAAATGTGAAAAATATATGGATATCTAGTTTTTAAGCTTATGTTTTCACTTTTGGGATTTTTTAACTGATTGGGTCATGGAATTTTATTACAAAGGATGTAGGGTAGGTTTAGTGCAATGTATCATGTAGTTATACAATTTTCTAAATAACTTATACTTACTCAATAGAATGTGTAATGAATAGAATGAAATGGTTGTAACACATACAAATAGATAATTAGAGACATGATTAACTTTTGAATTATTTTCTTCGATTGGTATCATGCATCTCTTGGAATTTCGTTCTGATACAATTTTTGAGACGATTTTTTCCATGCTCACTGAGATTAACTCCTTAGTGTGATTTTGGTTGGGATCACATTTCAATTAAGAATTAAATTTTGATTTAATTTTAAATCATTATGATGTAGGAAATATCGAAATGCATAATTTTTCGAAATATTACTTTTCCCAAGATTAAAAATAATTTAGGTGTGTGGGATGTGATCGCACCGTGATTCACTTTTAATTTTCTCCCATTACAGTACTGAATTAAACTGAATTTGAATTTTAAATTCTAGTTATTATAAAATATTTCACTCCTTGTTTGAATAAATTATTTTTTGTTAATCACTGTTAAATTTTTTAATTTCCATAGTTTGTATAATTTAATTGTAAGTGGAGGTGATTTGGGGGGCCCATGATGAAGTGGAAGAAAAATGGGCCAAAATTACATGGGATCCACCGACACATGTCCACTTTTATAAATTTTATCAAAAGTATGTGCATCCTAAAGAGTTTATATTTTTTGATCTAGTAAAATATTCAATATTATACAACTATTATTACGGTATCCTAGTCCAATTATGCTTCTATATGGCCCAACTAACCTGATGAGTCCAACACACCAAATCTACATGAAGTCAAAAGTGGTGTGTTGTTATCAGTCTATGTCTCAAGATTTATGTGTCTAAATGAATCCAAAATCATTGTGTAGATATTCAAGAAGTGGGGATATAACATTTTAATTTTCTAAAAAATTATATATGTTTTTCTAAAGGTCTAAAACCATGATCTATGTAGTTATATGAAATATGTGTCTCCAAAACCACCATCCACATAGCTTATTAAATTGAACTATTGGCTCATCATTTCCAAGTTTGGATAGGAGGCAATGATCTTTTATTTTAGAAACCCAAAGGAATCCTCTCCTCATCGAGGATGAACTAGACACCACTATCTTCGTAGGGGGGTTAAGAATGATTGTGAAGTTCCACTCAAGCCTCTTCTTCCTATTGATAGGAAGCTAAAGAGTGGGAGATCATTTAAAGGGAGAAACACATACTTGGGATGGAGTCTGGGAACATGTTATTCTACTGATTTTCTATAATTTGTGTTTTAAATATTTAAATTATCTTGAATTTGTATTCTCTTCTCCCATGATCAAATTTCTGTTGTTATAATTAATTGAATACCTTTTCTTTTCAACACCAATTAGGTTGATATTTCAAGTGGGAATTTATGGTTATTCCAATTGTAAAAGTCATTAATAATATTTATCTCAAAAATAAATTTTATTTCAGTATTCTTTAGTATCCCATTTTCTATTTTTTAGAAACAATCCTTGACAACATGATATTTGTGTCATGGGGTGACTCTTTGAGCATAATTTTAAGAGGCAATATGGATGTTATGATCATGACAACCCTCAACAAAAAGCGTACATTAAACCATATAATTTTCTTTTTAAAATGAACTATACATATTGTGTCTGGTAATTTAAAATATATCCTTCTCTAATAATTCTCAAACCACACCTTTATTTATCAACAATTTATCTTTTTATGTTATGTTTCTATCTTAATGGTGTTTTCAAAACCACCCCCTCCTTTAGTAAATTTTATTTAAAATACACTCTCTAATCCAACCAATGATCCTGGAGATATTATCTAGGGTATATCCTATAAAATAAATAAAATTTAAAAAAATAATAAATTTGAGGTGGAATGAGAAAAAATTAATTAGTTAAAAGAAATTTGAATATGTAATGCATAAAGATGGGTATTTATTATTTGTAACAAAGGTAGGTTTAGTTAACTATATAGGGTAGGATAATGTTAAATAAGTGCCCTTAATAGATTTGACGTTATTATTAAATGATATATAATTTTAAAATTATAATGTTTCTTTATCTAAACTATATATGTTTAGGAAATACTTCTATAGGTGAAACATGGATGATGCACTTGGAAGGAACCATGATGATGATATATTTCCAAGTCTGCAACCCATAATGGATAGAATTAGAACGGTGTGGTTTTTTGTAGCAAAGGTTAATTTTAAATAAGATGTAAATTGGGGTGACATATATGGATGAGATTATCTAATAATTCCACAGAGGAAATCAATGATAATGGATCATTTTTGAGTCAATACCGTCTTAAATTTTGTGGATCTTTTGAACCAATTAAAGACAGGGGATGTATAAAATCCCTATAAAAGATATTCAATGCCATAGGGTGTTCATATCATCAAATGTGTATTCTATAAATTTATCTTTTTGAACATGAAGTGGATCATTGTTGATAAATGGTTATGAATATCATCTAAAGAGAAGTTATTCATGACTGAGTATGTGAGGAATTTAATAATTTTTTCCTTCATAAATACTTTCCTATGTCACTCAGACCCAAGATGGATAATAAATTCCTTGAATTTAAATAAAAGGAATAAGGGTCAATGGAAACATATAATGAAAACTTAAATCAATTTTAAAGGTACACTTAATATTTTATCTGATATCGTTATTGTAAAATTTTTAATTGTTTACCTTGGATTGAAGAAAATATATTGAATGTAACTAGAGTCCCATGAATTGAAAAGTTACGATAAACTTGGTTGATGTGATGAGTTAGTGGAAATGAAGTTTCCTAATGATAATTTATTTTATGATATAAAGTATATGAAAGGGTCTATATAGTAGGAAATGGATAAGCATCAATCAATGAAATATTAAATTAAGAAATAATGTTTCCAATTTTTGGATGGAATAGTAAAAAGAACCCTGGTGAATATCTTATCTTTTATTGGAAGTGATTTAGATGTGATAACTCTACACATATAGATCATGATTTCAATGAAAAGGATATTGGTATTAATAAGTTATATATTGATAAGAATATAGTAAAGTGTTCTATATGTGGTGGGATTAGGAATTATTAACTTACTATCCCAAAGAAGAACCCAAATGATTTAAAGAATCCATTATATAAGTATAAAGGTGTGATGAAATTCTTCCAAACTACTTCAATATATTTTTCTCCATCCAACAAAGTTATACCAGGTATATTGTTTATTTATTAAGATTATGATAATGTGTTTTTCACTTGATGTCTTTGCATTCATTAATTTAATAGAAATATTCAAATTAATTAGAAATTCCATCTCATGAAATTTAACTAGAAGTTATGGTAAAAACCAAATGGATTATGTATTATGTTAAGAAGAAATTAAAGGAATCTTCTTATAATTTTCTATTAGAATACTTTACCCACACACCTATTTTCCATTTATCTAATAGAGTTTTATGTTATTTAGATTATAGACTAGATTTTTCTTTATCATGCAGTGATATATTATAGATCTAATGATGATTCTTTTTATAAATATTTTTTGTTTTTATAAAATAATGATCTTATAAATTTTATAACATGTCATGAAGCTGATATACTATTAGAATATAGATATTAATGTCATTTTTTCTTATTTTTTTTTAAAATAGAACTATTAAAATTAATGATTTTTCAGTGGTAAATGACTACTTGAATGTTTTTCATGATGAGATTATAGTATTAGAAATGATATGGTAGTTGAATTAATAATTAAAATAATTTTAGATCCTAAAAAAAATTCTAAAGACCCCTTATCAAATTGTTTATATCGAATATTTGGAATTTCAAAATAAGTAGCATGATTTGATTAATAATGGTTTCATTCATCGAAGCACATTACTAAGGGATAATCAAATTTTAATAAATAATAATGAATGTTTTTTGAAACATTTAACTTATTATAGGTATTTGAAATGTATTATCGTTATGAATAAGTATCTAATGTCTCATATCGATTACCTTTTTATCAAATCTAGGGGGCTAAATAATTTTAGTGGTTGAATTGAGATTCAAGTACTACCAAATAAATGTGAAAGAGGATGACATTCCAAATAAATAATTCTTGAATATATATTGGAATTATGTGTTTTTAGTTATAACCTTTGGGTTAACAAATTCGCCCAATGAATTTTTGGAACTTATTAATAGATTATTATTTGAATATTTAGACAATTTGGTTATTGATAGGGTTGATTATTGTTTGGTTTATTCAAAAGTTAGTAAGGATCTTGATAACATCTAAGGATTGTTCTAAAAACCGTTAAAGTAAATAAATTGTATAGAGAATAAATAAATTGTGATTTTTTACTACAGATTTTTAACAATGGAACATTGTATGTAATGATACTATAAATGTTGATCCTCCCAAATCTGAAGTGGTTTATGAATAATTGAAGACTAAAAATGTTACCAAAATTCAAAATTATCTTACATCAGCAAGCTATAATGATGGTTTTTTGAAAAAATTTGATGGTTATCATGCCCACTGACTATGTTAACAAAAAAAGGAGTTGCATTTTTCTAGAAAATATAATGTGATTATTGTTTTTAGGAATTAAAAATAAAATTAGTAGATGATCCAATTTGGGTACTCTCCAAGAGAAATGGGAATTTGTTTCATTTAAGTGTTGTTATTAAATTAAGGTACATGGTTGAATTCTAATAAATAATGATTAGGTAATTGCATAGGATTTATAGAAACTAAAACCTCATGAGTTAATTTGTCTTATACAAGAGTTCAAATTTTCTACTGTGGTTTTTGTTTAAAAATTTAAGAGGCATCGTTTGTTTTGATCCTATAGTGAAATATATATTTATCATTCCATTTTAATGTGTATGTTAACCCATTAGGAGTTGATCCTGAGGTATAAAAGATTAATGAAACCGATTAATGATTATTATTTCATGATTCAATATAATCATGGAAAATAAAATAATGTGGTTGGTTATATCATCAGAAAAAATAATTCCACATTGACCGTATAAGATTTAGAAAATTACCATTTTGATAATTATTTGTTGAATTTTTGACATGATTTTATTAATGTAAAAAATTAATCTGTTTTGTTACTTGTTTTATTGTGATCCATTATATTAGAAACAATTAAACATTCTTAGAAAGAAGACACTGAGTTGTAAAAAATGGTTTAATTATTTAATAAGGTTAAGTTACATGAATTTAATGTTGATAATGAATGTTTTTTTATATTTAGATAGAGTTTATGGGTTCCATGTGTTTCATTGTTGAAGATTAATTTTTTAAATGAAGCTTATAGTTCCCCATTTTCCATTCATGCAGATATCACAATGATATACTAAGACCATTAGGAGTATTACTACTAGGATGGAATGAGAATAGATATTGTTTACTTTATGATGATATTTTTGAATTGTCACTAGCTTAATGAAGAATGGAAAATAATGAAGGGGGTGAATCCTCCTATTCTAATTCCATGTTACAAATGAGGAAATATATCCATGGATATCATCGTGGGATAAAAA
This sequence comes from Viscum album, assembly GCA_963277665.1. NCBI lineage: Eukaryota > Viridiplantae > Streptophyta > Magnoliopsida > Santalales > Viscaceae > Viscum > Viscum album. The sequence continues at coordinate 329,225,503 of OY728143.1, forward strand.
TAGAATTCATGAGTTAATAATTTCATTTAGGATTTTTTCAGTAAACTAACTATATATGAATATTTCCTTTCCATTCATGACACTCCATATTTAGATAAAAAATCCTAAAAAGATCCTAATGAGATAGTATGGTTACATGGATTTTATCGATCCATTATGTTTGACCATGTTCATAAGTTCACATCAAATTTTTATAAATGTATTTAGAATTTAATGGGAATAGAATTACATTTCAGTACATCCTTTCATCCTTAGTCTGATAGTCAATTAGAAAAAAAATTTAGCCTTGGAGGACATGATTTATTATTTTTCAATTTATTTATAGGGATGTTGGAAGGATTATATATTTTAGTTTATTTTTATTATAATAACTGTTTTCATTTCAATATATATATGGAACCTTTTGATGATTAATATTGAAAGAGGTGTTGAAATCTATCATTTTTGGAATAATGTAGGTAAATGTAAGTTAATCGAACCATAGCTGGCAGAGTAATGGGTTGAGATATTGATCATGATTTAACAATACGTGAGGAAAACTTGTAGTAGGTGGGAAAACAATGCATATAACATGAAGGAAGACCTTTTATTTGAGGTAGGTGATCATGTTTTTCTTAAAATATCCTTGTGGAAATGATTTCTCTACTTTGGTAATAATATAAGTTTACATCCATTTTTTATTAGACCATATGAAATCTATAGAATGTTGGATCATTTTCCTATATATTTTCCTTAAATATCTGTTTATTCGAGGTACATAAATTTTTTCAAGATTCAATTTTAACAAAACATGTTCTAAATTCACTTAATATATTGGACGATGTGGTATGTCAAATGGGAGAGAAAATTTCTAATGACTAAAAAACTATTCATATTTATAACCATAGATAGAAATAAATTTTTAATAATTTATTTCAACAGGTTTTGTTTTTGTGAGGAAATCTATTTTTTGAAGAAGTAACATGGGAATCTAAAATGCAATAAAGGAACAATATCCCCACTTCTTTAATAAGTGAAAAAAATAGAAAGGAATAAATTTCAATGGATGGTGGGGGGATTTAAAAACCTAATTACTAATAGAATACTTTCTAAAATATTTATTAGTATTCATGAATTAACTAGTTATATTGAGTATAAGTATATTATGTAATCCTTAAAATCAAAAAGGAAATAATTTTATTAAACTCATTTCTTATAATATTATATTTAAAGAATAATTTTAAATTTAAGGAATTTTTAATTTGAAAAAATGAATTTTATTATTAAATTCACCCTGTTAAAAGTAAATTTAAATATATTTTTTAAAATTTTCTGAAAATATTTATTTTCTAATGAATATTGAAAAATAATTAGATTAATATAAAAATGTAATTTATTTTAATGTATTTACAATAAAAAAATATGTTTTTAATTCTTATTATAATTTTTTAGATTTCTTAACATAAATAATCCAATTATTGATTTTGAAATGGAATATATACTTGAATTTATTATAAAAAAATTTATATTTAAATAGGGAATTTACCAGGGAAACTATTTTTTCTGGTATTTTTTTCAATTTAATTTGAAATAAAATTATAAAAGTTGTGTCAATTTAATTTTTAAAAATTTGTTCCATATTTGGAATAAGTGGGTGAAAATTTTGTATATATTTTCTATCTATTTTTTTCCAATAATAATAGTAATGGTTGCAATCTTATTACTACTATAAAGGTGAAAAATGTGTAATATATATTAAAAATATAATGATAAGAACCATAATATGATCCCTCAATTAAATTAAATAATATTGGATGATTATCTATATACCATAGTCTTCAAAGGATATAATTTATTACTTTATACCACTTTTATGAGATTATGACCTACGTAGTATTTTATTTAATGAAATTTAAAACATGGAACACTATAATTTTTAATAAGTTTAATATTTACAATATGGTATCATCTAAAAGATATGTTCAACTATAAATATTATTTTTAAATAAAAAGATATATCTTCACCATGCTAATTTGTTTTTAATTTTTAGTGAAGTTAGAATTACATTAGATGATTTCATAACACCGAGGGAGTATTTAATTAATTATTAAAAAATAAAATAAAAGATATTAAAAAAATTTAATAAAGCAATTTTCTTGTAACTCAGTTTATAAATTAATTTTATATATTACCATAAAATTTTAGAGTTATAATGTAATATTTTCTTCTAAATGTATATGTGTTATTGATATTATTAATGTTAATGTAATTAATATCTTTATAAATTAACATTATAATTATTTTATAGAAAATAATATTTTATTATGAGATATAATTTATTTAAAAATGTTAAATTACAAAAAATCACTATTATAATGTTAAAAATAACATCCATGTTCCATTTATGATTTTTTCTATATTATAATAACTATATAAATCCCCAAAGGGTAAAAATCCATATTTATGTAAAAAGAGTTAATAGTGTTGAATATTGTTTATAATCATAATATATGTGTATAAATATTGTCAAAATTTGTCTATTTTTGTGGGATTAGGGGATTTCCACCAATACATATATTATATTATATATAACTCACTTTGGAAATATTATTAATTGAAACTCATTTTATATTTTGTGAAATTACAAGAGCCCCACCCCCTATTATAACAGGGAACCTATTCCTCTTACTTACCCACACATAGATAACCCTTTTTATTCAGAAACCGTCTTCCAAAATACATTACTATAATTAATACACAAATTCTAAATGTCATATTTTAGGAATAATATCAATGTTAGTAGACTTAATTTGTTAAGTGATAGAGGTTTTTAAAATGAAGAGTTTGTGTTTTTAAATGCATGTTTTATCTTTATATCTAATTCCACATGCATAAAAACATATTAAACCATGATAAAAGTATTACTCTAGTATAATAAATATACTATGATGTTATTTTACTAGTTTTATGACCTATATCCTTCTCCACATACATCAAATTAGAAAATAATTCATTATTAATGTTTATAGAGAACTATCGTCTCACGAACCGATGTAAATAATTTTACATAACCATCTTTAAAGACAAGTTATAATGATATAATTATTTTTTTACATGATTTTAATGAAATATATATCCTTATTAAATGATAATATAACATTTATTGTATTGAACTTTCATGCACAAAAAATGATAATGGTATTTGTGTGTAAGTGTGGACTGCCACCTCTATGAAGTGATGTGACTCATTTTTCATCACCACATAAAATGGATGATATATATAAGTATATATGAATAATTAACAAAATATTTATTAAATTATTTTTATTTTTGAATGATAAAATAATTCTTACATTCCTTCTATAATGATCGTTAAAAAAAAGGAAATCTTACTTATGCACACGTATAACCTACTATCTCCATGATTGAAACATTATAGTTATTTTATAAACATATTCAATTATTGGATTTAAAAATATAATTTATTTATAATAATTATTGTAACATCATTATTACTATTCAAGATATTTTTAAATAAATAATTCTTTGACAACAGTCAACTGGCCGAAGTAATTTTTTACTACAGTATAGAATATCGAAAAAAATAAGACATGAAGTTAAATGTTTATATAGTTTTCTATAACATATAAATAAGTGATATAACAGAAAAAATAAACATTTAAACATTACTTAAGATCTATATAATTAACTTATGTTTATTATTTTGGAAGATAATGAATGTACGTGATGATTTAGACTCAAGGTTAGAGATTTTCTTTAAAAAAGAGTCTTTTAATGATTAATAGAAAAATCTATTCTTATTATATATCCTTATTATTTTTTTATAAAAAATAATTCAATAAATTTTTTAATATTATAAAATTAAACTTTTATGTCATTTTTACCTATTTTTATCTTTTTTGTCAAAACATTTTGAATGGAATATTTTTTTTTCATTTTCCATATCGGGTACATTTTGTCTTTTTTGAAGAAATTATGGAAGGAATGTTTTTTTATCATATATAGAATGATAGAATTTTCCCTCATTTAGAACCAATAATTTCTTAAATTTTCTATTTATAATAATTATTAGTTATATTAAATGAATTTTTTTTTTCTGTTTTATGTGCATTTTCTTATTTTTAATTAAGTGATTTTCCTCCAAAAAATTTTTTAGCAAGAAAGAATTTTTTTTTATGATTATGTTAGGGTTCATGAGAATTTTTTATAACAAATTGATAATACACTATAAAAAAATATGGTTGGGTCCATGATATCCATCTAATTCATTGGATATGTTTATATTAGAATATGTTCATGATGGTTATTCAAAATTTAACTGTGATGGTTACTCCAACTATAACCATGAGGGTAATTTCAGGTATAACCATGAGGGATATTTCATGTGTATCCATTATGCATAATAAATATGTAAGTATTATATTAAAATGATTCCCAATGTTATATATAGTTTTTATTTAGTCTTATAATGTTTTATTGAAATATATTGTTTTTACAAGGTAAATTATTATGATTATGTTAAAAGAAAAGTATATATTAATTCTTTAGGAAAAAGGAATAACATTTAGATAAAAATATTTTTTATTATTTTTTCAATGAAACCTTTTTATGTCTTATTTTTACTCTATTATTTATTATAATTATTTTGGAATAATTTGGGATGAAATTCTGATTTGTTATGAAAAAAATGTTTATTTTGAGACCAATGTTTAATTTAAAAAATTTATAATTTTATATGTATTTGTGTAATAATGATTTAATTATTTTTTTATGTTCTTTAATTGTAATTATTACTCATCCAATGTTTTAAAATTATTTTGATTGGCTAAAATAATTCATAATATAAAAAAATTAGTCACATATAAATTACAGAAGATATTTAAATGTAATAAATCATGTATTGTTTTAAATTATTCAGGTTGTGAAAAATTATATATTGAGTTAATGTATATAAATTTTTATATATGAGTTGATATGTATGATTCTTGACCTAATTATCAAAAATAATAAATCTAAAAGATCCTCAGGATTATAATAATGTGAATTCTATTTTAAGGACACTAGAATATATGATGCTTAATGCTAGGTATTTAATTTTTTATTTCCCATTTTTATTTTAGGTGAACCATTGTACAATTAGGGATGTGTTTATTATAACCTTATTCTTATATATCATATTGATTGGATTTTACATATCCCATTTACAATCATTAGAATAATCCCCTATTTTTTCACATTTAAATCAATTCCACATTCCATAAATGTAATTTTCAGGAAGCTTCATCCCAAACATTAAATATGTGATAAATAGTTTCATCTTCTATCCATGACCAATATTTGATATAGAATAAGACATAAACTACATTTTAATTTTTTTATATCCAATCCCAAGATGAAACTACTATTCATTAATCATAATATCCACCATAAAGGAATATGAAACTTTTTCTTCATAGATACACATAAAAATTTACTATATATAATTTAAGATATAGTTATATTCGGTAGAATTAGTTTCCAAACATATATTCTGGGACATGCATAAAGGTATATTCAATCATTTTATGCCTTAAAAGATTTTCATTGTATAGACTAAATGATTATTATTCCCTATTCTTGATCCCATGAAATTAATTCTCTACTTCAATATGTGTAATGTGAGGAAAATATTTTTTTCAAAAATAAAAACATTTTTTAAAAATGTTTCTTTATGTGGATTAATTCAATATTATTAATATTATTTGTTAGTTTCTACAATAGATTAAAATAGATTACCATGAAATTAATGGCCAAGATAACACTTTATAATTCGACAAATTTAATCCTGAAAAATAATTTTTGTACGAAGATTATCCATTACTCATTGATTGAAGGATCTAAGGACAAACCAATAGAAATAAATTATTTTCAAATAAAGGTCCAAATCAATATACAGATCTTCTTTTATGGATTCAGGAACACAACATGGATTATGTTATTTTATATAATATAATTTAATTGGATTTGTACCGCTATGTGTTTTTAGACTATAACCTCTATCAAATAAGGTACCTCAATTAGGAAATAATTTTATTTATTATTTATTATTTTTTATAATTATTCCCAAAAATTATATCCATTATCTAAATGGAATTAATGTTTTTTATGAGATTACATCAATAAATAAACATAAATGTGAAAAATTATTAATATAGATAGAATCAATCAAAAATCACATTTAAATACTTTCTTATAACTTCCTAAGAATCAATATAGGATATTTATGATGTATATTTTGAGTAACATAATCACTAAAAGAGAAGTCGTTAATATTATACCAACAATAATTTCCCTAATATGATATAAATTTAATTAAATCATATATATTTTTTAATTAAATTTAACACAAGGGTTGGTCGCCAGATCCACACCCCTAAAATTATATTAAGGAAAACATAATTTATAGTCTATACCCAATTTTTAATTATATTAACCCATAAATAAATTAAAATTAATACCACACATATATTACAACATGTATAAAACATTGAAAAAGATAGAAGAAAATCAGTTGAATGGTCATAAAGTTTTTTACATCATCTTCAAATGTATATATTCTACAATTATACATTTTGAGATCCATAAATTTTTCACAATCATCTGGATTCACGTTAGATTCATTAAAACCTCTTAAATGACTTTTTATAAATCAAATGGAAAAATATATACATAAATAATAACATCATAACAGTATATGATCATTGCTAAGTCAATATAATAAAATGTTATAGGACTATTATTTGTGAAATATAAATAATATCTCAAATGAAGTAAGCATCACCCAATGTATTAAGGGGATATATAATTTTATTCCCTCCCATTAAATAATCATATATATGGAATATATATTATATATATTAAATAAAAAAATAAAAAAATAATTGTGAGATAAACTCATGATAATGAAACGAGTTACATAATGATGTGAAGAAGCCTATTCAAATTGTCAATATTATTGATAACCATAATTTTAAGGGAATATATTTCATTTTATAGTTAATAGTGTAAAAATATATATAATATAATGAATTAATATAAGATTGTAATAATTATAGTGGATAAGAAATATAACAATAATTTTCGAAAAAGATAAAGATACTTAAAAATAATCCAATATAAAAATTATAAAGTCATCTAAGAGAAATAATAGAATGGGAAACATAAATGCATTCATATATCCAATTAAGTGTAGCTATAATTGGATATAAATCAATTATAGTTTCTAACTCCTATTAAGTTTTCTATGGAGTTGAAATCATGGTATTCTATGAAGCTTCCTTTTCCAATCACTCATTATCTTATCCCAGATATAAATTTTGTTATTTTTTGTTTATAAATTAATTGTATTGAAAATAAATGATGAATTTTTGTTTGTTTATAATAATTAATAAATTGAGAAAAATAAAAATTTAATCATATTAATAATGAGTTGTTGAGTATTTTTTATGGTCATTATGTGAATTAAAATTACTTCTACTATTATTTTATAATATTTAAAAATACTTTATTCAAAGAAAAAATTTCAATCATCTTCATAACTTTAACTATTTCTAATTTTTGGGATTATTGGTTTACTAAAATATAAATGAGAATCAGAACCCCCCCATTTAACATACTTTTTGAGTGATTGAGAACCCACATAAATTAATAGAGTGAGCTAAATCACCCACTAGGAAGAAATCACCTACCATTCAACTTTAAAATTCACTCCGAACAACTAGTTTGTTGTTGTAATGAACTGATAGGAAAAATTTAAATTCTAATAAATTTATTTTTGAAGTAATTATAACTGATGGTGAAGTGAATATCATCTCTTAAACAATATACCTTTACTAACTCCATATAATTTTATGAATATATTATTATTAAAAAATCAATAAACCCGTAATTATTCAAATTTTGACCTCCCAACATGGAATAAAACTTCACTATTATAATGTATGATATCTCAAGATCATCATATTGTGGGAAAAATAAAATTAAAAAAAACTAAATATTAATTCAAATGATAAACGACACTAAATAGAAGTTTATTGGGGATTATTGTGTTGTAATCCAAGGGAATCTTCAAGAAAAATGAATTTATTTTAGGGTGTACTGAACCATGGGGGGAAAAGATTTTAAAATCCAGAGAAAAATGATGTTTTATTATATATTTCTCATTATATTATTCCATTAGCTATATGTTTGAAAAATCTCAGTCACAACAATAACCATTTATTTTCATTCAAGATTTAGGAAAATAAAAATTTCCCCTTTGTGCAGAAGTGAGAGATTATCATGCAACATATGAGATAATATAATAATTCCCATGATTTTGATGAAACATAGTGGAATATTATTAAGATTAAATGAAGATAAATAAATAAAAAAGATCCATACTGAAGATATCATATTGATTGAGAATAGATCATTGTGAAATCCATTCTATTCATAAATATGAAAAAATACGTGACACATTCTAGTAAGTTATTGAACATTAAAAACTGAAATTACTATTATAAATAAATATTCTTCTATATTTAATCTTCTTGGACACATTCACTCAATTTTTATAGACATAGTTAAAGGCAAAAAATTTCCCCGATAGAGCATTATACCAGAAGAGGTAGTGCCTTATTTATTTGTAATATATTCTTAATTATTCAAATAAAAATGATTAGATATATGGATAAATATGGATTATGGTGATTTATTTTTTCATGAGAATTTTTTTGGGTTCGAAATTTAATATTTTGTAGGTTCGTGGAATTTGGTTGATTCATGAGGGATGAAATATTTAATTGATCCATGATTTAATGATTATACCTACATAATTTCACATATATACACTAATATATTTCAAACATTCTAAATGGATTAAACTTTTTTAAATGGTGTGATATTATTTAAATACTTTTCATATCAAAATATACTCTTTGTAAAAGACATGAATATTATGTATCAAATGCATCTATTGAGTAATTCCATGGTTTCATTAAAAATTATCTATTGATTATTTTGTAATCTTACTAACCCATATTTTAGGCTATTCCCCTTGAGGAACATAAAATATTAAATTTTATTTGGAACATGTATTCACCCATAATTATAGAAAAACTAGGTATGTCATGTTTTAGGAAAACAACCTTATATACGGAGGAAGATTCCATACACACGAAGGAAAATTCCTCACATACCTTGGAATTTGATTATATATTATCCTTGTAATTATACATAATACAATCTCAATAGTTATAAAATATTGAAAAGAATGATCAATTGGTATATTTATTAAATTAATAAATAATTATATAATAATAAAATAGAGAAATTCACATTTATAGCCATATTTTTAATAATGTAAAAATTTCACCTAAAAACCAAATATGATTTAATTTATCTATAATTATGATATTAAATGGAATTAAAAAAAGTAATTATAAATATAGTTTATGTAAATTTTCTATCTTTTCTCTTCTCTATACATAAAAATTCACTTTTTGTTCATTATTTTATAGCAATGTCAAATAAGACTTATCATGGAAGAATGAGAAAAACTATTTAATACTCATGAGTTTTTAAATATAATGGTTCTTTAATAATTTTTATTTTCCTTAATATTTTTTTAAAAAATATATGCAGTATAATGCTAAGGATAATTTAAAATTTTTATATACATTCTTTGAAAATTATTTCTCTAATTTATGAATTATGACCAAGGATTTTCTCATTCTCCAGTACATGCCTGATTTATATATACCTTCTAAAATTTTATTTTATTTAATTAATATAGTCACATTGAGGTATAATTCATTATGGATTTAAAGGGGTTCATCATTAGGTTTTAGTGGGTGATAAAGATTTGAATATTTAAGATAAATAGTGGTATCTTAACTATCCTAATAATAATGTATGATTATTTTTTTAACACTCAGTAAAATTTATTCACATATTCCATTTTAAATTATTCTAACAAGCTGTAATTTACCTTTTTAATTGAGGTTAAAAAATCATAAAAATGTAAAGAAAAATTCTTCTTCTACTACCGTTTTTTTATTTTTTGTCTTAATATTGTACACATATTTTTTATTGAATGGATTTTTTTAAATCAATTCATTTTCATGGATTTAAAGTGGGAAAAAGTATTATAATTGGGGTTTCAAATCATATTTTTGAATAAATTTATATCACCTTGAATAATTTTTCCAATATTTAAATACTTCCCACATGTGTCCCATGTAAAATCCATTTTTCTGACACTTTTAACAAATTTTATCATATCATGTAATCATGCGTTCGCTTGGTTGGGATTCTAATCATGTAATGCAACTATGAAATAAGTTATTCATGGATTATATGGTAATAAGAAATTGATGATGAAATCATAGGTTGAAAATAAATTCATATTTAAAGGGGAATACTAATATGACACCTCAATAAGTTTTATTAAAATTCACCATTATCATATATTTGAAAAATAAAATGACATCAACCTATAAGTATCAGGGAAATCATTAAGAATATATAGAAATAACAGAAATATAAGAATATTTCATAAATTAATTGAAACACATTAATTTATTATGATTAAATTAGATAAAAAATGATCACATAGATTTTACATTTGATCAATTGTAATTAAATTTATTAATTAAAATTTGGAAAATAAATCACATATCAAAATTTGATTAAATCCATTGATTATTAAATAAATTTTATTTTATAAAAATGCATTGATAATATAAATTTTCCATGGTATTATATTTATTCTCAAAGCCTCTCTAAAATAACTCTATTATATAACAAAACTAATCATGGAAACAAAAAACTAGATGGTATCATACCCCCACACTAATCTATTTTCATCCTTATTTATTTTTTCATAAATGACCATATCATTGTTAAAAATATGATTTCCAAATAGATAATAAACATAATAATGTAAGGGATTGATACATCCTGAGATAAATTTCCAATGAGCTTAAGATAAGATAAACTGATTAATGATTCTATAAACAAAAGTAATACAATTAAAACATAATAAGCACAATATAAATATTGGGGAAGATGGATTTTTTTAATAAAACCCTAAATTGGGTGATATGTTTTTCAATTTAAATTCACAATATTACCAGCTATTATACAGAATCTAAAGTTAGATTCAGCTTATTTTTAGAAATAAACATGACCTCTCTCCTATATTTCTCATAAAATTTTCCTTTTTGATGATATTTATTTAGGTAAGGTTGAATTACTCAACCACACAATTAGTAAAATAATCATGATGAAGTATGGGTGGAATAATAATGTAATGGGTCTTCACTCATTAAAGTAATAGAGCTATAAAAACAAATTGATTTGTGTGATTTACATATAACTATATATCCCATACATTTCTTTTTATAATAATATGTTATTAATTTTATTATACTTCTAATCCATCCTGTATTACTCTCTCAATGAGAACAATATGAATTGATTTGTAACATTTACACCATGAATGTGTTTAGAGTAAGAGATTACTATATATTTTGTGTAATTATATTTTGAGTAACATCCACAAGATTACATATTATCACTAGTGTAATTCAGTAATTATAATATTTAAAATAATAGATTTCATTTAATTATTTAAATATCCTAATCATAGAGATTCCACCATTTAAAAAATAATTTATAATTAAAAACCAGGGTTATATTCACTATTGGATGAAATGAAACTAGATATATAAGGTGGAGAGGGTCCATATCATGTTACAGTCAATTCAGATAGAATATGAATGACATAGTCTTCAACAACATATCTGAATAGTTACAATGGTGTTGATCAGATGAAATGTGTTTATGAAAATAAACTGAAGCACTGATCATATTTCTAGGTTGTATGAATCCAATCAAATATTTTCCACATTTTTTAATGATCCTAAAATATCCCACTATTATATGATGTTTCCGACTTGTAAATTATGATAGATTAACGACCTCATTTTTAAGTATGATTTTATAAATGCAATAAAATTGATTATTTTTTTGCATGACTGTTTGATATGATGATATCATATTATCAACATCACATTATTCCCCATGTATGTTTATGATTCCCCATACTCTGTGTGATGTAATTGTGTATAGATAATTAAGTGCCCAATATTTATTACATTCATGATTTTACATTCTTATATGTTTTTCTTTTTTCATTATGATTGATTAAATTATGATACATTTTTTTGATGAACAACCAATATAATTTTGTGTATTTAGAGGATAAATAAGAAGTAATAGGTGAAAATGGTTGATTATGGAAGTGTTCAAGGCTTATACAGACATTCATGTTCATTACTTAGGTAGATGTTACCAGGTGTTGATGGAGGGAATTTGAGACGATTTGATGGGGATTGTATGACCACCTCAAGAAACCCAAAGTGGCCTTGGATAGTGATGGGATATGTTAATGGTGTAATTGAAGATAAATTTGGGAAAAAATTATATAAATTTTAGTTAGTTCAGTAAATATAAAAAAATGAACCTAACCATTATATTTTATATTTTCGAGTAACACATGTAATATACACCAATTATGTATCACTAGGGTTTAGGAAGATTATAAATATAACATCATGTTTGTAATTTTTTAAGAAACAATATGTATTGAGTTAGGAAGTTGATTATATTACTAGAATCAAGGTTTGTTTTTTGGATCAACCTTATTGGACTCTATGACATAGATCATGTCACAGTACATTCTTATAGGGAGAAGCACCAACAACACACAATGTCTGATAAGAGACACACATTCTAGTCTTGGACTACATGTCCCATGATTATTTTATGTACACGATTTACACCACATTGGTATTAGAGTTGGTGTCCAGGAAAAACTATTTATACATTGATTACATGAATATTTGATGTATTGAATAATAATAAAATATCAAATTAAACACTTTTTTGTATTTATATATGACTCTAATTTAATAATGTACTAGAGTATACATCACATTGAAAATGTCATAACAGTAAACTGATATGATGAAAAACATGATGTGTTATGGAGATATTTTCAAATAATGTTCAAGAAGTAGATAATGTAAAATTATGGGACACATAGTATATAAACTATCAAGTGTGGGTACTCATAAGTAGTGATGCTTCTTCCCATGAATTGCTAACTTGGTAATCTATAACAATGTTGATTAAGAGAACATACCTAGTAATAAGAATTATGAATCATTTGGTTTCATCAAATATTACTATATTCCATCATTTTTTGATAGTCCATAAATGTTATGATGTTTGTTAATTCATTTTAAAAATCACACAATTAAATGTATTTTGTAATTGAAAACAATAATAGTTCATGGTGAAGTTTGATTCATTGGGTGCATTATAAGGACCGACCTTAAACATTACATAATCATGAATTATGTGAATAATTCACATTTAGGATATTTTTTTGGTTTAGACCTTTAGATAATTAGGAAAACAGAATTACATCTCAAAACCTAAAAACTAGCAAATTATGCTCACCTTCCAAATTTTCATAAAAAAACTCTTAAAAAAAGATACTTCTCTAGTTCCATGTTTTAGATAGTATGACTTTTCCTTGATCCCATCATTGACCCTATTAATCTTTAAGTCCGGTGAAAAACATTTCAATACATGTGATGAGCATAAAAATCATTGTAAGGGTTATAAAATAAGGAAATAAAACATTAGACCATCAATAAATAAAAATAAATGAAACCTTACATTTCAATCATAACAAACCTTATGAAATCATAATATTTATGTATGACACACATAAATCATAAATCAAAAAGGTAACACGTGGCATCCATAACATACTTACGTTGTATCATTCATAGCTACGTAGGGAGTTACATTTGGAATACCCAAAACAGCATATTCCCTAAATCATCTAATAGAAACCTTAACGTTTACCTCTGTCACATTACCTAATGCACTGGAGAGCTATCTCAGGCTCACCCTCCCTAGGTTTATCATGGAGAAACCCGTATATGTAAAAAAATCCCAATAAAAAAAACATATTCATAACACATAAAAAAGAACAAATGAAAGATAACATTTTCACATTTTAATCATAATATATCATTTCAAGATGTTGATATAATCAATGCTCTATCAAACCATTTTCAAAACCATTTAAAACATTTATTAAATAGTTTTTTGAATCAATTTGTCCCATAACTCATTAATGAATTTTAAAGATATTTTAATTTCAAAACATCTAGGTCTATATAAATAAATCCTTGAAACAATTTTTAAATCATGCACATTAATGAGAAAGATTTATAAGAACAAATCATTAAAAAATTTAATACGATATTTAAGTTAAAGAGTTCCTATCCAAATGAGAGACTCTTGAATACAAATAAATGAGGACTAAAATTAATCAATAATTTATAATATCATGAGAATAAAGGGATTCCTGATATAAAATGGCAAAGTATAGTATTAACACCATATAAAAGTGGGTTTATGCATAACAACAAGGAAGTCTCAATGGAATGTAAATTAAGACGAAATCCCTTATAAAAACTATATCATTAGATTAAATATAATCCAATTACATAAAAATGTGTGAAAAATAGAAATACACTCAATATGATTGGATATTCATTGTAAATCAATCATAGTACATTCACACATGTTATTTTAAAAAAAACCAATGACTTTGATGTTTAACTCAATAAATGGAAGTTGAGTTAAGATTACCCCTATCAATTTCATATGAAGGACAAGAGAATATATCAGTGGAGTGAATATGTGTATCAAAAGTACATCCACCCAAAGGGGAGTGGAAATTACAACATAAATAAATAAATAATTACTCCACACTTAATAATATCATGACATAATTGTGAATTAGAAGATTAACCAAAGGAATTTAAATTGGGATAAAAAGTTCCCTTACCGATTTGGTAACTTATGAAACATAAAACGCATGAAAGAAGGACTATACAATTAAAATTAAATACAGATAAATTAATTTATATTACCCTAATTATACAATCATGGGTAGTAAATACCCCAAAAAAATGAAATATTGTCAAATATAGCATGGATTTCACTGGAAAAAAAGTGATATAAAAACCCTTTACCATATTGTAATCAATTGAATCATATGAACAAAAGTCAATAATCACCAAATTAATCACAGAATATCATGAAAATAAAGTTAATAATGTTATTATATATGAAATGGTTGTACAAAAATACCACATACAAGAAAAAGTGGTGAAAAATGGAAATCTCACAGAAAAGAAAGTGAGATGAAAAAACCCTTACCTCGTGTCTGACATGACCGGTTCGTTCATTAATGTAAAGACCCAAAAATACCAATGATTTTTTTAATACATGGTAATTTTCTGAGTCCACGAATTTTGACAGCACATGATTCTAAGGCCCTTTGTGCCTGGAATCAATTTCTAAAGTTTTGTTCGGGTACGTTCAGTAGACGTACGAGCAGGTTTTTATAATTTTTGAATCGGTGCTCAGAATTGAAATTTGAGGGCACCGTTGAACTCACAGTGATAGTATTCTTTTAAGGAGACTTTCACCTTGATGATAGTTGGTTGAGGGTAGAAGATAGTTTTTGGGTTTTCATCGAATGTAATAAAATAAAGTGAGTTTTCACTTTATTTTATTAGAGCCTCCATGTGGATGTTTGGTGGTTAAAACATCCTCATTGGAGTTGTAGGTGGGACCAAAACACCTTAACCTCCCATGAGAGGTTATGGTGGTGGGGCCCAACCGAACATAACCTCCCATGAGAGGTTACGTCATGGGGACCACAAGAGGGCTTAACCCCTTATTTATGGAGGAGAGTAAATCCTCTCAACTCTCCCTCATTAATGAGGGAGAGCCTCTTCACCTCCCCTAATTAATTATGTGTGCCAGCTCTCATGGATTAATTAAGGGGAGCCATGTAATTAAATATCTATTTTTTAATTTTGTTCCAACACCTAAAATAATAGACCTATTATTATTTTTGGGTTAGCATTGTTCATTATTATGGAAACCTTGGGTGTTTTAAGGAGAGTAATATTGGGAGAAGGCCCCAATGAAGAACTCTCGCCAATGAAGAATGAAGAACGCCAACATTCCCCATCAATCTTCTTCCCCAAACACCTACTGATGTGGAACCACTTCCACAAACGTCGTGAAAATTTAGGAGTGCAAGAGTGCAGCAGAAGCTACAAATGACAACTCAATCTTCTTCCCACGACTTCACCATCGACGAATGACGATTAAAGGTAGGGGTTTTATTACTTGATGATGTTAATACTTTTCCTATCTTCTTCAAAGGGTTAGAAAGGAATTTTTTGCAAATATATTATTGTTCATCTGTTTTTCTTGATGAGCCAATGATAACTTTCTAAACGTGGAGGGTACGGGCCTACCTCACATGGCCCGACATCCTCCGTCGATTTTTCATCATGTGGTGTTTTTCAGCATGTCGATGTAACAATGATGAGGCGACGAAGGTGGTGACAACATAGGCCACACTACCCGCGGACTCCATGAATTGTGCTGCCCCCACGACACTCCGGTGCTCCTGGACGAATATCGACGGCTCGCACTGGCCCAGTTTTCTCGCCTCCCGACTGCTCGGCCTCCACGTGCGCCCCGCTGCCCCCCCAAACCGGCCGCTTGGCCTCATGCCACCTGACCGATGCACTGCCTGGCCATGCCCAAACTGGCCGCCCGACTGGCCGCCCGCCTTGCCCCCACCAAGTCCCCTGCCTGGACGCCTGCCTGGCTGCCCGCCTGGATGCCCGCCAAGCCGCGCTTGAACTGCCGCCCGCTGGCCCGCCTGGCCGCGACTTGCCCGAACCACACCGGCCCACCAGGCCGCACCCTTCCCAGCCTCATCCCGACCACATGACCTTCCGAACCGACTCATGGTCCCCCTCACTGCACCCTAGCCGAACTGGCCCGACCGCGCCCTCCAGGCCAAGCTGCACCTTCGCAATGCTCTAGGCCGAACTGGCCCCGAGCCCGTGCCGAACCACCCTCACGGCCTGCTGGGCTGGGCCGAGCAGGTCGGGCCACACCTAATAGGCTAGCCCACCCAATGGTTCGGGCCAGACCCAACAGGTCTAACCGGGTCGACCCAGAATGGGTCGGCCCAAACTGGGTAGGACCGGGTCAGTCTGACTGGGTCGAACCGGACCTGGGCCCACTACTGCCCCTTACATTCATTAGATATATCATTGGAACCAGATGACCATTTGATGAACCATCAACGGCGCTGGATTTCATGGACCGTGACGGTCCCTTTGAGTATACCCCACTAGAGTTTGCGTTTTAGTTGAGTTACGGTCAGGTTGGATCATACACAAATCCAACTGGGCCCCCGGGACTAAAAGGCTAATAACTCATAGACCGGGCGTCCGATTAACACAACATCTATTGCGTTGAGAGATATAGGATGTGGAGGACCATTGAGATACTTCTATGTGGTACTTCGTGACAGTTGGAGTATCGACCTGTAGCTCGTGGAGCAGATCCTTCCAAAGGCGAACAGACAGAGTGAAGAGACCTAGTAGCTGGCTGAGACTTGAAGACTACTGACCAATATACTCGGAGTGATTTGGATGGCCCAATGAGGAGCGCCTGGTTGTGCCGGTAGAACCATGATGGAGGAGCACCTGGTTGTGGAGGAAGTCCTACGGTACTCGACAGGAGGAGTACCTCTGCAAGCTACGAGGGGGAGCACTTGGTTGTGGCGGCAGACCCATGGTGGGGAGCGCTTCTGGGTGACGCAGCAGACCCACGATACTCGACATGAGGATAACCTCAGCAGTCCAAGGTTAGTGGGAAGCACACTTGGTGTCACGACAGATCCACTTTACTCGATAGAGGAGAAGTTCTATAGTAGCTGAGGATTCAACAATGTGAATAAAAATACTGGTTGAGCTGAGTTAGTAACATTGTGTTTTCCTCATGATTAGATGGATTACTTGATAAGTTAAGTATATGTATGGGCATATACCTAAGTGAGGTTATCTGTTGAATTCATACTTTGTGGTATATCCTTGTTGGATTTTATGAGACCTTTAGGGTCTCATGGTCCCTAATGAGCACCGTTATACTCACCTCTGGATGGGATATGCCCACACCTCAATGGGTTGGTTGCAGATGAGGGACAACACTAACCGAGGCTGAGTGGACCAGGACTGGATAGTACTCGGAGGTGGACCACACAACGTGAGAGTACACGGAGGAGATGGATGTATGTGGAGTGCTATGGAGGCTATCTATACCTACCCTTTAGATAGGATTTCTCGGAGGA
This sequence comes from Viscum album, assembly GCA_963277665.1. Classification (NCBI taxonomy): domain Eukaryota; kingdom Viridiplantae; phylum Streptophyta; class Magnoliopsida; order Santalales; family Viscaceae; genus Viscum; species Viscum album. The sequence continues at coordinate 329,243,844 of OY728143.1, forward strand.
TTATCCAACAACTATTTCACCTTTCTTCTGTTGTACTTCAGTTTCCTTGTACTTTACAGTTGGGATTGTATTTCCAGCCCCTTTACTTTTCAGCACTCCTTTTGTATACATTTTTACTTAGTGTTTTTATTCCATATTATACTCTATTGTATGTGTTATAATTTATAAAGGCAACTCCTTCCTAGTTTTATAGATTTACGCCTTTGGTGCTAGCCTCCAACCGCTGGACTATAGAAGGCGGGCTTGGGGTAGTCACGACACAGGCCCTGGGGGACGGGTCATGACAAATTGGTATCAAAGGAGTCGGTTCTACCAAAAGAACATAGGAATTTGATCTTTATTTTCTGTGAAGAACTAGTGTTATGTGTAGTGAGTGTGGTTTTCAGTTCAGGTAGTCCAGTGTTGATGTGGCGGCCGACGTATCCATACACCAGGACCCTGAATTCTGATTTCCGACTCAGTGCATGAAAAAACTGATTGCGTGTGTGTTTTCAAAAGTTATCTTTAAGTTAGCTCAGCTAGGTCAGCTCACCAGGTATAGTCTTTTGACCATTTCACATTTGTTTCTTTCAGGATGCCTCCCTAGGACGACCAGCTAGAACTCCGAGAGTTATACTAGATGACAACCCACCGAGCGACGAGGCCTCGGTGCAGGGCCCTATTACAGCGGAGGCACCAGCGGTACCACTCCCTGTTGGGCCACCGATGCCACTATCCCCAACAGAAGATGATGCACACCCCTTGAGCGCGTTTCATGAGTTCTAGCACCAAAGTCCACCCAGGTTTAGGGGAGAGACAGGCCCGCATGCAGCTGAGGATTGGCTGGAGGCTGTGGTGAGAGTTTTCCAACAAGTAGGGACACCAGCCAACTTCATGGTGATTCTTTCTGCCAGCCTTCTACAGGAATAATTGGGTAGATGGTAGAGCATGATGCTCTAGGTTCACAATGAGATGAAGCTTCTCTGGGCAGACTTCGAGAGCCTGTTTCGGGTAGAGTTTGTTCCATCGACTCTTCGAACGATGCACATACAGGAGATACTTTATCTGCATAAGTGTAGCATGAGAGTGACACAATATACAATGAGGTTCACCGACCTCTCACGCTACTCCACAGATATGGTACAATACCCATTCTTCAGGCTCTGGACCTTCGAGCAGGGGCTTAGTCGAGAGATCAGAGCTTCAGTGATCTCACTTAGAATCGCAACGCATGCAGGGGTGTTAGAGAGAGCCATCCTAGTAGAGATTTTCCTTACTGAGTAGTCTCTAGTAGCAAGACCCACCACTAGTCGACATATAGCTGAGTCTTCTACAGCTGGTAGTAGAAAGATGTCATAGAGGTCCAAGAGGACCAGACCCACGGGTGGATGACTGCATGACTCAGGATCTGTTGTGCGGGGAACCCGGGGCGGAGACAGACCTACCAGGAGAGGCTAGTGTTATTCATGTGGCGAGCATGGTCAGATGGCTCATGACTGTCCGACCCACCATTTGGATGATCAGCAGAAGGTCGAAGGGCCGCCCAGGTAGAGACATAGATTTGATTGAGGCGGTTTGCAGGGAGTAGGCGGATGTGGCAGAGGAGTTGGCCGTGCAGCTGGTAGTGGACGATGTTTCGAGGTGTTACCACCACCACCACCACCAGGAGGTCCACCCCGACCACAAGGAGCATGTGGATAGGCGAGAGCTCAGATTCAGGCAGCTGAAGCATACGACCATGGCGCTCTAGAAATGATTTGTGGTACGATCTGTGTCTACTCCACCTTAGCTACAGTACATATAGAAACAGTTGTCAGCCACTCTTTTATTTCCACTGCCCTCGTTCGGAGCTCGGAGATTTATATGGACTCGTTGGCTCGATCCTTATGGATAGAGACTCCTATGGGAGCTGACTCGATGATCACACACTGGTGCTTGCAGCGTGAGCTTACTATAGGAGTCGAGAGCTTCGGCTGGGATCTCCTTGTAGCGGCGTCGAGGCCTTACGATGTCATCTTGGGTATGGAATGGTTATCTAAAGTCCATAATCAGAACAACCTTATTAGGTGAAAAGTGAGGTGTGTCTGCACTGATGAGACCAGGTTTACCTTTATTGGTGAGAATGGATCCTTTTTAGCATAGGAAGAACTTGCTCGAAGGAGGGTGCAGCTGATCACTCATCTGTTGTCCTGCCTTATCATCAGAGAAGTTGATGTGAAGATTCGGACATATCTTGTAGTGGTGGACCAGTATGCGGATGTTTTCCCTGATGATTTCCTAGGTCTACCTCTTCGCAGAGAGGTTGAATTCTTTATAGACTTGTACCCTTGGACGACACCGATATCTACACCATCATATCAGATGGCTCCCGCTGAGCTTCGTGAGATGTGGGTATAGATAGAGGACTTTCAGGGTAAGGGATTCATCTGGCCCGGTGTTTCTCCCTGGGAAGGACCGATTCTATTTGCTAAGATGGCGGATGGGAGCCCGAGGCTTGGTGTTGAATACCGTCTCCTAAACCAGGTGACCGTGAAGAACAAGTACCCACTCCCGAGGATTGAAGACCTCTTTGATCAGCTAAAGGGAGCACAATGGTTCTCGAAGATAGACCTCAGATTAGGCTATCAACAGCTCAAAGATGGAGATAAGGATGTGAAAAAGACGGCCTTTATATGTTGGTACGTCCACTACGAGTTCTTGGTTATTCCTTTTGGAATAACCAACACTTTAGCAGTGTTCATGGGAGTAATGAATAGGATCTTCCAGCCACACCTCGATCACTTTGTCATAGTCTTCATCGACGACATTCTGATCTACTCGAATACTAAGGAGGAGCATGCCTACCATTTTCAGGTAGTGTTGGACACACTATGAGAGCACCGGATTTATGGTATGCTCTTGAAGTTTTAGTTTTGGATCCGAGAGGTTCAATTTTGGGACATGATATCTCAGAGGATGGATTTGTAGTGGATCCAGCGAATATTGAGGCAGTACATGATTGGGATCCACCTAGGAGTGTGACGGAGGTACAAAGTTTCCTGGGTTTTGATGGTTACTACCAGAGGTTCATCCTAGACTTCTCTAGATCTGCAGCACCACTATCATCCTTGACAAAGAAGGGGAAACCCTTCGTGTGGTCAGATTGATTCCAATATAGCTTTTAGGAGCTAAGGCATAGGCTATCTAGTGCCCCTATCTTGAGGCTTCTAGAGGAAGGCGTAGGGTATATAGTCTACTGCGATGCATTAGGGACTGGTCTCAGGTGTTTCTTGATGCAGGGGATAGCAGTGATCGCGTATGGTTCTTGGCAGCTAAAATAACATTTGTAGAACTACACTACCCATGACCTGGAGATAGCAGCAGTAGTCTTCGCCTTGAAGATGTGGCGACACTATCTGATGCGCAAACGTTTTACCATGTACACTGATCACAAGAGTATCAGGTATATCTTCTCTCAGAAGGACCTAAACCTGAGATAGCGACATTGGCTTGAGTTCCTCCAGGACTATGACTTCGATATAGTCTATACTCCTAGGAAGGGGAACATTTTTGCAGATGCACTCAGTATGAGAACTTGTATAAAACTTCTAGGCCAGGCGATGGAGCAGCTTACTACACTATAGATATCCTTTTTGGATAGATATGGAGAATCTTTCCTTCAGTCTCATACAGTCACTCCACTTCTTTAGCGAGTCAGGGAGGCTCAACATGGGTATGTTGACTGCAAGACACGAAATGCTCAAATATCAATAGGGAAGACACCTGATGTATTTTCTGAAGGTGGGGAGGACGTCATCCTCTTTAGGGGACGTACTATGGTGCCAGTGTCACTTCAGGACAAAGTGTTGAGGGAGTTCCACACATCCCCTTTAGCGGTACATCTAGGAGTGGAGAAGATTTACCATGACCTCCAGCAAAAACACTAGTGGCGGGGAATGATGAAGGTAGTTGAAAAGTTTTTCTTTCAGTGCCTCACTTGTCAACAAGTGAAGGCAGAGCACCAGGTACCAGCAGTCTTGGTAAATCCTTTAGAGGTTCTAGGGTGGAAGTGGGATGGTATATCCATGGAATTCATGACATTACTTCCACGTACATCCAGGAGTAATGACTCAATTTGGGTGATCATCGACCAACTCACCAAGTCATCTCAATTCCTACAGATCAGAGAGTAGGTATCAGTAGAGAGCTTGAGACGCCTCTATATGTAGAAGATTTTTCGGCTACATGGAGTGCCTTCTTCTATTTCCTATGATCGTGATGAACGGTTTACTTCCCAGCTATGGAAGGGGTTATAGTAGGCTTTTGGGACATAGCTTCGTCTGAGCACCACCTTCCATCCTCAGAATGATGATCAGACTGATCAGACCATTCAGACCCTCGAGGACATGTTGCGTGCTTGTGTCCTCGACTTCGGTCATAGCTGGGAGGACCACATACCTTTGGTGGAGTTTTCCTACAACAACAGCTATCACTCCACCATCGATATGGAACATTTTGAGGCGTTATACGGGCGACCTTGCCGATCACCCTTGTGCTGGACTGACCCCGGGGAGTCAACACTAGTGGGACCAGAGATGGTACGAGCTACCATGAGGAAGGTGAAAATCATCTAGGAGAGGATGAAGTCTACACAGAGCAGGCATAAGTCATACACTGACAGGAGATGGAGACATCTGGAGTTTGAGGATGGCGACCACGTCTTTCTACGGTTCTCACCTCGACGAGGTCTACATAGATTTTTCCGAGGCAGAAAGTTATCTCTAAGGTTTATCGGACCATTATAGGAACTCAACACAGTAGGCGAGGTGGATTATGCTAGGCTCTTCCACCTTAGGTGCACCAGGTGCTTGACGTCTTCCATGTTTTTCAACTGAGGAGATATGTGCACGGACCTTCTCATATCATCGACCATGGAGAGTTGGAAATCGATGATGGGACAACTTTTATGGAGGTTCCAGTGGAGATTGAGGATCGACAGGAGTGGGTCCTATGTGGACGGTTGATACCACTAGTGCACATTCGATGGCAGCATGGGAACCTCCAGAAGATCACATGGGAGCGGGAGCCTCAGATGCGTGCTCAGTACCCCTAATTGTTCCCTTAGTTCTAGTTGTAGCTTATGGGGATGTAAATCTCTAAGGTGGGGAGAATGTAAAGACCTGGAAATCCCATGGAATTTTTTTAATACATGGGAATTTTCTGAGTCTGTGAATTTTGACGGTGCATGATTATGAGGCCCGATGTGCCCAGAATCAATTTATGAAGTTTTGTACATGTAATTTCTGTAAACGTACGAGTGGGTTTTTATAACTTTTATATCGATGCTCAGAATTGAAATCTAATGGAACCTCGCAGTGCTAGTATTCTCTTAAAGATACCTTCTCCGTGATGACAATTGTTCGATAGTAGAAGATATTTTTTGGTGGTTTTTGGAAACTAATAAAATAAAGTGAGTTTTCACTTTATTTTATTAGAGCCTCCATGTGGGTGTTTGGTGGTTAAAACCACCTCATGAGAGTTAGAGGTGGGACCACCACACCTTAACCTCCCATGAGAGTTTATGTTTGTAGGGACCACCCAAACATAACCTCCTGTGAGAGGTTACATCATGGGGACCACGTGAGGGCATAACCCCCTATTGATGGAGGAGAGTAAAACCTCTCAACTCTCCCTCATTTATGAGGTATAACCTCCTCACTTACCCTAATTAATTCTTTATGACAACTCTCGTGAATTAATTAAGGAGAGACATGTAATTAATTCCCCATTTTTGAATTTTGTTCCAACACCTAAAATAATAGATCTAATATTATTTTTGGGTTGGAATTGTTTATTACGGTGGAAACCTTGGTTGTTTTGAGGAGAGGATTAACGGGAGAAGGCCCCAATGAAGAACTCTCACCATTGAAGAATGAAGAATGCCAACGGTCTCCTTCAATATTTTTCCCTAGACACCTACTGGCGTGGAACCACTTCCACAACCGTCGTGTGAATTCGGGAGTGGAAGAGTGTGGAAAACGCAATGAACGATGACTCTGTCTTCTTCCCACGACGTCACCATCGACGACTGACGATAAAAGGTAGGGGGTTTATTACTTGATGATGTTATTCCTTTTCCTATCTTCTTCAAATGGTTAGAAAGGAATTGTTTGCAGATATGTTATTGTTCATCTATTTTTCTTGATGTGTCATGTGATACCTCCATAAACACGAAGGGTGTGGTCCAACCTAACATGGCCCAACATACTCCGTCAATTTTCCTTATTGTGGTGTTCTTCGGCATGGTGACATAACTACGACGAGGCGATGAAGGCGACGACGATAAAGGCCATGCTACCCATGGCCTCGGTAAATTGCACTGCCCCTGCAGTGCTTTGGTGCTCCCAACCGAATACCACCAGCCCACGTCGGCCCGGTCTTCTGGCCTCCGAGACTCCCGGATTCCTGACCTCCATGCGTAACCCGCTAGCCACCCAGAACTAGCCGCCTAACCATGCACCACCCAGTTGCCGGCCCTCCTGGCCGCACCCAAACCGGCCGCCCTCCTGGCCGCCCGCCAGGCCGCACCCGAACCAGCCGCCCGCCAGCCCGCCAGCTCATGCCCTACCCGAACTGCACCAGCCTACCTGGCCATGACTTGCCCATCCGCCCGACCTTCTGAACTGGCCTGTGGTCCCCTCGTGGTGCCCTGGCCGAACTGGCCCGGCTGCACCCTCTGGGACAAGATGCGTCGAGCCGTGCCTTCGCAACGCTCCGGGCCAAAATGGCCCTGAGCCCGGGTCGAACCGCCCTCGCTACCTGCTGGGCTAGGTGTAGTGGGCCGGGCCAAGCCAAACAGGCTAGCCCACCCAATGGTCCAGGCCAGACCCAACAGGTCCGATCGGGTCGGACCGGAACAGGGCCCACTACCACCCCTTACTTTCTTTGGCACCAGATGACCGTTTGACGAACCGTCAACGACAATGGCTTTCCTGGAGTGCGATGGTCCCTTTAAGTATACCCCACTGGAGTTCAGGGTTTAGTTGAGTTACGGTCATGTTGGATCATACACGAATCCAACCGGACCCCTGGGACTAAAAGGATAATAAGTCACAGATCGTGCGTCCTATTGACGCATCATATGTTGCGTTGAGACCTCAATGACGTGGAAGATCGTTGAGATACTTCTACTTGGAACTTATTGACAGTTGGATTACCAAACAGTAGCTCTTGGAGTGGACCCTTCTATAGGCGAACAAACAGAGTGCAGAGACGTAGTTGCTGGATGAGAATTGATGACTACTGACCGATCAACTCAGAGTGATTTAGGAGGCCCAGTGGGGAGCGCTGGGTTGTGGTGGAAGACCCATAGCGGAGGAGCACCTGGTTGTGGCGGAAGACCCATGGTACTCGACAGGAGGAGTACCTTTGCAGGCTATGAGGTGGAGTGTCTAGTTGTGGCAGCAGACCCAGGGTGGGGAGCACTTCTGTGTGATGCAGCAGACCCACGGTACTCGACAGGAGGAGTACCTCAGTAATACAAGGTTAGTGGAAAGTGCACTTGGTGTCACAATAGATCCACTGTACTTGATAGAGGAGGAGTTATCCAGCAGCCGAGGTTTCGACAATGTGAATAAAAATCCTGGTTGATCTGAGTCAGTAACTTTGTGTTTTCCTCATGATTGAGATGGATTACATGTTAACTTAGGTATATTTATGGGAATATACCTAAGTGAGGTTATCTGTTGAATTTATACTTTGTGGTTTATACTTATTGGATTTTGTGAGACCTTTAGGGTCTCGATGTCCCTACCGAGTATCATTATACTCAACACTGCAAGAGATATGACCGCACCTTGTTGTGTTGGTTGGAGATGACAGATAGCGCTGACCGAGGCTGAGTGGACCAAGACTGGACGGTACCTAGAGGTGGACCACATGGCGTGATGGTACATGGGGGAGATGGATGGATGTGGATTTCTATGGAGGCTATCTGTACATACCCTTCAGATAGGATTTCCTGGAGGATGATCCAGCAGCTGCTTCACATTTCTTCTGTTGTACTTCAGTTTCCTTGTACTTTATAGTTGGGCTTGTATTTCCAACCCCTTTACTTTTCAGTACTACTTTTTTATACAGTTTTACTTATAGTTTATATTCTAGCTTATACTCTATTTTGTGTGTTGTTATTTATAAAGGTAATGCCTTCCTAGTTTTATAGATTTACCCCTTTGGTGCTAGTCACCAGCCCCTGACCTATGGAAGGCGATCTTGGTGTAGTCACGGCACGGGCCCCGGGGGACGGGCCGTGGCATTTAATCTCTGGAATAATAAACTAATGTTAATCTATATATCGTAAGAACATTTGATCAAATTTATTTTTCCTTTCATAACACTTATTACAATGTTATTAACATTATTAAGTCATTTATGTTAATAATGATCATTTTGTCGATATTTGGTACTTGAGTCAAAAATGAACTTCTTATAATTACAAGTTGTAAATGCGGTAAAAATTAAATTTTCTCTAGAATGATATTCATGATTTTGATATCATATATATAATATACATCCATTATATATATGTATTTATAATTGTACATAACATTTGGAGATAAGAAATGAAATTCACCGTTCATGGAGATGGTAAGTCGTACGTACGCATGAATGCTACATTTATTTATATTTCTTATTTAAGAGAATGAAAACATAATAATACATAGGAATATTATAATATAGAACACTATAATATATAATATCATTAATTCCATCATTTATATCTTCCATGTATGGCATGAATGATTCATATCACTTTTAGAGGGCGGTAGACTCCACTTTCTCAAGTGAAATTATTATATTTACCCATTATTGAAACCATAAAGTTATGATATAAATGAAAAATATAGAAGTTTAAATAAAATTTAAATATAGTATATATCACATGTATATACAGTTACATATTAATTTCCACCATAATAGGTGGTAGAAAAAAACAATCATCATTTCATGAGTTAGTAGTTCACCGTCCATAGAAACAATATGTTCTTTAACATTAGATGGATGTGTGCGTAACTGTCGCTAAAATAATTATCATATCAACAACCTATTATAATGAGGATACTTATTTTTTTATAAAATAAATAAATACAAAGAATTTAGGATGATGGAGAAGTAAAATAAAGGAAAAGAACTTAATAGAAGATGTTACCATTAAATCGATTAACTCTCTTTGGTTTGAACCAAAAGGATTTCTTGAAGTGACTTCTGCCTAATGTAAGGATTCAATGTGGAAGAGAGGAATCTTGAGAGATTATTTGTGTAGAGAATGGATGAGCTATGGGGCTTGAGAGGTGTGAGTAATGGGTTAGTGGTGAAGGGTTTTTATAATGGGGAGGAGGGGCTCTTTATGAAAGATTTAAAATATTATTTTATTATATTATGATTCTCAGTTTCTAAAGGTCCAAAACTTATTAAAGTCGATGATAAGATGACTATTTTTAGAAATAAAATAATCAAATAATAACTGGATAGGTTTTGTATATTTTTTTAATTTTTGTAATCTTATTTATTTAAATCATTCATTAATGAGGTAAACACTGTATCATTATTGTGTCATAAATAATTTTATTTCTTTGATGTCTAAAAATTATAAAAAAATTATGATTTAAGAAATCTTTTTGGATTTATAATAAATATTTATAGTCAAATATATCAATTATATTACCCCACATTAATATTTTTTTAGAAAAACAATACATGTTTATGAAATTTCTATTTTTACATTAAATAAAAAGTTATTAATGTCATTATCATACCCAAATGGATTTTGAAGGCCATAAATCTCACCCAAAGATGTTTTGGTCAGACATGACTCATCCAATAAGGTTAATACAAATTTTAATATAATTATATATTATTATAATATTATTTTTACCTTGAAATACTATATTTAACTTTAATTGCGTTAAATAAAATTCAAAAGTTACTATTCACCAAAAAAATAATTTAATCTTATTAAACCCAATTTTACTAACTGATAACAACCATTTATGTTGGATTTTTGAAATTAAATTAATATATGATGTAAAAATTCATTTAAATGTAGAAGTCGGGTTTTTAACTACTAATTGTGTTCACTATTCATAAAAAATTGAACATTTTTAGAAAAATACCAAAAATTTATTCAAAGCTATATTTGATATTAAAAATTCAAAAAGGATGTTTTTTACCAAATTAAAAACATATAAGTGAATTTTAATAATTTAAAATTAATTCCCAAGGTCAAAACAGAAATTGTGTTTAAAAAAAATAATAATTATCAAAAGATTGACCAATGATTATATCCAATTTCAAAGTGAAATTACTTTCACTGACCAAAATTAGATTAAATTGTAATAATATAATATAATTACACTTTAAACCCATTTAAAAATATAATCTAACCATATAAATAAATTATATTAAATGGCAGTTTTGAATTAAAATGAAATATTTAAAGAGGGTTCCCCATTAAAAGGCGGTAAATCAACCTTTAAAAAGAATATTAGAGTATTTATGATTAAAATTAGATTGATTCACATTTGAAGTCTCTAAATATTATTGGATAAGTGTAAAAACATTCAACCAACATGTATAATCATATTGTAGTTAGTTATGTTCATTCTTTCTATTACAATGTATCAGCATTAACTACCATTTAAAATAATAATAATATATTATTTTCCAGTATAACTCAATGTTGTATGAAACGTTAGATTTAAAAAAAACCCGGTGTTTCATATCAGATACGCCATCGAACATATCATCTCATTTAAAGTAAAATTAATATTTAATTCAAAAAAATTAAAAAATATGAAAATTTTACATTCTTTCTTTACCTAAGATGTAACATCCCCCCTTTTGGGATTTGTGTCCTATTAATTTTAAAATAGGGCTCGAAAATATCATTAAAAGTCCCACATCAAAAAAAGAGTAAGTAAAACTATCACATTAAAATAAGAAAGAGAAGAACAAAGGACACACAAGATAACACATACTAGGATTCCATGTAGGAAAGCATGGGAATGTAAGAGAAACTAACTCTCATATATTAAAAGAGAGTGATAGAGAACATGATTACATAAAGTTAAACACCACAATAATATAAATTTGCGGTTGGTTATAAGTATGTTGATAAAAGAGAGCTTATAACATTTTTATTCAAGGTATTTTTCATATATTTGAAGAATATTATTAATAAATAGACTAATATCATGAGGAATAATTCTTAATTTTCATGTAGAGTGGAATCCTTTAATAAGTTTCTACCAAAAAATCATCTTTTCTCCAAAAGATGAGTACTGAAGATTACTTAGTCACAACTGAAGTGCTACAATAAACTTCTTGAGAATCACATAATCCAAAAAATATGAAATATATATTTTCCCTATCTTTAGATATTAACCAAAACGAAAATGGTTAGTACATGTTAAGATAATCCCCAAAAGGATAACCTTTTTAAAAAAGAAATACTACTCTTAATCTCAAAAATTGAATAAATAATACCCAAATCTCAAAAAAGACAATTCAATACACAAATGTTCTTAAAATTCATTAAAACAATCCAAACTAATTCAAAAACCCAAAATTTAAAAAGATTTTATCACATAGTCTCCCATAGTAAATCTTAACATTTGTCTCCAAATAACATCGTCTACTCTTAAAGTCTCATACTGAAGTATAATTAACCTAATCACATATTCCCTGTGATAAGTTGATCGTTTCCATAAATAACCCAAATCACCTTATGTTCAAAATAAATACAATGATTATTCCAAAATAATATTTCAACCCTTACTCCACAAATAAGATCCCATAGAATTCTATTTTCCTAAACCATATAGTTTCCCAAAAAGATAAAGTTTCATCCAAAATAACTATTGTCACTTAATACCCATATAATTTTCTAATACAAAGGATATCACATTGATAAAACATAAGATCCCAAATCAACTTATTCATCGTCAATAAAATCATTTAACTAAAAATAATAAGTCATATTGACCAGGGACATCACATAGTCCAGTGGTAGGTGATAAATCCCAATCGTAATTTGGTTGTCGTTTTGATTCCCATAGATTATTCCGATGTGACGGGTTATCATACGGTATGCATGTTGTCCTTTTTCAAAAACTCTATATTTTCATAACATTCCTAAAAAATGAGACAAATTACTCATAAATAACCATATCACATTTTATCATCCAAGGTTATCTAATACCATTCATTTTCACCCCAAAATGTAATAACCATTTATCACCTCTAAAATAACTATGACACTTTATTATATGCTAACCATTATGGTTATGTCACTTAAGCTAAAATAACACCCTAACCTCTAATGTTATCTTAACCGACCACTAATACTAACTATAAAGACCCAAACTTAAAAATTACATAATAATGAATTAAGTCAACTTTTCAAATTTTAGATCATTTCAAGTTTATAGATTTAGAGGATTAATCCATAACTATTACATCACAAAAATTACAAAGTTGACACTTATTCTCAGTTTCCATATTTTTCATAAAATAAAAACTCTTAAAAAAAACTTGTCTACTTCTATGTTTTAAATAGCTTGAATTTTCCTTGATCCTATCTATGATCCTATTCATCCTTATGTCCTATGAAAAACATTTCAAAACATTGTTTCATCATAAAAAGATATGTAGGTTTTATAAAATAAGTAAGGAAAACATTATCACATCAATAAATACAAATCAATGAAACTATACTTTTCAATCAGAACATACATTAGGAAATCATAATATTTATGAATAACACACAGAAATCATAAATCATAAAGGTAACATGTGGAAACTATAACATACTTATGTTGTAGCTTTCACAGCTACATAGGGAGTTACATTTTGAATACCCATCATAGTATATTCACTAAATCTCTTAAGAGAAACATCAATGTTTACCTCAGTCTTGCTATGAAATGCATTGGAGACCTATATCACGCTCACCCACCGTAGGTTTATCAAGGAACCAACTGTATGAATAATCAATTTTCAATAACCATAATATTTTCCTAACACATAAAACATGAATAAATGAAAGATAACAATTCCACATTTCAATAACAATATATAATTTCAAGATGATGACATTATTGATGCTTTATCAAACCATTTTCAAAACCATTTAAAACATTGAATAAATAGATTTTTGAATCTAAGTGTCTCATACCACATTGAAGAATTTGAGTGAAATTTTAATTTCAAAACATTCATGTCCATATAAATAAATCATTAAAACCATTTGTAAATCATGGAAATTAATGAGAAAGATTTTGAAGAATAAATCTTTAAAAAATTTAAAACGCTATTTTAGTTAAAGAGTTATTAACTAATTGAGAGATGCTTGAATAAGAATAATTAATGAATAAAATTAATCAAAACATTATAATATCATGAAAATAATGGGATTCATGATATAATATTCCAAAGTCCAGTATAAACACCATATAAAAGTGAATTGGTGCATAACAATAATGAAGTCTCAATGGAATATAAACTGAGATGAAATCCCTTATAAAAACTGTATCCTTAGATTAAGGATAAATAAATTACATAATAATTTGTGAAAAATATAAATACACTCAATATGATTGGATATTAAGTGTAAATATATCATAGGACATTCACACATGTTCTTTTTCAAAAAACACTAATGAGTTGGATGTTTAACTCAATGAATGGAAATTGGGTTAAATTACCCTTATCAAGTTCATATCAATGACATGAGAATTTATAAATGGATTGATTATGTGTACCAAAATAATATCCACACAAAGGGGAGTGGAAATTAAAGCATAAATAAATAAATAGTTATTCCTCACATAATAATATCATGACATAATTATGAATTAGATGAATAAACCAAGGAATGGAAATTAGGTTAAAAAGTTCTCTTATTGATTTAGTAACATAAGAAACATACACCACATGAAGGAAGGATCATATGATGAATATGTGAATAAATATAAATAAATATATATTAAAAAAACAGAATCATGGTCAGTACATACACCACACAAAAAGAAATAGTGTCAAATATAGCATGAATCTCACGGGGATTGAAAGTGTGATGAATACCCCTAACCATATTGTAGTCAATTGAATCATGTAACTGAAGGTTAATAATCACAAAATTAATCACATAATACCATGATTATTAAGATAATAATGTTATTATATATGAAAAGGAAGTACAAATATTCCACATACAAGAAAAAGTGGCGAACAATGGAAATCAGACATAAATGAAAGTGAGATTAGAAAACCCTTACCTCGTGTCTTACATGACCAGTTCATTATTTAATCTCCCAAATAATAAACTAATGTTAATTTTTAATTTCATAAGAACCTTTTTCTTGTTTGTTATTCCTTTTATATATCATATTATGATGTTATAAACATTATGCAATCATTTATGTTAATAATGGTCGTTTTATCAATAATTGGTACTTGAATCAAAACATGAACTTCTTAAAATTACTAGTTGTTCATGTGGTCAAAATTAAATAATCTCTATAATAATATTCATGATTTATATATCATATATATTATATATATCTATTATAAATATGTATTTATAATAGTACATAACCTTTGGAGGTATGAAATGAAATACACCATTCATGGAGACGATAATCCTTATGTACACATGAATGCTACTTTCATTTCTATTTCATGTTTAATGGAATGAAAAAATATTTTTACATAGGTATATTATAATTCTAGTATAATATATTATATAATTTCATTAATTTCATCCTTTATATGTTGCACGTATTGCATGAACTAGTCATGTCACATTGAGGGGCCGATAGTCCACACTTTCTCAAATGAAATTATCATATTTAAGAATTATATAAACCATAAAGGTATGACACGAATAAAAAATTAAAAAAGTATAGAGACAATATAAATATAATATATATAACATTTAAGTATAGTTCCATATTAATGGCCATCATAAGAGGTGGTAGGATTTGATTGAACAATCCTCATTTCGTGAGACAGTAGTTCACCATCCAGAGAAACAGTATGTTTTTTAACCATTAGATGGAGGTGTGTGTAAGTTTAATTAGAATAAATATCATATAAAAAACCTATTATATGATGATAATGGTTATTTTATAAAATAAAGGAATAATTATATTTTAGGAGGTTGGAGAAGTAAAATAAAAGAAAAGAACTTTAGAGATGGAATTACCTTTAAATTAGGTAACTCCCTTTGGATTGAACCAAGAGGATTTCTTGATGTGCCTTCTTCTAGGGTAAGGCAATTAATTTGAAGAGAGCGATATTGATATCTTATTTGGGAATATTTTGGATGAGAAAAGGGCCTTGATAGGTGTGAGTAATGGGTTAGAGGTGAGGGCTTTTTATAAGGTGAGGATGGGATCTTTAGGAATGATTGAAAATATTATATTATTATATAATGATTTTAGGTTTATAAAGATCCACAGTTATTAAACTCAAAGATAAAATGACACATATTCGAAATAAAATCATCCAATAATAATTGGACAGGTTTTGGATATTGTTTAAATCATTGTAATCATATTTATTTAAATCATTCATTAATGAGGTAAACATTGCATCATTATTTTTTCCAAAA
This sequence comes from Viscum album, assembly GCA_963277665.1. NCBI lineage: Eukaryota > Viridiplantae > Streptophyta > Magnoliopsida > Santalales > Viscaceae > Viscum > Viscum album. Next base: position 329,259,475 of record OY728143.1, read on the forward strand.
TAATTTTATTTATTTGATATCTAAAAATTATAAAAAAATACATTGATATCGGAAATATTTTTATCTTTCTAAAGAATTTTTACAATCAAATATATCAATTATATTACACCACATTAATACTTTTTTAGAAAAACAATACATGTTTATGATTTTTTTTACTTTAAATAAAAAGTTATTAAAGTCATTATATTACCTAAAAAGCCTTCAAAGGACACAAATATCACCCAAGCATTGTATGGGTCAGCCATGACTCATCCAATAAGGTTAGGAAAAGTGTTAAGGTAATTTTATATTATTATAATATTATTTTTACCTTAAATTACCCTATTTACCTTTAACCGCAGTAAATAAAATACAAAAAGTTACTATTGACCAAAAATTATTTTCATGTTATTGAACCAGATTTTACATAGTGATAACAACCATTTTTGTTGGATTTTCTAAATTCCATTCAGAGAAGTGGTAAAAATTTCATTCAAATGAAGAACTCGGGTTTTTAACTACTTAGTGTTTTCACTATTCATCAAAAATTAAAGGTTTTCAGAAAAATACCAAAAATTCAGCATAAGCTATATTTGATATTCCAAATTAAAAAATGATATCTATTTTTCCAAATTAAAATTGTATAAGTGTATTTAATTAATTTATAATTAATTCCTGCCGTGAAAACAAAAAGCGTGTTTTTTTGAAATAAAAACTATCGAAATATTGACACTTGTTTATGCCCAATATCAAAGTGAAATTACTTCCACTAAAAAAAATTGGATCAAACGATAAAAATATAATCTATTTACAATTTAAAACCATTAAAAAATATTATCTGTCCATATAAATAAATTATATTGAATGGTAGTTTTGAATTAAAATGCATTATTTTTCACTATTCATTAAAAAATGATCTTTATCAGAAATATACAAAAAATTTACCCAAAGTAAATTTTGATGTCTTGATTCTAAAGAATAATTATATTTTTTCAAATAGAACATATAAAAGTGACTAAAACTATATTTTAAGGGGGTTCTTCATCAAAAAGAGATAAATCGACCTTTTACTAAATATTAGAGTATTTATGCTTAAAATTAGATTTATTCACACTTTATGTCACTAACATTTATTGGGTAAATGTAAAAATATTCAAAAAACATGTATAATAATATTGTAGTTAGTTCTGTTCATTATCTCTATTACAACGGTAAGGTGTTAACTACCATTTAAAATAATAATATATTATTATTTTTTAGTATAATTAAACGTCGTGTGGAACGTAATATTTCAAAGAAACCTGTAATTGAATATCAGGTACGCCATCGAACATAGAATCTACTTTAATGAAATGTTAATATTTAATTCGCAAATGTTAATAAATATGAAAAGTTATATTCTTTATTTACCTGGGATATTACATGTATCATGAGTGACATGTCATTAATGAATATGTTGTGGAAGGATTTGTACCTTCCATATTTATGGAAGAAAATATCTCAGCCCTTTGACAAGAATAAAGTATTCATATTAAATTCCATATCCATGGTGTAATGACGTGTTTATTTCATGCAGTCAATGAAAGACATATCATGTATATAGGTTGGTGACACATTTCTGCAACTAGATTTATGGGATTTTTTATAAATGAATTATATAACATAGTGATCATTCTTATGTATTTTTAATGTTTGCAACATTATGTCTGTTCTCTTAGGTAACATGATGTGTTTTTAGAATATAAAAATAGACTATAAGAAACCCGTCCTAATTCCATCAATAATGAATTTTATTGGGTTGCACACTAAGTATTTCTGATGATCTCGATTAAATTTTATTCATGTTTAATTAATTGAATAAATGTTATTCTCAAGCTCGAGGAATAATTTTAGTCATGTTATATTAAACTCATAAATTAAATAAATATTTATTTCAATGCATGTGAATAAAATAATTATTTTATTTATAGAATATTCAAATAATTATTTATTCATTATATTGTGAATAAAATATTTATTTATGAATAAAATAGTTATTAATTTGTTCAATAAATGAGAGAAGTGTCTGAATAGGCCAAGACCTATTATATTGATTAATTTTAGTTAAAAACAAGGTTACATAATATTTTTTATTGTGAAAGTTCACAGACGCTAGAAAATAATAATTATATAATGATTATTTTGTGGTATGAGACTTATTGGAGGAAATATATTTTATTTAATGGCTAGTAAAAAAATTCTATAATAGTATAAATCAGAAACTATGTATATTGGATATAGTATCAGAAAATTATAATAGTGTACTTTTGTGCACAATGAATTCTCTTTCAACTCCTCTGACTCTGTACTTCACAAGAACTACAATTGTAAGAGTGTTTTCTTCAAGAGGGAATAATGAGTGATCAATAACGAACACTTGAAATTTCCGCACTAGAACCAGGAGGTCAAATTATTTTTCTTAAAGATTAGAGAAGCACGTGTGGATCCCCACTGGAGGGATTCAATCTTTGGAAACTCCCAATGGATTAAAGGAAATATGAATTGTCTTTTCAGGTGATCAATATTCACCAATGAAGAATTCTCATAATCCTATGTATTTGTTTCTATAGATATTAATTAAATTACTGTTTAATTTTATGTGAAAGATCCTCTCTCGAGGTTTTGAACAATTATTTGTGAAATTAATCTCAATATATAACCAACCACACAATGATTCCTCTATGATCAGAATAAACATGTGGTATCAAAGAGGTCATGTTTATGTTTGTAATTATTTATTTGATTGTTGACCTATCAACCATAATTTTTAAATACTCATGTCATGTTATTCTATCATTAATCTTATTCAAATTAACATATCATGGAAATATAAACATGTTAATTTAGTGTTTGATTTTCTTAAAGCTGTATGATCAAATGAAGAACATTCAGAGATGGCATCTGGAAGGTCCAAATTGTTGGCTGGTAAAATTGTGTTAAATGATGTGTGGCTAGAGCATGCTATGAATACCCATTATCATTATATATATATGTACCAAGAATTTTTTTACAAATGGTTCTTTTATTACAAAAAACATGTTAATAGAGCCAGCCTAGCATGATGCAAGAATATACAGGTAGTGTAGCTTGTAGGTACACACCATGTAGTTCTATTGAGTTAACATGTCTAAGCCCCGAGCATGTGTCCTGTATATATAGAAACTGAGCTACAAGGAATATAGATATATTTACATGATGTGTAGTTTCTAATTAAATGGAAAATTATAAAATTAAACAAAATTTGATAATTGATACATTATAACCTTATTTTTTTTATTGTCACACTGTTGTGTGTTTGAAAAATTAATATTGGTTTTTAAACAATTTAAAATTCTCTATTGATATATGGTAATTAATATTTCATTATTAGTTCATCTATTTATTTTCAATGAATTCCAATAATTATTGGTATCTCTAAATAAGGACATAATACCATTATGATAAAAGGGAATTAATATATTAATTAATTAATTAATTAATGAAATATCATTTATCTAAAATAATAAAACAATAAATAAAGAAATGAAAGTTATCCATTTAATTTTTCATAATCATTGCATATATAACAATTCATGAGCTTCATGAAGACTATTATTTGTGTTATATGTTTTAATTTAATTTATTTAAAGATTTTTCAATTATTTATAATTAAATTAAATGATAACGTGTATGGAATCCCTCCCTCCATTATTATGTATGACCTATGTGACCAATAAAATTTATTTAACCCCATTTAACCAATCAATTGGTTCATCTCACAACCTGTGAGTAATAAATTTTTTTAATTAATGGAGACTACCAAGGCATGTTGAGGTTGTTAAATATGGAACCATAATGATGCTAACCCCAGTGATACATAGATGGACAAGTGGAATGTTGTATCTCATGCCAAGACATGCAATACGAGTTATTTCCCCTAGGTAAAATGTTTATATATTGTATTCCAATTAAATCAATCATTAGATATAGCTAATGAATGGGTATTTTAATTAATTATTAATCTCTTTCTATTCATTTCTATATTTTATGGATTTAATACTATGATCACATTAATAAAATTGTTGTGGTAATATGGAAATTAAATAAATGAATTTTTTTGTAAATATTTTATCAAATATGGATAATTAATTAAGAAACACCTACATAATATTAAAATGACATGTAAATGATAAAACAATGTAAAACATATTCATAATAAATTAAAATCCATCCATTAAATATTAAGTTAGACTAAGAATTCCATTTCTTGATTGGTAATGAAAACAAAGAACTATGTGGAGTACATGGCCAATTTCTATAAACAAAATATTATTGGGTAATTCATATGAGAGTTTTGGGTTCACATAACAAAAATTGTATTTAGTTTAATATACAATGTCAATTCAATACAAATTTGGAGGAAAGTGTTCATGAAATCCAAATATGGATTTTTTGATAGAGGAATCCACTAAATAGATCTTGGAGTTGTGAGTCCACAGTTGGAAAACCCACCAACCTAAAAAAATAATTATGATTTTCATGGACAATTTCTTGATCAATAATAAAAGTAATATGGATAAATTCCACTATAATATTAAATATGCTAGATATTATTAGTTCAATGATTATGGATATTGAGACTTGATAAAATTGTGGGAGATTTAATAAATAAATAAAAACATTCAGTTTATTATAGCTCATTTAATTTTAAAGAATGAAAAGTAAAAATAATATTTATTTTTGAATTATATAACAAAACAAAAAATTTATCATTCACAATATTTGTATGGTAAATATTGGAGAAGGATAATCTCTTAACTGATAGTAACATCCATGAGTGGATTAAGTTCTATGAGGTTAAACTGTGCCAATAATGTAAATCTTACATTCTAGAATCCTCAAAGGCAGATCTAACTTCTAAAGAGAAAATTTATGAAGATTTCCTTTTCTAAGAACAAACATCTACTGAGATGGTCAATGTTTAATGTTTAAGGCATTCATCGATGTCAAGAAAACTAATGAAGTATAATTAAAACATAGATTCATATAGAACACTTGAGGACCTCTATGGTCATTACAAGGAGATATCTAGAAAAGAAACATTTGACATTTCTAAGGCACTCATTAAGAGAAATCATTGAAAAATAATCAAAGTTAGGCCTCATGTAGTCATTCTCATTGCTACAATGCGTTTAAAAATGTTCTAGGGTTTAAACTCCTTAAATAACATGGTAGAAAACACATTTTGGCATCAATCTCTAAGATCATATCCAATATTGATATGAAATTTAAAATGATAAACATTGAAGAGTTTGTACTAGATCTACTACTTCTAATTTTCCATGTAGATAAGGATAAAAAGTGTGGAAAACCATTCATCCTTATGGTGAAGTAATAGATTGGGAAATCAAGGAGATTTAAGATCAAAGGTTCTCACATCCTTTCATGAAGATTAAGATAAAGGGGAAAGCATGGGAACATGATGATTTTTTTTCACATATGGATTGAATGGACTCTAGTAGAAAACAATTACCCATCCAAATAAGAAATTGGATTGTTCAGGTGCGTTTGTTATGAAGTGAAATTTATATCCCTTTAAAACATGGTTTTTATATATTCCTTGTGGTGTCAAAATATGTATTAAAATACTCAAACCAAGTTGATTCAGAAAGATGGACCAAAGAGTGGTATATATTTGAGTATTCAATAATGATAAGAATGATATTTTAGCTACAAGGGACTAGAACTTTTCATTTCTAACCAAATTGATCATGGGTTTAAAGGGTTGTTATCATTTTCCTCCAGTTACAAAAAATATTATTTCTATATAAATACTTGAATCAGATGGATTTATTTTCATATTTGGTAATAAATTATTCTTCTTTTATAATGATTCTTTAATGATAAGGAACATTTTAATTAGGGTCTTTATGTGTTGGATTAAATAAACCAAACTATGGAAATTGATAATGAAGTTACATGACATGACTCCCACCACACCCAAAAATGTAATTAATAGTTATAAAGCATAATGTAAAATCACATGACTAAATTACATTAAGATTGGTATTTATATTATTTTGAACTAAAACCACTTATTGTATTTCCCACATGTTTGCAATGTAAAATGACCAAATCATTATTTACTGGGAAAGATTAAAGGATAAATGAACATCTTGATTTAGTTCATACTGATGTTTGTTGACCATTTTCTATTAAATAACAAATTGGTTACTCAAGATTTATAACATTTAATAATGTTTTTAGTAGAAGTGGATATGAGTACATAATGATTTACAAGTTAGAATCTTTTGAAAAATTCAAATAATATAGGAATGATATTGTGAACTATAATGGTAATAAGATTATGAAACACCACTTAGATGACTGTTGAGATATCATTATTAGGACATCATTTATTATCTATAGGAGTTTATTGTTTTATCTCAACTCACTCCCCATTATACACCTCAGTGGAATTTTATAACAGAAAGGGGGAACTACACGTTTCTATACATGGTGATATCAATAGTGATTCATGAATGTATTCCATTTTCATTTTAAGGATACACATTACAAACACCAGTATACCTAATAAAATTAGGTCCAACTAAAGAAATAGTTGGTATACCATACCAAACATGCAATGGAAACAAACAAACATTGTCATACATACATGTGTGGGGTTACAAAGAATTTTTAGGGCCTTTTAAAGGAAAAATCAGGAACCACATTGAACAAATATAATCTTTATAGGATATCCCAAAGAAAAAAATAGGATACTAAATATACAATTCTTTAGACAAAATGGTTGTGGTTATATGAAATCCAACATTTAATGAGGATAAACTTAACTCTAAAATAAATAATGGTTTGAAGATATACATTGATGATTTTTTTGATCAGTATATCAAAAAATTGGGACATGATCAAATTCTACGAAGCCCCCTGGAAGAAAAATTTGTTCCAGAGACTTAATAACTACATAGGAGTTCTAGAGTGTTTAGGGAACCATAACTGTATGGTTTTCTGGTCGACAAGGATCGTGACTCATTATTAAATGATAAAAATGTTCATATATCATAGAAGGAAATAATAATTTTCACAAATTTTTCCAAGTAAAAATAATCCATGAATTCTGAAAATTAATCCTTGTTAAAAAAACCAAGTCTATATTTTTGTTGACCCTGTAGAAGATATAAATCCTTTGGGTTGATAATGAGTATTCAAGAAGAAACATGACATGGAAGGAAACTATAGTACCCATAAACCTCTACTGGTTACAAAAGGGTTTAAACAATGTTAAGTAATTGAATATTATGAAACCTTTTCACCATTTTTAATTCTGAAATCCATTATAAATATACTTTATATTGTGGGTTTACATGATTGTGAGATTTGGAAAATGGATTTCAAAAAATAATTCCTATATAGGAACTGTTGGAATGATGTCTATATGACACATCCCAATGTGTTTGTGGCTCCAAATGATTCCATCATGGTATGAAAGTTGTGATGAACAATTTATTGTTTAAATTAATAATACATGACATGGAACTTTCAATTTTATGAGGACATACCAAAATTTGGATCTATACCGAACTAACTTGAGCCATGTGTCTATACTCTGTTTAGTGGGAGTGCAATAATTTTTCTCAATATTATATGTTGATGAAAAATTTCTCATTGGAAATGAAATACTAGAATATCAATCTATAAAGGAATTATTGAATAACTGGATCTTTTTGAAGGACTTGGGTTAGACAACATATATTCATTGGATCAAGATTTATCATTTTAGATCCAAGTCATTGTTCGACCTAAGTCAAATAACATACATTGACATGATACTAGGGTGATTCGGTGGGGAATAATATAAGAAGTGATTATTTCTTGCATCACATGTCATTATTCTTTCCAAGAAAATGAGTCTTCAGAGACATGAGGAAGGAAACAAAATGAAAATCATTCCATAATCATTTTTGATTAGATCATTCATGTATGATATTCTATATAATAGGAAAGACGTCACATACACATTATGTGTGGTAAGAAGATATCCTGTTTATCTAGGTTTTCCCCATTGGATGATAGTCAAGAATATCCTTATGTATTTGAGGCACACTAGGGATATGATTGTGGTTTATAGAGTAGTTGGTGAACTATTCATCATAGGATGTGTATATGATAGTTTCCAAACATATCAGTATCACAATAAGTTACAAACATGATACATATTAACTATAAATTGATATATTATTAGTTTTAAGATCTCAAAGAAGTTTATGGATGTAGAGTCTATAACAGAGTTCGAGTATATTGAGGCTTTTGAAGCAGCAATAAAATCATTATAGATCTGAAACCTTTTCCACCATCTTGATGTGGTACGCAACAGTAAATTTTCTATGACACTATATTTTGATAATATTGTGATGTTGGATCTTGAAAAAGTGAAATGCTCACATTATAAGATGAAGATCATACTTTGAAAGTATCATATATAGAGGAATTATTCAATGAGATATGAAGATACAATGATAATTATTTTCACAGAAGGAAATGTGGGGACCCCATGAATAAATAATTGAATCAATATTAAAATTATTATCATGTGAAGTCTTGATGACTAGAGGTTATAGGTTATTGGATCTAGTCCAGATGGGAGTTTTTTGAGTTTGTGTCCTTGGAAAAACTGTTTGTATTTCAATTACATTAATATTATATGTATTTAATATTAATAAACCTTCTTATTACATATTATATTTTATCTAGAGGGATGTAATTCAATAATGTCATAGAATATGATTTTCACTGATAATGATGAACTTGTTCAAAGCTATGTTGAGATCCTTGATGTGTTATGATGATATTATTAATTAATGTTTTTTCAACATTATAATGCACTATGATGGGACACATAGTACATAGACTCGGAGGTGAAAGTACTATTAAGTAGATTAGTATTATTATCATGAACTTCACACACGATAATCAATAATATTGGAGTTAATAAGAACTAACCTAGTAGTAGGAATTCAGCATGTTTTGGTGTCATCAGATAATCAAATATACGAGCATGTGTGATTGTACTTAGACATTATGATTATTATGAATGAATGTTACAACTTGAGTACTTATATATATATATATCATGACCAATAATGATAAATTTTCATGGAGAAGTCAGATATGTTGAGCGTGTCATGGGTGAAATGTTGTTAATGAATAATTCAAGGAAGTATTATCCCCTCTATACTTATGGTAGCTGATATCTGGGCCCTTTGATCAGAATATAACTGCCACATTTAAATCCATGGCCATTGTGTAAGGATATTTTTATTTTAGAAAGTCGAGGAAATACATATTGAGTATATAGGTTGGGGGTGCAGATGAGAAACCTGGTTTATGAGACATTGTTATAAAGGGATTATATTATGAAGTGAGCATTCATATATGGCTGTCGAGGTTGTGGCATTATGTTTTTTCTCTTAGATTACATCACCCATTTCTAAACAATAATCTAGGAATTTAGGAATTCTCATTTAATTCCAATGATAAAGAGTCCTAAAGGGTCACACACTACATATTTCCATTGATTTCAATTACATTTTATTTTAGTTTATTTAATGGAATAAATATTATTCTCAAGTTAGAGGAATAATTTTATTTAAGTTATATTGATCAGATAAATTTAATAATTAATTTTCACTAGCATGTGAATAAAATATTTATTTTATGTATTTCATATTTTAGTAAATATTTATATTCATTATTATGAATAAAATAATTATTTATGAAAATGTTATTTATTTCAATTTTCAAAAAATCATAGAGGAGCCTAAACAAACTAATAACTTGTTTATTGACTAATATTAATTGACAACACATATATATAATATTTATTATTGCACAAGTTGGTGTAGTCTATAGAATAATAATTATATATTTATAATTATGCAGCAATGGATTTATTAAAGGTAATAAATTTTATTTAATGGCTAATATGAAATTAAATAATATTTTAAATTAAATCCCAACTATATAAATAGATGTCTATTTCTGTTGCGTATATTATCTGAAATTGGGAACAATGAATTGTTGTGCATAACAAATTATCTCTCAAATTCTCTTAATATCTCTCTCTCAAGAAAGATAAGTGCAATAGAAATTTTTTCAAGACCGAAGAAAAAGTAATAATGAACAACAAACAAAAGACATTATACTCATTGCCCAAGCACCTAGAGATTGTGTGGTGTTTCTCAGAGATCATTAGAGAATGTGTGGATAACCACTAGTGAGAATCTATCCTTGTATCCTGACTGTGGAATGAAGGTAATATGAAAGGGTATTTTTTAAGGAACAAAATTCAACAAAAATGAATCTTACTAATCCCATGTATATATTAATTCAGATATCAAACAAATTAAATTTAATTTTTACATGGATGATCCTCACTCTTGGTTTCAGGAAATTATTATTAAAAGAAATATTAATATATCACCCTCATATTAATTCTTCCACAATGCCCTGAACAATCAGTTGGTACCACACACCAAATAATTCCATGGAAACACTATATATTTTTTCATAGTACTGCCCCTATTATTAGAGATACACACCATGTAACAAAACCTATGCACACCATAGTATAGGACGAGTAGATTGACACATCATACCATGTTACAAAAAGTATATGGTCATATTTATTGATAATGGATACATGCCATGTTCCCCTATATTACATGGCATGTTATTTTCCAAACATAAGGAATTTTATTATATATACACTCAAGATATCGATTTTGATGTGTGTTTAGTCCATCCGAAGTGATTTTCCTAGTAAAAAATGATTTTATGACATTCATGGGGTCATGTACACCCTTTCCTACCATGTAATACTAAAAAAGGTATATCCCCTATATTATAAATAGTGAATTTCCATCCTATACTATTTATGTGCTTCATAAGGTAAAAATTATCAGTATGTAAAGCTAAATTCCTCCCCATATAGAATGTGCTACTTGGGGTGCAGGTCCACTATCCCTAGACTTAGGTACTCCCTCAATTTTTTATCATACTTGAAATGGAATGCCTTAATATTTTTGACTAAGTGATGTGCATGGTCTTCCATTACTGGGTGTCTATGATAACATGTGTATGAAATCACATGACAGACATGTATTCACGTGAATTGTATTGGTCCTATAATGACTCAAACTTTCATTAATGAAAATTCTTCTTGATCAAATTAATTTTTATTATTATATAAAATGGTTATATAACATATGAACATATTTTTTATTATATTTATAGATTTTAAAATACCGTTATAAATTGTGATCATTTCTAATATATTCGTTGAACAGTGATCACTTGATTAGTATAAATATAGGGCTTTTAACAATCCAATTTAATTAGATAAAGGAAGCAATGACCTCATCTAGTAGACTTTCCCCCTATGAATCCCATTTGTAGAAGCTCATAAAGGAGGTGGAATCATTGGGCTTCGCTCTTGACCAAGCCCAAGATGACCTTCAACATGTTAAGCTCGAACAGAACCACTTACGAGGGATGTGGAAGTTGATAGAGATTACCACCCAAGCAATGTTATTCGAGCCACCGCAATATTATGTCACCATCACACACCTTACACTTCGGTTTTATGTGGGTGTTATAAGGGGTCCTATAACAAGACCTTTTCACTTTGATTATGTGCATTATTTTTGTATATAATAATGAATATACATTAATTTTATTATTGTTACATCGTAAATAGTTTTTAAAGCACAAATAGTATTTTTAGTTAATATTTAACTATGAAATATATTTTGATGAATTAAAGGATTTTTGATTTAAATAAAATTTTTATAAATTTTTTTTATTAATAATTTACATTTTATTAATTATAAATTCTCGTATAATATTATGAATGTAATTGTAATTTTTGTTAAGGTTTGAAAGCCGTTTTTGTCAAAACCCATGAAATTTTTATAAATGTTGGTTTTTATTTTAAAAGTACAAATTCACATATTTAGAAACTTATTTAGATAAAATTAATATTATTTTTTGAATTAGGATGTAGAAATTATCCAATGGTTATTTTTTCAAGATTTTCAGAGACAGTTGAATATTTTGGTAAAAGATAAATACCATTTAAATATATATTTTGTTTTACGACATCATAATGACACAATAGTGATGTAATAAAATACTATAAATTATATGTTCTGCCAATATATGTTTTACCATTAATATAATGTGATTTTAGGTCTATTTGATTTATTTTACAAAACATTAGAGGACCCTCCTAGAGTTATAAAAAAATTTCACATTTTAAATGAATTTTCATGAGAGTGTGACTAACCTCCACATAAGAGACCCTATTATTTTTATACGTTCGGCCATTGGACTTATAAAATATTTTTTTCCAATCCCCTTTGTAAAAAACAATGGGAAAAAACCATGGGATTGTTTGTGGTATTTATTAATTTAATGTGTGGTGACCCAAACCTGAATAATAAATAATTCCATCTCCATCCATAAATAAACACAACGAAGATACAACTTCTTCTTCACATAAAGCCTTTTGAGTTTATCCAAACTCTGCCCTCTTCTCTCTAGAATCCTCCCAATGATCCCCATGATCCTATGAAGCCTCTCTCAAGCCTCTCCCAAGCCTTTGGGATCACACTTCCAAGTAAGGGACTTCTTACTTTCTCATTTTTGACTAATTTGTTTTAAGTTATTATTCCCATTTTTGAATTAAAAATTTGGGGGTATGATTTCTCACCTCCCCCATACCGACCTCCTTATTTTTGGTGGATGGGATTCCCCCTTTCTCTCATTAATTCATCACATGTAAACTCGTTACCATACCAAAATTCCATGAGGGATTTCTCTCCCATCTTTTACATCCAAGTAATTATTTTGTATTATGCATTTAAATTCAATTAAATTTATTGGGGAATGTATCTATATGAACCACTTACTGTCCATTTCTTGTACATATTATGATACACCCATTTCTCTCCCATCGACAGTTTTTTAAATCCTTATGTCACGTCATTATGCTGCTGAAATTGCACCGTGTTTTTCGTAGCCATGATCATTGTGTAGTTAATACCATAACCATTTCGCTATCAAGGGTATTCACCTTTATGTAAATATAAATATTTAATGGTACATTAATGTATTTATTCCACATTAATTAATCATGGAATAACTATGATGTTGATTTATTCTATGTTATATGATCCATGTGGCACACTTATACATGAAATGAAATGTTTATGAAGGGTGCGCCCTTATAGTGTTCCAATGCATTGGGTAAAGTATACTATCATGATACATCATGTGCAATGGGTGTTGACACATTCTAATTCATGTTCAATGAGGGTTTACTCATGATCCATGTGTAATGAGCCTTGGCTCATGCTAATTCCATGTTAGGTGTTGTTTCCACATTTCGATGTTATGATTATCATGCTTTATCATGTCTTTATGTCCATGTTTCTCTTCTGCACCATTTAAATGAATATTTCCTAACATTTATTGTAATTTTCATGTTATTCCTTGTTTAATACATTACTATAATTTATAGCTCATCATTTTCTTTGGCATGTCCTCAGGTTATCCCATGCAATGCTAACTATGAGGGAATGTAGTGGTCATGTAAAAGATGTTGTCAATAAATATATTGGATTTCATGTTTTTAGTTTTTATTTAATGATCATAAGCCTCAGAGAACAATACCTATAGATCTTTTATGTCGTATCAAGTGATGTTTATGTAATAAATCATGTTTTAGTGTGTAATAATGAGTAGGGTTTTCAATGTTTGTATCAGAGGACAGATTTAGTTATTTTTGGGATAATGAATATAAAAACCTATTAATGCTTTAGAGACAAGACTATGTATAATAAATAAATCCCTCTATTTTTGTGGGTATTAAATAAGTATTTTATCAAGAAAATACATCCCTCTATGGATACAAGCAGGTAGAGTCGGCTCTAGTACATATGTACCTAGGGATGAAAACACGGACAAGGAGTTTCGGACTTGACCTAGGGTATCTTGGTACATGATAATGTGACTTGCTACACTCTTGGTTATGACACTCACGAGGGATATGCATTGGTAAATTAAAAAGCTTAGTATGGACCATTATTATTATTTTTTAAAAATCCTCTCACAATATTTGTTGGATATCATAGATTAAAGCCTATATAATCATAAGTTAATGAAATAAAAGCTATTTATAAGTCATATGTTTTGTCTTTGGATTACCCTTTATGTGTTACCCCTAACATTCCCTTTTATTCTAGCCAACTTCTGGTAATAGGATGTCTCTGGCTAACAAATAATGTAAATATCCATGTGATGACTGTGATAATGAGATGCGCAATCCGATGGGAATAGGAATCACGAACTTTGTCACGATACTCTATCAGTTATCTCAAGATATGAATATAAACATTAGTAAAGGGGAATGTTCAACCCCTTGATGAAATAACAAGTCTCTATCGAGAGCTTCATGAGACAAAGGCCTCATACTTTTAACGGTTCATCTGATCCCTCAATCGTCGAACAATGGATAAACTCCCTTGAAAATATCTTCTCCACCCATCAATGTTTCAAACAAGAGAAGGTTCTCCTAGATGATTATCATATGGCGGGTGAAGCTGATAAACGGTGGACATTGATCAAAAATACAATGCTTGAGGAGGAGGTTAAGGCGTTGGAATGGAAGCATTTCAAGAAGATGTCTTTCGAAAAATATTTTCCATGAACCTGCAAGTATAAGATGTAAAGGGACATCCTTGATTTTATAAAAAAAGATGAAGAATCTGTCAGAGAGTATGAGGAAGACTTCACAAGGCTTGCACGATATGATTCGGGCTTTGACGTTGCCCCCGAATTCAAGGTTGACAGCTTCTTTGGTGGGCTGAAACCAAGCTTGCGGAAAGCCCTAGTGATCCACAACTTCGACAGCTACGAGGAAATTGTTTGATGATCCCCAAGGTTGAAATGGAGATCAGTGAATCCTAGGGGTATCATGGGGATAAGAAGCTTAATGTGGACTTCTATTCTGGTAGTATGATCGATAAATCCAATGGTGCTAAGAAAATACAATACCCCACTTTCCAAAGGTACAGAAATAAGCTCCCTGAAAATTTCCTGACGGGGCGAAGAAATGCTTTAGGTATATAAGGGAAGGTCACCTGGCTATTAACTATCATCTTGAAAAACATGCGGCTACGATAGAGAAGAGGAACACTCCTTTTGACTATAAACGCTTTTTTCATTGAATCAATAGATAAAACCAGGGAACCATTAAAATCAGTTCCCAATGAATAGGGTTTTCAGAGGCAACCAATAACCTCCAAGGTAGAAAGGGTGAGCTCTTTCCATCACTATTGTAAAAGTGAACCCTAAAAATGATGTAGTGACAGATATGGTAGTTATTCATTCATGAATAGAAAACATACTATCTGATTCATGTTCTACACATTATTTCATATCCTGAATGTTTTTTAGAACAATACAAACACCACCACAAATCATGGATGTAAAGATGTCCGTGAGTATGGAAAATGGGGCAATCATTGAATCCCATGAATATAACTCCTCCCCTATAATAATTGGTGGGTTAAAATTCTCGAATAACAAAATAATACTTCCTCTGGTGGAATTTTATACAATTATTGGCATGGATTTGATTTCTTTATATAGAGCCAACATAAATTTCCGTAAGAGGGAAATCACACTCCATGAGGAGAATCAACCCCTGATTCTTTACAAGTGCAAGGAGAAAGATGAATCTTATTTAGCTCCATTATCTTTAACATGGATATTAATTCCCTATGAGCATGCTTATTTGGATCAGATGACTGAGTCCAAGGAAGCAACCATCCTTGAATACATTCATATTGTTAGAGAATTCGTTGATGTGTTTCCTGAGGAATTTCCTGGTCTTCCTCCAAGAAGAGATGTTGAATTATTAATTGACCTTATTCTTGGGGAATTTCCAATATCCAAGACTCCATATAGAATGTCTATTGTGGAGCTTGAGGAGATAAAGAAACAACTACAAGAGAATCTGGATAAAGGATTTATACACCCAAGTGCTTCACCATTGGGTGAACAATCCTCTTCGTCAAGAATAATGATGGGTAAATTCACCTTTGCATCGATTATTATGAGCTTAATAAAATAATGATAAAGAAAAAGTATCCTATACCAAAAATTAATGACTTGTTTGATTAGCTGCGTAGGGTGAAATACTTATCCACAGTAGATTTTTGGTCGGGATATTATCAAGTAAGGTTAAAGAAGGAAGATATCCCCAAGACTTCTTTTCATACAAGATACAGGCACTAAGAATTCATAGTAATTCATTTCAGACTCACTAATGCTCTATAAATAATCATGGAAATGATGAATAGTGTCTTTATTGATTACCTAGACAAATTTATTGTAGTCTTTATAGATAATATTCTAATATACTCTAAAACCAAGGAGGATCATGAGGAGCATCTATGAACTGTACTAGAGACCTTACGAAAGAGAAGCTCTATGAAATGTACAAAAAGTGTGAGTTCTGGTTGAATGATGTCTCATTCATGGGAAAAATCATCACAAGTAATGGAATATATATGGATCACTCCAATAAAGTTACAATTGAGGGGTGGTTGAGGAGAAAATTGGTAACAGATATCTATAGCTTCATGGGGTTAGCTGGATATTATCGACGATTTGTGAGAAATTTCTCACGATTGTCCAACCCTCTTACCCAGCTATCTCGGAAGGGAGTAATTTTTTCATGGACTGATTAATGAAAAGAAACCTTTAAGGATTTGAAGAAAACGCTTATCACTATTCCCATTCTCACATTACCCATGATTAGAGATCTTTTTATTGTATTTAGTGATGCTTTGAAGAAGGGACATGGCTGTGTGTTGATGAAAAATGACAATGTAATTGCCTATGCTTCACGGAAATTGAAAGTTCATGAGAAAATTTTCCAACACATGATATAGAGTTGGCTGGAGTGATCTTCACCTTAAAAATTTTACAGCATTATCGCTTTGGGGAGAAGTGTGAAATATATGCAGACCACAAAACCCTCAAGTATATATTCACACAGAAAGAGTCGAACTTGCACCAATGAAGATTGTTAGAGATAATCAAAGACAATGGATGCTAAATCAATTACCACCCTGGGAAAGCAAACATGGATGAAGATGCTTTATGTAGAAATGACCCAACGATTCCATCATTAATGAGAATTTAGAAGGATCCAATCCTTTTAGATTTTATGAATATGGACATGGGAATTATAAATAAGGTAACATCATCAATCCATTCACAAATGATTATTCAACTGTATCTTTTGGAAAGGTTAAATGATGATAAAAATGATGAAGTGGGAATTTAGATGAAATTGGAAGCTATCAAAAAAGGTAAATACTTGGAGTTCAATGTTAATGAAGAAGTAATTTTGATATTTGGTAAAATACTATGTGTTCCATCAAGTCCAGAGTTGAATAAGGAACTTTTGGATGATGCACATAGTTCAAATTTCGTTATTCATCTAGGAAACAAAAATATGTATCAGGATATACAAGAGCCTTATTGGTGAGATAATATGAAGAAAATGATTGTTGAGTATACATCAAAGTTCCTGGTGTGTCAACAAGTGAAGTTAGGGAGACATAAGTCATTGGGGATGATGCATCTATTACCAATACCAGCATGAAAATTGGATAACATCACTATGGAATTTGTCACTGGACCTTCGAAGGCATCCAAAGGAAAAAATGCAATTTGTATTGTTTTGGATCTCCTTACAATGTCTACACACTTCATTGAAATTTAGGAGGATTTCACATTGGATTAACTGATACAGATATATATCAGTGAAGTGGTAAGACTGCATAGAGTACCACTATATTTTGTATCTGATCGAGATCCAAGATTCACCTCTATGATTTAGAAGATTCTTCAACATGATCTAGATACTGAACTAAACTTCAGTATGACCTATAATCATCAAACTGATGGCCAATTTGAGCGTACTATTCAGACACTAGAAGATATGTTAATATCATGTTAAATGGTCTTTACAGAAGGATGTGATCGATATCTTCCCCCTGATTGAATTCTCCTATAATAATAGTTTCCTTTTGAGAATCTGAATGGCACCATATGATTCCCTATATGGGAGGAGATGTAGAAGAGAATAAATTTTGGATGAAGCCAGTGAGCGTAAGGTGATAGGACAAGAAATGGTAGAATAAATGGTGGAGAATACGAAAACCATTCAATAACATATCAAGGAAGCCAAGAGTCGATAGATGATTTATGCTAATAACCATCGATGAGACATTTATTTTAAAGTTGGAGAAAATATATTCCTATACATATCACCATGGAAGAAGGTAATGAGGTTTGGAATGAAAGGGATGTTACGTCCTAGGTACATCGGCCTTATTTAGATTTTTAATTGTGTCAGGGTTGTGGCCTAACGACTAGAACTCCCACCCACCATGGAAAAAGTATATGATATATTTCATGTATCCCTCTTAATGAAGCACCAACCATACCCTTCACATGTACTCTCCTCAGAGGTAGTATAATTAGAGTATGATATTTCTAATGAGGAGAAACCAGTGACAATCTTAGATCATAGGAAAAATGTCCTACGATATAAGACAATGCCCATCGTAAAGGTGTTCTCGTGAAACCAAAAGTTTGGAGAAGTGACATCAGAATAAGAGGAAGTGATAAAGCAGAGTTACCATTATCTTTTTTAGTGTGGGAAAAAGAAATTTCGAGGGTGAAATTTCTTAAGGGGGGAAGATTGTAACGACTCATAACATTCATTAATAAAAATTATCTTGATCTAATTAAATTTCTTATTATGTAAATTGGTTATATAACATATGAACATATTTTGGTTTATGTTTCTAGATTTTAAAATACCGTTATGAATTGTGACCATTGCTAATATAGTCGTTGAACATTGATCACATGATTTGTATAATTATAGGGCTTTAAAAAATCCAATTTACTCAAACATTGGAAGTGATGGCCTCATCTAGTAGACTTGCCCCGTATGAAGCCCATTTTTTGGAGCTCGGAAAATAGGTGGAGTCATTGGGCTTCACTATTGACCAATGCCATGCTGAACTTCATCATGTTAAGCTCTAACAGAACCGCCTATGAGAGAAGTGGATGTTGATAGAGATTACCAACTGATCAATGTTATCCGAGACACCCCAATAGTCTGTCACCATCTCACACCTTACACTTTGGTCTTATATATGTGTTATAAGGGGTTATGTAACAAGACTTTAGCACTATGATTATGAGAATTATTTTTTTATATAATATTGAATATTTTTTTTTATTATTGTATCTTTGTAAATAGTTTTTAAAGTGAAAATAGCATTTTTAGTTACTATTCAACAAAGAAATCTATTTTGATGAATTAATGGATTAATTAATTAAATAATATTTTAATAAATATTATTAATAGTAAATTATTTTTTATTAAATATAAATTATCGTATAATTTTATTAATGTAATTATAATTTTTTTATGGTTTGAATGCCGTTTTTGTCCAAACCCATGAATTTTCGATAAATATTTGTTTTTATTTTAAAAGTAAAAATTCATATATTTAGAAAATTATTTAGATAAAATGAATATTATTTTTTGAATCAAGGCTTCAAAAATTATCTAGAGGTTATTTTTTAATAAATTTCTGTGATAATCAAAATATTGGTTAAAAAATAAATATCGTTTAAAAATATAATGTGTTTTATGAAATCATAATGAACCAATAGTGATGTAATAAAATACAATAAATGATATTTTAGGCCAATATATGTTATACCATTAAAATAATGTGATTTTAGGTTTATTTTATTTATTTTACAAAACTATAGCGGACCCTCCAAGAGTTATAAAACATTTTTTCTTTTTAAATGAATTTCCTTGAGAGTGTGACTCAACACAAAAAAAGAAACCCTATTATTTTAATAAGTTTGGTCATTGGCCTTATAAAATATTGTTTTATACTACCATTTGAGAAAATACATGACAAAAAACCATTTTTTGGTTTGTGTTATGGATTAGTTTAATGTGTGGTGACCCAATCCTAAATAATAAAGAATTCTGTCTTCTTTCCTATATAAACCCACCCAAGATCCCACTTCCTCTTCACTAAATGCCTTTTTAGTTCGTCTAACCTGTTACCTACTCTCTCTGTAATCCTCACAACGTTCCCCAATATCTAAAGAAACCTATCTCAAGACTCTCCCAAAACTTTGAAACTACACTTCCAAGTAAGGGATTTCTTTCTTTCTCATTTTTTTCCAATTTTTATTAAGTTGTTATTCCTTTTTTTTCAATTGAAAATGTGGGGGTATGATTTATCACCTCCCCCATACATCCCTCTTTATATTTGGATGATGGTAGACCCATTTATCTCTCATTAATTCCACCCATTTATACTTGTTACCATGATGAATTTCTATGAGGGATTTATGTCTCCTCTTTTACATCCAAGTAATTCTTTGGTATTATGCATCAAAATTCCATTACGTTTGTTGGGACATGTATCTATATTAACCCCTTACTGTCAATTTCATGTACATATTATGAGAACCCATTTATATATGATCAATAATTTTCATGAATCTTTATGTCACACCGTAATGCTGACGAAATTGCACCGCATTTTTTCAAGACAAGATTATTGTGTAGTGAATACCATACCGATGTCTCTATCAAGGGTATTCACATTGATTTACATATAAGGTACTTTAGTATATTTATTCTGAATTACTTAATAATGTAATAACTTATGATTGTGATTTATTCCATGTTATATGATCCGAGTGGCACACTTATACATGAAATGAAATGTTTAAGAAGGGTGCACCCTTATAGCTCTCCAATGTAGTGGGTAAAGTATAGTATCATGATACGTCATAGTAAATGGGTGTTTAATCATTCTAATTCATGTGAAATGAGGTTTTACTCATGATACTTGTGAATCAAACCTTGGATCATGCTAATTACCTGTTAAGTGTTGTTGCAACATTTCCATGTTATGATTATCATGCTTTATCATGCCTTTATGTTGATGTTTTTCTTGTGCTCCATTAATATGCCTATATCCTAGCATGTATTTTAATCTTCATTTTATTCATTTTTTACTCCCTTATTGATAATTATAGCCCACCCTTTTCTTTATCATGTCCATATTTTATCCCATGCAATGCTATGTACGAGTAAATGTAGTGGTCATGTAAAAGAAGTTTTCAATAAAGATGTTGTCTTTCATGCTTTAGTTGTTATGTAGTGATCCTAAGCCCCAAAGACACTACGATTATCTTTATTATATATTGAATCAAGTGAATGTTTTTTAATAAATCATGTTTTAGTGTGTAATAAAGAGTAGGGTTGTCATAGGTTCCCTTATGGGTTATAAGATTCTGGTCAGGGAAAAAGTGAATATTAATGTGTAGTACTGTCATGATAAAATAAAATGATTTTGTAGGGATAAAGATAGATATTATAGAATATTGTGATGGTTTAGGAGTAAGGACTATTAAATAAGATAAATTAAGACTTTTTACTATTATGGGACCATTTTGTTTCCATCGATACATGTTAGATACTAAGGTATCAGCTACTGAAATTATATAATATTTAGTACTTTAAGAATATATAATTTATTTTTATATTCAGAACATCATTTATTTATTTAGATATGATGAAGAAATACAATCTTCTACATGTTTTTTACTTTTATGGAATATTTATATTACTTTTATTTTTCTTCCACCAAGTCAAATTAATATACTATGATTCTTGAGTTGACATTCTACGTTTTCAATATTTTTTTATAGAATCTCACTATGAATTTTTATACTAAACCCTACAAAATATTTTACCCATGATGGCTTGGTATTGGAATATGGGGCGTAGAAAATATATAGTCATGGTGGATGTAAGGAATTTTGGAATTTTGTTTGTAGAAAATTCCAAGTGAATCATGGATATTCTTACTATAGCACGATGGTTCATGACCATTATAGTGATTATTACACGTAGACACTAATCCATGAGTATAAAAAGTGATGAGGTGATTTTCCAGTGTTTTGTGTTTTTCATAACTAGTGTCATGTTAGATATACGATATTTTTAGTATTTTCATACGTGTTATAGTACAAGTATTAGGTGTCTCATCCATGAAATATGTGCAGTTTAATTTAATACACACACACACTAATGGAGATTCTTCATATTTTTTCATATAAGATATGTGTCTATCAACAGTGGATATTGGATAAAAACTAAAATATAAGTTTATAATCATAATCAATGATACTTTATATCCCCTGACCCATAAATAGTTGGATTATGGAGGTACGCTCAATATAATAATAGCATTAGATGAGACCTAGTGGCTTTGTTTATGAAAGGATGTATCACATAAGGTCATTCCATGTGGACTGTTTGTAGTTTGATGTATTGATAGAAATTAATAGTAATCTATTGGAAATTATGATATAATATTCTTATGTTCAGTAATCAAACCAAGTATACCACTATTGTATTGGGGATTGTCTAATAAATTTTCCATGACTCTAAAATCATGTTAGTCAACTCGAATATCTAAAACATCATTTAATGGAACATATATAGTGGTATATACATCATATATTATACACTTTTACTGTCTTATTCCCTTCCCATGTATAATAATTTAGATATTCAATAAATATTCTAGGATAATCCTATAAAAAGAAATATTATACGCATAAATATCTAGGTTGTGGGAAAAGGTAGGGTTGTGATGTGAAAATGAAAGTATTAGGGTCTCTCGCCACAAACAAGTTTGTGATGAATTATAAATTTATTGAAATCAATTAAAAGATACCCTTACACTATGTTCTATGTCATTTTATCTTTGCTTTTATCCTAAAGAGGATTATCTCATTTAGTATGTGGTTGTTCTCATTGAGATAGGCATGCCTAGCTTTTGGATGAATATAATGTGTGAGATCCAACATTAGTGGTTTCATGGTTTTCGATATAGGACCAATACATATATGACTGGTGAACATATGGATATGTGGGCTTACATTTTCATCTAGATTAATATTTTTCTAACTATATAATTATTCATTAAATTATCTACTTGTATATTAAAATGATCTATTGAAAAAAAAAACCATGTCTTAAACCTCATAATAGATATGCTCAAATTTAAATGGAGTATGCGATGTTATTTTGGATGAATTATATTCTATGATATTGAACCATATATTTGGAATCACATCCATGATCATGTATGTGTTTAGTCCCAAAAATAATTCAAGATATTCCTTATATATGCTTATTAGTTATTTTTTGGGTCCAATGGTTCGGGTGGAGACACCAATGAAAATGAGTAGAGACGTGGTAGTGTTTTCATAGAGAAACCCCTTATGTTAGAGTCCTCTACGAATGAATTAGTATATTGATAATTTTTATTGGAAATTTAACCTTTCATTGGAATTTGTAATATTAGTTTGAGGAAATAGATAATAGTGTGGGTAAAAATGAATATTTTTGTGGCAATAGAAAAACTCCCTATATGCACCTTAAATCAAATATTATCAAGTTTTATGGGATAAAAATTAATGTTGCGTGTTTATGGGATATTTAGAGACCCATGGTAAAACAAAAATGGGTGTATTTTAGAATATTAATAATGATATCTCTTAATTAAACCTTCTATTAGATGATTTTAGTGTAATACATTCATCCTTTATCATATGTTTGGGAGTTGGAGATTATTGTGGAACCTCAATCAAAATCACATTGAGCTATTGGATTTCCACTAAATTTAATGACTATTAACTATCCCCTTTTAGTTATTTGAGATTATAATTTTTGAATAAATATAAAATTTAATTAATTCATTCATGATAAATAACAAATACAATTGAATGTATCTTTGTATGAATTAATTAATAATATCTAAAATCCTGAGGTGTTGATGAATGATTAAGTGAGGTAGTTTCAAACATAAGTAGTGTGACCGACTCAATTATAAAATTAAAATACCACAATCAAGAAATTTAATTACATTACCCATTATATGGTTTATATTTTTATAGATTATTTGTGTGTGAAGGTGTAATTTACATATCCTGAATATGGTGGAACTGTGAATTCTTATGAAGGGTGAACCAGACCTATCCCTTAATGATATGCCGACATATCCATAGAATTATATTGATGTTTTTTATGTGTTTTGAGTGGGATGATATAAAATCATTTTGTGCTTGTGGAAGGAATAGACTTTACCATTCCTTAAGATAATTCATGGTGGATATTATTTAGAATGTGTGAATTATTGTGGTCTTATAATGAGTGTACAATCTTTTTAGATATATATCATAGTTCGAGACACAAATTCATGGAGTAATTTGTTACTTTTTTATTTTAATATGATGAAAGTTAATGGGACCTATTTACATATTGATTAAGAATATGGATGATAATTTTTAATAGAGGAAATTATGATTTGATCAGGGTGGATGTGGTTGAATAGAAAACTTTACATTAGTTAACTCTTATATTGAGGGTGATTATTTACTCAACTATTATCGATATTGGTGGCTCTAAACTCTCTAATTTTTTTAGATAGGATTATAATGGTGATGTTGATTCAATAATCCATTGTGAATAGATGTTATGGGGACACTGAGGGATATTCTTTATGGTGGGAATCACATCACCGAAATCATTAAAAAGATGGTTGTTCTATCTTATGGGTCGTATTAAATATACTGATGTACATTAAATGATGAGATATATGTATCCAATAACATCAATTTGTGTCTTATATGTGATAGAATTTTGTGGGATTTCTCATCATATGGAATTTTTTTCTTGGTGTTATTCAAGGTGGACTAATCTAGAGATTGAAATTAGTGATCAATATAGTTTTGGAAGGTTTTATCCTTGGATCTTGATATTGTATGGTAGTGAATCTAAATAGAATGGAATGAACATTTCATAATGTAGTGAATTGGGCTACCTAATTAAAAGTGGTGTGTTTATTTTTAACATTTCAATGTTTTTTTAAGAAGCACATTGGTAGCATTTAAAAAATTGATATTAAAACATAACTATATTATCATAAAAAATGGTTGAGAACCTATTAAGGAGTGACATATGTATTAAAAATTCCTATATATATATTTAAATAGTCATAATAATAAGGACCAAGTTGCAACTAAGTTAAGAGATATCGACATCTATACTAGTTCCTTCCTACTAGGAGATTGTTGAAAATTATATTTAGTTCAAGAGAAAGTTATTTCATTATGACTCCGTTTATATTTTTATGAAATTTTATGTAGTTATTATTTTTTGAGTGTGAAATAGATGGGTTATTCTTATATAATAATTATATATTATGATCTTTTAATGTGGAAAGAAATAACTCACTCTATAGAAAATCTAATCAATGAACAATTATAAGATGTTTTTTAGGGGATGCGGATTTATTTCATCCAAGGTGGTAGATAGATATTTAAATATTTCTTGGATTTTGATGCACAGTCTTGTAGATACTCAATTAGTGTTTCTTCTTACATTCATCACAGTCATTATTTTATTTGATATAGTGATAGTTCCTTTGGGACACAGAAGAATAACAACTTCTTGGGAGATTGTTGACACTATTTTTCATCATAGAGTCCAAAATAATGTAAAGGGAAATTACTTGGCACAAATTGTTTCATCCTTTGAAGAAAACATCAAAAATCGAAAAAGGCATTAACAAGGCTTCAAAAGCACATGTGCCATGAAAGTTCCATCACTGTCGCGCAATTCGACTTGTGTGACTCCTAATGGTCGCGCAAGTGACTTGTGTGCCCTAAAGGATAACCGGCCGAGTCTTCTTCAGTTTATAAATAGACCCTATGGGCCCCCATTGGAGGAGGAATTTTTTCCAGAATTCAGATTTTAGCTCCTGGCGCCCTAGTCTCTTCTCAAAGATTCCGAAACACTTATAAGGTAATTTTTTACCCAGAACGGAAGATCAAGGAGGGGGAGGAAGGCCTACGTGTTGAAACGCATCAACACTTGCACACCTGAGTGGCCAGCCCTTAAGGGAAATGGCCACACTTGAGCGCCGCCTAACTCCTTCAATAGAACTTGCACGCCACTCTTCTGGAAGAACCACAAGAGGATTATAAAAAATTTATCCAAGAGTCTCTTAAGTATTACCCTACTGGTTAACCATCGTACAAGTAACCATGTGTCACATAGGTATACCTATGCGACCAGGACTTGCGTGCCCATGCAGTACCCGCACGCCTTCCAGGACTTGCACGCCCCTTCCTTTTTGGGTTCCCTTCTTGCCCATTTCACCCCTCTTAAGACATTCCACCTCTCCTATTCAATATTCTGTCTTCGAGAAACTCTTCAAAGCCATTTATGGCACGATTTCATGATTTGAATTCCTTATCTGAAAGTAATTCTGTGGAATATCTCTCAAAACCTAGTGATTTACACATCTTTATGTCACTAAAGATTGACATTTCATTCATTCAACCAAATCCTTTAAGACGAGAGAACTCATTAACCTTGGCCTCCTTTTTAGGAATAATCCCCAGTCATAATTTCCAAATTGGGGCATCCTCTTCAGGAGTAATCCCTAGTCATAATTCTTAATCTGGGCCTCCTTTTCAGGAGTAAGCCTCAGTCCCTTAATTTGGGCATCCTCCTTAAGAGTAATCCCCAGTCATAAATATGGGCATCCTCTTCAGAAGTAAGCCTAAATCTTAATTCCTCTTAACTAGTCCTAATTTACCTTTGATCTGGGATTCCTTCTCAAGAGTAAAAACCCAATAATAATTCCCCTCCTAATTTGGGCCTCCTCTTCAGGAGTAATCCCCAAGTTAGAGTATTCAAATCTCTATGAAGCACATATACCTTTACGGACCCTGTTCCTTGATTTTTCCCTGAAGTAAATCCAAATCTTCATTTCTCTAGGCAGTCATACATACATAAGTCCCACATTATTTCTTATGATTGTATCTTTCATTTCACAATTGTCTGATTTTTACCAATACCTCTTATTTATCACACCGAGCATGACTCACATGAGAGTAGAGTGTAAAAGTAATTATGAAATCCTTATTTGAGCCATCAATCATAAACATCATACTCCCTTACTCAAACTACGTGGGTTATGATTCCTTTTCTAAACAAAGGATACGTAGGTAGCCCATCTGTGGGTTTGATCCCAACTTTGAAATAAAAATGTCCTTCTGAATGACAATAAACATCAAGTGCCCCACTGAGTGGCTTTAAAACCATTATGGTTATTATAATGACTAAGATACTTTTACGTATCAAAGGATACCATTGACTAAGAATCTCTAACAAATACAGATGATTCTCTATCAATGAAGAACCTTGAATACATATAAAAGATTTTCTAAATTTCCTACATATCGATCATTGATTGTCAGATCTAAAGGAAAGCTCATTTTATACTTGGTAATGTAATAAGGATTCAGGAACATAACTTAAATGTATAAAGAGAGTCCTGGAGTAGACAATAATTCCCCTCAAAAAGGTGTGATGAGTCCAACCTCCCATCCTCTCAACCAATGAAAATTACTAAGCCTCATCAGTCCAGAACTAATGAGCTCCTGACTTTGGAAAGCAGGTCCAAATGGATGTGGAATCATTGGATGTTTCCGGTTCTACGAACAAACCCGTTAGAAACCGATTGGAATGTTTGAACCTTCAATCAAGGAGGTCATCCCCGAATTCCGAGCGAAACAAAAAATGGTAAACCCGACGTGAATCCTTAACCAAGTTAAAATGATGTTTTACCTATTTGTTAGGCCCCTATTTAAAACTCAATGAGAGGGCCAACAAAAACAATCATTGACATATGTGCTCATCCAAAAGATGTAGTGGCTGAATTTATCTTGATTACGTCTGTTATATCAAACAAGCACTCTTTTCCAAGATCTTTTTCATTTCCAGAATGGCTTCTCTCAAGTTCACACCTATGAATATTGCTGCTGCAAATGTCCCAAATGCTACTACTGATGTATCGTCGTCCGCTCTGAGTATGAAATCACCTACTCAGCGTCTTCAACGCTGGGTATCAAATGCGCTGGTTAAAGAGTACCGTCAACACAGTACCATCCCAACTCTGTAGGCTGCCTGACAAGCCCTCCAAGTGAACAACTCACACCGGTCGTCCGAACAATGATGACCAGTGATCAAGAAGCAGGCGGTGCTAACCACCGTCTCCAACCGTTTCGGTTCGTTATCCCCAGAACACAATCACCATTCACTCCCATGTTCCAGGGAGGTGAATGAGCAGGTCCCTCAGGGCCTTAATTCAAAGAAACAGGAGCCCTTCCTAAGGGATCCTATCAAAAATCTCCGCCAGAATTGTGCGGAAGTACGCCCTCAACATGATGAGGGTCCCAACTCCAGGCGTTCGGCTCAGGTTCCTCAAACCCGAGCATGAAAGATAAAACTCCAGAGGTAGAATCCGGTCAACAGTGAGCATGTTCTCATCTCTTCCATCTCCTGAGGAGTCCACCAATCAAACTTGGTGGCAAGTAATGAGCGGGCACACACACCTGCCCGTTTTAATTCCACTTTCCAGCAGACTCGTCTGGAAGCATCACACCAATCCCGCCAGAAAATTCTGGTGGAGTACTATAGGCAGGAACATACACCTGTTTATACATCATCATCTAGTCAGTAGGCTCGTCTGACTACATATGATGGAGCTCGTCAACCACATTCGGCAAAGTGAAATCAGCAGGCACATACACCTGCTAGTTTTAATCAATCCTACCAATAGTCTCGCTTGGTAGCACCTGGAGAAGTTAGTCGGAAAGCTCCGACGACAAACAGGAGGCAGACTCAACTCTATGCCCCCACACTTGAGTTCTTTCAGGATTCACTGACAGGAAAAGGTGGACATGAGCAGGCACAAATACCTACTCCAATCACGGAATAGACATATATCCCCATTCCGGCAGCTGAAGTCACCAAGCATATTTTATCAATGGTGAAAGAGAATAAGAAAATCCCTGCTCATATTCTGGAAGCTTTCCAGGATATTATAAAAACTTCAGCGGCATCATAGGGAAAGAAACATAATTCTATCCCTACCAGTGGAGTGACACATCAAAAATTCACTCCAGAATAGACACACGCATATGTTCCAGTCCAGGAGTGTTGTGGGGCATACACCCCCATATCATACAGACAACCAATTTAGGCACATACACCTGATTTGAGTAGAGATAGTCAGCATAACCTGGCCATATTTCCTGATCAGGCACATACACCTTCTTAGAGCATCCACTTTCGTCAACAAGTGGTTTCCATGGCAAGTAATAAGGCGTCTAAGAAAAAGACCTACCTATCACAGTCATAAGATCAAGAGCCATTATGTAACAAGGCCTTGCTCGATGATGGAGTTCTTGAAGCCCTCAAACAGTTATCTGTTGGAATTCAAGATTCTACTCGCTCATATCCCAATAGTGGGAACATTAATTCCGAAGTTCTTCAATAGAAACTTCCTCATAAAGGCTTGCTTCATGACAATTCGGTCGATCTCGAAGTTTCATCTTCAGATGAGAGCCACAAGAACCCTCTGTGTGGTCATAAGACCAAGGAGCAAGAGATCTCATCTTTTTCTGTAACCCACCATGGTGGTCCTACCCATGATGATGAATTTCGCTGTGAAAGTACTCTCTGCAGTAGTGATTCACATTTCCCAGAAAATGCTCCAGTGGACGATGTAGTGCCGAGAAAGCCCTCTTATCTTGAGGCACTTGCAAATGAAAAACCAGTCATGTCTGATGCTTCATCGCTAGCAGGTGAAATAATTTATCAATCAGAAGATAGCCCAGGGTGTAGGTCATTCTCCGAACCACCCCTAAGTCATGAAACTTCTAGTTTGATAAATGATTTCTCTACCAATCTTGTTGAATCCAATGAAGCAACATGGAAACACCAACTCTGGTCAAATTAGGTAGAATAATCTTCATCTAACGATAAAGAGGAAATGCTAAACATGAGAAAACAACTAGAAAAAGGTGAAGTACCAGTCATGTTTTGGCCTCTGGCTGACTCTCAATATGACATTCCAAAGATGTTGATGAAAGATGGAATTTATTATATTCGTCTCAACATATGGAAAAATATTTGTTAGTTGAAGAAGAAAATATTATCTTATGATGAATATGAAAATCATCTTAAGATAATACAAGGGTTACAACATCATATTGATTGGGCATCTCTATCAGTCTCTCGATATCCGAAGGCTGAAAAGAAGCAGAGAGCCCTTAAATGTTTATTCCTTAGTGCACTAAGAAGATTGCATTAGTTAATTTCCAATGCCCCATATGGTATTCATGTCAGAGGATGGGTTGTTCATGGAGCACTACATTTCATGGTGCTCTCCAGTCAGCAAATCCCGCCAAAAATGGTATCATGAAATGTTATTTCCCATGGACGGCCACAGTCAATGGGCTTTGTTTGTAATCAAAAGATTGCCCAAGAACAGGCTTCAACTATTTCCTCTAAAAATCAAGAATACAGAGAACAAGTTGTTGAATTACTCCTGCATCGAGCAAATTAGAATATTGAACATGCCTCTCGTATTGAGCAAGCACATCATCAAGTGACAGAAGTGTTAGAAATCATCCAACGGTCTTTTGAACTAGGTGATAAAAGTGGATATAGGTTAATGTATCCAGCTAATTTCCAGACTAAGGTTCGCAAGATCATGAGAGATTTTAAGTAAGTCTCAGAAATAACATGTTAAGATCCATCCAAGCTTGCCAGACTGGGGACTTTTTTTAACCAACCCTCAGAATCAACAAATAGGATTCGAGGAGTTGAGCGGGAACAACAGGAATAGCCCCAGTCCACCGGACTGGGGACTTTTTCAAATCATCAATCCCCTCATCAGAAAAAGTCAGTCTTTTCTCGATTGGGGAAGAAGCCTCAAGAGGAACGAAGAGCCAAATTATCAGGATATTCCCTCCAAATTACAGTTCGTCAAGAAGTTCCTGAGGGATCGAATCAACAAAAGGCAATGTCTCATCAAAGACATGGAAGAAGAAAATATCACAGGAATTCTGATAGAAGGGATGCGATGCATTATGCATCAATCAATGTCATCAATGCCGTTGTTGCTGATCCACCAGATAAGGCTCACTCAGGGGACTCAGATGAAGAGGTTCCTACTCAAGAAGATGTACGCACCGACACCAATGAAGAAGGTGTGCATACACGAAATCAAAGGGTTACTTAGAACCTAGGTAATCCTTCGAGTAACCCACTTCCCCCTCTCTGAAAAGGATCCTACAAAGGGATGCGAAAGAATCAGGTTACATATCCTTACTATGGAGAAGGCCAATCACTCTTACTAGAGCAAAGGTATTCACAACAAGAGTAAGAAATGAAGGAATTAAGGAGGTTGAATGTAGAACTACTTCAGAGTAGTCTTATTCTTAAGCGTGATGGAGTCAGTCAACCAAAGGAATTTGTTGCAGCTACTGAGATGGATCAAGAATATCATCCTCTATCAGTACACCCTCATAGGTCTAATCCTACGGGTCAAGTGCAACAACAGTTGGCAGTGCTACCATCAGTTGCAGCACCAACCACCACATCTATCCAAGCTCCATTCATTGCACCTACCCAAGTCCAAGTTCAACAGGATGTTTCTCAAAAGTGAATAACTACTATTGTGTCATTAACAGCTCGATTAGAATCTATGGAAGGAAAACGTGCGCAGGTTCAACTAGAAAAGGATGTTTGCCCTGAATGGGTAGATTCAATCTCCCCTCCATCCAGTTTTGGAAACCCTGTATTCCCTATTTTCAATGGATCAAGTGACCCTGAACAACATTTGACACATTATGTGTCTTTTTGTGATCCTATGATGGGAACTCCGGAGCAACAAGAATCAGTAAAACTAGGATGCTCTGAATGGACCTTGTAAGGAATAGCCTTTGTCTGGTATACAAGCTTGGAATCCTGGTCAATTACTGGATGGGAAGATCTCTGTCAACAATTCCTTCTTCAGTTCAGCTCAAATTTTCCAAAGACAACAGTTTTTGATCTTACAAATTGTAAGCAAAGAGAGAATGAAAGGGTCTTAGATTTCATTGCTCAGTGGAAGGGATTAACATATTCCCTAAGATTAGCACTCCCTCAAGAAGAATTGTTGCCAATCTCTGTGGAAAATTTGCGTGACGAGTTACGCACGCCGTTGATCCCTGTGAAATATACAGGAGGGTTTCGAGACCTTACTTCAATCACTCAGTAGATTGATGATTCCCTTATACAGGCTAAGCCTAAATCTCATGTAATTCCATCAGCTCCAGAAAGGAGAATGGGTAAAGCAGAAACTGCTACATTTATGCTTAAACAAGCACCTGTACCTGTTTATACTTCAAAACCTTCATCTTCTTGAAGGGCTCCACCTCCTGAGTGCAAAAAAAAGTCCGTTTCGTCTAGATGATTAGAGAGATCAAATATGAACACAATTTGAGGATTTGAAGAGAAAAACATAATCTTTTCGAAATGAACAAGTTTGTGGTTACTTCATTTCGGATCCGGAAAATAATCTGGTTCAATTGCCAAGGCCTAAAAGGCCAAATAAGGAAGTAGATGAAAGACCGTCCCAATTATTGCCCCTTTCATCAAATGTTGGGGCATCCCATCCAAGAGTGTTTTGTATTCAAAGACTTCCTGCAAAAGATGGTTGACTCATGACAAGTCAAACTGAAAGGTTCTTCAGCTCAGTTAGCATGTGTTACTGCTACAGTTCCAGAGGAGGAAGGCGAATGGAAAGAAGTCAAAAGAAAAAATGCACAGAAGTATGATGATTGGATGGTCAGAAAGACAATCAATCTAACTCATTCTATTTTTCGAACACAATTAAAGAAATAGATTGTGTCTTCTTCCATGAATGTTGTGGAAAAACCCTCTTCATCAGAGGGAAAGTCCCCAAAGAAATGGCATGATTCAAAGAAAGAAAATTAATCAGATGAAGATGAGTATGTGTCAAAGCTGAAGTTGTCTTTGACTCTGGTAGACTTCATTCCATCTAATTCAAATCCACGGTCACCGCCCCACCAAACGGCATAGCCTAAACAGGCTAATCAGGCAAAGTATTCATTAGACGACGAGTTAATCTTCGGTTTTGTTAATATGATTCAATTAACAGATCCATATTCCAGTAGCAGTTTCGATTTTGATGAGCCTAAATTCCCTGTATAAAACAAGGGAATCAGAGGATGTTCTATAGGCTTAGGATATAGGGGAAGACGTGGATCTTTCAGAAGCCACTACTCCAATTCTACCCCTGCTAGAACTATGTACGCAACAGAAACTCATGGTAGATCCCTTCAGTGAGCTCAGCAAGAACAAGAAAGTTCTTCTACCTATAGCAAATTCAGTCCTGGCACATTTATTTTGGAAGACCGGTTGAAGGTTCCATCTTCTTCCTATCTGTAATTAAATGGATCTAATCGGTCTAATCTTCCAAAACCAGGAATATTTCCAACTCCTATCCCAATACAAAATGCATTAACTTCCAAAGCATCTGCTTCCAAGGCACCTACTAAACCACATATTCCTGTTTGGAAACGCAGAACTCTGGATCAAAAGTATGATGTATTGAAACACTTGGCCCAAGTACCAGCCCAGTTATCAATTCTGGATGCTTTGAATCTTTTATAAGATCTTTGGTAAGAACTCATCGAGGCTTTGTCAAGTCCTCAGGAGTTTGAAACTGAAATTGCTGCAGCAGAAGTCTATCACATTGAGAATAATCCTGCAGAATGCCATGCAGTTATATCTTTTACTGATGAAGATGAAGATGATGTCGTGCATGGGAATATTAGACCTTTGTACTTATTTGGAAAGTTCATTAGTGCAGACATTCAAAGATCTTTCATTGACAATGGTTTAGGAGTCAACCTCATGCCCATTCGTACACTTCTTCGATTGGGCCTCACGGAATCTGATTTATCTCCTTCTACCATGATGTTACAAGGATATGATAAAAATGAACAAGAACCACTGGGCAAAGTTACACTCAGAACTCAGTTTAGAGATCTTGTGTCCAATTCAGATTTCATGGTTGTTGATCAAGGCTCAGCCTTCAACATCTTGCTTGGAAGACCCTGGCTACATCAACATGCGAATATCCCTTCATCATACCATCAATGTATCAAATATTTTTTCGATGGTAAATTTGGGACATTGTATGGTGATAAGGCCCCGTTCAAGGCATGTGAGTCTCAATACATTGAGGCGGAATTATATCACATGAAGGGAAGGGAGAAATCCACAACAAAGGAGATTACAAAAGTTAATGCTCTATATGGTTTGGAGAAGATTCCAGTAAATCCATTTACACATGTGAATACAAATTATGTGTTTCCTATCAGTCAAATTGACAAGATAGTCCCAAATCAAAATACTCTTATGGAAAGATCCATAATGTCAGTTATGGAAATCGAGCCAGACAACATCGGAGAAATTGGTAACCCACCAAGCAGTAATGAAAGCACAAATAGTGATGTCTTCATTTCATCTTCTGAAATCCAACAAGTCTATAATTTTCCAATTAGTCCAGAATAAGTTATGGCGACATCAAAGGTGAAAAATGATATCAATTCTCAATCCATCATATCCTCTTTATTACCCAAATAAGACCCTTCATCATCAATTAGGTCAGAAATGAAAGCTTCTTCTTCAAGATGTGAAAATTTTGACATCTCTTCTGATCATGAAACTTCTTCTTTATAAAATACTATGCTAGTAGAAACGGAAGAAATAATACATGATGAAGAAGAAGAGGAAGATATCAGAGATGCTCCTCCAACATTTGAAGAGGGTATCTATACCACTGTGGATGAACTCCGAGAAATAAATCTGGGTACAAAAGAGGATCCATTCCCCAATTTAATCAGCGCGACCATGAATCATGAAGAGCAAGAGATGTATATTTCTTTTCTAAATAAAAATAGAGATATATTTGCATGGAACTATACAAAAATTCCCAGGCTTGATCCTGATGTTGCTACTCATCATTTGGGTTTACCAGAAGAACATTGAGGATTTAAGCAAGCCGTGAGAAGAACACACCCAACTTATGCTTCCAAAATTGAGGCTGAAGTGGATAATATTATCAAGATAACTTCATCAAAGAAGTTAAATATCCCAATTGTTTGGCTAATATTGTCTCTTTAAAGAAGAAGAATAGGCAAATTAGAGTTTACATCGATTTCAGAGATCTTAATCAGCATTGTCCTAAGGTTGATTTCCCAGTTCCGATTACAGAACTTTTAATTGATGCAACAGCTGGATATGAAGCACTTTCCTTCATGGAGGGATATTCCGGATATAATCATATCCGAATGTCCCTGGAATATGAGGAATCCACAGCCTTCAGATCCCCTTAGGGTGTGTTTTGCTACCGGGTAATTCCCTTTGGCTTAAAGAATGCAGGTGCAATAAATCAGCGTTCCATGCATCGTATCTTCAAACCCTTCTTAGGGAAGTTTGTTGAATTCTATGTAGATGATTTTTTGGTCAAATCCAAACAACTTTATAATCACTTGGATGATTTGGAAGTCTTATTCCGCAAGCTTCGACAACATAATTTGAAGATGAACCCCTTAAAACATGCTTTTGGGGTAACCTCAGGAAAATTTATCGGCTTTGTTGTATGACATCGTGGTATTGAAGTCGATCCTAAGAAGGCCTAGTCAATCCTTGGTATGTAACCTCCTTGAAATTTGAAAGAATTAAGAGGAATTCAAGGACACTTAGCCTATATTCGGCATTTCATCTCTAATTTGGCAGGAAAAAGTTTACCCTTCACCAAAATGATGAAGAAGGGAGTCACTTACCAGTGGACTGAAGAATGCCAAGAATCATTCGATATTCTCAATAAATACCACTTCAGCCCACCGGTACTCATGCCACCCATTTAAGTAAGACCACTTATCCTCTACGTGACAACTATAGAGTGATCATTTGGTGCCTTTCTTGCTCAAAAGAATGATGCTGGGAATGAAAACAAACTCTACTATCTCAGTCGAACTATGATTGAATCAGAAACCTAGTATTCAAGTATTGAGAGGTGCTGCCTAGCATTAATCTTTTTAGTTCAGAAGTTAAGACACTACCTACAACATCACGAGGTCCAATTGGTTTCGCGCAATAATCCGCTCAAATTCATCCTTAGTCGTCTGATGCTTACAGGACGTCTGGCAAGGTGGGAACTTATTTTGCAGCAATTCCACATTCAGTATGTGTCTCAAAAGGTGATAAAGGGCCATGCTCTGGCTGATTTCTTGGCTGAACACCCTTCAGTGGAAGACATATCTTCAAATATTGAACTCCCTGATGAGGAAGTCTTCTCTATTCAAGAAAGTCCTCAGACATGGGAAATGTATTTTGATGGTGCTTCCAGAAGTCCAATAGGGAGGAAAATGGAAAATCCTAAATTCAACAAAGTTGGATTAGGAATTTTGCTCATTTTTCCAGAAAAGGCAGTGTTACCTTATTCCTTCTTACTGTGGGAAAGTGGTACCAACAATGAATCATAATACCAAGCTCTCATCGTAGGCTTGGAATTAGCACTTCAAGAACAAGTGAATAACTTAAAGGTGAAAGGTGATTCAGACCTGGTAATCAAACAAGTCAATGGGGATTATGCCATCTGAAAAGAAGAACTAATCCCTTTGTATGATTACATCATAGAGTCAATGGGGAAATTCCCTTTGTAACCGACATTTTCTTATGTCCCAAGATCACAAAATGCTCAAGCTAATGCACAGGCTAATATAGCCACAACTCTGGCAGATCCAAATCGGGACGAGACAACCATCAATATTGCCCACCGTCGGGCAATTTCACCTTATGTTGGAATAAGAATAGAGGAAAGTAATGAAATTAGTCCCATTCTGGAATCTTATGGTCATACTATACGATGGATGTCACCTATCAGGAAATACCTTCAAAATGGAACACTTCCACCTGATAGAGCTGAGAAAGAACAAATCTGGAGACATGTGGTCAATTTTACTCTTTATGACAGCGCAAATCACCTGGAGAAAATTCTCTACAAACATGGTTTTGATGGAGTTCTCTTCAGATGCATTGATGGTGAAGAGACAATGGCTGTCATGAAAGAAGTGCATGCAAGAGTCTGTGGTGCCCACCAGTCTGGACATAGACTTTCAGATCAGATTTGAAGGCTTGGATACTTTTGGACTTCAATGATACAAGATTGTGTTGGTTTTACAAAGAAGTGTCATTCATGCCAAGTACATTCCAACATCATTCATCAACCTCCAGATTTTCTTCATACACCTAAATACTCATGGCCACTTTCCACATGGGGAAAGGATGTGGTGGGACCTTACCCTTCGGCTACGGCCAACCAGTTTAAGTACATTCTTACTGCTACTGACTTCTTTTACAAATGGGAAGAGGCAATACCTCTCAAGGAATTCAGTTCTAAATGTGTTGTTAGCTTCATCAAGTCTAACATCATTACCAGATTCTGTGTCCCTCATACCATATTAGCGGACAATGGCACCAACTTTTGTTCATCCGAGGTGAATAAGTTGTATCAAGAATACAACATCAAATCCAACCATTCATCTCGGTATCATGCAGCATCCAAGGGCCAGATATAAGCCTCCAACAAGACTCTTTCAAATATACTGCAAAATATGGTGGATAAATATAATAGGTCATGGCCTGATAAATTCTTTCATGCTTTATGGGCTTATCAGACTACCACCCGCACTGCAACTCGGTCAACTCCATATTCACTCGTATATGGAATGGAAGCCGTCTTGCCCATTGAAGTTCAATTGCCTTCGCTCAGAGTATCCATTTGTGATCAGTCATCTACAGATGAACAATCTCAAAATCTATTGAATGAATTGGAATGGTTAGATGAGAAAAGATTGTTTACTTTTCACCACTTGGAAGTCTATCAGAATCGAATAGCATGAGATTTTAACAAAAAAGTTCTTCTTCGTTCATTCACTCAGGGAGAATTGGTATTAGTGTAGAGACCCAAAGATTAACATACATGGACATTACATTACTTTTGCGGAATACTTAGTACATAACAAAAACACACAAACAAGGACCGTAATAGTTTAGTGTCTTTGGAAACTCAGAATATAATCTTCAAATAGTGGTGAAAGATCTTGAACATCTCCCATAAAGATCTTATTTTTTTAAACCTAAATCCTTTCTTTATGTCCTAGGGAAAAGAAAACATAAAAGGGTGAGCTCAAAGGATCAGTAAGGGTAAAAAAAAGAAATATCAATCACGTCATATTCATAAGAACATATCTTTTCGAAATCTTAACCTGCAAAAGAGATCACGATTTCATAACATGGGATAAATCATAGTAGTGAAATGTAATCCCATTAATCATAACTTAAAACATTAAACTTTGTGTCATACACACATAATCATAGAGAATCATTTCTTATTAGTCAAGACTCATTTCCAAGACTATTTTAGTGGACAAAGTCCCTTTCTGAGCTGAGTTCACTCCTCGTTTCAGTCCTGTTTCACTGAACCGGTATAACCAACCATTCCATCCATGTCTATCTCGTGAGATATAAATTCTTTACCCAATGCATTGGAGGGAGATATAGGCCCCACCCATCTCATAATGAAACCATTCTTATGTGTTCCACAAAAATCATAAATCATACATCATTTCATAACCCATGTAATAAAAATGGAATTCTTAAACATCATGACATCATAAAACAATTCATATAAGATAAAAGAATTCATAAAAAAAATATTTCCATCACAACATAATCAAATCCATTTAATAATAGGGATAGAAACAGAACCCTTTATTATCTTAGATGGAAAATAATTTTGATAAAACACTTGAACTCCATTCTTGAGGAAAATTTCCTTTCTACTTCAAAAATACTTTTCCTTTCTTAACATGTCATACCGTTTTAAACTAAAGGAAGTTGATTAAAAATAAACTTGAAAACTTGTCAAGGAAGATTCTGGGAAATAACTTTTTAAAAATCCATTCATGCCGTATAAGTTAAAAAAACATTCTTCTCGTACTTTTGTCGGAAAAGTCAAAAAGTACCTCATACGAAAAACGACAAAAGATTCCTTTCAAATCCTTTACTAAAAACTCATCAAAGGGTAAAATTGGATTTAAAAAATTGTAGGTGGATGGAAATAATATTACATATTTAGGAAACATGGATGTGGATGATAAAATAAACCCCAGTAAATACCAAAGTATAAACAATCTCGAATAAAAATGAGATTGTGATATTTCCCTTACCTTAGGTCCGATTTGCTTGGTATGTGTCCGAACCTCCTGTATAATGATTTAAATAATGTCATTGACTTATTCCAGAATCATACTCATTGTTATGGTATCATATATGGTTCAATTATGGCTTTATATTACCCGTTATTTTGTAAATTCCATGTTAAAGAGAGTTTTAGGTAAAATCGTTTCATTTGTCGTTCGTGTTTTGACTTGTTATTATTCATATGATTACTTAGATCATGATTACTTAATTCGAGAATATAAAACATTACTTATATATAATATATATTAAGAATATATATATATATATATAATAGATCAGTAAATGGAAAGAAATACACCATTCATGGATACGGTAGACGGTACGTACGCATGAATGCTGTTTTCTTTTCCTTATTGAGTTGAATGGAATTAAGTAGATGACATACATATATATACACATAAATCCAGAATCATTATTATTTCATATATTTCATTATTAATTATTATATATACTTTATAATCATTCATGAATGGTTAACGTGGAGAATGAATCTCATCGCGTCGGGGAGACGGTAGTCCGTACGTACGCACGAGCGATGATATCATTCTCATGATCGTGGAATTGTATTGGAGTGTATGTATACTATTTCAGAATAAATATCACTTTACAATAATTATATATAGTAATTATTTTCATCATTATACCCATCCAAGTAAGGTGGTGGGGGAAAATAGATTACACCACGGCGTGGAGACGGTATTCCGTACGTATGCACGCGCGGTGATTTCATTTTCTGTAGGTTGGATAGATGGTAAAATAGGGTTGTTTCATACTTTTAATAACATATCAGTATATTGGTGATACTGATGTTATTACTTCATGATGAAACAACTAAAGAAGAAGAAGTGGAAGAAGAAATAAAGATGAAAGAATCAGTAACGGACATTACCTCTTCTTTGAAGCGCCTCTTTGAGATCTCCTTTTAGGGAACTACAATTGGTCTTTAAGGAAGAACAGAACCTCTAGGATGTTTCTAGGGAAGTGGAGAAGGGAATTTTTCAGGGTTTGTCTGATATTGGAGGCTCAATGTGGTGTGAGGATAAGAGGGAGGATGTGACCTTTTATAAGGGAGGAGAGGGGCACCTCTGGAATAACTAAAAATATTATTTTATTATAAATCCAAATTCGGTTTTAAATAGCTCTAAATTGATTTATTTCGAAGCTAAGGTGGGGATGGGTTGAAATACTCTCATCCAATAGAATTTAGACAAGTTTAGGTTCCTATTTTAACCTTATCATTTATATTTAACATCAAATTAAATAATTTTACTTTTACCGTGTCTTCTTGTGTTCTTATACTATAAGGTTAATAAACTTACTATAAGAAGCCAAACGAAACCAAAGTTGTTTATTATTAATATATATAATCTTATCTAAGTCATTTGGCCGAACATTAGATTTTTAGGAATAAAATAACAATTAATAATATAATATTTGTTTTAAAAACTATTTTATGTCAATTTTGACACTATTTAGTAATTAATTTTTGTGAAAATCATAATAGAATGATTAGTTCTAAAAAAGTTAATTAAATAAATACTAAAATATCATATTATCCTATAAAATTAGTGGAGTTCATAAAAAGTCTCTAATTACATTTAATTGGGTATTTATAACATAAATTATGTCAATATTTCATTAATAAGATAATTACTGCATCATCGTTGTGTCATAAATAAATTAAATTATTTAATATCTAAAAATTACAAATAAAATACCATTATGTAGGAAAGCTTTTTAGATTTCTAATGAATATTTATAGTTGAATTTATCTTATGTATAACCCCATATTAAAAATGATTTACTTATTAAACTTTGATTTTAACTATTTTAACCCTTCTTTAAATAAATTAATAATAAATGTCCTAATCTACTCCAAGTGGTCCTAAATGGTCATATTTTATTGCTAAGGTTGTTTTTGGTCGAATTAAACTTGTACAATAGAATTAGGACATGTGTTAGGGTAATAATAATATCATTTTTACCCTTAATTACCCTATTTACTTTTAACCGTGGTAAAAAAAGTAAAAAGTTACTATTCACCAAAAATTATTTTCATCCCATTGAACCACATTTTAGTCCTTGATATTAACCGTGTCTCTTGTATTTTCGAAATTCCACTCACAGAAGCGGTAAAATTACGTTTTATGAATAATTCAGTTTTTTTAACTACCACTTAGTGGTTTCACTATTCATCAAAAATTGAATGTTTTCCGAAAAATACTAAAAATTAGGCCTAAGATATATTTGATATTGTGAATTCAAAAATGATTCCTATTTTACCAAATTCAAAAAATATCAGTTACATTAATTAATTTAAAAATTAATTCCCATCGTCAAAACAAATAGCGTGTTCTTAAGAGATAACTATCAAAAGATTGACAGTTGTTTTTGTCTGGTTTAAATGTGAAATTACATCCAATAACCAACATTGTATTAAATTGTAAAAATATATTCTAAATATACTTTAAAACCAATAAAATTAATAATTTATCACTATTAATTATTTCTATTAAAAAGGTTGTTTTTAATTAAAATTTAATAATTTTCACTATTCATTAGAAAATGAAAGTTATCCGAAAAGTACCAAAATCTCACCCTAAGCTAATATCGATATTACGAATCCAGAAATGAAGTCCATTTTGAAAAATAAAAATTACAAAATTTCAAAAAGTGGTTATTACTATTCATAACGCCTAGTTTTAATAATATTTTAATAGCATATCGTTGTTTAGTGAAACTCGGTATTGCGTACTACACATGCTATCGAGGAAGGTCGTGATTGAATGTAATGCAAGGAAAGTCAAGGATGCGTGTTGTGCAAGCTCCTTTTGGTGTAGCGTACAACAAAAGATATTAATGAAATTAAAAATAATATTTTTCATAAAATCTCGAGGTGTTACATTCTACCCCCTTTAAAATGAATTTCACCCTTGAAATTCGTCGGGGTTATAAATGGTTTACTATTCGAAATTTTCTTTAATAGAAACCCACATCATAAAAAGGAATACCAAAACCAATCTTTAAAAACAAAAGTATGAAACGTAACGGTTACCCAAATAAACTAATCACTGGGTTTCCACATAGGTGAAAATATGGATATGGAAGAGAAATCTAACCATCATGTTCTGATAGAGAGTGGTAGAGAACATGCCTATGGAAAATCCAGCAATCACAAAGCCATAAATTTGTGACGATCTAAGGTACCATCTGATTCATCAGATACAAGAGCACTAGGACAACATTTTTGGTTTTCAAGATCATTTCCCTAAAGTTGATGAAATTGGAATCATAAGAAATACTTTCATGATTTTGGTATAGTCTCACCATTTGTCGTTCTTTGGATAATTTCCACTTCATCTATTAAAGAAATGAAGTTGAATTTGTCATTCGTGATGTGTTAGAAGATCATGTGATAGAATGATGGGTCATTCCATCTGTCTCAAACAAAAGGTTAGAAAAGTTATCAAAAAATACATAAGTCCATCTATAGTGAGATTAATCATATATGGTTCCTAAAACGGACTTATACTTTATATATCATATTGATTAATATAATAAAACTAGTTTCTACTAAACAGGGACTTCCTGTAGGCCAGTGGTAGGCGATAAAGGCCAGTCACACTTCGGTTTTGGGTTCAATTCCCACAGCCTTGTCCGACGCGATGGGCTATCGCCCGTCCTACAGGTTGTCCTTTTTCTAAAGCTATATTACTATAACATCCAATCAACAATATCAAAAAAGTTTTATCCTTAAACAATACTAACTTATGTCCAACATAATCCATTCCAATCTTTAGGCTTATCTGAAATACTTCGGTCCAAGATCATAGTATAAAGAAAATGAACACGTGAATGCCATCATTTATCCCCCATATATCATAAGATATATCTTGTTGGTCAAATTACAAACATGTGAATACCTTAATCATGCATTCTCTTAAAGAATGAATATCCATTGAACCTTAGTGAAAACATGAATTCAGTTAAAAGTTAACACTTTCCACATACCAAAATCCTCAAAATTCTATATCCTCAAACCATGATATCACTTAGTCCTTATATCAATCATGAGCTCATGAATACTACCAAACATATTAGATTCTCTTTATCCCTTCATTATGTGCATATCATCTGCTTTCCAAAAATATTTCAATAACTTTTCATGGTTACCGATGCCATAAAATTATTGAAAACCATAATAGACTAATACAAAAATATTACAATACACAATAAAAGTACCTCAACATAATTATTCTTGAATACCAATACATAAACACTTCAATCCATCCTATTCAATTATTGTCCTAGAATAAGTCCTTCATTGATTTAGAAGTAACTTTTTAGGTCAGGGCATTGAGTTGGGTAATGCCCATGTTCTCCACAAATAATACATTGAACTCCATAACAGTCTGTCACTCTATGACCTTTTTCACCACACAGATAACATCGGTCCCTCCATTCGAGGTATTCATCAAGGTTCTTCTTCCCTTCTTTAGAAATCTCAATCATCCTTTCTTTATGATCCTTAACATGCGAACATGCATAATAGTCTATCTTCCTCTTATTTGATGAATTAGGCATACCACTAAATTTCACCTTGTTAATCATATATCGCGATGACTGATTCGACATAATCACAATATCTTTCACTCTAGGCATCACACAATTTTTTTGCTCATAGTCACCAATATTTACATTGGATTCAATGTTAAC
Source organism: Viscum album (assembly GCA_963277665.1). Lineage (NCBI taxonomy): Eukaryota > Viridiplantae > Streptophyta > Magnoliopsida > Santalales > Viscaceae > Viscum > Viscum album. The sequence goes on from OY728143.1 coordinate 329,303,681, forward strand.
CGAATTCCTTCTAGTTCCCTCCATTAACTAAAAAAAAAGAATTCTGTGAGAGGCAAAATCATGCTAGAGAAAACAACATAGTAAAGGGGGATTACCCTCAATATCTAACATCGTAGGTTAAATTATAAGATCCTTAGATCAATTCTAGGACTATAACTTATATGTATACTTAACCATAGAGACATCCCTAGACATACCTTAGAAATATCTATAGGGATCTCACTAACGTTTTTGCATCCTAGTTTCCAAAGGTTGACTAAACATTTCCTCTGATACCAACTGTAGAGACCCGAAGCTTAACGTACATGGACACTAAATTACTTTTTCAGAATACTTAGTACATAACAAAAACACACACACAAGGACCGTAATAGTTTAGTGTCTCTGGAAACTTGGAATATAATCTTCTAATCGTGGTGAAAGATCTTCAACATCTCCCATAAAGATCTTCTTTTTTTTAAACCTAAATCCTTTCTTTATGTCATGTGGAAAAGAAAACATAAAAGGGTGAGCTCAAATGCTTAGTAAGGGTAAAAAAAAGAAATATGAATCACGTCATATTCATAAGAACATATCTTTTAGAACTCTTAACCTGCAAAAGAGATCATAATTTCATAACATGGGATAAATCATAGTTGTGAAATGTAATCCCAATAATCATAAAATAAAACATGAAACTTTGTGTCATACACACATAATCATAGAGAATCATTTCTTATTAGTCAAGACTCATTTCCAAGACTATCTTAGTGGACAAAGTCCCTTTCTGAGCTGAGTTCACTCCTCGTTTCAGTCCAGTTTCACTGAACCGGTATAACCTACCATTCTAGCCATGTATATCTCATGAGATATAAAATATTTACACAATGAATTGTAGGGATATATAGGTCCCACCCATCTCATAATGAAACCATTCTTATGTGTGCCACAAAAATCATAAATCATACATCCTTGCATAACCCATGGGAAAAAAACAGAATTCTTAAACATCGTGACATCATAAAACAATTCATATAAGATAAAAGAAATCAAAAAAAAATATTTCCATCACAACATTATCAAATCCATGTAATAATAGGGATAGAAACAGAACCCTTTATTATGTTATATAGAAAATAATTTTGATAAAACACTTGAACTCCATTCTTGAGGAAAATATCCTTTCTACTTCAAAAATACTTTTCCTTTCTTAACATGTCATACCATTTTAAACTAAAAGAAGTTGATTAAAAATAAACTTGAAAACTTGTAAAGGAATCTTCTTGGAAATAATTTTTTAAAAATCCATTCATGCCGTATAAGTTAAAAAAACATTCTTCTCGTACTTTTTTTCTGGAAAAGTCAAAAAGTACCTCGTACGAAAAACGAGAAAAGATTCCTTTCATATCCTTTACTAAAAACTCACCAAAGGGTAAAATTGGATTTAAAAAATTGCAGGTGTATGGAAATAATATTACATATTTCGGAAACATGGATGTGGATGATAAAATACACCCCAGTAAATACCAAAGTATAAACAATCTCGGATAAAAATGAGATTGTGATATTTCCCTTACCTTAGGTCCGATTTGCTTGGTATGTGTCCGAACCTCCTGTATAATTATTTAAATAATGTCATTGACTTATTCCAGAATCATACTCATTGTTATTATATCATATATGGTTCACTTATGGCTTTATATTACCCGTTCTTTTGTAAATTCCATATTAAAGAGCGTTTTGGGTAAAATCGTTTCATTTTTCATCCGTGTTTTGACTTGTAATTATTCATATGATTACATAGATCATGATTACTTAATTAAAGAATATAAAAAATTATTTATATATAATATATATTCAGAATACATATATATATATATATAATAGATCAGTAAATGGAAAGAAATACACCATTCATGGAGACGGTAGACTGTACGTACGAATGAACGTTGTTTTCTTTTCCTTATTGAGTTGAATGGAATTAAGTAGATGACAAAGATATATATACACAAAAATCCAGAATCATTATTATGTCATATGTTCCATTATTAATTATTATATATACTTTATAATCATTCATGGATGGTTAACGTGGAGAATGAATCTCATCGCGTTGTGGAGACGGTAGTCCGTACGTACGCACGAGCGATGATATCGTTCTCATGATCGTGGAATTGTATTGGAGTGTATGTATACTATTTGAGAATCAATATCACTTTAAAATAATTATACATAGTAATTATTTACATCATTATACCCATCCAAGTAAGGTGGTGAGGGAAAATAGATTACACCACGGCGTGAAGACGATATTCCTTACGTACGCACGCGCGGTGATTTCATTTTCCGTAGGATAGATAGATGGTGAAATAGGGTTGTTTCATACTTATAATTACATATCAGTATATGAGTGATACTGATGTTATTACTTCATGATGAAACAACTAAAGAAGAAAAAGTGGAAGAAGAAATAAAGATGAAAGAATCGGTAACGGACATTACCTCTTCTTTGAAACGCCTCTTTGAGATCTCCTTTTAGGGCACTAAAATTGGTCTTTGAGGAAGACCAGAACCTCTAGGATGTTTCTAGGGAAGTGGAGAATGGAATTTGGCAGGGGTTTTGTGATCTTGAAGGCTCAAAGTGGTGTGAGGAAGAGAGGGAGGAGGTGCCCTTTTATAAGGGAGGAGAAGGGCACCTTTGGAATAACTAAAAATATTATCTTATTATAAATCCAAATTCGGTTTTAAATATCTCCAAATTGATTTATTTCGAAGATAAGGTGGGGATGGGTCGAAATAATCTCATCCAATAGAATTTAGACAAGTTTAGGTTCCTATTTTAACCTTATCATTTAGATTTAACATTAAATTAAATAATTTTACTTTTACTGTGTCTTCTTGTGTTCTTATACTATAAGGTTAATAAACATACTATAAGAATCCAAACGAACCCCATGTTGTTTATTATTAATATATATAACGTTATAAGCCATTTGGCCGAACCTTAGATTTTTAGGAATAAAATAACAATTAATAATATAATATTTATTTTAAAAACTATTTTATGTCAATTTTGACACTATTTAGTAATTAATTTTTGTGAAACTCATAACAGAATGATTAGTTCGAAAAAAGTTACTTAAATCGATACTAACATGTCATATTAACCTGTAAAATTAGTGGAATTCATAAAAAGTCTCAAATTACATTCATTTGGGTATTTATAACATCAATTATGTCAATATTTCATTAATAAGATAATTACTGCATCATCGTTGTGTCATAAATAAATTAAATTATTTAATGTATAAAAATTACAAATAAAATACCATTATGTAGTAAATAATTTTATATTTCTAATTAATATTTATAGTCGAATTTATCTTAAGTATAACCCCATATTAAAAATGATTTACTTATTAAACATTGATTTTAAGCATTTTAACCCTTCTTTAAATAAATTAATAATAAATGTCCTAATCTAATCCAAGTGGGCCTAAATGGTCATATGTTATTCCTAAGGTTGTTTTGGGTTGAATTACACTTTTCCAATAGAATTAGGACATGTGTTAGGGTAATAATAATATCATTTTTACCCTTAATTACCCTATTTACTTTTAAACGTGGTAAAAAAAGTAAAAAGTTACTATTCACTGAAAATTATTTTCATCTCATTGAACCAAATTGTAGTCCTTGATATTAACCGTGTCTCTCGGATTTTCGAAATTCTACTCACAGAAGTGGTAAAATTAGGTTTTATGAAAAAATCGGTTTTTTAACTACCACTTAGTGGTTTCATTATTCATCAAAAATTGAAAGTTTTCAGAAAAATGCCAAAAATTATTCCTAAGCTATATTTGATATTATGAATTCAAAAATGATGTCTATTTTACCAAATTCAAAACATATCAGTTAAATTAATTAATTTAAAAATTAATTCTCGTCGTCAAAACAAATAGCGTGTTCTTAAGAGATAATAACTATCAAAAGATTGACAGTTGTTTATGTCTGGTTTAAATGTGAAATTACATCCAATAACCAACATTGTATTAAATTGTAAAAATATATTCTAAATATACTTTAAAACCAATCAAATTAATAATTTATCACTATTAATTATTTCTATTAAAAAGGTTGTTTTTAAATAAAATTTAATAATTTTCACTATTCATCAGAAAATGAATGTTATCCGAAAAGTACCAAAATTTCACCCTAAGCTAATTTCGATATTCTGAATCCAGAAATGAAGACCATTTTGAAAAATAAAAATTACAATATTTCAAGAAGTGGTTATTACTATTCATAACAGCTAGTTTTAATAATATTTTAATAGCATATCGTTGTTTAGTGAAACTCTGTATTGCGTACTACACACGCTATCGAGGAAGGTAGAGATTGCATGTAATGAAAGGCAAGTCAAGGATGTGTGTTGTACAAGCTCCTTTTGGTGTAGCGTACAACACAAGACATTAATGAAATTAAAAAGAATATTTTTCATAAAATCTCGGGGTGTTACATTTAGTTCTCAGAACTCCATTGATACCAGGAAAGAAACCTCCCAAGCTTGATCCAAAATGGGAAGGACCTTACTCAATACATATGGTCTACTCCAATGGAGCTTATTCATTAATCTCGATGGATGGAGAACTCATCACTAATCCAACCAATGCCATATTTTTTAAGAAGTGTTTTGTATAAACACAAAATATATCATCCATGGTCCATACATATGACCTTAAACTATTTTTACATTCATCCCACACGATGTTAAACTGTGAAAAATTTCTCTAAATGGTCTGATATGACCTTAAACTACACCACCGTCCAGCAAGACATTAAATCGCATCATCCATGGTCCATGCATATGACCCTAAACTATTTGCAAGACCCTTACGTCCAGCATGACGTTAAACTGAATCATCCATGGTCCATACATATGACCTTAAACTATTTGTACTTTCATCCCACACGACGTTTAACTATGAAAAGGTTCCCTAAATGGTCCGATATGACCTTAAAATGCACCACCGTCTAGCAAGACATTAAATTGCATCATCCATGGTCCATGCATATGACCCTAAACTATTTTCAAGTCCCTTACGTCCAACATGACATTAAACTGCATCATCCATGGTCCATACATATGACCTTAAACTATTTGTATTACTTTCATCCCACACGACGGTAAACTGTGAAAAAGTTCCCTAATTCGTCCAACATGACGTTAAACTATGCCCCCCTTCATCATCCTTGATATATGACGTTAAACTATATAGAAGTCTCTTACGTCTAGCATGACATTAAACTGCACCATCCACGGTCCATGCATATGGCCTTAAATTATTCGCACCTTCGTCCAACATGACTCTAAACTATATCATCCCTTTTTCGTCCAACATGACGTTAAACTATTGAAAAAAGTCCCCAATACATACAACATGACGTTAAATGGTGTAATGTTTTGTCCTCACTGCATGACATTAAACTTCATAGTCCCCCTTTCATCCAACATGACGTTAAACTATATTTTCCCCATCGTCCTAACTACATGATGCTAAACTGTATAGAAAGTCCTCGATATGTCATGCATGACATTAAACTGTGCATTTTTAAGGTTGTCGTTACCTCTTGTTTCCCACACAGATTATGACTCACGTGAGCTTAGAGAAAACCTCAACCATAACACTCTCTTTAGGATACTAACCATGTGTAAGTCCCGACAACATCATTTTTAGGTCGTTTTCCCCAAGAACAACTTGATCATTAATTCATTCTTTAATTTAACTACGCGGACTTTGATCCTTTCCTTCCAGGCTGGGTACGTAAGCAACCTCTCAAGGTTCAAGCCCAAAATCAATCACTTCACATCAGTTCACCTCCATTTCATATGATGTTGATTCGTGAAACCGCCCCTAGAATCAATATCTTTACATGGGTTCACTTTCGTCCTTGTTATACGACGTTAAACTATACAACACTTTTGTCCAGTATGACAATAAACTACAATATTCTTTGATACCCTCACCTGAGAGAGAACCATTATTTACATTTATTTTTCAATCATGATTCATTTCAAAGACTACGTGCATACAAGGCAATGCCTAAACCTTTTATCTTGGGTCAAACCATCATTGTACTAAAGTCCCCTTTCACCCTTCACATGTACGAACCAAATTTGTACAGAGGGTATTTCTAAAACTACGTGGGCTTGATTCCCATCCCTATGGGATATGCAGGAACGTTCGAGTGTCCCTCGAATCCAGCCCCAAGTCTTTTGGGCCTAACCCCAAATTTCACTTCCAGTCCCTTGGCTAAAAAGTTCCCATGAAAACACACACAGTGTATTTCTTACAATGGTCCAAGCTTTATGACCCTAAACTAAGATCTATAATCGTTTTGTCCCACACGACATTAAACTGTAATTTAATAACTACGTATGGCTTGATTCCCATCCTTATGGGATACGCAGTGGAGTCCAACATTTTAATTCAGGACCCAGCCACAACATGAATATGGTTAGCATTAATCTGTGTATCTTTATGTACATTTGACAATATCCATCTTTATGTGTCATAATCCTAACCTTAAATATTTTCAGATCTTCATTTCCCTTTTCTTGACTTTTAGTCACAAAAATGTCAAATTTCTGAGAGTTCTTTTACCTGTCTATGAAGCACGTGCCCTTAGGCGACCTTGCATAAACAGTCTATATAACAGACTTGTCAGCCAAAAGATACTATTATTTGACTATGCAGCCAATTCCATTAGGTGGCCCTGCATAATTCAACCCCCTAACGGGTTTGTTAAATAATGGAAACTTAATTCTTGGAAAGAAAGCCTCTTTTGTCCTTATTATTCATAAATGATAGTATGTAGGGATCCACAATTATATCCATCCTTAAAATATTTGTCCGTTATCCATTTTCATGATATGAATGTATTCAAGTCTATGGTTTATATTCTCCTTCCCTACGTTTGGGTCAGAACTTCGTAGAAGTGATATCCATCCAGTTCTTTGATAATCTTGTTCGAAAATATATTCTCCATATTCAAGTACCTCTTTCCATATAACAAACTCTATACTTTGGAAAATTTGAATCTCCATAAACTTTCACAAGCTTTTAGCAGTAGAAAGGTAAATTTCTGAGAGTTCTTTTTCCTGACTATACAGCACGTGCCCTTAGGCGGCCATGCATAAACAGTCTACATAACAGACTTGTTAGCCAAAAGATGCTATTTATTTGACTATGCAGCCAATTCCCTTAGGTGGCCCTTCATAATTCAACCCCTAACGGGTTTGATAAATATTAGTAACTTCATTCTTGGAAACTACTTCTTATGATGCCTTTTATCTTTTTTTCATATCTTTCCTCAGATTCAAATATTCTTAAGCCATGGCTTACATTTTTTCCCTCATACTTGAGTATGGTAATATGATTTCTGATAAATTTTCAAAGAATTGAGTTAATTATAATTCATTTGGTCAAAGATATTTCAACCTTGAACATTAGCCACTTTTTTTCCAACGTGCATGACTTTAAACTGCCCACAAAAGACTAGGGACCTCTGAATAAAAGTCAACTTCCAGCTCAGTAAACATACATTTTGTATGATTTAGGAAATATTGAGCAATTAAAAGATTCAAAGTTTGTAGGATTATTTATAATAGTCCTAGTAAAAATCAAACAATGCTTACTAGGCCCATTGGCTTAGGTAAAATTTCAAGCAGGTAGCAGGAAAATATGTGCACAAGTGATTGAAGATGAAAGCATTATTTCCATTTGATGCACAAGAATTATAAGGACATCCATAGATTGGAGTATCTTCTCTTTTCCAATAAATTACAAAAGACTTTCAAAATAACTCTTCATTTGATTTACAGCATCCTGAGATTCATCAGCATCCACCTGGAATCTATTCATTCAACTGGATACCATAAGAGATGCAGTGATACCAACTCTTCTTGGAACAATTTTAAAAGAATGTTCTTGAGTGCGGTTTGAGAAAATGTTCGGCTGATCAAACAGTGACTCTATTTCTTTCCAAGAGACTTGGAAGATGGATACATGGATTTTATAATGAAGAGTTGGAAGTAAAGAGCAATTTGGAGAGTGTACTCTTTTTAGATATTTTTCTAATTCCATGTTTTTCTTTTCTCCACCAACCAGCAATAGAAAACATTTCAGCCCATGGGTTTACCCTTTTCTTATCTGCAAGGAAATGACATGGAGGAAAAATTTGAAAGTTCACACCATTGTTGTTGCTCTTAATGCACAACATAACTGAAATAGAGGAGTAGTAGTGCAGCTGCATCTCAGGCATATAATTATTTGCATCTAGAATATTGACTCCTTGCAGATGACCTGACCATATAGAGGAAGTAAGATGCTCTGTGGGAAATTAAGATGATATTTCTTCAAGTACTTAGCCAAATCTGGGAGAGTGCTGTCACAGATATCATAGTAATCATTGCCAACAATGTTCATCATGTCATCAATCCACTTGATAGCCAGTCCATCAACCGTTCTGATTCTCTTGGGAGCCATTAAATCTGCACAAGAGTTGAGTAAATTAACTCTTAAATGGATATATTTTTCATAAACTTTGTGAAAAAATTTGAAAAAAATGGCTAAGGAATTAAGGCGCGCAAGTCTAATTTTGATGTGCAAGTATGGATGTGCCGCGCATGTTTTTGGCACACAAGTATCACCGCACAAGTCCAAATATCAATACAGCAACGCGACAGCAAAGAAAAATCGGAAAACAGTGCAACATGCGTGCCGAAGGTGACCTGCAGGGCGAGAGCTCGATGGTTTGAAATCCGGAAATCCAGATGCTTTGTACGGAAATGGGCCGCATATTTATAGGTTAGGCCGCACCCTTGCGCGCCGATGCCTGGGCACTCACACTTCCGCACCACCTTTCCTTTGGATTTCTTCTTTTCCTTAGATTCACATCTTCATTTCTTTTGGATCCAAATCTGAGGGGGGACTTTTGTTGATGCTCCATTTCATCACAGAGTCCAAAGGAATGTAAAGGGAAATGACTTGGCACAAATTGATTCAACCTTTGAAGAAAACATCAAAAATCGACAAAGGCATTAATAAGGCTTCAAAAGCACATGTGCCGCTCAAGTTCCATCACTGTCGCGCAAGTCCACTTGCGCGACACCTAATAGTCGTGCAAGTGACTTGAACGCCCTAAAGGATAACCTCCCGGGTCTTCTTCAGCCTGTAAATAGACCCTATGGGCCCCCCATTGGAGGAAATCTTTTTTCCAGAATTCAGATTTGAGATCCCGTTGCCCTAGTCTCTTCTCAAAGATTCTGAAACACTTCTAAGGTAATTTCTTACCTAGAACGGAAGATCTAAGGAGGGAGAGGAAGGCCTAAGTGTTGAAACTCATCAACACTTGCGCGCCTGAGTGGCCATCCCTTAAGGGAAATGGACACACTTGCGCGCCGCCTAACTCCTTTAATAGAACTTGCGTGCCACTCTTCTGGAAGAACCTCAAGAGGATTATAATGGCTTTAAGCAATAGTTGCTTAAGTATTACCCTTCTGGTTAACTGTCTCACAAGTACCCATGTGTCGCACAGGTATACCTACGCGACCAGGATTTGTGCGCCCATGCAGTACCTACGCGCCTGCCAGAACTTGCGCGCCCCTACCTTTTTGGGTGCCCTTCTTGCCCATTTCACCACTCTTAATCCATTCCACCTCTCCTATTCAATATTCCATCTTCAAGACACTCTTCAAAGCCATTTATGGCATGATTTCTTGATTTTAATTCCTTATTTGAAGGGAATTCTGTGGAATATCTCTCAAAACCTATTGATTTACACATCTTTATGTCACTAAAGATTGAGATTTAGTTCATTCAACCTCATCCTTTAAGGTGAGAGAACTCATTAACCTGGGCCTCCTTTTCAAAAATAAGCCCCAGTCATAATTTCCAAATTTGGGCATCCTCCTCAGGAGTAAGCCCTAGTCATAATTCTTAATCTGGGCCTCCTTTTTAAGAGTAAGCCCCAGTCCCTTAATTTGGGCATCCTCATTAGGAGTAATCCACGGTCATAAATATGGGCATCCTCTTCAGGTGTAATCCCCAGTCTTAATTCCTCTTAACCAGTCCTAATTTACCTTTGATCTGGGATTCCTTCTCAGGAGTAAAAACACAATCATAATTCCTCTCCTAATTTGGGCCTCCTTTTCAGGAGTAAGCCCCAAGTTAGAGTATTCAAATCTCCATGAAGCACATATAGCTTTACGAACCCTGTTCCTAGATTTATTCCCTGATGTAAATGCAAATCTTCATTTATCTGGGTAGTCATACATACATAAGTCCCACATTATTTCTTATGATTTCTTGTTTCATGTCACAATTGTCTAATTTTTACCAATACCTCTTGTTTCTCACACCGAGCATGATTCACGTGAGCTTAGAGTGTAAAAGTAATTATGACATCCTTTTATGAGCCATCAATCATAAACATCATACTCCCTTACTCGAACTACGTGGTTTCTGATTCCTTTTCTAAACAAAGGATACGAAGGTAGCCCATCTGCGGGTTCGATCCCAACTTTGAAATAATTCATGTCCATCTGAATGACAATAAACTTCATGTGCCCCACTGAGTGGCTTTAAAACCAGTATGGTCATTATAATGACTAAGATACTTTTACGTATCAAATGATACCATTGACTAAGAATCTATAACAAATACATATTATTCTCTATCAATGAAGAACCTCAAATACATATAAACGATTCTCTAAATTTCCTACATATCGATCATTGATTGTCAGATCTAAAGGAAAGCTCATTTTATACCTACTAATGTAATATGGATTCAGGAACATAACTTAAATCTATAAAGAGAGTCCCGAAGTAGACAATAATTCCCCTAAAAAAGGTGTGATGAGTCTGACCTCCCATCCTCTTGACCAATTAAATTCCCAAGGCTCATCAGTCCACAACTAATGAGCACCTACCTATGGAAATTAGGTCCAAATGGATGTGGAATCATTGGATGTTTCCGGTTCTACGAACAAACCCATTAGAAACCGATTGGAATGTTTGAACATTCAATCAAGGAGGTCATCCCCGAATTCCGAGGGAAACCGAGATTGCGTGCTATTCTTGTTTATAGATAAGGCATATGAATACATTTTTCCCATGATGATGTTTCATGTGAATTATTTTATAATAAATATAATTATTAATTTTATAAGGATAAAATGGGTTAATGGTGGGGGTATGTACTGAATCATATTTTTCAATGTTAATACAAAATTCCTATTTAAATTTCATTAATATGGGACCTCCATATTGATATAATGTTATATTTTTCCATGAATACAACCTTGATTTTTTTAATAGGTCCATTGTTATTTTGGTGAAGTATTTACCACTAAGTAGTGTTATGTCCATGTTTCCATCTACACAATTTTAAGGGACTTTCTATATTTATTATCTCAAAAACAAATATTTCATGTATGGTGATAGTGTAATCCGAATGACCTTGATTTTTCATTTATAAAAAATAGATAAATTTTGAGGTTATTAGTATTTACATTTTAGAGTATTGAGTATTGAATTGGAACCAAAAAAATATATTAAATATAATATATTAGTTTTCATTTACAAACATTCGAGAAATTAGGTATCATTGTTTATGGAACTTAATAAATTTATGAAATAAAATAAATGAATAAAATTAATTATGTAAATTTCATAAACATAGTTATGAACTCATTTAATAACCTAATTTCTATTTTTTAATTTGAGGTTTTATGCATTGGTGGACAACATAACACTATATCAAGAGAGAGTATAAGGGATTGATCTTGATGTAACCGATGTTATATTCTAAGAACATGATTTGATCTATGATCAAATCGATGGATGGTTTTTGTGAAGAAGATAAATTGACAAATTGTTACAATATTTAATTGAATTGAAATAATTATTTCATGATATATATCAAATTTCATAAATTTATTCCCTATTATTTGATATTGATTAGTATTGAAATAACTTAACTATATATTGATTCAAAAACTTAAATTATTTTATATTAATAAACATGATTTTTTTCGATTCGTAATATGACTCTATAAATCATGGAATTTCAATAGAAAAATGATCTCATATGATGATTTTGTTGTATCATCATCACATTCATCCACATGTATCATCTTGTTTCTGGATGTTCTTTATGATATCCTATTCTTATGTATATTCATGTGATTAACATTCTAAATAAACAGGATCTTTACTTCATCCTTATTATTTTTTGATTTATTTTAATGGTGAATATAATTTCCTTAATCATGGATGATATTCTAAAATATTGGCATAGATTTGATCGAGCTATAACAAAGTGGTACACACAACGGATGGAGGGAGAAATTATTTTCACACATGGGGACCTTCTGCTGACCAAGGTAAATGTGACCAGGTGATGATGAAGTCAAATCATAATGATATAATATTGTGTAGAATATTTTTAGGAAAGATAATTTATGAACATGAATATCGGTGGGGGCATGAAAATCACTTTTGAGTAATAAATTCAGTTTGGGACATCATATATGTAAGAAATTTCTAAAAATATGGTGAATTATCCAACTAGGTATTTTATATATATGAAGATCACCTTACATGTATATTTTGAGGTTTTTAAAAATCACTTGGTGTGATTGATGTATTCAAATATTGGGGGGTTTTAGTTGGTTAGTTGTTTATAAGTTAAAATAAGAAAAAATCATTTTAAATATATTGAATGTGTGTTTATTAAAAATTTAATATGTTAGCAGTGCATGCCAAATTTAATATCATGGGACACAATTCATATGCTATATGAGACATGTTAAGTGGTATAAGATTTTATGAAATGTGGCAGACTGAGGTCCACTACATGCAACCCCACCCTAAGAGAGATACGTTTTGTATATTAATGGATATGTTATGTAACCCATGACATGAAGGGCCTATGTATTAGAGGTATATTTTGAGTTCCCTAATGTTCCCACACACAGTGTAAAATATAGTAGATGAAATTTAGATTTACCCATAATTCATCATAAAGGGTAGTACATGGATAAATTTACTAATAGGGGCCCACAAAATGAAACTCTATAATATATATAATTTAATTTTCATATAATATAGGATTTTAATATATCATTCCCTTGTATTATGATATAGATGTATGGGTTTTCCATGATGAGTGTTATTACTCATTTAATGTCTTAGTGAATTTTTCTTCAGTATCTATGAATAATAATAGAGGTGATAAAATAATCTTACCATCATTTTAGTTTTAGGATTGATGAATAGGTTATTGGAAGGGGATTATATCATTCACACAGTTAATTTTTTCCAAGTATACTATTTATTCCAGAATAGGTGTAACTCCCTCATAATAGAATATTAAATACTCTATCTCTAATATAAAATGTTCTTCTTGAGTTGCAGTTCCTCTTTCTATAGTGCTTCATTCCCCAACATCTACATTGTGCTACTTGGGGTGTGGGTCCTATATCTATAGAGTTTTGTACGATGATGTGTTCTATGTTCTCCTAAATGAGGAATAACCCTTCATATCATACTATGAGAGGTTTGTGGATTTTCATGCACATGTGACAATATTAGTAAGGGATACCACTCCCTTAACAAATATTTTATCTTGATAAGTGTTTCAATACCCTTACAGGATTTAATAGTTGTTTCATGATTATTATGAGTAGTTAAGTGAACTATTACCATGAAAGATTAATATGCAGCATTAAGAAGTGGGTCAACCATCTTATATTCTAGTGGTTGTATACTATAATTGACATAAAGGCTAGATTAATTTATATTTATGTGTATTAATACACCCTCAGTTTTCCAACAAGATTTAACATACAATTGATGTATCAATATTATATTTTATGGAATTTTTATTATTTTAATCATCATTAGTTAATCATGAGATTCAATCTTTTAAGGATTTGAGTTAAGATGAATGGTACCTCTAGGATTCCTCGACACTTATAATTATTTCGAATATACAAATTATTTTACATTTATATCCACTTTATTACAATATAATATATGAAGTATTGATATGGATATTTTTTGTATCTTTACTATATATTTTTAGATAATCCAATTAATATTCATCATAATCACCAATATTTTGGATTTATGCGTACCTTTTTATTTCATTTGAATTGATGCACAATTCAAAGATAATCTTCGTGATTGTACGGATTGTTTTTCATTTTTTGAGCTAATGTTTGGTGGATCTTAATAATCCATGATAGATAATGTGTTGTCATTGTTGTGAAAATTATTTTTGTAGTTATATATTAATCTTAGAGCACTAAAAAAATATATAGATCTTTCCAATTTCTTATGGTTGTTGGACATAGAGTATTTTTATATTTATATTATTTTTTAACTTTTATAAGTTTCATTACACATTTTATTTCATTTCATGTGTGTGATATAAAAAGTTTAGTTGAATATATATATATATATATAAATGTATATTATTGGTGTACATATGAGTTTCTTATAGGATGATATAGTATAAGGCCTCCAATATTATGTGATATTCCTAATATGTTCTAGGAACCATCCCATGGCCAATTTGAGGATAGAATCAAGTTGAACACTTGGCCTCATAGTGGTATGGACGGGGAAACTTTGTGTTGTGTCTGTAAGATATAGTTATTTTGTTGAAAAATATATTCATCTCGAGAAATTATTATTTTTGAGATCAACCAAAATTTATCTATTGATCATTAATAAGTATCTAGTTCATGGGTTTAGTTCATTATATAATGTTATTATTGACTCATAATTATTTCAATTTGGTTTCCCTTCCCATTGAATAAAATACATTTTTTTGTCTGTTCTTTGGCAGAAATGTTAGAGTTTAAGGTGTAACTTGTGCATGGAAAACTAATGTGTGTTATTATATTTGTTTTCATACCTATAATTTGTCATTTTTGAATACAGTTACCATGATTCTAAAATAATATTCAAAATTCATTTTAGTTTTTTCAATTGATTTAGGGAATAGATTTTATTTGAAAAAAAATTAATAGTAAAATTATTTAATTAAAAAACCACTCAAAATAGGATGAAATTATTTATTGGCTAATTAATCAAGCATATATTGTCTTTGTTCACTATAAACATTGAAAAAATTAAATATTCAATAGTAATGGATATGAATTATATAGAGTCTCTAATCCATATGAGTGAAACAAGGGAGATAATATTATTGTTATCTACACTATATCCATTTTAAAAAACTAAATATCATATGTGGGCTATGAATTTTTATTTATATTTTGTTTCAAATTAATTTTTTCATAATTTCATAAGGGAGTTTTTGGATTTTTATATTTTAAAATTTTAAATTATAGAATAAAAACCATATATACAATTAGCTATCAAGAAATATAAATGTTCTCTAAGTAAATTTCAATGAGTTCAAATATAATTTCATTATTTTATAAATAACCTATATAAATAAGAAAATTTATATCATACCTACACCTATCTATAACTATTTATAATATATTTTATTTATAGTTTACCAATATATTCTAAAGAAAATACACATCATTTATCCTCTATGGTGAGTGAGAAAGGTCACCCCTAATACAAGAAGGTCAACTCAATCAACCCCCTAATAGAGACCAGCTATAATTTTTCATCAAAATTCTATAAACACTTCAGTATGGTGCCTCAATTAATTCCTCATAAAGTTTTTATATAAAAATACGGAATAAATAAAATCATGTTATTGTAATGTGATGTAATGTTCTCCAAATACAGTCACTACCTCAACTTTTTCAATAGAATCATGAAAATACATTTTGAATTAGGTTGCAAAATTCATGAAAACATTTTTGATTCCCCTTCAGAACATACTTAATGGTTTATAATTTCACTATCATAAATATATATATTACAGGAACATCAAAATGGGAGAAAAAACAGTAGACCAGAAATGGGATAAGCAAATAACACTGATAATTAAGAAGAATAAGAATAAAATTAAATTTTCATATATGGAAAAAATAAGAAAAATGATGTCCTACATAAATCCCCAATGTGGTAATAGATCATTATAGGAATATAATTTCTATTGATATGAAAATAATCAACACACCCTTCAAAATATTAAGAAAATATTCATATATGAAATTATTACTAGAATCATGTCATCATAAGTTTTAAATATAATGGAAAATTTTAAAATATACTTTGATGTAGGGTTTTTTTTCATAATAATGATTTAAATAGGAATTTATGATATTAGTAGAATTTCATGTGGACTCTTTGGATTTGAATTGGGGATTAAATGGTGTGTTGGGTGGAAAAGTGGAAATCATGTAATTTGGTATTAAATATATGTTTTTTAAAGTTACTAACTTACCAAATTATTCCAAAATGTATAAGGGAAACATTATTCAAGATCCAGGCATGGTGGTTTTATAATGAAGTAGGGTCTTCACTTTTCTAATGATTTTATAAAAACTATATAAAATAGTCAATTTTTTTTATAAAGGTTGTTATATAGTTTTTTAAATAATGTTTCCACATTTTGATATGAATGTATCCTTGGTCAATGATGGATTTATGTTTGGAAAATGTTTTATTGAAAAGTGTATCCAACCCATGAAATATAGGGGGTCTCAAGCTGTGATAGTTTTATGGCTAAGACAGTGTAATGAAAAATGTGTATCCAAACCATACAACAACAAACATTTCAAAAAAATAGAAAAACTAAAATTTACCTCTCCCAAATTTTAAATCCAATTACTCTGTTTCTACCCATTAATTTCTTGAAAAGATAGAAGATATTCCTCCCTCATTATTCTCATTTATAACCATTAAAAACATAGCTATCTCTATCTATTTATTACATTAATCTGGGTGATGTCCCTCTCTCCATGTCAATTTACCACCACCTTATTTCTTCTAAGACACTGTATTGCAATGGTTAGGGTTAAATAGATGATTTCATTAAGAAATAGTAGAATCATCCAAATATGATAAGTTATTTAATTCGATTTTCTATATAATATAACAAGATGATGAAAACATTTCATTACATTAAATTTTCATAATGGTATATCACCATATAAATTTTGTAGGGGGTTTAAATTAAATTTTACATTATTTATAGATTAATATATGTCAGGAGATATTGATTTTGTGTGTCATATAATTATGAGTGATTCAAGGAGAACCTCATTATGTCACTTGGTGCTTTTGGGATTATTTGTATCTTGATTATATTTAAGGATTTATGCATTAATAAATTAATTTGAATAAATAAATATGAATTATTAAAATTTATTTATTTTAATATAATTTCTTGAAACAAGGTACTGTGTTGAGGGGTGATGATTGATTTCCCTTAGATGATCTCAGATGAGAATAGTTGGTATTTGTTAAAATTAACTGACTTAGTGTATTTTTTTGTTTATCCATTGACCATTCTACAATTGTATATCAATTTAGTTTTGAGTCTTTTGATCCATGGTTTATATACATATATGAGTATAATCATATTATTTTAAATGAATTACTTTATATAAATTCCAAAACATAAGAAATGTTTAAATGTAAAAAATATTTTCTTGAACATAGGTGATTCTATTGATTATAATATATGGTTGTTTTTATATAAAATCATGATATAAAAAATATGGATAACGAATGATTAAAAATAAATTGAAAACATTAAACATTGGTGTCAATGAGATATGTTCCTTTTGGTCCCCAAAATAAAAAAATGTGATAAACCTGGAATTGAAAACTATCATTGTCACTATAGAACTCTAGGGTAGTCCATGAAAGATTTATAATTCCCAAAGAGACTAGTGCTTAATAAAAAATATGTGGGATGAGTGTTCCTACCCTTGTAGTACTTGAGTACAAAGGTATTTATTATCTATGTAGTATTACATACATATTAGTTGAGTTAACAGAACTAGGATAATTATTGGATTGAGGTGGATAATATTACATCTGTATAGTTTTTTTCTCACTTGGATTCTTCATTGAGAATTGTGAGGCCATGATATAAATATATATATTTTTATAGGCTACATACTTATGGGGATATTATAGGATACATAAGTGGATTTTGGATGAATGAAATGAAATAATGCTGTGAGGGACACAATAACTTCATGTTTTATATATGGACTCATGGAATACTCTCTAGGATTCAAAAATGTATCTTATACTATCAATGATTTCCATGATAGTTATTTGGGACCCAATATTTTATATGATAATAACTGTGATTCAAAGTATATTTCATATGATTTGGTGATGTTATTGATACTATCTGAGATTCCATCATTGTTTTCTCAAATGTTTTATTATACCTATTACTATTTAGTATGCCAATAAATTTTTTATGGATTCAATTTTGTTCTACATACTATTATGGACACCTGAATAGTTTTTGGGGACATTGCTTTGTATGTGATACTACATCAGGATCCTAGGTTGTTCATTAGGATCAATTATTTTCACTCGATGACATATGAATTTAATTATAAGATAAATAATGAAAATATATTTTTAATTTTATTTATCATTATATAATACTAATAATAATCTAAATAAATTATTATCTAAAATAATCATTTAATCCAAAATTTTCAATAATACTTGAATTTTGGTTAATTATTTCCAATAACAACATTCATATTTGTTGTATAAAGTCGCCGTGGTTTGTAAAAGGTGAAAATAGAGAATGAATAAAATATTGTCTTGATTAAATTAAAAAATCATTAGAAAAATTAAATCATATTATTTTAATAGAAATTATATATTTTTTGAGTTCAGAATGAAATTAAAATAAAATTTCATGGATAAGACTTTGTAACATTTTCATTGAGACCCCTACATTAGTATGTGATTGTTATATAAAATACTATCTTATCTCTAATATATCAATAGTAATGATTATTCTGTCAATGAATATTGTTCTATTCATAATAATTATATCCACATTTTCTTTATAAATTAATTTATATTGGATATTATATTTTATTTACCTTATTTAAAATAAAATATTTCAAGTTTGGTGCATTATAGTGATTGAAAAAGTTTAACTAGGGGCTGAATTGTCCCATTAAAAAAATATCAGCATATTTAACATGGAATGAAATGTAAATGATAAGATAATAAAATATTTTGTATAATAATGAATATATTGATAACAAAATAAAACGTAATTGATTATGAATAATGAAGAACCCACTTTATAATGGTTCGACCAGTTTGATCATAGTCATATCTTTACACCCATAATGTGAGTTACTTTAACATAATTTAATGGAAGTTATTTTAATGAGAACTCGAACCATAATAAAATATTAATTTCTATATAATAGAAAACCACATTTTTATTTAAATAGTAGAAAAAGTATCCTCGATATTAATATTTATAAAAAAACCTATGTTTCCTTTTAATAAATCTCGTATTGTAATACATTTGGGGATAAAGTGAAAACATGTTCAATAATACAATATATTTTGGTTAAAAATACTTGGTGTTACATAATAAGTATTAAAAAAATACCATAAATTTAATTTTTCATGATTAATTATAAAAAGTGAAATTGATTTTAAAATACAGTGTTAAAATCTTCAAAATAAAAGGATCTAGAAAAAACATATTTCTTTAAATGATCAAGAAAATCAATAATTATGAACACAATTAAAATTAAAATCCAATATATTTTTTTATATTCAATATACACTCAATTAATCACATTACACTCATTACATACTATAACTGATAATTGTTTTATAAAAAAACATATATCAATCACGTTTTTTTTCTCATTACCATGCTCTTCCAAGTAGTAAAATTAAATTCAAAAAGTTAATCATTTAATATCATAAATGGTCATTGGTATTTAATTCCAATGGATTTATGGTTATTATAATCATGTTAAAAAGAACTTACAATTTTATAAATATATTAATTTTTAAATTAAAATAAATTAGAAATATTACTGTTATTATAGACCTAATGGGAGTATCATTAACATTATTTTCTATTTTTTTGTTGTATCATATCATGTGAAATGTCAATAATATAAAATAAAAACTATTTTATCCTAACTATATATCATTTTAATGTTATTTTTAAACATCTGTTCTTCTATGTTATGATTATTATGTTATATAATCTTTAAACTTCATGAATATTTTGAATATGGTGTGATCTATACATCATTTGTGTCTTCTATTTCATTTATATCCCTATCAAAAATAAATGTTTTCTATATTTTATGATTCATATTAAATTATATGAAATATAGAAATAACACTTGTAAATTATTCCATTATAATGATATTCATGGGAAATCATTCAACATCATTGAAATGATTTATATTCCCCATTCAGATACATTAATTCATTGACATTTAATCGTTTAATACATTTGTTATATTTATCATATATGTATATTTGAATATTTATAAGACAATTTTAAAATATTAAAAATATATGTAATAATTATTTTAAATATAATACATCAAAAACAGTTCCTCAATATGTGTATAACAAAATATCCAAATAATTGTTTTCAATAGCATGAAAAAATCATGTGAAATAACTCATTCTAATGATATATTACATTTTATTCATGATTATATGAAAACCCATTTAATGGAATATATTAATTAATATTAAATATTTTTATGTGAATTTTTAAATAAAACATAACAATATCTACTAAGTAGAAATAAAACGACCAATTATTCTATATATTTATATATCCCAATATATATTATTTTATTTAATAAATTTTTCGTAAATTATGTCTTACCAAATTTTGAATTTATAATTTCTATAATATTAATATATTTTTTCAAAAAAAATTGGTTAGCAAAATTGTCACATAATATTTAATGAAAATATATCTATGATACAAAGATAATAACCAAACACATACAAAAATTAATTAAATTATTACAAATTTTTTGAGTTAAAATAATCCCAAAAATAACATTAATTACATTAAATATTATTTTATGTTATTTTAATAATTATATATTATTGTTATATGAATAATATAAATTTTATTATATAATTATTTCAATAGTCACATATAACACCACATTTCTGTTCCAATGACTAGGTTTCTAGTCTAATAATAATACTTACAATATCTATCATACCAATAAGAAAATTATATTAACCCCCGAGATCCCATATATAACCCTTCAATAAAATATATTTCAATTAAGTTGATTTATTTTTGGGTTCTGTATCATTATTTTTTAAATTAATATCATGTATTTAAATTATTTTTCTGTATTAATGTAACTCTAAAATCTATATATTTTTAAGAGCTGATTATATCATATATTATATTGGGAAACACTAATGGATGATACATTTCGATTGAATAGTGAATCTAGGCATCTTGTTATAAAAATTTCCAATTATATCATATTTTATTTATACTAATCTTGGTTACTATCTCTTCTAATTTATTTACTATAGTGAAAAAATGAAATAACAAGAACAACAAGATTATACCAAGTAATTGAAATATGTGATACATGACCTGATTTCACACATGGTTATGTATCCATGTATTGTATTTTAGATGCTCACTTATATAATAATATAGATTGAATATAATATCCATCCTAATTTAAATCACTTGAAATAAAGGCTTAGTACTCATTTCATAGGATATATTTTACATCATAATAAAAGTTATTTATTGATAACACATACTAATGAAATAAATAAGAGAAAATTATTTTCATTTGTTTAGTATCATTTTTTACACTATCTCTTTTTGTGGACTTATAACTGTAAAAAGATGATGAATACTATATAATGAAATTTTAATGATATGTCAATTGACACTGATCATTCATTTTGTACTACACTATTTTTTCATTCTATAGAAAAATTATAAAACATACAATCATATAGTCTTATAAAAATATATCACATCATTTATAATTCATTTTATTTATGACAATAAACATATTCCATATTAGTATTGAGTCTAAACTAAAAAATTATTGCTCAAAAAATATCCCACAAAACATCACTAAAAACATTGTTATATAAAAACACAATGATTACTATATTTCCTTTATTAAATGAAAAAAAGTCCCTAATTCTTTAAAAAAACCACATGATAAATGGTTTGGATCCCTATGTATATGATTCAATGTGTTCGGTAAATGTCAAAAACTCATATTTTATGGATAATAAATGACACCCCCAAAAAATATACCCAATTTGAAAAAATTTGGGACTTTTGTATCCTTCACTCTACGGTGTGGTATTACTCTTAAAATAGCATTGGTTAGTAAAAATATTGTTTTTACTTTATTGTCCCATATAATAAAAAACTCCATAATAAACTCCACATGGTTTACCCAAATAATATAGTGATTTTACAAGTATTTCATGAAGAAATGAAGACATATCACATTATTATTTCATTTCCAATTCCAATGTATACATTAGGAGTGTAAAACTGTTTCATCTAAATTTATATCCACATAATGTATTTTTGTTATCTTCTCATTTAGGGTATAAACATTATAAAAACATCCTTCAAAACATCATGAATCATGAGAATGGTTCTTTTTGTCATGATATACTAATGTGACTCATTTATTATTGTTGAGTTACACTAATGTACCATATAAGTGGATAACTGATGGACATTGTAATAGTAACTCCTAAACATCACATATCATTAGTTATATTAATGGAATCCTTAATATAGTTCATAGGATATGTTATCGGTTAATAAAGAGTATTGATATTTATTTTAGGGATAATAATTTGTTTAAGCATTATTAAGAATATCATTGTTTTTGATTTACCAGAATGAGTTTTCATGAACTAAATAAACATCCTAGATTTAACAATGATGTATTTAATGATGATAAAATCAAACCTATCTCTAACATTAGTGTTTTAAAAAATCCTATTATTTTTTTAACCCTTTATAATTTGGGTTGGTTATGAAAATCCATATTTTGTAAACTTATCCATGTATATCCTGGTATTTACAACATGGATAATATCTTATAGAAAAAAATATCATTCATCCAAATAAAATGTTTTAGTTTTCTATATTATGAAATGATAAATTCGTACTAACAGTACAATTTGATGAAAAGGTATTCATATTATTCATAAATTTTAATGACAATGTAAAAATAATATAGAGATATATAACCACATGTTATAATAAGATCAGTGGGAATGACTTATTTTACTTTTCCATAGAAATTACAATATTTGATAAATTTTATTTGGTTATATAGATCAATTATAAATTATTTTGTAGTATAATTTAGTTTTTCGTCCATGGTAGATAGATACCAGAAATTGATTTTACCACTATCTATGAGGTTTTATGAGAGGTTTGTAGTGAAGAAAACCACTCAAGAATTTTAGATAATTCTAATCATTTTTAAATGAATATATACATAATGATCATTGAAATGAGTGAAATTATTATAAACAATATATAGTTCTCATCACCTCATAACCATCATTGGTTATTTTTTCAATCCTAATCAGGAAATGGATGTAGTGTTTAGTGTCAATCGGTTCATTGAAATTTTACAAACACACATTTCAAATTTTATACAATATTTGGGTTCATAAACATAATCACTTGTGGTGATGGTGTCGTACAAAACACTAGGAGAACATTTTATTTGAAATTCGATACTTTTATGGGGGGGAGATCTTTTTTATTGCATTATATTAGTTTATTCTAAAGGGTATTCATCTATTAATATATTAAAATATATATTACATGGGGGGAATATTATTTAGAACATCCTATTAAATTTCTCATGGGCTACAACCCCATAAAATGTTCTATCATACACCTCATTAGGGAATTAAAACATTTATTTTATCCTGACATGGAGATAACATATACATTCAATGAGGGTATAAATGCTGGAGATATACTATACACTAATAAGTTTATCAGTTACACCCATAAAACAATTTGTATCAAACGTTAGCTCCCACCATATTACGATTTCAATGATCATGGGTAATCCATATGCTCCACTACATCGGACCACAGGAAAACAATTTTTTCATTTTGTCACTTTTTTTATAATAAATATATAAGGGATATAGAGATCAAAATAGTCCAACATCATGTTAGATAGTATCTTCTGTAAAAAAAACAAAAAATCCAATGAGTGCTTTAATAATAACTCTAAATATTTGACAACTATTATTAGAATACATATTTTTATAAATTAGGGAACCAAGACTTGTATTTTATTTAGAAGACTAAAAAACACATCTCATTATTACTAATATATAATATTCCTCTAAGGTTTTTTTCAATGAAAATATTTTTTGTTTTTTAAAAATCATTTAAATTTCATTCTTAAAAAAAATAAAATCTATAAAAATATTTATGGTATCGATAGTAAACCTATTTAGAATTATTGTAAATACATTATAAATAACATAAAATTTAGAAACTTTTATATTTGAAACATATTCATCAATTTTTTAATTTTGATTTTCTAATGGATTTTTTAAAAACATCACTCATTCATTCTGTTATTATACATGTCATTGTTTATGAGTGAAAAAATAGCCAAAAAACACAATATAAAAATATATTAAATATCATTCCTTTAATATCTATACCCTCAATTAAATATTCCTACATTCATTAAAACTTCAATATTATATTTCCATTTTAGTGACATTTCTTCTTATTTCAAATTATATATACTCTACCGCTATTGTAGAAACTCTATCAATTTCTGGTAAAAAACTTTTTATGGATGATCTGCAGACTATCTCTACCTTTAAATTATATAATCAATGTTACAATATCCTAAAGTTTCGTAAAACAAGTGGGGCATTATTTCATTTAATTATATGAAGGAATCCTATAAATATAATAATTATATAGAAAAAACAAATAACTTTGGTATAATGAGGGATTCTCTATAAATAGTCATAAAAGAGAGAGAACTAAACATAATGTCTCATATACATCTTATTAAAAAATTAGCTTTATAGTTCCATTAAGACCACACAATAAACATGATTATTTTAGATAAATTTTTTTTACAATATACGAGATAAAAGGATACACTATGCTAGTATTATTTTTCTTATGAAGATTAAAAAGCTTTGTTTGTTAAATTTATCATATATGAATTAACACACAAGTTACCAATAAGACATAATATAATTTAAACAATGTATTCATATTATTTATTCTTTGATTCGATTAATATATATGATTGAATTGAATTTTCCAATTAAATATCTACTATAACAATCCTGGACAAGTTACTATAATAATAATTGATCCCTATCATAAATACAACTACGGTGTTCCCTGATCCCCAATGGATGGTGACTTGTACTATGGTTTAAGGATTATCATAGGGGAATTAAATAATTACTTTTTATATTATAATATATATAGATATACTCATTCTAGAAAACTAACATGATTCAACCATAAAATTCGATGTATCCAAATTATACCTAACACATATAAAACTAAAAAAATATATATCAAATGAGTATATTATCCAAAAAACCACCCACTTAGTAACTACATTATAGACAAAAACATATCTTATAACATTCATGAAAAATAAATAAATGAGATGAAATCCATAATATGTTTACTAGATTATTCCTATAGTGTAGTAAATGAAACTAAATGCCAATCAAGGTTCCCATGTAGGATTTTTGGATAAATACTATGAATGGATCTACCAATGATCTCTTGAAACACATAGAGAATAAATAAATAAATAAATATATATATATATATATTTACAATGAAACTTTTTTACTTATCTAAAAAAATAAAATTCAACATGTAGCCATAAATATATGAAATAATGAGAATGTAACTTCTTATAGAGGAATAATAACTACAATAGTTATCTCATTATACCTACACAGTACATGTATTTTTATTCCCACTATAGTAATAGCATGAAATATAAGGCATTCATTAACAATGAGTCAAGGGTAAATGATTATTTTATAGTAAACTCAATAACATATTAAAAGACGATGTCTTCTCCCTTCTCTATTTAATGAGTCAGGGAAGTCACCAATATGAGAAGAAATGAGATAATGGTAAATTTCTAATGAAGCCTTATGTTTAATCAATTAGGAAAATGGTATAGTGTATAATGAGTTTTGGAATTTTGAACTAATATAAAACCATATCGAGCAAGTCTATCCACATATGTAGTCCTTAAAAATAATTTATATCACCTCCCAATTTCTCAAGATAAATATACGATACACACGCATCATAAAAAACAATAGATATTATTATATAATTAATTATTTTGGGCAATGAATATACATAGAAATATTAATGTACTATAATGGTAGAAATTTGAAAGATATATAAACAAGACAAAACTATTATGCTACTCTATGGAGAGAAAATAACATTTTATTTTACATTAAATCTTATCTTGGTGAAATTGAATAAAAATTCATGATATATTTAACTATTTCTTAATACTAGTTACAAACATATAAGAAAATTTAAATGGTTTTGGTAGTAATGTATAAATGATATGAAAATTCCAAACATTGTACTGATATGGGAATATAATTAACAATGAAATCATTCATAGAAAAAACATTATCATATTGGTAAATAATGGTCTCCTAAAATAAAAACTACGTACCAAGAATGGTATTTTCAATGATCATATTTTATGGAAATTTATTCAACCAAAATGATATGTTAGAGAAATATTTTTTCCTTGATACACTACTATAAAAATACTAATAATTATTGTCATTAATATTAAATATAAAGTAGATTCATACTCATTTTAACCCATAGAAATTTATTATACAACAAATATTATTATATATGAAACCAATTATTTAAATGTAACTTTAAAATAATATAATACCAATTTAAATTATAGTATATTAAATATTTTTTCCAATAATATTTTATATAATAAAATTATTGAATTTTGATTTTTCAAAAAAAAAACATTCCACCGTTGAAACATTATAAAACTAATTAATATTAATATATACCACATAAATATGATAAATTTGAAACTAAATAGGTTTTTTATACCATAGAATTCATTATCACTTAATCAAACTATCCATTATTTCACCACCAAGGGAATCAATTAACTAATGAATAATTATTTTTCATAAACTTATAATTCATTCCAATTAATGGGGGAAGGAGTGATATCCATTTATAATGTATGAACATGACATTACATATTAATTATTAACCAAAACATAGTAAATCTATATCTTTTATAGATCATGAATAATTTCTAGGTTTACTTTCTACCCCCCAATATGATCAAACAAAAATAAAACACCATGTACTTATCAATTATAGTCATTTAAAACAAGGAATATTGTTTATTTCACTATAATGAAATAATATAAGAACAATTACATAACCTAATAATAATTTATTAAAAAAATACATACTTATTTCTAAATATGAAATATGAACATTTGAGAGTGAAATAAACCACCCATAAAAAAACATGTGAATTATAATATAATTTTTAATTTATCTAAAAAATCCATGTGGATGATATAGAAATTTTGAAAACAAAAATATCATAATATTTTATGTTCGGGTTTACAAGAAAATAACTATAAATTAACCATTATATGGGATCATAAAACTCACCCCTTATAAAATATCCTGTTATAAAAAAATATCAATAAAATCGAAACAATTTTATATTATAAAAATAAAAAATATATTTTTTAATAATTCCATATAAATAGTAACACGTGTTTAAGGATAGACCGAAAATTCACCCAATGTGTTATGAACACCAATTATAATCATCGGTGATCCTTACTAATATATATTTCAACCAAAAAAACACTATAGACATTAAATGAAATTGCTATTTATAATAATTTTCATTTACTTGACCAAAAATAATTATAAATAACATTAATTAATAAAAATTAATTTTAATAACACATAATATATATCTAGAATGACTACATCCTGAAGAAAAAATTGTTTTAAATCCAACATAAAATAACATAACATAAAAAATGATAAATACTAAAGAATAAAACATACCACAATCAGATTCAATATAAAAATGATGAGAAGGCCACATATAACTTTCTGTTATAAGCTATAACTCATAAAAATTATTCTCCATCATTGAAAAATAATATCAAAATTATTCATTTAAATTAATCTTTCTGTCCATATTTCAATAAATAGAAATAATATATATTTAATCAAAAGGTATGAAGAATATATTATAGAATTATTCACATCAATTTTTTATTTAAAAATACTTATAATAAATTTGAATTAGTATATAAGTGTAATGGGGAAAGAAGACCAAGAATATTCATGAGAGAGATCTTTCATAGTTAGGACGAGTGAGGATTGATAGGGTATCCAAATGAGATTCATACATTTGTAAAAAAACTGAAAAGGTATGATGTTTTTATAAAAAAAGTACCAAAATCTAATTGGTTCCCTATATAGAGTCAATGGGTACCTATTGGACCTATTGTGATACCCATTCATTTTTTTTATCACTAGGTAATGTGTACAATCCCCTAATCTATTGGTTCCACCTATTGTTTTTAACTAAATATATCCACTCGATGTATCCTAAAAAAACATATTATCACACTTACAAAAAAATACCATATTTAAAAAAATATAATATTCCTATATCATTGTCTAAATTAAATATAATATCCAAAAAAGAAGTTCGATGACTATTCTAAAACAACATGATCACAATGATCTATGTATTTATCACCTAAAACACCATTAAAAACGAAAATTTTCCAAATAGATAAATCACAATATAAATGGAATGTTAAATCCATATATTTCGATGAAAATAAATCATTATTATTAATTAGAAAAAATAAATATAATTCAAGAATATAATTAAACTCAAGAAGTTTATTTTCTAACATCTAATAATTTAATTAATTAGTGTGTGAAAGCCCTAATTATTTCAAATCACTTCTTCTCCAGAAATGATATATAACATCCAAGTTAAATTTTTTATACTAGTGGAGTAATAATTAAAAACATATTTTTTTCATTGGGATCACCATGATACATCATTATTTGGTATATTGAAAACATGATATAGAATTATAATATTAAAAACTAATGCTGCCATCAAATTGTTTACCAGGACTCTAGGATATTGACCAACATTAATCCCACATCAATAAAATATTTCATTTATGTACTGTCTTAGATTAACCGTGTATTATTTTAATATTATAGGTAATTTTTCGAGACCGGTCATGAAAACGACACATCATTCTGAGGCCTAGTGAGCCCGGAATGGTGGTTTGAACTTTTTAAGTTAACTGAGTCGGCACTTGTGCGCAGTAGTGGCAGTTTCCAAATGGATACTCAGATTAAAAATCCCAGGGCACTGTTGTGTCCGGGGTGATGACTTCACCTAATAATGAGCCTAACCTCGACCGGCGCAGGTCGAGGGAAAAAGTTGATTTTTGGACGTTTTAGGTAAAACAAAATCAAATAAAGTTTCAATTTTTATTTTATGGAAACATCCACTACAACACATTGATATGGCAGCTGTTCCAATATTAAATGCTATGTCACAGTGGATTATAAACATTAACTTGACTCATTAATACCGCAACATAATAGAACGTAGAATCATTTTTCCCTCTTTAGTGGGTTAAGCAAATTGGTTCTCGTTGACAATTTTTTGAGAGAAATCTCTAGAGGATCCTCGTATCTCTGGAGAAAACCCTTAACGATGAATGAAGACAGATAGAAGTTGTGAATCGTTGATCCAATGAAGTTGGAGGATCTCGTCTATGATGGCCACATGACACCTTTGTCAGCAATTGATCCCAGTTGAGGTAGGTGTTGTTATTTCATTCCTCTTTCCCCGTTGTAGAGTTTAAACGACGATCACAGATCAACCACGAACAAGTTGATCTGCGGATTTGTACGTTCGTGCGGGAGGGTTTTATTGGGATGATTATGGGGAATTGATCCATATTGATTTTTTTTGTTTTATTTCTACTCCGTTTAAGCCTACTAATGGGAGCAGATCAATGTCGTGACGAACGATGGAGAAGGTTCGTTCCTCATGTTGTTTTATTAGATTTTCTTTCCCATTAGTTCTTTATGTTCTTCGCGGGCGACAAACAACGAATCATTATGCATTCGTTTTGTGACACAACGATACCAAATTGAAGACTCGACACTATAACGACCTTCCGAAGGTATGACGACGTCGACGGACAATGAATCGTCTTGGATCAGGAAGGAACATTCTTCGAGCGTTCTTTATGCATGAAGATCAAAACATGTTTTGGGAGCCGATCGGAGGCCCGAAAGAATCGGAGGCATCTTCGTGGTGTTGGGGAGACCAAAACCTGATGGTTTCATGGTGATTGGATGGCCCGATCGATGATTGGGGTACCACGGGAGGTGCGCCGGTGAAGAGCATCATTTCCAAAAATTTTCAGAATACACAGCGTGTACTTCTGGAGAACACACCGTGTTATTCTGGCAGTGGTGGATAGGGTTTTGGGGGCCCGAGAAGGATCACACAGCATGTGGCCCTGGTCACAAGGCTTGTTAGACTTCCCTCAAAGCTTGGCGTGCACTTTGGGAAGTACACGAACACTGTATGATCTACACTGCTTTAGAGCACGACATGTATAGCAAGGAAGAGGCAGCTACGCGGGACTCGGCGTGTATCTAGGGGGTACGTGGACACGGGATGGAGTACCCGACCGTGTGCTCCATCACACGGCCAGGCATGGCCAGTATTGCGGGTCACCCCATGTATCGATTACACGGGTTAGTGTGTACCGGTTGATGACCGTGTAAGGGCACATGGCCAGCGTACACGGAGCCAACCCCAGTCACTCATACAAGACGTTTATACCATACTAAATGCCGTGTACTATGTTTTCTATATGACAAGCATTATGACACGGGCTGTTATACACGGGCAGTACCCGGGGTCAGACAACACGATGTGTAACTTTTCTACGCGCTGTGTACTTTTTGGAAAACTTCATGGTCCTCTTGTTCACTGTATCTTGGACATCATTCGTTTTGGTTAGTGCCCCTTCTTCTCATTCCCCGGATGGTCAGGAATCGTTTCCTTCTACTAGAGTATGATCCCTTCAGCAGGACTTTCTATGATAAAGTCGACTTCCCTCTGAGAGGCCTGATGTGCGATCCTCTATCCATTCATGAACCTAGGTAGAGTCAGACATCGACATGACCAGCTCTACTAGGAATTGATCCTCTACCGAGCTGGTGTGTCGCCTAGATGGTGAATCCGTATGAGTCGCGGTATCCACCATGGCCCTGGAAGTGATCCCCATCTGTGTATTGTGATCTTTCCCACTCAAGAGTGTGTCTCCCATAATGAGTTCTTCTATCTATCGTGATCCTTTCCACTCATGAGTGTGTCTCCCGTAATGAGTACATATACCTCTCGTGGCGGTTCCCGTTGAACAGTACTTCTAGAACGAACGTCATCAGAGCTACCAGACTTATGGAGTGTTTCTTCCGTAACAAGTGCTTTGTTGAATCTTTGAACTGAACCCCTATCTAGGGGTATACGGTTGTGTGACTTGACCCTAGACTACGAGTATGAGATTTGAGTGTATCTGGATTGTGTTTCACTTGATATATGTGGAAATATACTGTGTATAGATGATGGTATCTTTACATTGTGTACTGATTTTTGGTTTTCCGGGTCCTCTACTGAGTATTGTTATACTCACCCCTGCACTGGCTTTGCCCGAACATGTCATGTCTTGTGCAGACAAGCAGACTTTTGACAGAGTTCAGGGCGGACAAGGACATGACTAGGCTTTATGAGTTCCCTATAGGCCGAGGTGTTCCTATGGCTTCGAGAATCAGTCCCAGCACCTTCACATTTATAGGTAAGATTTTTCCGTTTTTAGACTCTTGTTTTGGTGGGATTGTTTTCTGGCCTAGTTTACTTTCAGTACTTTACCTTCCGTCGTACTCTATTGGATGGGTTTAGTTGTATGCATGCATTTTTTCCCTTAGTGTTTTTACATTTCAGCATTTGTGGGCTTGGATATGTGTGCATGTGTACAGGTTCTTAGGCAATGCCTCCCATGCTTAGTAATATGCCTACTCGGTGCTAGTCACCAGCCCCTGGCCTATTGGAGGTGGGCTTGGGGAGTCACGGTGCGGGCCCCATTGGGAAGGGTTGTGATAGAGTGGTATCAGAGCTGGTCGGTTCTACCTTAAGACAAAGAGTCTTCGATATTGGTTGGGGGCAACAGTGTTCAGTGTTTCGAGCATGGATTTCAGGGTAGAGACTCCAGTGTTGGTACGACGACCGATGTATCCATACACCATGGCTCTGATAACCTGCTTTTTAACTAGGTACGTGAAAAAACTGGTTGTGGGGAAATAAAATAATGGTATATGCATCATATAAGAATGGGTCGTGTTTTCTACATCATTTGTGTCAGCTATCCCGATATACTCATTGACCATGGTATATCTTGTTTCTTTACAGGATGCCTCCGCGACGTATACCCGATAGGATTTAGCAGCACGATCATGAGGATGACCCCCTCAGTGACGAGGCATCGATACATGGACTAGTTCCCCAAGTGTTGCCACCAAGTGGTGCACCTGCTATGCCACCACCAATGGAGCCGCCAGTGGTACCTATAATACCGAATGGAAAGGAGCACAAGCTTATCATGATCCATGAGTTCCAGATACAGAGACCCCTCAGGTTCCGAGGCAAGCTCGACCCTCAGGCAGCTGAGGACTAGATTGAGGTGGTGACCAGAGTTTTCAATCTAGTGAGGACACCAAGAGACTAGATGGTGATCCTAGGAGAGAGCCTTCTTCAGGGTTTAGCGGGATGATGGTGGATTCTGACCACACAGAATCATGATGAGGAGACTCTTTTGTGGACAGAGTTCGAGAGACTCTTTAGCGAGGAGTTCTCTCCAGTTACACTGAGAGATGTGCGCATCCAAGAGAATCTTTAGCTCTAGCAGGGCAGTATGATAGTAGCTGACTATTCCTCGAGGTTCACCAACCACGCGTGGTACTCGATGGATATAGTTAGGGATTAGTACATCAGATCTCAGAACTTTGAGTGAGGTCTACGATGATACATCTGAGCTAGTGTCGTGCCTCTATGAATATCGACTTATACTGGAGTGCTCAAGTGAGCTTTGGTGATCAAGAGATTCTTGGCGGAGTAGAGACAACCAACAATAGTCAGCAGTAGGTAGACAGGTTCGGAGATGTCGGCGGCAGGGAGCCAGCTTCAGACGCAGGGATCAGGATGTGAGAGACGTCGGAGTAGGATCCAGGACAGGGGATCGACTGTCCAGGGCTCTCAAACTGGATCCAATCAGCCTAGGGAGAAGTGATGCTATGCATGCGATGAAAGGGGACATCTCGCTAGAGATTTCCCAACTAGTCGAGCTGTTGACAGGGAAACGGTGGTTGGACCCCCGAGGTATAGGAAGAGAGTGGAGCAGACAGACCCGCCAGGCAGCGGACATGGCTAAGGAGCAGGGAGAGCTATGGGTGATGGAATATGCTTCAGCATACTTCCACCACCACCCCCATGAGGTCCGCAACAGGCTCAGGGAGCTGGGGGACAGGGGTGGGGGAAACTGCATGCGGTCGAGGCATATGACCAGGGGGCTCCGGGGATGATTCGAGGTACGATCTGTGTCTTTTCTACCTCAGTTGTCGTAATTATAGACACAGGTTCCAGTCATTCCTTCAAAGCCACATGTATTGTACGAATCCTCGAGATTATGGTAGAACCATTGACTCAATTTTTATGCTTGAAGACACCTAAGAGAGGAGACTCGACGATCACACACCTTTGTATACAGTGTGATCTTACCCTTGGAGGCAAGAGTTTTAGTTGGAACCTCTTGGTGGTAGCGTCGAGGCCTTACGACATCATTCTCGGTATGGATTGGTTATCTTCGGTCCATTCCCAGATTTATTGTTTTAGGTAAAGAGTGCAGTGTGTCCGCTGTGACGGAATGAGGTTTTCCTTTGTCAGAGAAATTGAAACCAGATAGCATGGAATGAGCTTATGCATAGGAGGGTGCATCCAATCTCTCATGAGTTGGCTAGCTTTTCTCTCGGAGTATTTAATGTTGTGAGCTCCCAGTTCTCAGCAGTAGTGGTAGAGTATGAGGACATATTTCCAGAACATATACCAGAATTACCTCCCTAGCGGGAAATCGACTTATGCATCGACTTACACCCCGGGACGACACCGATTTCCTCATCAGCATATCGGATGTCTCCCGCAGTGCTTCTCGAGCTAAGGGTGTAGTTGGAGGATTTTCAGAGCAAGGGTTTCATGAGACACATCATTTCACCCTGGGCAGCCCCTGTCTTGTTTTCCAAGAAGGCAGACGAGATTCTAAGGTTGTGCGTGGATTACTGGTGCCTAAACCAGGTGACGGTGAAGAACAAGTATCCACAACCAAAGATCGATGACCTCTTCGATCAGTTGCGAGGGGCATAGTGTTTCTCGAAGGTTGGCCTTCGATCGGGCTATCACCAGTTACTAGTACGAGACAAGGATAAACCGAAGATGACTTTTAGATGCCGCTACGGTCACTATGAGTACATGGTGATGCCTTTCGGTGTGACGAATGCCCCTGCAGTGTTCATGGGACTGATGAACTAGATTTTCCAGCCGTACTAGGACTAGTTCGTAGTGGTCTTCATCGACGAAATCATTGTGTACTCGACGTCAGAAGAGGATCATGTGAGACACCTGCGGATGGTTCTAGACATACTTTGGGAGCAACTACTTTATAGAAAGCTCTCAAAGTTAATGTTCGGGATTCAAGAGGTCCACATTCTAGGACATTTCATCTCAGATGATAGAGTAGATATAGACCCAGCCAAGGTGGAGGCTGTGTTAGCATGGGAACCACCTCGGAGTGTGAAGGAGGTGCTAAGCTTCCTTGGGTATGAAGGATATTACCAAAGATTCATTCCTAAATTATCCGGGATATCAGCACCGATGATATCCTTGACTAGGAATGTGAAACCCTTTGTATGGACGGAGAAGTGCCAGCATGCTTTTGAGTAGTTGAGACCGAGTTTGACGAGCGCCCCAATCTTGAGGTTACCGGAGGTGGGTGTCTAGTACGTAGTTTTCTGCGACGCATTAGGGACTGGGCTGGGCTATGTCCTGATGCAGAGGCATGCAGTGATTGCTTATGGTTCACACCAGCTTAGGCCACATGAGTAGAACTATGCAACCAATGATCTCGAGTTTGCAGCGATAGTCATCGCATTGATGATATGGAAACGCTACCTCATGGGCGAGTGTTTTATTGCCTACTTTGACCACAAGAGCCTCAAGTACATCTTCTCACAGAAGGATCTGAATCTTAGGCAGAGGCATTGGCTAGAGTTCGTCCAGGATTATGATTCTAATATCATCTATACTCCTAGAAAGGGGAAAAAGGTGGAGGATGCTCTTAGAAGAAGGTCGAGATCACAGCTGTTGAGTGAGATGACACAGCAGTTAGCCGCATTGTAGTTATCCTTCGTGGATAGAGAGGATGCAGCCTATATACAATTGATGGTTGTCTCCCCTCCACTCTTACAGCTAGTTAGGGAGGCATATCATGGGGATGTCGATTGTGTGCATTTATGTGCTCATTTATCCACAGGACATGCTCCTGATGGATATTCACAAGGTGGGGAGAACGTACTTATTTATAGAGGGCACACTGTTGTATTAGTGGCGTTGCAGGAGGAGGTCCTGAGGGAGTTTCATACATTCCCCTTGGCGGTAGATCATGGAGCGGCAAAGATGTACCAGGATCCTCGAAGATAGTTATGGTGGTCAGGCATGAAGAAGGTAGTAGTAGAGTTCATTTCTCGATGCCTCACGTGCCAGCAGGTGAAGGCTAAGCACCAGGTTCTAGCGGGATTAGCTCACCCCTAGAAGATCCAGAGTGGAAGTGGGATGGAATATCGATGGACTTCATGATGGGCTTACCAAGGACATCCAAGGGACATGATTCCATCTAGGTGATCTTTGACCGACTCACCAAGTCGGCCCACTTCCTAGCTATTAGGGATCAGAGTTCCGTAGAGAGCTTGGGACACCTATACGTGCAGGAGATAGTTAGGCTTCATGGCATCCCTTCAGAGATAGTCTCGGACCGAGATGCATGTTTCACATGCATATTATGGCAGGGATTGTAGGAGTCTTTTGGGAATCAGCTAGGCTTGAGCACAACATTTCATCCCCAGACAGATGGTCAGACAGAGAGGACTGTTTTGGTTCTGAAGGATATGTTCCAGGCCTGTATCATGGACATTGGTCTTAGTTGGGAGGACCATCTACCACTGGTGGAGTTCGCGTACAAAAATAGTTACCACTCCACCATTAGTATGGCATCGTTTGAGGCCTTATTTAGAAGACCCTGCAGGTCACGGCTTTGCTGGAGTGACCCCAGAGAGTCAGCACACATGGGTCTAGAGTTGGTGCGAGCTATCACCGAGAAGGTGTAGATCATCCGGGAGATGATGAAGACTGTAAAAAGCTGGAATAAGTCCTATGATGATAGATGACAGAGACCCCTGGAGTTCAAAGAGGGAGACCACATCTTTCTTCTGGTCTCACCTCGACGAGTGTTATAGAGATTTGGATGGGGAAGAAAGCTATCTCTGAGGTTCATCAGACCTTTCCAGATACTATGAAGAGTCAGAGAAGTGGTGTACTGCCTAGCTCTACCACCACAGCTGCATCGAGTACATGATGTCTTCCACGGGTCTTAGCTGAGGAGGTATGTGCATGACCCATCGCATGTCATCGACTAGGGAGAGCTGGACATCGAGGATGGAGTGACCATTGATGAGTACCTGGTGGAGATCGAGGTTCGTCAGGAGAGGATCCTTAATGGGCGATCGATTCCCTTAGTGCACGTCCGGTGGTAGCATGGGAATATTCAAGAGTGCATGTGGGAGCGGGAGGCCCCGATCTGTGCCCAGTACCCACATCTTTTTGAGTAGCCTTTATTTTGGCTTTTCGAGTACGTAAATCTCCAAGTTGGGGAGAATGTAATGTCTCAGATTTACCATGTATTATTTTTAAATATTATATGGATTTTTTGAAGACCGGGTGTGAAAAGGACACATCATTCCGAGGCCTAGTGAGCCCGGAATGGTGGTTTTAACTTTTTATGTTAATTGAGTCGGCACTTGTGCGCGGTAGTGGAAGTTTCCAAACAGATGCCCAGATTAAAAATCCGAGGGAATCATTGCGTCCAGGGAGAAATATTTACCTAAGAACAAGCCTAACCTCGACCGGCACAGGCCGAGGTAAAAAGTTAATTTTCAGACGTTTTAAGTAAAATAAAATAAATTAAAGTTTCAATGTTTATTTTATGGAAACATCCACTCCAGCTCAACGACATGGAAACGATTTCAATATTAAATGCCTTGTCATAATGGCTTATAAATAGAAACTTGACTCATTAATGCTCCAGCCTAATTGAACATTGAATCATGTTTCCCTTTTTAATGGGTTAAGAAAATTGGTGGTCATTGACGAATTTTTGAGAGAAATATCTGGAGGATCCATGGAGCACTGGAGCAAACCCTCAATGACAAACGACGACAGATCGATGTTGAGAATCGCTGCTCCAATGAAGTTGGAGGATCTCATCGATGAAGGCCGCACAAAACCTTTGTCAACAATTGATCCCAGTTGAGGTAGGGGTTGTTATTTAATTCCTCATTCCCTGTTTTAGAGTTTAAACGATGATCACAGATCAACGAAGAACAAGTTTATCCGCAGATTCGTACATTCTTGTGGGAGGGTTTTATTGGAATAATTATGGTTAATTGATCCAAGTTGATTTTGTTGTTTGATTTATGCTCCGTTTAAGCCTACTAATGGGAGAAGATCAATGTCGTGACGAACGACGGTGGAGGTTCATTCCTCATGTTATTTTATTTGATTTTATTTCCCCTTTGTTCTTCGCATTATTTGCAGGCAACGAACAATGGATCATTTCACATTTTTTTTGCGACACAATGATCCCAAATTGAAGACTCACCACCATAACGAACATTCAGAGGTGCGATGACGATGGCGGACGACGAATCAGCTCAGATTAGAAAGGAACATTCTTCGAGCGTTCTTCATGCTAGAAGATCAAAACATATTTTCAGAGCTGATTAGAGGCCCGAAACCACCGGAGGAGGCTTTTTGGTCTTGGGGAAACCAAAAACTGAAGGTTTTGTGGTGATCGGATAGCCCGATCAATGATCGGGGCAGCACGGGAGGCACGCCGGTGAAGAGCGTCATTTCTTGAAATTTTTAGAATACATTGCATGTACTTCCGGAGAACACGCTGTGTAGTTATGGAAGCAGCGACTAAGGTTTAGTGGGCAAGAGAAGAATCACATGGCATGTGACCCTGGTCACACAACGTGTTATACTTCCATCAAATCTCGGCATGTACTTTGGGAATTACACAGATACAGGATGATCTATACGACTTCATAGCATGGTGTGTACAGAAAGGCAGAGGTGGCTACATGGGACTCGGTGTGTATCCAGACGGACACGGTATAGAGTACACAACCGTGTGACCCATCACACAGCAAGGCAAGGCCTATAACATGGGTCACCCTATGTACCGATTACATGGGTTAGTGTGCATGGGTTGATGACCGTGTACAGGCACATGGCCAGCGTACACGGAGACAACCCCAGTCACTCGGACATAGCATGTATACCGTACTACACGCCGTGTAATATGTTTTCTATACGACCAGCCTTATGACATGGGTCATTGTAAACGGGATGTACCCAGGGTTAGACAACACACCATGTAACTTTTCTACACACCGTGTACTTTTGGGAAAACGACATGGTACTCTTGTTGATCATATATTGGACATCTTTCGTTTGGGTTAGTGCCCCTTCTTCTTGTTCCCCTCAAGTTCAGGCATCATTTCCTTGTACAAGAGTATGATCCCTTCAAATGGACTTTCTGTGATAGAGTCGGCATCCCTCCGAGAGGCCTAGAGCGAGATCCTCTATCCATTTATGACCGT
The DNA here is from genome assembly GCA_963277665.1 of Viscum album. NCBI lineage: Eukaryota > Viridiplantae > Streptophyta > Magnoliopsida > Santalales > Viscaceae > Viscum > Viscum album. The sequence goes on from OY728143.1 coordinate 329,342,868, forward strand.
AGGTAGAGTCAGGCATCGACATGACCAACTCTACTAGGCGTTGATGCTCTACCTAGCTGGTGTGTCACCTAGATGGTGAATCCGGATGAGTCGCGGTATCTGGCATGACCCTAGAAGTGATCCTCATCTTTGTATCATGATTTTTCCCAATCATGAGTGTATCTACCATAATGAGTGCTTATATCTATTGTGATCCTTCCAACTCCAGAGTGTGTCTCCCGTAATGAGTGAATCTACCTCTCGTGGTGGTTCCCGACGAACAGTAATTCTCATACGGATGTCATCAGAGCTACCAGACTCATGGAGTGTGTCTCTGATAATGAGTTCTTTGTGGAATCTTCGAACTAAACCCCCAGCTGGGGGTATGCGGTTGTGTGACTTGACCCTAGACTACAAGTTTGATATTTGATTATATATGGATTGTGTTTCACTTTCTATATATGGACATATACTATGTATAGCTAACTTTACCTTTACTTTGTGTACTGATTTGTGGTTTTCGGGGTCCTCTACTGAGTATTGATATACTCACCCCTGCACGGGATTTTCCCGCACGTGTCGTGTCTTGTGCAGATGAGCAGGGTTTTGATAAAGTCCAGGGCAGACCAGGATGGGATCGGGCTTTCTGAGTTCCCTACAGGCCAAGGAGTTCCTAGGGCTTCGAGAAGCTTTCCCAACACCTTTCGTGTTTACGGGTTGGATTTTTCAGTTTTCAGACTATTGTTTTGGTGGGCCTATTTTTTGGCCCAGTTTACTTTCAGTACTTTACCATCCGTCATACTATGTTGGATGGGTTTAGTTGTATGCGTGCATTTTGTCCCCTAGTGTTTTTACATTTTAGAATTTGTGGGATTGGAGATGTGTGTGTGTGTACAGGTACTTAGGCAATGCCTCCCGTGTTTAGTAATATACCTACTCAGTGCTAGTCATCAGCCGCTAGCCTATTGGAGGTGGGCTTGGGGAGTCACGGCGTGAGCCCTATTGGGATGGGTCATGACAATATAGGTATCAAAGAGTACTTCAATTGGATTCTAATTATCTATGTGAATTCGTAGAAAACCCATCAATTAAAATCATTGGTAGGTGAATTCATGATTGATGTGTACCATGAGTGAAATGTGACATATTGAAAAATATCAACTCACTACTCTTCATCATTTCAAAAAACAAATAATTGAGTTCCCAACATTATCCTGTACTATAGCTTCTATAATTTAGATTATAATCATATGTAAACACCAATATAATATCCTCACAATAACTCTAAAAATAAAAAACATGGTCTACTACATTACTTTTATATTTATCTTCATTAATATTTGATCCATCATTGAATATGGAGTGTCCATAGCTTATTTCAATCTATATAGCTCATTCAGTAATCTATAAACATTTTTTCAATTTTTTTTCAATTTAAAAATAATATATTTATATTATATTGATATAATATTCTTATATAAACCTATCTAATATATATTTTACTTGATTTAAAATTCATTATACATAGGCTGAAGTAACATTATTGGAAAAATAATAAATACACTTCATCGTCTATGTTGGAGAAAATGTATCATAAATATCAATAACCTTAACTTGAGATTAATCATTGTAAAAATATTTTTTATCATGTTCTCAACCAAATTTCAATTTTACTTCTATTTTTTTTGTAAAAAAACATTTATTCGTAATTAAATATTCTTTTTTTACACTGAATAACCTTCAGTGAAAAAATCTTCATGATTTGATCAATTTTACAATTCATTACTTTGACTCATAATTTTTCTAGAGAAACATCAATAATTTTATTTACTTCAAATTTGGTAATATTGTATCGTTAATGCGTAAAAATCAATTGATTCGAGTATGTTAATTATAAACATTATTCAAATATCACTCTAAAATAAAATTTATACCACATGTAATATAAATTAATGAATATATGTAGCTTACCCTAATGTAGTCCAAATGTACAATATTCGTACATGTGTTTGAATTTTATCACTAATGAATTTTCAATAGACTCTTTACTCTTTGTTATATCCATGTGATATATAATTTCAATATATATTTGTAGGATCCCAATTTATTTATGTTTTATGTTAGTACCACTCGATGTAACGGAATAAGGAGAATAGAACATTGGAAGAAATGATACAAGGATGTATTTTACTTTTCATTACCATAAGAAAATTTATGTCTTTTGTGTAAACTCTTACAACCCTACTAAAATTTAGTTAAAAATTATAGAACATTCATATAATAATAGGGTTATAACACTTATAAACTATAACATTAATTGTATTTTCCAACATGTTCCACCATATGTTATAAAAAGATAAATTATATTTCACCTAGAAGGTAAGAAAAATATTAACACATTATGTTTTGATACTTACTAAATCATTGAATCCTAAAAAAATCATATAATATTATTCATCATATCATAAATATTATGTTATGTTATTAAGAAATATATAAATCATACAATATGGTAGAATATGTAGTGGTGTGGTATAATTATAGCTCACTAAATGACATTTCTAGACTAAGAGATACAATATACCATGGATTCATATATAACATAAAATACTATATAATGATATTTTATATTATGATAATTATAATTATATAAAAAAAATTATATTTTTAGTTAATATCTACATGAATCACACACTTTCTATATATCCACATGGATGTTGGAAAATTTAAAATTATATTATATAAAATATAATAACATGTGAAACCACATAGAAAAAAATCTTTTTTATATATTTTGTGAAATTTTATAAAGTATCATCAACATCATATTCTATGAAAACATAAGGAATAATTTTTAAAAATCTTCCCCAAACTCAATTTTCATTGACTCTAACACATTTTTAAAGTATTTGAATAAGATATTAAAATCCTAATCCCCATTAAGTCGATAAAATTTGTTCTCATCGGGTCCTACAGTGAATTGGAAAAAAATAACAATACAATAATTCGTAAATATAATAAAATGGTTCCCTCTAGTAATATATCATTTCTATTCTATAAATAACGAGATCTGACATAATCTACATGAAGCGCATGTGTCACATTATATGTTTTATACAAGTGTATCATATATGAGCTTGCATATTCATATGAAATTGATTTATCACTTTTTATGATATCAATGATCATGATTATTTTTTACAACATATAAATACTTATACATTCTGAATTCTCAATGAATTGACTGACAAAATGATGGGACAAATCAAAATTCATTCATCATATTTTATAAGAGTATCACATTCCAAATTTATAATAGATAAAAAAATAATTAAAAAAATATAGGTACCTCCATATACGAATTTCATATACATCAATAAATATGATGATGTCAATGTTACTATACATGAGAAAAAATACAATCATGATAGAACTCAGCTAGTGGAATTACTAATAAAATACCTTGCAACCCATTGGTCAGATCATCTTAATGGTTGGAATAACGATGGTATGAATGTTTAATGTTTCTCATTATAGGCCACTAATATGACCTCTTGTATTTAGGAAATATAAATATGAAATATGAAACCATAGTATACAATATACATAGGTTTAAATAGTCCATATGGTATACATCATGGGATTTGAAACACACAAAACTAATTTTTTTTCACACAATCATATTTCATATGTTGATATGAAATCAAACTCGTATTAACATTAACAATTCATCAAAACCTATAATATTTCACAGTGTACAACTATTACAGATTACTCAAATTCAAATGCTTTGAGATTAAAAATTAATCACACAGTGCGTTTAATATAGACAACATGACTAGATAATAAAATGGTAATTACTTTTTATATCATGATACATTTCATATTCTTAATCTCATTTAGAAATACATTATAAAAATTCATATACTTTCATTATTCATTTATTATTCTAAGGACTGATAGAAGTCCTTATGTATTATGTATTTTTTTGTTTTCTAACCTCATCAAATCGTGATATAGCTCATACTAAATCTCTACTATACCATCTTATAAAAATATCTTTCTAAACAAATCAATGGGTAACATATATTAAGTAATAGAGTTTGGAAACTAGTTTGAGTAGTAATCATATTTTTAATCTTCAATAAATTTAACAAATATTATATTTAATTTAAATCCGAAAATTAAATGTTATACTATTAAAAACTATTATTATACATAGAACTATTTCTATGTTAATCACAATTTCTTTTTAAAATAATTAAAAAAATAGTTTAATGAGTTTTTTATGAAAGTAAAATATAATATTTCATATTTTATAATTTACCAAGACACCAAAATCCCCATTAGGATATAGTATGATAATAACCACAAATGTTCATTAGTATAATTGTTTATTTGAAATAATTTAACTTATATTAGTCCAAAAAATAATCCCACTAATCTCTTAGAAACTAATTTTTTCCCAAAAATATCATGCAATGTAACACAAAGCCTTTATATTTATTAAATCATATCCACATTACTTGGAATGTATAAAAAATTTAACCTAAAAAACTATGTTATTGTATATCTCAATAAATTTATTCTTAAAATTTTACTTAATAATATAAAAATTGTTGTAGATGACTTTTTGATTATTTGACCACATTCATTAACTAGTATCTCATAAATATATTTATACTCCACAAATTTCCGTAATATTTTTCTTAATTTAAACCATTTTATGGAATCTAATGAATCAAAAAAAAATAAATATAATATAATATCATTTCAATTAATTTATAAAAATTTATTTTAGATAAAATCATCTTATTATATATGTGAAATATGATTACTATACACTTTTAATAATTTGAATCATATAAGCTTAAAATTATCCATTATAGTCTAAATATTAATAATGAAATCAATTTGACAGTATATTAAAATAATAATTACAATATCCATAAATTTATACCATGATTTGTAACTCTTATATATTTATAATATTAATATAATATACATTTGGTATCATATTCACTTCAAAATCAATGAATTTATTACATAATTTTGATATCATATATGAAAACTCATAGAGTTTCATAGTAATCATATGTATAATGGGAAATTCAATCTAATTGAATCAGATCCACTAATCTATAAAAAAAATTATTAGGATTGAATAACTTATACTGTCTATTGGGTTATTCAATATTTATTTTTGGGATTAAAAATATATCTATTTAGATAGTTAACATAACATAATAGTTTAGAGCTGCTATTTCCTGACAGCATACCCTTAAGACATTTAATAAACTGTGTAAAATGATATTGAATTCATTAATATTTTAGTATGATATAAATATTAGTAACCATTCTAATAATGTTATTAAAATAATGTTCATATCATGAAAAAACCTAATGGAATATAATTAGTATCCTCTTGTAATTACTATACTTAATCATATTGAGTATTGTAGAGAATAATAATGTTTATTAATCATATTAAATTTGAAAAATTAATTTTAAACCATTTTTTAAATCAGGTATTCATCTCCTAAGTGAAATTTATATGACTAACATTACCTTTCCACACCTAAATAATGTGCACAACTACATCAGGACTATTCCACAAACCCCATAAGCTGGAAATTGGTTCTATATGTATAAAGATATTATTTAGAATTATTCTTCATAGTTAACTATAATAAAAATAAAACAAAATTATATATAAAATTATAATACCAATCATTTTTATGTCAGATTACTATAACATACTAAACACACAAAACATCATTACAGACTCAAAAAGCATATATGAATCACGAAACCCAGTTTAAATGAATTCATTCATGTTCAAAATATCATGGTGAATATATAGTATATATATGATAAAATATTATTAAAGATAGAAAAAATATCTAGAACTATGGACTAACTAAAACTATCTGGTATTTAGTAACACATGACCTCTAACCATCACCAATAGCTCTAACTCTGAAGTTAAAATTAATACAACTTCTATATTGGTATGGGAAAATTAGATATGGTAGGTCACCATATTACAGTACCAATATAATTGAATGAATCAATAAAAGAATTATTACATGAATACCAAGGGGTATAAACACAATGAGTGAACAAACAACTCCGTATCAGATAACCCATTGTGTCATAACATAGTTTCAAAAATCCATTTTATGAAAAAAAATTTCTATTAATAAAAATAAATACAATAAAAATAATTTTTTATTAAACATGTAATGTAAAACATGAAAATAACTAAAAAAATGCGGAATAAATAAATTCACGGATTTATAATTTTTAATTAGAAAATATAAACAGCATGAGAGTTTATACATGATATTTCATTCATCAATAGTGCATGATATTATAGTAAGGATTGCGTTTGTGAGATCTTATAGGTATATTATCCATAATTTTGTTAAATAAATATTATACCCCAAATCACCCAAGTTCACTACTTATGTTACTAACTAAACCTACATTTTAGGGATAAGGGGGAAAAGTAATCAAAAGCAGGGACCTTAGCCATCCCATGGAATAGTGAAATGGGAAAATATATACCAAGAATTATTATTTGAACTCACACTCAAATATCGTTTTCCTTCGAAAATTTGTATTCCAATTTCCAAAAATCTTTTTTAGGTAGTTCAATTTATTATCATATAATATCCTTCATGAAAACATGTGCTAGAGATCAAAGAAGGTATCTTGATTGGGTAATCCTTTTTGTTGGAAAAATTGATAATATATGAAAATTAAATGTTCCTCCTGAATAATATTATTTCTTCACCCTATACCATATAAATGCATAAAATTCATCTCACATAGGTCAATCCATTCCAACCAATGGATATTCTTCCAATCCCATGCATATGAATGAATAAGTGTATTGGGATCCTTCAACTGGGTGTACCTATTTGTATTTACACATGTTCTCACCTTCCATATTACAATTTCCAATATTGTTTCTATAAAGAGACCCATTAGAGTCTCACATTAGAACATGTTTCAGATATTTTTTGATAAGAAAATCCACATGAGGATTGATTTTTTTAGACAATAGGAACCAATATAAGTATCTTATAAAATATAAATTTTATGAAAATTAACTAGTGGATGGGTAAATTGAATCATTGAAAGGAAAATAATTAAAAACAAACACTTCACACCCAAGTTCACCTATAATATAGTAAATGACACCTAAAAATGATCATTATATTATCAAACAACCTGAACCATTGGGCATACCATACATGGGGATACCTTTTCATAATCAGTTTCTTGATATCAAAACTAGTAGGGTCCACTTTCACATACCTCAATAAGGGTGGAGGTTTTATCCCTTCCTCAAATAGAGTGAACCCTTTATATTTTATACCAATGGGTAATATCATATCCATATATATTATCCTTCCACATGGGTAAATATAACAATATATCTAAACCTCCACTTTGAAAATGTATAACAATTTTATTATCCCACCACTATGGAAAAGTGGTACCATTGATTGTCTCAAAACTAGGATCAATAGGCTCCCTATTCTTGAAATTCATCATGGGAGTAGAAACAAAATTCCCCTCACTCCTTAACTAGAATAAAACCTTATGTTGTTTATATGACTAAGATAATATTTTTTATCATTTCTACCTAGTAATTTTAGCATCATTTTCTCAAATAATTGGGAATCATGTACACCCAAGTTCAAAATAATCATATCTATTCACCTGAGTCAATTACCATGGATTATATTCATCATAGGATTCATCACAAATTTCTATTCACAAAAATAATTTGTGAAAACATACATTCACTCTTTCTATCATGTACAAGATAGAAAAAACAACTCTCCTAGGTTTTCCTCTTAGATAAATAGGACCGTCAGGGTAATAAAATTCATCCAACCCCTTGGAAATGATGTTCTATTTAAATACCACGACCCATATAGCCTAGAGATGGTGGTTACATTATTAAATTATAATTAGATACAATAAAACTCATCCTAATGGACCAAATAGTTTTTTAGTCATGTTGAACTATACATATACATTATCATCATATTAACATTTGAAAAACTATAATACAACATAGTGTTTTCATGGAGAAAATCATTGTAACCTTTATTATATCTGTAAGTACTAATATAATGAATCTTTCTTGTATAATAAAGAAAATAAAAATTATAAAGTTGTGATAATAGATTCCTAGTTATGGTATGAATGCAATATAAGTTAAATATGGTATTAATAATTTTGCAGGAAGTAAATGATAATTAAATAAAACCACATTAATAATCACATTATCTAAAACTTATATATGGATATAATTGCTATCCAGATAATCACATAGAAATTAATAAATGAGTTCATAATGTTGGAATGAATAATTCCATATATCTGAAACTTACCTTTGAGTAAATGGTCCAAGAAATCATAATTTTACATTGAAGGACTTGTGGCACGAAATATTATATACATGGCTAATTCCTCAACAAAAAACCCAAAATTGTATTGTATCAAGAGATATAATAATTCATAGAGGGAATACAGTGGGTCCCACCTATAAATTATTATGTCTAATTCATTTTTCATTTGAAATAGTAGAATGATAATAAATATAAATGTTCATATTGAAAACCTGCTTATTGAAAAATAATTCATTCACCACTCAATAATCAAAATCATAAACCATAAAGTGTAATATGGTGAATGGTATCAATATATTATATACCTAGTATGTATGATCATGTTACGTCTAAATAAATATGTTTTTTGGTATTATAAAACCATTAACTTATTAATTAATAATATTCAATAAATTATGTTAACATAGAATAAAATACAATCAAAAGTTCACTGTGAAATTTATTGGGGAATATAACATTTTTCACATTGATGAAAATTATTTAAAATATAAAAATGTCTAAAATAGTAAAGAAATCATTTTATTTTAATATAACATTAACTTTTTTTTAATTATGATTCATGTAATTGGGAATTCATAATTGAATGCAATTATGTTCATGTTGTATAGGTTAAAAAACATTCTTGACGTTGGTTTGTAAAAACAAAACAAAAATTTCATTTAAAAAATGAAAACGATGATTAATTTTTTTATAAATGTAAAATAAGACTAAAAATTAAGATAGACAATAAATTTTTTACTACTAACAACATTATTTAAAACATTCTAAGAAGACATGGACTTATAAGAGAAATTATTTTTGACAGAAGAGATAAATTAAATCAGTTTTCCTCAAAAAAATTATTTTCTTCCATTAAAACATAAAGAGGGTAACATTGATATGTAATATTTTAATTTATTAAAATATCCATAGTATAAGACTATATATCATTTTTATGATACAATTATAAAATATTTCACCTAACAGATACATAATCAGAATCAATCCTGAAAAATTGGGATATTGTAAAAAACAATTCTTAATTATTGAATCAAAACCCCATGAAATAAATAAAATAAAATAAAATAAAACATTATATTCCATGACTATAAATATTTTCATGATATTATATATCAATGGTCTAGTATATACACCCTATAAATTATGTAATTGGTGGATATGGTATAAGTCTCATGAATGTAAAAGAGAGACAAGAATCCATAACCTCAAGTGAAACATAATTTGAATTTTTTAGAAATATAAGAATTAAAAATTTAAATTAATTATAATTATTTTATATAACCGTATTCAAATATATATTTATATACATAACATACTATGAACATTTAATAATAATTTTTTTAATAATTCTTTATTAAAATTCATCATTCATGTGATAATGACTTTGTTTTTCATATATGTTTTTTCATTTGTTATGGTCCATTTACTTTGGTCATATTTATATAAATTTCATAATTTTAATAATTATATAATTATAATTTATATATATATTCATGTTTATCTTCAAAATAAACAGATTCTGCAATCAATTATGTCATTCATAGAAATGGTAAGTCATACATAGCCATAGACAATGTTTTCCTTTTACGGTGGATGGAACACATGAAAGGAAAATAATAATGATCACATATATAATAATTATTATTCAGAGATAATATTAATTATATAATTAAAATCCCTCCATGTTACCATCCATTTAAAGCGAAGATGAAAAAAATATCTCATCAATTCATGGATGTTGTAGTCCACATGTACACACGAAAACATAATCTTTTTCTAAAAAATTGGATGGCAAGAAGGTATATATTAAATTTTAATTCCATGATAACATTTATTCCATAAATATCATATATATTCATTATATGAATATTTATATCCATATATGTGAAATGGGTAATGAAAAATGAATTACACAACTATGTGGGGACGATAAGCTGTTCATACACACGAGTGATGTTTTCACTTTTCATAGGACGGAAAACAAATGCAATATGGGTTTAACATAGTAATAATAACATAAAATTATATTTATGATACTATATATGTTTGATTTTTATGGTTAAAAATATTAAGATGATGTATAATAACTAATAAAATTTGAAGGACTCGGTCAAAATGATTACCTCTTCTTCGGTAGACTTCCTTTTTATCTTAGCTTATGAAGAATAGAGTATGTATTTTTGAATAACAAGAACCTATATATAATGTATATAGATATTTATAAGTGTAACTGTTTGGTCATGATCTATCTATATGGTTCAAATAAGTGTAAAAAAGTGGCGTAGGTGGTGGTATTTTAGAATCGTGGTGAGGGGTACATTCAAAATTTCATAGACAATTTATTTATAATAAATTTATTATCAATAAAATGAATCCAAATGGTTAGTGATTTTATCATAGGATATAATTTTTTTAAAATATAATAATCCCATAAATTTATTATTGGTTAATAAGATTTTAGGACTAAATTTTTTGTTTGAATCCTTAGTTAACCAATTTTAATGTTATTCGTAATAATTTATTTTTCATGCATAATAATATAAAATTTTACATATTATGTGTGAAATAGATAATAAATCCCCATGAGATAACATTATAATTCATATCTTATCTACATTTTCTTTGTTAATTACTTAAATGTTTTATTAAATAATTTAATAAAATGTTATTTTAAAATTTATCATTAATTTCACCATTGAAACTATTTATTTAATTTGACTTCAAAATACTTTAAGAGAGGATTTTATTAGAATATAATTATTTTAAACAAAAATAATATTTCATATTAATCTAAAAATGTCATATAAATATATAAATCATTCAATTTATATAACTTTTAATATTTTTAGTATAATTTATTTTATTCTTCTTAAATTGAATACCTAGATTATTTTATTTTCAAAGAATTTAAGGTAATTATTAATTTTCTAAAATTATAAATAAATTACCATCATGAGGATAATATAATTATTTAAAAAATTATTATGATTATTTTTTCACCACTTCTATTTTTCTCTGTGAGAACACATAAAAGATGTTTAAAACTGAGAGATTGAAATTCTGTAACATTTTTTTTAAATATTATATAATTCATTTTCATAGACACATGACTATTAAATAAATAAATTTATATCCTATTGTAATAATAGTGTAACTAAATCCTTTCAAAATTAATAGGGATAAAATATTTGGACCATATCACTTGGTTTTATCCTAGTTTAATCTGATTTACCTTTTACAATGGAGAAAACTATTACAATAGTTACTATTCATAATGCCTAAAAAAGGGCTTATTAAAATTATATAGACCAAATGATTCCAAATACGTAATCTATTTTATGAAATTCAAATCCTATTAGTTGATGAAATTATATTTCTTATACTTTCATGAAATAAAATGAAAACTGTTTTTTAGGAAAAAATATTTTCAAATAAAAATGGTTTTATATATATTAATCATTCGTAAAAAAAATATAGAAAAATTACTAAACATTTTTAATGAATATAAATATATAAATATCATTTAGATGATTCATCCATCATAATTAATTTAATTTATTATGATAAAAACAAATTGTATGGATAAAACGATTATTCAGAAATAAAATCTCTATTATTTTTAAAATTATTTATATTTTAAGTTATTATAAATTGAAAACTATTGAATTTATTTTATACAAGTGAAATACATTTATATTTAATAATTTAGTTATCCCTATTCTTATATTCCGACACAATTACTACGTGATAACAATTAAATAATAATTTCATTGAAAATCACGGTCTGGTAAAGCTTGGTGTTGCATGTAATATAATTTATTAATGAAATAAAAAATATTAATGGGAAAATATTATAATATAATAGGGTTTTATAATCTACCCCACTTAAAATCAATTAAAATTTTTAAATTACATTACTCTGAAATATATGAGGATACCTCTACCTCATCACATCCTCATGTTCTAATATAACTTCCTTGAATTGATGGGTACACCACAAAATATTGGCTACATAAGTTGTATTCATTCGTATAACCTCCATTTTTAATCCAAAAACAGTACTGGTTATTCCTAAGAATAATAATTTTACTCATTTGGCACAACCTATGATTTCAATACTTCTGAATGATCATGGTTTTACATTCTTACGAGAGTTACACGGAACACATAATTATCTTAAGAGAGATTCAATGGATATGACAATTGAAAAGATACAATCCCAATGTGATCTAATGTTTAAAATAGGTTAAAATACCTACATATTACCATTACATTCATCTCAAATCTCACCACCCTCTTCAATGGATATATTAATAGGAATACATTGTCCCAAATTTCAAAATATATATCTTTCTAGTGATTGTCTGCGTAACATTTTTTCGATATTGAGCTTCCCTTATGTGTTGTTGAATATATCTATCCTTTTTATCCATCTCCCCGATTTGGTAATTTCCCAATATATTTCATCTTCAAAATTCATTATATCATGTTAGAGTTATTCAATTATTTCTGTTGTAGTAATCAAAAGGGTCAATATTAATCATCGATTAAAAGATACTCTTATATAAAAAATACACAAAAGGATGGTGTTTATACCAATTTTTTTTTAAATCCACATATATGGATAAAAACATGTATTATATAGTTTTAATAGTCCTCTCAGACTGACCATATGTCTTTAGATGATAATAAGTGTGGAAACTCAACTCTCTATCCAAATCATGCGAGATATTTCTCTAAAACATAGAGGTAACCCTTAGATCCCAACTAGACACAATTTATTATAGTACTCTATTTCACCATAAAATTAATATAATTTAAATTTATGAAATATGATCACAATAGAATATTTCTTTTAATGTAATGAAATTTTCTAACCTAGTAATGAGATACACTATAACCCAAATTACATTATTACCATCAGACATTTTGTAAAATTAAAATATAAATTCTATTTTGATGTTTTAACATATACATTATAGTATGGGTAATTGTTTCGACATTAAATGTATTATTTTCTATCTGTATTAACTTAATGAAATACCATGAACTATGAAAATTTTTCATCAATATCTATATTCTTCTATTCCCACTATAAATACACATTCGAGTTTGTATATATATTTGTAATTCTAAGATGAATAGAAAATGCTAAACTATAAGATTCATTCCATATATCATTCTTCAAATATGATATAGATAATAAACAAAATTGGTCCTTAAACCATATAATTCTCTCACAACCAAGGATATAATCAAGAAAATTTATCACCTTATTAATTAAATCAATATCTTCCATAAATTCCTCAATAATTTTCACATGGATAAATGGTTCTATAATCATTTGAGAATGATATGATTTATCCTCTAACATCATGATTTCATGATCCATACATTGATGGTATTGATATATTTGATATCTTGTGATTCTTATCACATATAAGATATTATTTTTCTTTTGACTGAGATCATCTTCGACATTGTTCCCTTTCTAGGTGTGATAATTTTTGGAGAAGTAATATTCATTAATTAAATCCATATATCTTCTGTTGAACATATTCTACTATCTTAATTTGAATAAATGCATTACACTCATATGCTTAGTGTATAAGTAAATTCTTTCTCTATAATCACTATTCCCTCACATCATTAATACAAAAATTTCCTTATCTAACTCCAAATCATGTGTTGAATATTTTTTTTGATCGACCATTAGTTAGTGTGAGTAATAACTTATCACTATTTTATTTTTCAAAAAAAAATACTAATATTTTCATTGATTCTTCAATATTTATTACATCATATTATCCAATAAAGTGTAGTGTAATAATAGTTGTTTTTACCAAACTTATCATCCTTTAAATGATGGTTTCCCCTTATTTATCTCTCTAAATGTACATATCACTCATCTAAGTGAACATGGTGAGTGTGTTAGACATCTATGATACATTCTTCACAATGTGTTAATAATAACTAGACAAACCATGGAAACTACAGACCTGAGTTACCATGGTTGGTCCAAGAAAATGTTCAGTAGCATCATCCATTATTGGAACAACATATATACCATTATTGAGATTATGTGACCAAGAAATGAAAACTTTTGTAGAACAAATTCATTCATGGTTAAATATTCATGAAAATTTAAAATTAATAGGGTCCTAAATATATTATATAAGTTATCTCCTTTCTTATCATTGTTTTTGAGAAAAGATAATATCAACTATAAATACCACCACAAACTAATCATGGTACTCTATATATAATATATTAATTAAATACATGATAATATTCATGGAATATGTATTATCAAATGGAAGCACTATAAATTTTTACTATCTATATTCTATACAAAATTAAATCATGGTTATATAAACATTATTAAACATAAATTGATGATATCAAAAGTTAATTTCAATAATTGAAAAGTATTTTTATATCTTATGGTGATAAAAATTCATCAATATAGGGTAAAAGATTTTATTTATTGGTAGTTATCTTGTGATGATCTTGATAATCAACGTAGAGACAAATTTATCCTTTTTTCTTCATTATAAATGAATAATTACGACCTATTATGGAGCACATGTACATATGAATTAGTTTTCAATATTATCTTGTAGTTTATTCTTAAGTACCTAAAACTCAATTCATGCACTTATATATGTACCTTTTAAAATTGGTTTTGTACTAGGTATGATTTATATTTAATACTATTCTTCACATCATAGTGGAATACTAGGAAACAATTCAAAAAAAAACTCAAAAAACTCCAAAAAATAGGCTTATCATTGATATTAAATATTCCACAACCATGTGAGTTAAACATACCTTTTGAAATGAAATCAAGACCTATAAAATTTATTTTATATATGTGTTATTTATATATTTACCTTCACAATAATAAATGATCCTATATTTGTTTCGAATAAAAAATGATTCATTTCTTTATCAGCAATTTATTTGGCAGTTATGAAGAGATATAAAATCCTCGTCTAAGATAACATCAAATTATACTAGATGAATAATAACTTGTTTTAAATGTTTAGTATTCCCAAAATCTTCAATGTGTGTGGAATAATAGAATTTCAAATTTACAATAATTTTATTTTAAATTTTCACTCCTAACTCAATATCTATTCATTGATGTGTTGATGTTATACCCTCAAAATTTTTTGTAGTTAAAAAATAGTGGTAAGAAGTAGAAAAAGAAAACATTTGAAATTATTGAGTTAATTATAATTTCCATTTTCAACACAACATTAGGAACATCCACCTATACTATAATAATTACATAATCTTAGACTTATACCCTTGGATTCTATTGTATTAAGTTCCATTCACACTTAGGTGATTGGTTGGATAGTTCCCCATCTCATAACAATTAAATTACTAGAGTTTGATTGATTATCCCTTACCTATTTATTCATGGTAATGATAACATATATATCAACACATTAAGAAATCTACTTTTCCATTTATGAATTTAATAAGGTGTTTCATTCCACAAGTGTCGTGAGTTAGAAATATCTTCTTTCTATAGTTCCACACACCTAGTTTTTCTAGATGATAATATTATTCAATTTGTTTCCTTTGAATCCATAATAATTTCAAAATTATTCTATATTATGATATCACATAATATAATATCCTTATTTGATAAAAATGTTTTGGAGAGTAGTTCCTTTTGATGGATTTCATAACCCCATAAATGTAATGGTAAATCATTCTCTATGGATTACATTCTTAGAAAATAACATTCTTTTATAAGATGGTATGGTTATTTTCATTTTATAAACATTTTCCTCATACTTTTGAATCAAAATCATGAATTTTATTTCCATATCTTATTTTTTCTCATGATGATTGTTTAAATTGAATAATTTTTCATTAAAATCTATTTCATTATCTGATATCAATTTCATCTTAATCCATTGTATTTAAGATCAACGACCACCATTTATCCACTACCCATAAGAGATGATAATTATCTATGAAACATTATACATTTCATTACTTCCCAAAGAAAGAATTTATTATTTATTTAAATTTTCCGTTTACCAAATATAAATGAATTTATTGTCCCATTGACCGATTGCTTCAATCGATACATGATTTGGTATAAAATTATTACATTGTGTTGTGGATTTGAATACTACTCCATGCGGTAAAGGTTATTACACATATGAATAGAAACCTTCCCCAATATTGTTATAATTTGTTCAGTTGACACTATATCTCTATCTCTAGATTTATTATATTATATAGGAGGGAAATCAATACATGGATAATATTCATTGATACTGACCCCATTCCATCAGCTAGACAACATTTATAAATAATGGGAAAAAATATATTAGATCCTAACATTATGAAAATAAATTTATAATTCTAAAAGTAATGAAAACATTACCATAAATTTAATATTTTGTGAATAGATAATTTTATAATCAATACATGGTTTAATTTGGAATATTTTCAAAGGAATTAATAGTGTAATACTTCAAAATAAATTTTATATTAAATATATTTCCCGTGGTTTATAAAAAACATACTATGATACCAACTGTAAAGTCCCCAACACTAGTATCCAATAGAAAGGGGTTAAACTGTTAAATAATAAAACATACAAAAATTTTCATCATAAGAGGCGAAAAAAATTAGTACACTTTGTGAACTAGATACACACATGAAGTTGACATTTACATTTCAAGACATAATATTCAACATAGTATCTTCATCAATAACATCATTTTTTCCATTAAAAAATCCCAGTGAAAAAAATCATAAACACATACTAGTACCCTTGTTAAATGAAACAAAAGAATGGTGTGAGAAATGTTTCTCATTAAAAGTATTCATATTATGGAAGATAAATAATACATGAATAATATGGATGGAAATAAATTATAACTAAATAATGAAACCTAAAAAATCACATAAGATAAAACATATCAGTCAATATATGTAATATAAAAATAATCCCATACACATCAATAAATGAGTTCATAATGATGGAATACAAAATTATATTCTTTTGAAACATACTATCAAGTCTTAAATCCAAGACATCATAAACATACTAGTAAGGGATTCTTCTATGATATATTATATAAATTGTTAAGGCCTCGAAAAAAACCCAAAATTGTATGTATCATGAGACCTACTATTGAATCAATGGGATATAATGAGCCCCTACTATAACTTAATAAGTCTAATTAATTCATCATATTTATGGGATTAAATATCATCAATATAAAAAAACTCATCTAAAACTAGCATATGAAATTTTTAAACTTTTCCTAATCTATAAACATAATCCTTAACCATATAGTGAAATTGGTATCCAAACTATAGCAAAAAAAATTATCCTAAACAATGCAAAAATAATATTTTTAATGGTATAAAAATATTACATCTTCAATAAATTATATAACAAAACAAACAATGTTGACATCGATGAAAAAAATTTCAAAATTTCTCTAAAAACATTCTTATTGGAAAAAACCCCTTTTCAATTTGAGAATTAATATCTAGAACCTAAAAATTTCCAAAATAAAAAGATAAATATTTTCATTTAAAATAACATTGTAAAAACATGAATGAATATTCAAATAAATGTTTGGTTATTATGTTATAAAATTATGTTCATTTTATATATGTTAAAAAAAATTCTTTTCACACTTTTGTATAAATGTAAAAAAACATAATTTAGTAAAGTAAACGAATATAAATTTTAAAAAATGTTTCAAAAATAAATAAATCATTAAAAATTACATTATAAAATAATTTTTTAATATTAAAAACATTTTATAAAACATAGACATGAATTAGAGAGGATTTTCGATCAAAGAGAGTAATGAAGCCAGGTTTCTTTTTCAAAATTACATGAGGATATTTAGTACTTAAAGAAATAATATGTGATTGGAAGAAATTTAATTTATATAAATGAAATTATAAATGGTAAAAATATATTATTTATGATAATAAGATCAAATATTTCTACCAATATAGAGTTTAACATAAACAAACCTGAGTAATGATGAGATTATGAAAAAAAACCCATACCGCTTTGTGAATGCAGGATTCATAACACCCATGAATTAAATAATTTCAAATGAAAAATGAAATAACCTGAAGATAAATTGATTCATGATATAAAATATAATTTTATAAATGTATACACCACATAAAATAAATGAGTTGTCAATATGACATATTTCTCAAGTAAGTAACTGTCTTAAGAGATACACATTCCTTAGGTATGAATTAAATCACATTTATTAGATATTGAGGAAAAATATATATATAAATAATATATATCAATTCCATAAAAATTATATATATATCATAATATATTTTATTTAATTATGAAATAATAATAACCATTTATTAATAATTATTTATTAAAATCATTATTCCATGTGATAACTCATTCGTATTTCATATATGTTTTAGTGTGGTATTTTTGTAATTATATATTAGTCAAGGTTACATCATCTAAATAATGGTAATAAAGATATATTTATCATATATATATATATTCAACTAATCTATAAAATTTATAGTTAGAAAAATTAATTACACTGTTCTTGGATATTATAGGCCATATATATGAATGAACGTTGTTTTCATTTTTCAATGTATAGAATGAAATAATGGTAAATATAAAATTATAATTTTTAGAATAATTATTTTGTATATATATCATAACTACTCCTTTAAATCAACCATATTAACTTCCACATGATGCGTAAAAAAATGGATCATATCTCTTGGTGGAGGTGGTAGTCGACAAGTACGCATGCACGACGATATCATTTTCTGACAGATTTGATGGAAATGAGGTATAAATTTTTACTCAATTAAAATAGAATACTTATTTAATACTTACCATATATATTCATTATGTTCATTACTATATCTATCCAAATTAAATGTTAATTTAATACAAAATATACTACTATATATGAAATATGATCACTACATACACACATGCGATGTTTTTTTAGTAGTGTGAATTAGAGATTGTATATGGTTGTAAAATAATAAAAAAAATTAGTTTATTTATTACACTATATAAATTTTCTTGGTATGGTTAAAATATTAATATATAATGTAGAAGAAGAATAAAACATAAATGAATGGGTAAATACTATTACCTCTTCTTCAGTAGAATTAAAATAGATTTCATATTAAGAAACCTAGTGTGTTTATTTTGGAATAAAAATAGCCTCTAAAAACTTCTTAAATTATTTTTATAACAATAAAATATAGGTTTTTTGAATCTATATTGCTCAATGTATAATAAATAGGTTAAGGAAGAGGTTCCCTTTTATAATTATTGTGAGAGGTCATTTTTGAATTTCTTATAAAAAAAATTATAATAAAGTAAATATGAATAAAAATACATAAAATAAAAATTTATTCGATACTATTGTGGGATATTGTTTAACTACCATAAAAAATTGAATTTTGATAGTTTTATGTGGCATTTTAAACAAGATCTTTTGGTTTAACACCGTAGTTAACCTATTTTATCATTAAAAAAAATATGTTTTCCACTCTTAAAAGTTTATTATTTTACATATAATGAAACAAAGCATAATAAATGGGAAATGTAATAAATTTTAGACCATATCTTGTACGCCTTTTCCTCTTTCATGATCTCAATGATCTTTACAAAATTTAGTAAAATAATAATTTGATAACTTATCATTAGTTTCACTATTCATACTACTCGCTTAATTTGACATCAAATACATGAAAAAATAATTTTATTTAGAATGTATTTTTTTAAAAAATAACCAATATATTTTATTAAACTATAAAATTCATTTAATCCTCTTAATCTGTCAATGTATATCACTTTAAAAAAATTAATGACATTTATTTTTAATGTAAATTTAATAAAAAACATATTAGCATTGCACATGAGATTATGGAAAATATATAATTAATAAAAAATATAAATAAATTAGAATCCTAAAGATAATTTAATTATTCAAAAAATTCCTAATAATATTTTTTAATAAATTTAATTTTTTTATGTGAACACTAATAATATAGTTAAGAGAAAGAGAGTGACATTTTTATCCTTCTTTGATTTACATATTATAAAGGAAAATTTCATTAAAAATTTTACATTAAAAAAATTCAGTTCAATTGAATGGTGATACGGTTCAAATTAAATTAAACCTATAAGAACTAGGATGAACAATAATTACCTTATCACATAGTTTTAACCTAGTTTAACCTGATTTACCTTTTTAGGAGGTTATAAATTTTACCACATTTACTATTTATAGAGACTAAAAATAAAAGTGGCTTATTTAATAAATTTGTACCTCCCTAATAAAAATATGATATCAATTTCAAAAATTTTAATACCTATAAGTAGTATAAATAAATTTTAAAATATTTTCACAAAAATTACTGGAAACAATTTTTTATAAAATTACAGTTTTTAATAATAAAACAAGATTTATATTATTTTCACACTCCAAGAAAAAAATTATATGACTATTAAAACATTGGAACAAATATTAAATTTATATATTTCATGAAATTTATTCATCAATACTAATAAATTTTAGTTATTTTGATAAAAATACATTTTTCACATAGAAAAAATTACAGTATAAATATATCTTTATTTTCATATAATATTTATTACATTTATTATCAATTGATTAGTATTTAATTTATTTTATACATTTGTAAACATAGTGAATTTTATAATTTAGTCATTATTATTCATACTCTCCTACCCAACGATCAATCGGGAATGTCTTTCAAGAATAATAATATTTCCAGTAAGAATATTACATAAAAATTAAACTCCCCCATTGGAACATCAAGATCCTTACCAAAATTCACCATGATGAACTTACCCCAAAGAGATATAACATCAATGACCTCCCATGATCTCTAATATTGAATAAAATTCATGGTACCCTACACTATATAATGATTGATTCATCTAATATCAATTGGTTTGGAAATTAATTTCCATGAAGCCTAGTGTCACAATGAATCCATGTGTGAATACAAAATGAAGGATGTTAAGGTCATCAAAATTTTCCTCAGAATAATTTTTGGCACCATGATAATTGAGAGAAAATGAATCAAGATGGATGTGAGGAAACTTTTGAACAATGATATCCTTCACCCAGAAGAGATGAATCGATTCTTCTAGTTATTAATGTGGATATTAATCATGATAACCACTACCTTATGGTGGTGGATGTGTATTCTATCCCAAGAGACTAGATATCCTATATACAATATGGTGAACTGTTGTCTATGAAAGCCAATATGACCCTAAATTCTATATATCATCTATCAAAAAATTAATTAAAGATATTTTTTCTACATTTATCATGATTTATTCTTTATCCAACCCACTTAGAATAATCCTACATAATTTTATATAGGCTATTTATGCATCTACAAATCCTATTGACTGAGAAAACCTTGTCATCTATTAAGAGATGGTGGGAAATTCCTTTTAAGTGATTCATGATCCGGATAGGATAGATGATTCAATTTTAGATACTCATAGAAAGGTGTCTACTAAGGAAGTCGTGTACCATGATTAACACACTATAGGATAAAAGATATTCGTACCTTATCCGAGTGATAGACATCAAGAATCCACATTTCTATCCCATCAATATAACCCTGTTCAATGGAGAGCTATAACATCTAGAAAAAATTCTCTTATTATGACAAATAACACCATCTAAGACATCCCATTGATAATAAATATCTATTTTAATATATTAAAAAACTTTTCAATGCGTATTTTAATGTTAAGGTTGGATTCATTTATATTTTTATTGACATCATAAAATAATTTCCTAAGGAAAGACTATAGATTCTAAGGGGGTTCTTCCTCTAAAGATTCCAATATATTCCACAGACACCAATAAATGGTGATATACAGATATACATTTGTTAATAAATAATTTTTGAATAAATTATGAGATGTTTTACATACTAATGAGTCTAAATTTTTCATGAAAAGAGGGAAACCTTTCTATCAGAATACAGATGAGATTCGTTTCATAGGAAACCTGATGTAATAATCCTACTAGAAAATACAATTAAACAAAATCAATGAGCTAAAACCTAACACAATTATAGGATTCATGATAAATTGATCCTCAAAAACCATTTTTAATGGGGGGAGTTCTGCCTAAAAGATATAGCCACTTCCTAAATCATTGATTCTTCTATGATGTTCTTAAAAAGGAATTGATGGATCATTTAACCACCCAAGGTATGAAATCAAAAAGGTCACCTAATCCACTTGGTTACCCTTACAAGAGACAAATATAACCAAAATAAATAATGGAATTTGAAAAAACATGAAGACCATATATACAAATACATCAAGATAATTGGTGAAAGATCCAACTTTTATGAGGATGTATGGAGTTTTAAAAAATTTCTATTTTTTATGAATTCTTGAATAAAATTTCATTCTATAGTCTCTATATTTTAACATTTAATATTTTCATTTAGAACCTGTAATAATTAATTTTTATATAATAATGATTCTCATTTGGTTATTTTTATAGACTCTGTTACGAAATTTATCATTAACTAAACTATAGTTAAGGTAAAATCTATTTGTTCAATCTTACTATTGATCAAATAGAGATCAGAAAATCATGAAGGTTTGTTAGAGTTTACTCTTGGAGGTCCCCTTTCAATATTAATATATCTTTAGTGGATAAAAATTGTTGAGAATTCTGGATGTTTTTTGTTCTAGGAATAATTTTACACTATTTGATAATCAGGGTCGAAGGTTCATCAGTTGGAGAAGAAATAAAATTCACTACATACACTTTTGGTTATCAGAATATTGACAATATGAGATTGATTTGGGAGAACTCTAAATAGATTCATAACACATTAATTAAGAAAAATTGAAATTGGCAAGAGTTTGGTATAGAAAAATCCATGTCATCTATAGGTGCGGTGGATGACTTTTGAGTTATCTCATGAAGTAAAATTATCACCATGTAATACTAAGTCGACGATCACATTCCATGTTGAAAATGCGTAAAATTTTTTCCAATACTTTTATTGATAAATAAATCCTCAATTCCTATCATATATATCTATGATAGTGTTAAATTCATCATCCATAATCTCTACCATTTCCATTGTACTAAAGGATTAAATATTATCCCACAAGTGTTCTCTTACTCTTGTGTCCCACATAACATAGATGAAGTTATCCAAGAATAAAAAAATTCTTGTATTATAATTAATTGATCTTTTTTTCTTAGAGTCTTTTAGCTTCTCCACTAAAATTAATGTTATCATGAATATCTTTATTTTATGATTAATGGGATCAACATGCTTAATGTTTTGAAGGGAAAATCATTAGTGGAAATATAAAATCATTAGGGGTTTTTTATTGAGTTCAAGAAATGTCCCACCCTGACTAAAGATACTCTTATTTTTCTCTTTCTTGTATTGGGACCTTTGGTCCAAGTTTGGATTGAGGCATGATTAAAATATTGGATGTTTTAAATATTTTGGGATGCTTTTATTAGTTTCACATTATTTCATGTACTATTAGTAGTAACTTTCTGGAGAGGTTTTGTGGTGGGAACATGTTGGAAAGAATCAACAACACAACTTTTACACAACAATGTGGTCGATCATAAGAAATCTTGTGGTTTTTCCATAGTGGGAAGAGGGACCCGAAAAATTACCAAATGGTTTGGAAGACCGTACGGACAATGCGTGCGATCGGCCCAAAATAATTAAAATTTAAAATAATTTTTTTACCCTCGACCTATTTTTACCCTAAATAAGGCTTCTTCCATCACCATCAAATTTGTGAACCATGGGGTCCCAAGAACCCTTCTCCCTAGGCTATCCTCCCCTATGGATGTCTCTTCATTGAATCTAATATAAGATTTATTGTTTTGGGTATATTTTCATTCCTTCTATCTTCCCCCACACGATTTCATGGTTCTCTTTCTATTATCCCTAATTTGGTCGATCTGTAATTCTAGGCTTGGGTTTTTATCTACTTTTTCTTGTATTCATGGGTGTTCAGACTGTTCTTAGTGGCCTATTATATTTTTTCCTGGGGTCTTGTTTATTTTCACATGATCGGTAGGTGTTTCCATGAATTTTTATCTATTTCCATTCAATTTGATTATTTTTATTTCTTTAATAACACATAAACCTAGTTTTTCAACCCTATTATTTTTATAGTAGATCATTTGTAGCGTTCTATTGTAGGAATGTCTAATTAAAAACATGTTTTAGACATTATCTTTATTTATTCACAACTGTATCCTTTCCTTTTGGTTTGTATAAATGTCATTTTCTTTTAAAAAAGTTAATTTGGATTTTTATGACTGGGAAATTTTTAGAGAAATTTTTTTTTGGAAATTGATTGGCTGGTTTTGGTTGGCATTATGAAACATGGTGTTTTAATTTAATTTTTTTATCATGCCAATAAATGGTGTGTGTCTCATTGCAAAAAAATGGCTAAGAGAAGACAAAATTTCCTAATCTCTTGGATGTGGGCACATCTATTGATGCACTATGTTCACCCATGGATGGTGCCGTAAATAATGATGACATTTGGAGTTGAACTTTTCTCGAACATTTATTTTTCTAAAAATAACCCATATATTCTATATTTGTCTCATTTGATAAATGATTCCATGTTTTTTAAAATCGATTGGGTGGTATCAAAATTGTTTGGAAGGTTATTAAAGGACATGTGTTTTTTAAAGAAGGTAACATTTTCTTAAAAAGGTTAAAATTCATTATGTCACCATTGTCTGTGTTGTTCATCAATCAAACTCAATTTTTTGGTAATGTGGTTTTGAGATAAGGAACCATGTGAAAAAAGTGACATTATTGTTTGTGTGTTTGAAAATTAATAGTGGACTAGTAAGGGCATAATGAAAATAGAATTTCCTATGGCTAGAAATAGTTTTAAAGTGTTTATTTCTCTTTGATAAATGTACTCTATGTGGTTAAAAATAAAGTCCCATTTGGTGTTTTGAAATGGATTTTGTAAAACCCATATGGTGTTCATTTCCTTTCAAAGTTTTTAATCCATGATATTTAGAGGGGCCTTAGTATAAGAGATCCCTTGTACATTGAATTTTATGGAATGAGAATACCCATGAGGTGGTTGTGGTGGTGATGAGTTATTTTGTGTGCTTGGTTATATTTATATGTGTCTTGTTGATTAAAATATATGGAATACCACCATGAGAATTGCACATGGGATCCTTGTATAACAAAGAGGTTTACTGAGAACTATTGATGAATTAGTCAAGATTATTTTACTAGATAGTGGCCTATAATAGGTTGGACATGGGAATACTGTTATGGGATTGGGCCCCTCGACCAGGACAGGTAAGAAAAAAGAAATGCTTCATGGAATTATGACATCATTTAGTAGTGAATGCCTTGAGGATGAGTCATATGTATATATGTTCAAGTCATCCATTATCTTCTCTGGATCTTTGTTGTTTCCCTATGATGAGCGTTACTAGATTCATTTCCCATGTTGTGAGAAATATTATTCTTTGTAATTGGTTTTGGTATTTTTTTTCAGAAAAACCGTGAGTTAATGTTCAGTTAAAATGGAATTTATATGTTGATATTTTGAACAGAATGAAAATTTCCCTTTTTCCATTCTTTTGTATCATTTTATATTATGATGGAAATGGTGCATGTTGTTTTTTTATAATACTAAATATGTTTGAAATGAATTTTTATAAATTTATTTCCAACTTGTATTAATGGCGTGTCCTTTTTAAGAGGTGGCGTGAATTATTTATTGGTTTCCTTCTGAGTGGTTAGCTCACCCCCTACCTATACCACTCAACGTCAGTAAAATCATGTGGTTTTGCAGGGTTATCTTGTGTTTAGTTTCTATAATAGGTTCTCGTTGTCAGATCTTGGATGATCTGGTTGTTGGTGGTGACCAACAGGTCACATTAAGATCAAATGGCTATGGTTCAATTTGTTCTTTCAGATTCAGTTATGATTTTTTTTTCAGCTGTTGAGTTATATCATATAACTAAATCCGTTTAAATTTTAATTAGATATACAGTTACTGGATTCCTTAATTTTCAGTTTCTTTAGTTTGTTTTTCTTATCCCGTATTTCCCATTTTGTGGTGAAATTGTTCTCCATGATTGTATGTTTTGATGCATTACGCTAGTTTCATTCCCTGGGTGGTCGGGAATGCCCTTCAGGGCATGCTGCAGACTAGATTTGGTGACCGATTGAGGGTCATCCCGGGGTTTTTTAGGAAACAATGGTATCAGAGGTATGTTCTTGATATTTTTAGAGTCTAGTAGTAGGAGATTAGGACTTCCGGAACTCAAGATATTGGTTCAGAAAGATTGACGTGAACTCATACAAGCAATAATCCTCAACTTACATGGGGTAGACTGGGTTTTGATTATTTTTCCTTCAATTGTTTTGGATTGAAGGATGTAAATGGTGGTGAATTGGGTTATGTTGTGGACTCACATGTGGTGGTGACCCATGTGGAGTTAAGGTTATTGGTTCAAGGTCCTCTTAGGCTTATTATTTCCTGGGTAATGGCTCACCAGTATGTAACCAGTTTGGTCATAGGCATTAGTTCCTCATTCTGGTGGTTTATTGATGGTGGTGTTTCATTTTTTTCTCGATTGATGTGAGTGTTCATGAAAAGTGAATGTGGTTTTGAGACATAAAAAGGATTTTATTCTTTTTTTTGGAATTGGTGAAGTTAATATTTAATGAAAAAGGTGTCTTAATTTTTAAAAATTGGGTGCATGTTTGGATTTTATTGAGAAAATATATATCAGAACCAAGGTATTCTTTATGGAGGGTAACATGTGTGTGGGTATGTATAATTAGTGTGAGGTAAGGGGGAAGTTTCCATTGGATGATTTATGCAGGATTAGATGGACACACATATGATGGTTCATAAAATAACATGGGTGAGATATTGGGATTTAACGGATGGACTGAATTTTATAAAAATAGATTTGAATAAGAAGATGATTTCAAAAATTGATTATTCATAAAACGAGTTTATTGTCATTTTGAGTGTGGCATGGAAATTTGGCTATTTCTAGATTTAATATGAAAATATTTTTTTTATTTTTTTTAAGTTTTTCTTAAGTTTGTTCTTCCTCCGAGCTAGTGGTTTTCAGCTTGGGAGTTTATTTTTATTATGTTTTGGCATGATTCCATTTTTGTTTTTCATTTTCTTTGTGTTTTTTGGAATGTACTTCCCTGAATGGTCCCTCAGTGTTATAATAATTCTTTCCCATTTCCTAATATTTCTTGGATATTTCAAATCTTACATAGTGTTAGAGGCCCATTAGAGTTAGTTATATGGCTTGACTATATAGAGAATGTCTTCTGGATGTTTCGAAATCCTGAGTTTATCATGGTTTTTGTCATCCAAGGTATGTTTTGGGGTTCTATTTTAGATTTATGATGTTTAATGTCTCACCATAATTGGAATTCGGGGTGTAGTTGGTGTTGGTCTGGTTTCACAAGGGTTCCCCATATGGTGGATAATGTATTCTAGAGGAAACATCTTATAATGTTCTATCCTTGTTTTCTCTGAAGTCATATTTTTTCGATCACTTTCTGGGGTGAAAACTATACGGTCAGTTTGACCATTCTATGTCATATTATTTCATCCCTATAAAAATGCACTGCCCTTTTTTTCATCTGAATCATCGGAATAAATAAGAGTTGGGAATGGGGGATCTGGGTTCCTGATTGTGAGGCAAGATATTATTTAGCCATCAGACCTCCAACAACAGGTTTGGGGGTGATGTTTGCGCACAATTAAGAGTTTATAAGGGGGTGTGTAACCATAGCCCAAGGTCATGTTTTCCAATTTGGGATGGAAATATACAATGATTTCTAGTTCTATTATAGTCGTCATTGTATGTTCATCCATGTGCGATGGTGTGATGATCTCATTCTACCATAATATAAGAGGCTTTATCTGCTCTAAATATTTCCTTCAAATCATTCGTGTTCTTTGAGGATTAGTGGGTATATGAAATAAAATAATAATTCTAGGTTTGAGTTTTGATTTATCAATGTAATTAGGGGATGTTTGGAATCATGACATTTCTGGGAGGTGTTATTTGGAACCTTCTTAATTGAGGTTCCTTTCAGGGAGTTTTTCACTATTGCGTTTTAGTTCTCGTAGAGGAATTCCCTCCAATAGTGTTAGTGGAAATCATTTGGTTGAGAGAACTGTAATGACCCGAAGCTTGACGTACATGGACATTACAATACATTTGCAGAATACTTAGTACATTACAAAAATAGACACACAAGGACCGTAATAGTTTAGTGTCTTTGGAAACTCAGAATATAATCTCCTAATCTTGCTGAAAGATCTTCAATATCTCCCATAAAGATCTTCCCTTTTTTTACCTAAAACCTTTCTTTATATCCTGGGGAAAAGAAAACATAAAAGGGTGAGCTCAAATTCTCAGTAAGGGTAAACAAAAGAAATATAAATCACATCATATACATAATAACATAACTTTTGGAAATCTTAACCTGCAAAAGGGATCATAATTTCATAACCTGGGATAACTCATGCCAGTGAAATGTATTCACAATAATAATAACTTAAAACATTAAACTTTGTGGCATACACACATAATCATAGAGAATCATTTCTTGTTAGTCAAGACTCATTTCCAATACTATCTTAGTGGACAAAGTCCATTTCTGAATCGAGTGACCCTCGTTTCAGTCCGGTTTCACTGAACTGGTATAACCTACCATTCCAGCCATGTCTATCTCATGAGATATAAAATCTTTACCCAATGCATTGGAGGGAGATATAGGTCCCACCCATCTTATAATGAATCCTTTCTTATGTGTGCCACATAATCATAAATCATACATCATCGCATAACACATGTAACAAAAATGGGATTCTTGAAACGTCATGATATCATAAAACAAATCATATAAGGTAAATGACTTCATAAAAATAATTCCCTCACAACATAATCAAATCAATGTAATAATAGGGATAAAAACAGAACCCTTTATAATCTTAGATGGAAAATAATTTTGATAAAACACTTGAACTCCATTCTTGAGGAAAATATCCTTTCTTCTACAAAAACACTTTTCTTTTCTTAACATGTCATACAATTATAAACTAAAAGAAGTTGATTAAAAATAAACTTGAAAACTTGTAAAGGAAGATTCTTGGAAATAATGTTTTAAAAATACATTCATGCCGTATAAGTTAAAAAAACATTCTTCGTACCTTTGTCGGAAAAGTCAAAAAAGTACCTCGTACGAAAAAACGACAAAAGATTCCTTTCATATCATTTACTAAAAACTCACCGAAGGGTAAAATTGGATTTAAACAATTGTAGGTGGATGGAAATAATATTACATATTGAGGAAATATGGATGTGGATGATAAAATACACCCCAGTAAATACTAAAGTATAAACAATCTCGGATAAAAATGAGATTGTGATATTTCCCTTACCTTAGGTCTGATTTGATTTGTACGTGTCCGAAGCTCCTGTATAATGGTTTAAATAATGTTATTGAATTATTCTAGAATCATACATATTGATATGATATCATATATGGTCATATTATTAGCTTCTTGTTAATAATATTTCATTGTTACTTGTTACTCGGGTCTTTATTGCCTTTTGTTCTTATGCGTGTTTTTCCGAATAAATTCTTATTATTATTTTAAGGTTATAGATACCTTATATCCAGAATGTTATTATTGTAACATATATCATATTTATTCATTCAATTCATTTATATAATTACTATGTAATGATGATCATGTAGAACGAGTCGCATCACATCGTGGAGACGGTATTCCTTACGTACGCACGAGTGATGATATCATTCCTATGATCGTGGAATTGTATTGGATTATATATATATATATTATTTCAGTATCAATATTACTTTATAATAATCATAAATAGTTACTCATTACACCATTATACCCATCCTTGTAAGGTGGTGGTGGAAAATAGATTACACCACGGCGTGGAGACGGTATTCCGTACGTACGCACGCGCGATGATTTCATTTTTCCGTAGGATGGATAGAAGGTGAATTAGGGTTGTTTCATATTTATAATAACATATCATTATATAAGTAATACTGATGTTATTACTTTATCATGAAACAACTAAAGAAGAAGAAGTTGAAGAAGAAAGAAATTGAAAAGATCGGTAATGGATATTACCTCTTCTTTGGAACGCCTCTGTGAATCCTCCACTTAGGGAACTAAGATTGTTCTTTGAAGAAGGCCAGGACCTCTAGGATTATTCTAGGGAAGTTGAGAGGAGAAAATGGCAGGGGTTGGCCGAGCTTGAGTGCTCAAATTGGTGTGAGGAGGAGGGGGAGGAGGTGCCCTTTTATAAGGGAGGAGAGGGGCACCTTAGGAATATCTCAAAATATTATTTTATATTAAAGTCAAAATCGGTTTATAATGGTTTCAAAGGGTATTATTTCGAAGCTAAAGTTGGGATGGGTCGAAATCCTATCAACCAATAGGATTTAGACAAGTTTAGGGTATTATTTTAACCTTATCAATTAGATTTAACTCTAAGTTAAATAATTTAACTTTTACCGTGTCTTTTTGTTTTATTTCACTATATGGTTAATACACTTACTATAACATGCCAAAAGAACCCCAAATTGTTTATTATTAATATATATATCCTTATCTAAGTCATTTGGCCGAACCTTAGATTTTTAGGAATAAAATAATAATTAATAATATAATATTTGATTTAAAAACTATTTTGTGTCAATTTTGGCACTATTTGATATATGATTTTTATGAAAGTCATAACGGAATTATATGTTCTAACCAAGTTGATTAAATCAACAATAATATATCATAGTAACCTAGAAAATTATTGTAATTCATAAAAAGTCTCAAATTACATTTATTTTGGTGTTTATAACATCAATTATGTCAATATTTCATAAATAAGATAATTACTGCATCATCTTTGTGCCATAAATAAATTAAATTATTTGATGTCTAAAATTTACAAATAAAATACCATTATGTAGGAAATCTTTTTATCTTTCTAATTAATATTTACAATCGAATTTATCTTATGTACAACCCTATATTAAAAATGTTTTGGTAAATAAACATTGATTTTAACTCTTTTAACTCTTCTTTGAATTAAATAATAATAAATGTCCTAATCTAATCCAAGTGGGCCTAAATGATAATATTTTACACTTAAGGTTGTTTTTGGTCGAGATACATTTGTCCAATAGAATTAGGACATGTGTTAGGGTAATATTAATATCATTCTTACCCTTAATTACCCTATTTACTTTTAACCGTGGTAAATAAAAGTAAAAAGTTACTATTCACCAAAAATTATTTTCATCTCATTGAACCACATTTTACTTACTGACATCAACCGTGTCTCTCGGATTTTTGAAATTCCATTCACAGAAGCGGTAAAATTATGTTTTATGAAAAATTCAGTTTTTTAACTACCACTTAGTAGTTTCACTATTCATCAAAAATTGATGTTTTTCAGAACAACGCCAAAATTTCATCCTAAGCTATATTTCATATTCCGAATTCAAAAATGAAGTCTATTTTACCAAATTCATAACATAGAAGTTGAATTAATTAATTTTATAATTAAATCCCGCTGTTAAAACAAATAGCGTGTTTTTAAGAAACAATATCTATCAAAAGATTGACACTTGATTAAGTCTGGTTTAAATGTGAAATTACAACCAATGACCAACATTGTATTAAATTGTAAAAATATATTCTAAATATACTTTAAAACCACTCAAATTAATAATTTATCACTATTAATTATTTCGATTAAAAAAGTTGTTTTTAATTATAATTTAGTAATTTTCACTATTCATCAGAATATGAAAGTTATCCGAAAAGTACCAAAATTTCACCTTAGGATAAATTCGATACACCGAATCCAAAAATGAAGTCCATTTTGAGAGATAAATTTTCTAAAATTTAAAAAGTGGTTATTACCATTCATAACGGCTAGTTTTAATAATATTTTAATAGCATATCGTTGTTTCGTGAAACTCAGTATTGCGTACTACACACACTATCGAGGAAGGTTGTGATTGCGTGTAATGCAAGGCAAGTCAAGGATGCGTGT
The DNA here is from genome assembly GCA_963277665.1 of Viscum album. Lineage (NCBI taxonomy): Eukaryota > Viridiplantae > Streptophyta > Magnoliopsida > Santalales > Viscaceae > Viscum > Viscum album. Next base: position 329,375,485 of record OY728143.1, read on the forward strand.
TGTGCAAGCTCCATTTGGTGTAGCTTACAACACAAGACATTGATAAAATTAAAAAGAATATTTTTCATAAAATCTCGGGTTGTTACATTCTACCCCCTTAAAATGAATTTCGCCCTCGAAATTCGTCGGGGTTATAAATGGTTTACTATTCGAAAGATTCTTTAATAGAAACCCACATTGTAAAAAGGAATATCAAAACCAATCTTTAAAAACAAAAGTATGAAACGTAACGGTTACCCAAATAAACTAATCACTGGGTTTCAACATAGGTGAAAATATGGATATGGAAGAGAAATCTAACCATCATGTTCTAATGGAGAGTGGTAGAGAACATGGCTATGGAAAAGCCAGCGATCACAAAGCCATAAATTTGTGACGATCTAAGGTACCATCTGATTCATCAGATATAAGATCACTAGGATAACATTTTTGGTTTTCAAGACCGTTTCCCTAAAGTTAAAAAATTTGAATTAGAATAAATACTTACTTTATTTTGGTACAATATCACTGTTGTTCATGCCTTTAACAATTTCCACTTCATCTCTTAAATAAATGAAGTTGAATTTGTTATTCGTGAAGTGTTAGCAGATCATGTGATAGAATGACGGGTCATTCTATCTGTCTCAAACAAAAGGTTAGAAAAAATTATATACATAAGTCGATCTATAGTGAGATTAATCATATATGGTTACTAAAATGGACTTTATACTTCATATATCGTACTGCTTAATATAATAAATCTAGTTTCTAATAAACAGGGACTTATGTAGGCCAGTGGTAGGCGATAAAGGCCAGTCGCACTTCGGTTGTGGGTTCGATTCCCACATCCTTGTCTGACGCGATGGGTTGTCGCCCATCCTGCAGGTTGTCCTTTTTCTAAAACTATATTACTATAACATCCCATCAATAATATCGAGAAAACTTCTATCCTTAAACAATACTAACTTATGCCCAACATAATCCATTCCAATCTTTAGGCTTATCCATAATACTACAGTCCACTCTCATAACATAGTGAAAACGATTACCAGAGATTTTACACCATCGTCGATCCCCATATATCATAAGATATGTTTTGTTGGTCACATTCCAAACATTCAAAGTCCTTAATCATGTATTCTCTTGAATACCTTAGTGAAAACATGAATGCAGTTAAAATTTAACACTTTCCACATACCAAAATCCTCAAAATTCTATATACTCAAACCATGATATCACTTAGTCCTTATATCAATCATGAGCTCATGAATACTGTGAAACATTTCATTTTCTCCTTGCGCATATCATCTGCTTTCCAAAATATTTGAAACACTTTTCATGGTTACTGGTACCTTAAAATTATTGAAAACCACAATAATACATAAATATTATAATAAACAATAAATGTACCTCAACAACATTATTCTTGAATACCAATACATAAAAACTTCAATCCATCCTCTTAAATTATTGTCCTGGAATAAGTCCTTCCATGATTTAGAAGTAACTTTTTAGGTCAGGGCATTGAGTTGGGTAATTCCCATGTTCTCCACAAATAATACATTGAACTCCATAACAGTCTGTCACTCTATGACCCTTATCTCCACACAAATAACATCGGTCCCTCCATTTGAGGTATTCTTCAAGGTTCTTCTTCCCTTCTTTAGAAATCTCAATCTTCCTTTCTTCATGCTGCTCAACATGCAAACATGCATAATAGTCTATCTTCCTCTTCTTTGATGAATTAGGTATACCACTAAATTTCACTTTGTTAATCATATATCGCGATGACTGATTCAGCATAATCACAATATCTTTCTCTCTAGGCATTATATAATTTTGTTTCTTATAGTCACCAATTTGTCCATTGGATTCAATGTTAACTGAATTCCGTCTGGTTCCCTCCATTAACTAAAACACAAAAAGAATTCGTTGAGAGGCAAAAATCATGCTAGAGAAAACAACATAGTAAAAGAGGAGTACCCTCAATATCTAACATCTTAGGTTAAATTCTAAGATCGTTACCGTAGTTCTAGGACTATATCATATATGTATACTTATCCTTAGGGACATCCCTAGACATACCTTAGAAATATCTCTAGGGATCTCACTAACGTTCTCACATCCTAGTTTCCAAAGGTTGACTAAACCTCCCTCTGATACCAACTGTAACGACCCGAAGCTTGACGTACATGGACATTACATTACATTTGCGGAATACTTAGTACATTACAAAAACACACACACAAGGACCATAATAGTTTAGTGTCTTTGGAAACTCGGAATATAATCTTCTAATCATGGTGAAAGATCTTCAATATCTCCCATAAAGATCTTCCCTTTTTTTTACCTAAAACCTTTCTTTATATCCTGGGGAAAAGAAAACATAAAAGGGTGAGCTCAAATGCTCAGTAAGGGTAAACAAAAGAAATATAAATCACATCATATACATAAGAACATAACTTTTGGAAATCTTAACATGCAAAAGAGATCATAATTTCATAACCTGGGATAACTCATGCCAGTGAAATATATTCACAATAATCATAACATAAAACATTAAACTTTGTGGCATACACACATAATCATAGAGAATCATTTCTTGTTAGTCAAGACTCATTGCCAAGACTATCTTAGTGGACAAAGTCCATTTCTGAATCGAGTGACCCTCGTTTCAGTCCTGTTTCACTGAACCGGTATAACCTACCATTCCAGCCATGTCTATCTCATGAGATATAAAATCTTTTCCCAATGCATTGTAGGGAGATATAGGTCCCACCCATCTTATAATGAATCCTTTCTTATGTGTGCCACATAATCATAAATCATACATCATCGCATAACACATGTAACAAAAATGGGATTCTTGAAACATCATGATATCATAAAAAAAATCATATATGGTAAATGACTTCATAAAAATAATTCCCTCACAACATAATCAAATCAATGTAATAATAGGGATAAAAACAGATCCCTTTATTATCTTAGATGGAAAATAATTTTGATAAAACACTTGAACTCCATTCTTGAGGAAAATATCCTTTCTTCTTCAAAAACACTTTTCTTTTCTTAACATGTCATACAATTATAAACTAAAAGAAGTTTATTAAAAATAAACTTGAAAACTTGTAAAGGAAGCTTCTTGGAAGTAATGTTTTAAAAATACATTCATGCCGTATAAGTTAAAAAAAACATTCTTCGTACCTTTGTCGGAAAAGTCAAAAAAGTACCTCGTACGAAAAAACGACAAAATATTCCTTTCATATCTTTTACTAAAAACTCACCGAAGGGTAGAATTGGATTTAAACAATTGTAGGTGTATGGAAATAATATTACATATTGAGGAAATATGGATGTGGATGATAAAATACACCCCAGTAAATACTAAAGTATAAAAAATCTCGGATAAAAATGAGATTGTGATATTTCCCTTACCTTAGGTATGATTTGCTTTGTACGTGTCTGAAGCTCATGTATAATGGTTTAAATAATGTTATTGACTTATTACAGAATCATACATATTGATATGATATCATATATGGTCATATTCTTAGCTTCTTGTTAATAATATTTCATTGTTACTTGTTACTCGGGTCTTTATTGCCTTTTGTTCTTATGCGTGTTTTGCCGAATAAATTCTTATTATTCATTTAAGGTTATAGATACCTTATATCCAGAATGTTATTAGTGTAAAGTATATCATATTTATTCATTCAATTCATTTATATAATTACTATGTAATGATGATCATGTAGAACGAGTCGCATCACATCGTGGAGACGATATTCCGTACGTACGCACGAGTGATGATATCGTTCCTATGATCGTGGAATTGTATTGGAGTATATATATATTATTTCAGTATCAATATTACTTTATAATAATCATAAATATTTACTCATTACACCATTATACCCATCCTTGTAAGGTGGTGGTGGAAAATAGATTACACCACGGCGTGGAGACGGTATTCCGTACATACGCACGCGCGGTGATTTCATTTTTCCGTAGGATGGATAGAAGGTGAATTTGGGTTGTTTCATATTTATAATTACATATCAGTATGTAATTAATACTGATTTTATTACTTTATCATGAAACAACTGAAGAAGAAGAAGTTGAAGAAGAAAGAAATTGAAAAGATCGGTAATGGATATTACCTCTTCTTTGGAACGCCTTTGTGAATCCTCCACTTAGGGAACTAAGATTGGTATTTGAAGAAGACCAGGACCTCTACGATTATTCTAGGGAAGTGGAGAGGAGAAAATGGCAGGGGTTGGCCGAGCTTGAGTGCTCAAATTGGTGTGAGGAGGAGGGGGAGTAGGTGCCCTTTTATAAGGGAGGAGAGGGGCACCTTAGGAATATCTCAAAATATTATTTTATATTAAAGTCAAAATCGGTTTATAATGGTTCCAAAGGGTCTTATTTCGAAGCTAAAGTTGGGATGGGTAGAAATCCTATCAACAAATAGTATTTAGACAAGTTTAGGGTATTATTTTAACCTTATCAATTAGATTTAACTCTAAGTTAAATAATTTAACTTTTACCGTGTCTTTTTGTTTTCTTTCAATATATGGTTAATACACTTACTATAACTTGCCAAACGAACCCCAAATTGTTTATTATTAATATTTATATCCTTATCTAAGTCATTTGGCCGAACCTTAGATTTTTAGGAATAAAATAACAATTAATAATATAATATTTGATTTAAAAACTATTTTGTGTCAATTTTGACACTATTTGATATATGATTTTTGTGAAAGTCATAACAGAATTATATGTTCTAACAAGTTGATTAAATCAACAATAATATAGGATAGTAACCTAGAAAATTATTTTAATTCATAAAAAGTCTCAAATTACATTTATTTTGGTGTGTATAACATCAATTATGTCAATATTTCATAAATAAGATAATTACTGCATCATATTTGTGCCATAAATAACTTAAATTATTTTATATCTAAAAATTACAAATAAAATACCATTATGTAGGAAATCTTTTTAGCTTTCTAATTAATATTTACAATCTAATATATCTTATGTACAACCATATATTAAAAATGTTTTAGTAAATAAACTTTGATTTTAACTCTTTTAACTCTTCTTTGAATTAAATAATAATAAATGTCCTAATCTAATCGAAGTGGGCCTAAATGATAATATTTTACACTTAAGGTTGTTTTTGGTCGAGATACACTTTTCCAATATAATTACGACATGTGTTAGGGTAATATTAATATCATTCTTACCCTTAATTACCCTATTTATTTTTAACCGTGGTAAATAAAAGTAAAAAGTCACTATTCACCAAAAATTATTTTCATCTCATTGAACCACATTTTACTTACTGACATCAACCGTGTCTCTCGGATTTTTGAAATTCCATTCACAGAAGCGGTAAAATTACGTTTTATGAAAAATTCAGTTTTTTAACTACCACTTAGTAGTTTCACTATTCACCAAAAATTGATGTTTTTCAGAACAATGCCAAAATTTCATCCTAAGCTATATTTCTTATTCCGAATTCAAAATGAAGTCTATTTTACCAAATTCATAACATAGAAGTTGCATTAATTAATTTTATAATTAAATCCCGCTGTTAAAACAAATAGCGTGTTTTTAAGAAACAATATCTTTCAAAAGATTGACACTTGATTATGTCTAGTTTAAATGTGAAATTACAACCAATGACCAACATTGTATTAAATTGTAAAAATATATTCTAAATATACTTTAAAATCACTTAAATTAATAATTTATCACTATTAATTATTTCGATTAAAAAATTTGTTTTTAATTATAATTTAGTAATTTTCACTATTCATCAGAATATGAAAGTTATCCGAAAAGTACCAAAATTTCACCTTAGGATAAATTCAATACTCCGAATCCAAAAATGAAGTCCATTTTGAGAGCTAAATTTTCTAAAATTTAAAAAGTGGTTATTACCATTCATAACGGCTAGTTTTAATAATATTTTAATAGCATATCGTTGTTCCGTGAAACTCAGTATTGCGTACTACACATGCTATCGAGGAAGGTTGCGATTGCGTGTAATGCAAGGCAAGTCAAGGATGCGTTTTGTGCAAGCTCCTTTTGGTGTAGCGTACAACACAAGACATTAATAAAATTAAAAAGAATATTTTTCATAAAATCTCGGGCTATTACAAGAACACTCCTGTGTTCACCCCCAAATCTCATTCTCCAGTTATTCTTGAACCATTCAACTATGAAATATATTGGGAATGGTCACCAAACGTATTTTTGTTTTCCTTAGTTTTACCTTGGTGTGGACTCGAGTGGTGTTAATTGTTGGCCTGGTGACTTTATAGGGGAAGCAAATCTCAATATTGGGGATAATTTCACACTCTGGCATCATATGCTCCTTTATTATGTTCTATTTCTAGTAATGGGTCCATAGGTTAAGTGTAAGAATGCAAATAGGTCAAAATAATTGATGTTTTGAAATGTTTGGAAAGATTCTATTGGTGTCACATGGTTTCTGCATGTTTAGTAGTTACCCTGCAGAGAGTCTGTGTGGTGGGTGCATGTCAGATAGAACCGAATTCACTAATTGTGCACACATGTGGGGTCAATCACAGGTAAGAATGCTATTTTACCTCGATTCGTAGTGGGAACCTCATGGTTACTTCATGCTTTGGGAAACTGGTTAGACAAAACATGCAGTCGACCCCTAATAATAAAAACATAAAATTCTTTTTTACCCTCTCCCCCTTTTTAACCTAAATCAGGCATGCAAACTCCCCTTCATTTTTAGTGCACCAAGGGGTCTGAAGACCCATTATCCCTTGGCTCTCCTCCCCCATTTATGTCTCCTCATTGATTCCAAGTTATGTTTTGGATTTTGGAATATTTTACTCACTTCCCTCTTCCCCTCCTCTATTTCATGGTTCTCATTTTGTTAACCCCCTTTTGGATGAACCCTAATGCTATGGTTGATGTGTTTTCTTGTGTTTATTAGATTCTAGGGTTGGTGGATTTCATAAAGTGGACTAATCTTCTATTTTAAATGGCCTCATCACTTTCACACCTGAATGGTGGGTAATTATACATTTTTTTTCACATTTTCAATCCATTTTATTCTTGGGATTTCATTATTTATTCTTAAATTATTTTTTCTTACCGATATTAAATTTATAGTTGATCATTGGTAGTATCTTATCAAGGGAATGGTTGATTAATAACATCTTTTAAATTTTTAATCTATTTAAACCCATGTGTATCCTTTACTTTTTGTTTGGAAAATTATCATTATCTTTTAAAATGGTTGTGTTGTATTTTTTGTGTAGTGCTTTCTAAGGGATATTTTTTTGGAAATTGATCTCATTCAGTTTATAGGATATATGAATTGGGGTGTTTTAATGGAAAATTTTTATTCTATTAATAAATGGTGTGTGTTTGGTTTCTTCAAAAATGGTTGGAAGAGGACCAATTGTGATATTCCATTGGATGTGGGTGCATCCATGGATGCGCAAACAACACCCATGGATGGTCATAAAAAAGATGATAAAATTTGGAGTGGTCATTTTTCCAAATGGTAGTTTTTCTATTAATAATTCTTATCAACTCTTTCCATTTAATTTGATAAATGTTTCCATGGTTCCCAAAATTACTTGGTTGGTTTCAAAACTGTGTGTAAGGTTATGACAAAACTAGTGTTTGTTAAAAAATTAATTATATCTTATAATTTTTCAAAGATCATTTGACACGTTTTTGTGCATTTCTCATGTTTCAAACTCATTTATGTGGAATGTTATATTTATGATAATGCCTCATTTGGAAAATGTGACATGTTTGGGTGTGACTTTTAAATAGAAATTATGAATATTAAGGGTATACCTCAAATGGAATTGGTAATGGTTAATAATCATTTTAGGTTGTTTCTTTGACTTTGATAAATATACCCAAGATGTGTAGATCTAAAGGCCATTTTGGATTTTTGAATTAGTTTTTATAAAACCCTTCCCGGGTTGAGTTACATATCTAGTTGTTGATCTATGAGATTTGGAGGGTCCTGGATATAATTCACCCCTTATGTATTTAATGTAATGGAAAGTGAATACCCTTTAGGTGGTCGGGGTGGTACTATATTGTGAGGTGTGTTTGGTAATATATATATATGTAGATTGTTGTTTGAAATGTATTGAACACCACTATGAAGACTATAAATGGGAACCTATCATAAAAAAAGTGGTTTACTGAGAATGATTGATTCATTAGTATATGTTATTATACTGTCCAGTGGCCTATAACTTGTGGGACATATGCTTATTCCTACGGTATTGGGCCCCTCAACCTGGACAGGTAGGGAGATGGTCTGGTGTTAGGGAATTATGACGTAATTGAGTAGGGCATGAATTAAAGATTAATCACATGTATAATACATTCTGGTCTTCCTCTGAGTTCCTATGATCTCTTGTGTATCCCCATGATAATAATTTCTAGAGTAATTTACCTTATTGTGTAGAATATTATTCATTGAAAATGGTTTTGGTTATTGTTTATAAAAAATGTGAATTCATTTTTAGTTTAAAAGGAATTTCAAAGTTGTTATTTTAAAAATAAATAACATTTTATTTTTTTCTTTTTTTATACCTTAATTTACATTATTATGGAAATGGTGCATGTTTGTTTTAAAATACTATGTAAGTTGGAAATATATTTTTATAAATGTATTTCAAACTTGTATTAATGGAGTTTTTTTGGGAATATGTTACATGAATTATTTTTTGGTTTCTTATTAATCTGTTAGCCCACACCCTACCTATAACACTCAGTGTTGTTAGAACCAAGATATTTTTCATATTCTAATTTTTTTCATATTCCTTAACATGTGATCTCTATAGTATAATCACTAGGCTTGTGGTTGAAGGGGACCTGGAGGTTACGTGGATAACATGTGGTTGATGTTTAGTTTGTTTACTCAGTTTTAGTTTTTTATTTTATTTTTCATATACTAAGTTAAATATTATAATTGAATCTTTTTATATTGTTATTTGAGATTCAGTTATTGGATTCCTACATTTTCATTTTGGACAGTTTATTTGTCTGGTCCTGGATTTCCCATTTTTGGTTGAAATTGTTCCCTTTTCTTGGTTGTTTTGTTTCCCGAAGCTATTTTTCATCCCTGGGGGATCAGGAATACACCATAGGACATGCTGTAGACCGACTCATTTTACCGTTTCATGGTTGAATTGATTGATTTGTGACAATAAATTCCATAGAAGAATCATTATTTCAAATATTTTCATTACATTAGAAGTCAGTTTTTACCTAGGCTCCCAGGAAAATGGAATTCAAACTGATGGTAGAGATAACTGAATCTTGTTGCATCATGTTAAAACACTCGATATCCAAGAGCTCCATCTTTGGAAAGAAAAAATTATGAAGAATTATTAGATAATGATTTATAAAATCACAATTTATATTTTAATAAGTAGTGATTATGTTGGTTGTTCTGGGTCTTACTGAGCATGAGATAATATATAGTAGATATATGAGGTGGGGATGATCGTGAATCTAGTGGGGGTGGAGACTTTGGGTAAGGGAATAAAGGTAGGAGGGAGAGGCTAGATGAAATGTATACTTTTATTGTGAGAGAATCCATGATTCATTGGGGGGAATCTAAACCATCCATCAAGAGAATGAGGGATCAACCTAGTTCAGACGGGAACCAATCCCAAACCTATGCCCCTCAGTTCATTAGATGATGGATTAATCATACAACATGATGACATCTCATGACATTTTTACATAATCTCCATAGTGTGGAAAATGTCACATATATCGGATAATTTAATGAATATACTGAAATCGTAAAAATTATATATTTTAATTAATAGTATCTTGATTTTTTTAGTTCTATATAACTTGTGACCTAGTATATCAATCAAAATATTTAATTTATTGCAAAAATTAATTCTAATATCAGGATCCATTTCATTTTCCCCTCCACCCAATCAAAATTAAGTCCTTGAAATTTTAGTTATCACTTATAAATTGAAATAACTAAGGGATTAAAATTGATATATTTGATTGAAGATATAATTCATTGAAATATATCAACCATAGTAATCTAGATAATATATATTTTTCATCCAAATCATCATCTTAATATTGTATTTTTTCTCATACCATTGGATCTAAGATTCTATCATTATTTGGTACCAAGACTGAAATTATATAATTTACATCTAATGGGGTTTCATAATTATCCCTTCATTGATAGTAAATTATAGGATAAAATGAAATGGGATCTCTTAATAGTATGAATTTTTTATTCCTTGTTGAGAGATTCAATCAAATAATTAAAAAACCAAAAAATTATTTAATGGAAGATTAATATGACTATATCGATTCCTTTTCCAATAAAATCATTTCTGGTATAAAATAATAACACATTATAGGTTTTTATTATTAATTAGGAATGAATTATTCCCGCAAAAATGTAATGTTCTTAAAAACACAATCTAGATTAAAAAGAGTTGGATGAACATGATTAAAATAAAACCCTCATAGTTCTTCAGTGGATGATCATGTTTTATCTCCCTACATCATTTTAAAAACCTAATTTATTGATTATGGTATTATAGTATATATGTTGTTCACTTATAATTTATATTTTATAATAAATTACATCCCTATTGTACATAATATTATTGTATTGACATGGATAAAGACAGCCTTTTTTATTTATTGGACATGTAACTAAAAAATGGACCATAATATGGAGTTCATTTCCTTCTATTAGGTTATCTATAAAATATATTTTTTATACATAGTTGATTTATTGATTAATTCTTTTACCATATCTAACACATCTTCTAGTTTAGTTGATACATTCTAATGGGTATCTCTTAAAAAAATCACTTAAAGCACTTGGAATATTACTTAATTTAGAATGTTCATCATTGAGACATTAATGGGAATTTATCATTATATTTTTAAGTGTGTTTTGAAACTAAATATAATTACATTTTTAATCATAATTTATGATATCATGTTGGTAATAACCAAATGGTTTCCCACAATATCTCATATCACATTAGGTTGATTAATTGGGAAACCTTTTCATTGTCCATGACATCTGTTGTTAACTTGGATCAACTGGGTATTATCAATTACAAAAAAGTGTTAGTGTGAGAAATGTAAAATTCATATCATAAGAGAGTCATCAAAAATAATATAATGAAAAAGGAATACTCAAAATGTATTACTATTTCAAACAATCATAGTAGCTTTCAGTTCAACATAAACCACTCTTATTTTTAAATATATTATCTTATGATGGGTTTTCTAAAACACATCAACATAATTCAATAACATTGTAATAAATTTTTAATGGATTTTAAATATAATGTGATTGAAAAATCATATCCCCCAAGAGATTATATCTTTATGTGATGCAATATGTCATCTCACCATGTAAAGAGTGATGATTCAGTAAAAAACCAGCATTTTTTAGGTTGATTTCCCATAGAAAAATCAATTCCACTAACATAATAATAATATATTATCTAGGTGAGTTGATTTTGACTCTGAGGATCCATATACCATCATAACACCAAAAAATGACTCTTTTGAGACACATCCAAAACCCCAAATGGGGAATCATTTATGTCTCCACCAACCCTATATCCATTTCTTCCACTAATCACTGGTGGCAATACCAATAATGACTTCTCTGAACACATTCATCATTACTCCATTCACCCACCATATCCACTTATACCCTCAATTTTCATCCACATTCATTGTTGTAGCCCTCACCCACCACAACTGCAAGAACCATTGGAAAATAATATGGTGAAACCCCACCCTCTTCCTCTTATCTCACCACTTCCCTGAGACTATTCCATCCTTCAACATAAGTGATTTAAGAGATTCAATATTCTCCTAACTCATATCACACCAAGCCAAAACACACAAGACCCCAAAATAAAAATTAGAAAAATCAAATCATGAAACTAGCATCAAAGAGAAATAAATCTACAAAACTTATTTGAAAGAAGAAATAGATTTTCACTTCTTGCTCTGTTGATTAAGATTTCTCTTATGTAGCTATTTTTAACCATTGAATAAGCTTTAGAAGATCTTTCAACTATTGAAGACAAATTCCATCAAAACCAAATTATTTTTCACAATCAAAGCAGACCCGAGATGACATACTACACCATGTTGGTTCAAAATAAGGATGACAAGAATTCCAAGTTCTCCAATATAATGCCCACTATCTGAATTGAAGACCACACCTAGCCATGCCACCGGTTCCAGAAATAATTCCAAGGTATCACTGTGGCATATGTCGCGTCACTTCTACCTAATGTTCCATTCAACAAATCATCTAGGCTTTCTCCATTTCCATCTCTATGATCAACCACCATTTCCATTTTCCTCTTCTTGATGATGTCACACCCACAAAAGTTTTCTGTCTATCTTAGCACCCTATTCTTATTTTGCTTTTCTTTTTTCAATTTAATATAATAATATTGATAACAAAAATAAAAACCTAATAGAAATATAATAAAAAATTAAGAAAAATTATCAATATTTTTAGTTTTTTTTAAATATTAATAACTATTAATTCATTTATATAATTCCTAAAAAATTATCATAGTACTAAAAATACAATTATATATTTATAATAATAATAATGAAGTATTATCAAATAAAATATTAATAATAATATGAATTTAAAAATAATAATTTATTTCTTAATAATGTTATATAGTAACATTGGGCCTTTTATATAAGTTTAACTATAAATTTAGTTTCTTTTTTGCACCGCTATTTTCTATTTTTCATTTTTGATTGAATATATTGATCATGTGGGGATGGAGTGTACCACATTGTTCGGGGATTACAAGATATGGAAATTTTGTGGGGGTGGACATATGCATTGGTGACTATTGAGCAAAAATATGTATGATGAAAATGATATTCAGAAGTAATAGATTCCTTCTAGAAGAGGTGAGAGGAGATGGAGCAAGAATTACAAGTCTCTAGAATAATCAAGAGCTATATACCACCATAATATAGGAGCATATATTTTTTATTTTTCACTTACAATACTTTTAACATAATTACCAAGGAATAATATCACAATTCCTAATACTACACCACTAATAATCTAATTTTCTAGAAACATATGAGGAAAATTCACTAATTCACCACTAATAAAATGCAAGATGATATGATATTGATTAAATGATTAGAGTTTTTGGAGATCAAGTTTAGAGAAACAATACTCTTCTCATTTTTATTTTATTTTATTCACCCAATTTCAATATTACATATTTATTTATATATATTTTAATATATTGAATTTTATTATGAACCTAGAATTTTCTCCTTAGGGGGAATAAGTTGAGTTAGTAATTATTATTTCATATGGTCATGCATTCTTCTTTAAGTAGATGGTTCTTAATGTGTCTCGAAATAATAAATAAATTTTGAAAATCATGTATCAATGAAAAATTTTATTGATTAGATTTATATTTCAGAATGTTTTTAATATATGTAATCCCCTAAAAGGTGAATGAAGATCATGTGAGAAGGGAACACTGAGTTCCACCAACAAATTTTAGTCAAGTATTTCTAATTTTTTTTCCTAACTCAGTGATTGTATCATTTTTGAAATTGATTAACAGTATATGTTAATCGGTCACTAGATTAACTAATGAAAAATCTATCTAACCTTATTCAATTAGAAATAGATAGGAAATTCTAACTTATAAACAAGAGAAAATAAAAACTAAAACTAGCCATATTATTTCCCATTTACATTATATTATTAGTTTCTAACCCTCTTATAGTATCTCTTATCTTTCTGCCAATCTGCACTTGCAGTCAACTTTTTCACTCCATGTTTCATTAACATCACAGTTTCATCACATTTCCCCACTATTACTTTTTTTTTAATTATTTTTTGTCACATAAGAATAGAATTATTCCCTCTTTGTTTTGTGAAAAACTTTAATGAATTTATTAATATTAATTTAGGCTTATAAATATTAAATTTGAATGCTCTTAATGAACCCATCATCTAATATTGGAACCCTTTTTTGGAAAAGTCATGTGCAACCACTTGACAACAAAAAAATAATAATTCACAGATAAAAAAAATTAAATAAATAAAAAAAAACACAAAAAAATAAAGTATATAAATTTCTATAAAAATGTAATAAAAATAAATCAAGAAAAATAAAATAATTGAATATACTACCTGCAGAGTAGGTCTATTCATGAATCAAATATCCTACTATTATTAAAATTATGAAACACCTCAATAAAAAGAATATGAAAAATTAGGAAATTAAAATTGGGAATGGTAGTGAATCTGAGAACTAGAAAATAAGTAATAAATAAACTATAAATTTAAATCAACGTGGTAATAAAATAGTGGAAATTCATATTGAAGATAATTCAAACATCCTAATGTTTGTATTAATCCATTCTGCATTAGTCTATCACCTGGGTTTTAAATCTATAAAGTCCATAAATACATTTTTTCAATACTTGCAAAGTTTAACAGTATTTCGAGTGAAGACACATCTGGCATGATTAGGGAATTTTACTATAGTGTCTAATAGTTTCCATTGAGAGACTAGAGTTAAGAATAACTGAATATGAGAGTGTTCCCTTTCTTCATCATGGGAAATTCCAGGTCCTAGTTTAAACAATTGTATGAATATTTTCTTATCACTTATGATAAAGTCTTTAATTAAATTACTATAAAATTCATCCCTAGAAGAATGGCCTATGGAATTTAGATTAATTTCACTGATTTCATACAAGTTGAAAGAGATATATTCAATATATATTGGGAAAAATAAATGGATTAATTATAAAAATATAAAAACCAATAATTCACTCCCCAATTCTTCATGGCAGCCATCTATAATAGCCTCACCCCTTACCAAAAAACCCTTTTAGATTAATCTATGGGAGGGGATTTAAGTTTTAGGAAATATGTGTAGTTGAAAAAATAATTACTAAATTGGAAAAAATCTCACACCACTAATTATTTTAGAGAATAATAATTTTGAGAAAAGAATCAAACCTCTCCCAAAAGTCTCATCCCATGAAACTGGGTTTTACAATAAAAAAACATAGAATATGACATGGTTTCAAGATATCCACCATCGCATTTTATGTCACTCATATAACAGTTATCCAAATTTAGATATTAATACCCATGGTCTTGGGAATTATATATTTCAAGCTATGGTCATAGTTGTATCCTAGGGATGATACTTTTTTATGTACCTATGACAAAGGTTATAGAAACCACCCAAACATCTCATAGAGGGAGAAGGGAGTTCATCAACCTTATACCCCTCATGTTTTCTATAATAAAACATTGGATGTTGTTCCAACCCAGCACTTGGCCATGCCATAATATTCAGATGATGATGTGAGTGGAATGTTTTCATAGTTTAAAAGAATATATTATGAGGAAAAGACTAAAAATGCCATTGATAATGTGAAAATGGATTCAAGAATGAGAAAAATAGAAATTCAAATATAGCAATTGGTTAGGGGATAATTCTAAAAATAAGGGAAACCTTTCATGTACCACTGAATCCAACCGTATTGAAAATATAATTGTTGTGACCACTATATATTGTCTCCAAACCAACCAAGAATCTAACAAAAATCCCAAAAACAAGTGACAATAAAAAACTTATTGAATCTGAATGTTTAAATCTAGAAACTGTTGTATTTGGAATCTTTTATAGTAGTTCTAAAAATAATCTTGACTTTGATATTCTAGCTAGAATATATCCAAATAATTTATTTAAAAAAATGGATGATTAACTTTGATGTGGAAGTTGAAGGGTTTCAAAAAATTGTCAGAAACATTTACCCAATAATAAATTTTCCTGGATATATTAGAAAAGAAAACCCTGAATTTAGTATATATATATTTCTACAAGAGATTAAAAAAGGAACATTTATATCCCATTCTTATAAGTCTTGATCTAAATACCATCATACAAAAAATATCTATAAAGAATAATCTAAGACAAAAAGAAATTGAAGATGTTTCCACTTAGATTATATTAGAGAAGTGTAGTGTTGTGTTACAAAATATGTCACCTCTAAGTCATAATATCATAGGGATATTTACCTTCCCTTTAAACTTTGGGTTTCATAGTGGTATGTTGAAATATTTGTGTGATTTAGGAGCATTAATAAACTGTATTACTCGGTATCTTTTTAATAATTTGAGATTTGGAGTATACCAACACACCACTATTGTGCTAAAACTTGTTGATCAATCAATTACTCTACCAGTTGGTAGGGTATTGGTTTTCTTTTGGGAATAGGGAGACTCCTTTTGTAAGTGAACTTGCTAATTTTTTATAGAGAGTTTGACAAGGATGTTTATATCATCCTGGGTAGGCCCTTTTTTCCAATAAGATTGATGGGATAGATTCTCAAAGGTGAAATTAATTTACAAAAAGGATGAAAAAAAGAGAAATTCAATGTTTAAATGAAATTTAATGAACCCACCAACCCAATTTTTTTGTAACGATTTACTCTTAGTAGATGATAGCTCTATTGATGGGGTGGAAGCTGATTTTTAAAGATTGTACAAGCGATTAATGGTGACCCTAAAAATTATTCTCCAACATGCATTTATATAATATCTAGTATAGATAAATAATACATAAATGAGTTGTATGGATATTTTATATATCATACAAAATAGGTTTATATGTAACACATAATGTACCAAAAAATAAGACTCAAAATAAGGGGAATGTTTTATAAATAACAGAAAAAAGTGGAAGCCTTCTGCGCTACCTACCATAAGAGGCAGTATGAAGGCCTTAGACCACCTAGGCCAAATTTTCATCCCTCAAGCCAATAAACACCCATTTGAGTGTTCAAACACATCCATTACCATTTATAATTTTATTTTCAAGGAGATAATACTGAAAATACTGTGCTCATCTCATCATAGGTAGAGGAATGCTGAGTTAGAAATATAATGATTGCTTTTAAGAAATTAAATTATTGCATTGGTTAGAAAACTGCTAGAACAAAGGGGATACGTCATGAAATTTTCATGAAAACACCCCAATGGAGCCTATGAATAACCAAGAGTGTAATAATAAAGGATAAATTTCCATACATGAAATAATTTGTGAGATAAACATTTTCATATTGCTGAATACAAGGATATATTTTCTAATTTTGGATTGACCATGGGTAATTCCTATATAGATAGACCCAAAAAGAGTGGAGTTATAATAGTATCAAATAAGAAAAATTATAAAATATGATAATTGATGTGAAAAAATCTAACGCCTGTATAGATTATAGAATACTCAATTCTCCCCAAAAAATATCATTTTCTCATTTTAGTTGTTGAAAAAAAATGATAGAATGGATGGATGATTAAGAATATTTCAATTTTCTTTATGGTTATTCAATCAATAATTAGATTTCCATTTCTCATGAGGTTCAAAATAATTCCACCTTGATCTTTCAATTTGGGACATTCTCTGACTAGAATATAACATTTGGATAATGTGGTTCTCTAACAACATATTAGAATTGAATGATGGAAATTTTCTCATGATGTATTGAAAAAATTATTAAAGTGTTCATTAATTAATTTTTAGTTGTATGAAGTTACATTGAAAACTAACATGAAATATTTAAGATATTATATAATGATTATATGAGACTAACATTGATTTAATGTGGGGAATGTTATATTTAATGTCCATTTATGGCATTAGTTTGGTACATAGAGTTATTAATAAGAGGATGGAAGTTTATAATTTTAAGATAGTGGTTATCCAATTTTTTTTCCCAAATGATAAATTCAATGGGATTAGTTGTTTCTTGGGGAAATATTTATTTTACTTGTGGTTCCATATTTAGTTTTCCATAGTTACAAGGAAACTCTTATCACTTATTTATAAAGTCACAAATTTTGTTTTTAATGAGAAATGCATGTATTTTTTGAACATTCATAATGAGAATTTTACTACCTCCATAGTGATCACTAATCTAGATTAAAAATTTTAATTTTGAGTAATGTGTCATGCATGTGACATAACAGTAGGTTCTGGAAAGACCTCATGATTTTTTGAGTCTTTTTTTTCAAATTAATTTAATTACCTTGATATTTTTCATTTAATTAAAAACATAAAATATTTGATTTTGTATTAAAGAGTTTATTTTCATTACTCTATACTAAACCTGAAATTAATCATGCATTACATAAAACAAAAATATTATCATTCCCTACATGTTACACCATGTTTATCATGCATTACATGTAACAATGACTTTCATTGATGGAATGTGTAACACGCATGCCCACTATTTACTAAAAAATAATATATTAATAAAATATTATTATTTGATATAATTAGATATAAAATAGACATTAAATGACCATCTATGAATATTATAAAATCATTTATTGAAATATATGGTTATCAAAAAATTTAAATAAATTCATAGGTTACAAATTAAAAAAATGAATATGAATACTGATTGAATATAAAGGGAAATATTATTATTTTTATGGTCACAATTTTTTTTAATACTAATAAATTAAATTAATAATAAATTTTTATTTATATTAAGGGAATATATATTATATATGTTCAATAAAATATTTTTTATATTCATACAATAAATTTGGTACACATAAGATAAGGAGAGACTTAATTTTATAACTCTAAACATATATTTTTTATAAATGTGGTGTCACGACCTTTAATGGTGAACCCATTTTAAACAAAAAATTTGTATATTTTATAGATTTAATATGTCAAAATAAAATTTATATTTGAAATAGACAAAAAAATAGGTTAAGATAAACAATTTATTTTTCTATAAGGTATCATTTTTTAATTAATAATAAAAAATAATATATTTTAGTTCAAATCTAAATTTAAATATTATTTATTTATTAGGTAAAGATTTAATTTAAAATATTTTAAATGTTTAATAATATAAATATTTTATCAATTAAAAACATTAGTTCATTATAACCAATTTCAAATTGAAATTTTATATAACAACATGGCAAACATATAACCATTTATATTTTATAAACATACAATGTCTTCCCATTAGTGATATTAATTTTCAATTAATTTCTACAAAATAAGTGATTCACATATGAAAAATTGGATTACATATTTGGAATCAGAATAATTTTAAATGTATAGTATGGTCATATTATTTTTTGAAAAAATATATTATTGAATGTATTAAATATTTATTACATTTATTAAGGTAAAATGAATCTTAACTAATGACTAAAATGTAAAATATTAGTCAAAAAAATGACATATAATCTTTTCAATAACCCATTGGATGTCCTTTTTTAATATCACCCACCACTAATGTTCTATAATACTATATCCAAAAAAAGTTTAATAGGTAAAAATTGGGGAATACATAATTATTCTTTAAAATTACCAACTGTGTCCTTTTCCTCCCATCTAAAAATTCCTCCTCTCCTCCCACTTACTAACACTATCAAGTTTCATCTTTTTGACCAAGATATACCAAAATAGATCCTAAAAATCATTATATTCCTATTTTATGTCTCCAATTGGTGAGAAATCCTTCTATGGATTCCCATTGGTGAAAAACAAATGGAGTTACCCATTGAATCGGCAATAGCCTCTCTCATGCTCATTTCTTTTATTTTAATTTTACCCCAACTCAAATAATCTTATTCCATTATTTTATAAAAACAACCATATACTAAATATAATAGTATTTTTTCACACTAATATTTCATCCTACATTTACACACACATAAATATAACGTGTAACGAACATACTGTTTATGTTTACGGAGAACTACCACCTCATTAAATGATAATTGTTCTTTTTTTCTTTTACCACCTCCCATAGTGGAAATGATGATGGAAAATATATTTATACATGTTACGTATTATATTAATTATTTTTTAAATATAACTTTATCCACTTATCACACATATTTATATATAGTTTATTTAGTGTAAATATGATAATTTTTTTTGAGGGAGTGTGGACTACCGACCTCTCAAAGCAATGTGATTCATTCACACACTACATAGAATGCATTAAGGATGTGTTTAGTTAATATATATAATACATATTAAATAATAAATCAATTGTAAAATATATATCTGTATGTACACATATTTTAGTTACATTCCTTTTCTCAATAAGACAATTAATTGAAAATAGCATTCATATGTATATACGGATTACCGTCTCCTTGAACGGTGTATTCTGTTTCATATATATATATTCAATGGATTAACATAATATAACTATAATTAATATAAAATATATTTATGTAATGGTTTAAATTATGTAAATAATGATACAATTATAATCACCAATGATATAGAAAATTAAGACACATGGGAATAACAAAGCATATATTATCTGAGGTGAAACCATGACATCAAATTGTTAAAAAGTGGGTAACATACATCCACAATAAAACCAAATATGGTATTATAAGTAACAATATGATTTTTTATAAATTTAGGATATGTTATCAATAATTATAAAGGATTTTTGAACAATTACTATTAGAGTGGGTACACAAGGTAAGGGAATTTTATCTCCATTTATATTTCCATGAGATACATGCTTTATTCACCACACAATCCCTTTATGCTAGGTGTATTCCAACCATTCATATATTAAATTATTATTATAAATAAAACTATGGGTATTTACATATCCATTTTATGATTTTTATTTCATGGTATTTAGGTTTAAAAAAAATTCAATTCGATAATGTATTTATTTCAAATTTTCATTTATTAAGATACAAGACATGTTATGCACCTATATTTTCTATGAGGTGAATATAATTATGTTAAAATGTTATATCATGAATATAATTCTTTTAAATATATTTTAGGCTTCATGAAATTTCATTTTCTCAAATGGGGATTATGCTTCAATGTTACCAAGTGGTAAGAATTTATTAAAACAATATCATCAAATTTCAGGATTGTTTATGATTATGTTTCCTTTGATAAAATATTTTGATCCATACCAAATGAGAATACATCAATTTTATTCTCCTATATTTATTCATGATTTATTCATATATTGGTCTATTTTTCCCACTCTTTGGTATATATTATATTTAAGAATGTTTTTTATGAAAGCCTGAATTTACCCTCTCTTCAGTCAAAAATCAGTTTTCATTCAAAACCATGTTTTCAAAAAAGAAGTTTCCAAGAATATTATTATATTAAACCATATTATTTGATTAAAATATTTAAACTTTCTTATATTTTACCAATGTTTCAAAAGAAATGTAATTTTTTATTCCCAATCAAGTGAATTTTCAACATTTTTTAACATAAAAAAGGAATTTTCTTTTTACCTCATACGTCATGTGCGGTTTTACACACTATAATTTTTTGAAGCTTCTTCTACATGTTTAAAAGGATAATTTTTAATAATTTTATTTTTAAAATTATTTTCCAAGATATTATATTCAAAAGAATTTGTTTCTTCTATTATATGTTTTAAATAAAATGGTTTTAAAAATGTTCTTAAGCTTTATATATATGTTTTTAATGTATTTTAAAATAAATGTGTTTCAAAAAAATGTCCCACTTAATTCATAATATTTCATGTATAATGTTTTGGAAAACATTCTCAAGATTAGTTTATAATTATTCATTGTATTTTCAAAGGAATGGTTTATAAAAATTTTTGAAGATTATTTTATAACTTATAGTGTAAAAAGTTTTTCAAAATATTTTTAAGCATTTTTTATTTTTATCAATTATAGTTGAAAATAAATTATTTTAAAAAATATTAATGATTTATTTACATGTTTTAAAAATGTATTCAAAGAATATGTTTGTTAAAATTATTTGAATTAAATTTTATAAGTTTTAAAGGAATTTTTTTCCAATGAAAATTCAAGTCATCTTTTTTATGTTTCAAGGCGTTTTATATAAATTTTATTTTCAAACGGTTTTATGTATTTTAAAAATATTTTTTAGGATGAACTTATATTTTTATCCAGAATGGTTTTTGAATGATATTTCAAAAATAGTTTCCATCTGTGATGATATCTCTTTATGTTACTCATGGCTTTCTAGGAAATTATCTAAAGGATCTAATATTATAATTTCGTGAATGGTTTATGTTTTTATAGAATGATTATTATGAAAACAATTTTTTAAAATGGGTTATATGATTTTGAAACCCCCTACATTTCAACTTTAATGAATTTATGAAATGATTATTCAGCCTATATTTTTTATAGGTTATGATATGATGAATTTTTATAACACACACTTCATTTAATGGGTTATGATATGATTTTTTTTTAATTTATGGAATATGTATGTATGAATTAATTATTAGATTAGTGGGACCTATATCTTCCTATAATACACTGTGTAAGTATTTATATATCACGAGATATACTAAGAAGATCTTCTGAGTAATATTTGGAAATTAACAAGTCCATGGGAGTGAACTATGAGTGCGAAGATGATATGAGAAGTGAACTCATGTGACTAAGATGGTCATTGGAGTAAAAAATGACTAAAAATATTATATATGGATTGAAATAATACTACTATAATGGTTTTGGTAGTGATTCCTTTATTAATATAGAAATCATTTTATATGATGATTTGTTTTCCCTAATTCAATGTTGTATTCTTATGTTATTCCTTTATGAATTATGTTCATCATTTCCTTATGAACATTGTATTATGAAATACCATGATTTATTCCATGATTCATGATTATGGTCATTCATATGTAGGGTATTATCTTCTAATATCTTGGCCACATTCTCATACACATGTGCCAATGTTTATACTCTAATGTCTCCCTTGATTACACTTACTGATCATTTGATCTCACCCCTTTTTATTGTTCATTTCTAATGTTATGAAGGTATATTTATTATATGATATGTATAAGAGAGTTTATAGTCTTGCAGAACCTAGCGGAAGATAATGTAGATCTCTTATATATCAGTGTTTATATTTCTATGTTTCATAATGCACTAAACCAATATTGTATTTAAGCATCTGTTTGTATTTATTTTTTATGTATTCTAAAAATGTGATATGATGTTAGTGTATAAAAAGCATGGGTCTCTATAGCGATGTTTTAATGTATTCGACTAATATGGAGATTCATGTATTTTACTATGCCACTAAGTTTTTGGATGATGCTTAGAATAATTATTCAACAACTAAAAAAGAATGAGTTATTGTTATGTTTGTAACACCATGATGTTTTAATGAAATATTTTCTTTAAATATCATAAATTATTATGTATATTTAAGTTCAAAAAATCTTGAGTTTAAATGAAAACTTAAATGGTATTAGTATAAAATGGCCATTTTAGGTTATCTGTTAGCTTAGTGACAATAAATATAACAATCTTAAGAAAATGTATTTTTAGTTCATTCACGACCAATTATTTTTAAACAAATATATAAATGAATTATATATTTTTATTTATTTTTTACTACAAAATTGAAGTGATTACTATTACTAAATGAAATTAATTAAATATATATGTTATATACATAATAAAATATTTTTGATATTTATCCAATAGATATTTTTGTCATACGGTACGAATAAACACTATTTGATATATAAAAACATATATTTTTTAGTAGGATATTTTTCAACCTTTTAATGATGAACCCATTTTAAAGTATGATTTTGAAACCCAAATAATTTTTATATGAAAATATAAAATTTTTATTTAGAATAGGTATATAAAAAATTTAATATGGATTAAATTTTAATATATTTTTTATAACATTCAAATTTTGATGAATAGAAAAAAATCAATAAATTTTATTCCAAAACTACATTTTTAGTCAAAATAATTTATAAGGATAACTTATAATATAGAATGGTTTTAAATTATCGTTAAAAAAAAAATTTAATATTAAATATAATGTATGTCATTAGAATTATTTTTACATTGAATTGAAATGTAATAATATTTGTACCATTTTTAATGATTTCACTTTTACGACCTAGTATGTCTTTTCGACCAAGAGATTAATTTTAAAATTAATTACCAAAAATTAAGTTTTTTTTATTTTTAATTTTTTTTTCATATTTGGAATCAGTATTTCCAAATTAGGGTAATTATTTTTTGGGTAATATGAATAGTAATTTTGGTAATTTTTAATAATATAGTTAAAGGGTAAAATAGTTAATTAAGGGTACACATACTTTTATGAAATTACCCTTACACTTTATTAATATTATTGGAAGAGTTTGATTCATCCTAAACCATCCTTGAGATAAAATGGTGTCATTTGAATGTCACTTGGATGAGATTATGACATTAAATTTATTTTATTTAATGAAATGTTAAATATCACTCATTCAAATATTAATTACTAAATTATTTTTTATATAAGGATATACAGATGATTAATTCGATTATACATACTCCCTTTAATGGTAAATTTTATTTTATTACCAATGTAATTTGGAGAGATTTTTATAAAATAACAAATTTCCTTAAAGACTTATACTGTGATGATGTAATAATATATTTATTGATGATAAATCCATACTTTTTTGTAATTAAAATTAAAATAAAAATCAAAAGGTTAAATAACATGAAAAAATATTATTGTTAGAGTATATATAGACCATAAACATACAAATGTAGAGTTAGGGACAATTTTAAGACTTATAGTCTAGATTGTGACACATATAGTATTGTATTTCAGGTAATGTTAAAGTTGATACATTCCTAATTTTATTTGTATAACATTTTAAATGTTGTATTTTATAGAATATAAATTCATCTAAGAATATTCTAATGAATAATAGTAGATTTAACTCTAACATAGTATTTTTGTTCAAATTTTTATTCAAAAATTATGTATATTATTTAATTACACAAAATTGATGTAGTATTTATTTTATTAATAGATATATCAAATAAATGTTATTATAATATTAAAATAAATTTTTATTTTGTTAAATAATATTTCAATGTAAACATTAATATTAATTTGACATATTATAAATATAATAAAATTTTTGGTTTCAACTTAATTATTTATCTTAATATTTTTGTAAATCTAGGTATAAACTCACAATATCAAATGATTATCAAAAAATTTGTTATTTAAAAATTTAAAAATCATAAAACTATTTTTTTTAAAAAAATAATTATTATACGGTTTAAAATGGTATAAAGTAAATTTTATGGTTTAATTTAAATCTGATATATAAAAAGTTCACCATTTTAATATTTAAATATGTATTCTATTAATTAAATATAAATTCTATAACTATTGGTTAATTAAAAGGCTAGGGTTTAAATTAACATAAAATATTATCTAAAATTTATTTTTTGATGAGATAACTACCATATCTCATCTAATATTATATATTGGGTGATTTTTTTGGTCATTGGGTAGGGTTTGATTTTATTATAAATTAATAGTTTTTGAGATCCCAAAAGTTCCCTTCACCTCAATTATGAAAAGGAACCTCCACCCTCACCTATTCACATCACACTGAGACATAAAGCTCGACCATAATTTACCTTTTATTAGCCTCCTTAGTTATATTCTAGTGGTTTTTTTCTTCATCAATGATGAACTCTAGTGCTCTAAGAAAAATTTAGAGGAATCACGTCGAAAAAGTGGTAATCTCCTCTAAGTATTCTTTCAAAAATCATTACTATATTTACTTACTCTTCATGTTTTTTTAATTATAATGTAATAATTCCATTATAACATATATAATGAGATGTTACTATGATTATTTAACAATAATATTCCATATTCAATCCATCACACACACAAAAATCACGACACATGCGTACATACGACTTACCATCTCTATACTATGGCTTAATTTTTTTATCTCCACCACCTTAATTAGATGGGTATATTGATGGAAATAATAACTAAATATTATTATTATAACATTATATTTATTCTGAAATATTATAAACCATTCACATCAATACCCTTCCACAATTATGGGAATGATATCATCGCTCGTGTGTACGTACGACCAACAATATCCACGATGCTATTTGATTCATATACATGATCATCACTAAAAAATGATTATTAAAATATATATGTATAATGATTAAATATGATATATATTATGCTTATATAAATTTTTAATGATATAACTATGACCTTTGAAGGAGAACAAGAACTTATTTGACAAAAAATGCATAAGAAAATGAAGTCATTAATAACTGAGTAACAAGTCATAAGGAAATGTTATTTACAAATAAATTATAATATGATCATATACGATATCTTAGAAATAAAAAGGATTCTTAAATAAGTCAATTATAACATTTAAAACATTATACATGATGCTTTGATACATACAATGGAACTTGCACCTATGGTAAGGTATAATTTTGCAATCTCATTATTATTTGAGATTGTTTATTCAATAGTATTTAATGGTGTATATTTATTATCAACATCCATGTTCCCAAAAAATGAAATACTATTTATATTCTTAAAATGTTTTTAGGTAAATTTTATCCATTAGTGAATTTTTAATAATCTTAATGAATAGATACTTTTTGTGTTATTTTATACAAGGTACTTTTTGACTTTTCTGAAAAAATTACGAGAAAAATGTTTTCAAAAATATACAGCACAAACTAGTTATTAATTCTTCATAACTCATTATTTCCATGAAGCTTACTATAAATGATTTTTGGATTATTTTCAAATAAATACTTTTCTTTTAAAATTGCATGACATTTTGAGAGAAGAAAACATTTTTCAATAATAAAGGATATTTTCTTCAAGAATTAATACCAAGCATTTTACAAAATATATTTTCCTTATAATAAGTAATTATTTAATTGGGTTATGTTTCTACCCCTATTATTTTTTTTTTTGATTTTGATTATTATGGAAGTTTATTTACTACATTCATGTGCTTTATAGGGTTTATAATGGTATGTTGTTTAAGAACCCCATTTTATTCCTTGGATTATGCTATGATTTCTGTTTTTGTGGAACACGTAAGAATGATTTCACTAAGTCATAGGTGGGACCTATATCGCCATACAATGCATTGGATAATTATTTATATCTCATGAGATAGACAAGGCTGGAATGAGAAAGGTTATTTCTTCATTAATATAGGTCTGTAATGATGTGTGAACTCCTATCAATAATGGACGTTGTACACTGTTATGTTATTGGCAATGATACTTGACTATTATGAAATTATTTCCTATGATTTTGTGTATTCCTAAAACTTGATGCATTAGGTTATGGATTTTAGGATTATGTTCAATGATTTTTATGAATTTTTTGATTTATCCTAGGGCATGATATCACGATCATTCAAATGTTGGATAATATTTTCAAAATGTTTTGTTGTTATGTATTATGATTCTAATATTATTTTTATCTCACTTATTTACCCTTTCTAATAATTTGAGCTCACCCATCTATATGGTTCATTTTTCTGGGTCATGAAGAGGTTTATTAAATAATATATGTCAAAAAGGGGTCTTGTTATGACAAAATAAGTTAGGGAAAATGAAGATGTCTTATGAACCAGTTGTTTATGTTTCCCAATTTTTATATACCCTATACCTATATGGAATTATCGTTGGTTTGATATCTTTTTTAAAGAATATTTTTCAATTTTGAAGTAATATTAATGTATTTAATATACAATCCATTATAGTTTTTATCAGAGGAAAGGTAGAGTAAACATTTTGAAACTAGGATGAGAAATCCTTAGTAAAAACAAAATGATATGTCAAAGTATCGGGTACAATCCATGTGTTTTATAAATGAACTTGACTAATATTGTATAAATCACAAAGTGTCTTAAATTGAATTTTTTTTCTTGATTATGGGTTTTCACATTATGGTTAGTGTTCATCAAACTACGATCCTTTTGTTTCAGTCAATGGATGGAACCAGAAAGAACCATGTTAATACAAAATGCGAAGAGTAATGTAATGATTATCCTCCTAAGAAACCAAATGATATGGGATATTAAATACAAAATATTATAGCTATGATCACACAAATAACTCAGGATATGAATTATGTAGTACATAAAAATTACAAATGGATGGAACAACATTATGTTGAGTCCTTCATGAGGCAGTGTCCAACTTCTTTTAACAGATATTCAGATCTATTTTTGGATAAACTATGGGTCAATACCACTAAAAATAAATTTCTAGTTTCAAATATTTTGAACGTGATAAAGTCATCTTAGTAGTCTACATTTTTGAAGGTGGATCTAATAAATAGGGAATATTATAAAAAATACAAGGAAAATTGATGAAATTGTTTCCATGGAATGTGATGAATTCAGAAAATTATTTATCAATAATTTAATTCCTCACATTCTTAGAAAAATGATAGGAATGGAGTTCCATGAACATAATAAAATGGATCATGAATATTTTGGAAGCTGCGAAGTAAATTTTACTATACCTTTAATTTAGTCTTCTAGATTTTTTATTCATCCAATGAGTAAAACTAATTGATTCTTTAGTGGATTGAAACCATGTCTCAAATGGGAATTAGGCATAAAGGGACTTTAATAGCTATGATGAAACTGTTTGATTTTCACTCAAGGTTGAGATAGTTATTAGGGTAACCCATCAGTCCTATGGGTTAGATAATAAGAGATAAATATAATTCACAGTAAAATCTATTGATCACGCATAAAGGAAGATGAGTTTCCCCTTATGTTCAATGTGTGTAATGAAACCTGGATTAAATTTACTTAATGGGACTAGTAAATGATTTATATGCGGAAAATATGGTTATCAGGTAGTTTAATACCAATATTATAGGAAATATTTTTATAATGATGTTAATAAAGAAACAACTACAAATAATTTACCTCAGACACATCAATGCTTCGGGTGAAAGGAAATGGGTCATAATTCCAATCAATGTCCTAATACAATAGTTATTAATGATGATTGATGCCAGAGATATGAAGGCCAAATACAATGTAAAGTCACATGAAATCCCTATCAGGGATGTGGAGTATGATAATGAGCTTGTAAAATGTACTTATACTATCCAATATAAAATAGAAAATTTTTTATTTGATTTTGGATCCACCCACACTTTTATTTATGAAGATTATTCAAAGGTTATAAATATATTACCCCAACCAGAATTTATTGAGTTAGATGTGACAACTACTAATTGCACAATGGTCACATTCAAATGTTTTTAATTATTCTCAAGTTGTAGTTGGTCAGAAATTGCTTCCTACAAATCACGTGATCATTCTATTGTAGAATTTGAGGTGATTCTAAGCATGGACTAGCTTTCTCTATATGAATCTCATAAAAATTTCCAAGGAAGGTATGTCACATTTTATATTCCAGATCAATATATTTTTATCAAGAGATGAGAGGATGAATTTAATATTCCAATAGAAATTTCTTCATTATTATGGGGCTTGATCCTTATAAATGATATTTAACTATCTAAAATGGTTGGGAGAAAAATCACCATTAAAAATACACCTATTTTATTAGAGTTTGATGATTTATTTCAACAATAATTACCAGTTCTTCCACAAAATTGTGATGTTGTGTTTTCAATTGAACTAATACAGAGTGCTATTACTATTTAAAAGACACTATTTTGGATAGACCCAATAGAGTTTTAGAAATCAGAGAAGAAACTCCATGTGAATCATGATAAGGGATTCATATTCCCTTGTGTGTCACCTTGGGGAGAACAAATTCTCTTTTTCATGAAGATAGACCAATCAATGAGACTCTATATTGACTATCAAGAACATTAATTGATCATAATCAACAAAAAATACTCTCTTCCCCACATTGATGAATTATTCGATAGAATACACAAAGCTCAATAATTTTAAAATATTGACCTTCATTTATGATATCATCAATTAAGGGTCAAAATGGGGATATACCAAAAACGAAATTCTATAAAACTTATGGAAACTATGGATTTGTAGTGATTCCTTTTGGTTATAATAATTCCCCCTCTATATTCAATGATATAATGAATAGGGTCATTAGATTCAATATTTATCAGTTTTTATGTAGTCTTTATTATATATATTCTTTCCTTTTCAAAAATCAATAAAGAGCATGAAGAAAAATTTGTAATTTTACTGAATACTTTGATAAAGGAGAAGTTTTATTCACATTTTACCATGATTTAATTTCGGCTTATGAATGATCTATTTGGGTCACATATTATCATGCGAGGGGATATCTATGTATCCATGAAAAAATAAGTTATTGAGTGTTGTATGAGATAAAAAAGGTAACTGAGATCCGAAGTTTTCTAGTTTTTGGTGGATATTATCGAAGTTTGGTGGATGATTTTTCATGATTATCTAATCCACTAACCATGTTCCCTTATAAAGGTGTTATGTGTGTGTGGATAGAGGAATTTGAAGAGAATTTAAATGATATCAAATGAATGTTATCTACTGTAACTATGATCATATTACATTATAGTGGAGAATGGTTTGTGATCTAATTTGATCCATCAAAAAAGGGATGGGTTGTGTCCCCATGTAAACTAATATGGTGACATATTATGCGTCATGGAAACTAAAAATCCTTGAGAAGAATTACCCAACTCATTATATGAAGTTAGCTCTTGTAAAATTTTCAATAATGACATAGAAGCTTTATTTTTATTATGAAATGTATGATATTTATACTAACCAAAAAAGTATACAGTTCATTTTCACACAGAATTAGTTGAGTATGCTTCAAAAAAGATGGTTTTATTTAATTAAAGATTATGAATTCTCAATACATTACCACTTGGGAAAGCATAAAATGTGGAAGATTATTTGAGTCAAAATGGCCATGTTATCATTTCAATGGTTAGGATAGAAAAGATCCAATATTTATGTATTTGGAATGGTTGGATCATGAAATTTTTATAGAAGTGGAGATATTTTATATTTCAAAAATTAATGGTCAACCATGTATACAATTGATGATTAAGGTTGTAAAAATGGAATATGATGAACTAAAATAGAATGTGATAAATTCTCCAATATGAATCCTTGATTATAATGTAATAATAAGGTTCCTGAATTTTGTTTATATTACTCCCATAAAAATATTAAAGAAGGATCTACTAAATGAGGTTCATAATTATTCATTATCCATTCAACCTAGAAGCACAATGATGTAGAAGGACATGAGTGAATTTTTCTCTTATAATGGAATGAGAAACGATGTTGCTAAAAATGTCTCCTTATTCTTGGGTTATCATCAAGTTCATGTTAAGGTATAGAAGCCTAAGGGGATGTTACAAACAATACCCATACCATAAATTAAAAATAAAAACATCACTATAGAATTTTTCCTCGAACCTCCCAAAATATCCACAGGAAATAATACTATTTATTTTATAATTTATCAACTTATATAGTCGGTACAATTCATTTTTATTAGAGTGTATTTATATCTTGATCATCTTGTCATGATATATATAAAGGAAGTAATTATATTGCATGGAGTTTCACTTTCCATTATATATGATTAGTATCTGATTTTTACCTTGAAGTTCTAGTGAAGTCTTCAGTTAGCTCTAGATACAAAGATAATTTTTACCACTGATTATCATCCTTAAACATAAGGTCAATCTAGGAGAACAATAAAAAATCTAAAATACATGAGGAGAGCATTATATATGGATTTAAATGGTTTTTAGGATCAAAACCTATATTTTTAGACATTTTCATTCAACAATAGGTTGTACTATAGTATTCAGATGACTCTTTATGAATCCCTCTATTGAAAGAAGTGAAGATATCCAACATGTTGGAATGATTTTAGGTAAATATATATATTAGGACCTGATGATGTTAATGAAATGGTAGGAAAGGTTAGATATTTTCAACAACAAATAAGATCATATCAGAGTCGACAGAAAAGTTATGTTGACAACTGAAGAAAATACCCAAAGTTTGAAGTTGGTGACAAGGTGTTTTTATAAATATTTACCTAGAATAGAGAAAAGAGATTTGGAATAAAGGGAAAGATGAGCCCAAGGTATATCAATCCTTTTAAAATTATAAATCGGGAAGGGAAGGTCGCTTAATGGTTGGAACTTCCACTGAATCCCTATCAAGTTCAGATGTGTTCCACGTATCTATCATAAGAGACTAAATAGCTGATGCTTCACATATAATAAATAATGATGTAGTACAGCTAGAGCAAGATATATCTTATGAATAATAACTAATATAGTTTTTGGATCTTAGTTAGAAATTTCTACAAAACAAGACTACAATCTTGGTTAATGTTTAACAGAGGAGCCACCAATTTAAGGAATATATGTTAGAACATGAGGAATTTATGAGTGAGAGATGTCCCTATATGTTTCTATCTAATATATGAATTTTTAGGTGAAAATTACGTTCAATGGGGGGGGGGAGGGGTAGAATGGAACACTTAGATTTTTTTAGGAATATATATTCTTTAATTAATTTAAATTACTCAATAGGTTTCATTTCATACAATTGTGAGTTTAAATGAACCTTGAGATACTGTAAATATAAAATGACAATTTTATCCCAGAAATTTTGATATAAATAATTAATATATCTAACTTATGAAAATTTATGGTGAAGTCATTCACTACTAATTATTTATAAACACATATAAATCCATTATATATATATATATATATTTCTTTTTTATTAATTAAATTACAGGATTACTATTAGTAAATGAAATTAATGAAATGTATATGTTATATACATAACAAATAACTTTTATATTCATCTAATAGATATTTTTTTCATATGGTATGAATAAAAAATAATAATGTATAAGAACCTATGTTTTTTAAAAGGTATATTTTCCGCCTTTTAATGTTGAACCCCATTTAAATTGTAATTTCAAAAATTTAATAATCTTTATATGCGAATTCAAAAATATTCATTTGATGATGGATATAAAAATTAACTGTTTATTTAATTTTTATATTATTCAGATAAATTTTAAAATTTTAGGAATAAAAAAATATAGTAAATTTTATTTGAAAACAACTTTTTCCATAAAATAAATTTATAAGTTTAAATTATAATATTTGATGGTTTTAAGGTATATATAGAATATATATTTTTCAGTCATTTTAATTTATATCATTATAATAAATTTTAAATTGAACTATAGTGTAAAAACATTTCAATCTTTTTCAATGTTTTAACTTTTAAAACCACTTATCTCATTCTAACAACATGATAAATTATAAATTAATTACTACAAAAGTTGTGTTTTGAATTTTTAAAAATTGACTCAAAAATTGAAATTAGTAGGTCCAAAATATTTAAATATATTTTTTGGAATTATGAATAGTATCATCAGTAATTTTTATTAATACGTTAGAAGGGTAAAATAAGTAATTAAACATATGATTGCTGTTATAAAATTACCCTAAAACTTGTATTAATATCATTGAATAATTCTTTGGACCTAAATTATTGTTGGTTCAAAATGGTGTACTTGGTAAGATACATGGATGAGATTATAACATTTGATTTATTTTATATAATGAAAAGTTAAATATGCCCTCCTCAAATTTTAATAACTAAATCATTTTATAATTAAGGTAACATAGAAGATACATTTTACTATGAACACTCATTTGAAAGATAAATTTTTTTCTTTATGGTGGTAATTTATTTTCATTTTTTAGAAAATAAATGATTAACTTTAATAATTATAAATTGATTAAATAATATTTAATTAATTGATGGAAAATAAAATAATAATAATTTAATAAAATTATATTAACCATCAAAATCCATAAACACTAGAAAATTTTTTATTTTTCATGTATATGTCAACCATAACCGTCTAAGGTTCTTTTTTATGGAATTTCAAATCCATAATGAAGATATTTTGAAATTTATATTATTTTAATTAATGTGATGTTAATGATGTAACATTCACAATATAATAAGAATAACATTTAAAATGTTGGATTTTTTTTAAGATAGATAAGAGTAGTGATATTATAATGAAATTTAGTATATTTATTTTTATCATATTATTTTATTTTTAATTTTATTCAAAGAATAAGTACACTAAATAATTACAGAAAATTGATGTAGTAATTATTTTATTAATGTAGATATCAAATAAATATTATGAAAATTTAAAATAAATATAATCATTCTTAAATATAATTCCAAATGAATTTAATATATTTCCTTCACCACTAATTAATATAATAAAATTATTGGTTTGAAATTAATTTTTTATATTAATATTTATAAAAATAAATGAATTGAATAGTATCAAAATTGATACTATCGATTTTTATCAAAATAATGTTTTATTAAATTATTAAAAATAATAAAATAGTTTTAAAAAATATATAATAATTATTATATGGTAAAAAATGTTCTATGTTACTTATTTTTGACTTAATTGACATCAGATAAGTAACTATTTCACCCTTATAATATTGAAATATTTTTTATGTTAATAAAGATTAAAAAGAATAACTTAGTGCTAATAAAAATGATAATGTTAAAATTGAAATAAAACATGTCCAAAATTTATTAGTTTATGATATTACAACCCTATTTATTCTGAACATAAAAATTACAATATTTTTGTGGTTTTTTTGTAGGGTTTGATTTTATAATAAATTAATATTTTTGGAGATCCCAAAATTGCCCAGAACCTTAATTATAAAAGGGAACCTCTTCCCTCACCTCATAACATTACATTGAATATTTAATATCAGAAATCCCCTACCACATTCCATTCTCCACATACATAGTAACACTCTATTGGTTCTTGTATTCATCATAGACCAACTATATCACTCTAAAAGGATATTTAGAGTAAGCACGTCAAAGAAGAGGGGACCTCCTATATAGATTCTTTAAAAATTATATTTTTTTACACATAATATTCAATATTTGTTTCATTATAAATTAATAACTCTAATATAAATCATATTATTAGATTTTATTGTGATTATAGAATAATAATAATTCACTTTCTATCTGTCCTATGAAAAATGAAATCACTATGTCTGTGTACGTATATCTTACCGACTCCACACCATGGTGTAATCTATTTTTCAACACCAACATACTTGGATAGGTATAATGAAAGAAATGATAAATATATATAATTATTATATAATTATATTTATTCTTAAATATTATAAACCATTCACTTCAATACCATTCCACAATTAGGGGGATGATATCGTCACTTGTGTGTTCGTACGACCTATCGTCTCCATGACGCGATCTAATTCATTATACATTATCTTTAGTAAAGAATGATTGTGTCAATGTATATAATGAATAAACCTGATATATATAATTCTAATTTTTTTTAATGAAATTGCTATGAATAATCAAGGAGAATTGGAACTTATTTGAAAAAACATGCATAATAAAATAAAGCACTTAATAACTGAGTAACAAGTAATAATGATATGTTATTATTAAATATATGATAATTTTATCATATGTGATATCATAAAATTTAATATGATTCTAAAATAAGTCAATGACTCTATTTAAATCCATATACATGGGGTTCAGATTCATACAAAGGAAATTATACCTATGATAGGGGGTAATTTTAAAATCTCATAATTATCCAAGATTGTTTATTTGTAAGTATTTACTGGTGTATATTTATCATCCAAATCCAGGTTTTATTAAAAAATAATACTAATTATATTATTATAAAATTTTATAAATTCATCCATATCAACTGGTGAATTTTTACTAAAAAGAATGAAAGTAATCTTGTGTCCTTATTTTATATTATGTACCTTTTTATTTTTCAAAGAAATGTACTTGTTTATTGTTTTTGTATCTTATATGGGATGGACTTATTTTTATGTCAACGTAATTAAGAATTGTTTACAAGTATAATTTCAAATTAATTCTTTTATTTTAAAATTTCATGGAATTTAGAGAAACAATACATTTTTCACGATAAAAGTGTATTTTCCTCAAGAATAAATTTCAAGTGTTTTATCAAAATTATTTTCCCTATAATATTTCATTATTTGATACGGTTATTTTTTCCCCTTTTATTTTTGTGTTATTAATTTTTTTATTATGGAATCATTTATATAAATCCATGTTTTTTATATGGATTATGATGGAATGAAGTTTTAGAAACCCATTTTAGTTCTTGGTTTATCCTGTGATTTATGATTTTATGGCCCACATAACAATGATATCATTTTGTGATTTTTGGGACTTATATCTCCCTCTAATGAATTGGGTAATAGTTTTAATATAATTAGATAAATATGGATGGAATGAGAAATTATTTCAGTTCAATGATACATGGCTAAAATGATGAGTAAATTTAGTCTAATAATGGACTTTTTCCATTATGATGGTCTTGGAAATGAGCCCTGAAAAATTTGAAATGATTTTCTTGGATTATGTGTATGCCTCAAAACATCATGTATTATGTTATGAGTCTTTTTATTATGTTCATTGATTCTTTTCAAATTTTATGATTTATCCTCTAGCATGATGTAATGATCATTTATATACAGGATAGATTTTAATTTTTTTGTTCTCATGTATTATGATTATGATAAGATTGATATCTCCCATGTTAACCACTACTAATAATTTTAGATCACCATTTCATATTTATATTTTACCCTAGTCATGAATAAGGTTATTAAAAAATGATATTTCCAAAGTGGTCTAGTGCTGATAATATAAGTGAGAAGCAATGATGATGTCTTATGAATCGGTTGTTTATGTTTCCCGGTTTCCAATGAAACTATACCTATAGATTCTATTCATGGTTTTTATATAAATTTTATGTTATAATATTCAATTTTGATATACTATTAATTTATGGAATGTATGGTAAATTTTAATGTTTTCCATATAAAAATTTAAATTATATTTCATAGGTTCTAAGGTTATCATATTTACCAAACATGCACTCCTAATGTACTTTTTTATTTGGTGGGCTAAAAACCCAACACTCATGAGGTGTAAATTGTAGTTATATTTATTAGACTTTGTTTTTATTTATAAAAAATGCAGTGAAAATTCTTATGTATATCACATATCTAGGATGCAGAAAACACAACTTAATTAATGAAGATAGATTAATACCTCATCTCCATTAGTGGAGTTTTTACTAATTCAATAAAACTATATTTCTGGAAGCATATTATGAATATTTTATTTTGGTTGGTTTCATTCCAATGTAATTTTCATAGAACCAAATAATGAGATTTATTTTTTAGTTGAAATAAAAATTTGTGGATGAACCACTCCTCTTCAAAAGATGTGATAATGACATTTTTAGTAGATGTTTTTATGAGAAAGAAACGGTTACCATTAATTAGATATTCCATTCATCAAAATGGGGCGGCCACCATGGAAGATAGAGGACATATCACAAGGTTTTTCAGGATAGTTTCTACTAGCCAACATTTCTCAAAGACAGTATTATTTTGGTCATTATTATTTATAAGTGTTAGATTACTTTAAATTGTTTAATAAGGAAAAATATTCATCAGTAAGGTATTCTGAATGATGATGACTTTAATGTATGGGGTTTTATTTCATGTTTCCATTACCCCTATTATTTTAATGATTATTTTATTATGGTTTTGGACTATGTATCCATGTGTGTGAGGAAGTGGATATTTATAAGAATTCTTCTGCTAGTATAGTGAATTTTGTCCAGAAATAAATTTTTTACATGTTTGGTGTTTATATAGGTTTCTTTGCGGACATTAAAACTCACATCAATAATTACATGTTTTAAGAAATTAATGTGTAACTTTTGATGTTATCTGGGACCATGTCTGACATAATAGCTATAGCCTATTTGTTAGGCTAAAGTATCTTAACTGGAGCTCAAACTGATTCTAGAAATGTCAGCTTCAAGCTCAAGTAATTATTTTTAGTGAGTTGGATAAGGCTATATGGGTTTAGAGTAACACATATAAGAAACTCATAGAGATTTAACCATATATGATGCTATTTGAAAAAACAATCCATCTTGATGTTGAATTGCATCAAAAGTATTATTGGGAATAAAATCCCCTAAAAACTAAATTTAAAGAAGTTGGTGAGATAATGTTGTCAGATCTGGGTGAGAAGAAGATATTTAGGATGAAATAATATGATAAATATGAAATTTAAAAATATGAAAAAATACTTTAAGGAATCAGTACTTAAAAATAGAGATTTCATGGTTAGTAAGAGGGTCATGTTGTTCAATTACGGACTGAAATATTTTCCATGTTAGTTTAAGATCATTTGGTAATGACCCTCTACTTTTCTTAGAGATCAAGATAATGTCATTTTTGTGTATGTTAGAGATTAAAATATAACATTCATAGTAAATCGTAAATGGAACAAACTTTTCATTAAAGGGAAGAAAAATGGATTATATTCCATTTATATTCCGGAAGAATGATTCTGTCTCAAGTTTACATGTGGACTTTAAACTTAGTGTTTCATGAGAACTAACCCATGATGTTTCTTAGTTTTATTTTTTTTTATCTTTTTTTCAATAAATATTTCACCTATTGATACATGATTCTCTATTTTACATTCATTCTAATATAATTATTTCACGTGGAATGTTTCCAATTGTAATATACTACTGCTATACACCCATTAAAGGAAATTAATGGGACCATCAAAACAAATTATAGGGATTACATCTATTCCTCTCAATAATTGGAAAAGATATTTTCTTTAATTTTAAATAATGGAGTATTATTTTTTTAACACTTCAGGAAGATTATAAGACAAATCAATGCACTCTACATAGTGGTACAATAGATAATATTTTGTGTAATCATTATTATGTAGAGATTCGAAATCAAGGTAATTGTTGTTATACCATATCTATTTTTTTTATTTCTACTCATTTTTTACTACATGTTGCATTTATGTCAGTGTGGGGGAAACCTTTTTTTTAATTTAGTTTTTTTTCTATTCTGTGTTATCTATTATAATCTAGAAAGAAGAAAATTTATTAGAACTAAATTTTGATACCTATATCACCCATTAAATTCCATTTAATTATAATGTTGTTGTAATATATTGCCTATCATGATACAATTTGAATTGATTTGAGGAAAATCATGTTGTATTTTAATCATGTCAAATATCACTATCATTGAAAAACATAAAATAAAAAAAATAGTTTTTACTTGTTTTTTTGTAGTGATTGGTGAGGTTTCTTCTGAATACACATTTTATTTTTCCTTTATTTTTTTGTGGAAATTAATTTTTGAACTATAAGGTAATAACCACTCACAATCCCTCAACTACTGAATTTACCATATGATTTAGTCTTAAATGTATTCCACTATAGGATTCAATAATGGGGTATTTTTTGAGTTTCATATTTCAGGTAGAGGGGTCTGTTTGTGCTAATATATAATGAATTTTTGGACACACCAATTCCCCCATTGTTTTTTGTCAAAAATGTTAATTTTTTAAAAAATATTTAAATACATTATAAAATTTTCAAATTAATTTACAATATGACGGTCCTTATGCTTCAATATAAACATAAATTCAGTCCATTATAGTGGATAAAAACATTCTAGTTGTTGATGGTTGCATTTTTTCAGAAACTATTTATGATGTATGATTTTTTAGTGGAGTAACATACTATCCTTATAGATTTTATATTTAAGATCTATGTAAGAGAGTTAGATAGGATCTTTTTTTGTGGAATTATGAAAAAGAATTTTGGAAACATGCTAATTGAACTCAAACATTAGGGAATCAATTTTTTTGAAAATAATAATTATTTTATGGATCCAACTAAAATGGAATTCTTCGAAGTCCATAAAAACTAGAGAAACATAGAAAAATTAGATCCCATGGTGAAAATATGAGAATCCAGGAAATGGGTGTTTATGTGTTATCCCATTGTAAATATCAAATAAGTGTATTTTTCTGTTAATTGTACACTTACATGGCTGTGTAAAATACAAAAATATATATAATAAATAATAATAATAATAATAATGTGCGTAGTTGTAAACCAATGTGTTCATAAGGGTGAGAGGAATTTTGAACCAAATTGAAGAAGTTCAAAATTGACATGTAAATAATATAATTTAATTTCAATAAATAATATGATAAATTTTTTTTGGAACCTATGAGAAAGTAAAAATTGATGATTCCTTTTATTATGGTTTTAATTCCACTTGAACTTACCTATCATCACTCTTTAATTTGTAACATGAAGTGGAATTTAAGTATAGAAATAGTTGATTTCATATAGGGTGCATACCATCCATGGTAGTAATAGAATTTTTTTTCTATTGATCATCCTTGAGTTTTTTAATCTAGGAAGGACCTTATGCGAAAACATTTTCTAGAAATGGTTGACCTAATTGTATTCCTCTACATATAAATGTTTATAAATTCTCATTTTAATTCATTTTGGAAAATAACTTCAACTATTATATAATGAAAGGAGAATGTATTTTTTTGAGGAAAAACAAATAGTTTTGTGTAGGTGAGTTCGATGTGGCTATTTTCGTTTCACTCTATGACATAATTTTACACATTTTATTTTTTTTATTAAAACTGTGTATATTTTTTAATAATTCTCAACTATATTTAATTTTTAATTAAATTTTTAAATTTTTAATTATTTACTAAAATAATTATTTTATGGATCATTCCATTGATTTTGATCAATTTGAAATGAAGTAAATAATTATGTTTTAAATTTCTCTTTTTAATATTTTTTTTTATTAAACAAAAAAATTCATTATCTTTTATTCTATTCATTATTTATCACTTTTTTGGGTTTCTAAAAAGACTATTTGATTGATTTATTAATTTATTTAATTATTTGTTTAATTATTTTTTAATTTTTTATATATTATGCTGAGTAATTAATATTTTTAATTTTTATATTGGTAATTTATCTATTTTATTAATTCTTATATAAATTAATTATTCGTTATTTAAATTCAAAAATTATTAATTTGGTATTGTTTTTATTTTAAATTGGATTTATTTCAATTGATTTTCAAAATAGAAATATTTATTTTTTAAGGTTATTTATTTTTTCAAATTCAATTGTTGTTCATAGTTAGAAAAATTAGGTATATCAATTTTGTCAAAATATCTTTTTAGTTATTCAATTTCATTGCTTTTTTTATTTTCATTCAAATTTATAATAAGTAATTTTGATTTTTTATCATTGAAATAAATAAAATATTTCATTCACTATGTAATTAGTTAACTCTGATATAATAAAATTTTATTTTAATTTACAATTAATTTATTTATTATATATTTATATTAGTTAATTATATTTTTTAGTCCTTTATAAATGTATATAATTTTTTACATAATTTTATTTATTTTTTTAAGGAGCTTGAAATTTCTATTGCCACATGTTCTACCACTATATCCCATGTTCCGCCTATTATCAGAACCCACAATTGTGATTCTTTGGAGTCACCTCCAAAACCCCCAATAGTTACTCTTTTATGTCACCATCAGCCTTATGATCCTTCCTCCACTCACCATTGGAAATGATAACAATGCCTCCTATAAATAGAAATATCCATCAAACCTTTCAACCACTGCTGCCTCTTCCACCATCCAATCTCTTCCAAAGCCTCCATTTCACCCCGCACCACCACCACTAAACCCAACATCATCCAATCCAATGGTGACTCCTCAACCTCTGCCTCGTATCTCATTGCTTCCCTATTACATAACCATCCATCTTCAATGGTTTCTCAAGGTATTCCTTGTTCTCCTCAACAACCATCCACTATGAAGAACAACCTAGGACCTTCAAAATCAATACCAAACAAATAGAAACTTGAAACTGACATATAAGAGATCCCCAAATCAATTATTGTATATAATTCATTACAAATAAACTCCAACAAAAAGGTCAAAACATATATGAACTACAGGCTTGACTCTTTAAGATTACACCTCCAAAGATATTATGAATCAATGATGAAGCTTAATAACCATGTTCCAGCATTGAATACAAAGGTCATCAAACCAATAGTATTGGTAATTATTGATCTATAACAAATTAGACTCAACAGACCATAGTGACACTTGATTTAGATGCCACATGGGTTTGGTTCTCCTCTCTAATGTGATGATGGTTGACCCTACACTTACACTATGTAATGTTATAGAATCCGAAAGCTGAACTAAGAAATTATTGTATAATAAAATACACTATAGGTACCACCTAAAACATTCTTGTAACCCTTTTCAACCTCACTCTCTATAAGGTGAAAAAATATCTCATTGTTTATTGCTCACCAAAGCCATGCCCCACCCCTGTATAAAATAACTAAAATATCAAATTTAAAAATATTGATAATTTATATATTATTACAAAACTAAATATTATAAGTGTAAATATACTATACATACAATAAAAATAATTTTAATATACTTATACTTATATATTTATAAAAATATAAAGAATAATAAATAACAAACTAATGGAGTAATAATAATAAAAATATCTATATATAAATAATATTTTTTTAAAGGTTGGGGCCGAAGCCTCAATTTATTATTTTAAAGAAAAGACCTCTTTAGACTGGGTAGAGGGAGGCCCACTACATTTCCTGAAGGCCCAAGGCCAAGTGGTCTGAATACAAGGCTTTAAAGACCATTTTTTGGCACAAAGGACCCCTCGGTGAACAGTACTGCTATAGTACCCGCGTAGCTACAGTACCTGCTACATTACAACCACCACTACAGTTCCTGCAATAGTCCCTTCGCTGCTACAATGTCGCCACTGCTACAGTTCCACCTCTGCTATAGTACTGCTACAGTGCCTTGCTACATTACTGTTACAGTGCTCGGAAATTCGCCCCTGCCCGGATTTGATCCTGGGTCTTTTGGATGCCAAACAGAAGCCTGTACCACTAGGGTACAGGCTCGTTGGAATATATAAATAATAATTTATTTTGTTAATAATTTTATATATTAATATTAATAATTTTTTATATTAACAATTAAATATTTATTTCACATTTTTCTGATGTTTTATAATTTAAATGTTTTATTGAATCTGGTGATCATGTAGGATGGACTGTGCTACATGGATCAGAGCATTGCGTAGATTGGAATTCTATTGGTGGAACAATCAGTTTGGTTACATCAAGGAGAAATACGTACAGTTAACATGTCATTTAGAGGCAATAAAGAAATTCCAGATACAGTGAGGGGAGATAGAGGGAGAATTAGATGTATCCAAAAGTAGTATAAGTGGTATATCACTAGTAAAGAGAAGAATATCATTTTTATTTTTCACCTCCCACACTTTTTAGAGACATAGAGAAGGATTAGATCACCATTATGGAGACCACACCACTACTCATCTTCCATTTCAGGAGAATCTTGGAGAACTTTTTCACATCACTACTAATTGAAAGAAGGACCAGAGAATAAACATTAGAGAATTAGAATTTTTGAAGAACAAGATGGGATAAATATCAGTCTTCTCTCTATTCGTCAATTTTCTCACTTTCTTTATAAATTTATTTCATTTATTCTAATTATTTACATATGATTAATTCGAATATGAATCGCAGGTAATCTCCTTGAGTCGAATAAGATGAGCTGGTTATTCTAATTTCTTCTATTCATGATTTCTTCATCAACATGAACCTTCTATCTCACACAAACTTCAGACAATAATTGTTTTCAAAGCATCATATATAAGTAATAACATATTATTATAGGATTCAAATTATTTTTTTATCAATATGATGACCCCACTAAAAATTGAATCTTTCTCAAGAGATCGAGACACATTAAGTTCATCTAAAATTTGTTCTTATAGATTTTGAATTTGTTCCCACTTATAGATTTTAAGATTCCTATAATTGATATATTGTAGTTTTTAATCAGTTAATGGTTGACTATATGAAAAATATATTTTTCCTTTTTCAATCAGATCCAGATGTTTAAATGGTAATGCATAAATAAGAGAAAATAAATATTTAAATCAACCAGCTGATTTTCCCCATCCATCAAATTAGTATTTTCCAACTATGTTTTTTCTTATTCTTTCATCCTACTTTTTTCACTTTCAGTGACTCTCACTCTCACTGTTTCACTCACTTAACACTTTAATCACCGTCTTCCACTATTACATATTTGTTTTGTTTTCATTTTTTTTCTTTTTGTATTCACTTAAACCCCTATCATTCATTCTCTTTGGTCCAACACCCATATTTAAATTATACTAGTAGTAATTAGGTTTTATAAATATTAAAACGTCATGCATTTA
Organism: Viscum album; assembly: GCA_963277665.1. Taxonomy (NCBI): domain Eukaryota; kingdom Viridiplantae; phylum Streptophyta; class Magnoliopsida; order Santalales; family Viscaceae; genus Viscum; species Viscum album. Next base: position 329,419,820 of record OY728143.1, read on the forward strand.
ATTATGCTCTTGTCCAATATCATTAAGCTCTGAAATTATTAGAAAATTAGTTTAAAAATTATTCGGTTGCACTTAAATAGCGTCTAATTATAATTTATAAATCATGTAAGTCTAAAAATAAGTAATTATGATCCATCTAGTCCAATAATTGGATATTGAATTGTTACATATAGAGATAAGATATGATGGTCAGGTATTGATTACATGATGTGACAAATATAAATATAATTTTTTTTTAATTTCAATTGAATTTCATCAAACTTAAGAAGTGAATAAAAAATATATTTTCAATTTATCACTAATAAATGGAATAATTTCTACTAAATTGAGATTGAAATTATTAAATACATAATATTTTCCACTATAAAATGTAATTTACACTTTATATAAAATGACCTCCATGACTAACACATGGAATCTTACCTATATTATGACCATAGATTCAAGTTTTTTTAATAGTGTGTTTTAAATGGTGAACTAGTATAACTATTTTGTTACCATATGTTAATTTAAGTAGTTTATTATCATATAGTGTGGCTTTGGGTATCCATGCTTTGCATAAGTAATATTTTTGTCATTGAATAATTTTTTAGACATGTTATAGGAATTGTAGATATATTCCCCCACAGTAAACTTGGTTTGAGTTTCTAAAAGGTGGTGAAGAACAATCTTTAGAGGTGGTATGACCAAAAATACATATACTTTGTCTAATATTTAAACATGGGGAACATCCTGTTATACTTGGTATGGGAAAAATCACATATTAGAACTAGATTCTTTTTACTAGTGAAGTATATGCAGGGAGTTTGATGACCCTCTCCTATTATGTTAGACCTAACATGAGAGTTGAAAAATTAGTATACGCCTATATTATTGGGTATGGTAGACCACTGTATATAAATTCATGATTAGGGGCCAATTTTTCTATCATTTATAATTTGGGGGTGCCTCCAGAGTGTTGGATGAATCATATTACTTTCATGATTTGTGATCCTCCATGAATTGGTACGATATTCTAAATTAGTCTTATCTGTATTGGGTTATGGTGTCCTAGGATGTTCATACTAGATTCTAAGATTAAATATACTCATTGATATTTGGTGATTAAGGATATGAGAAATTAGGATTATGTAATAGTTTAATCTATCCAATATGGGCTAGTCATATAATTTCCTCGATCTACAATGTTCTATTCAAAATCTTGATAGTGATCAATTGACTATAGTGAGGAGATTTGGGGATGGGAATAAAAAATCCATATGATCTCTTTTGAATGGTTTATATTGGAATAATATATATAAAATAGTAAATTAATCCCTTATATCTAAGTATACCTTGATGGAAGATGATTGTGTTGGGGATAGTGGTTTTGTTCTTAGATAAGGGGGAAATTCCATCAGCAGTAGTAAGAATCCTTTTTCACTTTCCCATTAGGGAAGATGTAGGTAGACTATTCACCTTATTAGCTATCTGATATACCGTTATAATGGGATGATAGGTCACATTAATCCTCATAGTGATAGAGACCTTGTTCAGTGTTATTTCTATGGAGGTGTGAGATATGTATATAGTTTTTTAGACCTTTTCACTTGTTACCAGTGGGATATAATCCACACCTGCTCTATAATCTACTGAGGGATCTCTAACATAACATAAATACGAGAGCTAGAGTTTTAACAAACATATATAATGAGGACATGGACATGTTTGACAAAACAAGACTTCTAATATGATGTTCCAATAGAGTATACCTTCGTAGGGTAGTTAGGTTTTAGCTCAAATATGTGGATTAGGCTAGATATATTTAGTACAACATACTCATGAAGAGAAGAGTGTCAGTCAATCTACTTCTCGAGGTACGATTATAGTATCCTTAATATAAGAAAAAAATTTATTTGAAATTTATGGATCATATTCTTCAATATCTACTACTGAAGTGATTTTACATGTTTTTAATATTGAATACGTTTTTGGAGGGATGAATTTTGATACCCTATTGGGATTCTGATTTGAAAGTGATCTCTAATGCATTGAGTTTTCTATTGAGATAGTTGACTTCCATTTCCACTATAATCAATTGATCCTCGAGATGGATTTATTTGATTTAATTCTTAGTATGGGATGGTTAGTGTATTTTTTATTCCATATCAAATTTTATCATTGATAGGTGTCCTTTTCATCGGTAGAGGGTGATAGATATTTTTATAAAGGAGAATGAAATGTCAAATAAATTTACGATGGAACAGAGACTAGTGGGATAAGTAGTGTATCATCTGAGATAACTATACTCTTTTTAGATTATTAGGTGACACATTTGAATGAATTTCTCTTAGTGGTGGATTATTTCAAGTTTTTCATTCATAAAAAATTTTATAGGATACCTACAAATAGAGAGGAAGATTTAAAATTGATCTTGTTCGTAGATAAACACTAGTAACAATTCCTCTTAAAAAATTTCTAATTATAATCTCCATGAACATAAGAGACAATTTCTGGAACTAAAATAAAATGGTTTTATATTTATTTGTTTTTCACCTTGGGGTTCCCCATACTTTTTCAAAGAAGGAAGATGAGAACCTATGGATTTTTTTAGATACCTGAGTGTTAAATAATCTAACTATTAGGTATTGATAAAAAAATCAATGTTTAGATGTTATATTTTATTATATATAAGGATATTTAGTCTTCTCAATGGTTTATTTGGGATTGTGCTATTATCATGTATGAGATACACCCACATATATAAAATATGATGTGTTTCAAATAATATATGGACTTTATTAATATATTTTAATAATATTTGTTTTTATGAATAAACCTATTATCATTGTAGACTTTTAGAATTATTTTTTCACATTTAAATAGATTAGTTTGTTTTAAATTTCATGGTTGATATCCAATTGAATTCATAAACATTAAACTAACATGAAAAACATCTTGAAATCAAATTGAGTACACTGATAGATAATTTGTTTAATTCCATGATTTTTTTTTTCAATTTTGGGTTGATGGTTTCTACATCATGGGTAACATAATATAAATACAATGAGAGTCATTAGATCCATAAATGTTGAGATCTGTTGTTTCCATGGAGAATCCCAGGAACATATTTGATATTCATAGTATCACTGGGATAGTTAGTTATTATAGATGAGTTATTATAGATGTTTATGAGCTTTTCATGAATTAATATTAAATTAACTATGAAAGGTGGTAAATTAAAATGGTCTAAAGATATGATATATCTTTAAGTAGTGTAAATGAAGACATACCCCAGTACAAATCCTGATTCTACCTTATCCTAGTAGGGATAATATATATATATATATATATATATATCTTGATGCATAAATAATTGAGGTGGAGATGTTTTATATAATTCGATCAAATGGTGGTACACATGTCTCTCTAGTTAAGTCCCCACACGTTCCCTTATATATCACAAAACATTTAGTTAGCTTTAGTTTTCAATTTTGTGTGTCTTTAGAGACAGTTCACTCAAGTGGATTTTTTTTGTCTATAGAGGCAACAATAGTTTCAAATACATTTTCAACCAGTTAAACATGAACATCAGACAATAATAGTGGGATGAATAACTTATTTCTTGTAATTATTATATTGATTATATACATAGGAAAAGAAATGTAGTGGTTGATGCTCTGATATAGAAGAATCATATGCAAGTGGATCATGATTCTAATAGCAAGTTAAAATTGATGGCCCTTTTTAAAGATTCATCATAATTTTCAGCAGAGTTATGAGAATCATATTACTATATATTTAGAATTTAATTAAAAATGTCAAGATTGAGTGGAGGTGATATAGATTTCTGATCCTGAAGGGTTGGTCTCTAGGTAATGGGATTTTGGTACAGACCCACATCCTAGTTTGTTCATTTTTAATTATCATATATTGAGTATTACTGGATGTTTCTGGGTACCTGTAGAAATGTGAGAGGAGTATATAAAACCATAACATATCCCTAGATGGGTAGTATATCCCAGAAGAAAAATTACCATGTCATGTTCCACAAGTATTATTGGAATGGTATGAGGAAGAAAATACTATGTTTTATTACATGGTGTTCTACCCATTAGCAGGTGATGGCATGGATCATGTTTCCTAATAGTATTTTACAGTCATCTCCTATCCCAATGTAGAAATGGGATTATGTAACTAGGGATTTTGTTTAGATAATAAAAAATTCAGAACATGTTATTGAAAAATTATGGGTTATCATGAATATAATTACAAATGTATCCTAATTAATCCATGTTAGGGATACATTCTTAGTGGAAAAACATGAGAGGATTTATTTCAAAGAGAGAATACAACATAATGGTGCTCAAAAAACCATTATATTTGATAGGGATTCTCATTTATCTGGTGTGTTCTATCCATGACATTCTTTTATAGTAGATCTGAAACTATGTTTCTCAGAGGTTCAATAGTTTTCATTTCGCAATGTCATGGATGATTACCCTGATTTTTTTCCAGAAGTGGTAGTATTATTACCCCCTCAAAGACAGATTGAGTTTTGGATCGAGCTACAACAAGGTGATTCTCATATCTCAATGTTTTCATATTGTATGGAACCTTATGATTTGAAAAATCTCTTTTTATAGAATGATGTCCAATTTTGAGCATTTTTTTTCAGTTGAATGTATCATTGTGGGGAGAAACTATTTTTGTGTGAGGAAGACTGATGAATGTTTATGGTTGTGTATAGATTATCGTCTCTTGAACAAAGTGATAGTGAAGAATCGTTATCTTCTTTGGCGGATTGTTGATTTATTCGATCAACTAAAGGGAGATTGTTAGTTATCAAATATCTAATCTGGTTAGGATATAATAAAATTCCTATTGAAGATGAAGATATCCTGAAGAATTATTTCTTTTATTGTCATGGGCATTATGAGTTCTTTATGATGTCATTTCATGTGAATAATGATCTTGTTTTCTTCAGGGTGTTGATGAATGTTGTGTTACATGAGTTCTTGGATAAGTTTATATTGATCTTCATCAGTGAGGTCCTTCTATTCCCCATGTTTGATGAGGACCACACATATTATAGGCATTCCATTTGGGGAGTTATTCATCGACAAGAGCTATTTGGGATGTTTTTGATGTGTGCGTTTTGGGCACGAGCATTTCATTTCATGGGGGCATGTTGTATCCCAGGAAGGGGTTGAATTTGATCCATTGAATATATAATCATTTGTGTGTTGGGAAATCCCCAAGAAAGAGGAAGAGTTGAAATGTCTCTTTGGTATTAAAAGCTATTAATGGAGGTTTATAGCCGATTTCTCTCCGGTTGCTTCTAGTCTAATAGTGTTAACCAAAAAAATTTAGCGTTCATTTGGAATGATCTGTTTCAGGTAGATATCATGTATCTGAAAGAGTAGTTGGACAGTTCTCCAATACAATTTCTTCCAGCCTATGGAGTTCAGTTTGAAAATTTCTTTGATGCTTTACCTATTGGGTTAGGATTTGTTCTGATGTAGTTTTGATCATTTATTTTTTAGTGTTCTTAGAAGTTACGTCCCCATTCGCATAACTAGGCCACCCATGATCTAAGGTTGGCATTAGTGGTTTTGTTCAGGATGTTGTGGAGAAATTACATCACTAAAGTGTTCTTTGTGGTCTTCAACGACCATAAAAGCCAGAGGTATTGTTTCTTCAAGCATGAAATGAACCTAAGATAACATTAGTAGATGATATTATTGTAGGATTATAACATTGAAATATCATATAAACATATTAAATTGAATTCTATAGTCAATGCGATGAGAAGGATGTCTCGTAGTGTTGTAGTGTGTGAATCTGGTGATTTCTAGAGAGTACGGGAAGAACAATCAGCCTTTCATCTCGATATGGGAGATGTTTGGGTTGGATGATGTCTTTTTTTAAGATGATGGTGTATTCATCTTTTTTAGAGCATGTATAAGACTCCTAGTTGGTGTATCATGCAGTGTAGGTCTGGAGAGACCATTTTGTTCGTGGAGAGGCCCCTGATGGCTGGTCTAAGGAAGAACAATAACATGTATTGTATCAGGAAAGGATTTCATTCTATTAGTGAATTGTGATATGGTTCCAACAATGTTCCATAGTTCTGTTTTAGCAGTACATCATAGTGTGAAGAAAATGTACCAATATTTGAGGAGTGGTTTTTGGTGGTTTAGGATAAAGAAAGTAGTTACATAGTTTGTGTCGTGAAATTTGGTCTGACGGATGGTCAAGGTCATGCACCGTGTTCCTGTTTGTTTCCTCCAGCTATTAAATGATCCTCATTCGAAGTGAGAGGACACCTCGATAGACATTGATACCAGTTTACCTCAATATCTAGGAGCATATTATTCTAAATGGGTGGTAGTGTATCATTTTATGAAATTATCCCTATTTATAGCAACCATGGAACTGATCACAAAAGAGGGTTTGTCAAGGAAGTTTCTAGAGGGGGTACTGAGACTCCACATAGTCTGGAGAATGATCATTTCTAATCGAGATCATTGTATTACCTATAGGGTGTTGAGAGTTCTCCATTATGACTTTGGTTTTCAACTATGAATTTTCATAACCATTCATTAGTATATAGATAGTCAGACTAAGAGGACCATCCTATCTATTGATGACATGTTCCACACTTCTGTCCTAGACTTTGGAGGTTCGTGGATGAGGATCATACCCCTGATATAGTTTTTCTACGACAACATTTTCAACTCCACCATCAGTATGGTGCTGTCTGAAGACTTTAATGGTTGAACTTTCCATTTTCTGTTGTGAGGTACTGGGGTCACAGAGTCAGTAATTATTTAGGAGGAACTTGTAAGGAACACAACAGAGATGCTTAAGATAATTCGTGAGAGGAATATGGTAGCATAGGTTTGTCAGAATTCCTATGCTTATCATAGTAAGAGACCTTAAGGGATTTATGTTGTGTATCACGTGTTTTTAAAGGAAAATCCCCATCATGTGAATCAAAGGTTTGTTCATGGGAGTATTCCCTCTACCCATATTATTGGGGCATTCCTTGTGTTAGCTCCTATTAGAGCCATGGAATATCTGGTTTCACTTCACCAGCAGATGAGCAGGACAAATGATGTATTTCATGTATCACACCTTTTTCATTATCATCATGATGACTCTCACATCATCGATTGGGGATATATTGATTTTGATGATGATGAGTCCTTCAAGGTGTGGCATGTCAAGATCCAGGACGTTAAAGTGAATGTGTTGTGTGGGTATTCAATCCCTTTCGTTCATGTCTTGTGGTGAAACAGTGGAATAGAGGAGAGTACATGTGAACATGAGTTAAAAATACATTCTCAGTACCCTGAGCTATTTTATTTTTACCCCTTTTATTGTAATGATATTTGTATTGTGGTTGTAGACCATTATTTTTTAGCATATGGCTTCTCCTATTTCTCATTGAGGCTAGAAAAAGTTTCCTACGTATCTCCCTTAAGAGAGTAGTTAGGATATAATTGTAGTTTTAGTGTGGTTTCACGTTGATCCATTGATGAAGTGGTTGAGATACTTTGGTGGAGATAGCCTTTAGATGTATCTCAATGGGTGGTTGTCCGGAAAATTTCTTCTATTTATACTATGGGATGGTTTTGGATTCTCGAGATATATAATTTTATGAGATGTATCTTATGTAATGTAATAGAACTCCCTAGTCCATTACATTTTTTAAATATATTATTTGATGAGATCTATTTGTTCAAGGTGACTTTTTCCAACCACCTTTTGAAATTATCCATTTTGTGAATAGAGTTGTCGGTGTGACAGTTGTGAACCGTGTCGTCGGTGAGACATATGTGAATAGTGCTATCAGTGAGACATATGTCTACATAGTTTTCGGTGACATATATGTGGAACATGATATCAGTGAGATAAATGTGAACATAGCTATCGATGAGTCATCTTCAAATATCTGTGATTTATTAATCGGTGAGCCATCATCAACTATCAATGAGTCATTTGTCAGTGAGTCATCTTCTACTTTCGGTGAGTCATCAGCCAACGAGTCATCTTCTACTATCAGTGACTCATCTATTGGTGAGTCATCTTGAAATATTGGATATTCATATATTAGTGAGTCACCTTCAATTTTCGATGAGCTATCTATCATTGATTCATATTCCAATCAAAGTGAGTCAACTGTCAGTGAGTTATCTTCAACTGTCTATGTTGGTCAGTCATCTTAATTGGTTTGTAGGTTCTATAGTATTTCCAAATCAACCGATGAACTGTGTTTATAAATTCCTAAATTTTTCCCCTTTGACATTTTCATTGAAGTTAAATGCATTCTAATCCACTTTTTAAGGTATTTATGGCGAATTAAAATCCCATAACTCCTATCATAATTTTCTAAATGTTCTTAGAGTCTTTACTCAGTCAAACCATGTAGTCTTTGTGAGATCCACCATGAATGGAAAATCAAAACTGTATTTAAACCACTACTACATTTATATTTTTGATATTTCTAAGATACATTTGTAACGACCCGGACCCGGCCAGACACCCGAACAGTGCCAAACGGGTTGGGTGTCAATACCTTAGGTGCACCTCTCCTGAATGCCAAAGGCTGCCGACTAGAAGCGAAAGTCTGTTAGGTATATTGGGGAGGCTATACCCTCATGGAGGATCATAAGAACGGTACTGGTCTGAGTATAATACTAAAATATGCAGCAGAAATAAATGACTCAGCAGACTTGAACCAGACCCGCAAAGCGGAAGCATATCCAATATCAATAAATAGTGGAAGCAATATAGAATACAACTGCAGCGCAAAGTAAATAGAACAACATGCCAGCAATCAACTGTAACAACTACTGTAAACAACCAAGCATGCATCCAAAGCAGGTCATATACAACTAAATATAAAAAGGCGGCCAATGGATAACCAACAGTATCTACAACAAGTAAGCATGCTGATACAGAAAAGTAAACAGAACAAAGTAAACCCCACCTAGGTATGAACTCAAGGTCCATACCATCTCCATGAAATAACTAACGTAGCCCAGATCCTGATGCTGGCCTCTTTCCTGCACGTAAATCCATAAAGTCTACACATGTTCCGAAGGGCCCATGTAGGGTGTGAGACAAATCTCAGTAAGGTACCACCCAACGGTGTGTACCAAATATATGTTTTTAAGCATTCATTCATTTTCAAGGAAAGAAATAATCAGTAAAATGCACAAATAAACACAAACTCCACTGGTGATCAATAGCCACCATGGAGTGTCACCTACTTCGGCCAACGCCGGAATCTATGTCGTGTAACCCGGCACCTTGTGCCACCTGACACCTCGTGTCTCAAATACCGACATCCCGAAAGCATGTCCATAAATAGTAACATGGATCCATGTGCCTCCTGACACCTCGTGTCTCATGTACCGACGTCTTGAAGGCACGACCAAAATAGTAACCCAGCACTATGTGCCTCCTGACACCTCGTGCCTCACGTACCGACGTCCCAAAGGCACACCCATCTTTTGAAGGCTCCTCACCCCCCACGTGGCTTTCTACGTAAAGAAACCCCCAACCAAATACCTAACCGAATCTACGGGGACTCTACCCACATGAGTGGTCAAAACCTCATCATCACAGAATATCTCTATGTGCACTATACTCAAAGTCCTGGTGAGCTGTAATCACCAAAATAGTCCTAAGCCACCAAGACTTCTGACACCTCGTGTCCCTACGACCATGTCCCTCAAGTCTGATGGCATCACCACCCTAGTATCCCAGGTCATTCCCAACCTGACAGTCGTACTACCTCAAGTAGACGTCCATGACACCCAATCCCATGGTCAAAACCACCCAAAGAAACCCAGGCAAAGCCACAACCTATGATCAGCATCACTCTAGCGTAACTAGGCCAAGCCCAACACAACCCAAAAGGGTCCAGCAAATGCAATTCTACAATTTCATATATAACATATTTAACCAGAAAAAATAACCAGGAAAAACCAACTAAACAGTCGAATTGCACAATTCTAGGTGCTGTCCCATACCAGCATTGAGGTCTTAAATGCCTCCAAAAATTTAACAGGCCTTAAAAAATTAAACTAAACAGTTTATAAGAATAACCTTTAATTAAAACCATTTTGGCATTCCCCAGCCAAAATTCCCCGATGGGAAACGACCCCTCACTCGGCCCTGCTCACGCAAACTGGTAACCAGGCATACACAAAAGCATCCCAGAGGTCCCATAAACAATTCAGTATGAAAAGGCAGATAAAAAAGGTCCCTCTCAAAATACCCAAAAACGCGCCGAAGGCCACGTCACCCAAACAACTACGAAAACACAAAAAGAAGTATGCACGACCTACCTGAGACTCGCACGATGCTACTCCTCCGGTAACACCCACCAATTCGGTGTAAAACGCGGTAAATCTAAAAAATATTCAATACTGTTCAAATGATTATAACTCATTCTAGAATGAAATCAAACAAAACGACCAAAGAGTAATCGAGGCCTTATAGAGGGGGTTCGAACACACTAATCAGAAATAGAAACGGGTCTTAGATGGACGATCGGGAGGAGGAAAGGGGTTCGGACGGCCTGGTTCGTGAAACCCGTTGAAGGAGGGGTGTTCTGCCTAAAAAATGAGGCTACTGCCCATTTTAAGCGAAAAAAGAAAGTACACGGCGTGTACTTTAGGACTACACGCTATGTATATTTCATTTAACTGTTCAAAAGATGGCTGATTCCACTGACATACTTTCCGAACCTGCGGACATGAGTACATGGCGTGTATCTTGGGGTACACGGCGTGTACTTGGTTCCTATTCCTTTCCTCGCAGAATTACCCTCACGTCAAGTGTTTTCCTTATACACTCCTAGACTACACGGCGTGTCCAACGGGAACACCGTGTGCCCCAGGTTCTACCCAGCCAACAGGCCTACACGCCATGTATGGCCTCACACGGTTAGGGGTATACACGGCGTGTTCAGAACTACACACTGTGTAGTAAGAAACTACTACACGATTACCACACGACATGAACTCAGCGAGCACACGACCGATCACTCACCTACACATACACAGTGTCTACTTAAAGTACATAGTGTGTAGTCTGGAAATTTCCAGAAACTTCTCATTTTCTCCAGTTTCCTCAGAAACCAGCCAAAAATTCAAAAAGGGTGGGGATTTTGACCCGTTATGAATACTCGAGTTCTTCCAAACTCCCCCCCTTAATGTAGCTCATTCCCGACCTACTGAAAAAAACCCGGAGATGGCACCGAACATACCACCCCGATCAAAAAAACCTGGACTCCCCTGGTCTCAATGGTTCCGGCTAAATTCCTCAAGGGGGATCCCCACCTTAGGAATCACCTTACTCGATCTCAACCCAACAAAACTCAACAAAACAGGGTTTACTAACCTGTTTTCTGGATGCATAGTCCTCCTGTGATGCATCGTCAACCCTACACCCCATTAGTGATCCTGTGTCGCTTTCAACACTCAACGTAACCCGCACTGCATCAGTGTCCGCCTCCATGAGGTCCCGGTGCTGTGCACCTCAAGTAACCCGCATCCTTAATGCCCCGATGCCCACGAAACCTCAAGTAACCCACATCCTCATTGCCCTGATGCCCACGACACCTCAAGTAACCCGCATCCTCGATGCCCTGATGCTACGCATATCAGACACACACACACACACACAGATATATATATATCATGCACCCGTTGTGGTGCCAATCCCACTGACTAGCATCTAATAAGTCCACATAGATCATGTGCACCACATCCACTCAAAACAGACATGCCTCCATTGGTCATGCCAAAAAGGAAACATGGAGATCACAACCACACTGTTGTGTACCTCTAACCGTCATCGACTCACTGGCCCACTCGGCCTTTGGTAGCTCCACAGCGTACACCTGGCCTGAAACATGGCTGCCTGACACCTGACCTCCCAATGCTGCTTCAGTCTCTGGCCACTGATCCCTGAGCTGGGTCCCACTATCTCTGTCACATCCTCCGCGCACAGCTGAACGTCGACTTCCCTCTCCGGGTACCGAACCTGAATCAACTCCAGATGCTGTAGTTTGTCCTGGTCCCTGCCTGTCGGCTATCTGAGAAGGCTACCTGCAAAACCTCTCCAGATGTCCGTCCTGTCCACATGACTGGAACTCCTTCGGAGGCCAATCGCACTGCACCCGAACATGTCTCAGCTATTCACACTGGAAGCAAATAACCGAAGAACTCTCAAGAGGTGGTCTAGCTGAATACCTGGCCTAACTACCTTGCAGGAACTCATCCCGCCCTCGGTTCCTGCTGTCTGAACCGTCGCCTAAAGTTTTTGTCCTGCCTAAGCGAGATTTCTCCCTCTCATTTCCCTCGACTATGAGTGCCTGATTCACCGCCTCGGAGAAGGAACCCAGCCTGAAGATGTTCACCTAATCCCGAATGGCGTGTCGTATTCCATCTTCGAAGCGCCTCACTCTAGCCTCATCATCACTCACCATACCAGGTGAAAAACGGGACAACTCTATGAAGGTAGATGCATTGTCCATGACGGACATGTCTCCCTGCTGAAGACTCAAAAACCCTCGAGCTCTCTCTGCCCTTAGTGTCTATGGGTAGAAGTGCTCAAAGAACTTGTTCTCGAAGTCCTGTCATACCAGTCCCTCGTGCCTATGAGACTAAACCTGTACATCCCACCAATGCTTCGCCGGTCCTCTTAGCATGTATGTCACTGGTTTGACCCTCTTCCCTGGAGGCATCTCAAGATTATCAAAAATCATCTTCGTACTCTCTATCCAGTTCTCAGTCTCCTACGGACCACCCTCACCCTGAAAGAGAGGCAGGTGCTGTTACTGGAACTACCACGTCAGATATACCATAGAAGGCTCTGTACCCTGCACACCTCTGTCAATCAACTGCAGGACGCGTGCCAGGCTTGCTTAGAGCTGGTTGTCGATCCACAATCCGAACGATGCCAAACCCAGATGTTGTCCTACCTGCACTGGATCCTGAACTTGATCCTGTCCCTAGGCCTATACCTGCAGCTCGTGCCCTTACTGTACAAAATTCTGACCCTGATCCTGCAGCACTATATCATCTCCTGCCTAACGCTCCATCAAGTCATGAAGGAGTGACCCACTGAATTCCATAAATTGTCAGACAACCCATACATATATTCTACGTAGATAAGGAAACCAGTAAAAGGTAGTGCATAACAACTACCCTTACTCCCCCTCACTACAACCCATACCCCACAGCATCCCAGCTGCATGGCCTCCTTACCCACCCTCAACAGAGCCAAGTATCAAGGTACCTCAGGCCATGCCTGTCCCGACAACTCACGTTGCCTCAAACCGACGACAGAGTCGCCTAATCCTGACTGTTACAGTGCCTCAGTCATAGTATCTGCCTGATCTCACAAGAGTCAGACCCACATATCCTGTACATGAAATTTTTCAAAATAAAAATCATAGAATACACATTGAAATAAAAAAAAATTCTATGAGGAATTTTACCAATTCGCATTTCAAAGTAGACAAAGAAAGGAAATTGATTTTATTCACATTGTATTATCGCTTCACAAAGCATAAGTGCAATTATGAAATTGAAATACCCTAAAAATGTGCCTATCAATAGCCAAACAAAATAGCCTTGCCATACCGGGCCAAGGTCCAATTCTCCCTTACCATACCGGGTCAAGGGTCTCATATCACAATCTACAACATCATACATCAAGTGAGCCACCGAGGTGGAAATCATATAAATGTAATCTGAGAAAAAGCAAACACCAATTCCCACCCACGACAACTAGGTCCATCCCTCGTACCTAGGGTTGCACGCACCCAAGCACAAGCTAGAAACCCAGTCCCTGTAACAAACTATCTCCATTCTACCATATCCCAAATAGTAAAACTAGCAGAAATAAAAAGAGAAGTCTCAATCTCATTATTACCCAGAAAAACACTACAACTAAATCCTTGTCAAGAACTCCTTTGATGCCACTTTGTAATGACTCGGACCCAGCTAGCCACCCGAAGAGTGCCAAACGTGTCAGGTGTCACTACCTTAAGCACACATCCCAAAAATGCCAAAGGCTGCCGAATAGTAGTGAGGGTCTGTTAGGTTTAGTGGGGAGGATATACCCTCATGGAGGATCAAAAGAACGGTACTGGTCTGAGTATAATACTAAAATATGTAGCGGAAATAAATGACTCAGCATACTCGAACTAGACCTGCAAAGAGGAAGTATATCCAATATCAATAAATAGCAGAAGAAATATAGAAAACAACTACAACAGAAAGTAAATAGAACAACATGCCAGCAATCAGCTGCAACAACTACTGTAAACAACCAAGCATGCATCCAAAGTAGTTCATACACAACTGAATATAAAAAGGGAGCCAATGTCTAACCAACAGTAGCTACAATAAGTAAGCATAATGATACAAAAAAGTAAACAGAACAAAGTAAACCCCAGCTACGTATGACCTCAAGGTCCGTACCATCTCCAGGAAACAACTAACGTAGTCCAGCTCCTGAAGCTCGCCTCTATCCTGCATGTAAATCCATAAAGCCTGCACGCGTCCCGAAGGGCCCGTGTAGGGTGGGAGACAAATCTCAGTAGGATACCTCCCAATGGTGCGTACCAAATATATGTGATTAAGTAGTCATGCATTTACAAGGAAAGCTGTAATCGGTACAATGCACAAATAAACACAAACTCCGCTGGTGCTCAACATCCACCATGGAGTGTCACCTGCTTCGGCCAACGCCGGAATCTCTGTCATGTAACTTGGCACCTTGTGCCACCTCACACCTCGTGTCCCAAGTTCCGACGTCCCGAAGGCACGCCCATAAATAGTAACCTGGAACCATGTGCCTCTTGACACCCTGTGTCTCAAGTACCGACATACCGAAGGCACACCCAAAATAGTAACCTCACACCATGTGCCTCCTGACACCCCGTGCCTCATGTACCGATGTCCCAAAGGCACGCCAATCTCCTGAAGGATCCTCACCTCCCACATGGATTTCTATGGCTAGCACCCCCAACCAAATACCTAACCGCATCTACGGGGGCCTCTAGCCACATGAGTGGTCAAAACCACCTCATCACGGAGTATCTCTGTGTGCATACTACTCAAAGTCCCGGTGGGCGGTAATCACCAAAATAGTCCTATTCCACCAACACGTCTGACACCTTCTGTCCCTACGACTATGTCGCTCAAATCCGATGGCATCACCACCCTAGTATCCTGGTCCATTCCCAACCTGACAGTCGTACTACCTCAAGATGACGCCCATGACGCCCAATCCCATGGTAAAAACCACCAAAAGTAACCCGGGAAAAGTCCCAACCTGTGATCAGCATCACTATAGCGTAGCCGGGCCTAGCCCAACATAACCCAAAAAGGATCCAGCAGATGCAATTCAGCAATTGCATATATAACATATTTAACCAGAAAACATAACCAGGAAAAAGCAACTAAATAGTCGAATTGCACTATTCCAGGTGTTGTCCCATACCAGCATTCAGGTCTTAAATGCCTCCAACAATTTAACATGCCTTAAAAAATTAAACTAAATAGTTTATAACAATAACATTTTAATTTAAACCATTTTGGCGTTCCCCGACCAAAATTCCCCGACGAGCAACGACCCGTCACCCAGCCCTGCTCACGCAAACTAGTAACCAAGCATACCCAAAAGCATTCCAGAGGTCCCATAAACAATTCAGTATAAAAAATCAGATAAAACGGGTCCTGATCAAAATACCCGGAAACACACTGAAGGCCGCGTCACCCTAACAACTACGAAAACACAAAAAGAAGTATGCACCACCTACCTGAGACTCGCACTATGCTACTCCTCCGTTAACACACATCAATTCAGTCTAAAACACGGTAAATCTACAAAAGCTTCAATACCATTCAAACACTGATAACTCATTCTAGAACAAAAATAAAACGAAATGGCCAAAGTGGAATCGAGGCCTTACTGAGGGGATTCCGACGCACTAATCAAAAATCGAAACGGGCTTCAAACGGACGATCGAGAAGAGGAAAGGGTTTTGGCTGGTCGGGTTCGTGAAACCCATTGAAGGAGGGGTGTTCTACCTAAAAAACGAGGCTACTGCCCATTTTAAGTGAAAAAAGAAAGTACATGGCGTGTACTTTAGGACTACACGCCATGTATATTTCATTTAACTGTTCAAAAGACGGCTGATTCCGCCGACTTACTTTCCGAACCTGCCGACATGAGTACACGGCATGTACCTCAAGGTACACGACATGCACTTTGTTCCTATTACTTTCCTCGACGACTTACCCACACACCATGTGTTTCCCTTATACACGGATAGACTACACGACGTGTCCAAAAGGAACACAGCGTGCCCCTGGTTCTACCTGGCCAACAGGCCTACACGCCATGTATGGCCTCACACGGTCGGGGGTATACACGACGTGTTCAAAACTACACACCGTGTTGTAAGAAACTACTACACGGTCACCACACGGTATGCACTCGGTGAGCACACGGCCGGTCACTCGACTACACATACACGGCGTGTACTTAAAGTACACGACGTGTTGTCTGGAAATTTCCAGAAACTTATCATTTTCTCCAGTTACCTCATCAATCAGCCAAAAATTCAAACAGGGTCGGGATTTTGACCCGTTCTGAAAACCCAGGTTCCTACAACATTATTCCTAGATCATCCATATTTTTGTACTTCGTATTGGACTCCCTAGACATTTATTTCCTCTGGAGACGTGTGATAGTGCACTATCCTTTTCATGAGTTTTCCCTTCTTGCACACCCCTATTTTTGTCCAAGAAGCATGTGCCAATCTTTCATCGATATAAGGTATGTTATATCTATGTTGATGTAGTTTCTTAGATAAATTTCCTCCCATTTCTCTTTATTTTATTAAGAAATGTGTTATCCATATTTCAAATGGAGCTTTCATGGGTGATGATTGATGTGGTTGTATTGTGGCGTCCATGAGAGGATGCAGTTGTTATTGGAGAGGTGATCATGATCTATTGTGTTGGCCCATTTTTATGCAATGATAACTAGAATGATTTTTTGGTAGGGGATTCATGCCTTGAATATTTATTTACATGCAGTCATAGAGTTAGCATGTTTTAGACACTAGAACAAAATTAAATTTACATAATGAATATTTTAACTAGACTAATGAATTGGAATCAATCTTATGACATTTATTTATTTAATCATAACAATTTATTTATTTATTGATAGATCGTGTGATATCTATGATTATATTTATAGAATGTTTTTATTGATGTAATTGGTAAATAATGTAATACCGTGATTAATTTTAAATTGAATGGATATAGATAAAGATGAATGTAAATGAATCAAGTAGTATTTGTAATTTGATGAAAATAAAATGGATGCAGTTATTCATGTATAATTGAATCATTTAATTCAATATGGAATAACAAACTGGTTTTGTGATAAATATAATACCATGATGGTTTTTGAGTTACCATCTTGGTTTTAATGTTCATGGTCCTTATTATTTGGGTTTGTGAGTCCATGTTGTCTGTGAAGTTTGAATGCCTTATTTTGGTCCAACAACCTAGTTTCTTTGTTGTTTATTTCCTGTAGCTTTTATTGTGGTGTGAGCCTAGGGTGGTTGATCCTATATGGAAGTTGTGGTATGTAGTGGAAAGGATTCCTAGTGGTCGTGGTGGAAGAATTTGATGCCTAGAAAGGTGAGATTCATTCAATTATGCATGAGGGTGTCGACGAGGAAAACTGATATGATGAATCTGGTTTGATGTGAGTGTTGGTTTCTTATTGAATTTTGGGGTTTGTTTAATCGATTTGCTTTCCCCACTGATTGAGGAAGTTTTTTTTTTCAGACTCTTCTTCCAAATAAGGTGAAGTCACATGGGGTATTCCACACACATTCCATGTTTATCTTCTCAAGGATATATGGGTCTATGCTCTTACTATAGGTGGAAAAGACTCGATGTGTAGTCCATATACTCTCCATAATGAGACCCTTTTGGTTGGTAGCATATAATTATTTTTTATAATTCTTGGGGATATGTAAAGTTAATTGTTCTATTAATAAATGATTTAAAAGATGAAGTTAACCCATGGGGATGGAGCTTGGGTGGATGGAATGTTGAAGATGCAATTTAATAGAACTATGGACTTGGTAGGTTATGCTTAGAGGGCATGGATAATTGGTGTGTTGCTAAGGAAATGAAACTAATGTTTAATTAATGGTTAATGAATTAATCAACATAAAGTGAAAATATATTTAATGGGAGAAGATAATTTAATAATGATCATTAAATGGATGTGTTTTTATAGGATATCTACTCTTATAAGTGGCAGTCTGGAGTTTGTGAAGCATCAGTTATTGTTGAGTCTAAGAATCTATTATTCCCATTGTATGGTGTGAGATATATTATATCCTGAAATTTTTGTCATTCCATACGCTACCCACCATGTCGATTATGGTGACTGACAACCCGATGATTTTACGCCTTTGGGGGGTGTATTCTCTAGCATTTTGGTGGGAGGATGGATGGAATATTACCACCTTTTTTCTGACACTCTTCTCTTGGTAGTTATTGTGATGGTAAGCACGATAATTATATTTCCACATATATGTGTGACGAGGGTTGTTATTTCTTGTGGTTATTCACACACATATAATCTGGATATAGTTTCCTATCGACCACTATAGCTGTAATGTGTATAGGTTGTGATATCTTGAGGATCCTTACTCTATGTATGAGCTATAATATATTTTGGTATAATTTCTTATGTATGATACACATTATGCAAGCTATAGTGGATACCAGAAAATACATGGTTACATTAGTTATTTGGACATAGTGGTTGTGATTGATGAGGTGTATGTTGTGATGCTATGCCCATGTGTCTGTGGGAAAACCTTTTTGGAAAGATATTTGTATGAATTGAAATTATAGGGAAAAGTGGGAAACTAGTGGTGAATATGTAGTTGGGTACCCATGATATTCATTATTATATTCTATAATGATGTATGATATACATGGTTAGAGTAGCCATGGTGAGCCTAGGAATATAGTATAATTTTTTGGTGATGAGTCAGTTTCACTTGTTGTTCACTATGCTTTAGAATTCTATCTTTTCTTTCTAAAAAAGAGGCCCCCGTGAGGATCCTACTGAGTATACAATTATACTCTCCATATTATTATATAAAATATTTTTTAGGTCACTTTGAGCAGGTTGGATATCAGGATGGTTACTTTTAGCTTGGTGTTGTAGGAGCTGTTCGGGCTTCATGTTCAATACTATTTTACATTCCTTTGGTACTTTCATCTATCCTTTTCAGTTGTAGTAGTTCATGTATTATATTATATTTGTGTACTTGGGATTTCATTTATAATGTTTTTTGAGTAGGATTTGGTCTTTTTCTGTCTTATCTCTCTCTTTAGTAGGTGTTCTATTAGAGTGAAATGCCTCCCATTTATTTGTTCACTATTCCCTTGGTACTATTAAATGGCATGGGGCCTATTAGTAGCTGAACAAAGGTGTTAGTGTCTCACTTCACACATTGCGGGCCTAGGGTGATCCTTTGTGGGGAGGGGGTTATGACACATGAATAAGGATAATATTCCAATAATATAAAATCAAAATACTATTAACATAAATAATCACTCTTTGATGATATTAATTTGGAAAATGTGGGTAATGAATTAATTAATAATATCTAAGTCAAAAGGTTATGTTTATATATATATAAAATTAGTTTTTGAAATAAATTAATATAAAAATATTATCAAAAATTTCAAATATGTTACTACTAAACTCTCTAGAAGCATTGGGATGAAGATTCATATGAAGAACAAGATGTAAAAAATCCTAAACATTTTGCTTCACAAAATAGAGTGAAAATAATTGATTATAAGTATTTTTTAGGTTAAGAATAATGTTCTTTGTAGAATTTAAATTTTTAATGGAAAATATGAATTTTATAGACTTTGTTGGTACTGTGAAGGTTTGAGAAATATGAAAAAATTATGTTTGTTCAATGACTAAAATTATAATATTCCTAGAATTTTTATGAAATTAGATTTTAGGGGGATTCAACCTTCTCAAAAAGACTGATGTTCCTCAATAGGTAATTATTCTTCATAGAATATATAAAATAATTTTTGTTTTAATATATAATATATGGAATATGGGACCATAATTTTCACCAGGAAAATGAATTTCTCAACCTCCCACCATCCCATAAAAATATTTATTTTAATACATAGAATCCTCAAAAGATTAAAATCAAGTGGAAAGATAAATAATTTGTTCTATAAGATAAAATTAATGCATCATAAAGATAATGTACATGGTAACTATAGTGTGGATTCAAATTCCATATGATAATATATTTAAAACTTATAAATTAATTTATGAAGTGAAATAAACAGTTGTTGATGTTTGAAAATAATGGTTCACAAAAATTTAATGGAGTTGGATCAACTGTTATTGGGATTGATAATTGTAAATATAAATGAAAAAATTGTTTTGATGCATTGAGACCCATGTTATATACTAGCGCATAGATTTTTAATGTATTAAAATATGAGGTGAAAATGAAGGATAGTTTTTTTTGTTAGAAACATAGTGTATTGCGATAGAATAAAAGTTCAATAATGTTAATATATTCTCAGTTACAAGTACTGAAGAATCGAACTATAAAAAAATTATAGTAGAGAATCAATTATTAAATGGTAGTCTTCAAAATCATGAATATAAGAAGATAAAAATTATTTTTCTTTGAGTGTACATTCATGAAGTTCCATTGCATAATATATAAAGAGACTGAATGTGATCATATTCCCAAATTTTAATATTATTTCCTGAAATCAAAAGAAGTTGGAGATTTAATCTACTCAAACTTTAGAGATTATTCATTTAGATGTGAGTGGGACTATATGGAACCAAACAAAAAGTGGATGTAAGAAATATATTATTTTACTAATGATTTCACATATATTACATGTGTTATGATTATGAAATGTAACACTATGATCATAAAATGTTTAAATGGTTTTGAAGTGGTGAATAAATGGGGTATAATTTCTCTCTTAAGATGAACTAGATAAAACTATTTATTACGTTTACATATTAGAAATTTGAAATATATTTAGATAAGCATGTAATTTAATTAGAAATCAATGAATAATACAAAAAACAATAGAATAGTTTATCTAAGTAAAATAAATTGTGTTTGGTGGAGATGGAATGGAAATTACTTATTACGCATTATTTGATGCTATATTTTTAGAGACATGTTATTAGAAAAGTGGTTTACATCCATAACTATAGATAATATTTTTTGAATTCAGATTTTATCCTTTATGAGATATATAATTAAAAAAATTATTTCTAAAGTATCATTGTGTCATTGGTAGTCTGTGTGTTATCAAGGAAAATTGATAGAATCTTGTAATGTTTATAAATTATGGATTTGATGTTATCTATGATGAGTGTCCTTAAAATTAAATATAATACCATTTAAAAAATGGTAGTTGAATGATCATTATTGATGATAATGTGAATGTATGGGATCAATTTGAACGAAATTACAAATGATACAGTATTTTAATGAAGGGATAATAATAATATTATTGTTAATATTCCTGAATAAATTTCCTAATTATATTAAAATTTCAAAGAAGTGTTAGTTTTGGATGAATATTTATTCTTTTAATGTGATGATATATAATTACATTCAACACTTTTAGTGATGAGAAAATAAACCCTAGTGTAAGACAACATTAGATGTCAAAGACAACATGTACATTAAATGAAAAATATAGGAATAGGTTATCATACCTCATTATTATATCTGTATTTTCCTAAAGATTTTGAATAAGAATTAAATAATAAGTAATGGGATGATTTTATGTACTATGAATTAGAAACCAATAAAAAGAATAATATTTTATAGTTATTGACCATTCTTAAAGACAATTTTTTTTGTATAAAAGATAGTGTTTTTAATTAAATTGGATGAAAATGGATGTATAGTGAGTAAAAATGAAATACGTGTTTCTAAAGTAGATTTATCAGTTAAAAGAGTTTATTATGATAAAATTTGTACACTATTTAAATGGTTTGAAATTATTATAATATTTCTTGATATTATTTCACAAAATCAATGCAATAATTTCCAAATGGATTTCATTTTTTTCTTCAGAAATGTTCAGTTAGAATGGTATGTTTACATTGAACAACTATATAGTATTGTTCTTATAGAAAATGTGAGAAAAGTTTTTATGTTAAAAAAGTCATTATATAGGATAAAGAAAGATCAAATAACATGGTATTCTAAAATATATTCATACATTAAGTTATTAAAATTCAAAAGGTAATAGGATCTAAAAATATATAAATTATATATGAAAAATGGGTGCATCAAATTGTGGTTAATAATATAGTGGACAATTTTTTTTCACTAAATAATGAAATAATTTCTGAAATGTTTTATAAAGAGTTAATTTTAATATTTGAGAAGTCCTTTCATGGGGAAATTATTATTTTTGTTATATTAATATATCATAAAAAAATATCATAATTTTAATTATATAGATAAATTTTATAATAAATATTTGAAAATATTTGTAAGGGAAGATTCAAAGCCTATTATCACTAACATTATAGTAGGAACATCATTATCCATATATTATAATTGAAATTAAATTGATCCTAAATTTTTGAAAAAATAGATTTGATATATATTATATATCATATATTCAATGCCATATTTATTGTATATTGTTACATTTTATACCAAGTGTCAAATTTCACATAAGATGTCCAATTTTTTCATAAGAAAATGATTCTATTATATTTTAATGTCACTTTTAATTTTGGGTTGAAATGTAACATTAAATGAATGTTAGATTGATTTTATTATATGTTATTGATTTATGAGGCTATGTTGATGACCAAGGATCAATATGAAGTGCAGGTTTCATCTTGGGTGAATGGTGTGTGTTTTTCTACAATAATAAAGGAATGTCTATTAATTTAAGTACTAACGAGGAAAAATATTTTAATAGAACCCATTCCAAACACATTTAAAATTGATAATGACTTAGATAGATGATATAAATGTTTATGTAAAGCTTCAACCTGTTATTGAATATTATAATTGAAGTGAAATCAGTTTTTTAAAGATTTATTTTCAACATTGACGAAGTAAGAAAATTGTTATCAAATATCTCATTATTAAGGAATTTGTGGAGGGAAATTAATTTCATTTATAGTATTATTCTATAATGGATAATATAGTTAATGTTGTCAATATGTCATAATTTTTACATTCTATCTCATCGTTATGTGGATGGAGATATTATGTGTCAAATAATAATTCAATATAGAATACTTATTTTTGATAACATGGTATTAATTTTTTTATTATATTGATTCCTATTACACATTCTCTAAAAAAAATTAAATTATAAAATATTGATCTATTAATATTATTTTTTATTTATGTTCCTTGGATGAAAAAAATAATATACTGGGTGATAGTTTTGAGACCATTTTTTGTTTATATGATTTTATAAAGAGTTTTTAATGAAATAGTTGGAGAGGATTTGATTAATTGTATTATATTTTATTTTCAATTCCTAACTAATATTAAAAAAAATTATTTTGAGGTTAATGTGATGGGAGATTTTAATTTGGGATATACTTATGGTAGTTTGTGGTGTTTATAAATCATGAATGTATTTCATAATAAATTTTTTATAATAAAAAAGTATCACAAAAAAAATCTTGGTTTCATAACATATATGGTGATTGAAGAAAACATTTTGAATTGTAACATAAAAATATAGTGACATAGAAGGCTGGGTTATTTTTTTGGTTCTTCCTATTCATGGGACTCAAATCCATAAGGCGTTATCTACAGTACAATAAAATATATGATTATATAGCCTGTATCTAGAATTTTTAAGACATCATTACTGAAAATTATTTCAACATCACGATGGATTTCATGATATGGTTCCCATGCCACAGAAGTTGGAACAGAGCATAGTGGAATAAAACTGACTATTTTTTGTCTTGTAATTTGGGTAGATCATGATTCTTGATTGGTGTACCATTTAATAAGATGGAATATCAATCCAAATGAGTGTCTTTCACATTGATATTAAATGATTTTAGAAATTATAATGACTATATAGGTTTTGAGACTTTCATGCTATAATGAATGTTATACATTATATATGAGTCTGGTCATATTTTGATTCCATGTATCATTGGAAGAATAGTGTGATGAAATTTGATTATAATGTTTCAATATGTCCAGGTTGTAAAAAAATTAATTGTTTGAAAATACTATGAAACTCTTTAAAATGTGAGAATAAACTGTGAGTGATGGAAAACTATGTAGTTATATCACTGTTTCTGAAATATTTTAATCTAATAAATTTAGAGGTTATTTCAACCAATAATATCTGTGATATTTTATATTATGGTTTTGATTAAATGGTGTTTTATTCGTTGGATGTTTTTGTATGAATTTAGATGGAATTTACATTATAATATATATTTGAATGTTTTTAAATTGAGACTAATATGATTATTTGAAAGTGTGTAGATTCTTTTAAAAATATTATAATAAATAAATTGAATATGAGATTAATTTGTATATTTTTAGAAATGATCCAATATTATTTGATTCTATAATGTATAAAAAAGGAAGTAGGAAAATAATAACATATTTTTCATCTAAACATGATCTCTATATAAATTAAATAAGCATCTTGTCTATGAATATTTTTGAAAAATAAATTTAATATTCATTATTTTTTATTTTAGAAATATAATTAAATTACTAAATACACACAATATCTTGGATAATGAAAGTTTTCTTGAAAGGTAATATGTTTCTACCAATATTTATATTGCAAATGTTCAGCTGAACATTATTTTTCTGATACACTAATGAATAGGTGGGAGACATATATGAATACGATTCATGGTTATAAGATAGTATTTTATACTATCTTAATTATTCTTGTCGGAATGAGATATTTTAAGAATCCACATAATACCATAGAATATAATTATCTTATTTAGAGGAGAACCGTGTAAATATGACTTGTTCCTTTTTTGGGTTCCTATGGGTGTGAAAAAAAATAATATTACTCCACAATAACAAATGGATATGGTTGTTTTCCTACAGAGTACAAAAACAAGAAAAGATTAACGATTTTCTCATCCTCTAAATGATCACAAAAAAACCTATAGTTTGTTTCTCATTATGGACATGGAAGACAATGAATTAATAAAATACATTCAAATCCAATAATATAATTATTTTAAATGAAATCATTGACAATAATTAGAATAAAAAATCCCTATGAAAGAAATAACATTTGTGGAAACATAAAAACCATTGACTCTAAGGGGATTCAAGATATAATATAAGAAAGATGTTTTATATACATCATATAAATAGAAATAGGGATATTATAATAAGAATATCATGTAAGCATAAAATTATGAAGAAAAACCTTACGATTGTTGTAACAGTTGAATAATAGAACCACCAAAGATTGAAATTGAAATGAAATGTTGAATATCACGATTAAAGACGAAATTAGGATATAATATTTCAAGGTGGTAGAATATTCACCAAATAATTGAATATATGGGAATAACATCAAATATATCTCATGAATTGAATATTTTAAAAAATAACACTTATGACTAATTATAACACTTGAATAAAATGAATTAAAATTGAAGAAAATACACGGTTCTAAAAATTCTAGGAATTTCATGAAATTATTTTACAAAATACATGAAACAGATGGTATTTACACTATATAAAATGATACATGGTTAACAATATGACACAAAAATCAATAAATTGAAATTGATTCTATGAAAAAATTATTATTTTGTATACTTTTCAATGAAAACCCATTTAAGAAAACATTATAATATTTTTGAATATATTTTGAAATTTATCTTGAGTATTTTTAAATCAATTCATCCGTTGTATAAACAAAACAAAAAAGAAAAAAATAGGTGAATGTGAATCATATCTTAATTAAAGGATATTGACAAAATCAACCCTTAAAATGATTATAAACTATAATGTCAAAATAAATTAATTGTTTTATTATATGTGAAAAATTTAAATATAAATAAAATAAGTGGAAGTAAAATACATAAAAATAATCCAAGGTCATAATACACCAAATCCTGGCATAAATATTTCATTGGTTAAGTTATATAACCAATTAGATAAAAGGAAATTTAATTCAACAACTCCTAACCATAGACTTCTTCAAAGTTATAAATTCTTTAACATCATTTAAAAAAATAATGTATTATAAATGAATTTAAATGTAAAATTAACATTTACGTGATACCATTAACATGTAATATCTTATTAAACATTTAATAAGAAATCTTTGAAAATTTTATGTTTAGTATTCAGTTTACCATGAATGTTAAAATTCATAGGTTATGGTATATAAAACATATTCATGGTTTATTCGTCTCTAGAATTCACATGATGGTATAAAATATATTTTATATAGTTTTCAAGTCTCATAAATATTTAATGGAACATATTTTGGTAATTTCAATATAAATTAGAAAAAAATATATTTTTTTAGAAATTATTATTGCATAAAATTAATTGAGTTTATAATTAATAAAAATAAGTATATTATTATTAAATTATCCAATAATCCATTTGAAATATTTAATATTACACAATTCGACACTTATATAACATTTTTCAATCATTTATGTCATATATATTATAACATCATTCTTGTTGTTGGTAAAACTAGTCCAAACAATTATGTTATAATGTATCAATGAGTTATAAAATGCTATTTTATAATAATAATATCAACTTTATAACATTTTAATTATTTTTAAGAAACATTAATAAAAATGATAAATCTGATTTAAGATGTTATTATGAATAATATATTGAATTAAAATAAACAATAATACTTTTAATATAATGAGAGCTTGATTTTCCACTTTATGGACCACTTATAAATGAGGTACTGGGATAGAATCTCAAGAATAAGATAACATGTGAAAAAATATAATAAATTTCAAAAAATTTAGGTAATTTAATATCATTTTCAAACAATATATTTTTATTGAAATGAAAATATTTCTAATGATTTTTCAAATTGTATACTCATAATGTTTTATATTTTTTCATTAATTGTAATAAGTTACATCATATTTTGTTATATTTATGCGGTTCATGCTGTTTTTTCCACTATTATTTTTTAATTAATGTAAATAACATAGAAAAAATTAATTTTGTTAAAATAGCCATTTGAAAAACAATCATGAAAAAGAACCACTATCATAATACTAATCAACTAAAAGCTTCAAAAAATATACAAAATTCATGATAGGAAGATCATGCCCCTAATACAAAATTATGAAATCTAGAAGGGGAGTTATATTATACAGGAAAATCTCTATTCCAGTTGCACTTCATCCCTCAATGAATATCAAATTATCTCTTGTCAAGGAAATCACACACACAGAAGTGTTTGGTGATGAAGTCATTGTAGTTGAGAAATATTTTATAGATATTTTACCTAAAAAGTTTATATTATTATTTCATTTATAGATTAACTATGGAAATAGGTAATTTAATGTAATTTAGGCCCTTATTTATATCAACTCTGTTTATAGATATTTATATCTCATGGGAACTAATTGATAATAGTTCTTATATTATTATCATACCAATCTGAACCATATACCTCTTTGGCTTTGGAAGGGAAAACCATCTACCTCAAATTTTACCATTTATGTGTACAATAAGATTAGGAATATGCCACTTGGGAGGATCAATCTCAAATACTAGTTTGTTGTTCAAATAGTTGAATATGTATTTTTTCCATTAATCAATGATAAAATATTAATGTTCATTATGAGGAGGCAATGGGTCCATAGATACAAAATAAATATTTTATTATACCATAAGTACCTTAAATAATCCTTGAACGGACATGCTAGGGTGTTCATAGTGATATTTAAACCACACATTTATACAAATATCTATATATTATAACAACACAAGTAATGTTAAAATTTAAATATCATAATGCCTTATTATTATTAAAAATATAGATATTATATTTTCAAATTTATTATAATAATATTATGTAATGTTTCATCAAAAGTAATATAATTTTATTTCTTATTATTTTATTAATGATCATTTATTTCTTTTACATAAAATCAATTCTTAGAAATTTTAAATTTGGTTATTTTTAATGATTTTAAAAGTTTTTTTTCAAATATGATATTTAAAATTATGTTTGACTATTTTTTGGGAATTTTTTTAAAAAAAATTAATTTATGGTGAATAGTATAAAAACACATTTTTATGAAAAAACACTTTTCATTCATGAATTCATATTGTAAATTTGAATTTACTATTTTTTTTAATTTTAATAATTTTATTTTAATTACTTATATTCAAAAAAATTTATGTGGTGTCTAAATTATTTTTTATTTTCCTATATAAATATTTCTATACATAAAATTGCATTTATCTAGAAAACCATTTGTCTTCATGTTTTAAAGGGTTATTATAATTGTAATTTCATCCAAATCTAGAAATTAAATTTTTTATCAAATTATATCCATATAATGAAGAATAATATATCTTTTTTATTATTTTAGTATCATTTTTTGTCATTAGGAATATAATGTTTTGTAAAAATACAGTAATTATAGTAAGAGTAAAAATAGTTTAAAAGAGAAAAAACTAATTTAATAAGGATTAAAATAAAATAAAAACAGCCTTAATTTTTGGGTCATATTTATAACCTATATCTTATTTTATTATAATATTAATGACTTTTGTTCCACTTATCTTGATAATCGCATTAATATATTTCATATTTTTCAAAAGTTTCATGTGTTTCCTCTCCCTATGTTATTATAGGAAACACCCTACAATATCCTCTAAACAATTAAAAAGACTCTTATATTATAATATTCCATAGAAAATACATTCCAATCATCCCTCTACACATATTATATAAGGAACTAACCTTAAAAATTACTTAATCTAAAGTTAAGTCAATAATGTTACTTTATTTCACACATAAGATATTTTAATGTTTATATCTTTAGATAATTTAGAAAAAAAATCATACATACTAACTCAAATATTATATTGTAGACACTTTTAATTACTATACATTTTTAATAAATAAAATTGAAAAAGAAAAATGTTTTTTAAATAAACATCATAACTTTTCTCTAATCCCTGCTTGAATATATTATTCATTTGAAACTATGAAAAAAAATTTAAATGTGGGATAAGTGTAAAAAAAGAAGTAAGGGATATAAAATATGGAATGAAGATGTTAGTCCATGAATATTTTTAATCCCATGAAATCATAAGAATCATGAAAAACATCATAGAAATATTAAATCATAAAGGTAACTTTTGGAATTCATATCACAATTACATTGTAGATTTTATACCTACATTGAGAGAAACATTTATGTCAATATTTAGAATACCCATAACATTATATTAGGTAAATCTATGAGGAAAAACCATAACATTTAACTATATATCTTTACCCAATGCATTGGACACCTATCATGGGCCCTCATACCTTTGTATTTTCACAGAACCACATTTATACATATGTAATTCCCAAGAACCCTAACATAACACATAAAACAACATTAATGGAAAAATAATATTTCCACTGTGTGATCAACAGATATAATTTAAAGGTAATGACAAAATTAATATATTTTAAAACCATTTTGAATACCATAATACATGATAATAGAATATAGTATTTATATTTTCATTAAAAAATATTACGTATTCTATAGGAATCCAAATACAAAACAATGGTCACAACAGTATAAATTTCATTATATCTATATAGGTTAAAAAGATTACATTTGTCATTTAGTAAAATTATTTGTAAAAAATAAATTTGAAAACATTTGAATGAAATTGAAAGTCAACGGTGATAATTATACATCATAAAAAAGATGGTGGTTTATATTATGAAAATATTCACCAATGAAAGGAGATTCAGATGAAATGGGTTTGTCCCTCAACATTAAAAAAATGAGATTTAGATGAAGTCCCTTACCTTGAGTCTGAATCCTCATGTACAATCTCTATATACTTGAATAATAAACATTGGTTAATTTAAACATTCCATAAAACATTTTTCTTGTTTACTAATTATTTTAAATCAGTTATAACCTTGCTATAATAATTATATAATTATTTTTGTCTATATTAGATGTTTTATCTATATTCGGTACTTGAGTCAAAAATGAACCTGTATTGATTTCAATCACCCATGTGGTTATAGGTCCATCATCTAAATAATAAAACTAATGAAATTATTATCATATTTATAAATAAGTTATTCCTTTAAATTAAGAATAAACAATATTATAATCGTAGAGACGATAAGCCTTATGTAGACATGATTAATATTCTCCATTTATCATTACTCGTTATGTAAATTTAAAAAGTATTATTTAACCATTAAATAATTTTTATAACATAATTAATATCATTTTAATCATTTAAATGTTCTTATATATATATATCATAAAATTTATGTAATCCATAAAAAAAGTCACATTGCTTCATGGAGGTGATAGTTTACATACACGCATGAATGCTATTATCATTTTTATGCACATGTAAAGTAAGAAAATAATTGATATACTATTATCATATAATTATGAATATGTACTTAATATAAAATATGAAAATTAAAATCCTTATTATAACCAGTCATGAGAGACAGTTTTGAAAAACAAATTATATCAGTTTATGGAGGTGATAGGTCAAATGTACACACAAATAATTAATTTATTTCCAATTTATTGGTAGTGGATATGGATTTAGGTGAATATAATAACATAATAACATATCATTATATTGAAGATATTGTATTTATTTTTCCATCATGGATGAATTATATTTGAATGATATGGAAGAATAAATAAAAAATAAATACTTAATGAAAACGATATCTACTCCTTGGTTGATCACCTCTGAAGAACACCTTAACATCCCTATGGAGGGTATTATGCCTAAAATAAGTCATCATGAACACGGATAGATATTTTAGGTAGTTCGATTTGGAGATATTGTCCAAACCAAAAATCTTTGGTAGTCTGAGTATTAGAGAAGAATGGGTACATTTTTATAAGAGAGGGTAGGGGCACATTCAGAAAGTCTTAAAATATTAAATTTATATTAATTATCTTTAGTTTATAAATGGTCCCAAAATCATTTATTTAGAAGATAATAATATTTTTTGTTTATTGGTCATCATCCAATAAATTTTATACAAGATTAAATATTTTATTTAATCGTTATCTTTTTTAACCGCTTTTATCTCTTACCATTTTAATAATTAATTTATACTTCAGGGGTTAATATATTTACCCACTCATGCAAAAAGTTTAATGGAAAAATTATTAATATAAATTTTAAAAATATACTAACAATTTAGATGAATCGATTTTTTAGTACTTTTAATCATTTAATTAAATATTTTATTTTTTAAAATAAGAATTTTATCAAACGTGACACTATTCATTAGATGGCTTTTTTAAAACATTATAAAAACTATATTCATATGAATAAAATCAGTTAACCCAACCCTAAAATTTCATATTCTTACATAAAATTCGTGGATGGAATTAAATATTTCAAATTATATTTATATTAAAATTATTGATATCATTTATTTGATTTTAACTTTAATAATTTTTTATTACATCATCATTGTATCATAATTAAATTTAATTATTAAATTTCTAAAAAATATATTTAATTTACTAGGATATTGGTAATAATATTAAATTTATAATTACTATATATAGTAAAATAAATGGATTATATAAAGCCATATTAAAATTTTTTAGTAAGAAGATACATATTTAGTACATATTTTCATTAATGTCAAATTAAATCGTATAAAAGTCATAATCATACCAAATAGGCTTCCAAATGTAATTTTTTTGACCCAATGGTTTTCTTGGTTAGACATAAGTGATCCAATAATATTGGGACAAGTTTTACAGTAGTTTTATGTTAATATAATTTTTTTTGTACACTTATTTACCTTATAACCATTAACCTTGGTAAATAAAATAATGATGTTATTATAGACCAAAAATTATTTTGATATTATTAAACAAAATTTGTCATACTAATTTTAACCATGTATGATAGTTATTAAAATTAAATTCTTATAAGTGAAAAAAAATTAATCTTGTTATTAGAATGAGAAATCAAGTTTTAAAAAAGTAAAAACGATCAAATGATTGACATGTGTTTATATCTAATTTCAATGTAATATTAAATACAATGAACAATTGTTTTAAATGATTAAAAAATAATCTATATATAAATTATAACCAATTCAAATTATAATCTAACATTACAAATATTTTCAAAAAAACGATTCTTTCAATTAAAAAGCAATATTTTTCTCTATTCACTATGATATGATTTTTATCAGAAAAATAAAAAAATTTCAATCAAATAATTTTTTTATCCCATATAAAAATAATATGTTTTTTTATAATAAAACTTATAAAAGTGACCAAGACTATATTTAAAGAGGGTTTTCGATTAGAAGGAAGTAAAAATACCTTTAAAAAATATTAGTGTATTTTATGTTTAAATTGAATTTATTTTCATTGTAAGACTCTAAAATTTATTTGATGAATGTAAATAAATTTAAAAAATGTGTAAAAATAATATAGTATGTTTGGATCATTTAAAAAAAATTAAATATTAATATTAATAATGTAATATTTTCTTGTATAACTCAATCTTGTGTGCAACATAAAATTTTGAAGAAACCCGTTATTTCGTGTCGAGTATGCTACATGGAAAATACAATACTTTAATGTAAAATTAATATATTATTCCAAAATATTAATATAAATGAATTGGTTTATTCAACAATAACCTGATATGTTACATCCTTCAACCCTTTTGGAAATTTCATCCACGCAATTTTAAAATCCATCTTGGTAACTTCATTGAAATCTAAAATATGAAAAAGAGTGAATAAAACCTCCACATTAAAAGTAATTAATTGACGTAAAAATGTCACATGCGGTTATATGTAGGAAAACATGGAAATGAAAGAAAAACTATTTCTCATAGACTATTACAGGGTGACAGATAACATGATCACCAAAAGATAACCATTACAATACAACAAATACGTGATGGGAAAATGATTGTTGATAAAAATATTTATATTATTTTTATCATGATCATTTTTATTGTGACGAAGAATTTGATTAATTCTTGGACTTAGATCATAAGGAAATATACATACATGAAAATTAGTGTTTCATCCTTTAAATAATTTTCACCTCAAATTCATCTTATCAACAAAATATTAGTATTCAAGATGACTTTGTTACACATAAAGAATTAGAAGCAACTGGTATAGAATCAAATAATAAAAAACGTATAATTACCTACTCATCATTTCTTGATATTTTTACCAAAATAATGATGATAAGGTATATATAATAAAATTCCAAAAATTTAATAAACATTAAATGAATAATGACTACTTTTGATCTTCAAATTTCAAATGTAATAAAAAAAGGCCAAATAGACCATTAAAAAAATAATGTTCTTTAAAATTACTCAATAAATAAAAACTATTATTGAATGAAAAAAATAAATATTATTTGAATACATAGTCTTCAAGGTTAAATTTTATCATTTATCTTTACATGACATTAGCTACTATTAATGTGTTATACCTTTAGGTAATTTAGCTAATTAAATATTCACTATGATATGTTAATCAATTACGTAAATAAAACTAATTTCTACAAGTTCATAATAAAATTATAGTATCATTCAAAATAAAAAACAACCATTACTCATCAAATAAAAAAATGTAGTACTATATTTATCCTAATCATATAATTTTCCCAAAATTGTGAATGTCTTCTAAAATAACATTTATCACCTAATCCCCAAATCATTTTCCAATACCATAAATATACATTGGATAAAACATAGGTTCTAAAAATAAAATTATATTTATTCCATAATATCATTTAAATAAGAGGAAAAGTCTTATTAACTAAGGGCATAACGTAGGCTTATAGTATGTGATAAAGACTTGTCACACTTTAGTTGTTGGTATGATTCCAATGGCCTTGTCTGATACAATGACATGTCACCCTTCGGATGGGTTGAAGTTTTTTCTAGAACTATATAATTCTTATAAAATTCTCAAAACGAGATAAAATCATCAGAAATAACCATTAAATATTTTAATCTCATAGTTTATCTCATGTCTTTCATTTTTCATGCCAAAATTTAATATCCCATAATTACCTAAAAATCCAGGAACATATAAATCCTAAAGGATCATTATAACCACATTCATTAAATAAAAGGAAATTCCTCATTGGGTAACGTTTTCACATAATAATATTTGTGGTAACATATACTTGAAAACTACATCCAATATAACCCCATCATCAATAGGGAATTAATACATATAAAATATTTCATAATACTATAGTCTATTATAGCGCTTGAATCCTTCTAATATAGAATTTTTAATCATTCAAAATTCTTCCTGATCCATTAACAATTATTTTACATCCTATTATATAATGATTATTTTTAAAAAAAACAAGAATCATTTATTAAGAATAAATAATGTCAAAACATGAGAATATAAATAATTCATATTGTTCGTTGGTGATTTTCAGTTTCCTCATCATCAAATGGAATGGAATTAGGTAGTGATAAGAATATATGTTTACAGTCAACTTGATCTCATTCGTGAATTGTCATTATAGGAAATTGATTTCCATAATTACCATAATACTCACTTTTAAAACATTCAATTTATTACTTGGAATGAACTTCATTCCCTTTCATAGATTCTACTGAACAATTAATTTTTCCTTGGGAGGTTATTACTTTATTTCCATTGTTAAAAAATCTATAAAAACTTTTTAACCCTTTGAATCACTATACTAGGTGTTTGTTTTCTCATCCATGACACATTTGTTGATGACTATTTTTACCTTTATGATCATTACCTAAAAATCCATAGGGATTCATTTCAATGATATATGTTTCATTAGAAACATCACTTAGATTCAATTGGTTAATCATGGATCTTGATAGTTGGTTTAGAATAACCAAAATATTATTCATCACAGAACCCATTACATTCAGATTCTTATTCATAGAACCATCACACTGTCCATCAAATCCACTGTTACCTTGGTGCCCACTATATCCCACCATTTACTAAAACCAAAAAGGTTAGTGTGAGTAGATAAATAAATCTTCACATACCAGCATATTAGGAAGATAAACACTAGGAAATCCTTATTTATGTTATCTATAACACATTTAATTTTTCTAATATTGCTATAACTCTTCCTATTATGATAAAAATTGTGGTTACATATAACATGTAACTTATGATTAATTAACATCCTTACCTCAAATGTTGTCTAAACCAATATAGAAATAAACTATAAGTACCCATCCTTAAACATTACTTAATATTAAGTTATTTCAATAATTTGACTTTATTTAACATTTAAGATATTTTCATGTTTTTAGATTTAGATAATTATGCTACAAATCATACATACCAACACAAATATTACAAAGAATACACTTCTACACACAATCCAATTTTTCAAAAAACCAGAACATTTAAAAAGGCACATCGTTTCATTTCATGTTTAAACATAATAACTTATCATTGATCCCTCCATGAATCAATTTTTCTTTAAAACCATAGAAAATGATTCAAACATGGGATGAGAATAAAAATATCACTAAATGGTACAAAATAAAGAAGGGAAAAATTATTTCATTGTAACACCCTGCCCCTACCTCATTTCCTTGAGGAGACGATGAGGGTTAATTGGCCTTAAGAGATGTTACCAAGGTGCCAACGACTAGAAATAAATGCCTATGGATTCAAGGAATAGTGGGGAAGGATTTTCCCTTAATAAGATAACCCAACTCAACCAACCAACAACTAAAGATGCATACACTTTCAATCCCAACCATGTGCTACTAACAATTCCACCACAAACCCAAAAACCATTCAACCAGACATTTCCACGCAACATCAGAGTAAAAAGTGGAAACTAAACAAAAAAACACCATGATCCATGACACCACCACAGCTCCACACTATGTTCTAAGCTCTAAGATCCACCAAAACATCGCAGTGCACCACTAAAGGAGGGTGATGCCTTACCTTTGCCCACATCACGGTACATGCCATCTACCAATGTACCAAAGTTCCAAAGTAGGGGGTGAGTACTAATACTCAGTAGGTTTCCCCAAATTAATTCCCTATACACATCACTAGGGTAAAACTATTAGCACATTTATATAAAGCAGTTTATATAAAATAATCACATGTGAAACCAATACAATGAGCCAAACATACTCTTACCAAGACTCCTCACCCAAACCAAGCACCTAAGGGAATGCCAAAAAATCATGCCATAAAACATATCACCATTTAACATTAGCACAACAGTTTCCATCTTTTAACACAATGCACAACAAACCAAAATGAAGGGACTTATGCCCATCCTATTCACCCCATTCTCAACTAGCGGT
This sequence comes from Viscum album, assembly GCA_963277665.1. Taxonomy (NCBI): domain Eukaryota; kingdom Viridiplantae; phylum Streptophyta; class Magnoliopsida; order Santalales; family Viscaceae; genus Viscum; species Viscum album. The sequence continues at coordinate 329,456,538 of OY728143.1, forward strand.
ACTTCCCGACCACTACCCACAATGGTGGTTCTTCTAACCACTATCCATCCCCCTTTATAGTGATACTTCCCGGAAACTTCCACACAACCAACACAAGCCATAACACTCAACCAACAAACAAGCACAAAGCACCAAGTCCATACAATAAGCACATAACCATTTTCAACACATGCCAATTCACTTGAGTAAATCACCCATTTATTGAAGACACTCTTTAATTGTTTTCCATTCCAAACAACATTTCAATTAAACATATTTATTGAAAACCATTTTTCATAAACTTTTTTTTATAATCGACCATTAACAATTTTAAAATTAACATTTTGAAATCACATAATAAAGCCCCTTTAGCAACAATAACCCATTTCCCCCAAAATCCACCAAACCTTCACCAAATGGATTTGAAATAAGATTTTTACATCATTATCACAATTAATCTCAAGAAAAAAATTTAATTGTAACCAAAAACCACTCATTATAGCCATGTGGAGTTGAGAGAGAAGCTACCTACCTTTTAGGTTTCGAAAAAATCGACCCACAAGGAACCACATCCCAATCCGGGATAAAACTTAATGAAAGACACTCTAGATCTCCTTCCCCATCATACATAAGCCTTATAATAAACAACCAAGTCAACCCAACACTTGATCTACATGAAACTGATGTAGATCTAGAAAACTGAGACAGAGAGGGAGATGAAAATATTGAGGAAACCTCAAATAAACCAAGAGGATCAAATTACCTAAGAGAAACCCCCTTCAAAACACTATTAAACCCCTTTGAATCACTTCCAAAACAAGTGGGATATAACCTTGAACCTATAAGAACCCCAAATACCAAGTGAGGATATAGTGGGAGAATATTGGGAGTGAAATAGGTCAAGCATGAATGATCCCGAATTTATAAACCCTTCCTTTAAGTGGTCGCACTATTAGTCTAAACGGTTTGACAAACCGTGCGCTAACTATGCACACACCACTGTGTTGAGAGGAGGGGTCCTCAATGTTTCCTCGTATGGCTTGACAAACCATGCGTAGTCCGTGTGAAGCCTAATGCCTCCCCCTCTACAGTTTCTTGGAAACCCCACATGGTTTCCCCTAACCATGCTCAAACCGTGTTCCCTATGAAAAGCCTCCAAACCTATTCAAAACCATTCCAAACTCTCTAAACCTCTTCACAACTCATCCCATGAACATTAAACACATAAAAGAAATATACAAAGGATACATACTTCAAACCGAGGGTTCTATATTCTAAACATGTCATGAACTGAATCTGGTCGCCACCAATGCAGACAACAAACCCAACCTGTGATAAGTCCCAAATGGTATTCCCTATCCCCATGGGCTGGACCAATTTCTCAGGTATAATTAATTTAGGTTTGAGAATTATTTACCAGAGTATGAAAGTATAAAACATTAAAAACAATCCATAATTTGAATCAAAAATTTTCGAGCCAAACAAGTCTTAAACAAAAACCAGAACTGCATAAATTGGTTTAAATACATTAAAAGTGGTCAAAATAAAAATAAATACAATAGCAAGACATCCCCATGGACTCCACATGACAAGGGTTCATCACCTATAAGCCATCTCCACAATTCCACACCACAGATGAGAACTAATACCCTAAACCACCATCACTCATAGACTTCCCTTTACCTGAGTCAAGCATAATAATGTCTACTTACACACATTGGGTGTAAGTAGGGTGTGAGACTAAGCCCAATATAATACCACCCAATTATTCCAAAGAGCGTGAAATACAGTGTGAGAAAGAAAAAAAATTAAATATGGAAATAAAAGTAGTGATAAAATCCAAGAAATGCAACATTCAATTGAAAAAAAATTCAAGCTAAAATTTCCAGAATGTTCAAAAATTTAAATATAAATGTTATATACTATAAATTACATCCAAAAAACACCCCAATACAAGGTCATATACAACAAAAACAATGAGAAACAAAATCGAGAACACCCCTAGGCACTAGATAGTCTCAGGCCCCATGTACCTCATACGTCGGGGGTAAAGTAACCATATTAAAATACATTCTCGTACACGAGACACTAGTAAAAAACATTAACATAACCTAGTGGTCCCCAATCATAATCCACATAGTTTAGTTAGAGTTTTTTTTATCTAAATTCTATGTGAAACATGGACAAAACCCATCCTGTCCACTAACCATACTAGTAGACATCCGCCCCACCAAGGTACCCTAGCTTCCCCCTTTATGATCAAACAATTTCATCTTTCAACACATATCCATTTTCATGTAAAACACCACTACTGGTCACACACACCTAGTACAGTATCTACACACATTTAATACCATTTAAAAAACACATCAAAACAATTTGAGTTTTAATATAAATAACTTCTCCAAGTCATTCCTTTTTTTTGCACCCAAAACTCTTTGAAAACCCCGCATTAACACCACGTGCATAATAAAATGAACCAAAACATAATTTAAAACACTTTGAAAATTTATTTAAACCCATTACATGAGTTATAAAACAAACCCCCAATAAGAATCACATAGAATAGCCAAGTAAAGAACCTAATTCAACACCAAATTGCTACTCAAAAATTATTTTCCTAAAAAACGTGACCCAAAACCAATTTCTCATAAACAATCAAAGGAGAATAACATTGGAAAAAAAATTATATGCCTTAATACTATTCAATAAAATTAACTATATAATTATAGGGTAGCATTTAATTATCCAACCAAAGATTTATATGAAAAACCACGAAATTTCACATGAAATTGGCATTAAATTCTCACTTTCGAAACAAGGACCACTAAAACTCATTTTTTCAGAATTATTGAAATTAAATAGGAATGAAAATAGCATAAATAAACCATTATAATCAGAGATATTGCATAAAAATTTGAATCACATACCAATGTAATGAAAACCCTTGAATAACAGTGAGAAAATCAATTCTTACCACCGCCACACCTAGAGGGACTTAGAACAAACCTAAAAATAGAAGAATTGACCAAGAAAGCCCATGGTTAAACCCTAGGTTCGAAAACCTACCCCCAGCGCATTTGGTACTTCAAGAAAAATGGAAGAATACCTAATCAAATTGAATGATACCCTAATCAATTTGAAAGAGGAATTAAATAGACTAACATACTTGAGGGATCTTGAAGGAATCTCCCCAAATACACTTGTATTTAAAATTGAAAATAGCCACAATTCAGGGGTGGTCCGAACAAGGATTATGAGGTCATTAAGGAATAGGAATGGAGGAAAAACAGTAATAATTGAGGGAGTTATGATGAAAAGAACACACCTCATCAAATATGAACGATTTTAGAAACCCAAAGATGTTCTACACTCAATCGCAATAGATATGAGCACCAAAGTGGGTGGGAGGATACTGGGCATGTGGCTAGGTGAAATGGGATTGGGCGAGTCTTCTAATCACTGAAAAAGCCTCAAAATTTAATATGTTATTAGTTAAACAAATTTGATTTTTAAAACTAGAATTGGGCTTTCGGGAAGGCCCAATCACTTAAATAAAAACCCATATACAACTTGGTTATGGATTTCTAAAGGATCTAAATGGAAATGGTGGTGTTAATATATTAGGGTAGGCCATCTAGGAATTTGAATGGGTGAAAAATATTTAATAATGAATTTTTTTAAAAGAAAAAAAATATATTTTTAAATTTGGAATTGGGCTCACGGTTTGGCCGAATTCATGAAAACTCACCCATTCCTTCATAAAAGCTTGGGAAACACCAGAACATAGAATCCATTAAAATTAAATGAAAAATATCTTTAAAATATATCATGTATGTGAAAATTATCCCCATCATGAAATCTTTCCATCCCCGTAAAGCCAAAATAAGGCCAGATACAAAAACAAAACTCAATTGATAATCCAATATGTATTTAATTGCCAGGCTTCTCCCCCAATGGCCAAAACACCTCCACTGATCAATTAATGAAGGACTAATCTCACAACCCAAAATTAAACCAACTTCCTAAAATTATCAAACAAATTCATACTTTATCCCAAAAGAAAACTCCACCAACACTTTCCGAACAAGACTCAAGCATTTCAGCCCAAACGAACAACAACTTCGAACAAGGTTACACTTACCTTACTTTAACTAAACCATTGGGAGATCTCCAATACCAACATTTCCTCAAGGAATACGTTCTTATATGGATAGTTATGAAAGATAATACCTACATCTAAGCCAAGAGCATTGATAAATCTACGCTATTGGTATTTGGGGACACAAATAGGCACCCCACCATAAGAGGCAACCTATATTTTTTCCAAGACAAAATCAAGACACTAACATGGGGAGGCCTGAATGAACTCTCTTGTATAATGGGTAGAATTCCTTTAAATGTTTACAAAATAATGTACATGAGAATCATAGTGGGTCTCCCCACCATAAGAACCAACCATCTTAACCGACCATCATGGGCCGACACAAAAAGATACAATTTTTTTAAAGATTTGGGATGGGCGCAGGGTCAGTCCGCACAGTTTGGGAAACTGTGCTCTAACTGTGCAGATCATTCTTTCCACATGGCTTCCAGGAACACGACCACTACTAATCATGCACAGATTGTGTCCTTAGCACATCTATCCAAATTTCTAACCATTCTCTAATGACTCAATGGAAACCAAAGGAAGAGGTAATGAAATTAGATAATGACGTAGGTACAAGGCCCTCAACCTATTTCCACCAAATGGGAAAAACAGAAGAAATATGATAACACCAGAGGTTTAAACGATTCTTATCTTTCATATTGAGTATAAGACATTGTAAAAGGGTTTAAATGACCCTATATTTCCCTTTACTACTAGTCAGTGTCTCTCCAAGACCTATGATTGGAGCTCAAATGATTGAAGCATCTTCGACCTCATAGTTAGGATTTGGAAACCCCCTGAATGAGAATACTTCTTTAGGTGCCACCAACAACTATACTCAAATCCCTGATAAGATTTCCAAGGCATAACACATTCAAAACTCACATTACCTGAACTCTATATTTCACTGAAACAAGGGATTATAAAATGCACACACATCACACTTTGTTTCTTCGGGTGAGAAACAATAGAATTAAATAACAGCTATAATAACCTTCCTCTAAAATAGAAGATTTTGTTGTTTTTCCAAGGGAGGCATTATCCCAACATAAAGAGACTCTCAGAGGATTGCACGACTTTCCCCTTTATAGTCAATTGAGTGCATGAAATCACAAGGCGTCACCGAACATGACAATTGCGACTGATATAAATAATTCACGGAGTTTGACCTTATACAACATCCCCAAACAACACACAATTCTAGAATGTGGCCACAGTATCCTCTCATGACCAGATTTCCCACATTGGTAGTTTAACGTGAAATCCTTCTTTGAAGAGACTAAGAAGGCCTGAGAGGACCTCTTAGACACCATCGAAATACTCATCCATGCTAACAACTCGAGACCACTTCCACCCTCAGAAAATCAGGAAACTTAATAAGCTACAGGCTCTTTCAACCTTTCGTGATCACTCTCCCACTATAATAGGATACACAAAACCAAGAAAGGAAAGGCTGTATACTCAATCTAAAAAGCTCCAGAAAAATATTTCTTACATTGATCAACTGGGGGATCTACTAACGGTGAAACAACATAGGCTGCACTTCAGTTTTGCACTAACCCTTAATGGGGCATACCTTATCCAATGATTAATCCCAAGTACCCAACCAAGATGGTCAATTGGTCAAGATATACCACAAAAAAGATCCATACACATGAAAGGAACAACCGCAAATGCATCCCAAAACAATTCTCAGAAGTGACCACTAACCATCCCTTCAACATAGCTTACTGAAAAAACAGAAGCCCAAAACACAATACAAATAGAAGGGGTTCTTGGACTCAAAACATCCAAAAAATCAATATTAAAAAAAAATAATACACACCATCCCAAAAAAGTCATAAAGACATCAAATTTCTCATTTAAAATTATATTTTTGAAAATAAACAGTTTAGCGGTTAGCTTATCCACCAATTGTTCCCCATGGGCCTCACACATTCATGTTTCTATGCCACACACGGAACCCTCCTCATATCCATTCCGGAACTAATACATCCATGTCATCAACCATCAATCATCCCATATAACACCATGAATGTGGTTTCTCATAGAAATACCAAAGGTTAAAATAAAAAATTCTTTCCACTTTTAAAAACCAAAACAATCAACCAATACCTCCTTTTTTCTCAAAACCACTATCCACCAAATCAAACCCAAATTACATCTTACCAAGATTTCATGAAAGAAATAATCATTTAAATGAAAACTCACTTTCAAGTCATACACATTAATTTCAAAACATCTCATCCCAATGAGACACCACTGAATAGTTTAAAAAACTCTATTGGGAACACTTTTTTCAAAATCAACCTTGACATAGTTCATGAATTTAAAAGAGGTTAAAACACACTATTTTCCATTCCAATATAATTTTAATAATTCAGTTCTCTATTTTCAAAAATCTAACCATTCCCTCTTTATCATATAATCATTTCAAAAAAAAGCATTAACCTTCTTAAAACCAAGTGACATTAAATCCAAAGTTCTATGATTTCAAAACTAAAGAACACAAGACAATGCTATAGGAAACTAGTTTTAGTGGATGACTTAGACATATAGGTGGTGGACATATTACAATAAATTATATGCGATATATAGTGTTCTAGTGAATATACCATACTCCGCATGGCTTTCCAGACTCGACGAGATCACTGAGACCATAAACCCAACTCTCTATTCATTTCCCCTAATCATCATCAATCCAAGAAACCCAAAGGACTCATATAAATCTCGACATCCTCAGGAGACTCGAATCATGTCATGAGGTGTGTTGATCAGGCACAGTACCCATAACCGAAATACCATGTCCCAACACTCCTAACTCTAGACTATCCCGACTGTTCCCCAAATAACGTGACCCAAAGAGTTAACCTGAACCTCTTCTGATACCATTTCATCACGAACCGAATCTAGTAACCACCAATACTGGCACCAAAACCAACCCGTGACAAGGACTGAAGGGAATTACCTATCCCCACGGGCTGGCACAAGTTCCTGGGTATCATTAATCTTGATTTGGGAATGATTTAACCAATTATGAAAGCATAAAACATTAAAAACATTCCATAATATAAATCTGAAATTTTCGAGCCAAACAAGTCTTAAGAAAATACCAGAACTGAATATATTGGTTTAAAGACAATAAAAGTGTTCAAAATAAAAATAAATACAATATCAAGATATCCCCATGTACTCCACACAACAAGGGGTCATCGCCCACAAGCCATCTCCACAACTCTGCACCAAGGATGGGAACTAACACTATGAACGACCATCACCCATAGCCTTCCCTTAACCTGAGTCAAGCATAAGAAGGTTTACTTACACCCAATGGGATTAAGTAGGGTGTGACCCTAAGAACAATAAGATTCCTCCCAATGATTTCAAATAACATTCAATACAGTGTGAAAAATCAAGCAATTTTATTATGCAAAGAAAATTAGTGATGAAATCCATGAAATGAAACATTCAATTGAAAACAGTTTTCAAGCTAAAATTATTAGAATGATCACACATTTCAATAGAAATGTTATATACTATAAATTAATTCCAAAAACACCCAAATACAAGGTCAAATACCACAAACACAATGAGTAACAAAATAGAGAACACCCCTAGACACTATATAGTCCCGGGCCCCATGTACCTCATACCTTAAGGTAAAGTAACCATAGTAAAATATGTTCTCGTGCATGAGCCAGTAGTAGGGAACATACCCATAAACTGGTGGTCACCAATAATCATCCACATAGTTTTTTTTAGAGATTTCGTTATCTAAATTCTCGGTGAAACAGGGACAAAACCCATCCGGTCAATAAGCCATACTAGTACGTATCCGCCCCACCAAGGTACCCGAGATTCTCCCTTTGTGCTCAAACAATTTTATCATTCAGAACATATCAATTTTCATGTAAAACAACAGTACTGGTCAAATAAACCCAATATAGTAGCTACACACATTTTATACCATTTAGAACACACATTAAAACTCTTTCAGTTTCAATTAAAACAACATCTCCAAATATTTCCCTATTTTGCACCCAAAACACTTTGAAAACCCCACTATAACACCACGTGCATACTCACATTAACCAATACAGAATTTACAGCACCATAAAGATTTATTTAAACCCATTATATGTGTTATAAAACAACCCCCAATAAGCATCACATAGAATATCCATGTAAAGAACCTAATTCAACACCAAATTGCTACTCAAAAATCATTTTCTTAACAAAAGTGACTAAAACCCAATTTATCAAAAACAACCAAAGTAGAATAAAATTGAATTTTTTTTATCCCTAATACAGTTCAATAAAATAAACTAAATAATTACAAGGAATCCCCTAATGATCCAACAAAAGATTTATATGAAAAATCCCCAAATTTCACATGAAATTGGCATTAAAATTTCACTTGAAATAAAAACACCACTAAAACTCATTTTTGTAGCATTAATCAAATTAAATAGGAATGAAAGTATCCTAAATAGACCATGTTAATCACAGAGTTTGAATAAAAATTGGAATCACCTGCCAAAGTAATGAAAACCCTTGAATCACCTTGTGAAAATCATGTTTCTCCACCACCGCACCAAGAGGGACTTAGAACAAACCAAAAACCACAAGAATTGATGAAAAAACCCATGGTTAAACACAAGGTTTAAAAACCTTCCCCCGATCATTTGGTACTTCAAGAAAAATGGAATAATCCCTAGTCAAATTGAATAAAAACCTATGAAATTTGAAATAGGAATTAAATGAACTAACTTACTTGAGGGATCACGAAGGAATCTCCCCAAATACACCTGTTACTGAAATTGAAAATAGCCAAAAATTAGGGATGGTTTGAAAAAGGATGAATAGGTCATTTTGGAACTATAATGGAGGGAAAAAAGTAATAATTGAGACTGTTATGATGGAAAGAACATACCTAATAAAATCTGACCGATTTTAGAAACACTACCATGTTCTGAACTCAATCGTGAAGGATTTGATCCACAAAGTGGGTGGGAGGATACTAGGAACGCGGTTGGGTTCAATGGAATTGTGTGAGTCTTTTAATCCCTGAAGAAACCTTAAAATACAATACGTTATTAATTAAACCAATTTTATTTTTAAAACTGGAACTGGGCTTCTGGGCAGGCCCAATCACTTAACTAAAAACCCAAATACAAATTGGTTATGGATTTATAAAGCCTCTAAATTACAATGGTGGTGTTACAATGTTATGGGAGGCCATTTAGGAATTAGAATGTGTGAAAAATATTAAAAAATGAAAAAGTTATATTTTTTTTAAATCTATAATTGGGTTCATGGTTTGTCCCAATTCATGAAAACTCACACATTCCTCCATAAAATCTTGGGAAACCCCAAAATAAAGAATGAATGAAAATTAAATGAAAATATGTCATGTATGTGACACCCCACCATTAGGCTTTTTGTCCTCAGAATGTAGTTAACCCAACATTTACTGAAAGAGAATGGATCATTTCTCGACCATCTCTTTCTCCCGCTCCCAAGTCTCCTCTTGCATCTGGCCATGATGCAACAAAACCTGAACCAGACCGATTATTTTACCCTAAAAGACATTCTCTTGTCTATACACAACCCACAGTGGCACATGCACCAGCGAAGCATCTGACACTAGCTCCACATGATCCCATCGAATAACATGGCCCAGATCCGGCTGATACTTTATTAACTATGACACATGAAACACATTGTGCACCACACTGAACCTGGGTGGAAAATCCAAACGATAAGCCACCTCACCAACCTGCTCAAAAATCTCAAAAGGACCAATATACCTCGGAGATATCATTACCTGCTTCCCAAACCAACTATGTCCCATCCTAGGAGATATCCTCAAGAAAACATGATCACTCACATCTAAAGACAACGACCATCGACAATGATCCGCATAGGATTTCTGACGACTTTGAGTCGTCTCCATTATCTTCCTTATTAACTTGATCTTCTCTATATTCTTTTAGACAAGGCTCAGTATAACCACTGATGACTCACCTGTTTCTACCCAGCATAGTGGAGAAAAACATGACCGCCCATACAATGCTTCAAATGGATCCATATGTATGGATGCCCGATAACTGTTATTGTATGAGAACTCAACCAACGACAATTGATACTTCCATGAGACACCAAAATCTATGACACAAGACCACAACATATCCTCCAAAGTTTGTATAGTCCTCTCAGATTGACCATCCATATGAGGGTGATATGCCGTACTCATGGTCAAATTTGTTAATAGGGTTTACTGTAAGGATTTACGTAAACGAGATGTGAACCTCAGATCTCTATCTGAAACAATTGATACTGGAACACGATACTTCTTTACCACCTTCAGGATATAGATTTTGGATAGATCCTCCACTATACTAGATTCATGAATCAAGATGAAATGGACCGACTTCATTAGCTGATATACTATCACCCAAAGGGCATTGTGCTTTCTGACCGTTCTCGAGGGACCTATGACAAAAATCCACCACTATCTTTTCCCACTTCCAAAGTGGTATTGTTATAGACTACAACATTTCCCCTAGTCACTAATTCTCTTCCTTGACCTTCTAGCAAGTAAAGAATCTTGAAACAAACTCAGCCTCTCTTCTTTTCAAAACCACCTTCCAGAACTGTGCTTTTAATGCTTTATTCATTTTCTGAATTCCAGGATGAAAAACCCACCTGGAATGATGATACACCCTGAGAAGATCCTTCTGAAAAGAAACTGGTAAAGCATCTGACTCTGAAAACACAAAACTGAATCTTCATTCAGTTTCCAACCCTCAATGGTATCCCCACCATTAAGTTTTGACCTCATGGTCACACACTCAGAATCAGATATCTCTGCCTCTTTAACCAGACCATCCAACTTAGGAATCAACAAAACTGGAAATAAGACCTCTCTATAGACTTGGTCCTCACATTCCAACCACATGTCAGATATAACCGACATCAACTACCACTGGTCTGATGCCTGTTTTACCACCTGAGCATATGATTTTCTACTTAATGCATCTGCAACCAAATTTTCCTTTCCCAGTGTGTACATCATGTCAAAACCAAACATTTGAATATATTTGATCCATATTATTCGCCTCAAGTTCAAATCCATTTTTGAGAAAATGTACTTAAAGCTCTTATTATCTATATATATTGTGAATTTCTCACTAAAGAGATAATGATGCCTCACTTTCAAAGAATGAACCACTACTGCCAATTCAAAATCATGAGCTGGGTAGTTCTTCTCATGGACCCTCAACTACTACGATCTATAAGAAACCACATGATTCCCTTGCATTAGAACACAACCCAACCCCTATCCTGATGCATCACAATACACCACGTACACTTTTCTTGGTTCTGGAAAATCCATGATTGGTGCTGATGTAAGGTGACCATTTATCTCTTCGAAACACTGCTGACACTGCTCTACCAGTGTCCCTAAGAATTCGTAAATTCTGTTCATTCTGGATAGCCACGCCTCTGCCCTTTCCGGGTCCAAATCACCCCTAAAGACAGGTGGATCCTGCTTTTGAAACTAAGCTGCATAATCATCATGATTTGGCTCTTCTGCTCTATTCATACTTCCCATAGCTTAGAATGCTTGCACTATTCTCTAGACTGACTACTGGTTCACCTGGGGCTTAGGTGCGACCACTTTTTCATAGGCCACTTCCAGTTGGTCTCTACGACGCCTACCCAATGCCAGTTAATTTATCAAAAAACAAACAACAATGAGTCTCACTTCCGTAGACATCAAAAATTACCATTTCAAATCACATTACACAACACTATCACAACGAGGATTTCCACCTTTCCACATTTTCCATGTTTAACCATTTTTGAAAACCAAACCATTTTCAAAATACCAAATTTATTCACATTACAATTATAGAAATTTGGTAAACCATTTCTCAATTCATCACAAAAATCATTATGGCCAATGAAATATGCATCCTAGAGGGAAGTCATTTCTAGCATATATGTCATGCACATCTCAGTGGCTACACCCATGACAATGAGATTTCCAATGTCTATTAGTGTCTCTAAAACAATAATGTACCCAACTCCCTGGTAACTAGAAGTTCAGCATAAAAGGGTTTGTTACGTCATTTTATGATATACATTCCATTTTCTGAAATTCCTACGCCTTTCTACCATCCCGACTCACGGAATATACCACAACGAATGTCTACTCCAAATCTAAAAATCAACACCAAAGGGCCAACAATGGTGGAAAGCATCATTGGAATACCCATGAAATCATATGAATCCTGAAAGACGTCATAGCAATCATAAATCATAATGATCACTTGTGGAATCCATATCTTACTTACATTGTATCTTTCGCAACTACATAGGGAGTAAACATGATGGTTGTGTTTGAAATATCCATCATAGTATATTTCCTAAATCTATTAAGAAATACCTTATCATTGAACAATATCTCATTACCTAATGAAGTTGAAATCTATGAAGGGCTCACCCACCCTTGGTATATCATGGAACCAACCATATACATATGAAATTTCAAAGAACTGTAATGTAACACATAAAACAAGATTAATGAAAAAATAACATTTCTACATTACAAACACCAGATATCATCTCAAGATATTCACATAATAAATACCTTCTAGAAACATTTTCAATTCGGAAATATATGGAAAGAGAATACTTTATTTATTTTTTTTAAAAACATTACTTCTTGTATATGAAGAATAATATGAAATAATGGTCACAGAGGTAGAAATGATGTTGTCACCATTTATGATAAAAAATACTTCTGTTATTATGTAAAATGAATTGTAAAAAATGATTCTTTTTGAAAACCATTGAATTGTATAAATAGTCAAAGGATATTATTATAAACATTATAAAAGAATGTGGTGTATATTATCAAAATATGCCTCAATGAAAGGACAGTGAGATGAAGTCACTTACCGTGAGTCTAAATCCTCAAATGAAATATTTTTTTAATGAATAATAATATTTGGTTAATTTTATACTTTCTGAAGAACATTTTCATATTAGATATTTATTTTATATCACTTATTACAATGCTGTAAAAATTACATAATTATTTATCTTCATGTCAGATGTTTTGTCGATATTCAGTACCTGAGTTGAAAATGAACATTGATTGATATAAATAGTCTAGGAGGTTATAATTCCATAATATCCATCATTAAATTAATAACATTATTATCATATTAATACATAAATTATATGTTTAAATGAAAAAAATTAATAATGTTTTATTAATGGAGATGGTATGTTGTACGTACGCAAGAGTAACATTTACCCTTTTTAATTGATCATTATTGAATAAAGTTAAGTATTATTATATCTTTAAAAAATGATCATAACATCATTAATATGATATTAATTATTAAAATATAGTTATACATATCATTAAATTGAGGTAATGAATAAAAACTACTCACAACACTTCATGGAGGTTATAGTTCACACGTATGATTGAAGGATGTTTTGATTTTTATATGCATGGAAAGATAGAAAATAATTGATAAATTATTTTCAGATAATGATTAATATTTCTTGAATATAAAATATAAAAAACAATTCCATTATTATAAACATTCATGAGAGATGATTATGAAAAAAATTAGTTCAGTTCGTGGAGGCGATAGTCGACATGAACACACAAACGACTAATTCCATTTCCATTTATTTTAAGTGGAGATGTATTTATTTGATGATATTAACATAATAACATCTCCAAATATTAAGGATACTGGTTATATTATTTAACAAAAGTGGAATGAGATTTTAATGTAATGTAAGAACAAATAATATAGAAATACTTAATAAAAATGATATCTCTTCCATGGTTAATCAACAATGATGAACACCTTAACACCTCATAGGAGGGTTTTCATCCAAAATTAAGGATTCAATAAGGTGGGTATAGATTTTAGTAATATGTTTGAGAAGATATTTTATAAAACAAAATTCATTGTAAATGTGAGTATTAGAAAGGAGTGGGTAATTTTTCATTAGAGAGGGGACATAAACCATTGAAATTATTGAAATATTAAATTAATATAATTTTAATTTTTGTTCCAAAAAGTCCAAAAATCATTTATCAAAAATATAAGTTGATTTTTTGGAGATTATATATTATCCAATAATAATTAGAGAAGTTTTAATAATTTCTTAATCCCTATATTTTTGATTTAACCCCTTTTAACTCTTACCATTTTATCAGTTCGTTTACACTTAAAGGGTTATGATAATTACCAAATCATGCAAAAAAAACAATTAACTATTTATTAACGAATAGAGTATCAATATCCTAACCATTTTCAAAATCGTATATTATTAGGAATTTTATATTATTTAGTTAAATATTTTATATTTTAAAATATTAATTGTTTTAATTTTGACATTTTTCAATAGACAATTTTTCTCTAATATCATAAAAACATCAATCCTTCGAACACAATAAATTAAAATAATCCTAACATGTCATATTAATGAATTAGATTTTTTGATTCAATATAATATTTCATATTATATATTTTTTAATAATAATATTATCATTTATTTTATTATTTTTTTAATAAATATATTATTGCATCATCATTGTGTCATAACAAAATATAATTATTTGATTCATAAGTATTATAAATAAATAAGCATTACATACATAATATGTTTACTTTTCAATGTAAAATATATAGTATAATATATAACTTATATAACCATTTATTAAAATCATTTTATTAAAATGATACAATTTTATGACATATTTTCCTTTACATCAAAATAAATGTTATATAAGTCATAATCACACCCACATGGCATCCAGAGGACACATATTCATCTCAATGGTTTTATTGGTCATAAGAAACTCATTAAATAATACTAGGTCAAGTGTTAGGGTAGTTTCATAAAATATTAATATTAGTTTTACCCTTATTTACCAAATATACCTTTTAACCTTGGTAATTAAAATAAAACACTGAAGTTTTTATTCATTAAAATTTATTTGTATCATATCCAATCTAATTTTTTATAATTATTATAATCATTCATGTTAGTTATTGAGAATTAATTTCACAGAAGTGGAAAGAATAAAATTAAAAATCAGTCCTTTTATCGGAATGAGATAACATATTTTTAAAAAGTAAAACTCATCAAATGATTGTGATATGTTTATATCAATTTATAGTGTGATTTTACAAAAATGACCATAATTTGATTAAACGATAAAAAATAAATCTACATATATTTGAAACAAATTAAAATGGTAAAATAACAATACAAATAAATTAGATGAAAAGACAGTTTTTAATTAAAATGTAGTATTTTTTATTACTCAAAAAATATGAATTTTATCGGAAAAATACAAACATTTTAACCACATTAAATTTTGATCACTGAATTACAAAATTAAAAT
This sequence comes from Viscum album, assembly GCA_963277665.1. Taxonomy (NCBI): domain Eukaryota; kingdom Viridiplantae; phylum Streptophyta; class Magnoliopsida; order Santalales; family Viscaceae; genus Viscum; species Viscum album. The sequence goes on from OY728143.1 coordinate 329,472,119, forward strand.
ATAATTTTTTCAAATATAACATATTAAAGTGATAAGAATTAGATTTATAAAGTATTCTTTGTCAAATGTTTGTAAAACTACCTTTTTAATAATAGTATAGTATTTTATGATATAAATTGAATTTATTCTCATTTGGATCTAATAAAATATATGTTATGAATTTAAAATCATTTAAAATCAGTTGTAAACCAAATACTATTAGTTATATGCATTTATGACAATAAAAGTGCTTGAAATTACTACCATTTAAATAATAATATAAATAACATATTATTTTTTAGTATAACATAGTATTTTGTGCAACCTAATATTTCAGTGGAAGGCATTGTAGATGTAGGGTATTCTATAAAAAATGAATCTCCTTTATTGTAAAATTAATATAATATTCATAAATATAAATAGATACAAAAAATATTATTCAATATTTACCTTGAATGTTACATCATAGATGTCCTAACTTGAATTGAAAACTATTTTATTATGGTTTTAGGTATAAAAGATGGAGGTTTTATAATGAAGATGTATAATTATCAACAGAGTTTTTTATTATAATTTACTATTGTACCCCCTTCAATCGAAAATTGACTATTGTGATATAATACAATCAGTATCATATTTATAATTGTTATTATTTCAGTATTGTATAACAATTTTCTATATTCAATATTTTCTTATTGGAAATGGAATCATCACTCATGCATACATGTTGACTGAAACCTCTACAAACAGATGTTTATTCAATCATCAGATAATTTGGAGGTTTACAATGATATAAAAATAAAATTATATTTTATTTATAACATAAATATCATTCTATAATGGTAATATGACTTCTATTTTTTATCATTACATTCATTTAATAATTATAACATCATTCTTGCGTATATGAGGATTACTACCTCTACGAAGTGAGGGAATTCATTTTTTATTTTCATATAATAAGTATTTTAAAACGGATAGAAATAATGAATTAATATGATATTTATTACATGTTTTTTATTTTATGAAACTAACATTGTATCTGAATTATTTCAGTTCTAACCATTTGAAAAATGATAAAGTGTTTGATGTGTATTTACAAACATCCCACTCAAAGAAATATTGTTGTTCATTTTCATAAACTCTTTAAATGTTTGGTTTTAAATTGTTTCCTATTGTATAAATATAAAAAAGTAAATATTTTTTGATTATTTATATATATAGAACATAAGTATTTTACTATAGTTTACACAAAATTGTGGTAATGAGGTTATAAACTAAATGACCGCAATGAATCCATTGTAAACATATCCATTTTAAAAACTAATTAAAATATGGTAATAAAAAAATATAATAATAAAATTATCATATAAAATTTAACTACTAATGTATAAAACTAATATAATTTTATTATTTATAAGTTATATATTATAATTTGTTAGACCAGACTAAATGAAATATATATTCATAAAAACTGTTGCTTAAAATGTGTTAAACTATATCCTAGCTATATCAATGATCTTTTAAATGATTCATGAATTTTATTATTTGATCACATAAAGTTGGTAATTTTAATTTTTAATATCTTTTATTTTATTTAAAACTATTTAATGGGGAATATTTTCAATGATTGATGTATAATTTAATTTTTATTTTCTTTAGAAAATTGAAAAATAATTATTTTATTAATATATAAAGATAGATCAATTTTTTAAAATGTCCTTCATTTTATTAATTTCCAATATTTATTTAAATGTTTAAAGGTTTATATTTAAAAAAATATTTTAATATAAATTTTAGGATTATTTTATTTTAAATAGTTTTTCTTTTTTAAATAGAAACTGTTTCTCATATATACAATATAACTAAAAATGTTTTTTATTATGGGTTTCTATGATTTTTTAGAGGTAATAATAATTCAATTGTGTAATAATAATAATATTAATTTAAAATATAATACATAAGTATTATAGATAATGGTGGGTGAGATTGGTACAACATATATGTTAGGTGAGCCTAATATAGATTATATGATGAGAAACCTCGATATATGTCTCCAAAAAATTAGGTAATGTTCATTTAATTAAATGTAATAATGATGGTGTAAAACAAGAAAAGTTATAAAATTTATTTTTCTATGGTCATTTTATTTTTGACAAGAGTGACCACATGTTATGAATACATTCCATTAAAATTCATATAATGATTTCAACTTTTTTCTATTGGAGATTAAGGTTTAATTTTTTGATAATGTTTTCTTTCCAATTATGGATATGTTTTATTTTTATCTCTTAATAAATAATGTGAAAATTTTAAAAAATCTATGTTTTAATTCCTTTCATTGTAGTAATAAATATTTCATTCTTTAATATCCCTAATAGATATTTTATGCTCGCCCCTCATAGGGTTTATGGATGCGTAGAAATAAAGATAAAATCTAATTAAAACTCATAATGATTTTCCAAAAAAAAGGGTTTCAATTTAAATGTTTTATATTTGGGAATAATGGATACTGAGAGTATGTATCCACTTTGTAATTTCGGGATTTTTAATAAAATTATGATTATTTATTTCTATAAAACATTAAACTATAAAGATACATGAAATGTATGAATGAGAATTCCAATCTAAAAACTTAATACTATATAATTTTTTAAGGCAATATAATTATTGTAGATATCATAAGGATCATTTAGAAAACATTATATGTTCTGAAATTTTTAATATTATACACTTGAGAGATTAAACATTATGGTTATGAGATAAAATTTTATGATTTATATGTTTATTCATCTAATATATTTATATTCTTAATTAATTTCAAAAGGTGAAAAATGGATGACGATTTTAATTGGTATCACTATGAAAATATCCATCCAAATTATCACAAAAGAATTATTTTAAATAGAGATAATATGTTTCTTTTTGTGAAGTCTTATTTGACACCAGTAATAAATATTGGTGGCCTACGTGTTTAATAAAAACCATATTTTCCATAGGGGAACATGTCTATATTAAATAACATTATTAAAATATACCCTTAATATAATATTGGAACCAATGATATAGCGGTATAGAAAGTATATCAAAATTATATAAAAAAGTATTAACATTTATCTGATGGATAATACAATAAAAAATTATCCTATTATATTTACTACTTTATAAGAGATGTTGATCGATGGGGTCATTGGTTATATTTAATAGAGTGAGAGAGAGTATAATCTAAGTCAATGTAATGTGATACATATAAGTATAATTTCTTGGATAAATATTACTCAATGGTTTTCCAATATGTAATGGAGACATAATTCATAGAATTAATGAAAAATGGAGAGGATTCAATAGCCTCATATAAATCAAATTTTAAAAGATTATGTATGTAAAAAACCAATTGCATTCATGAACATGATAGTAAAATAGATAGATTTTACTAATTATTGACACAAAATTTACAATGTTCTTTTGTCTCATGATGCATTAAATGTATTGAGAAATTGTTTCATTGTGTTTTGAATGTGTATATGGAGTTTACAGAGACATATATTTCTTATGATTACAAGATTATGTGGAAGACATTTTGGAAAAAATAGAGAAGTTGTAGACAAATAAATAAGTAGTTAAGCCATAAATATATTCCAAGATCCATAAAATTTATTTTTCAGAATTATTTATAGGATATGAAAAGTTCTATCAGTGTGGTATAGTTGGTCATATTGAAAAAGGATACAAAGATATCATTGTTGATCAATCCAAGTATATTGTCACCTATAAGAATTCAATATTGAGATTCTTCAATTTCAAGGAGATGTAGAATTATCTTATCACATGTATCATGTTTGTTAGTCAGAGTTGAAATGATTAAGATCAATAGAAAAATTGTCTATCAAAGTCATATAATACTAATAATGTTTTTATTGAGCATTATATTGAACCAGTGAAGGTTATGTTCCTAGTTTATTTGAAATGTATTGATGCATTATTTGAAAATGTTAATAATTTATTCTCATTTTATATTATAAAATATTACTTTTATGTAAAAAACCCACACTCTAATTTTTTGAGGGTTTTTCTTTATAGTAATATAGAATTAATGCATCAGCCTTACAATAATAAATATTAAATCACATGGTGGGAACATCTATATAGTATCTATATTCTTCCAATAAAAATATTTTAGGATATAATAATTTTTATTTTCATGATATTCATGTACAATTTTCCACATGAACTCAAGGATATCCAAAATCATCCTTAAAACCCTATGAACCAAATTTGATAATACTGAGTGATGAATAATAATTTGATCAAGGGACATATAAAATGTAATAATGAAACCCAGTAGTCTGTGAATACTCAAAATAAAATTAATTATTCAAAATAAACATTGGGCTCAAAATGAATTTGTTTTACCTCTTAAATCAACTTCAATAGTTAAATATTTTCATCATTCATTTGGTAGAAAATATAGATAGTAAAAATAAAAATCATAATGGATTAATTACAATCATGAATAACCCATGAATAATTTTTAATAAAGGTATACATTTCAATATTAAGAAGTAGAATAAAAGTCCACATAAAAATAAGATCAATATATACCTTATGAAATGATTAGATTTATATGAAAACCCATTAAAATCATAGCTAATTCATGTTATTAACTTGAGAAATTGTTTCCATATCACATATACATAAACTATTAAATTATAACTAGTAAATTGAAAAAATATATCAAAAGAAACCTAGACGGTTGAATCCCTCACATTACTAAATCTATTAGAGAGATATATCAGGATCAAAAAACCTTATGAGCTATATCAGGATAATACATCATCATGTTTTATATCTCACTACATCGTGATCATATAAAATTTCCAGAATAATAGAATAATCAAAACTCTTGAAAGCCATCATTTTCATCATCATACTAATAAAAATATTCTTCCACCTATATAAATTCATTTTAATGTTATGAAATATCCATTCCCTTTGAAACTCTCTTTCGAAAATATGTTTCTTAATGTAAAGGTGGGGTTTTTATGATGGAAATAAGTAATATTTTATAATATCCCAAACATCAAATAACACTTATAGAGCCGGAAAAACTATAAACATTATAAATTTTAAAATAAAACAATACACCTTTATTTTTATGTCAAGAGTTTAAATCAATATTCAAAATAGGATTCCTTCAAAAATAATTAGGTTAAAGATCAAAAGTAATATAATATTCCCATAATTTTTGATTTACGTATATATATATATATATATATATATATATTCTTAAGACACTATAAAGAATATGGACATGGAAGAAAAAATAATTAGAAAAAAAATATTCAAACCAACGAAAATATGGTTTTTACATAAAAGTTTCACATACCTCGATACCAACATAACACATATATAATTTAGATTCTTGAATAATAAAAATAATATATTTATATATATCATTGACATGTTTTTTTCTTTTTTATTTTTCAATTGTATATATTTTTTGGTTTAATAAAATTCTTTAATTAACTATGTTGACATTAAATGTTTTGATAATTTTACAATCAATTTTAAAAATGACTATTATATGTTTCATAGGGTCAATGTGTTCATTATTTCATAATATACAAAATAATAATACAGAAATTATTGTCAAATTCATAAATCTATTTTCTTTCTAATCAAAATAAGATATATGTTAATAGAAAATGAAATGTTTTACAGTAATGGCGATTGTAGGCTATTTGTACGCATCTGTAACATTTATATTTATCAACAAACATTATGAAATGAATTTAATAATTATATTATATTTTAATAATTTTAATTATATCATATATATTATTTATATAAACTTATATATACAATATATATAACCCAGAAATGACAAATTAATCACATCGCTTCATGTGGTAGTAATCCACACGTATACCCAAATAACTTTATCATTTTTAGTGGATAGAGATGTATGAATGTAGTTGATAAAATATATTTATATAATAATAAATAAATCAGGTATATAATATATATAAATTACATCCATATGTATATCTATCTGTGATAGACAGAGATGGAAGCCGAATTTCATCTCTTCCCTAAGTTGTATCCCACTGTACACATGAATGATTATTTCATTCCACATCTAATTGAAGATGGATAGGGATATATGTAATGAAATTAACATAGAAAAATTTTATTTTAAATAAGATACAAATGTTATTATTTATTTATTGTTTAATATTACATAATGGAAGTAGAAAATCATGCAAAAAATATTCCGTTAAGAAATATACCTCGTTATCAGATAACCTCTTTAGGTTTATAAATAACTACTTCCTAGTATTGTCTGGAAATAAACTTAGGGACCCTATGATGTGGATAGGCATGTAATTAATTTCTTTTTATAGTTTTTTATGGAAAAAATAAACATCTAATGTTGTATAGAGAAACAGATGAGATGTCCTTTTATACATGAAGGTGTGGATACGCATATAATTTTTTAAAAGATAAATATATAAAAATATAATATTTAATAAAAATGGATCAAAATAAAAGAAAATAATATATTATATGATATAGGGTCAAAATATTTACATTTAATATGATTTAGATATTTTTTTAGGTTATTTACATCCTTATAAATATAAAATAACACACCGGTAAATCTATCTTATCCTTAGGCGCAGTAGTATATATTTAGTTATTATAAAATTCATTATGAAGAAATAAAATTTTACCATATTACCTAATATTATATATTTTAATAAAAAAATTTATCAACTTTATCAAATTCAATTTTAAAAAGCATGAAAATATAATTTCAAAATTTTCATGTAAAACATGAATAAAACTGTTTTTTAGAAAAATTCCTTTCTATGTATAAAATTGATTTTATATAAAATTTAACTATATTGTTGATTAAAAAAATATATTAAAATTTTTAATCAAAATTAACTAATACTTTCTTAAAATTAATCCAAAAGTAAATGTTACATTGTATATACTTGAAAATACAATAAAGATTTCAATAAAAATTTATATTTTTATTATTTATTAAAAAGTAAAAAATTTAATTATATTCAAAAAAATATTAAGATTGTTTTGTCATAATGAAATAAAAAATGAATTTACACTTTTTAAAAAACAAAATATAAAAGTTTAAATAATTATTTTATATAAAACCATATAATTCAAGAAAACCCAATTTGGTTAGAAATAAACTTTTTCCCTTAAAATAGAAATATTGTGTAATATTACTATAATTTATATATATTTATAATATCTAATTAATTAATTTTAATAATATTATAAATTAATTTATTTTAACATTAATTTGGTTATTACATTATTCCCATATTAAAAATTGAATCCTCATAATTTTATTCATCATTTAAACATGTAGGGTTATTTTCCCATTATAGAATATTATGATTCCAAAGATTCTTATTTATTAATATATTATTTCCAAAAAACATTAACATGATTAACTAATTAATTATAGAAAAATTCTTACCCATGTTCACAAATCCATTATATTTTTCTTGATTAGAAATGTTATATTCAAACTAAACTACACCAGGTCCTAAAACATGAGATGCATTCAGCACATGTTCTATTAACAAAAAAATATTAAAAATTTCATGCTCCTAATATAAAACAAGATGAAGTTACACTTAATAGAAACCTAATCCAAAATTAACCATTATTTCATATAGTCCAATGAAACAAAACGTTACAATACATTTTACCAAAATACATAAATATATTTCTTAGAGTTACATTAAAAAAACCCTGACCCCTACCTCAAATGAAAGATTTTACCTCTAGTTAATATCAAAATATTTCATCATTATATATTATTTCTTCATGTACTGTTGAATCATATTTACCTTTAAAACCATTTCATCTACCAATTTTCATCCCCAAACTCTACCTTTTCTAATTTATCCCAAAAATCTAGATTGTAACACCACATTCCATATAATTGCACAAATTATGCCATATGTATACAAAAATGAAAATTATTTTTATATAAAAACTCAACCAACATAAATGATGATTCAGATATAACTAATAATTTAATGAACAATATCAAATAACATCTTCCAGTGTTTAAATTTTAAACTCTATATTTCCTTTCGAATATAAATTAAAATATATACAAAAAATTAATTCAGTACCCAGATATTTATAGAGTCCATTCCAAATATATGATGTGTGGTCATGATCAGATATAGTGGAGACAGGGAATCCATGTAATCGAATTATCTCTTTACCTTACTATTGATAAATTCTATCAAAATCCTTTCTGACGCTTTCAACAGTGCACATGAATCCGTCCATTTGAGAATGATGAGGAAGCACTGGTTGTTTCCCTTCATTCCTTCTATCCATAGGCGGATGAAATTTATCACTTATTCAGGGATGTTTTCTCTTTTATCAATATGGGATTATGCGATGTTGGTTCTTCCTTCAATGGATCCCTCCTCGGAACTCATCCCCTAGTCTGGGTCTCCCTTATATATTATGTTGTTGTTTGTGAAACTCTTCCCAGTGCCATGTCTTCATGGACACCGTTTAATTACAGTGCATCTTTTGGGACATTTCAAGGGGTCCGGTCTGTGTAGAAACCTTCAATCAATGAAGTTGCATGTTGGACATCAATGGTGTGTCTAGACACAGGAACACTAGAACGACTGGGTTTCTTTCCCTTATTATAGGACATCATGAGGTCACGGAATCCCAAGGAATCCCATGTCGAATGCGGGAAATTATATACCATAGGATTTCCTTTGAGGTTTCTTTCGACCTATCATGTTTAACATAGGGTATGTCGTGAGTCTAACGTCTAGAGGAGATAGATCAAACTGATCAAAACACTAACTAGAGTGGATTAGATGGCTGAAAACCCTGGAGGGAACACTGATATAGGGGATAATTCATAGTTATTTACCAAATTACTGTTAGGGGCAGTGAATATGTGAATTTGCATGATCTCACTGGGGTTTAGTTTCCTAGGTAAAAATCAAGATTGATAATTGATTATAAAGTGAATTGAATGGAGAATGAGATGGAGTTGACTCATGGGCGATGGTGATGTTGGGATTAAGCCTCGAAGAGACCTCCTACGTATCCCTATGGTATGGAATTAAAGTCCACATAGTTCAAAATGGGGTATAGAATCTGGGTGTGCGTGGAGGATAGTGACCCGATGATATACTGGGGCTTACACATGGTTAGCATCCCAATATTGGTCTAACGTCACTGGGATGGACCAGTGGTATATGACCCAACGAAAGGGAAAACAACCATATACATCTAGATGGAGGCAGAATGACTTACAACTGAATGAGGTCACAACGACTTACTATTGGATTGGATCATAATGACTTATAACTGGATGGGGTCCCAATGTCTTACCACTAGAAGGGGTCACAACAGCATACCATTGGATAGGTTTGAACCTCTTAGAGGCTTCCTATGTACACTGTCTAGGAGAAAAGGATCAAATCCCACATAGTTCGGGAGGGTGCATGCAACTTAACGTCATGCAGGACGAAAATGGGGAATGTCGTTTAACATCATGCAGGACAAAGGTGATCCGATGTGAAGGGGGTCAGAACCAATTGTTGATGGGCCTGATCTGCAGGGAAGCTTCCTACGTACCTTTCCATGGCAAGGATCAAAGTTCACATAGTTCGGGAGGGGTTGGAGAATCGATGTGAAAGATTCAGGACTAATGGATTGTGGTATTGAACCTCAGGGAGCCTTTCTACGTACCTTGCCTTGGAAAAGATGAAAGTCCACGTAGTTCAGAAGGAGTGGGAACAAACATGAATATGGTCGGGACTAATGGGTGTTGGGCTTTAACCTCAGGGAGGATTCCTACGTATATTGTCCTGGAAAAAATCAAAGTCCATGTAGTTCTAGATGGTGTTGGAGAACCGATTTTCCGGACCAATGGATGTTGGGATTGAACCTCATGGAGGCTTTCTACGTACATTTCCTTGGGAAGGATCAAAGTCCACGTTGTTTGCGAGGGGTCAGTTATTCGACCTGAAGGAGTTGAGACCAATGGATGGTGGGATCGAACCTTAGGGAGGATTCTCACATACCTTGCCTTAGCAAGGATCAAATTCCACGTAGTTCAGAAGGAGTGTGAACCGACCTTAAGATGGTCGGGACTAATGGGTGTTGGGCTTCATCCTTAGGGAGGATTCTTACATACCTTAGCTTGGAAAGGATCAAATTCCTCGTAGTTTGGGAGGGGTTGGAAAACTGACGTGAAGTAGTCGTGACCACTGGATGGTGGGACTGAACCTTAGGGAGGCTTCCTACGTACCTTTCTATAGAAAGGATCAAAGTCCATGTAGTTTAGAAAGAGTGGTAACTGACATGAAGATTGTCAGGACCAATTGGTATTGGGGTTGATCCTCAGGGAGGCTTCCTATATACCTTTCCTTGGGTAGGATCAAAGTCCACATACTTCAGATTGAGTGGGAAATGATGTGAAGATGGTCGGGACCAAGGGGTATTGGGTTTGAACCTTATGGAGGATTCTTACATACCATGCCTTGGAAAGGATAAAAGTCCAAATAGTTCGAGAGGGGTATGGTGGATCGACGTAAATGGGTGGGGACAAATCTCAGTAGGATACCTCCCAATGGTGCATACCAAATATATGTGTTTAAGCAGTCATGCATTTACAAGGAAAGCAGTAATCAATACAATGCACAAATAAACACAAACTCCGTTGGTGCTCAACATCCACCATGGAGTGTCACCTGCTTGGGCCAACGCCAGAATCTCTTTTGTGTAACTTGGCACCTTGTGCCACCTCACACCTCGTGTCTCAAGTTCCGACGTCCCGAAGGCACGCCTAGAAATAGTAACCTGGAACCATTTTCCTCCTGACACCCCGTGTCTCAAGTACCGACATACCGAAGGCACGCCCAAAATAGTAACCCGACACCATGTGCCTCCTGAAACCCCGTGCCTCACGTACCGATGTCCCGAAGGCACGCCCATCTCATGAAGGCTCCTCACCTCCCACATGGCTTTCTACGGATAACACCCTCAACCAAATACATAACCGCATCTACGAGGGCCTCTACCCACATGAGTGGTCAAAACCACCTCATCACGAAGTATCTCTGTGTGCACACTACTCAAAGTCCCGGTGAGCGGTAATCACCAAAATAGTCCTATTCCACCAACACGTCTGACACCTTGTGTCCCTGCGACTATGTCGCTCAAGTCCGATGGCATCGTCACCCTAGTATCCTGGTCCATGCCCAACCTGACAGTCGTACTACCACAAGCCGACCTCCATGACGCCCAATCTCGTGGTAAAAACCACCAAAAGTAACCCGAGAAAATCCCCAACCTGTGATCAGCATCACAATAGTGTAACCGAGCCAAGCCCAACACAACCCAAAAAGGATCCAGCAGATGCAATTCAGCAATTGCCTATATAACATATTTAACCAGAAAACATAACCAGGAAAAAGAAACTAAACAGTCGAATTGCACTATTCCAGGTGTTGTCCCATACCAGCACTCAGGTCTTAAATGACTCCAACAATTTAACATTCCTTAACAAATTAAACTAAACAGTTTATAACAATAACATTTTAATTTAAACCATTTTGGCGTTCCCTGACCAAAATTCCCTGACGAGCAACGACCCCTCACCCAGCCCTGCTCACGCAACCTAGTAACCAAGCATACCCAAAAGCATTCCAGAGGTCCCATAAACAATTCAGTATAAAAAATCAGATAAAATGGGTCCTGATCAAAATACCCAAAAAAACGCCGAAGGCCGCGTCACCCAAAAAACTACAAAAACACAAAATGAAGCATGCACCACCTATCTGAGACTCGCACGATGCTAATCCTCCGTTAACACATGCCAATTCGGTCTAAAACGTGGTAAATCTACAGAAGATTAAATACAGTTCAAACACTTATAACTCATTCGAGAATGAAAATAAAACAAAATGGCCAAAGTTGAATCGAGGCATTACCGAGGGGATTCCGACGCACTAATCAAAAATCGAAACGGGTCTTAGACGAATGATCAAGAGGAGGAAAGGCTTTTGGCTAGCCGGGTTCGTGAAAACCATTGAAGGAGGGGTGTTCTACCTAAAAAACGAGGCTACTATCCATTTTAAGTGAAAAAAAGTACATGGCGTGTACTTTAGGACTCCACACCTTGTATATTTCATTTAACTGTTCAAAAGATGGCTGATTCCGCCGACTTACTTTCCGAACCTGCCGACATGAGTACACGACATGTACCTCAGGGTACACGATGTGTACTTGGTTCCTCTTCCTTTCCTCACTGACTTACCCACACACCATGTGTTTCCCTTATACACGGCTAGACTACACGACGTGTCCAAAGGGAACACAGTGTGCCCTTGGTTCTACCCGGCCAACAGGCCTACACGCCATGTATGGCCTCACACGGTCGGGGGTATACACGACGTGTTCAAAACTACATGCCGTGTTGTAAGAAAATACTACATGGTCACCACACGACATGCAATCAGTGAGAACACGACCAGCCACTCGCCTACACATACACGGCGTGTACATAAAGTACACGATGTGTTGTCTGGAAATTTCCAGAAACTTCTCATTTTCTCCAGTTACCTCAGCAACCAGCCTAAAATTCAAACAGGGTCGGGATTTTGACCCATTCTGAAAAACCCAGGTTCTTACAACATTATTCCGAGATCATCCATTTTTTTGTACTTTGTATTGGACTCCCTAGACATTTATTTCCTCTGGAGACGTGCGATAGTGCACTATCCTTTTCACGAGTTTTCCCTTCTTGAACACCCATATTTTTTTCCAAGAAGCATGTGTCAATCTTTCATCGATAGAAGGTATGTTATATATATGTTGATGTAGTTTCTTAGATAAATTTCCTCCCATTTTTATTTATTATATTAAGAAATGTTTTATCCATATTTCAAATGGAGCTTTCATGGGTGATGATTGATGTGGTTGTGTTGTGGCGTCCATGAGAGGATGCAGTTGTTATTAGAGAGGTGATCGTGATCTATTGTGTTGGCCCATTTTTATGCAATGATAACTAAAATGATTTTTTGGTAGGGGATTCACGCCTTGAATATTCATTTACATGTAGTCATAGAGTTATCATGTTTTAGACACTAGAACAAAATTATATTTACAGAATGAATATTTTAACAGGATTAATGAATTGGAATCTATCTTATGTTTTTTATTTATTTAATCATAAAAATTTAATTATTTATTGATAGATCGTGTGATATCTATGATTATATTTATAGAATGTTTTTATTGATGTAATTGGTAAATAATGTAATACCGTGATTAATTATAAATTGACTGGATATAGATAAAGATGAATGTAAATGAATCAAGTTGTAGTTGTAATTTGATGAAAATAAAATGGATGAAGTTATTCATGTATAATTGAATCATTTAATTCAATATGGGATAACAAACTGGTTGTGTGATAAATATAATACCATAATGGTTTTTGAGTTACCCTCTTGGTTTTAATGTTCATGGTCTTTATTATTTGGGGTTGTGAGTTCATGTTGTCTGTGAAGTTTGAATGCCTTATTTTGGTCCAACAGCCTAGTTGCTATGTTGTTTATTTCCTGTAGCATTTATTGTGGTCTGAGACTAGGGTGGTTGATCCTATATGGCAGTTGTGGTATGTAGTGGAAAGGATTCCTAGTGGTCGTGGTGGAATAATTTGATGCCTAGAAAGGTGAGATTCATTCATTTATGCATGAGGGCGTCGACGAGGAAAACCAATACGATGAATCTGGTTTGATGTGAGTGTTGGTTGCTTGTTGAATATTGGGGTTTGTTTAATCGATTTGCTTTCCCCACTAATTGAGGAAGTTTTTTTTTCAGACTCTCCTTCCAAATGAGGTGAAGTCACATGGGGTATTCCACACACATTCCATGTTTATCTTCTCAAGGATATATGGGTCTACGCTCTTACTATAGGTGGAAAAGACTCGATGTGTAGTCCATCTACTCTCCATAATAAGACCCTTTTGGTTGGTAGCATATAATTATTTTTTAGAATTCTTGGGGATATGTAAAGGTAATTTTTCTATTAATAAATTATTTAATAGATGAAGTTAACCCATGGGGATGGAGCTTGGGTGGATGGAATGTTGAAGTTTCAATTTAATAGAACTATGGACTTGGTAGGTTATGCTTAGAGGGCATGTAAAACTGGTGTGTTGCAAAGGAAATGAAACTAACTTTTAATTAATGGTTAATGAATTAATCAACATAAAGTGAAAATATATTTAAAGGGAAAAGATAATTTAATAATGATCGTTAAATGGATGTGTTTTTATAGGATATCTACTCTTATAAGTGACAGTCTGGAGTTTATGAAACATCAGTTATTGTTGAGTGTAAGAATCTATTATTCCCATTGTATGGTGTGAGATATATTATATCCTGAAATGTTTTTCATTCCATACGCTACCCCACCATGTCGATTATGGTGACTGACAACCCGATGATTTTATGCCTTAAGGGGGTGTATTCTCTAGCATTTTGGTGGGAGGATGGATGGAATATTACCACCTTTTTCCAACACTCTTCTCTTGGTAGTTATTGTGCTGGTAAGCACGATAATTATATTTCCACATATATGTGTGATGAGTGTTTTTATTTCTTGTGGTTATTCACACACATATAATCTGGATATAGTTTCCTATCGACCACTGTAGCTGTAATGTGTATAGGTTGTGGTATCTTGAGTATACTTACTCTATGTATGAGCTATAATATATTTTGGTATAATTCCTTATGTATGATACTCATAATGCAAGATATGGTGGATACTATAAAATACATGGTTACATTAGTTATTTGGACACAGTGGTTGTGATTGCAAAGGTGTATGTTGTGATGTTATGCCCATGTGTCTGTGGGAAAACCTTTTTGGAAAGAGATTTGTATGAATTGAAATTATAGGGAAAAGTGGGAAACTAGTGGTGAATTGGTAGTTGGGTAGCCTTGTTATTCATTATTATATTCTATAATCATGTATGATATACATGGTTAGAGTAGCCATGGTGAGGCTAGGAATATAGTATAACTTTTTTGGTGATGAGTCAGTTTCACTTGTTGTTCACTATGCTTTAGAATTCTATCTTTTCTTTCGGAACAAGAGGCCCCTGTGAGGATCCTACTGAGTATACAATTATATTCACCATATTATTATATAAAATAATTTTTAGGTCACTATGAGAAGGTTGGATATCAGGATGGTTACATTTAACTTGGGGTTGTAGGAGCTATTCGGGCTTCATGTTCAATACTATTTTACATTCCTTTGGTACTTTCATTTATCCTTTTCAGTTGTAGTAGTTCATGGATTATATTATATTTGTGTACTTGGGATTTCATTTATAATGTTTTTTGAGTAGGATTTGGTCTTTTTCTATCTTATCTCTCTCTTTAGCAGGTGTTCTATTAGAGTGAAATGCCTCCCATTTATTTCTTCACTATTCCCTTGGTACTGTTAAATGGCATGGGGCCTATTAGTAGCTGAACAAAGGTGTTAGTGTCTCACTTCACACATTGCGGGCCTAAGGGGGATCCTTTGTGGGGAGGGGGTTCTGACACATGAATAAGGATAATATCCCAATAATATAAAATCAAAATACTATTAACATAAATAATCACTCTTTGATGATATTAATTTTGAAAATGTGGGTAATGAATTAAATAAAAATATCTAAGTCAAAAGGTTATGTTTATATATAGATAAAATTAGTTTCTGAAATAAATTAATATAAAAATATTATCATCAATTTCAAATATGTTACTACTAAACTCTCTAGAAGCATTGGGATGAAGATTCATATGAAGAACAAGATGTAAAAAATCCTAAAACTTTTGCTTCACAAAATAGAGTGAAAATAATTGATTATAAGTATTTTTTAGGTTAAGAATACTGTTCTTTGTAGAATTTAAATTTTTAGTGGAAAATATAAATTTTATAGACTTTGTTGGTACTGTGAAGGTTTGAGGAATATGAAAAAACTTTTGTTTGTTCAATGACAAATTATAATATTCCTAGAATTTTTATGAAATTAGATTTTAGGGGGATTCAACCTTCTCAAAAAGGCTGATGTTCCTCAATAGGTAATTATTACTCATAGAATATATAAAATAATTTTGGTTTTAATATATAATATATGGAATATGGGACCATATTTTTCACCAGGAAAATGATTTTTTCAACCTCCTACCACCCCATTAAAATATTTATTTTAATACATAGAATCCTCAAAAGATTAAAATCAAGTGGAAGGGTAAATAATTTGTTCTATAAGATAAAATTAATGCGTCATAAAGATAATGTACATGGTAACTATAGTGTTGATTCGAATTCTATATGATAATATATTTAAAACATATAAATTATTTTATGAAGTGAAATAAATGGTTGTTTATGTTTGAAAATAATGTTTCACAAAAATTTAATGGAGTTGGATCAAATATTATTGGGAATGATAATTGTAAATATAAATGAAAAAATTGTTTTGATGCATTGATACACATGTTATAGACTATCTCATATATTTTTAATGTAGTAAAATATTATGTGAAAATGAAGGATAGTTTTTTTATTAGAAACATAGTGTATTGAGATAGTATAAAAGTTGAATAATGTTAATATATTCTCAGTTACAAGTACTGAAGAATCAAACTATAAAAAAATTATAGTAGAGAATCAATTATTAAATGGTAGTCTTCAAAATCATGAATATAAGAAGATAAAAATTATTTTTTTGAGTGTACATACATTAATTTAGATTGCGTAATATATAAAGAGACTGGATGTGATCATTTCCCAAATTTTAATATTATTTCCTCAAATCAAAAGAAGTTGGAGATTTAATCTACTCAAACTTTATATATTATTAATTTATATGTGAGTGGGACTATATGGAACAAAAGAAATGGATGTAAGAAATTTATTATTTTACTAATGATTTCACATATATTACAAGTGTTACGATTATGAAATGTAACACTATAATCATAAAATGTTTAAATGGTTTTGAAGTGGTGAATAAATGGGGTATAATTTCTCTCTTAAGATGACCTAGATAAAAATATTTATTACGTTTACATATTATAAATTTGAATCATATTTAGATAAGCATGTAATTTAATTAGAAATCAATGCGAAATACAAAAAACAATAGAATAGTTTATCTAAGTAAAATAAATTGTGTTTGGTGGAGATGGAATGGAAATTACTTATTACGCATTATTTGATGCTATATTTTTAGAGACATGTTATTAGAAAAGTGGTTTGCATCCATAACTATAGATTATATTTGTTGAATTCAGATTTTATCCTTTATGAGATATATAATTAAAAAAATTATTTCTAAAGTATCATTGTGTCATTGGTAGTCTGTGTGTTATCAAGGAAATTGGATAGAATCTTGAAATGTTTATAAATTATGGATTTGATGTTATCTATGATGGGTGTCCTCCAAATTAAATATAATACCATTTGAAAAATGGTAGTTGAATGATCATTATTGATGATAATGTGAATGTATGGGATCAATTTGAAAAAAAAATACAAATGATAAAGTATTTTATTGAAGTGATAATAATAATATTATTGTTAATATTCCTGAATAAATTTCCTAATTATATTAAAATTTCAAAGAAGTGTTAGTTGTGAATGAATATTTATTCTTTTAATGTGATGATATATAATTACATTCAACACATTTAGTGATGAGAAAATAAACCCTAGTGTAAGACAATATTATATGTCATAGACAACGTGTACATTAAATGAAAAATATAGGAATAGGTTATCATACCTCATTATTATATCTGTATTTTCCTAAATATTTTGAATAAGAATTAAATAATAAGTAATGGGTTGATTTCATGTACTATGAATTAGAAACAAATAAAAAGAATAATATTTTATAGTTATTTACCATTCTTAAAGACAAAAATTTTTTGTATAAAAGATAGTGTTTTTAATTAAATTGGATGAAAATGGATGTATATTGAGTAAAAATGAAATACGTATTCCTAAAGTATATTTATCGGTTAAAAGAGTTTATTATGATAAAATTTTTACACTATTTAAATGGTTTGAAATTATTATAATATTTCTTGATATTATTTCACGAAATCAATGCAATAATTTTGAAATGGATTTCATTTTTTTCTTCCGAAATGTTCAGTTAGAATGGTATGTTTACTTTGAACAAATATATAGTTTTGTTCTTATAGAAAATGTGAGATAATTTTTGATGTTAAAAAAGTCATTATATAGGATAAAGAAAGATCAAATAGCATGGTATTCTAAAATATATTCATACATGAAGTTATTAAAATTCAAAAGGTAATAGGATCTAAAAATATCTAAATTTTAAATGAAAAATGGGTGCATTATATTGTGGTTAATAATATAGTGGAGAATTGTTTTTCACTAAATGATGAAATAATTTTTGAAATGTTTTATAAGGAGTTAATTTTAATATTTGAGAAGTCCTTTCATGGGGAAATTATTTTTTTGTTATATTAATATATCATAAAAAAATATCATAATTTTAATTATATAGATAAATTTTATAATAAATATTTGAAAAGTATTTGTAAGGAAAGGTTCGAAGCCTATTTTCACTAACATTATAGTAGGAACATCGTTATCCATATATTATAATTTAAATTAAATTTATCCTAAATTTTTCAAAAAATAGATTGGATATATATTATATATCATATATTCAAGGATATATTTATTGTATATTGTTACATTTTATACCAAGTGTAAAATTTCACAAAATATGTCAAATTTTTTCATAAGAAAATGATTCTATTATATTTTATTGTCACTTTTAATTTTTGGTTGAAATATAACATAAAATGAATGTTATATTGATTTTATTATATGTTATTTATTTATGAGGCTATGTTTATGACCAAGGATCAATATGAAGTGCAGGTTTTGTCTTGGGTGAATGGTGTGTGTTTTTCTACAATAATAAAGGAATGTCTACTAATTTAAGTACTAATGAGGAATAATATTTTAATAGAACACATTCCAAACACATTTAAAATTGATATTGACTTAGATGGATGATACAAATGTTTATGTAAATCTTTAACCTCTTATTGAATATTATAGTTGAAGTGCAATCAGTTTTTTAAAGACTTATTTTCAACATTGAAGAAGTAAGAAAATTGTTATCAAATATCACATTATTAACGAATTTGTTGAGAGTAATTAATTTAATTTATTGTATTATTCTATAATGGATAATATAGTTAATGTTGTCAACATATCATAATTTTTACATTCTATCTCATCATTATGTGGATGGAGATATTATGTGTTGAATAATAATTGAATATAGAATACTTATTTTTGATAAAATGGTATTAATTTTTTTATTATATTGTTTACTGTTACACATTCTGTAAAAAAACATTAAATTATAAAATATTGATCTATTAATATGATTTTTTTATTTATGTTCCTTGGATGAAAAAACTAATATACTGTGTGACCATTTTGAGATCATTTTTTGTTTATATGATTTTATAAAGAGTTTTTAATGAAATAGTTGGAGAGGATTTGATTAATTTTATTAGATTTTATTTTCAATTCTTAACTAATATTTAAAAAAATTATTTTGAGGTGAATATGATGGGAGATTTTAATTTGGGATATACTTATGGTAGTTTGTGGTGTTTATAAATCATGAATGTGTTTCATAATTATTTTTTTATAATAAAAGAGTATCATAATAAAAATCCTTGTTTCATAACATATATGGTGATTGAAGAAAACATTTTGAATTATAACATAAAAATATAGTGACATAGAAGGCTGGGTTATTTTTTTGTTCTTCCTATTCATGGGACTCAAATCCATAAGGCGTTATCTAAACTACAATGAAATATATGATTATATAGCATGTATCTAGAATTTTTAAGACTTTATAAATGAAAATCATTTCAACATCACGATGGATTTCATGATATGGTTCCCATGCCACAGAAGTTGGACTAGAGCATAGTGGAATAAAACTGAATATTTTTTGTCTTGTAATTTGGGTAGATCATGATTCTTGATTGGTGTACCATATAATAAGATGGAATATCAATCCAAATGATTGTCTTTCACATTGATATTCGATGATTTTAGAAATTATAAGGACTATATAGATTTTGAGACTTTCATGCTATAATGAATGTTATACATTATATATGAGTCTGGTCATGTTTTGATTCCATGTATCATTGGAAGAATAATGTGATGAAATTTGATTATAATGTTTCAAAATGTCCAGGTTGTAAAAAAATTAATTGTTTTGAAATACTATGAAACTCTTTAAAATGTGAGAATAAACCATGAGTGGTGGAAAACTAGGTAGTTATATCACTATTTCTGAAATATCTTAATCTAATAAATTTAGAGGTTATTTCAACAAATAATAACTACGAAATTTTATTTTATGGTCTTGATTAAATTTTTTTTATTCGTTGGATGTTTTTTGTATGAATTTAGATAGAATTTACATTATAATATATATTTTAATGTTTTTAAATTGAGACAAATACGATTATTTGAAAGTGTGTATATTCAATTAAAAATATTATAATAAATAAATTGAATATGAGATTAATTTCTCTATTTTTAGAAATGATCCAATATTATTTGATTCTATAATTTATAACAAAGGATGTAGGAAAAGAATAACATATTTTTCATCTGCACATAATCTGTATATAAATTAAAGAAGCATCTTGTCTATGAATATTTTTTTTAAATAAATATAATATTCATTATTTTTATTGTAGAAATCTAATTATATTACTAAATACACACAATAACTTGGATAATGAAAATTTTCTTGAAATGTAATATGTTTCTACCAATATTTATATAGTAAATAATCAGTTGAACATTATTTTTCTGATACACTAATGAATTGGTGGGAGACATATAAGAATACGATTCATGGTTATAAGATAGTATTTTATACTATCTTAATTATTCTTGTAGAAATGAGATATTTTAAGAATCCACATAATACCATAGAATATAATTATCTTATTTAGAGGTGAACCGTGTAAATATGACTTGTTCCTTTTTTTTTGGGTTCCTATGGGTGTGAAAACAAATGATATTACTCCACATTAACAAATGGATATGGTTGTTTTCCAACAGAGTACGAAAACAGGAATAAATTAATGATTGTCCCATCCTCTAAATGATCAAAAAAATAACCTATAGTTTGTCTCTCATTATGGAAATGGAAGACAATTAATTAATAAAATACATTCAAAAACAATAATATAATTATTTTAAATGAAATCACTTACAACAATAAGAATAAAAAATCCCTATGAAATAAATAACATTTGAGGAAACATAAAACCCCTTGACTATAAGGGGATTCAAGATGTAATATACAAAAGATGTTATATATACATCACATAAATAGAAATAGGGATATTATAATATGAATATCATGTAAACATAAAATTATGATGAAAAACCTTACGACTGTTGTAACAGTTGAATAATAGAACCACCAAAGATAGAAATTGAAATGAAATGTTGAATATCACGATTAAAGATGAAATTAGGATATAATATTTCAAGGTGGTAAGTTATTCCACAAATAATTGAATATATGGGAATAACATCAAATATATCTCATGAATTGAATGTTTTAAAAAATAAAACTTATGTTGAATTATAACACTTGAATAAAATGAATTAAAATTGCAGAAAAGACACAGTTCTAAAAATTCTACGAATTCCATGAAATTATTTTTCAAAATACATGAAAAAATGGTATTTACACTATATAAAATGAGACATGGTTAACAATATGACACAAAAATCAATAAATTGAAATTGATTCTAAAAAACAATTATTATTTTGTATACGTTTCAATGAAAACCCATTTAAGAAAACATTATAATATTTTTGAATATATTTTGAAATTTATCTTCAGTATTTTTAAATCAATTCATCCGTTGTATAAAAAAAACAAAAAAGAAAACAATAAGTGAATGTGAATCATATCTTAATTAAAGGATATTGACAAAATCAACCCTTAAAATGATTATACATTATAATGTCAAACTAAATTAATTGTTTTATTATATGAGAAAAATTTAAATATAAATTAAATAAGTGGAAGTAAAATACAAAAAAATAATCCAAGGCCATAATACACCAAATCCTGGAATAAATATTTCATTGGTTAAGTTATATTACCAATTAGATAAAAGGAAATTTAATTCAACAACTCATAACCATAGACTTATTCAAAGTTATAAATGCTTTAACATCATTTAAAAAAAATAATTTATTATAAATCAATTTAAAAGTAAAATTAACATTCATTTTACGTGATACCATTAACATGTAATATCTTATTAAAAATTTAATAATAAATCTTTGAATATTTTATGTTTAGTATTCAGTTTACCATGAATGCTCAAATTCATAGGTTATGGTATATAAAACATATTCATGGTTCATTCGTCTCTAGAATTCACATGATGGTATAAAATATATTTTATATAGTTTTCAAGTCTCATAAATATTTAATGGAACATATTTTGGTAATTTTAATATAAATTAGAAAAAATATATTTTTTAGAAATTATGATTGCATAAAATTAATTGAATTTATAATTAATAAAAATAAGTATATAACAATTAAATTATCCAATAATCCATTTGAATTCATTAATATTACACAATTCGACACTTATATAACATTTTTCAATCATTAATGTCATATATATTATAACATCATTATTGTTGTTGGTAAAACTAGTCCAAACAATTATGTTATAATGTATCAATGAGTTATATAATTCTATTTTATAATAATAATATAAACTTTATAACATTTTAATTATTTTTAAGAAACATTAATAAAAATGAAAAATCTGATTTAAGATGTTATTATGAATAATATATTGAATTAAAATAAACAACAATACTTTTAACATAATGAGAGCTTGATTTTACACTTTATGGACCACTTATAAATAAGGTACTGGGATAGAATCTCAAGAATAAGATAACATGTGAAAAAATATAATAAATTTCAAAAAATTAAGGTAATTTAATATCATTTTCACACAATATATTTTTATTGAAATGAAAATATTTTTAATGATGTTTCAAATTGTATACTCATAATGTTTTATAATTTTCCTTTAATTATAATAATTTACATCATATTTCGTTATATTTATGTGATTCATGCTGTTGTTTCCACTATTATTTTTTAATTAATGTAAATAACGTAGAAAAAATTGATTTTGTTAAAATAGAAATTTGAAAATAAATCATTAAAAAGAACCACTATCATAATACTAATCAACTAAAAGCTTTACGGAATATAAAAAATTCATGATAGGAAGATCAGGCCCCTAATACCAAATTATGAAATCTAGAATAGGAGTTATATTATACAAGAAAATATATATTCCATATGCACTTCATCTCTTAATGAATCTCAAATTATCTCTTGTTAAGGAAATCACACACACAGAAGTGTTTGGTGATGAAGTCATTGTAGTTGAGAAATATTTTATAGATATTTTACCTAAAAAGTTTATATTATTATTTCTTTTATAGATTAAGTATGGAAACAGGTAATTTAATGTAATTTAGGCCCTTATTTATATAAACTATGTTTATAGATATTTATATCTCATGGGAACTAATTGATAATAGTTATTATATTATTATCATACCAATCTGAACCATATACCTCTTCGGCTTTGGAAGGGCAAACCATCTACCTCAAATTTGACCATTTATGTGTACAATAAGATTAGGAATATGCCACTTAGGAGGATCAATCCAAAATACTAGTTTGTTGTTCAAATAGTTGAATATGTATTTTTCTATTAATAAATGATAAAATATTAAAGTTCATTATGAGGAGGCCATGGGTCCATAGATAAAAAATAAATATTTTATTATACCATAAGTACCTTAAATAAGCCTTGAACGGACATGCTAGGGTATTTATAGTGATATTTAAACCACACATTTATACCAATATCTATATATTATAACAACACAAGTAATGTTAAAATTTAATTATCATAATGCCTTATTATTATTAAAAATTTAGATATTATATTTTCAAATTTATTATAATAATATAGTGTACTGTTTCATCAAAAGTAATATAATTTTATTTCTTATTATTTTATTTATGATCATTTATTGATTTTACATAAAATCATTTCTTAGAAATTTTAAATTTGGTTATTTTTAATGATATTAAATGTTTTTTTGAAATCTGATATTTAAAATTATGTTTGACTATTTTTTGGGAATTTTCAAAAAAAACTAATTTATGGTGAATAGTATAAAAACACATTTTTAAGAAAAAACACTTTTCATTCATGAATTTATATTGTAAATGTGAATTTACTATTTTTTTTTAATTTAAATAACTTTTTTTAATTACTTATATTCAAAAAATATTATGTGGTATCTAAATTATTTTTTATTTTCCTATATAAATATTTCTATACATAAAATTGCATTTATCTAGAAAACCATTTGTCTTCATGTTTTAAAGGGTTATTTTAAATATAATTTCATCCCAATCTAGAAATTAATTTTTTTATCAAATTATATCCATATAATGAAGAATAAAATAACTTGTTTATTATTTTAGTATCATTTTTTTGTCATTAGGAATATAATGTTTTGTAAAAATACAGTAATTATAGTAAGAGTAAAAATAGTTTAAAAGGGACAAAACTAATTTAATAAGGATTAAAATAACATAAAAACAGTCTTAAATTTTTGGTCATATTTATAACTTATATCATATTTTATTATAATATTAATGACTTTTGTTCCACTTATCTTGATAATCGCATTAATATATTTCATATATTTCAAAATTTTCATGTGTTTCCTCTCCCTATGTTATTATAGGAAACACCCTACAATATCCTTTAAACAATTAAAAAGACTCTTATATTATAATATTCCACAGAAAATACATTCCAATCATCCCTCCAGACATATTATATAAGGAACTAACCTTAAAAATTACTTAATCTTAAGTTAAGTCAATAATGTTACTTCATTTCACACATAGGATATTTTAATGTTTATATCTTAAGAGAATTTAGAAAAAAATCATACATACCAACTCAAATATTAT
Source organism: Viscum album (assembly GCA_963277665.1). NCBI lineage: Eukaryota > Viridiplantae > Streptophyta > Magnoliopsida > Santalales > Viscaceae > Viscum > Viscum album. The sequence goes on from OY728143.1 coordinate 329,497,358, forward strand.
ATTGTAGACACTTTTAATTACTATACATTTTTAATAAGAAAATTGAAAAAGAAAAATGTTTTTTTAAATAAACATCATAACTTTTCTCTGATCGCTGCTTGAATATATTATTCATTAGAAACTATGAAAAAAACATTAAATGTGGGATAAGTGTAAAAAAATGGTAAGGGATATAAAATGAGGAATGAAAATGTTAGTCTTGGAATATTTTTAATCCCATGAAATCATAAGAATCATGAAAAACATCATAGAAATATTAAATCATAAAGGTAACTTTTGGCATCCATTTCACAATTACATTGTAGATTTTATACCTACATTGAGAGAAACATTTATGTCATCATTTAGAATACCCATCACATAATATTAGCTAAAGCTATGAGGAAAAACCTTAACATTTAACTATATATTTTTACCCAATGCATTCGACACCTATCATGGGCCCTCATACCTTTGTATTTTCACAGAACCACATATATACATATGTAATTCCCAAGAACCCTAACATAACACATAAAACAATATTAATGGAAAAATAATATTTCCACTGTGTGATCACCAGATATAATTTAAAGGTAATGACATAATTATTATATTTTAAAACCATTTTGAATACCATAATACATGATAATAGAATATAGTATTTATATTTTCATTAAAAAATATTACATATTCTATAGGAATCCAAATACAAAACAATGGTCACAACGGCATAAATTTCATTATATCCATATACGTTAAAAAGATTACATTTTTCATTTAGTAGAATGATTCGTAAAAAATACATTTGAAAACATTTGAATGAAATTGAAAGTAAACGGTGATAATTATACATCATAAAAAATATGGTGGTTTATATTATGAAAATATTCACCAATGAAAGGAGATTCAGAAGAAATGGGTTTGTCCCTCAACTTTTCAAAAAAATGAGATTTAGATGAAGTCCCTTACCTTGAGTCTGAATCCTAATGTACAATCTCTATATACTTGAATAATAAACATTGGTTAATTTAAACATTCCAGATAACATTTTTCTTGTTTATTAATTATTTTAAATCAGTTATAACCTTGTTATAATAATTACATAATTATTTTTGTCTATATTAGACGTTTTATCTATATTCGGTACTTGAGTTAAAAATGAACCTGTATTGATTTCAATAATCCATGTGTTCATAGGTCCATTATCTAAATAATAAAACTAATTAAATTATTATCATATTTATAGATAAGTTATTCCTTTAAATTATGAATAAACAATATTATAATCGTAGAGACGATAAGCCTTATGTAGAAATGATTAATATTATCCATTTATCATTACACGTCATGTAAATTTAAAAAGTATTATTTAACCATTAAATAATTTTCATAACATAATTAATATCATTTTAATCGTTTAAATGTTCTTATATATATATATCATAAAATTTATTTAATCCATAAAAACAAGTCACATTGCTTCATGGAGGTCATAGTTTATATACACGCATGCATGCTATTATCATTTTTATGCACATGTAAAGTAAGAAAATAATTGATATATTATTATCATATAATTATGAATATGTCCTTAATATAAAATATGACAATTAAAATCCTTATTTTAACCACTCATGAGAGACAGTTTTGAAAAAAAAATTATATCGGTTTATGGAGGTGATAGGTCAAATGTACACACAAATAATTAATTCATTTCCAATTTATTGGTAGTGGATATGGATTTAGGTGAATATAATAACATAAAAACATATCATTATATTGAAGATATTGCATTTATTTTTTCATCATGGATTAATTATATTTGAATGATATGGAAGAATAAATAAAAAATAAATACTTAATGAAAACGATACCTACTCCTTGGATGATCACCTCTGAAGAACACCTTAACAGCCCTATGGAGGGTATTATGCCTAAAATAAGTCATCATGAACATGGATAGATATTTTAGGTAGTTTGTTTTAGAGATGTTGGCCAATCCAAAATTATTTGGTAGTCTGAGTATTAGAGAAGAATGGGTACCTTTTTATAGGAGAGGGTAGGGGCACATTCTGAAAGTCGTAAAATATTAAATTAATAATAATTAGCTTTAGTTTGTAAATAGTCCCAAAATCATTTATTTAGAAGATAATATTATTTTTTGTTTATTGGTAATAATCCAATAAATTTTATACAAGATTAAATATTTTATTTAATCGTAATCTTTTTTAACCACTTTTATCTCCTACCATTTTATCAGTTAATTTACACTTCAAGGGTTAATATATTTACCCACTCAAGCAAAAAGTTCAATGGAAAAAATATTAATATAAATTTTAAAAATATACTAAGAATTTAGATTAATCTATTTTTTGGTAGTTTTTAATCATTTAATTAAATATTTAATTTTTTTAAAATAAGAATTTTGTCAAACGTGACACTATTCCTTAGATGACTTTTTTAAAACATCATAAAAACTATATTCATATGAATAAAATCAGTTAACCCAAACCTAAAATTTCATATTCTTACATAAAATTAGTGGATGGAATTAAATATTTCAAATTATATTTATTTTAAAATTATTGATATCATTTATTTGATTTTACCTTTAATAATTTTTTATTGCATCATCATTGTGTCATAATTAAATTAAATTATTTAATTTCAAAAAAATATATTTAATTAACTAGGATATTGTTAATAATATTAAATTTATAATTACTATATATATTAAAATAAATGGCTTATATAAAGACATATTAAAATTTTTAAGTAAGAAGATACATATTTAGAACATATTTTCATTAACATCAAATTAAATCGTATAAAAGTCGTAATCATACCAAATAGGCTTCCAAATGTAATTTTTTTGACCCAATGGTTTTCTTGGTCAGACATAAGTGATCCAATAATATTGGGACATGTTTTACAGTAGTTTTATGTTAATATAATTTTTCTTGTACACTTATTTACCTCATAACCATTAACCTTGGTAAATAAAATAATGATGTTATTATTGACCAAAAATTATTTTGATATTATTAAAAAAATTTGTCATACTTATTTTAACCATGTATGTTAGTTATTAAAATTAAATTCTTATAAGTGGAAAAAAATTAATCTTGTTATCAGAATGAGAAATTGAGTTTTTAAAAAGTAAAAACCATCAAATGATTGACATGTGTTTATATCCAATTTCAATGTAATATTAAATACAATGAAATTTTTTTTAAATGATTAAAAAATATTCTATATATAAATTATAACCAATTAAAATTATAATCTAACATTACAAATAATTTCAAAAAAATGATGCTTTCAATTAAAATGCAATATCTTTCACTTTTCACAAAAATATGATTTTTATCAGAAAATATAAAAATTTCAACCGAATAATTTTTTATCCCATATAAAAATAGTATATTTTTTTACAATAAAACATATAAAAGTGACCAAGACTCTATTTAAAGAGGTTTTTTGATTAAAAGTCAGTAAAACTACCTTTAAAAAAATATTAGAGTATTTTATGTTTAAATTGAATTTATTTTCATTGTAAGACTCTAAAATTTATTTGATGAATGTAAATAAATTTAAAAAATGTGTAAAAATAATATAGTATGTTTGGATCATTTAAAAATAATTTTAAATATTAATATTAATAATGTAATATTTTTCTGTATAACTCAATCTTGTGTGCAACAAAAAATTTCGATGAAACCCGTTATTTCGTGTCGAGTATGCTACACGGAAAATAAAATACTTTAATGTAAAATTAATATCTTATTCAAAAATATTAATATATATGAATTGGTATTATTCAACAATAACCTGATATGTTACATCCTTTAACCCTTTTGGAAATTTCATCCATACAATTTTAAAATCCATCTCGGTAACATCATCGAAATCTAAAATATGAAAAAGAGTGAATAAAACCTCCACATTAAAAGTAATTAATTGAAGTAAAAATGTCACATGCGGTTATATATAGGAAAACATGGAAACGAAAGAAAAACTATTTCTCATAGAATATTACAGGGTGACAGATAACATGATCACCAAAAGATAACCATTACAATACAACAAATATGTGATGGGAAAATGATTGTTGATAAAAATATTTATATTATTTTTTTATCATGATTATTTTTATTGTGATGAAGAATTTGATTAATTCTTGGACTTAAATCATAAGGAAATATACATACATGAAAATTAGTGTTTCATCATTTAATTAATTTTCACCACAAACTCATCTTATCAACAAAAGATTAGTATTCAAGATGACTTTGTCACACATAATGAACAAGAATCAACTGGTATAGAATCAAATAATAAAAAAAACGTATAATTACTTACTCATCATTTCTTGATATTTTTACCAAAATAATGATGATAAGGTATAAATAATAAAATTCTAAAAATTTAATAAACATTAAATGAATAACGACTACTTTTGATCTTCAAATGTCAAATGTAATAAACAAAGGCCAAATAGAACATTAAAAAAATAATGTTCCTTAAAATTACTCAATAAATAAGAAATATTATTGAATGAAAAAAATAAATATTATTTGATTACATAGTCTTCAAGGTTAAATTTTATCATCTATCTTTAAATGACATTAGCTACTATTAATGTGTTATACCTTTAGGTAATTTAGCTAATCAAATATTCACTATGATAGGTTAATCAATTACTTAAATAAAACTAATTTCTACAAGTGCATAATAAAATTATAGTATCATTCAAAATAAAAAACAACCATTACTCATAAAATAAAAATACATAGTGCTATATTTATCCTAATCATATAATTTTACAAAAATTGTGAATGTCTTCCAAAATAACATTTATCACCTAATCCACAAATCATTTTCCAATACCACAAATATACATTGGATAAAACATCGTTTCCGAAAATAAAATTATATTTATTCCATAACATCATTTAACTAAGAGGAAAAAGTCTTATTAACTAGGGATATCACGTAGGCTTATAGTATGTGATAAAGACTTGTCACACTTTAGTTGTTGGTATGATTCCAATGGCCTTCTCTAATGCAATGACATGTCACCCTTCAGATGGGTTGAAGTTTTTTCTAGAACTCTATAATTCTTATAACATTCCCAAAATGAGATAAAATCATCAAAAATAACCATTAAATATTTTAATCTCATAGTTTATCTCATGTCATTCATTTTGCATCCCAAAATGTAATATCCCATAATTACCTAAAAATCCATGAACATATAAATCCTAAAGGATCATTATAACCACATTCATTAAATAAAAGGTAATTCCTCATTGGGTAACATTTTCACATAACAAGATTTGCGGTAACATATACTTGAAAAATAATTCCAATATAATCCCATCATCAATAGGGAATTAATACATATAAAATATTGCATAATACAATAGTCTATCATAACACTTGAATCCTTCTAATATAGAATTGTTAATCATTCAAAATTCTTTCTGATCCATTAACAATTATTTTACATACTATTATATAATAATTATTTTTTAAAAATTAAAACATGAATCATTTATTAAGAATAAATAATGTCAAAACATGAGAATAAAAATAATTTATATTGTTCATTGGTCATTTTCAGTTTTCTCATCATCAAATAGAATGGCATTAAGTAGTGATAAGAATATATTTTTACAGACAACTTGATCTAATTCATGAATTGTCATTGTAGGTAATTGATTTCCATAATTACCATACTACCCACAATTAAAACCTTCATTTTATTACTTGGAATGAACTTCATTCCCTTTTATAGATTCCACTGAATAATTAATTTTTCCTTAGGAGGTTATTACTTTATTTCCATTGTTAAAAAATCTATAAAATTTTTTTAACCCTTTGAATCACTATACTAGGTGTTTATTTTCTCATCCATGACACATTTGTTGACGACTATTTTTTCCATTATGATCATTACCTAAAAATCCATAGGGATTCATTTCAATGATATATGTTTCATTAGAAACATCACTTAGATTCAAGTGGTTAATCATGGATCTTGATAGTTGGTTTAGAATAACCAAAATATTATTCATCACAGAACCCATTACATTCAGATTCTTATTCATAGAACCATCACATTGTCCATCAAATCCACTGTTAACATGGTGCCCACTATATCCCACCATTTACTAAAACCAAAAGGGTTAGTGTGAGTAGATAAATAAATCTTCACATACCAGCATATTAGGAAGATAAACACTAGGAAATCCTTATTTATTTTATCTATAACACATTTAATTTATCTAATATTTCTATAACTCTTCCTATTATGATATAAATTGTGGTTATATATAACTTGTAACTTATGATTAATTAACATCCTTACCTCAAATGTTGTCTAAACCAATATAGAAAAAAACTATAAGTACCCATCCTTAAACATTACTTAATATTACGTTATTTCAATAATTTGAAATTATTTAACATTTAAGTTATTTTCAAGTTTTTAGATTTAGGTAATTATGCTACAAATCATACATACCAACTCAAATATTACAAAGAATACACTTATACTCACAATCAAATTTTTCAAAAAACTAGAACATTTAAAAAGACACATTGTTTCATTTCATGTTTAAACATAATAACATATCATGTATCCCTCCATGAATCAATTTTCTTTAAAACCATATAAAAAGATTCAAACATGGGAGGAGAATAAAAATATCACTAAATGGTACAAAATAAAGAAGGGAAAAATTAGTCCATTGTAACACCCTACCCCTACCTCATTTTATTGAGGAGACGATGAGGGTTACTTAGCCTTAAGAGATGTTACCAAGGTGCCAACGACTAGAAATAAATGCCTAGGGATTAAAGGAACAATGGGGAAGGATTTTACCTTAATAAGATAACCCAACTCTACCAACCAACAACTAAAGATGCATACACTTTCAATCCCAACCATGTGATACTATCAATTCTACCACAAACCCAAAAACCATTCAACCAAACATGTCCACACAACATCAGAGTAAAAAGTGGAAACTAAACAACAAAACACCATGATCCATGACACCACCACAGCTCCACACTAAGTTCTAAGCTCCCTGATCCACCAAAACATCGTATTGCACCACTAAAGGAGGGTGATGCCTTGCCTTTTCCCACATCACGGTACATGCCATCTACAAAAGTACCAAAGTGCCAAAGTAGGGGGTGAGTACTAATACTCAGTAGGTTTTCCCTAAATGAATTCCCTATACACGTCACTAGGGTAAAACTATTAACACATTTATATAAAGTAGTTTATATAAAATAATCACATGTGAAACCAATACAATGAGCCAAACATACTCTTACCAAGACTCCTCACCCAAACCAAGCACCTAAGGGAATGCCAAAAAATCATGCCATAAAACATCTCACCATTTAACATTAGCACAATAGTTTCCATCTTTCAGCACAATGCACAACAAGACAACCAAAATGAAGGGACTTATTCCCTTCCTATTCACCCCATTCTCAACTAGCGGTACTTCCCGACCACTACCCAAAATGGTGGTTCTTCTAACCACTATCCATCCCATTTTATAGTGATACTTCCCAGAAACTTCCACAATACCAACACAAGCCATAACACTCAACCAACTTACAAGCACAAAGCACCAAGTCCATACAATAAGTATATAACCATTTTCAACACATGCCAATTCACTTGAGTAAATCACCCATTTATTGGAAACACTATTTAATTGTTTTCCATTCCATACAAAATTTCAATTAAACATATTTATTGAAAACCATTTTTCATCAACCATTTTTTATAATCGACCACTAACGATTTTAAAATTAACATTTTGAAATAACATAATAAATCCCCTTTAGCAACAATAACCCATTTTCCCCAAAATCCACCAAACCATCACCAAATGGATTTCCAATAATATTTTCACATCATTATCATAATTAATCTCAAGAAAACAATTTAATTGTAACCAAAAACCACTCGTTATAACCATGTGGAGTTGATAGAGGTGCCACCTACCTTTTAGGTTTCAACAAAATCAACCCACAAGGAACCACATCCCAATCCGGGAAAACACTTAATAAAAACCGCTCTAGATATCCTTCCCTATCATTCATAAGCAATATAATAAACAAGAAAGTCAAACCAACACTTGGTCTACATGAAACTGATGTAGATCTAGAAAACTGAGACAGAGAGGGAGATGAAAATATTGAGGAAACCTCAAAGAAACCAAGAGGAGAAACTTACCTGAGAGAAAAAACCTTCAAAACACTATTAAACCCCTTTGAATCACTTCCAAAACAAGTGGGATAGAACCTTGAACCTATAAGAACCCCAAATCCCAAGTGAGGATATAATGGGAGAATATTGGGAGTGAAATAGGTCAAGCATGAAAGATCCCTAATTTAAAAACCCTTCCTTTAAGTGGTCGCACTATTAGTCATAACGGTTTGACAAACTATGCTCTAACTATGCACACACCACTATCTTGGGAAGAGGGGTCCTAAATGTTTCCTCGCATGGCTTGACAAACCTTGTGTAGTTCATGTGAAGCCTAATGCCTCCCCATCTACAGTTTCTTGGAAAACCCGCATGGTTTCCCCTAACCATGCTCAAACCGTGTTCCCTAAGAAAAGCCTCCAAACCTTTTCAAAACCATTAAAAATTCTCTAAACCTCTTCAAAACTCATCCCATGAACCTTAAACACATAAAAAAATTAACAAAGGATACATACTTCAAACCGAGGGTGCTATATTCTCCCCACGTCACGAACTGAATCTGGTCGCCACCAATACATACAAAAAACCCAACCTGTGATAAGTCCCAAAGGGCATTCCCTATCCCCATGATCTGGACCAAGTTCTCAGGTATAATTAATTTAGGTTTGAGAATTATTTACCAGAGTATGAAAGCATAAAACATTAAAAACATTCCACAATGTGAATCTGAAATTTTCGAGCCAAACAAGTCTTAATCAAAAACCAGAACTGAATAAATTGGTTTAAATACTTTAAAAGTGGTAAAAATAAAAATAAATACAATAACAAGACATCCCCATGGACTCCACATGACAAGGGTTCATCACCTACAAGCCATCTCCACAATTCCACACCACGGATGAGAACTAATACTCTGAACCACCATCACTAATAGACTTCCCTTTACCTGAGTCAAGCATAATAATGTCTACTTACACCAAATGGGTGTAAGTAGGGTGTGAGCCTAAGCCCAATACAATAACACCCAATGATTCCAAAGAGCTTGAAATATAGTTTGAAAAAGAAAAAAATTTAATTTGGAAATAAAAGCAGTGATAAAATCCAAGAAATGCAACATTCAATTGAAAAAAAAATCAAGATAAAATTTTTAGAATGTTCACACATTAAAATAGAAATTTTATCTACTATAAATTACTTCCAAAAAACACCCCAATACAAGTTCATATACAACAAACACAATGAGAAACAAAATCGAGAACACCCATAGGCACTAGATAGTCTCAGGCCCTATGTACCTCATACGTCGGGGTAAAGTAACCATAGTAAAATGCATTCTCGTACACGAGCCACTAGTAAGGAACATTAACATAACCTATTGGTCCCAAATAATAATCCACATAGTTTATTTAGAGTTTTTTTATCCAAATTCTATGTGAAACATGGACAAAACCCATCCTGTCCACTAACCGTACTAGTACACATCCGCCCCACCTAGGTACCCTGACTTCCCCCTTTATGATCAACCAATTTCATCTTTCAACACATATCCATTTTCATGTAAAACACCACTACTGGTCACACACACCTAGTACAGTATCTACACACATTTAATACCATTTAAAAAACACATCAAAACAATTTGAGTTTCAATAAAAACAACTTCTCCAAGTCATTCCTTTTTTTTGCACCCAAAACTCTTTGAAAACCCCACATTAACACCATGTGCATAATAAAATGAACCAAAAAATAATTTAAAACACTTTAAAATTTTATTTAAACCCATTACATGAGTTATAAAACAACCCCCCAATAAGCATCACATAGAATAGCCAAGTAAAGAACCTAATTCAACCCCAAATTGCTACTCAAAAATCATTTTCCTAAAAAACGTGACCCAAAACCACTTTCTCATAAACAATCAAAGAAGAATAACATTGGAAAAAATATTTTAAGCCCTAATACTATTCAATAAAATTAACTATATAATTATAGGGTAGAATTTAATGATCAAACCAAAGATTTATATGAAAAACCCCAAAATTTCACATGAAAGTGGCATTAAATTCTCACTTGCAAAACAAGAACCACTAAAAATCATTTTTCAGATTTATTAAAATTAAATAGGCATGAAAATATCATAAATAAACCATTATAATCAGAGATATTGCATAAAAATTTGAATTACATACCAATGTAATGAAAAACCTTGAATAACAGTGAGAAAATCAAGTCTTACCACCGCTGCACCTAGAGGGACTTAGAACAAACCTAAAAATAGAAGAATTGACCAAGAAAACCCATGGTTAAACCCAAGGTTCGAAACCCTACCCCCAGCGCATTTGGTACTTCAAGAAAAAGGGAATAATCCCTAATCAAATTGAATGATACCCTAATCAATTTGAAAGATGAATGAAATAAACTAACATACTTGAGGGATCTTGAAGGAATCTCCCCAAATACACTTGTATTTTAAATTGAAAATAGCCACAATTCAGGGGTGGTTCGAACAAGGATTACGAGGTCATTAAGGAATAGTAATGGAGGAAAAACAATAATAATTGAGAGAGTTATGATGGAAAGAACCTACCTCTTCAAATCTGAACAATTTTAGAAACCCAAAGATGTTCTACACTCAATCACAATAGATATGAGCACCAAAGTGGGTGGGAGGATACTGTGAGTGTGGCTGGGTGAAATGGGATTGGGAGAGTCTTCTAATCACTAAAAAGCCTCAAAATTTAATATGATATTAGTTAAACAAATTTGATTTTTAAAACTAGAATTGGGCTTCCGGGAAGGCCCAATCCCTTAAATAAAAACCCTTATACAACTTGGTTATGGATTTCTAAAGGCTCTGAGTGGAAATGGTGGTGTTAATATATCAGGGGAGGCCATCTAGGAATTTGAATGGGTGAAAAATATTTACTAATGATTTTTTTTAAAAGAAACAAAATTTATTTTTAAATTTGGAATTGGGCTCATGGTTTGGCACAATTCATGAAAACTCACCCATTCCTCCATAAAAGCTTGGGAAACACCAGAACATAGAATCCATTAAAATTAAATGAAAAATACCTTTAAAATATGTCATGTATGTGAAAATTATCCCCATCATGAAATATTTCCATCCCCGTAAAGCCACAGTAAGGCCATATATAAAATCAAAACTCAACTGATAATCCAAGATGTACTTAATTGCCAGGCTTCTCCCCCAAGGGCCAAAACACCTCCAGTGAACAATTAATGAAGGATTAATCTCACAACCTAAAATTAAACCAACTTACTAAAATTGTCAATCAAATTCATACTTTATACCAAAAGAAAACTCCACCAACACTTTTCGAACAAGACTCAAGCATTTCAGCCCAAACGAACAACAACTTCGAACAAGGTTACACTTACCTTACATTAACTAAACCATTGGGAGCTCTCCAATCCCAACATTTCCTCAAGGAATATGTTCTTAGATGGATATTTATGAAATATACTACCTACATCTAAGCCAAGAACTTTGATTAATCTATGCTATTGGTATCAGGGGACACAAATAGGCACCCCACCATAAGAGGCAACCTATATTTTTTCCGAGACAAAATCAAGACACTAACATGGGGAGGCTTGAACGAACTCTCTTGTACAATGGGTAGAATTCCATTAAAAGTTTACAAAAGAATTTACATGAGAATCATAGTGGGTCTCCCCACCATAAGAACCAACCATCATAACAGACCATCATGGGCCGACACAGAAAGACACAATTTTTTTAAAATATTTTGGAAGGGCGCAGGGTCAGTCCACACAATTTGGGAAACTGTTCTCTAACTGAGCAGATCATTCTTTCCACATGGCTTCCAGGCACACGAACACTACTAATCATGCAAAAATTGTGTCCTCAGCACATCTATACAAATTTCCAACCATTCTCTAATGACTCAATGGAAACCAAAGGAAGATGGAATGAAATTAGATGATGACACAGGTACAAGGCCCTCAACCTATTTCCACCAAATGGGAAAAACAGAAGAAATATGATGACACTAGAGGATTAAACTATTCTTATCTTTAATACTGAGTATAAGACATTGTACAAGGGTTTAAATGACCGTATATTTCCCTTGACTACTAGTCAGTGTCTCTCCAAGACCTTTGACTGGAGCTCAAATGATTGAAGCATCTTTGACCTCGTAGTTAGGATTTGGAAACCCCCTAAACGAGAATACTTATTTAGGTGCCACAAACAACTATACTGAAATCCCTGATAATATTTCCAAGGAATAACACATTCAAAACTCACATTACCTGAACTCTATATTTCACTAAAACAAGGGATTATAAAATGCACACACATCACACTTTGTTTCTTCGGGTGAGAAACAATAGAATTAAATAACACCTATAATAACCTTCCTATAAAATAGAAGATTTTGTTGTTTTTACAAGGGAGGCACTATCCAAACATAAAGAGACTCTCAGAGGATTACATGACTTTCCCCTTTACAGTCAATTGAGTGCATGAAATCACAAGGCATCACTGAACATGACCATTGTGATTGATATAAATAATCCATGGAGTTTGACCTTATACAACATCCCCAAACAACACACAATTCTAGAATGTGGCCACAATATCCTCTCATGACCAGATTTCCAACATTGGTAGTTTAACTTGAAATACTTCTTTGAAGAGACTAAGAAGGCCTGAGAGGACCTCTTAGACACCATCGAAATACTCATCCATGCTAATAACTTGTGACCACTTCTACCCTCAGAAAATCATGAAACTTAATAAGCTACAAGATCTTTCAACCTTTCGTGATCACTATCCCACTATAATAGGATAGAAAAAACCAAGAAAAGAAAGGCTGTAGACTCAATCTAAAAAGCTCCATAAAAATATTTCTTACATTGATCAACTGGAGGATCTTCTAACGGTGAAACAACATAGGATGCACTTCAGTTTTGCACTAACCCTTAATGGGGCACACCTTATCCAATGATTAATCCCAAGTACCCAACCAAGATGGTAAATTGGTCAAGATATACCACAAAACCGATCTATACACATGAATGGAACAACCGTAAATGCATCCCAAAACAATTCTCAGAAGTGACCACTAACCATCCCTTCAACATAACTTACCGGACAAACAGAAGCCCAAAACACAATACAAACAGAAGGGGTTCTTGGACTCAAAACATCCAACAAAATCAACATTAAAAAAACAAATAATACACACCATCCCAAAAAAGTCATAAAGACATCATGTTTCTCATTTAAAATTATCTTTTTGAAAATAAACGGTTTAGCGGTTAGCCTATCCACCAATTGTTCCCCATGGGCCTCACAAATGCATGTTTCTATGCCACACCAGGAACCCTCCTCATATCCATCCCGAAACTCATACATCCATGCCATCAACCATCAATCATCCCATAGAACACCATGAATGTAGTCACTCATAGAAATACCAAAGGTTAAAATAAAAAATTCTTTCCACTTTTAAAAACCAAAACAATCAACCAATACCTCCTTTTTTCTCAAAACCGCTAACCGCCAAATCAAACCCAAATTACATATTACCAAGATTTGTTGAAAGAAATAATAATTTAAATGAAAACTCACTTTCAAGTCATACACATTAATTTCAAAACATCTCAACCCAACGAAACACCACTGAATAGTTTAGAAAACTCTATTGGGAACACTTTTTTCAAAATCAACCTTGACATAGTTCATGATTTTAATAGAGGTTAAAACACACTATTTTCAATTCCAATAAAATTCTGATAATTCAGTTCTCCATTTTAAAAAATCTAACCATTCCTTCTTTATCATATAATCATTTCAAAAAAACATTAACCTTCTTAAAACCATGTGACATTAAATCCAAAGTTCCATGATTTCAAAACTAAAGAACAGAAGACAATGCTAGAGGAAAATAGTTTTAGTGGATGACATAGATATATGGTTGGTGGCCATATTACAATAAATTCTAAGCCATATATAGTTTTCTAGTGAATATACCATACTCCACATGTCTTTCCAGACTCTACGAGATCACCGAGACCATAAACCCAACTCTCTTTTCATTTCCCCTAATCATCATCAATCCAAGAAACCCAAAAGACTCATTTAAATCCCGACATCCCCAGGAGACTCGAATCACGTCATGAGGTGTGGTGATCAGGCACAATACCCATAATCAAAATACCATTTCCCAACACTCCTAACTCTAGACTATCCCAACTGTTCCCCAAATAACGTGACCCAAAGAGTTAACCTGAACCTCTTCTGATACCATTTTATCAGGAACTGAATCTGGTAACCACCAATACCGGCACCAAAACCAACCCATGACAAGGACTTAAGGGAATTACCTATCCCCACAGGCTGGAAAAAGTTCCTGGGTATCATTAATATTGGTTTGGGAATGATTTAACCAATTATGAAATCATAAAACATTAAAAACATTCCATAATATAAATATGAAATTTTCGAGCCAAAAAAATCTTAAGAAAAAACCAGAAATGAATATATTGGTTTAAAGACAATAAAAGTGTTCTAAATAAAAATAAATACAATATAAAGATATCCCCATGTACTCCACACAACAAGGGGTCATCGCCCACAAGCCATCTCCACAACTATGCACCAAGGATGGGAACTAACACTATGAACCGCAATCACCCATAGCCTTCCCTTAACCTGAGTGAAGCATAAGAAAGTTTACTTACACCCAATGGGAGTAATTAGGGTGTGAACCTAAGCCCAATAGGATTCCTCCCAATGATTCCAAATAGCATTCAATACAGTGTGAAAAATCAAGCAATTTTATTATGCAAAGAAAAGTAGTGATGAAATCCAAGAAATGAAACATTCAATTGAAAATAGTTTTCAAGCTAAAATTTTTAGAATGATCACACATTTCAATAGAAATGTTATATACTATAAATTAATTCCAAAAACACCCCAATACAAGTTCATATACCACAAACACAATGAGTAACAAAATTGAGAACAGCCCTAGACACTAGATAGTCCCGGGCCCCATGTACCTCATACCTTAAGGTAAAGTAACCATAGTAAAATATGTTCTCGTGCATGATCCACTAGTAGGGAACATACCCATAAACTACTGGTCACCAATCATCATCCACATATATTTTTTAGAGTTTTCTTTATCCAAATTCTAGGTGAAATAGGGACAAAACCCATCCGGTCAACTAGCCGTACTAGTATGCATCTGCCCCACCAAGGTACTCGGGATTCTCCCTTTGTGCTCATACAATTTTATCATTCAGAACAAATCAATTTTCATGTAAAACACTATTAATGGTCAAATAAACTCAGTATAGTAGCTACACACATTTTATACCATTTAGAACACACATTAAAACACATTGAGTTTCAATAAAAACAACATCTCCAAATATTTCCTTATTTTGCACCCAAAACTCTTTGAAAACCCCACTATAACACCATGTGCATACTCAAATTAACCGAAACTGAATTTACAAAACCATAAATATTTATTTAAACCCATTACATGTGTTATAAAACAACCCCAATAAGCATCACATAGAATATCCATGTAAAGAACCTAATTCAACACCAAATTGCTACTCAAAAATCATTTTCTTAACAAAAGTGATAAAAAACCAATTTATCAAAAACAACCAAAGTAGAATAAAATTGATTTTTTTATCCCTAATACAGTTCAATAAAATAAACTAAATAATTATAAGGAATCCCTTAATGAGCCAACAAAAGATTTATATGAAAAATCCCGAAATTTCACATGAAATTGGCATTAAAATTTCACTTGAAATAAAAACACAACTAAAACTCATTTTTGCAGAATTAATCAAATTAAATGGGCATGAAAATATCCTAAATACACCATGTTAATCACAGATATTGAATAAAAATTGGAATCACCTGCCAAAGTAATGAAAACCCTTGAATCACCTTGTGAAAATCAAGTTTCTCCACCACCGCACCAAGAGGGACTTAGAACAAACCAAAAACCAGAAAAATTAATGAAAAATCCCATGGTTAAACACAAGGTTTAAAACCCTTCCCCCGGTCATTTGGTACTTCAAGAAAAAGGGAATAATCCCTAGTCAAATTGAATGAAACCCTACACAATTTGAAATACGAATTAAATGAACTAACTTACTTGAGGGATCATGAAGGTATCTCCCCAAATACACCAGTTACTAAAATTGAAAATAGCCAAAAATCAGGGTTGGTTTGAAAAAGGATGCATGGGTCATTTTGGAACTAGAATGGAGGAAAAACAGTAAGAATTGAGACTGTTATGATGGAAAGAACATACCTAATCAAATATGACCGATTTTAGAAACACTACCATGTTCTGAACTCAATCATGAAGGATTTGATCTACAAAGTGGGTGAGAGGATACTAGGAACACAGTTGGGTTCAATGGAATTGGGTGAGTCTTTTAATCCCTGAAGAAACCTTAAAATAGAATACTTTATTAATTAAACCAATTTTTTTTTTCAAACTGGAACTGGGCTTCTGGGAAGGCCCAATCACTTAACTAAAAACCCATATAGAAATTGGTTATGGATTTCTAAAGGCTCTAAATTACAACGGTGGTGTTAAAATGTTATGGGAGGCCATTTAGGAATTGGAATGTGTGAAAAATATAAAAAAATGAAAAAGTTATAGTTTTTTTAAATCTATAATTGGGTTCATGGTTTGTCCCAATTCATGAAAACTCACGCATTCCTCAATAAAATCTTGGGAAACCCCAAAACAAAGCATGAATGGAAATTAAATGAAAATACCATTAAAATATGTCATGTATGTGACACCCCACCATTAGATTTTCTATCCTTAGAATTTAGTGAACCCAACCTTTACTGAAAGAGATTGGGCCATTGCTCGACCATATCTTTCTCCCGCTCCCAAGTCTCCTCTTGCATCTGGCCATGGTGCAAAAAAACCTGAACCAGACCAATTCTTTTACCCTGAAAGAAATTCTATTGTCTATACACAACCCACAGCGGCACATGCACCAGCGAAGCATCTGATACTAGCTCCACATGATCCCATCGAATAACATGGCCTAGATCCGGCTGATACTTTTTCAACTACGACACATGAAACACATTGTGCACCGCACTGAACCTGGGTGGAAAATCCAAATGATAATCCACCTCACCCACCTTCTCAAGAATCTCAAAAGGACCAATATACCTCGGAGATATCTTTACCTGCTTCCCAAACCAACGTTGTCCCATCCTAGGAGATATCCTCAAGAAAACATGATCACTCACATCTAAAGACAACGACCATCGACAATGATCCGCATAGGATTTCTGACGACTTTGAGCCATCTCCATTATCTTCCTTATTAACATGATCTTCTCTGTAGTCTTTTGGACAAGGCTCAGTATAACCACTGATGACTCACCTATTTCTACCCAGCATAGTGGAGAACGACATGACAGCCCACACAATGCTTCAAATGGAGCCATATGTATGGATGCCTGATAACTGTTATTATATGAGAACTCAACCAACGACAATTGATACTTCCATGAGACACCAAAATCCATGACACAAGACCAAAAAATATCCTCCAATGTTTGTATTTTCCTCTCGGATTGACCATCCATATGAGGGTGATACACCGTACTCATGGTCAAATTTGATCATAGAGTTTACTATAAGGATTTACATAAACAAGATGTGAACCTCAGATCTCTATCTGATACAATTGAAACTGGAACACGATAATTCTTTACCACCTCTATAATATAGATTTTGGATAGATCCTCCACCGTACTAGATTCATGAATCAAGATGAAATGGTCCGACTTCATTAGCCGATCTACTATCACCCAAAGGGCATTGTGATTTCTGACCATTCTTGGGGGACCTGTGAAAAAAATCCACCATTATCATTTCCCACTTCCAAACTGGTATTTGTAAAGACTTCAACATTTCCCCTGGTCACTAATTCCCTTCCATGACCTGCTGGAAAGTAAATCATCTCGTAAAAAACTCATCCTCTCTTCTTTTCAAAACCACCCTCCAGAACTGTGATTTCAATGCTTTATACATTTTCTGAATTCCAGGATGAAAAACCCACCTAGAATGATGATACACCCTGAGAATATCATTTTGAAAAGAAACTGGTAAAAGCATCTGACTTTGAAAACACAAAACTAAATCTTCATTACGTTTCCAACCCTCAGTGGTATCCCCACCATTAAGTTTCGACCTCATGGTCACACACTCAGAATCAGATATCTGTGCCTCTTTAACTAGACCAACCAACTTAGGAGTCAACAAAAATGGAAATAAGACCTCTCTATAGACTTGGTCCTCACATTCCAACAACATGTCAGATATAACCGACATCAACTACCACTGGTCTGATTCCTGTTTCACCACCTGAGCATATGATTTTCTACTTAATGCATATGCAACCAAATTTGCCTTTCCCAGTGTTTACATCATGTCAAAACCAAACATTTGGAGATATTTGATCCATATTATTCACCTCAAGTTCAAATCCCTTTTTGAGAAAATGTGCTTAAAGCTCTTATGATCTGTATATATTGTGAATTTCTCACAGAAGAGATATTGATGCCACGCTTTCAAATCATAGACCACTACTGCCAATTAAAAATCATGAGTTGGGTAGTTATTCTCATGGAGCCTCAACTGCTACGATCCATAAGCAACCACATGATTCCCTTTCATTAAAACACACCCCAACCCTTATCCTGATGCATCACAATAAAACACGTACGCTTTTCTTGGTTCTGGAAAAACCAGGATTGGTGCTGATGTAAGGTGACCATTTATCTCTTCGAAACACTACTGACACTGCTCATTCCACTAAAATGGAACATTGATTCCTATCAAAGCTGTCATCAGTGAAGCCAAATTTGCAAAATCATGAACAAATGTTGATAATACCCAGCTAGACCAAGGAAGAAACTTATCTCAAAAACATTCCTTTGTGGTTTCCATGATATAATAGCCACTATCTTTTTCAGATCCATTGAAACAACCCTTTCAGAAATCACATATCCATGAAAATGGACTTACTTTATAAAAAAGTCACACTTTGATAATTTGGCATAGAAAAAAATGATCCCTCAAGATCCCTAGCACTGTCGCCAAGTGCTTCCCATGCTCCACATTTGAATACAATAGAATATCATCTACAAATACCACCACAAATGAATCTAGATATCTCTGAAATATCTGATTCATCAATGCAAGGAACACCAATGGAACGTTCATTATACCATAGGGAATAACCACATGTTCATAATGGTCATATCTACTTCTAAAAGCTGTTTTACGAATATCGTCCTTCCTCACCCACAATTGATGATATCCCGACCTCATGTCGATCTTGGAGAACCATTGGGCTCCCCTCAACTGGTCGAACAAATCATCAATTTGTGGAAGTGGATAGCTGCTCTTTATCATAACATGGTTATGTCTATGATAATAAACAAAGAACCTAAATGTTCCATCAGTATTTTTCACAAACAACACTGGCGCTACCCACGAACACATTCTAGGATGGATAAACCCTTTATTTTCTAACTATTCCAACTATACATTAAATTCCTACAATTCAATAGGTTCCTTTTTGTAAGACTAAAGTGAGATAGTACTGGTCCACAAGAAGGAGATCAATCGTAAAATACACTTATCTTACTGAATACAACCTAGAAAATTCTTCGAGAAAAAAATCCATTAACTGATCCATCACTACTGGAAGAATACTCTGCTCAACACCCTATATCGATTCCAAAGACAAAACTACCAACTGATATGATAACGTTCCGACTACTGGTGCCAAGAAACCCGTTGCACCCAACCATTCATGCCTCTCTCATATAAAGATATTTCTAATTGCATCTTGTGTTGTAAAAGTCATTTTTTCACATTACAGTCGATATGGGCCTTAAACGCCACCGACCAATCCATTCCCAGGATTACATCATACCCATCCATCTCAAGGGATGAGATATTCCACATTAGCTGAACCTCACCCACAACAATACAACATGATCTATAAAAGATGGCTCGAAACTCTCTTTAACCCAGAAGAGTTTGATGTTTCAAAGGAGAATGCATCATTTCTACACTCAAACCCAGCAAATCAACCTCATGTGCAGTAATAAAAGAGTTTTAATCACCCGTATCAAACAGCACATGCCTCAAGGTAGAATTTAAAAGAATAGTACCTCACATTGTGGATAGTCCGGACGGATCATCCAATACAACCTTCTCGGCTCCGAACAATGCCTTAGATTCCAAAATCTCCTCTTTATTTCCCTATTGAGAAGTTGTGGTGTTTTGAGAATCACCATGACTGACTTTGCTCTACTGATGAGGGGTATACTAATGTCCCCGTCCCGTCGAAGCATACAATGTCTGCAATCCCTGAGGAGTGTCACAAGCACCTAACCTTGGAGCATTCTTAAATTAGTGCTGAAGATTCCCTATCTGCTTGAAATTGTGACATGGTTGAGGATGTTCCATATAGACCCACTTGATGTGTGCGGTAGAGCCACACTAAAAACATCCTTGTTTGCTCTAGGGCTTCGGAAGAAGATTTATCGATCCTTCCATCGGATTATGTGCCATACTCCAGCCTTGGGAATAAGAGTACCTCCTCCGCTTGAACCCAACATCAGAGTTCCCACTATTCCACATGGGTAATACCATGATTCCTTTTCCCGGAGCTCCCAAAAGATCCCCCTCATCCACTGATGTTTGATTCACCATCTCCGTGTAATCACCGATTTACAACACTTCTATTTTTGAACGGATCTCTTCCCTTAACCTCGATTCAATGATCCTTTCCTTCAACGATGTGATACCCGCCACCTTGGGTGAAAACCACACTAATATCATAAACATATCTATATACTCCATCACAAATATATGCTCTTGATTTAGACTGATGAATTCAGTTGTGCACTGAATTGTGACTGTATGTGGGTATAATTGTTTATTAAAAAATTCCCCAAAGCCTTCCCATGTCATACCCTAGTTCGTCCCCACTTGGACTACCAACTCCCACCACTTAAGAGAAATATCTTCTAGATTATACATTTCTAGATTTACATTCAACTCTACCGGTGTCCCTAAGAATTCGTAAATTCTGTTCATTCTGGATAGCCACGCCTCTGCCCTTTCCGGGTCCAAATCACCCCTAAAGACAGGTGGATCCTGCTTTTGAAACTAAGCTGCATAATCAACATGCTTTGGCTCTTCCGCTCTATTCATACTTCCCACAGCTTGGAAGGCTTGCACTATGCTCAAGACTGACTACTGGTTCACCTGGGGCTCAGGTGAAACCACTTTTTCATAGGCCACTTCCAGTTGGTCTCTACGACACCTACCCAATGCCAGTTCATTTAACAAAAAACAAACAACAATGAGTCTCACTTACGTAGACATCAAAAATTACCATTTCAAATCACATTACACAACACTATCACAATGAGGATTTCCACCATTCCACATTTTCCATGTTTAACCATTTTTGAAAACCAAACCATTTTCAAAATACCAAATTTATTCACATTAAAATTACACAAATTTGGTAAACCATTTCTCAATTCATCCCAAAAATCATTATGGCCAATGAAATATGCATCCTAGAGGGAATTCATTTCTAGAATATATGTCATGCACATCTTAATGGCTACACCCATGACAATGAGATTTCCAATGTCTGTTAGTGTCTCTAAAACAATTATGTACCCAACTCCCTGGTTACTAGAAGTTCAGCATAAAAGGGTTATTTACGTCATTTTATGCTATACATTCCATGTTCTGAAATTCCTACGCCTTGCTACCATCCCGACTCATGGAATATACCACAACGAATGTCAACTCTAAATCTAAAAATCAACTCTAAAGGGCCGACAAAGGTGGAAAGCATCATTGGAATACCCATGAAATCATAAGAATCCTAAAAGATGTCATAGAAATCATAAATCATAACGATCACTTGTGGAATCCATATCTTACTTACATTGTATCTTTCACAACTACATAGGGAGTAAACATGATGGTTATGTTTGGAATATCCATTATAGTATATTTCCTAAATCTATTAAGATAAACCTTATCATTTAACAATATCTCATTACCTAATGAAATGGAAATCTATGAAGGGCTCACCCACCCTTGGTATATCATGGAACCAACCATATACATATGAAATTTCAAAGAACTATAATGTAACACATAAACAATATTAATGAAAAAAATAACATTTCAACATTACAATCACCAGATATCATCTCAAGAGATTCACATAATAAATACCTTCTAGAAACATTTTAAATTCTGAAATATATGGAAAGAGAATTTTTATTTTTATTTTTTTAAAAACATTACTTCTTGTATATGAAGAATAATAAGAAATAATGGTCATAGAGGTATAAACTCTGTTGTCACCATTTATGATAAAAAATTACTTATGTTATTATGTAAAATGAATTGTAAAAAATGATTCTTTTTGAAAACCATTCAATTGTATAAAAAGTCAAAGAATATTATTATAAAAATTATAAAATAATGTGGTGTATATTATCAAAATATGCCTCAATGAAAGGACAGTGAGATGAAGTCACTTACCGTGAGTCTGAATCCTCAAATGAAATATTTATATTAATGAATAATAATATTTGGTTAATTTTATACTTTATGAAGAACATTTTTCATATTAGATTTTTATTTTATATCACTTATTACAATGCTGTAAAAATTACATAATTATTTAGGTTCATATCGGATGTTTTTTCGATATTTAGTACCTGAGTTGAAAATGAACATTTATTGATATAAATAGTCTAGGAGGTTATAATTCCATAATATCCATCATTAAATTAATAAAATTATTATCATATTAATACATAAATTATATGTTTAAATGAAGAAATGAACAATGTTTTATTAATGGAGATGGTAAGTTGTACGTACGCAAGAGTAACATTTACCCTTTTTAATTGATCATTATTGAATAAAGTTAGGTATTATAATATCTTTAAAAAATGATCATAACATCATTAATATGATATTAATTATTAAAATATAGTTATACATATCATTAAATTGAGGTAATGAATAAAAACTACTCACAAAACTTCATGGAGGTTATAGTTCACATGTATGCTTGAAGGATGTTTTGATTTTTATATGCATGGAAAAATAGAAAATAATTGATAAATTATTTTCAGATAATGATTAATATGTCCTGAATATAAAATATAAAAAATCATTCCATTATTATAAACATTCATTAGTGATGATTATGAAAAAAATTAGTTCGGTTCGTGGAGGCGATAGTCGACATGTACACACAAACGACCAATTCCATTCCCATTTATTTCAAGTGGAGAAGTATTTATTTGATGATATTAACATAATAACATCTCCAAATATTTAGGATACTGGTTATATTATTTAACAAAAGTGGAATGAGATTTTAATGTAATGTAAGAAAAAATAATATAGAAATACTTAATAAAAATGATATCTCTTCTATGGTTAATCAACAATAATGAACACCTTAACACCTAATAGGAGGGTTTTCATCCAAAATTAAGGATTCAATAAGGTGGGTATAGATTTTAGTAATATGTTTGAGAAGATATTTTATAAACCAAAATTCATTGGAAATGTGAGTATTAGAAAGGAGTGGGTAACTTTTCATTAGAGAGGGGACATAAACCATTGAAATTCTTGAAATATTAAATTAATATAATTTTAATTTTTGTTCCAAAAAGTCCAAAAATCATTTATCTAAAATATAAGTTGATTTTGTGGAGATTATAGATTATCCAATAAAAATTAGAGAAGTTTTAATAATTTCTTAATCCCTATATTTTTGATTTAACCCCTTTTAACTCTTACCATTTTATCAGTTCGTTTACACTTAAAGGGTTATGATAATTACTAAATCGTGCAAAAATAATAATTAAATATTTATTAACGAATAGAGTATGAATATCCTAACCATTTTCAAAATCGTATATTATTAGGAATTTTATATTTTTTAGTTAAATATTTTATATTTTAAAATACTAATTGTTTTAATTTTGACATTTTTCAATAGACAATTTTTTTGTAATATCATAAAAACATTAATACTTCGAACATAATAAATTAAAATAATCCTAACATGTCATATTAATGCGTTAGATTTTTTGATTCAATAAAATATTTCATTTTTTTAATATTATTAAAATCATTTATTTTATTCTTCCTTTAATAATTATATTATTGCATCTTCATTGTGTCATAACAAAATAAAATTATTTGATTCATAAGTATTATAAATCAATAACCATTACATACATAATATTTTTATTTTTCAATGTAAAATATATAGTATAATATATAACTTATATAACCATTTATTAAAATCATTTTATTAAAAGGATACAATTTTATGACATATTTTCCTTTACATCAAAATAAATGTTATATAAGTCATAATCACACCCACATGGAATCCAGAGGACACATATTAATATCAATGGTTTTATTGGTCATAAGCAACTCATTAAATAATACTAGGTCAAGTGTTAGAGTAGTTTTATAAAATTATAATATTAGTTTTACCCTTATTTACCAAATATACCTTTTAACCTTGGTAATTAATATAAAATACTGAAGTTTTTATTCATTAAAATTTATTTGTATCATATCCAATCTAATTTTTTATAATTATTATATTCATTCATGTTAGTTGTTGAGAATTAATTTAATACAAGTGGAAAGAATAAAATTAAAAATCAGTCCTTTTATCGGAATGAGATAACATATTTTTAAAAAGTAAAACTCATCAAATGATTGTGATATGTTTATATCAATTTCTAGTGTGGTTTTACAAAAATTACCATAATTTGATTAAACGATAAAAAATAAATCTACATATATTTGAAACAAATTAAAATGGTAATATAACAATACAAATAAATTAGATTAAATGATAGTTTTTAATTAAAATGTAGTATTTTTTATTACTCAAAAAATATGATTTTTATCAGAAAAATACCAACATTTCAACCACATTAAATTTTGATCAATGGATTACAAAATTAAAATATAATTTTTTCAAATATAACATATTAAAGTGATAATAATTAGATTTATAAAGTGTTCTTTGTCAAATGTTTGTAAAACTACCTTTTTAAAAATAGTATAGTATTTTATGATATAAATTGGATTTATTCTCATTTGGATCCAATAAAATATATTTTACGAATTTAAAATCTTTTAAAATCAGTTGTAAACAAAATAATATTAGTTATATTCATTTACACCAATAAAAGTGCTTGACATTACTACTATTTAAATAATAATATAAATAATATATTATTTTTTAGTATAACTTAGTATTTTGTGAAAACTAATATTTCAGTGGAAGACATTGTAGTTGTAGGGTATTCTATCAAAAAATTAATCTCCTTTATTGTAAAATTAATATAATATTCATAAATATAAATAGATACAAAAAATATTATTCAATATTTACCTTGAATGTTACATCATATATGTTCTGATTTGAATTGCAAACTATTTTATTATGGTTTTAGGTATACAAAGATGGAGGTTTTATAATGAAGATGTATAATTATCAACAGAGTTTTTTATTATAATTTTCTATTGTACCCCCTTCAATCCTAAATTGACCATTATGATATAATACAATCAGTATCATATTTATAATTATTATTATTTTCGTATTGTATAACCATTTTCTATATTCAATATTTTCGTATTGGAAATGGAATCATCACTCATGCATACATGTTGACTGAAACCTCTACAAACAGATGTTTATTTAATCATCAGATAATTTCAAGGTTTATAATGATATAAAAATAAAATTATATTTTATTTATAACATAAATATCATTCTATAATGGTAATATGACTTCTATTTTTTATCATTACATTTATTTAATAATTATAACATCATTCTTGCGTATATGAGGATTACTACCTCTATAAAGTGAGGGAATTCATTTTTTATTTTCATATAATATGTATTTTAAAACGGATAGAAATAATGAATTATTATGATATTTATTAACTGTTTTTTATTTTATGAAACTAACATTGTATCTGAATTATTTCAGTTCCAACCATTTGAAAAATGATAATGTTGTTGATGTGTATTTACAAACATCCCACACAAAGAAATGTTGTTGTTCATTTTCATAAACTCTTTAAATGTTTGGTTTTAAATTTTTTTTTATTGTATAAATATAAAAAAGTAAATATTTTTTGATTCTTAATATATAAAGAACATAAGTATTTGACTATAGTTAACACAAAATTGTGGTAATAAGGTTATAAACTAAACGACCACAATGAATCGATTGTAAACATAACCATTTTAAAAAATAATTAAAACATGGTAATAAAAAAATATAATAATAAAATTATCATATAAAATTTAACTAATAATGCATAAAACTAATATAATTTTATTATTTATAAGTTATATATTATAATTTGTTAGACCAGACTTAATGAAATATATATTCATAAATTTTTTTTCTTAAAACGTTTTAAAATATATCTTAGCTATATCAATGATCTTTTAAATGATTCATGAATTTTATTATTTTTTCACATAAAGTTGGTAATTTTAATTTTTAATATCTTTTATTTTATTTAAAACTATTTAATGGGGAATATTTTCAATGACTGATGTATAATTGAATTTTTATTTTCTTTAGAAAATTGAAAAATAATAATTTTTTTAATATATAAAGATAGAACAATTTTTCCAAATGTCCTTCATTTTATTCATTGCCAATATTTATTTAAATGTTTAAATGTTTATATTAATAGAATATATTTTAATAGAAATTTTAGGATTATTATATTTTAAATAGTTTTTCTTTTTTAAATAGAAACTGTTTTTCATATATACAATATAACTAAAAATGTTTTTTATTATGGGTTTCTATGATTTTTTTGAGGTAATAATAATTAAATTGTGTAATAATAATATTATTAATTTAATATATAATACATAAGTATTATAGATAATGGTGGGTGAGATTGGTACGACATATATGTTAGGTGAGCCTAATATAGATTATATGATGAGAAACATCGATATATGTCTCTAAAAAATTAGGTAATGTTCATTTAATTAAATGGAATAATGATGGTGTAAAACAAGAAAATTTATAAAATTTGTTTTTCTAGGGTCATTTTATTTTTGACATGAGTGACCACATGTTATGAATACATTCCATTAAAATTCATATAATGATTTCAACTTTTTTCTATTGGAGTTTAAGGTTTAATTTTTTGATAATGTGTTTTTTCTAATTATGGATATGTTTTATTTTTATCTCTTAAAAAATAATGTGAAAATTTTAAAAAATATGTGTTTTAATTCCTTTCATTGTAGTAATAAATATTTCATTCTTTAATATCCCTAATAGATATTTTATGCTCGACGCTGCTTTAAAATGCCTTTCATAGGGTTTATGGATGCATAGAAATAAAGATAAAATCAAATTGAAACTCATAATGATTTTCCATAAAAAGGGTTTCATTTTAAATGTTTTATATTTGGGAATAATGGATACTGAGAGTATGTATCCACTTTGTAATTTTGGGATTTTTTATAAAATTATGATTATTTATTTCTATAAAACTCTATACAATAAAGATACATGAAATGTATGAATGAGAATTCCAATCTAAAAACTCAATACTATATAATTTTTTAAGGCAATATAATTATTGTAGATATCATATGGAACATTTAGAAAACATTATATGTTCTGAAAATTTTAATGTTATACACTTGAGAGATTCAACATTTTGGTTACGTTATAAAATTTTATGATTTATATGTTTATTCATCTAATATATTTATATTCTTAATTTATTTCAAAAGGGGATACATGGATGATGATTTTAATTGGTATCACTATGAAAATATCCATCCAAATTATGAGAAAAGAATTATTTTAAATAGAGATAATATGTTTCTTTTTGTGAAGTCTTATTTGACACCAGTAATAAATATTGGTGGCATATGTGTTTAATAAAAACCATATTTACCATAGGGGAACATGTCTATATTAAATAACATTATTAAAATATACCCTTAATATAATATTGGAACCAATGATATAGCGGTAGAAAAAGTATATCAAAATTATATAAAAAGTTATTAACATTTATCTGATGGATAATACAATAAAAAACCATCCTATTATATTTACTACTTTATAAGAGATGTTGATCGATGGGGTCATTGGTTATATTTAATAGAGTGAGAGAGAGTATAGTCTTAGTCAATGTAATGTGATACATATAAGTATAATTTCATGGATAAATATTACTCAATGGTTTTCCAATATGTAATGGAGAAACAATTCATAGAATTAATGAAAAATGGAGAGGATTCAATAGCCTCATATAAATCAAATTTTAAAAGATTATGTGTGTAAAAAACCAATTGCATTCATGAACATGATAGTAAAATAGATATATTTTACTAATTATTGACACAAAATTTACAATGTTCTTTTGTCTCATGATAAATTAAATGTATTGAGAAATTGTTTCATTGTGTTTTGAATGGGTATATGGAGTTTACAGACAGATATATTTCTTATGATTACAAGATTATGTGGAAGACATTGTGGAAAAAATAGAGAAGTTGTAGACTAATAAATAAGTAGTTAACCCATAAATAAATTCCCAGATCCATAAAATTTATTTTTCAGAATTATTTATAGGATATGCAAAGTTCTATCAGTGTGGTATAGTTGGTCATATTTAAAAAGGATACAAAGATATCATTGTTGATCAATCCATGAATATTGTCACCTATAGGAATTCAATATTGAGATGGTTTAATTTCAAGGATATGGAGAATTATCCTATCACATGTATCATGTTTGTTAGTCAGAGTTGAAATCATTAAGATCAATAGAAAAATTGTCTATCAAAGTCATATGATACTAATAATGTTTTTATTGAGCATTCTAATGAACCAGTGAAGGTTATGTTCCTAGTTTATTTGAAATGTATTGATGCATTATTTTAAAATGTTAATAATTTATTCTCATTTTATATTATAAAATATTGCTTTTATGTTAAAAACCCACACTCTAATGTTTTGAGGGTTCTTCTTTATTGTAATATAGAATTAATGCATCAGCCTTACATTAATAAATATTAAATCACATGGTGGGAACATCTACATAGTATCTATATTCTCCCAATAAAAATATTTTAGGATATAATAATTTTTAATTTCATGATATTCATTTACAATTTTCCACATGAACTCATAGATATCCCTAATAATCCTTAAAACCCTATGAAAAAATTTGATAATACTGGGTGATGAATACTAATTTGATCAAGGGACATATAAAAAGTAATAATGAAACCCATTAGTCAGTGAATAATCAATTTTTTTTAATTATTAAAAATAAACATTGGTCTCAAAATGAATTTGTTTTAACTCTTAAATCAACTTCAATAGTTAAATATTTTCATCATTCATTTGGTAGAAAATATAAATAGTAAAAATAAAAATCTTAATGGATTCATTAAAATCATGAATAACCTATGAATAATTTTTAATAAAGGTATACATTTCAATATTACGAAGTAGAATAAAAGTCAACACAAAAATAAGATCAATATATACCTTATGAAATGATTAGATTTATATGAAAACCCATTAAAATAATAGTTAAATCATGTTATTAACTTGAGAAATTGTTTCCATATCACATATACATAAACTATTAAATTATAACTAGTAATTTGACAAAATATATCAAAAGAAACCTAAACAGTTAAATCCCTCCCATTACTAAATCTATTAGAGAGATATATCAGGATCAAAAAACCTTATGATCTATATCAGGATAACCCATCGTCATGTTTTATTTCTCACTACATCAAGATCATAAAAAATTTCCAGAATAATAGAATAATCAAAACTCATGAAAGCCATTATTTTCATCATCATACTAATAAAAATATTCTTCCAACTATATAAATTCATTTTAATGTTATGAAATATCCATTCCCATTGAAACTCTCTTTTGAAAATATGTTTCTTAATGTAAAGGTGGGGTTTTTATGGTGGAAACAAGTAATATTTTATAATATCCCAAACAACAAATAACACTTAAAGAGATGAAAAAACTATAAAAATTATAAATATTAAAATAAAACAATACACCTTAATTTTTATGTCAAGAGTTTAAATCAATATTCAAAATAGGATTCCTTCAAAAATAATTAGGTTAAAGATCAAAAGTAATATAACATTCCCATAATTTTTGATTTATGTATATATATATATATTCTTATGACACTATAAAGAATATGGACATGGAAGAAAAAATAATTAGAAAAAAATATTCAAACCAATGAAAATATGGTTTTTACATAAAAGTTTCACATAAGTCAATCCCAACATAACAAATATATAATTTACATTCTTTAATAATAAAAATAGTATATTTATATATATCATTGACATGTTTTTTCTTGTTTATTTTTCAATTGTATATTTTTTTTTGGTTTAATAAAATTCCTTAATTAACTATGTTGACATTAAATGTTTTGATAATTTTCCAATCATTTTTAAAAATGACTATTATATGTTTCATAGGGTCAAAGTGTTCATTATTTCATAATATACAAAATAATAATACAGAAATTATTTTCAATTTCATAAATATATTTTCATTCTAAGTCAAAATAAGAAATATGTTAACAGAAAATGAAATGTTTTAGAGTAATGGAGATTGTAGGCTATTTGTACGCATCTGTAACTTTTATATTTATCAACAAACATTATGAAATGAAGTTAATAATTATTTTATATATTTATAATTTTAATTATATCATATATATTATTTATATAAACATATATATACAATATATATAACGCAGAAATGATAAATTAATTACATCGCTTCATGTGGTAGTAATCCAAACGTATACACAAATAAAGTTATAATTTTTAGTGGATAGAGATGTATGCATGTAGTTGATAAAATATATTTATATAATAATAAATAAATCATGTATATAATATATATAAATTACATCCATATGTATAACTATCCGTGATAGACAGTGATGGAAGCCAAATTTCATCTCTTCCCTAAGCTGTATCCCACTGTACACATGAATGATTATTTCATTTCTCATC
Source organism: Viscum album (assembly GCA_963277665.1). Lineage (NCBI taxonomy): Eukaryota > Viridiplantae > Streptophyta > Magnoliopsida > Santalales > Viscaceae > Viscum > Viscum album. Next base: position 329,528,835 of record OY728143.1, read on the forward strand.
TAATTGAAGATGGATATAGATATATGTAATGAAATTAACATAGACAAATTTTATTTTAAATAAGATACACATGTTATTTTTTATTTATTTTTTAATATTACATAATGGAAGTAGAAAATCATGCAAAAAATATTCCGTTAAGAAATATACCTCATTATCAGATAACCTCTTTAGGTTTATAAATAAATACTTCCTAGTATTGTATGGAAATAAACCTAGGGACCCTATTATGTGGATAAGCATGTAATTAATTTCTTTTTATAGTTTTTTATGGACAAAATAAATATCTAATGTTGTATAGAGAAACGGATGAGATGCCCTTTTATACATGAAGGTGTGGATACACATAGAATTTTTTAAAAGATAAATATATAAAAATATAATATTTAATAAAAATGGATCAAAATAAAAGAAAATAATATATTATATGATATAGGGTCAAAATATTTAAATTTAATATGATTTAGATATTTTTTATCTTATTTACATCCTTATAAATATAAAATAACACACCGGTAAATTTATCTTATCCTTAGGCGCAGTAGTATATATTTAGTTGTTATAAAATTCATTATGAAGAAATAAAATTTTACCATATTACCTAATATAATATATTTTAATAAAAAAAATTTAATCAACTTTATCAAATTCAATTTAAAAAAGCATGAAAATATAATTTCAAATTTTTCATGTAAAACATGATTAAAACTGTTTTCTAGAAAAATTCCTTTCAATGTATAAAATTGATTTTATATAAAATTTAACTCTATTGTTGATTAAAACAAAATATATTAAAATTTTTAATCAAAATTAACTAATAATTTCTTAAAATTAATCCAAAATTAATTGTTACATTGTATATACTTGAAAATACAATAAAGATTTCAATAAAAATTTATATTTTTATTATTTATTAAAAATTAAAAATTTTAATTATATTCAAAAAAATATTAAGATTGTTTTGTCATAATGAAAAATAAAAAATGAATTTACACTTTTTAAAAAACAAAATATAAAAGTTTAAATAAATTTTTTATATAAAACCCTATAATTCAAGAAAACCCAATTTGGTTTAAAATAAAATTTTTCCCTTAAAATAGAAATATTGTGTAATATTACTATAATTTATATATATTTATAATATCTAATTAATTAATGTTAATAATAATATAATGTAATTTATTTTAACGTTAATTTGGTTGTTACGTTATTCCCATATTAAAAATTAAATCCTCATAATTTTATTCATCATTTAATCATGTAGGGTTATTTTCCCTTTATAGAATATTATGATTCCCAAGATTGTTATTTATTAATTTAATATTTCCAAAAAAAATTAACATGATTAACTAATTAATTATAAAAAAAATTCAACCCATGTTCCCAAATCTATTATATTTTTCATGATTAGAAATGTTATATTCAAACTAAACTACATCAGGTCCTAAAACATGAGATGCATTCAGCACAAGTTCTATTAACAAAAAAAGATTAAAAATTTCATGCTCCTAATATAAAATAAGATGAAGTTACACTTAATAGACACCTAATCCAAAATTAACCATTATTTCATATAGTTTAATGAAACAAAACGTTACAATACCTTTTACCAAAATACATAAATATATTTCTTAGAGTTACATTAAGAAAACCCTGACCCCCTACCTCAAATGAATGATTTTACCTCTAGTTAATATCACAATATTTCATTATTATATATGATTTCCTCATGTACTGTTGACTCATATTTAACTTTACAACCATTTCTTCTACCAATTTTCATCCCCAAACTTTACCTTTTCTAATTTATTCCAACAATCTAGATTATAACACCACATTCCATATAATTGCACAAATTATGACATATGTATAAAAAATGAAAATTATTTTTATATAAAAACTCAACCAACATAAATGATGATTCAGATATAACTAATAATTGAATGAACAATATTAAATAACATCTTCCAATGTATAAATTTTTAACTCTATATTTCCTTTCGAATATAAATTAAAATATATACAAAATATTAATTCAGTACCCAGATATTTATAAAGTCCTTTCCAAAAATTTGAGGTGTGTTCATGATCATATATAGTGGAGACAGGGAATCCGTGTAATCCAATTATCTCTTTACCTTACTGTTGATAATGTATATCAAAAAAATTTCTGACGCTTTCAACAGTGCACATGAATCCGTCCATTTGAGAATGATGAGGAAGCACTGGTTGTTTCCCTTCTATCCTTCTATCCATAGGAGGATGACATTTATCACTTATTCAGGGATGTTTTCTCCTTTATCAATATGGGATTATGCGATGTTGGTTCTTCCTTCAATGGATTCCTCCTCGGAACTCATCCTCTAGTCTGGGTCTCCCTTATATATTTTGTTGTTGTTTGTGAAACTCTTCCTAGTGCCATGTCTTCATGGACACCATTTAATTACATTGCATCTGTTGGGACATTTCAAGGGGTCTGGTCTGGGTAGCAACCTTCGATCAATGGAGTTGTCATGTTGGACATCAATGGTGTGTCTAGACATAGGAACACTTGAACGACCGGGTTTCTTTCCCTTATTATAGGACTTCTTGAGGTCACGGAATCCAAAGGAATCCTATGTCGAATGCGGGAAATTGTATACCATTGGCTTTCCTTTGAGGGTTTTTTCGACCTCTCAAGTTTAACATAGGGTATGTCGTGAGTCTAACGTCTAGATGAGATAGATCAAACTGATCGAAACACTAACTAGAGTGGATCAGATGGGTGAAACCCCTGAACGGAACACTAATATAGGGGCTAATGCGTAGTTATTTACCAAATTACTGTTAGGTGTAGTGAATATGTGAATTTTCATGATCTCACTGGGGTGTAGTTTCCTGGTTAAGAATCAAGATGGATAATTTATTATAAAGTGAATTGAATGGAGAATTATATGGAGTTGACTCATGGGTGATGGTGATGTTGGGATTGAGCCTCGAAGAGACCTCCTACGTATCCCTATGGTAGGGAATTAAAGTCCACATAGTTCAAAATGTGGTATAGAATCTGGGTGTGCGTTGAGGATAGCGACCCGATGATATACTGGGGATTACCCATGGTTAGCATCCCGAGATTAGTCTAACGTCACTGGGATGGACCAGTGGTATAAGACCCAACGAAAGGGAAAACAATGACATACATCTAGATGGAGGCAGAATGACTTACCACTGAATGGGGTCACAACGGCTTACCATTGGATTGGATCACAATGAATTATAGCTGGATGGGGTCCCAACGTCTTACCACTGGAAGGGGTCACAACGACATACCATTGGATAGGTTTGAACCTCCTAGAGGCTTCCTACATACACAGTCTAGGAGAAAAGGATCCAATCCCACATAGTTTGGGAGGGTTGATGCAGCTTAATGTCATGCAGGACGAAAATGGGGAATGTCATTTAACATCATGCAGGATGATGGTGATCCGATGTGAAGGGGGTCAGAACCAATTGTTGATGGGCCTGATCCTCAGGGAATCTTCCTACGTACCATTCCATGGTAAGGATCAATGTACACATAGTTCGGGAGGGGTTGGAGAATCGATTTCAAAGATTCTGGACTAATGGATTGTGGGATTGAACCACAGGGATGCTTTCTACGTACCTTTCCTTGGAAAAGATGAAATTCCACATAGTTCAGAAGGAGTGGGAACAAACATGAAGATGGTCAGGACTAATGGGTGTTGGGCTTGAACCTCAGGGAGGATTTCTACATATGTTGTCTTGGCAAGGATCAAAGTCCATGTAGTTCTAGATGGTGTTGGAGAACCGACGTTCCGGACCAATGGATGTTGGGATTGAACCTCAGGGAGGCTTTCTACGTACCTTTCCTAGGCAAGGATCAAAGTCCACGTTGTTCGTGAGGGGTCAGTTAATCGACATAAAGGAGTTGAGACCAATGGATGGTGGGATTGAACCTTAGGGAGGATTGTTACATTCCTTGCCTTAGCAAGGATCAAATTCCACGTAGTTCAGAAGGGGTGTGAACCGACCTGAAGATGGTCGGGACTAATGGGTGTTGGGCTTCATCCTTAGGGAGGATTCTTACATACCTCGGCTTGGAAAGGATCAAATTCCTCTTAGTTTGGGAGGGGTTGGAAAACTGACGTGAAGTAGTCGTGACAAATGGATGGTGGGATTAAACCTTAGGGAGGCTTCCTACATACCTTTCCATAGAAAGGATCAAAGTCCATGTAGTTCAGAAATAGTGGTATCTGACGTGAAGATTGTCAGGACCAACTGGTGTTGGGGTTGATCCTCAGGGAGGCTTCCTATATACCTTGTCTTGGGTAGGATCAAAGTCCACATACTTCAGAATGAGTGGGAAACGATGTGAAGATGGTCAGGCCCAATGGGTATTGGGTTTGAACCTTATGGAGGCTTCGTACATACCATGCCTTGGAAAGGATAAATGTCCACATAGTTCGGGAGGGGTATGGGGGATCGACGTAAATGGGTGGGGACAAGTAGGTGTGTTGGGCATCAACCTTGGGGAGGCTTCTAACATACCTTGCCTTGGCAAGGATCAAAGTCCATGTAGATTGGGATTGTGTTGGTGAAACGACGTGAAGGGGGTCAATACCAATGGTTGTGATGGGATTAAAGCTCAAAGAGGCTTCAAACATTTCTTTCCACGGGTAGGATCAAATTTCTTGTAGTTTGGTGGGGTTTGGGGAATACACTCTAAGCTGCCCAGAGAGGATGTCATAGTTGGTGCTTTCTCTAAGCCCACTTCATTCATGCTCGATGTAAGAAACAACTAACATTAAGGAACTGGAAATCACGTCGTGAAAGGTGCATCTGTGGGAAGTGGATTGGGGATTACATGTGGTTTGTGGACCAAAGAGGAAACATGGGATTACGTGTGGTTATCAGCCCAAGGATATGGAGATCAGGACATACTCTAGGATGGAGGCCTGGTGGCGACATAGCCCAAAGAGAAAGGGTTTTGGCACTAATGAAAGGAGGGATCTAGTGCCAATCCACACTCTCTATTATTCGGCATGAAATAAAATAGGAAGAGAAGGGATGCTACCTCTCGCAAGAAAGGCCAGGGGCTTACACCAAGGTGATTGACCTCTCCTCAAGGACAATCTCCACACTAATAAAGAGGATCTCATTCCATGTGAGGAATTATTTCACTCCCTTAGAGACCAGGGGGAATGATGAATGTCCAAGGTGTGGATCCCCGCATACGACGTACGAGGTAAGGTCACTGTTTAACGTCATGTGTTGAGGACGTTGGTGCTTGGCAGTTTTACATCCTACAACTCAGATGAGCCAGGTTCACTCTGCACCCCTAGGACTTACATAAATGATACCTTCCCTCACTTGAGGAAGGGAATTCATCATTAATTCCATGGTTAGGGTGTGTTATTGAGTGATCAATTAAGGGGTCCACTTTAGCTGGGCTATACGAAGAAGCAATAGCAGTTTGAATTCCTGAGTACTGCTAATGATCAACGATGGTGCATGGGGATAATGCATGGAAGCTAAACAAGTTCCACTATGGAGAGACATTAGTGAATGGGGCTTACAGAAGGAAGATACCTGTAATGTATTTCTCATGTTTGTCCATGAGGTCATCCCAAATCACTGGTAGGTTGATGCATACGATTGATCCCTACACCTATGCGCTAGTGCACAAGAGGGATAATGCCAAGGGCATTGGAATCAGACCGAAAAAAGGGGGATGAAAAGTGTAAATCACATTCCCAACATTCGGAATGCGGTGAGGGTGGCGTGACGATGGAGGATAACAGTTTAAAATGTTCTAAACACAACATCCATATCATGTTATCCTAAAATGGGGACGAACAAATGAGGGTCAACTTTTGACCTTATTCGAAACACAGGTCCAGACATAAAGTGTCATCCAATGTCTTCTAGGGCATTGTCCCATAATGGAAGGTGAGCCAAGTTGGCATGGGACCATGCCGTTAGGGGGGGGGGGTCCCTTCAAACATGGAAGAGGATGAAGATCTGAATGAAGGACATGAAAATCATGCGGTAGTTTGATGGAATGTTTGAATAGATTCCAATGATCTTGATGTCATGCCACTGTGATCATGGCATAATGCATCTTAGACAAGGCACATAAGGGATATCTTATTTGGAACAAGAGTCATCCAATTATTGAATGATAGGGCATAGTACATTTAGAATTATGTAGAGAGGACTGTTGGAATCTTATGATTGGTGAATAAGACACATCTTTTTTGGAACTAGACGCATCCTATTATTGAATAATAGGGTGTACTGCAGTTCGTACTCATATAGAGAGGACAATTGGAATTTTCTGCTTTGCATGTAAGGCATCTCTGGTTTGGATAAAGAGACATCCTATGTTTGGAACATAGGGTGTGCTACAGTTTATAGTCATCTAGAGATGAAAATTTGGGATAAGGCACCTAGAAAAGTATGGTGTTGGGACTTACGCAAGAGAGGCCCTTTCTGGTTCAACCTAGTATAGGAGTCAGGTGATGGGGTGTGGATGAGTTAGTTAAGGAAGGGTTCAACATAGGGTGCTCAAGGAAATGATGATTAGAATTTAAACTCATGAAAAGGTAAATAAACCAAGAGGAATATATTAACTCAAGGAGTTTCATGGTGTGTGGAGGATTATATGAAATCATGGTATTCAATAGGTGGATGGTGGGTGCGCAGAAGGGCCCATTAAAACTATTCATGCCCCGACCTAAAAAGTTCGTGGTGCGACTCACCATTTTTCATGGGGGTAAGTGACAGAAGCGATGGGACCGACATGAAGGGTAAATAATGTAGCCTGATAGTTATCTTGAGTGAGGGTGTGGGGGTGAATCCACCATGGTATGGATCAGCAGGTGCATGCCTATATACTGTTGCACATAAAATACACTACATGTAGGATATGCTACACGCAATATTGCATTGTGCGGCACAGGTTCATGAAAAAATTGGCATCATGGAATTGTTTCGTGTAATAGGGACAGTTGGAATGCAATAGGGAAGGATTTTCAGGCAATAGGGAAGGATTGCGTGCAATAGAGGAGGTTTGCAAACAATATGGGAGTTGTGTGTGCAATAGGGGGTCATGCGCGCAATAGGGAAGGAATTGCCCATAATAGGGCTGGTTGGCGCGCAATAGGGGATCATTGTGCACACTAAGGAACGTGAGCACGCAATTGGATAGGTACCTCACTAGCGCATGTAAAATTGGGCACAATGGAACAATTGTAGGGGAAAAAATAATGTTTTGTGTGCAAAAATGGGCACATTGGCACTTTTGCACACAAAAGATATGTTTTGCGTGAAAATGGGGGGTTTTTCGTGCAGGCATGGAAAATGAAAACATACGCACATTAGAGCGGAAACCGACCTCTAGGGGCCTTCTTGGAAGAAGGGGGAACTTGTATTTATAGGTGAAATCTTGAATGTCGGTGCACATAAAATTCCATTCCAATTTTCTACGTAATTTCATTTCACATGCATGATTCAATTTTTAGCCCAACATTCAATTTTTAATGGAAATATTTCTTTTTACGTGAAAGATTCCAGTTTTACAAGAAATATTCCTTTTTTATGTGAAAGATTCATTTATTACGCACAAATCCATACTTTTCCCCAAAATAATCCTCGATGGCCATTTCCATTAGCCTGACTTCGAACGACAATAACTTCTGATCTGTAACTCCCTTTGGGCTCCATGACCAGTCAAATCGAAGCCTGCATAATGAGCTTTGCTCTAAAATCAGGTCACTCAACATTCAGTGTATTAAATGGATGCATTTTTTGGTGCTAAAAGAAATATATATTATCTATAATATAAAATAAATTCTTTGATTTAGTTAAAAAATTAATAATAAACCATATAGAATCATTATCATTAAATGTATTCATTAATTCCCCCATAAAATCCAAAGATATGTTTAACAATTTAAATTATGGAACAAGGATAGTATTAATCATCCAATCATTAATCTTTATTTCTATTTAATATGATTATTTATTAAATAACTCATAGTGAAATCCAAAATATATTTTATAAATCATTCCCATCATAAATGCTATTTATGGTCCCTTAATATATTTTACTCCCATATTCAAATATAAAATAATAAAATTCAAGAGACAATCAACAGTTATTTATTCAACATGGGGTTATACAAAACACGAAACCATTTTCTAAAATGTAAATCACATTATTTTTAAATAATTAATTTAGGATGTTTCCTTTAATAAATAAACATACATTTCAATACATCACACTAACATACATTGGAGTTTTCGTAATCCTATATGACAAATATAATTAAACTCACACTTGAAACTAGAAAGATGTATTTTCCACTAGGATAATTTTTAACCCAATATCCATTAAAATATTTAAATATATAATCACATTCTTGAAATACTACTAGTAATATTGCATTATATTTCTTACTCATAGCACAATAAAATATATTTTTTAAATAAATGGTAGTGAATTGGGTTATATTATTCATTAATCAATTAAATCCATCTTTACTATCTCATGTTCAGTTATTTATATAAAAATATATACTTCAAGATATTATGATAAGTATATATTTTAAACATTACTCCATATAAAATATGTTTCCCAAATTTTATAGTAGAAACAAAACCCCCTTCTTCAAGGGAATGTTTAGGTTAATATCTATCATGATGATTTAATTTATTTGAAGAATATGCAATTACATGATCACCCTATGTTAAAAAACTCACAATACCATTAATAAAGAATATTGTTAGATTACAAAACCACTAATTTTTTATGGAATTTTCAAATTTAGAGCTTTCACTAATCTTATTTTTCAGTTATTAATATAATTAAGGATATTATTTTATCTATATTAACCTAAATATTTTTTATTTTAGTGGTTTTTTGGGCTAGATACCCATGAAATGATTTTAAAATATATACTCTAATAGCTTTTAAATCCTATAATACAATAAATCTTAATAATATTTGTATGTTCTATCTATTTCTCAAAATCACTATTTTTATGATTATCAATATGTATTATATATTGATTTATGGTATTTTTATGGAATGAAATCTATGGTAACTGAATATAAAATTTACTAAATAATCCATATAATTTAGTTTCTTCACAGGTTTTAGAATAATACTTAGGTTTTTTTAATAATCATCATTACATTTATAATAAACTATAATATAAGTATAATGACCACTACAACATATTCAGATAAATATAGAAAAATCTAAAAATACGTTCGATTAAAAAAATTGGTAAATTCATCAAAACGCTTAGAATAATAAAAAACTCATATTATAAATAAATAATATGAAATGATACCTTATGGATTTCATACAAAATCGCCTTCATCAAATGTTAAGTAGACTAGACATCAATATTTTGAAAACAATAACCTCTTTAATGATTATAAAATCAGTCATCTGTTTCGGGAGACAAATATTTATTCATATTTGTGACGTTATTCAATGACATATAATGGATAAAAATCATCATGAATATATATATATATATATATTAAAATAAATATCACTCAATTGTTAAGTGGAAGGAATAATGAATCCACAATAAAGACACTCCCACAACTTCTTTATCAATTCCTTATGTTATACTAGATCAATTTATAATGGAAATATTAAAATTAAATTAATATAAATAACTTCTTCAGTAGTAAACGCAACTTTTTGAGTCGATAATATACCAAGAAACTTATTAGAAAACACCTTAATATTCCATTATTACCAGAACATAAGTAATCTAATTTTTTAACTTATTATCAATAATATTATAAAGATAAAATTCATTTACATATTTTAATACTTTCATTTATTCTTCATATTATATCATTACCATTTATTCATTATTATATTCAATTAGATTCTCATTTTAGAAAATAACATTATTACTTCTATAATATATAATATCATGATAAACTAAAATCAAATCCGTACTAAAGAAAAAAATTCAATAATTGGAAAAAATAATGTATATATTGAAAACACATAAAAATATGTCAAAATGATGATCTTTTTAAATTCTTATTTTTATAATACTACCCCTAGATGATTTAATAAATTTACTGAGTTTTTAGGTGAAATTTTCATTTCACCTACACATTCCTTATGAATGAATGAATGTTTAGACCCTGAATAAAATATGATTTTCATATAATATGAGTAAATAGAAAATATAACTATTAAAACAATATTTTATATCCCATCATTTACCTACGTAGTTGAAAATTATTTTACCACACCCTTCTAATTATAGTCTTTTTTAACCCATTATTTATTCTCTTCTCCAAACATGCATCCACATAATTTCCCATCTCATTAAATTTTAAAATAATTACTAACAATTTATAAATATTGATCATACTACTACAACGACAATTTTATATGGGATCAAAAATCCAAATTCCCAAACATACTATATCAGAATCATGTCCTAAATTTCCTACTACACTCCCCATAGCGATATTTTACTTCACATATCAAAAACAAAAAACAAGAGTTTCATATATTCCAATTTATTCATTTTATTTATCCCATTTAACGACCACATGGATATATTTTTAAGTGTATTTTCATGGAATACATTGCCATAATAAATCACTATTTCTACATTCCCATCACAATAATCTAGTATCCCTTAACTTCTGAATTCAAAAGTGGATAAAAATCATCATTATTATTGATTTAATACTGGGTGAAATCAATTATATTTATTATAAAGAAATTTGATACAATTTGGTGGCTACATTTTTATTTGGATTAAGAATAATTTAAAGAAATCCACGAAATAGTTAAATTTTTACCATAATTAAAAAAACATTTCCATGTTATATTGAAAAAAATTTGTAAAATATTTCTCATAAAAAAATTTCTAATATGTTAGACATTTAATAGTGAAAATATATTCTCTCTCTTTTTTATTATTAACCATTGACCATCATTGATGTATTTCACCCACAATATAGTAAATAACTAGAGTTATATTTTTATGATTAAAACTACCCCTCATAGTGAGTATCATTTATAGAGAAATAATCTATCCCTTAGCTATCATTGAGTTATAATAACATCTCAATGATGGTGGGTGTTGTATAATAAAATGCACCACTATAGACAAGTGAATTTGTTGTAGATTTGGTTACCGTCTAGTATAGATAACACCCCATTTATTCCATGTGTTAACAGATCAATCACAATATAATATTACTCATTTTCAATTCCAACAATTATGGGTCCCTGAGGTGTATTGATATTGTACTCTTCATGTATACCTATTACATATTATATGTTCTCTCTATAACAATCCATTTTGAATAGACATATTTTAGATGAAGAAACATGATAATCCAAAATTATATAGGAAAATTACCAAAAATTTGTATCTATTTATTATATTTATTTCTATTATAATAACCACATAAACTATATAAATATTCCCTATGATATCAGTATAGTGGAAATTACATTAAATATAAATTCATGATTTTTATTTAAATAATCCACTCTATAAAATTTTTACGATCTTTTTGGTTTAGTGATTCATTGTATTAGGTCCTCACCATTAAATATAAATATTATATCATAAGGTAGACAGATATATTCCATATCAATTTTTCACATAATAATATTTTTAAGATATAACATGTTATATTTTAACTAGAAATCTCAGTATTTTGTTATTTACATTAATAGTAACTCTAATCACACTTAAAACACTATGAGAAACATTTTTAAATAATGGATATAAAAAAATATTTAAAAACATATAAAAAGAAATAAGGGAACAAGATGTTATATGTATACTGAAAAGAAAATTTCTTTTTTAGAACAATCTTCAGGCTAAAAATAAAAATTTTTATCTATGAAATCAACTTTACTACATAATGTTTATTTTAAAAAAATTGATATAAATTAACAATGGGATGTTTAAAAACACATTGGTTTATTTATGATCATAAAAAATAAAGGCCATCTTTTCAAAAAAGTTATACATATAACCCTAATAAAATATATAACACTTCCACTTATGCATAATCTCATTACCATACCTTGTAAAATATTAATATATTCATGAAAACTCATATCAATCATTAGTTAATCATATAGATATCATAAAACATTATTTCTATATTATTATTTCAATAAATCATTTTAAATTCAATAAATTAACTAGTAAATTCAAATAATATCATTAGAAAAACCCAACCTATTTACTCAATTGATTTATACATGCATTTGAGAGATAATTCATCCTCACCAATCATCGAGATATATATTAGGATAATCCATTATAATGATCTATATCAAACTCACTCGTCATCATAAATAATTACCAAGAACCATGAAATAATAAAAAAACATAAAATATCATAAACATATTACTTCACCCATAATAAAACATTTTTAGATATTGATATATACATTTAATTTAATACAATTTTTAAAAAATACATAGAGAAAAGAGAATGAAATTTTTAATTTGAATTGAATATGGAATCTTGTAAAGGAATCCAAAAAACCAAAAAAATATTATGATAGTGGGAAAATAATCAATGTATTGTATGTTAAAATATTATATTACTTTTTTTAAAAAATTATACATATAAAATAAATCATTTATGTCTATATGAAAACCATTTAAAAAAGGTAAAACATGGCATAAAATTTCATTTATAATTCATTTATTTTAATAAAAATATTTTAATAATATTATTTTAATAATTTAAACATTGAAATAAAATATTAAAAAAATAAATATAAAAAAATATTTAAAACTTGGGTTTTAAGGGAAAGATCTCTTTCCCACATGTTTGACTTGTCATATAGGTTCTTTATATTCATAAAAAATAACTAATATTAATTATAAATATTAGTTATAAAAATTTTAATTTTTAATATTAATATAATTTATTTATTACCCTGGTATATGAAAGTACATAATCTTATAAGTTCATGTAAGATATTTCGATGATATTAGGCACATATTCCCAAAATAATTTTATTAATTTTTTATGAAAAAATATTTCATTATTCCATCATATATAGGTTATTAATAATAATAAATTTTCATTATATATATATATATAAATTATAATTTTAAAACAAACCATGAATTATGGTTTTGAAAAATTAATTTTTTTACCATCATGGAGACGGTTTTTCATACATATGTATGAGTTATGTTTCCAATTTTCAACAAAAATTTGGGAATGATTGTTAGAGTTATTTTAACATTATATAATAATTATTATATAATAATTATTATATAATAAATATCATTTTATATATGTCTATAATAATCTATATACCTACTATGTGATGTTAATATGAAAAATGAATATCAACGCTCTTTGGTGTTTGTAATCCACACGTTCACACGAACAATGATATCAATTTTCAATGGATGGGAATGTAAGGAAATAGATCTTATATCATCTTTATATGATGATTAATATTTCAATAATATATATATATATACCTTAAATAAATCTTATAACTAATTGTGGGAGTTAATAAAGGGAAAAATATATCAGTTCATGAGGTTATAGTCTATCAAACAAGAGAATGAGGGTTTCATTTACTTCTTGATAGAAAAATGATATAGATATAGGTTATGAAATGGTCATTAGAAAATAGAATTATATAGAAAATTATTTTTTTAATATTTTTTTGTGGTTGAATACTATTTTAATGAGTTAGAAAAATAAATAATAATGATATTCTAAATTAAGAATCATATGTATTTTTGGAACAACATATTTAATATTATACGTAATGTCTTAAAATGTTTATTATCTGGTTAACAATGTACTCTAAGAAGTGTGTCTATATTTAATAAAACTATTTTTTAGGTATTTTTCAAACTAATAGGTTTTTCATGTATGTAGAGTATAAGAGAGTGATATTCCATTACATGTGAGCGATATGAAACACGTGAAATTTTTAGAAATCATAAAATTTATTATTAATTAGTAACAAAACAATTTCTCCAAAATGAACTATATATGAATTTTATAAGATATAATGTCTTAATATTGAAGTAAAATACTTATTAATCAAGAATTTAAGTAATTTATATCCTTAAAACATGAGTTCAACCCCTAGTAAATCAATAATAAAATTAACCATGATAAAATATTTTTAGATATTTTTAAATTAATTAAGGAAAAAATAAAGTTGATCTTAATACATAATATTAATTATTCATGTTAAAAATATATATTCCATTTTATCAAAATCAATTCATAGAATGGGAATAATTAATTTTAAACTTTAAAATGTAAAAAAGGATGAGAAACAATTATTCAAAAAAATTTCTTTTATATGTATTAAAATGTTTTTATTCCAAATTCAAGTATATTTTTTATTTATATTACAATTAATGTATTATGTTTAGTTAATAAATAGGTTAAATTTTAATACTAATAAAAAATATAATATAAATTTGCAAACACAAGAATTGAATGGTCATATAAGAATAAAAATAACTATTTTTCCATATTTAATGAAAAATAAATGTGTTGATCAATTTTTTTAAAAAAACTTATGCTAATTTTTAAAACATTGATTCAAAAATTATGTTCGTTTTTTTAAATTTAAATTTTATAATATTGATTGTATAATTTGAAATAAAATAATTTAGTGAATGAAACCATAGTTTTATTATAAGTAAGGCATTTTACTTTTATTTAAATAATTACATATTTTTATACAATGAATATAACTCTATAAGATATAATTAATGAATATTAATATGTCATGAAAATTATTTATATTAATATCTCTTAGTTTCATACACTATATAATTTAATTACATGATTTATTAAAAAAAGTCAAGTAAATTTATAAATTTATTTCATGAAGAGAAGAAAAATATTTTAATAAGATTTATTTAGTGGAAATGTTAAATCAATTGGGAATCATTTTAATATCTATATCAGTATCAGTGAGATGGTTTTTATAGAAAATATTGATGTACTTCCAATAAAAAATAATAATTTATTATGGGTATGATTTATAATTAATTTTAATTTTCCATGATATAATATTGAGATATGAATGTTGAATTTAATGACTTATAACATTTGAAAATATATCAAGAATTTTTAATGTTTATTAATGGGGGTAGTGAATGCTACATTTCATGTATTTCTGAATAGAAAGAAATTACTGAATTTAGTGATGTTATATTAGTTAATAAATATACAGATATATTTCATGAAAGAATTTTATAGTTTTATTTTAGATCAAGATGATGTATTAACAATTTAATTTTTTCATGATGATAAACTAATTTAAAATCACCCATATTGAACAAATCTACTAAAACCTTTATATTTGAGAAATTTCATACAGGAATTTCTTGGGAATGATTTCATTCAACCAAAAACATCTCCATTGGGTGACTATGTTTCAATTAATAAAAAAATGTTTCAATGATAATTATCATTGATTATGAAGACTTTTATATCATAAATAATAATAACATTTATCATTTAAATCATATTAATGTTTTTTATTTAATTTTATAGTGAAAAATATTTTTCCATGTTTGATTATATGTAAGGATACCATCAATTGATGTTCATAGTGGAAGTTATTTCAAATATGATGTTCGGAACTAAATATTGGCATTAGGAGTTTATGGTTATAAAATTTTAATTATTTAATGAGATAGCTATATTCATTGGCCTTATGTATTTTCATTTCCCTGTATCATTGGTTAATTCTATGGGATTATTTATTGATGATATTTTGGTATCCTATAATACACATAAAAATTATAAAAGAAACCTAAGAATTATTTCAAAAAACACGAATGAAATAAATTTGTATAGAAAATTTGGTAAATGTTAATTTATTTAACATTATATTTTTTTATTGGGAATATTATTTATAACGTTGAAAAAAACATGACCCTACTGCAACTAATGTTTCAAAAGAATGTATAATTGCTTCAAATTTCACATTAATTCATTCCTTCATGGATTAGAGAATTTATATTGGTGGTTTGTTAAAAGTTTTTCATGATTTTCATTCCCATGAACTATGTTAAATTAATAAGAAAATATATTCCTCAATATAAAATATTTCAAAGAATGTAGACAGGAACTGAAAAAAAGATTGATGATTCGTCTACTATTTACCCAACTCTGTATAAATTGGGAGTTATTTATCTATTATAATTTTTCATTGAAAGTAATTAGTTCTATTATTTTGAAAAATAACTAGGTAATTAAATATTCAATATATTAATTAAAATAAGATGTTGTAAATTATCCTATAGAAGATGTTGTATTTATTCTCTAGAGTTTTCTTTAAAAATTTAGTGACATCATTTTTATGGAGTAAAATGTAAAATATAAACTAATCAAAATTGTTTGATGTATATATTCACTCATTAATAGTTTAACAAGTTGTAGAGAAGATTAATTGAAATAATATAGAATTTATATAAAATTATAAATTGAAATATGGAAAAATAAAAAAAATTATTTTATGATATGATTCAAAATAATATTACATGATTAATTATAATACATTTAGAACATTATCCTTTGTTATGTGATTTGATAATTAATTTCTTAGATATGGTGTATATTTTAATATACTCTATTTTTATCTCCATGTGTTAATATAGTAACCATTGCTCTAAAAAATTCATCAAGAATATAATGAAGAACATTCGTTTCTAGAAAAAGTGTAACATTTATTTAACTGAATGTTACTAGAATTTATCATTTACAAGGAATAACTTTCGATATATGGAAAAAGGTTTTGTGTGTTATCTATATCCTAGATGAAAAAATAATTTCTTACTGAATCTCATATTTCCCGAATTTATTTTAATCTAGTAATACTATGATATAATAATACCTTTATATGTATTATTGGTGGGATGGAATAATGAAATATACTATAGATTTAATGATGAAATATATGAAATTTTAACAAGTTATACTCAAATAGAAATTTCTAAAGGGGATGATCCAACCTCATATAATGGATGAATAGAAATGAGAAGTCATATCTATTAATTTCATGGTCAGATATCCAATTTAACATCATGGTGATAATGAAATTTGGTGGAATGTTGATCGATTGAATAAATATGAACATTTCCTTAATATTTGATACATTAGGTATTTAGATTCTATTTTTAGAAGGCATCTCAAAGAGATAGTCATGGAAAATATAGTTTCTATCTCTCTATTATTTATGTCCAAGATCAATATTGTACTTATAATATTTTTAATGGAATTAATATGTCATTGTGTACTAAATATAATTTAGTATATCATTTTATCTTGAATGTAATAGATAGTTAAAAAATGATTCATGCATTTGAATATATGATTCAATCCCTTTTAATATATTTATTGGGAATATGAGACAACCATATCACATTATTTGTGTATTATTATATTTAATATTTTTATTCCAATAAACATATAGTATATATTGATGCATTATATAGAAATTTGTGTTAGAATATTGATTTTTGGGATAATGTAGGTAAAATTACATTTTTAGGACCCAATTTAATTGAAGTAATGGCCGTATATGTAAATATGATTCAATATTATATGGGGGAGATCCAAGTATTTAAAATCGTTACATAGATTACCCATGGAATTATTTTTCATACAATGTTGGTGGTCTTGTTTTCTCTTAATATATCTTTATGGGAAATTGTTATGTATTATGGTAAATTGGGAATGAAAATTCAATGGTTAAATTTTGCATTCAAAATCATATAGAAAGTTAGATTAGTTTCTTACGGAGTGGTAGTTACTCTTAGAATATCATAGGTACATGATGTTATTCATGTTTGATTATTATAGACATTTGTTTCAGATGAATTATCTATTTTGATCCCTAATATAGAATTGTTTGAAGATAATATTTCACAAATGTAACAAACTATTTAGATCAATGATTATAAAAAGATGGTTTTGTAGAATAATTTGATTTATCAATACATGATTTTTGGAAAAACCATATTATTAAATAAGAAACATTAGAAAACTAAAATACTATGAAGTAAAAATATCATTACTTGTTAATACTAATGAATAAAATTTTGGGGATTAAATTTTAATAAGGGGTATGAAAGAAATAAATTAGTAATGTTAATAATAATACAATTGCAAGGATTATTAATATTGATTTATTAAAATTCATGGAGTTATAATATCTATGATATATTATGAAAATTATAATTCAAAAAAATATTTATTTATGTTCTTAATAATATTTGACATTTATTAAATGTATAGATATGAATTCATATTTTCTACATATTATGATATGAATTTTGGAAAAAAGGAAATCATTTTCTATAAATTTTAACTTCATAACCCCAGTAGCCCATAATAGGGGGATGATTTATTACATTGGCATAAAATATAATTTATTTCATTCCAATAGATATAATATTTTAGTTCTATTTGTAAATTAGAGGCATACTTGAATACCACCAAACATTTTAAATTATGAAATAAAACATATTGAATGTAAAAAATTATTGCAATGTGAACTCATTTAAAGGTTCCTTCATCATATCCTATGGAAGGGAAACAAAATATGGGTGAGCTCAGATTACCTGTAAGAGTTATATAATATTGATGTTATCCTAAATAAATAAATCATAATAAATAAGGAATAATCATAATAGAATGGAAAATTTATAAACGCACATGACATTTAAAAACTAATATGACAATCATGGTTATAAGATGAATAATCACTATGGTATTATAAATAAAAGATACAAACATTAAATTTTATCAATAACACATTATCAAAATGAATATCAGAAAAATAATAACTACATTATTAATGAAGTTAATGCGTAATGATGAAGAAAACAGTCTCATACATCATGATATATATATATCATCATGTCCTTTTTAAAAATAATTTAAAATAATATTTAAAACACTATATAATGTTAGTTTTTTGATTCAACACATGGAAAAATTATTATATCAATTGAATATATAATTATTGGTCCCACTAGTCACTTCATGCCTAGCATATTTCTCATATGTTGAATGAAAGATATAATTCATAAAAAATATTCCTCCTCAATTCATGTCTGTCTTGAATGAAAAATATTAAATATCAATATTTTCTGTGTTAATCATTTATCTTTCAAATTAAAAAATCATATTTATAAATGATATATGATTTAAATGATATCCATATCTATTATTAATAATGTGTATGTTTAGAGGAAATTTATTATCTATTGATCATAGAAAATGGAATATCTCATGGGAATGATAATTATTAATAAAATAATAATCAATAAAGAGAATGTGAATGCATTTTCTACTCACAATGATTGTAAATAATCCAAAGAATGAATATGTATAGTATTATTACAAAAAATCTCCAATATACTATAAGTAAAATATAAGGTTTTTGTCACTTATAAATAAAAATACAATAAATAGATATTTAAAATAATTTTATTGGAAAAAAACATTCAATATTGAAATGAAATTATGACAAAAAATTATCCAGAATAGTACAAATAATTTTTTATTCAAAAAAAATATTTAAATATTCAAGGTAATCTTATGATAAATTAGAAGACAAGATAGCCGAAATGTTTCATTCATTTAAATTATGTTAAAATAATTATTCCCTTTATATTCATGTATTAAAAGTCAACATTACCTTTTTTGGAAAATAACATGAATATTCCTTTTAAAAAAATTTATAAAAATAAATTTATGGTTAAAAATTAAATAAAATAATTGTAGTAAAACATTTTTTAAAATAATTTTAAAAAACCGGAATTTGGAATGAAAATATTTTGGAATAAAGAGAAAAATGACATATGAATTTATTTAAAAAATAACTTAATTAGAACCAAAAGAATAAAATGATACTATAAATTTAAAACATCATGAATTACTAGTGAAGAAAAATAATTATTGTATTATTATAAAATTATCATATAATTTTTCTTAATGAAAATTCATGTATAAAAAGTCCCAATTAACATGAAATTGAAACATAAATCACTTACAACTTCTCCATTTTTTGAATAGTAAGAAGCAATAAAGGAATAACATCAAATGAAAAAAATAAATATCAGGAATATATATATAATCATGATATAATTTATTAATTGAGTAGTATATACACCTCATAAAATTAAATTTTTTATAACATGACATTTGTCGTGGAGAAGATAATTCGATATGAGCAATCCTTTAATTGACCATAATGTTTATGTGAGAATTAATTAATGAATAAACGATGTATATAATATTTTAATATATATATTTAATGTATAAAAAAATAAAATATTATATAAAATCATTAAAAACATAATATTAGAATATTAATGATATAGAGAATTTATATATCCTATTGAAATGAAATTGAGTTATTAAATTATTTACCACATGGTATGTTTAATGTCAAATCCTATATGATGAAGAAATTCAAATTAAATTATTATATAAAATAATGTGTTAAGTATTCCAGATAAAACATGTAAAATTTTTATGATATACGTATTATATATAATCTAGGATCATAATTTTATAATGTCACTCAATAACAGGAAATTGAGACAGAATCCACTAACTTACACTTTTATTGGGTTGAACATGACCTAAACTCACAAATAATTGGTTTAATCATGTTAATAATTTATATAATACACTATTTAGTTTTATAACATCATATATAATCATATTATAATATCATACCACTCGTTAGTAAATAATCCTTTATTATTATTACTGCTTGAGGTGTTAATTTTCTTATTTCCTCACACATATTTTGTCATAAATGTTCATGTTCATATCTATATGATATATTTACCTCCACTAATGAATTTTATTAATGTTATAAATATAATTTTTTATTTTAATTAATTTTTAAAACCATTCTTGAAATTTGGAAAGATAAATGATTCAAATCTATTCATGGAGATTGTATATCATACATATGAATGAGAGGTGATGTCATTCACTTAATGGGATAAAGAGTAAGAAAGTAGACGGTATAATAATTTTCATGAATTAATACAAATCTATATTTATTATATATTTTCATTATATCCATAATTATGAATACCCATGTTACTAAGTGATAGAGAAAAATTAAATCAGCCCATGGGGCAGTAGTCCCCCACACACTGGAGCGATGGTTTTGGTTATCATTTGATTAAGGGGGAGATGGGAAAAATATTATCATATAAACATAATAACTACTTATTATAGGATAGATACTTTAATTATTGAATTTATAGTTTTAATATACAAATTAAGGTGTAATAATATTTATTAAAATGAAAGAGATCAATGAACATAATTTACATTCTTTAAAGAAACCTTTTTTGGATTACTTTTTTATGAACTGTAGGGATGATCTATTTGTAATAAAAGAACATATTGAATGTAAAATAAATTTTGGGAGATATTTTTTCTGGTTTTAGTTAAATAAAATGTCTTTATAGATATACATAATTTAAGGGAGAGAGTGTTTTTTTAAAATAAGTATAAGTGACATTTTTTTAAATACAGAAAACAATTCAATATTTGAATGTCACTATCCCCAAAATTGTCTAAAAATATATATAAATAATTAATAGGATGTATGTTATGGCATAACCACATAACCAAAACATAAAACAAAACATGTGTAAAATATGTTCTTCATTAACCAATAGGTATTCATAATATTTTATTTTTCACCACAATAATTAGTTTATATAACCTATATTATTTATACATTTAGATGAAAATAAATTTATCCTCATCAGAATATATAGACACACTGATCCTAAATTTGAAACACTATTTGAAAAAATTTCAATTTTTGTGGAAAATAAATTTTTACATAAGAGCTTGTTACACACAAAACCTCATTTTCACCATAAATATTGTTAATAAATGTAACCATTATTACTATTCATTTTGTATAAAAATTATAACGAACATATTATATAATATTATTTTTTCTTATTAAAAATATGGAATCCATTTTACTTAATTAAACTTATATAATTTTAAAATATTAATTTAAAATAATCCCACAAATCATGTTGGAAAACATGTTTCTAAGAAATACATTTGTGAAGAATTAGATGATACTACATTAACAATATGACAAGTGATCATTAAATTTATGTATTTAATCGAATATATTTTGATATATAATTCGAATATTTTATTCTAATATATCATTATTAGTGTTTTTTTAATTAATGTAAATGGAGGAACATTATGAATTTAAAAACAGTCATTCAGAAAAATGTGTTTCGGAGTGTAATAATAATTATGTACTATTTTTCTACATTTAAATAAAATTCAATTCATAAAGGGTATTATAAATTATTTAATTTATATAATACACATAATACTATTTAGAAAATATTAAATTTTAAACTTTCAATGAAAAAAGAAAACATTGAGAAAAATCCCCATATTTAAAAATAATCTAATTTTGATATTCGAATTTAACAAATATAATTTTATTTATAATATAAAATTTATTTAATTTTTATAAATATATTATTATTCCAATCATAAAATACCAAATTAAACCATTTTTTGAGGAATTTGTTTTTTAAACATAATATGACCTTAAAAATAATTTCTCTATTTATTTAGTTTGAATTTAAAAATAAATTTTTATTTATACCTCAATTTATATATTTTTTAATTCAGTAAATCATATTTATGCTCTAAAATTAAATTTGAAGTTTATAATTGTAATACATATGTTGTATCTCATGGATA
The DNA here is from genome assembly GCA_963277665.1 of Viscum album. Lineage (NCBI taxonomy): Eukaryota > Viridiplantae > Streptophyta > Magnoliopsida > Santalales > Viscaceae > Viscum > Viscum album. The sequence goes on from OY728143.1 coordinate 329,551,656, forward strand.
ATTTAGGCTTGGTGATTTGTGTCACATACCCTACAAAGGAAAATTCAATTCATTCAAATATATTGGTTTGGTGGACCTATAGATTTCAACAAGATTAAATTTATTTAAAATAAAAATACCTAAAAATCATTTGATGTTAATTAATCACCACCTATAAAAAATTACATCATCACAATTTGAAGAAACATTAGGAAATCAATGGTTTGAAGTTTGATCATCCATTTTATGAAAACCCACATCATAAAAATGCCTAATAGAAATTTATCGTGACCAGAGATAAAAGGAAGTGTGATGGTCTTTTAGAATAAAAATAATTTGATTTCATGTAGGATAAAATATTTAAAAATTGAAAATATGGATATGAATGAAATGTGGAAATTAATATAGTGAGTGATATAGATCATTGATAACAAGAATATGAATGATCAAGAGGTAACTACAACCACAAAAGACTATAATGAGTAAAAATACCAATTAATTCATCTAAGATGTCGGGAATATGATATTATTTTTTCAAGATTCATTTCCTAATGTTTATTAATTCTTTTACTACTTTTTAATATAAGGATATATACAAACTTGATATCATTCTATTTTAAAACAAAATTTTCATTCTTTCATTGTACTCTAATCAATTTCCACATCAACACATACTCAATGAAATGAATTTAAAAAATGAATTTTTATTCATGATGAACTAAAATAAACTTTTAATGGGATATATGATCCATAAAAACTATTAAAAGTATTTTCTTATGTCTCCATTTATTTTAAAAAACCTATATAGCAAGCCAGTGTTATCAAATATAATAACCTAATCTCAAAACCTCATTAGTAACACCACTAGTTCATTGTTTATATTTATTTATAAAATTTATTAAGTAAAAACTATTACATATTATCAATAATATCAAATAGGCCAACAATTGGTGTTAAACCCTTATCACCATGTGTTTATGGGTTCATGCCCTATGACCTCACCAAATACGATTGGTTTTCATCCGAAAGGCATGTTATCATTTTTCTAAAAAATATATTACAAAAATTATTATAACATTTCCAAATCATAATGACCCATTATTACGTAAACATAAAATATAGAATTATAATTAATGGTTTTAAATAAATTTAATCATTATACTATTTAATATAATGTAATTCTTCTATAAATAACTTCATATATAGTATAAAAATAGATTGTATTGAAAAAAATGTCTCTGAAAAGATACACAATCTTTATAAAATCCCATTGCATAATAACATAAAGTATGTGTGTTTATCATATCTTATTATATAACATCCTTAACGTTATAAACTCGTGATGTTTTCCAAAATTTAGAGCTAATAATAGATTAAGACATATATGATTCCCAAATATAACACAATACTATGATTTTTCAAGATTTTTATAAACAAAATACTATTGATAAAAATAATTCTAAAATTAATCTAATGAATCCCAATAAAAAAATACTCAAACCATTTTACATTAACGTTCTTCCTTCATTTTTATAGGGGTTAACATTTAAAATAGAGAATTTAAATGAATAATTATTATGTTCCCCATATTCATGAAAATTAACAATTAATGGATTCCTATGATAATTTATTTTTCCACTGAATTCCTTGATTTTTATTGGATATAATTTTCATTATTCACTTGTTTCCCATAGAAAAAAATGTTACTATTCCTTTGAAACGTTTAATTGGGTTTTTATTTCTATATTTTTTACATGAAGTAAACAGATACCATTTTCTTCCACGGTCTCCACCACTCAGAATCATAACAGACACCATAATTCAATTATATTTTGAGTTTGAGAGTTAGTTATGTTATAGTTTGTTAATCATATGTTGTAATATTTATTTGGTATAATCATGATATAATTCACTATAGTAGTAACTGCATTTGGAAGCCCATAATCGCTAAATTTTACATTGAACATTATATTCAATGTCAAGACAATTCCTTCAGGATCCATCCATTGAATAAAACCAAATATCATAGTGGGAGAGATGTTAATCATAGTTGAAAAACCATAAAATTATTTATAGAATATATAAATCATGAAAAATTTATTTCTATATAACAATCTGTATTTTTATCCATGGTCATTGTTTTTCATCATATATTAAAATATTTCACAAGGGTTTATAATTAAGTGTTAAATTATCCTAATCATTTTTCATTTGAGTGTCAGAACTGGTTCAAAGTAAGGACTATTGTCATGCACTAGGTGATGATAGAGTCAAATCCCAGTGTGACCTCTTTATAGTTATTACCCCATATTTCAAAGGTTCCCTAACAACATCTAGTACTAGTATCTAAATAGATATGTATTAATAGGAAATCCACATAATTTATTCCTCACTAAAACATTAGAATGTTCATCTATACTTATCCTCAAATTCTATCATGAGGTTATCTACCATAATAATTAACTGTATAAAAATATTTCCCATGGTTACTACTAAACATCAAATTATACGAACAATAAATACCATAACACCATTCCTAATGAGTTAGTGGTTACTTTATTGTGTTACTATAATATTCAAGTGTTGACCTCATAAAAGACCAAATAGTTTAATAGTCTTAGTAAACTAGATAGATACATGAATCTCACATTCCATTTTAAAACATGAAATAAAACATATTGAATATAAAAAATTCCAAATCCCTAAAATCATAAAAATATTACATATTTATATCCTACGGAAGTGAAAAGGAAAAGGTTGGGCTATGATGATTAATCAGAGTTACCTAAAGAGTAAGATATAGTAAATAATTAATAAAAAATAAATAAGGCTTAAAAAATATTTAAAGGTAAATTTACCAACACACATTCCACTAAATTAAAAACATGAAAACAATGATTAGATTAGGCGTAATCAATATAGAAAGTTAAATAACAAAAACACACATTATTTTTAATCAATAAATTATGAAAAAATGCTTCCATGGATTATATCAACAAAATATTCAAATTGAAAATAAAAAATTATTTCATAATGATATAAATAAATATTATTTGACATCATTATCTCAAAAATCATGATAACTATATCGACATGACCCTTCACATAATGATTAAAAACTATTGGGAAAACTCATTTTATGAAATCATACAGATTTTCTCATGAGGCTTATTATTCATTAAGAGGATATATAATTTTGGAATACAACCATATCTATATGTACAATACATTCCAAATATATTTAATGATCAATTTAATAAATGAACAAAATGTTTAAGAAATAATAATATGTATTGAATAAATATTAAATAATATAAATAATTCTCTATTGAATTATATAATGACGTTAAATAGTATACATATTTATGTGAAATTTATTATATAATTATCACAATAATGTGAATATTTGATGGTAATGATAATGATTAAAACACTAATCATGAAATAGAATGTCAATACATTACCTAGTTAAAGAGATCATTAACCACATAAAGAAGGAATAAGGATAGTATCATTATAATATATATATAGTGGAGTATTTTTAATATAATCGTTTATTTTCACAGATGAATATAAATACCAAAAAACGATAATTTAAAACATTTTTAAAGAAAATGTCCTTTTGAAAATAAATTCCATTAAAAAATAATTATTATCTAAAATATTAGTAAAACCATTTTCATTAAAAAAATACTTTGAAACATGTAACAACTACTTCAATAAAATTATTGGTTATTTTGGTTTGAATGTTCCATTCATGCCATGTATTTTAACACAAATATTCATTTCAAATTTTTTTAATAAAAGTCAAAATTAACTTGATTATAAAATAACAGGATGATTCATTTTAATTTTTTTTAAAATAAAAATATAGATAAAAAATAATTTAATAAAACATGTTAAAATGTATGTGAAAAAATGTTCATAATATATGTATTTGGAAGAAATGGGTTTTCTAATGAAGAGTGAAATAAAATCAGGTTTTGTTAGAAATATTTTCTCGGTATTATAATAACAAAATAAAGGAATATAGTGTTATAAGTTTTAAATCTCATTAATAACTAGTGTATTATAAAATTAATCTCCTTTATTAAACATTTATCATATAATTTCCTTCAAAGGAAATTAAATATTATACAATTCTGATTAAAAATATATTGAGACATAAATCAATTACCACTTCCGTGACTTCTCAATCATAATCCCGATGAGAGGAATAAAAAATCATTAAATAACATCAATATAAATATAGTTGTGATATAAAATATCAAATGTTTCTCAGATACACCATATAAAATAAGATAGGTGTATAACAATACATATTTCCCAAGGAACTCAATTTTAGGTGGGAAACCCTTACAATGATCATAATGTTAAAGAGGTAATTAATCAATGGATTATTTATGTGAATAAAATTAAAATTCACATAAGAAACCTTGATATAGAAGATTATATATTAAAAAATTATTATATTCATAATATCATAATATCAATTATAATGAAAAGGTATTATATCCTAGTGAAAATAAATTAGGTTATGAAATTTGTTACCAATTGGTAATTTTCAGTTCAAATACCGTTGAAAAAATAATTAATATTGAAAAATAAAATGAATAAAATTATGAATTATTAATGATATTAGATTTAAATTGGGAAGTATATACACTAAACAATGAAATTATGTGCATAACATTACAATATGTCTCAATAAAAGCAAATTCTGACAATATCCCTTAAATCAGAATTCCTTTTGGTTGAACACACATTAACCTCCTGAATAATGGTTTGATAAATGTTATTAATTAATTAAAAAACCGTATTTATGTCTATAATATCATATATGATACTATAATATAATCTAAGAACATGTTTGCTAATAGTAATATAATATTATTATGGTCTCCAGTGTAAATTGCCTTGTTTTTTGATGCACAGTTTTTTGTCAAATCCATCATTCATATTTATAGGATATAGTTCAATAATATATATAATTATAATAATATATAAATATCATATTTACTAATTTTAATCCTTTTAAAAAAACATTTAGATTTAGACATGGAAAATGAGTCACATTGCTTCATTGAGAGGGTAGGTCGTATGTATGCATTAGCAATGATGTAATTCTCATAATGGGTGAAAGGGAAAATTATTTTACGGTATTAAAACATAAAATAATTAATTCCATGAAATATTTATTATATATATTCATTATTTGTATCACTATGAATATCTATGTGATTTAGTGATGGAAAACAAATTATATCTGTTTGTGAGGTAGTAACCTGCCAGACACCTGAGAGATGACATTATATCGCATTTGAAAGAAGAGGATATGGATAATTATTTTTCCATGAATATTATAATTTCTCAGTATATGGGATATAATTTAGTCATTATAATTTATTTTAACAAAATGATGGTGGAAAAATAAAAATCAAAATGAAATATATTTTTGATGATGATTACCTTCTATTAAAATAATATTCATTGGATACCTTAATATGGAATATTGAGTTTCTATTTTGGATGAATAAAATATCTTAAATTTGGAAATGTATTTCAGGATGATTTTTTGGTTGGTTTTGTCTATCCAAATGGAAAGAGAGTTGTGAATAAGATAGGGGAGAGTGTTCACTTTTATAATAAGGGTGTAGTGTAATTTTTTTAAAATACACAAAACAATTAGCAACATCAATGAATTTTTAAATTTATTAAAGGAAATGTGGCTCAACAACCTACAAATAGAAAAAAATCCACAAGGTATGGTGTAATGGAAATAGAGAGAATCAACATTGAAAAAGATCATTATCTTATGAGTAAATGATCCCAACTTGTAAAATAGAAGAATACTATAATTAAGGGAAGATCTTAAAGTAAAAAAGTCTACAAAAATATTTCCCACATTCTTGGTATGAAAGACGGAAAAATTATTTTCAGTAAGGCTCATGAACCTTCTGACTAAATATTCACTATGAAAAGGAATAAACCTTATTCCTAAGCAAGCATTACAGACTACTAAAGAGTCCATCTCAATCTCTAAGAGATGAATGTGTCAGTGATGAAATATGAGTGGACTTGAGATCATGGAACGAGCTTCTACTTTAATAGAATCACCAACCCCATAGAAGGAAGAGAAAGAAACCATGACTGAACCCCTGTTATCTCTAATTACACGGACACCATGTGTGATAACCATTAAAAATGATTCATCCATGTCATTTTTTACCCAGTGATTATGTCAAACAATCTTATCAATAATTTTGGTGCCGAATAAACATTTTTATGAGAGAAATATCTTGGAATAATTGCCATGATGGTGGGAGCATTGGAAACATCATTAATAACTTTTTAATATCCAGAATAATATTTCTGGATTTAAAAATAATACCTTTGGAAGAGAATCCTTTATGGTTGTGTCGGGTATCATTAATTTATAACCCAAGCATAAACCAGCTAACAATTAGGACAACTAATATAGCCTTTCTCATAGTACAGGAACAAATCACATTCATGAACTATTAATGGAAGAATGACTCAGTAGAGTGGGATTGGTAAGGCCTGCTAGTGAAATTACCAAAAGAACTACACATATTTTTGGCCCACTCACTGTTGAAGAATATATTCTATGTTGATTCTGAGGAATGCTCCATGAAAAAAAAACACCTTGATTCAAGGAAAACTCCCCTATTCTAGATATTCACATCATAAGGCAAGTCATTATTCTGGACCCACCACACTAGGAAGATGAATTTATCTAGAAGCTCCTAACACTGAATAATATCTCCCAAATTGACATGAGGTGTAGTAGAAGAATGGATATTAAAGAAAGATTTAAGGTATAAGTACTCATCATTGGATCCAGAAAAAAACACATCTATCTGGTTCACTCGTACTCAAAATCACCTGATTACCCTGCAACATATGCATCACTTTCCAAAAACAATATTTGAAATGGGGATCCCTATTTGAAACTATAGTCTATGGTACACCATGATAATGTATTATTCCCTGAACATAAAACTCACCCAACTAATCAACTAAATAAGTCTCTTGAATCAGAATAAAATGATCCACTTTCGTTAGATGATCTACAACCACATAGATTTCATTATTCTTCCAAGGAGTCCTTGTAAAAACCACCATAAAATCCATTGTTACATCTTTCCACATTGATTTTAGAATGGGAAATGGATGTAATAGTCCACGTAAGCAATGATGCTCGACCTTCACCACCTAATAGGTAAGGGAGCATTCCACAAATCCCACAACTTCGTTTTTCATTTCTGGACACAAAAACTGCCTATGGAGATCACGATACATCTTGGTCAAACCAGGTTGCACTGCCCATTTTTATGCATGGAACTCACGCATAAACTCTTCTCGCATGCACAATGGTACAACCACACAATAATGAACACAAAATACACCATCCACACTGACGAACCAATGTTAAAATTGTTCCCTACCTTTTTGTACTTCCATCATGGAGAAACATTCATTATTGTCAAGATGACCATCCCTTAGTCAACTCAAAAGTGTCGACTCAACCATCACAGATGCAAGAGTCACACGACCATTTTCATCCCACACCTCTGGGTGCATCTTCGCGAACAAGGCCATCACCTTCCACTCTGGGCTAGATTCCTAAACCACCAAATTTTGATCCTTTATGCTCAGAGTATCAGAAAAAATGTACCGTTTCCCCCTTGTAAAAAACATCTCAATCTTGGTGTACTAGAGATACTCAACCCATCTTTGATTCCATTGATTTAAATCCCCTTGCGAAATGATATATTGTAAACTCTTGTAGTCGGTATACACTGTGACCCATTCGCCAACAAGTAATGCCTCTAGAACTTTAAATAATACAGTACTACAACCAACTGAAGATCAAGAGTGGGATAATTCTGCTCATGGGGTCTCAATCTCCATTACCAATAAGCCACAACTAGCTCATTTTGAATAAACACAGCCCAAATCCCATTACAAGACACATCCCAAAAATAGAACAAACATCGTATTTTTCTCTAGAAATATCAAGATAGATGTGGTCATCACATCGTTTTTCAACACTTGAAAGTCATTCTCACAAGCATTTGACCACTCAAACATGATTCCCTTCATGTTAAACCCCAAAAGTGGTGCTACCCAATGAGAGAAATCCTGAATGAACCACTGTTAATATCCTACAAAACCTAGAAAACTCTGAACATCTGAAACAATCTTGGGCTGCTCCCAGGACAAAAGAGCCTACACATTCATGGGATCCACTGACACCCTGCTACCTCAGAGAAGATGTCACCCAGAAAAGGTACTTCACTAATATAGAATTGACACTTTCTTAAGACGATGTGAAGATGTTGGGAATGATTGTTATGAGTTTTCATGTACACCAATATTTTTTCAACAAGGACAACCAAAAACTGATCCAGATAATGAATAAAGAATCAGGTCATTAAAGCCATTAACACTACCAGTGCATTGGTCAAGCCTAAAGGCATCACTACTATCTCAAACAACCCATACAAACTCATGAAAGCTGTCAATGATACGTCGGAATGCCTCACCCTCACCTGGTGATAACCCAATCTCATATCAATCATAGAAAACACTGATGCACCCCTCAAATGGTAAAACATGCCATCAATTCTAGGAAGATGGTACTGATTTTTCGCTGTTATTTTTTTAACATCTGATAATCAACGCACATACTCAATGACACATAATATGTCTTCGAAAAAATCAAATAAGATACCCATAGAGCCATACTTGTTTGTATAGACCACTTGAATTCCAACTCCTCAATATTAACCTTTAACTCTTGGAGTTATTCGAGTGCAATTTGGTATGGTGGAATAGAAACTAGCTCCACTCATGGCAGCAACTCGATCGTGAACTCAACATCCCTATTGGGTGGAAACCTTGATAAATCCTTAGGAAACACATCTTGAACTAATCAACTACATTATTGGAGAACTACTATTCCCCTATTTCCTCATCAAGAACAAGACAAGCCACTTGAGCTGTGAGCCTATCCATCTGCCGACAGAATGGTCCCACATGACCTTCTCGGACATCCCACTCTCCCTAGTGGACATATGTGTCCCCCTTAAATGACCTTAATGATAACATACAAAATTAATAGTCTATGTGTTCCCAATAAAACAATAAACAATCCATACTCATGATGAGGTCATACCCCAAAATCATGAGAACGAACAAGTCCCATAAGAAACGATACCCACCGACTTCCAGAGCATATCCCTTGAACTTCCTGAATTCATTTTTCCACACCCCAAAGGTGTTTTAATTGACAAAACCCCACATACATCCTCCACAACAAAACCCAACACTACCAAAAGATGAGATGAAATAAAAGTGTGTGTAGAACTAGTGTCAAAGAACACACTAGTAAGCCTATATGCTATACAGATCGTACCTCTAATAGTCGATGGCCCAACCTCTCTATCACCAGGTGCATACTAAACTACATGAAGAAGTCCGAACACTCTACCCTGGGCTCCAACTTATGTGCCCTGAACTTTACTACCCTGATGACGTGGGAAACCCTGCCCCGGAGTCCAACGTCCACTACCCCTGCCCGTACGGCCCATGGAGATTTGAATGCTTGCATGATATGGTGAAATTGACCTCTTACCACCAATGGGCATTTCTCTATAACCAGCATTCAAACTCTCTTGGTGAGGGTTTCTGCAGAACCTCTGAACATGTCCCAATCATTTTCATGACCGACACACAACTAGAAGTCAGGGACTTTGGCCACACATATTTGCCGGCTTTCCATAGTGATAATAGAACATCTGATCACCACCTTGAGAGGATGAACCTCTCTTCTGAACACATTTCAAACTTCATCCATTATAAATACATTAAAAACAATGATTAAGACCATTCGGAGTTGCACCACTTGTCTTCCCAGTTGCATGACAATCCCACTACATAAAACTCTCTTCAAGTTACCTTCTGAGATCAATGCCTGATCCACTACCTCAATAATTCTCATCAAGAAAAATACATTCAACTAAGTCCTGATCTCGTTCCTCATCCCATCTTGGAAATTCCTTGAAACTACTACCTCATCCCCCACCAACGTGGGAACAATGCATCGTAGTTCAGTAAAGTAGCCAGCATAATCCATCACCGACATCGATCCTTGAGTCAGGCTCATGAACTTTGTATCCCACTTTTGCATCCAAGTATCTGGGTAAAAATTCTAAAAAAAATATTCTTGGAAATCATTCCACAACATCCCCTCATCCTGCTTAGTCTGAGCCAGTATGTCCCAACAACACTTTGCCTAACCCACAAAAAATAAGCTGCCAACATGACCTGCTTCACATCAAGACTCTCCAAATGATCCTATAATGTCTAGAGAAACTCTATCCAGAACACTGCTGCCTCTAGACAAACCTCTATGATACATTTCTGAGGGTTTTGGAGAAAAAACACTCTGGTCAGATAAAAAATAGTCGGTCCAACCTACCCTAGGTCCCGATCCATCATCGGCATAAAACGAGCCATGTTCTCCCAGAATCACTCTTCCCCACAATCTTGGATCACCACATTCTCTTTTCACTATAATGGAGGTGTATTCTGAGTAAAATCCTTTTGTTTCCCAACCACATCTTGACATTGTGGTGTCATTTCTCAACATTTCCCAGGATAAGGTGTATAACACATCACAAAAAACAATCACAACATCATATCTAGAAGTCTCTTCACTATCCACAACAACCCACTATACCTGTGCCATCCCAAGAAACCTTATTATTCTAAAAACATCACCTTGACTATCCCAATTGTGGGCCGTGGTCCAAAAGGGTTAAGCAACCATAAACCCCCACAAAGTTTACACAACATGTTACCGAAACATTTTCAATTCATTAAAACCCTTAACTACACATATTTTATTTTTCATCACTTATCACTCGATTATATTGACACACATGCATTGTTTTGATTACCACATTTTCCATTTTCAATTATCAAAATTCAAGGATTATTCTAAATTTCAGGTCTCACACACCCAATCCATGTGTTCCTAACATAATGCATTTTACCTACCTCTATAGGTTCCAACAATGATGCATGAATGCACAACCTCATGCCATTGAGGACAGAAACCAAATATCATAAAACAATCACATTATAGAACATGTGCATCAACAAATGGTAAAATATTATCAAATGTAACATCGTACAATCAAGGAAAAAAATTCCTACAATGGGTGACATGGGTTTTCTCTCATACATTGGTTAGAAAATCCCAAAAACGAGCTCATTAACAAGTCCCGACACATCCTAACACCCATCTACCATCCCAAATAACATGATTTCATAGAAGGAGAAGAAAGAACTCCTCTAATTCCACATTGAAGAATCCCCGTCCTAGAATACAAAAAATTGGTTCTCTGAGCCGGGAGGTTACATGAAATTATGCGCACCTCCCCTTACGCCAAAGGTTTCCCACTAGCAGCGAGTGTCTAAAATGTCAATTGGGGAGACTATACCTCATTTTATCAGAGTAAGACAAAACAAAAGATAAATCAAATAGTGTAATAAAAATAAATAATTCAAGATAGTGCATATAAAACCATTCCCCCCAAATGGGGTACAAACAAGTCCAATAGAAAAATATGCAATGCCTTTCTATAAGTGAAAAATTGAACAAAACCAAAAATGAAGACAAAATGAAAAATCCATAAAATATTCCCAACAACAAGTCTGGGTCCTCCTCCACGTACACCCATGCCAACTCAAATTCCTAACAAATCCCATTTCCATTTTCTTGACCTGAAAAAATGAATTCTTCTCAGGTACCCAATGATAGCCTCTGTAGGGTGTGAGTACAACTCAGTTGGCCACCACCAACGATGTCTAAAAAATATCGGGTATAATCAATTGTGCATGAGAAAATGAAAAAGAATAGTAAATGAAATGGCAAATATTAACTTCCATTAGCTAGTTTAGTTACATTACCAACATTTATAACCATTTCCATAACGTACCATTTCATCCCATTTCCCTTAACCAACCATTTCCAACACATTTATCATGGAATAATCATACAACTTGTTACATAGGCTCTATGTAGACAAACAAATACATAAGGAAAACACACAATTGTTCTATCTCAATAGGGCCAACTTCTCCATTCCAAACATATCCTCACCTCAAAGCATCAGTTCAGGTTGATGTCAACCATATCCTCACCTCAAAGCATCAGTCCTGGTGGATGCAACTGATTAGGAAACAAAGCATCAATTCTATCCATACCCCATCCATTAGGGGTGAAGTATAGAGCCTCGTACCAAATAGTCACGTGGGAATATTTCTTTATTCAATACCCCACTCCACCAATCTATGTGCACATGCTATATATATATGTAACCATTATCCATTTACATAACATCAAAAACACTTCCCAAAGAAAACATAAACTTTTACAATTACATGGATGTTAACACCATGAATTATCCCATTAAAACTTTTACCACACTTCACATCTTTTATCCATTTAACCCTATTCCATTACATTATTATTATATCACTGAGCATTCATTCATTGTTCATATCCCACTAGGAATTTATTGTTATTCCTAACTCACTAGGCTTTATTAACATTTTCATAACCCATTCCATTATGGTAATTAGTCATTTACACATCTTAACCTAATATCGCTTATGATATTATCAAGCCTAGGTGCACCACCATGTATATAACCCAACACAAGTAATCACATAAACATGTTTATCAAGGGATCTGCATAATTAAACAACAATATCGATTTTTCATCAAAAATCCATAGGTTCAAGAAGGTCGGTTTACCCCATGGGTGGACCTAGTTTAGTCTCAACACCCTCAACACATTCCAGGGAGAGCGCGAGGGTTCCCCTTTACATTTTTAATATCCATTTTACCAAAACATTAAATGGGTAATACAAAAATACCAAGATACACCCAAGAAAAATACCACACATGCACAAATCCTTAAATAAACCATGGGATATAACTTGTAGACCACCTACCTCGATTCTATGATAAAAAGCACTCTTAATCAGGCCCATAGATTACACTTAATCCAACCATTGATGCTTCAAACCAAATCGAACCCAAAGAGTAGAGGTTTAGATATTTGAAAGGAGATGATAAAAAGATACAAAACCTAAACTCAAAAGAGAAGAAATGATGGGACTAGCCTTAATCGGAGCATTGATCCACAATCAATAACACAAAAAATGCCTCAGAAATGAGGGAGATTAATTTATTTGAGGTCATGGGGGATTTAGTTCGTCCCTAGGGTATGGAGGTGTGAAATGAGAGGAAATCTTGAGTGGAGGTTAAAACCCCTAGAGTGGGAACATTTTAATTTTTAATAGGATTCTGGGATGCACGGTTTACCCGCACGGTATTCCAAATAATGCGCAAACTGTGTTGATGATTCTATCCAAAAAATCCCCCTATCGAATGGTTTATCTACAAAGTTTTCCAAATTGTGCGAAATACATGTGGAGGCCACTGTCCAAAAACCTAACTTCCGCACGGTTTCTTGGGATGTTCGTACGGTTAGTACTAACCATGCACATACCATGCGACCTAACCACAAAACCCACTATTCGCCACATTTCATGTCATGAACCCTTGGAACACCCCAGACCCCCCTATAGGACTTGGGTAAGAACTTAATTTACCAAATAATGGGATATAAACCAAAACATAAACGATAACATAACTTTCCATGATCTGGGATCTTACCATAACCATGTCAAAATTATCCTGTAGTGTTTTTTTGTTTTTTTAAATGTTGTTTTCTAGGATATTAGTAGGGAATACCAAATTTTTAGTAAATTTGTCATTTCATTAAGGAGTGAAAATATTCGTATATATAATGATTAATTATATAGAAAATTAATTTTTCTATTGTTCTGTGGGATTACTTTTAAACAATTATCATCAATGTGTATAAATTTAATTTGATAAAATAGAATCCTTATTTGGAATCATCATGTCAAAATTTGGTAATTATGAAAATTTAAATTTTTTTCATTAAAGATAGTATCAATGATAAATAATTAAATTACTATAGTAAGTGTTAAAATTTGTTATAATGGTTAAAAATAAAATGATATGGGATGAAATAAGTTAAATTGTTTTGTAATTTCTATTAGCTGTTAAAATTTAAACTCTATCACATCTCTTATTTGAATATTAGTCATTTTTATACATTTTTCATAATTAAGACATTAATGTATTTTATTATTTTAAAAAATTAAAAATGTGTCATATCCCTCACCTATACAAGTAAACTCAAACTAATCTTTTCTCAATAATTCATGAGTCTCTCATATTATCAAATCCGTACAAAAATCAATTCCTAGAATCCCTAACCACATCATATTTTTCCTTTTTTGGTCATAATACCATCTAATGAATGATTTACCTATAAATATACATATATTGTCTAAAGGATATTTTTAATTCCTAACTATGTGATTTCTTTTTATATCTTCTTTTATTATATTAAAACCTATCCTATCAACTAAAATATAATAACATCATTATTTAACATAAAATAAATTATATTTTATTTATGGTATAATAAACTTTCATATCTTTTTCTATCTTAATGAAAATGGAACATCACCATTTTAAACATGTATACAACCACCTCCATAAAGTGATGGGTTTAATTTTTCATCAACTATTCATATAATTAATAAAAATGACTAACAAATTTAATATATATTTTACAAATTACATAATAATAATTATTTAATGAAAATATAATATCTATTTAATTATATTCTTATCAAATGAAAAATTATTATTTCATTAATGTGTTTGTTTGCAATACCACCTCAATGATGAAATGTGGTTAATTTATCATTTTATCATTATATTGATGGTTATAAGAGATAAATAATGAACAAATATGAAATTTTAACAATTTTATGAGTTTAGAAATGTAAAAAAATTTAGATAAATTATTTTATTAATACGGATTAGAAAATTGAAAAATTCATGCATTTGTTTCTATAAAAAACTCCTCCATGAAACAATGTGGTTAATATATCATGAATTACTAACATGGTGGTTTTAAAAAATGTATGTAATACCTAAATATGATAAATAAAATACGTTTTAGATTTTAAATATTACAAAAAAGAAAATGTGTTGAACGTGGTCAATAAAATAATATCAGTTTGATGTTATAAACCAAATGACACAAAAATATCCAACATCAACATAACCATTTTAGTTACAAAATAAAACATGGAAATAAATGAAATAAAATTATAATAATAGTAAAATAAATTTTAGAAATGTTATTACTAATGTATAAAAATAATATAATTTGATTATTCCAGTGTTAGAGAAAGTAAAAACCAATATAGGGCCTAATTTAATTGATTTTATTTTATAATGTTTTTTTGAAAAGTTTTAAATTATTTATCTTTAATATCCATATTATTTTTAATGTTATATTAATGTTTGTGTTTATTATTTATCTGTTATTTTATACTCTATTTTATTTTAACATATTTTTATTGAAGAATAATTTAAATATATTCTACATGGGTGAATTTCACCTTTTTTTGAAATTTGAATATGAATAATTTGTGAATGTATGTGGCTTAAAATCTTTTTCCAACCATAATATTTTTTTGGAGACCCTTGTTTCTGGCATATAACTCTTTACTTATGATTTTTATATAGATCAATTATACAGATGAGGCCAGGGAGTGTTTTGAAAAATTTTGGAGTGTTTTTGGGGTTTTCTATAGGTGCACAGATGGTGCACCATTTTTAAAAACCATGAAACACCTTTAAGAAACCATGAATTTTAAGAAAGGAGAAAACGAGAAGGCACAAAAGTGGCAGATGGTTTTTCAAAACTGTGTGGTTTCCTAAAAGATATTTTTCACTTTGAAAACTGGCATCATCCATTTTGAGGAGGTTTCTTTAGCATGGTTTGCACAAGGATTAGAGACTGTGTTAGTTGATCATGGGAGTGTTTTCAATAATTTAGTTTTTTACTCATAATTGGTACATGGATTTCCAAAATGTGCGAATAATATTTTGTAGTAAGAAACCTTTTTCTTAATAAGTGGATCTTAATAATTTTTCCCTCTAACCCATTCATTTTTTCATCTATAAGGCCCTTACATAGTATTTGTATTTCTAAAAGGTAATGGAAGGTTTTCACATCGATTTAGAGATGATTAAAAAATTTCCCTTGGTGATTATTAAATTATTACTCATGGTATGTCATTGTTCATCATCATTCATTATTTTTTTCTTAGATATACATCACTCCATCTCTTAGTTTCTTAGATCCATACCCGTTTTCATTTGATCTAAGGGTATGTTGGAAAAATGGGTTTATATATATATATATATATGATTATAGGGTAAAATATTTCAGGTAGGTTTAGGGAGATTCCAACCCAGTTTTGGGATGTATTTAATGTTGTATATCATTTTCACCAAAACACTTGAGATATGAGACTTCGCCAGAAACTTTTTTTATTTAAATGATTGGGTTAGTTTAAAATTTATTTTATTTATTGAAATTTATTGTGTAATTGTGGTTAAATTATTTATATACATTCCCTTTGAGTGATCGTTTATATTTTTTGGTGAAATTGTAGAATTGTGGTAAATTATTATAAAATGTTCATTGGTTTCTTAATTTTAAAATGGTGATTTAAAAATTCATCATTTCTTTAATTTTAAATTTCAAGTTGGTAAAATGTTTTAAATAATTTTTTTTCTTATTTTAATGATTTTTTCTTGTTTTCATTGGAATGTATTGTGACTTGTTTGTGTGTGTGTTCATATTGAATTTATGAGGCTTAGTTGAATGATGACCTTGTACTTAGTTCCATCGGAGTAAAGGCACAAAAGATATAATTACCATGTGACAACATAATAGATAATTGACATACCACTCATGAGTCTGGAACTATCATGACAAATCATGAACAGTTAGTTGTGGAGACATGTGGAATGGATTGTTTTTCCCCAAAATGGAACTTGTGAAATATTTTACTGTATTTCATATATAATTTACGTGAAAATTTCATTATGTGGGAAAATTTAATTGATATGGAACTTTTTTAAATTTATTTATAAACAGTTTCATAAATTTATTTATATAAATGACTTCATATATATGTTTATATCATTTATATCCTAGTGGAATAAATAGAGATTTCATAGGGGAAAGCCTACTAAGTATTTGTACTCATGACTTCATTGTAAAATTGGTGAATTTATAGATTTCATCTACTAGGACATGGTAAAAGGTAAACTATCACATGTAATTAGCACAAACTTATGATACTAGGGCTTTTTGGTAACGTCGGATCATGGATATTGTTGAGAGTTTTTGTCTTGTGACTATATTGAATATTTAATAGTTTTCTTCCTCTATTTACAATGATATTGTATTCCTCTTTTTGGTACATGAATTTAGTATGATTTTGATAAATAAAAATTTTAGTTTTAATTAACTATTATCATGCATCATATAGTTTTTTGTTTTGTAATGTTTTATTTTGTTAGTTTTTTTGTTCTTAAATTAAAAATCATCATGCATGTGTATTGAACCCCTTCAGCCGATATTTCCAGCATTTGGTGATATGGGGATGTCAGTTAAGGCTTTGTAATGTCTCACGTCCCTCTCAAACCAATGAGAATAAGAGGGTTGTCACAAAAGGTATCATTTTTTTGGTACAAAAGTCTATTTCAAACAAGTGATATATATATTTTCCCATTCCTTTGAAATAAGTGATCATCAATTATATTAGTCTTGGAGTTGAATTCATTTTTTAATATATCTTGATTTGGGATCATATAAAGAAGATGGAATGTTGGGACTAGAAATAAAATTCATAAAAATAAATAGATAACCTTTTAATGAAAAACATATTATTACTGTGGAGTTTTGTGAACAATTATTTTGAAGACACTTATAGGTTTTAAATCTCGTTTCATGGGTTTAGCCAATGATATAATCATGAAATGAATTAGAGGAATTAATTCCTAATAAGAGTGCATACATTATTTTGAGTAAAGATTTCTTATGTCATGAATAATTGAATATTTTTTAAAACATTGAATGCATTTTCAAATGAATTATTTTAAAAAAAATCATGGGTGTGGAATTTTGTAAATATTTATTTTTTAAAAATCATTATGAAATGTATAAAAAATAATAAATTTAAAAATGGATTATTCTCGAAATAAATGTCGTGATAGTTGATGCGATAGAATTTGAAATTCATGACCTTCATTTTCTAGAGAGTGAGATTTATGGAATTTTTTAGTATAGAAACTGAAACCTGATATATGTCATAGAAACCAATTTAAGGAAGATGTTGAAATTAAGGGTGAACCTGGGAAACCGGTGAACCAAGATATGTGTTAGAGTAGCATCCATTTGTTTTAGGTAGTGGTACATGGAACCAGTGTGA
The DNA here is from genome assembly GCA_963277665.1 of Viscum album. NCBI lineage: Eukaryota > Viridiplantae > Streptophyta > Magnoliopsida > Santalales > Viscaceae > Viscum > Viscum album. The sequence continues at coordinate 329,570,139 of OY728143.1, forward strand.
TGATACATGGCATTTGGATCATTCTTTATAGTTCCAGAAGAATAATTCAACCATCTTATGGGGTTATTTAGAACCCAAAATGGAAGAGGTGTTGAGGAACATGATTAATCTTATCATCAACTTCATCAGCACTCCAGAAAATACTAATGTCATGTTGGTGACTTATATGCTCGATATTGTTGCAAGCAAGTGATGGGATCTAGTAGTGCATGATAAATTGGACCAAGGACTTGGTTTATAGAATTTTTAGGAAATCTTCAACCAAAAATTCCATCCTTACACATTCAATTTTAAAATGAAGACATACTTATTCCGCCTAAAGAATGTAAATATCTCTATCAGATAGTACAAGGTTAAATTTATTATTATTCTATGGTTTTACCCCAAGGATGCTGCTAGTGAATTCGTGAAGGATCACATCATTGAATCGAGATAACATTAGGATATTTTTTTGATGATATTTCCACACTGTATTATGGATTTTACAAAGATTGTAATCTATGTGATGGTGGATAAAAGGTACATCTTATGAAATATGGGATGATGATGTATGTTGATAGCCAAGGGAAATAGTGAGAAATCAAATTTTAGGAGCATACATAATAGGGACACCGACTTCCTATGTGGGAGATAAAATAAAAATCAGACTGTTGTATCTGTGAATATTTCTCAGAGACCCATAACAAAAGAGGGTTGTTTCAAAATTAGTTCCCTCTACCACATTATGCAAGATTGTATGAACCACCATGGTCATGTGATAATTAAAATAATATGGAAAATCATTAAAACTATTTTCACATTTCTTTGAGGTAATGTACACCAGACACTTCTTAGGTATCATCGATGTAATATGCTTTGATGGGGTCATGATAGAAAAATCAACATCATCAGAAGAATAGAGCTATACATGATGATTATATGGATACAATGACTCCTAATTAAGGTAAATATCAATAGATAAATGAATGAAAAATGTAGTGATGAAGAAATTATATAGATAAGAGTAGGAAATTATAGAGGCTGAAGCTCAACTATCTATTGTTAGAGGTACGATTAATGGGAATTCAACCCTTATTCATGTTTTTTATACCGGTGCATCAAAATCCTTTATTACATCTCAATTTTTTTATTTTCTTTTGTTATATTATGAGATGATTTTTTTGTGGTAAAATTTCAAACTCCTCATGGTCTAAATGAATTTTGAGCCTTTCTATGTACAACATGTTCTATAAATATTGTTGGAGTTGAGATGAAATGCGACATCATAGTAATAGGGAAGGATTTTTATGATGTAATCCGGGTTATGTACTAGTTGGAAATGTTCAAGTCTCATATTGATTATTATATAAGAATATTTTTTTTTTCAATAGGGATATATTTAAGAATCTCTTTAGAGGATAAAGGAATATAAAGTTAGGTGGAACATTCTTTTTAGAAATAGCTGTGGGACTGATCTCTTACCAACTAGTGGCATTGACTTTGGAATCGATGTAAGATATCAAGAATAACAGTTTTCTTACAATTTTGGATCAGTTTTAAGATTTGTTTCCAAAAATAATATCTGGGTATCCACATGTAAGAGAAGTTTATTTTATGATTTATCTCCACCTGGAGACCATTAGAATCTCACTTATGTTGAACTGAATGGAACTAATATAATTTAGAGAGTTGAAAGTACAGTTGAATGATATGTAAATCAAGTGTTTAATTCATTTGAGAATGATTTTGTAGAATGTAAGGGTCTTGATTATTAATAATGAATATGGAACTATAATTTTTTCTTCCGATTATCGTAAGCATAAATATGTTTTGGTAAATAATTAGTATCCACATCCATGCATTGATAACCTATTATATCATTTGATGGGGGAAAATGGTTCCTTAATATTGACTTGTGATCAAGATATCACCAATTGCGAGTCTCGAAGGAGGATATTTTGATGATATATTTCAAAAGAAGATATGACCATTATGAATATTAGTTAATTACTTTCGGTCATTCAGTGAACTAAAAATCATTATAAAATTGATTAATAATAAATTTCAGTGATATTTGTATTTTTTTATTCTGGTGTTCATAGATGACATATTGATGTATTTATGATCAGTTGATGAGCATGAAAAACACATTGTAATGGTTTTGGTAATCTTGAGATACCATCAATCATATTCCTAATTTTTATTATGTGGTTTTTTGGATATAAGAGGCATTATTTCATGGTGTTGTAATTTATGAAAGAGGAGCTTTAGTGGATCCAAAGAATATTGAAGTTGTTATCTCTTGGAAAACACTAATGAATTTTATTGAGATAATGTTTTTTCTTTGTTTAGATATTTATTAATGACATTATTTCATGACTTATCATATCTAGATTTGCATATGACATCTTTAGAAAAGAATAATGTTCAATAACAATGGATTGACGAATGGACGAAAACATTTCATGAGTTAAAATTTCACCTTACATTAGCACCTATTAAGATATTTCCAGAATCAGGAAAATGATTTGTGGTGTATTATAATGCTTCAGGACTGACCGGAACTATCATTTAATCCGGTCAATGTTTAGTATTTATATTTATACTAACTATAATATATGTGGCAAGAAGGGTCGAACCCACAGAGAAGGCAAATTTGACCACTATTCTTCTAAAAACTTACAAAAAGATCCCACTGTTGTCAGCAATGGAATAGATTTTCTATTTGTTTTATATTTTTTTCTAATTTTTTTTTAAGTTTAACTCTAATAAAACACTAAAGTATTTTTGATTTTCTGTTCAAAACTGTTATACAACAAGAAACAGACTAAAAGCAGTAAGAAACAGAGATATAAAATGCTAAAAGAGAACAATCAATTAAAATTCCCTGGGAAAAGTCTCCATTATACTGGTTTAATAGGTATTCCAAATCACTTTAAAGTTATTGCCTTGCACCACCATAAAGAGAGAGAATTACCACCCTCATCAAGAGTTAAGTCACATAGACTGATTGATTTTGGAGTTCACCACTCCAAAACCAATCAGCTATGAACAGTTTGAAAAGATAATGACAACAGGACGAACTCCCCGTATGTCAAGAAGAATTTGTGAATTGATTATTTTTTAAAGATATTTCCACGATCAATCTCTCCGATTCAATTGTGGAGTTTTTGAAAATTAAGTACTAGTGGTGAAAAGAAATTGGATGAGCTCAGCATCAATCTCACTGATCTTTACTCAATTAAGTGAAATGATTTAGTGATATGAGAAATAAAAGTAACTAGTAGAACATCAATTCATCCCCGATCTAAAAATTTAGCTAGAAAACATGTATATTATCATTATCTAAAATACTAAAGTCATTCAAATACAGAGTAGATATTTGGAATAAAACAGAGGAAGAAAACTCCCTCTGCTCGCCTGAATTATTGCTCCTGGACCTCAGATCTCCAAAGGATGGTTCTCCGAGAAGTGCTCCGGGTACTCTGCTCTGCTCCAAGACTGCTATGTTCGTCGAGTCATTGTGTCTCAAAGTGAATGAATACCCCCCCCCCCCCCCCCCGAGTGAATGAATCCCCACTGAATTCTGCTGCTTACTCTGTTTTATTACCTTGCTGTCATCTACTACATGTCACTACTCAATCTCCACTGACTTCAAAAGTTCTTCACTCATGCACTGCAAAATGTGCATTTTTTCACGACAAGCACGTCACACTGTCTTTTCTCACGTAACTAACTTCAGCAAAGATAGTTGTATGTATCTGGACATTTTCCCATCTCTAGAATAAACCTGAAAAATTAAATAAGCAAGACAAGTAATTAAATGAGGATGCAAGAAAGAAGAAAAAAAGTAATTATTTAAGTTAAATGATTTTTTAATATTTAATAATTAACTAAAGTTAATTGATAAATATTTACTTTTAAATTATTTATACACTTACTAACTATGATAAAACATAAGTTATTAAAGATTTATTAATTTAATTACGTTAATAGAATAATTACTAAGTTATTAATTTTATTATTTTTAACTAAGTTATTAAAATTAAAATATATATAAATAAATAATTAATTTAATATTTAAGGTTATATTAATAATTTAATTATTACCATTATGGAAATTATGTTGCTAGATTAATCTATTATTTAGTTAATTTTAATAATGTAATTAAAATTAATTCTTATGTTTTATATTTTTTTAATTTAATTAGAATATTTTATAGTTTATTTATAATTTTTCTTAATTATATATTTATACTATTAATTTTGTATTAATTTATTATTTACATTTATTATTAATTTAGTTTTATAATTTATTTTATAACTTATATACTTATTATAATTGAATGAATTTTAAACTTTTATTAATTCTATTAAATTTATTTGACTAAATTAGAGATTACTTTTACTTTATACTTTTTATTTACTTTACTTTTATTATTTTGTTTTTGAATCATTTTCATTTTTTTGTTTTTTGGTGTGTTATCTTCCCCCTCCCCCATTTCTTTGCGGTGTAGAAGAGGGGAGGGTTTATTCTAGGGAACCGGTGGCGTGACATTCTCCTGCTCACGGTGGACAACAGTCCATCTTAGTGGCATGTGCTTCATCTTTTCACGACGAAGAGAAATATGGTTCTAGAAATGGTTCATGCACTACATCGGCCAACAGATCGGCCTCTTCTCGGCTCCATCTCTACTTCAGCAGCATCTTCCTGTAGCGGTGCACTTCTCCTCAGATCAACTCTAGTAGACAGGCGCACTTCTCCTCGGCTCAACTCCAGTGGACAAAGATGACTTCGGTGGGTGGTGCAGCGGCCTCCTCCTTCGACAACATGACGACGCAGGATCCAGCTTGAGGCGCGACATAGCCCATATGCAGATTCCACTCGCAACGGCGACCATAATCCCTGCACAAAACAGCACAGTGTCTCTCCTTGGCTCTACATCGCAACAGGGCTTCAGCGCCAGCTCCACTCCTTCCAGTGGCGGGTCTGTGGTTCCATTCTCGGAAACAGCTCAACCAAACAGTGGTGGCTTCTGTTGAAGCGGTCTCCTCCTACGCTTCTCAACTTAAGTAGACCAGGAGTAACAGTAGCGAACTGACTCCATCTCCTACGACATCTTGTAGCAGCGCAATTCATCCCGGGGCTCTAGTGCAGCCCCTGGATTTTAACCTGAAATAACTAATTGTTCAGTTTTTTTATTATTTAAGATCTAGTGGAAGATAATTCTGTTGAAATTCTTCTGGGTCGTCAAGATAAAATTTTGGGTTGTGGTGGAAGAATTGGAAAGTGTCTTGAGTGGAGAAGTGAAGAAGGGAAGCATGGGTGTCACCGGTAGGGTGCAGCGTGAAAAAAGCGAAAACAGTGAGGGTGAAGGGCAGGAGGTGTATCAGTGAGAAAAAGAAACCAGTGAGGAAAATTGTGTTGTAACGGTGAGGTAGAGAGCTAACAGTGAGGTGAAAAAAAAAACAAAGGGAGTAATGGTGAGAAGGATGTAACGGTAGGGTAAGATATTAGTGAGGTTGAGGTATCAGTGAGGTGATGCAAATTAATAAAAGAAATGCCTACTGGTAGAAAAGGTAAATTCGGGGTCACTGTTAAATAATAAAAAAATAAGGGCTAATGCTACAAATAAAACAAGGGTCACTATTACGCAACAAAGAAAAAGTTACCGGTATGCAGAATATTATGGTTACCCATAGATAAAATCAAATTAATAAACTTGATATTTATTAACATTTAAAACATTAAAATTATTAATTAAAAATAACTTATTGAAAACAATTAAATTAATAAACTTGATAACTATTAAACTTAATTAATAAGAGACTTAAATTTAAAAGAAAACTAAAATAAATAAACAAAGAATTGCAAAAAATAAAAATAAAAACATCAGTGACCCAAGTAAATCACCGCAAACTCTTAATTAACTCACCAGTAGACTAAAATAATTATAAAATGAATTAAAAATTAATCTGCATACATAAAGTAATATAATTAATGTTTAAAAACTATTAATTAATTAATTAACTATTTTAACTAATAAAATTAAGGGAGAAATACTTTTATTAAATTAAACAACACAAATTATTTACATAAGTGATTGGAAGAGCATATAAAAAAATTAATGAATATAATTAACCTATTATAATTTAACTAAGTTAAAAGATTAATTATTAAAATAAATTCTTTGTTAATTATATTGAATTACAATGATTAAATAATTGTTTAAAATAAAAATTAACTTATTAAAAAGTCAAGAAGAATTAATTTAAAGAAACTAAATACTCACCGCTACTGATAAAATTAAAGGGCTCACTGGTAGAAATTAAAGGTTACCAATAGGACATAAAAACAAGGTTACCTTTATACTCAGATAAGATCTACCAGTAAGAAATAGCAGTAGTGACAAAGGTTACCGATATAAACAAGGTCACCATTACATCTCAATACAGGCTACCAATAAGAAAAAAGAAAGCAAGTCACCATTAGACAGTACTCGTAACCTGTCTACCAATAGAGAAAATGTAACCCTACTATCGGTAGCTTAGCTATCGGTAGTCTGGAAAGCCGTAACTATGTTGTATAAACCTAAAAATTAAAAGTAAATAAATTATCAAATTAATAATTATTAATAATGAAAAATTAAATAAAAAAAAAAATAGATTAAATAAACAAATTGAAAATTAATTATATTAAAAATAAAGAAGGAATAAATCTGCTATTTAAGGGTCCATAATTACATAAAATGTTATAAAAAATGAATATTTGAAAAATTTAATTATAAAAATATATAATTTCATTTATTAGATAAAAAGTGAGAATATTATTAAATAAATCACTAAAAATTAATAAAAAGGATGTGATAAACTGTGTAAAAATAAGGCCACATCAAAATCCCCCACACTTAAGCTTTGTTTGTCCTCAAACAATTCCATGTTTTATTTTCTTTGAAAGAAGTAATGTTTTATCATTTTTTCTCAAAATGTAAAATGTCTAGAACTCAAAACATAGTACAAAACATAACAGTAGGCTTTTAGAAAATGAATTATTCATACGAATCTTACTTATAACAAATACTCAAGGGTAATTAAGAACACAAAGACCATCCATTAAAGAAGATGTTGTGCCACATATGTGATTCAACTTAATGATTCACTTCAATCCATTCTCAGGTTCTAATTTCAAAAGTGACAGGAGATAAAATTTCAATGGAATTATGATCTTAACCAAGGAACATTGTACTTTGAATTTTTCACCTAGTTTCCAAAAATAATTAATTTTTTTTGTGAATCACCTCAAAGATACAACATAAGTGATTTCCATATACACCATTTGATCTCTTCTTCATCTGGTTTTCATCATTCCCCCCACCTTAATGATCTCATTTTGACCCAAGACACTTTATTTATTTTTCCCAAGCCATGTATCATTGTGCTAAGCACTGTGCAGTATGCACTTATTTAAGGTGTACATAGGGATTTTAGTAAATAGAAATGCACCCAACATCTAAGGTCTCAGAGTCTAACAGTGGGATCCCAGATGCCCAAATTACTCCAGTTTCAAAATATTTATATAAAATTCATTTACATTAGCTCATTAAACCAATTACTTTTAATAATTTAAAAGATGAAAGAGGCAGGGTATGATCATAACTCCACAAACATGTAACCCATATCACTTTCAGAAGTAGTTCCTAAACCAAATATTCATTAAATCACTAAGCAGTACCACTCAGAAATCATCCAACCTAATCAATTTCAGACTCAAAACAGCTCTTAACTACTATCAAAGAACATATCCTAAGGCAAGAACCAATTGAGAAAATTGTAAAGCCTAAAATTATGCAAAAATTTTGAAAAATTTAACCAATTTTTAACAAAAAATTTGAATTTTTAGTGGGAAATTGATGGTCATTCAATAAAGCATAGATTAGCATAGTCACAAATTGACCCCCTCCCCCACACATAAAACCTGACTTTGTCCCCAGTGTTGACATCTAAATATGGAGAAAAACAATTAATCAATTATAGTTCAAAACATATTTTCAATATAATAGATTTATGACATGTATAAAGGGTCTCAATGAAGTTCAAAAATTGTTTTTTGCCACAATGAATAAATAATTAGCAGATTCATTAGCAAGCACAAACATTAAAATTGAGTCAAGTGGAATATAATTCATGAGTGCACAATTAATTGGGTGTAATAATTTTAACAAAGTATGAATCAAATGGATGTTAAATAAAGTAGAAAGTTGTATTCTAAACACCCCATAGACTAATCAGATTAAAAAGACCAACAACAAGTGCCCCCCACACTTTATTTCAAGTAGTGAAAAGAATTTAATGATAATGAAATTCAATTTCCAGTAGTGAAGTACATGCAGATTATTTTATATTTACACAGTGACATACAGCCGAATTACATTCCAATACGTTAAAGATTTTAAACATGTGCAGAATTTCATAAATTCAGTAGCAAGACATGCATCATAATTTTATACAGTAATAATGTAGCAGAATTTTCAGTACACATGTAGAAGATTTTTTCAATACAAGCAGATTTTTTTTCAAAAGCATTAAGGAGCAGAAAAATGAAATGCAGAAATTATGAATTGAGTACTTCCCTGAATATATTTGTCAATTTCCATCTAGTATGGGAATTATAATCCTTAAACGACACAACATCATCTTCCTAGAAACATAGAGTAAGTAAACCAAGAACAAATATCTAGAAGAGACAGTGTATACAAAAGGAAACACAACGGAACTTTATTCAAAGTAAAACAAGTACAGAAACAAAAGTAAACCCAAAAGAAAGAACATGGGTTGACTCCCATGAAGTAGTGAATTTAAAGTCTTCAGTTAGACTTTATTTAATCACAAAATAATTTATTTATTATCAAAACAAGACCATGGGTTACCTCCCCTACAACGCTAGGTTTATAGTCCCCAGCCAGACTCAATTTCCCTAGATATTTCTATCCATGATCATCTAATGGAAATGAATTATTAATTATTTGAACATCAATATTATCTAATGATTCAAAAATAGGATTAACCAATATATTCTCATCTACAGTATTAAAAAATATTCTAAAAAGTTCTTTCAATGAAATAGTTGCTAATAAACTATCCAGCCCATTTTGGGCCCTAAAAACCACTTGCTCATCTTCAAAAATGTTCAACAACTTCATAATAAAATCACTAAATTGACCAGTAATATTGACATGGATCCCCCCACACATATAAGTCTCTCTAACCCATAATTAGAAGCAAAAACATCCGAAAATTCTTCAGTATTTTCATTGAATGTTCCCAGTGCAGCTTGCACAAAGGCTAATTCAGAAAACTCTCAGAAGAAGGAATCATATTCAGGTTCCAGAAGGTGGTACCCCATGTCCACAAACTACTCAAATGATGTGAATCATTCAGGTTTGGGTTGGAATTCATCACAAAAAACATCAAACTGATCAAGAAGGAATGTTCCCAAAAAATACACTTTCTCATAATGGGTACAATTTAGTTTTTAATCAGGACTCAGAACAGAACATTCTCCAACTTCAGCAACACTTAGACAATCATATTAATAAGGAAAACTTTCAAAAATGGGTTGAGACAGTTAAAAAAAATTGTGACTCACTCTCTAAATTGGGTTCTAAGGAAAGATTTTTCTCAATTAGAGGAAGGAGTGGGATAGGAATAGAAGCTTGAAGAAAAGTTTCAATAGGCTGGGGAATCAAAATCTTTGTGGCCTCAAGAGGAAAAGAACCATACTTAGCTCGTACCTCAATATTAAAACATTGATTCTCAGAAAAATCTATCAAATCACAACCAACCACATGTTGAGGCATTTCAAACAATAAAAACTCCTCCACATCATCAATGGCTTGGAGAGTGTGTTTCCCCTAGGACACATCTATGACAGCACCTGCTGTAGCAAGGAAAGGTCTCCCTAAGATGATTGAGACTTTTTCATCACACTCCATATCTAAGATAAAGAAGTCTGTGGGTAGTGTATGTTTTGATACACTCACTAATAGATCATCCACCCTCCCTGAAGGGTGTGTGAGTGACCTGTCAGCAAGTTGAATACAAACAGAAGTTGGTTTCAAATCCCTGAGACCAAACCTTCTAAAAAGGGAGTGAGTCATAAGATTGATGCTTTCCCTAAAGTCACACAAACAATTAAGTTTCTAACTTGCTCCTATTTTTTAATGAATAATAAAGCTACTAGGGTCTTTCAATTTTGGAGTCAACTTCTTTAACAAGATCGCACTACATTCATCATTCAGATTAACTTTGTCCAACTTCTTCCAATCATTTTTATGTTTTAGATACCTTTTGGTAAAAGAAAAATATGAAGGGATTTTATCTAAAGCTTCTACAAATGGAATGTTGATACTAAAGTTTTGAATCATTTTAAGAAACCAAAAATAATCTGGTTCAATATTCTTCTTCAATCTTTTAGGGAAGGGAATGGGAGGGGAATAATTTTTAAGAACAGGTTGATTATTCTCCTTCTCCTCAATTCTATTGTTTTTCTTTTCTTCTTTAATTAAATCCAACTTCATTTTCCCAGGTTCTTGAACTTTTTCAGGTGAAAATTTAACATTACATTCAGTTTGAACTACACTGTCCAGATTCCCATATTCTGTTTCAAGCATATTTCCTATTCCAGATTCAGTTTTTTCATCAGTTTTAATTTTCCAAGAGTGTTTCTTTACTTTTTTTGGGTTTGAAGGCCAGATCTAGTGGTTACAACCATGATATTATCTCTTGTATTAATAATTGAAGTGTTGGGAAGATTTCCCTTTCCCTTATCACCTTGATCCTTAGCTATTTGAATTATTTGATGTTCTAATTTGAGAATCTTACCATCTGATTCCTTCCTAAATGAACCGATTTCTCCTAAAAACTTTTGCAATAGCCCCTTTAACTCCCCTTGAGAATTAGAAGAATCAGCCCCATATTGGTTTGAGTTATACATCTTAGGTTGTGATTGGTCGTTAGGGGCAGTGGACTACTTTATGACACCTTGTTCTTTCCAGGACAAGTTTGGGTGATTTTGATAACCAGACATGCACTGATTGGAGAATTGATCATTTTTACCTTGGTTCCTAGCTCTAAAATCTATAAATTTGGGATTCTCATCAAACTGGATAGGGAGATAAAAATTAGGTCAACATGTATGAGTGTGACTGAACATCCCACAATGATTACATTCCTCCCTTAAGAACCCATCACTTACAACAGTAGCCCGAGGATTGGCTTCACCTCTATGGATGAATCTCTTCCTAGAACACATGTGCTGAGATTTTTTAGCAAGCTTGTAATACACAAGTTTCAGCTCCTTAGCAGTGCAGTCAGAAAAGTCACCCCCATATAATTGTTCAACTAAATTTTGATTGTAAGGGGTGAGAGCATTATAGAAGGTTTCTATGAGTAAATGGGGAGAAAACTGATGATTGGGACTTTGTCTATGGATACTTATAAACCTATCCCATGCCTCATGAAATAACACTCCCTCATCCTGGAAAAACCCAGTAATTTTGTGACTAATCTCAGAGGTGGTGTTCCTATGATAGAATTTTGATATAAAGGCAGTAAACACCTCTTCCCAGGTCTCAATTCTTCATCTATGTTCTGAAACCAAGTCCTACCCTTCCCTTTCTGAAAAAATGGAAACAAAATCAATCTCAACTCCTCATCATTTATCACTCTCAAAGGTATTTGTTGTACAGAACTATAAAAATCTCTAATGAACTCAAGTGAATCCTCTCCTGGAAGACCATTGAATAAAGGATGTTCATAAAGGTGATACTGCTTAATTTCATAATTCATATACCTAGGGGTCAACCTAATGAAATATGGGTTACTTGATACAATTTTAATTTGAAATTACCTATGTCTAGGTAGCTGAAGGGCTGGAACTACAGGCTATGGAACATTCATGTTTTGATCAACTCTACTATCCTAATTCTCCATTACATTGTTTTTTAGGAGTAGCTAAATGTTTGTCTAGTTCAAAGTTCAGTGGCTCTAATGTAACAATGAATTCTTTTATGCTCATCCAAAGTGTAAAAAAGTTCAAAATAGCACAATAGTAGTTCTAACAGAAGTTCAGTAATACAAGTAACAGTAGCAATTCAGTAGTAAGTGAAGCAGATTTTTTTAATGTTTTAATTTTTTTGATGTTGTTATTATTTTTTTGTACTTTTTTAGAAGAAATGGCTCTTTCCTTCCCCGTAAATAGTGAAAAAAACTTAACCTGAACTGTCATTGAGGCCAATCGATGTTTAATATTTATATTCTGACTAACTACAGTATATGTGGCAAGCAGGGTCGAACCCATAGAGAAGGCGAATTTGAACACTATTCTTCTCAAAATTTACAAAAAGATCCCACTGTTGTAAGCATTGGAATAGATTTTATATTTGTTTTATACTTTTTATATTTTTTTTAAATTTAACTCTAATGAAACACTCTAGTATTTTTGAATTTGTTTGGAAATATTATGAAACAAGAAACAGACTAAATACAGTAAGAAACAGAGATATAAAATTATAAAAGTGAACAATTATTTAAAATGCCTGGGGAAAACTCTCCATTCTACTGGTTTAATAGGTATTCTGAATCAATTTAAAAGTTATTTCCTTGCACCACCATAAAGAGAGTGACTTAGCACCCTCTCCATGAGTAAAGTCACATAGACTGGTTGATTTTGGAGTTTTCCATTCCAAAACAAATCAGCTGTGAAAAGTTTGAAAAGATAATTACCACATGACAAACTCGCCGTAAGTCCCGAAGCATTTGTGAATTGATTATTTTTTAAAGATGTTTCCACGATAAATCTCTCTGATTTGATTGTGGAGTTTGGAAAATTAAGTATTAGTAGTGAAAAGAAATTGGATGAATTCAACATCAATCTCGCTGATCTTTACTAAATTCAGTGAAATGATTAAGTGATATGAGAATGAAAACTAACCAGTATGTAGGTCCACTAGGCTGAATACCCTGAGAGGGGGGGGGGGGGTGAATCAGGGTATGACTAATTAAAAATTAAAGCCCGTTCTGATCTTGTTTCGCTGTTAAGCAAAACACTCTTCTCTCTCTTTCCTGCTACACAATATAAACAGAAAGTAAAGCAAGCGCAGACACAACAATTTTACTTGGTTCACCGCTAAGGGCTACGTCCAAGGAGCATACGCCGACAGGTTTCCGGTAGTACCAAATTCCACTAGACTTCACTAGCTGTGGATTACAATGTTCGGGCTAGATCACTTCTATGCCCAGGCTCACTGCCTATACAAAGTTTAGGGTCAGCTCACTGCTTTCCCAAGGGTCACTCCCTGTTTCTCTCTCTCTGGCTCACTGCCGGTGGAGAGGATCACCTTCTTCCTCGTCCTAAGCTCATTGCTCTTGGAAGGAATCCACTCACAGTTTATAGACCTGTAGGACTCTTCATTTTCATGAAGGAATGCATCTTCCTCTGTATGTAGATGCTCTGTTGAAGTCCAACATTCACCCGCAGATGAATCTCACTTTGCACCGGATGTACCAGGAAACCTCAATTTTTACGCGCAACCCTTACGTTGTCTTGCGCGCAATTTCTATGATTTGCGCGAAATTCCTTTTTCGCGCAACCTCCAAATATTACGCGCAGCCTAGAAACTGCCTTGCGCGCAATTCACTACTTTTGCACGAAATCCACTTTTCGCGCTATCTTCCTTTTACGTGCCAATCACCAACTTTCTGCGCAGCCTTTGCTTTTCGCGCAACAGCTGACTTTACGCGCAAACTTTAAGTTTACGCGCAACACCCTTTCTGACTTCAATTTCGCGCACCAGAGCTCGGGTATTTTCTATGTCTTGAACTACATTGAATGGAGGAGGGTCACTTGATATTTATAGGCAAAATCGACCCCGCGCGAAAAACCCTCCTTGAGCGCGTAATCCGCTTTGATCGCGAAATACAAATCTTCCGCGCACAACCATTTTCCGCGCACTGCTCCATAATTTCGCGCACCTCATGCCTTTGCCATTTTCCGAGCTTCGGACCTCGAAACATGTTTTGCGCGAAATACTTCATCCGCTATTTCGCGCCCCACTTCAATATTTCACGCACGCCTCCAAAATTTCACGCGCCTCATGCCTTTACCGATTTTCAAGCTTTCGGCCTTGAAACATCTTTTGCGCGAAATACAATTTCACGCAACCCGCTGTTTTGCGCGCCACACTTCAAGATTTCGCGCAACCCGCTAATTTTGCGCGCCACGCTTAATGTTTCCGCGCACCTCTTTCATTTTTCTCTCCTCAACCTTTGCCAACAACATATCACTCCATTTTCCATTGGCGATTTTCAGGCCCATAAATTTGGCAAACACTGGGAAACGGCGCCACCTTGTACTGCTCTTTTGTACAGCCTCCAGATCGTCCTTTTCTTTGTCATAGTTCTTTGTCAACATATAATGTCAACAACTTCTCGGGAACTCGACAATTCTCCATGGAAACCTGCTTTGTCAACAAACACAATCAACCCAAAAATACTGCAATGTTACCTTGAGGGATTTTTGCCCAACAATCTCCCCCTTTGGGTTTGTTGACAACTCTTCACAACTCTACTCAGAATGCTCTTCTGCACTTTGATACCTCACTAAGTCTTATTCCAGCCGCTACCACCATTCGCCTCTTGCGATTCTGATAGAGTTCAAGGATTCACTTAACATGTACTCTAAGCCCACATGAGCAATGCTCGGCGTGAGAAACAAGAGTAGTATGAAAAGTTCATCAATGAATCACTTCATGTCAGACCCCAATTGTCGATTCCACCCTGATACCAATTCTTAAAATAAAAACCAGTTATTGAACCACACTGATACCAATTGGTGAATTCTTAAGTTGATACCAATTGTTGATAGATGGAAACCGTCTCACACCATTCCAACACCACTGTTCTGCTTTTATCACGATCCTCAGCTGTCGGGATTTCTAAGATTTGATCGATCACTTCTAGCATCGTCAGATTTAATACACTCCCCCTTTCTCATTACTCCCCCTTTCTGGCTGCTCCACCTGTCAGCTTCTCCCCATATCAAAAAAGATTTATCAAATCTTCGCACTGTCTCCCCCTTGAACAACCACTATTTTCTCCCCCATTATCAAACACTTTTCTCCCCCTTTGTCAATGAACCCAAAGGTCACGCCTTTGTAGTCTGTAACATAGTAGAGAACACATTAGCACAGTAGGGAAAACACATCATACCTCGGGGAGAGGTGGTGGGGGGGGGGGGGGGGTTCCACATCCACACTATTTGAAGTGCGGGGAATCTACTGAACTCCCAGAGCCAGTCGATGCCTCTCAAAAGCTTCCTTGGGTAAGGCCTTTGTTAGAATGTCTGCAACCTGTAGCTCTGTAGGCACATACTCCAACTTCACGATTCCCTGCTCAACCTTCTCCTTGATTAAATGATACTTGATATCAATGTGCTTTGTCCTTGAGTGATGGACGGGATTTTTGCTGAGATTTATAGCACTTGAGTTATCACACTGGATTCCGATCGGAGACTTCACTTCAACTCCCATATCTTTAAGCTGCTGCTTCATCCATAATAACTGTGTGCATGCTTGAGTGGCCGCAATATACTCAGCTTCTGCGGTGCTCAATGAAATGCAATCTTGTTTCTTGCTTAGCCAAGAAATACACAATCCACCAAGATAGAATGCACCACCTGATGTTGATTTTCTATCATCTGCTGAACTGGCCCAGTCTGCATCAGTATATCCCAATAACTCTGTCTGAGATTTGTCGTTGTATGTCAAGCCGAAGTCCACCGTGCCCTTGATATACCGAAGTATTCTTTTCACTGCAAGCATGTGACTTTCCTTGGGATTACTTTGATATCTCGCTGCTTGGCATGTGGCGAAAACAATATCAGGCTTTGTCGCGGTTAAGTACAACAGACTTCTGATAATTTGCCTATATTCTGTGATATTAACTACCTTGCCATCCTCATCTTTTGATAATCTCATCCGGGTAGCAACCGGAGTCTTCATCTCCTTGGAATTATCCATTCCAAACCTTCTTAGAACCTCCTTGGCATATTTGTATTGGGAAATAAAAGTTCCATTACTTCCTTGTGTCACCTGTAGACCAAGGAAAAACGTTAGCTCTCCAATCATTGACATTTCAAACTCATTTTTCATGAATTCGGAAAACTGTCTGCACTGAGCTTCATCTGATCCGCCAAAAATTATGTCATCGACATACACTAGCACCATCATCCTTTGATTACTGTCATTGCTGAAATAGAGGTTGTAGTCAACTCCTCTACGCTGGAAACCAAGCTTCTTCAAGTACTGATCAAGCCTTGAGTACCATGCCCTTGGTGCTTGTTTCAGCCCATACAACGCCTTCTTCAGCCTGCAAACTTTGTTCTCATCCTCATGAATGAGAAAACCATCTGGCTGCTCAATATACACCTCTTCTTCCAGAACCCCATTCAAGAATGTGGATTTGACATCCATCTGGAACACTTTGAACTTTCTTTGCACTGTTATGGCCAAAAATAATCTGATTGTCTCCAGTCTTGCAACCGGTGCAAATGTCTCATCAACATCTATTCCCTCTATCTGGGAGTATCCCTTGCACACTAGTGGTGCTTTGTTCTGAATCATTGTGTCATCTTCATTCATCTTGTTGCGATAGACCCATTTAGTCCCAATGACATTCTTGTCTGCGGGCCTCGAAACAATCTCCCATGTCTGGTTCTTCTCAATCTGATCAAGCTCTTCGTTCATGGCCTGAACCCAGTTTTCATCTTCAGCTGCATCAGAAAAACATTTCGGCTCCACTTGAGACAAAAATGATGCTTGCTGTGATGATTTCATTATTCGAGTCTGAACTGGAGCTGTTTGATCACCAATGATATTCTTCCTATCAATTTCAACTCGACTCTTTGGCTTTCTCACAGACACCGACTTGACACTTTCCTCTTCATCATCAGTATCTTCTTCTGAGTCAGCTTCTGCCACTTCTGCTCCCCCTGGGTTGCTTACCTCATCATCACTTTCATCCAGGAACTGTTCACTGGATCGTTGAGTATTCTGCTCATTTTCAACTATAGTAACATCATTTCTTTCAATGATTTTTCCCAGCCTTTTGTTGAAACATTTATACGCTTTGCTTTTCCCGGAATAGCCAAGGAATATCCCTTCATCTCCTCGTGCCTCAAACTTCCTATGATGTTCTTTGTTGAGAATGAAACACTTACTTCCAAAGATTCCAAAGTACTTCAACGTTGTCTTCTTTCCATACCACAGTTCATACAGAGTCTTACCTTGCTTCAGACATAACAGGGACCTGTTTGAAACATAGACCGATGTCAAAACTGCTTCCTTCCAAAATTTCTCTGGAAGGTCCTTATCAATAACCATTGTTCTGGCCATGTTGTTGATGATCCGATTTCTCCTTTCAACTACTCCATTCTGTTGGGGAGTTCTTACTGATGAAACTTGATGCCTTATCCCATGTTTCTCGAGATAGTTTTTAACCTGACTGTTTGTAAATTCCGTACCGTTATCACTACGAAACTTCAGAATTTTCTGCCCAAGCATCTTTTCTGATTCCCTCCTGTACTGCTTTATGCAACTAAACACCTCTGTCTTATGGGTTATGATAAATACCCAGGCCATCCAGCTATAGTCATCAATGAAAAGAACATAGTACCTTTGCCCATCTATATCTCATGGTGAGATAGGTCAACATACATCAGCATGCACCAATTCGAGCACTCGAGTTGCTTTTTGTTCCTTTGGCCTGTATGTCTTTCTGATGATCTTCCCTTGTTGACAGGCATCACACGTATGAGTGCGATCACGTGATAGTTTGGGAAGGTCTCTAGCAGCATCACACTTTACCAGATCTTCCATAGATGGTTGACATAGATGACCAAGTCGCTTATGCCACAACTGATTTTCTTCATCTCTGGATAAAAGGCATGAATCTTCTTCCCCACCTACCAGGTAAAGATTACCCTTTGTTCGTTTTCCCTGAAGAATGACTATTCCATATTTTCCTTTAACAATACCCATCTTCTTAGTAAATAGGATAGAGTTCCCAGAGTCACATAGTTGACTGACGCTAAGCAAATTATGACTGAGACCCTCTACCACCAAGACATCAGCATGTCTCATTTCTTTTCCCCCAAGCTTGGCTTTTCCTGAGCCAACAATCTTCAGGCCTTCATCATTTCCAAACTTGAAAACTCCTTCGTTGTCATATTTTATGCCTGTAACCAGATCCTTATTACCCGTCATGTGGGATGTGCAACCACTGTCAAGGATCCAAACACCAGAGCGATCTGATGCTTTAAGGGCAATTTCAGAAACTACGGCCTTCTCAGTTTTCTTCTTCCTAGTCCATACTTTTTCTTTCATACTCGGCATAGATTGAGGCTTCTGTTCTTTCTCAGAGTATGATGGACCAGCTTCATCTTGCAAAACTGCAAATCTGTTCTGAACTTTTAACTCACTTGTCGGTTTACTGATCTGCTGCTTGCGAACATTTTGATTCTGCTTTGGCACATTTTTCTGAATGGTCGGAGTGCAGTACCTAGCCATGTGTCCAAATCCTCCGCACCAAAAACAGTGTCCTTCAAAAAATGTTCTGGAAAACCGTTCTCTGTTTGGCTGCCATCTCTGTTCTTGTTCTCTTCGATATCTTTTGGCTATAGAACACACATACTGTGAATGTCCCATCTTTCCACAACAATAACACCAGATATAAGGTGCATTCCTTCGTGTTACTTCAGCACTACGAGTTTCCCCTTTGGATCTCTGAGTATTCTGATTTTGCTTTGTGCTCAAATCCACTTTCAATCTCGGGACAGGTGCTTGCGGTCTAACTTCAACTGCCGCAGATTTTTGCTTCTGATTAAGCCATGAATCAGCCTTAACATCTGAGTTCAATTGCTGCTTCTTTCCTGCTGAACTACTAGGCTCTTTTTTCTTTTTTTCCATCTTCGTAACGACCTGATTTCCCAAGAATGTGTTGGGATTCAAAGGTTTTTCCTGGTCTTTAACTTTTCTCCGCAGACCGACAACTTCCTCTTCAAGCTCTTCAATACGCTTGACGTGATCTTTCACTTTTTGACTAAAGCAATCGATCTCCCTTTTCTGCTCTTCAATCTTGAGCTTATGCTCATCAACCTTTTCTGTGCGCTCTGGCCTGGAAAACTTAAGATTTTCAATTTATTTCTCAAGCTCAGACTTCTCTTCTTCTTGTTGTTGCATGTAGAGTTTGGCATCACGTACTATCTTGTTGGCTTTCTTTGTTTTTGCTCACCAAACATCTATCTCTTCAAGAGCTGCTTCTAATTCAGCTTCCATGTCAACTCTCCCTTCAATTTCTTCTTCTTCTTCATCAGTTTCGGTTTCTTTCTTTTCTAGAGCACTACTAGCAACAGCCACCATCGCATTTTGACCACGATCTTTGCAGTTTTCTATCTCTTCAACTTCTTCACCCTCAGACTCAGCTGAACTGTCAATTTCTTGGGAAAGAAGATTCTTCTTCTTAAAGAAATTTCTCTTGAACTGCTTCTTCCCTTTCACATAGGCTGAATATTTTTTCATGGGAATCTCAACTTCATCTTCATCGCTTTATTCTTGAAACTTTTTGGGGCATCTTGCAGCAAGATGACCAACCTTTCTGCATCGGAATCATGCTAATGGAAGTTTCCCTTTAAACTTTCCTTTTCCTCTTTGCAGATTTGAAGAAAGGAACGACATCACCTCATCTGACTCTTCTTCCTCCTGAGAATCTTCAATAGTGAGCCTCTTCATGGCCTTAAATGCCACCTCTTTGGATTTCCACTTTTCCACAGCATCGTTGTCATCATTTCTCATCTCATATGCAACAAGAGTGCTGTGTAGATTATCCAATGTTAGCTCTTTCAGATCTTTATCTTCCAACACAGAAACCATCTGATTGAACCGAGGTGGAAGCTTTCTCAAGATGCGCTTTACGATTTTAATGTCTTCGATAATTTCTCCAAGACCCCGCATGTCTTCTACCACAGCATTTACCCTGTCAAAGAATGCATCAACAGACTCATTCGGGTTCATTCTGAGATCTTCATACTTGTTCCACAACACTTGCAGCTTTGCCTCTCTGACTTTTGTATTCCCTTCATAAATATTCAAAAGCTTTTCCCACATGGCATGTGACATTTTGCATGACATCACCTTTGTATAAATGGGATTAGAGAGGGCTCCCCCTAAGGCGTTGATTGCTTTGGAATCAGCATCCAGCTCTTTGTGCTCAGCTTCTGATAATGCACCACTAGTAATATCAGCTGTGATACCATGCATAGCTGCTGAAAACACATCCATTCCCAAAGATCGGAAATAGTGTTGCCTTCGATTCTTCCATATCTGAAAATTACATCCGTCGAAGATCGGAATCCCTCTATGATTAGTGACCTCCATTGAGAGAAGACCAACTATTAACCTTCCCTTTGATACCACTTGTTAGGTCCACTAGGCTGAATACCCTGAGAGGGGGGGTGAATCAGGGTATGACTAATTAAAAATTAAAGCCCGTTCTGATCTTGTTTCGCTGTTAAGCAAAACACTCTTCTCTCTCTTTCCTGCTACACAATATAAACAGAAAGTAAAGCAAGCGCAGACACAGCAATTTTACTTGGTTCACCGCTAAGGGCTACATTCAAGGAGCATACGCCGACAGGTTGCCGGTCGTACCAAATTCCACTAGACTTCACTAGCTGTGGATTACAATGTTCGGGCTAGAACACTTCTATGCCTAGGCTCACTTCCTATACAAAGTTTAGGGTCAGATCACTGCTTTCCCAAGGGTCACTCCCTGTTTCTCTCTCTCTGGCTCACTGCCGGTGGAGAGGATCACCTTCTTCCTCTTCCTAAGCTCACTGCTCTTGGAAGGAATCCACTCACAGTTTATAGACCTGTAGGTCTCTTCATTTTCATGAAGGAATGCATCTTCCTCTGTATGTAGATTCTCTGTTGAAGTCCAACATTCACCCCAAGATGAATCTCACTTTGCACCGGATGTACCGGGCAACCTCAATTTTTACGCGCAACCCTTACGTTGTCTTGCGTGCAATTTCTATGATTTGCGCGAAATTCCTTTTTCGCGCAACCTCCAAATATTACGCGCAGCCTAGAAACTGCCTTGCGCGCAATTCACTACTTTTGCACGAAATCCACTTTTCGCACTATCTTCCTTTTACGCGCCAATCACCAACTTTCAGCGCAGCCTTTGCTTTTCGCGCAACAGCTGACTTTACGCGCAAACTTTAAGTTTACGCGCAACACCCTTTCTGACTTCAATTTCGCGCACCAGAGCTCGGGTATTTTTTATGTCTTGAACTCCATTGAATGGAGGAGGGTCACTTGATATTTATAGGCAAAATCGACCCCGCGCGAAAAACCCTCCTTGAGCGCGTAATCCGCTTTGATCGCGAAATACAAATCTTCCGCGCACAACCATTTTCCACGCACTGCTCCATAATTTCGCGCACCTCATGCCTTTGCCATTTTCCGAGCTTCGGACCTCGAAACATCTTTTGCGCGAAATACTTCATCCGCTATTTCGCGTGCCACTTCAATATTTCACGCACGCCTCCAAAATTTCGCGCGCCTCATGCCTTTACCGATTTTCAAGCTTTCGGCCTTGAAACATCTTTTGCGCGAAATACAATTTCGCGCAACCCGCTGTTTTGCGCGCCACACTTCAAGATTTCGCGCAACCTGCTAATTTTGCGCGCCACGCTTAATGTTTCCGCGCACCTCTTTCATTTTTCTCTCCTCAACCTTTGCCAACAACATATCACTCCATTTTCCATTGGCGATTTTCAGGCCCATAAATTTGGCAAACACTGGGAAACAGCGCCACCTTGTACTGCTCTTTTGTACCGCCTCCAGATCGTCCTTTTCTTTGTCATAGTTCTTTGTCAACATATAATGTCAACAACTTCTCGGGAACTCGACAATTCTCCATGGAAGCCTACTTTGTCAACAAACACAATCAACCCAAAAATACTGCAATGTTACCTTGAGGGATTTTTGCCCAACACAGTAGAACTTCATTTCATCCCCAAACTAAAACTTTAGCTAGAAAACATATATATAATCATCATCTCGAAAACTAAAGTCATTAAAATACACAAGAGATATTTGGAATAAAACAGAGGAAGAAAACTCCCTCTACTAGCATTTATTATTGCTCCGGGACCTCGGATCTCTAAAGGATGGTTCTCTGAGAAGTGCTCCAAGTACTCTGCTCTGCTCCAAGACTGGTATGTTCATCGAGCCAGTGTGTCTCCAAGTGAATGAATTCCCCCGAGTGAATGAATCCCCAATAAATTCTGTTGCTTTCTCTTTTTATTACCTTCCTATCATCTACTGCATATCACTGCTCAATCTCCACCGACTTCGAAGGTTCTTCACTCATGCACTGCAAAATGGGCCTTTTCGCAACAAGCACGTCTGTTCTCACATAACTAAACTCGGCTATGATATTTGTATTTATCTAGACGTTTTCCCATCTCAAGAATGAACTTGAAAAATTAAATAAGCAAGACAAGTAAATAAATGAGGATGCAAGAAAGATGAAAAAAAATTAATTATTTAACTTAAATGTTATTTTTAATCATTAATAATTACCTAATGTAAATTGATAAATATTTAATTTTAAATTATTTATACAATTATTAACTTTGAGAAAACATAAGTTATTAAATAGTTATTAATTTAATTAAGTTAATAGAATAATTACTAAGTTATTAATTTTATTATTTTTATCTAAGTTATTAAAATCACAATATAAATAAATAATTAATTAAGTTAATATTTAAGGTTATATTTATAATTTAATTATTACTATTTAAGAAATTAAGTTTCCAGATTAATATATTATTTAGTTAACTTTAATAAAGTAATTAAAATTACTACATAAGTTTTAAATATTTTTAAATTAATTAGAATATTTTATAGTTTATTTATAATTAATCTTAATTATATATTTATACTATTAATTGTGTATTAATTTATTATTTACATTTATTATTAATTTAGTTTTATAATTTATTTTATAATCTATATACTTATTATAATTGAATGAATTTATAAATTTTATTAATTCTATTAAATTTATTTGACTAAATTAATGTTTTCTTTTACTTTATACATTTGTGTTTTCTTTAGTTTTTTCATTTTCTTTACATTACTTTTATTATTATGTTTTTAAATAATTTTCTTTTTTTAGTTTTTTTATGTGTTATCTTCCCCCTCCCACATTTCACTATGGTGCGGGAGAGGGGAGTGTTTATTCCAAGGAACCGGCGGCGCGACATTCTCCTGCTCATGGCAGACAGTAGCCCATCTTAGCAGCATGGGCTTCATCTTTTCTCGACGAAGACAAATCTGGATCTGGAATGGTGTGTGCACTGCATCGGCCAACAGCTCGGCCTCCTATTGGCTCCAGCTATGCTTCAGCAGCATCTTCCTGCAGTGGCATGCTTCTCCTCGGCTCAACTCCAGTGGACATGTGCCCTTCTCCTTGACTAAACTCCAGTGGACAGCAACGACTTCAGTGGGTGGTGCAACGACCTCCTCCTTCGACAACATGACGACGCTGGCTCCAGGTTGAGGCACGGAACAACTCACAACAATCACCACTGCACAAAGCAGCACAACATCTCTCCTTGGCTCCACAGTGCAACATGGCTTTAGCGCCAGCTCCACTCCTTCCAGTGATGGGTCCGCGGGTCCTTGCTCGGCAACAGCTCCACCAAACAGTGGCGACTTCTGTTGCAGCGGTCTCCTCCTACGCTGCTCAACTCCAGCAGACCAGCAGTAACAACAGCGAATCGACTCCATCTCCTATGACATCTTGCAGCAGCACAATTATTCCCGCGGCTCTGGCTCAACCCTTGGATTTTAACCTGGAAAAAAGAATAGTTCTGTTTTTTTCTTTTTTAAGATCCAGTGGAAGAGAATTGTGTTTAAATTCTTCTGGGTTGTGAAGATAAAATTGTGGGTTGCGGTAGAAGAATTGGAAAGCGGCGTGAGTGGAGCGGTGAAGAAGAGAACCAGGGGTTTCACCGGTTGGTTGCATCATGAAAAAAGGGAAAATAGTGAGGATGAAGGGCAAGAGGTGTATTAGTGAGAAAAAGAAACAAGTGAGGAAAACAGGGTTGTAACGGTGAGCTAGAGAGAAAACAGTGAGGTGAAAAAAAAGAGGCAGTAACAGTGAGAAGGATGTAACAATAAGGTAAGATATCAGTGAGGTTGGGGTATCAGTGAGGTGCGGAAAATTAATAAAAGAAAATTCTACCAGTAGAAAAGGAAAATTGGGGTCACTATTAAAATATAAAAAAAATAAGGGCTACCACTAAAAATAAAACAAAGGTCACCATTAGACAACAAATATAAAGTTACCAGTTTGCAGAATATTATGGTTACCGGTAGACAAAATCAAAGCTCACCGTTACGCAACAATGAACTTTTACACAAATTAAATTTAGAATTAAAACTTAAATAAATTAAATAGAAAGACTTAAAATAATTAATTAAAATATTTCTAAATAGAATTAATTAAAAACTAGATATTTATTAGCCTTTGAAACATTAAAATTATTAATTAAAAATAACAAATTGAAAACAATTAAATTAATAAACTTGATAACTGTTAAACTTAATTAATAAGAGACTTAAATTTAAAATAAAACTAAACTAGTTAAATAAAGAATAATAGAAAATAAAAATAAAAACATTGGTGACCCAAGTAAATCACCGCAAAATCTTAATTACCTCACCGATAGACTAAAACAATTATAAAATGAATTAAAAATTAATCTGCATACATAAAATAATATATTTAACGTTTAAAAACTATTAATTAATTAAATAACTATTTGAAATAATAAAATTAAAGGCGAATTACTTTAATTAAATTAAACAACACAAATTATTTACTTAAGTGATTGGAAGAGCATCTAAACAAATTAATTAATATACATAACCTATTCTAATGTAACTAAGTTAAAAGATTAATTATTAAAATAAAGTCCATGTTAATTAAATAGAATTATAATGATTAAATAATTGTTTAAAATACAAAATTAACTTATTAAAAAGTCAAGAAGAATTAATTTAAACAAACTAAATACTCACCGCTACTGATAAAATTAATGGGTTCACCGGTAGAAATTAAAGGCTACCGATAGAAAATAATAATAAGGTTACTTTTATACTCATATAAGAGCTACCGGTAAGAAATAACAGCAGTGAATAAGGTTACCGATATAAACAAGGTTACCGTTACATCTCAAAATAGGCTACTGGTAAGAAAAAAGAAAGCAAGTCACCGTTAGACAGTACTGGTAACCTGGCTATCGATAGAGAAAATGTAACCCTGCTATCGGTATCTTAGCTACCGGTAGTCTGGCAACCCGTAACTAAGTTGTATAAAATTAAAAATTAAAAGTAAATTAATTAGAAAACTCAATAATTATTAATAATGAAAAATTGAAAAAAAAACACATATGGATTAAATAATAAAATTGAAAATTAATTATATTAAAAACAAATAAGGAATAAATCAGCTATTTAAGGGTCTATAATTGCATAAAATGTTATAAAAATGAATATTTGAAAATTTTAATTATAAAAATACAAAAGTGCATTTATTAGATCAAAAGTGAAAATATAATTAAATAAATCATTAAAAATTAATAAAAAGGATGTGGAAAACTATGTAAAAATAAGGCCACATCAAGGACCAGGGTTGGGATGTTTTCTTATAAAAGGAGCTCATGTTTTTTACGGATCGTGGTTATTGAGGGTGCATGAGGAGAACTACCCAACACATGTTTTTGAGTCAGTTTTAGTCATCCATTCATAAAAAAAATGGATTCATTTACTATTTGCTACAAAATTTATTGTGTTAAAAGAACATAAGATATTGAAACATATTTTCTCATAATAATATATTAATCAATGACATACAAGATATATGGAAAGTTCCCAAATGTTTGAATTTGACTTGATGTATACAATTGGTAAAAACAATTTGGTGCCAGATGAATTAATAAGAATGTTTTATGACCATTTGGAAAAAGTAGCATCAGTTGAATGGTAGCTTATGTCGGTCCTAGCCGACATGCATGTGGAATGTGAATAATAAGGTGATATTGTAGTTTAATTTCCAGTTTTCGTGGTTCCTTATAAGGTATATATGTTAAAATAAAAACCAAAATCCAATGTATAATGTTGGATATAAGGTCGAAAATCTATAGTGGGGAGACCATTGAGGGATGTATTCTATGACATCCCACCTTTTTATTACATAACATTTCATTACATTTTACATACTGAGGATCTTTAATGTCTAGTGTCTCAGAAATAAGGAACATAAAACATGAGAACAACATAGAAAATCATTCTAAACAACTTGTAAGGCTTAATCATAGGTTCAACCTTTGTAAATTTACTGCATCTCATATCCTCTAGACAGACATCAATGGAAAGGGTGAGCAGAAGGCCCAGTAAGGGTAAACAAGGGAGTCAATGTACTTGTGATATTAATAAGAACATGAATAAAAACATGAAAACATGAGCAATGAAAGAGTAGGAATATCATAAAGAAAAGAACATGGAACATAACTTGAATATGTGTCTATATAATTTCATTTATACATTCATGAATATATCACCAAGGTCCATCCCCAAGGTGTCATAAAAATTATCAAGGTTATTCACCAAGGTATCATAAAACTTGTCATCTCTAGAGATTAATTTTGTAACCAATGCTTTGGAGGACTATCAGGGAGCACCCTTAATATGTATTTATTTACATGTGATCCACATAGATCATAATCAAACATTTCATAAATAACCCATGGAGAATAAAATAAATGGGTTAAATTTCAAGATCGTGACAGTTTTAATGTTCTTAAAAAAATAAGATCATTATGTCATTTATATCCCAGGGAAAGGGAGAGAGGGTTATATGTATGTCAATTCCAGAATAAAATACATTATCTTTATATATTTATAAAAACCCAAAAAAATTAAACAGGTCTGGGTATTCACATAAGTAAATCAAGAGAATTTCTGGAGACAAAGAGATAGAAATTTTTAGGCGAAATTTATGCAGAATAACGGCTATATAACATGGTTTTAGAAAAAATTGGAAAGTGAGGGTAAAAGAGTATCCAACTCATAAATAACTTATAATACAGTATAAATATATAAAAACATGGAGATAAGAACATAGTATGGAAATTTTAATGACATACAACATAAAAAAGGAAACATAAAAGGAAAGAGAAGACATGATTCCTTTTAAGAGAAATTCTGCAGCCTAACAACGTCATTTAAAATTTCAGAAAACAAACTGATGAGAGAATAAAGGGTCTCTCATCATTTAGACATAAAATGGATAGTAATAAGAACATATAATAACATACCCTCAACATAAAAATATGGAAAATATAAGACACAACATAAAGGAAGTCATGACATAAAAGAGGAGGGTGAAAGAATCCCTTACCTTGAAGAATAACTTCGAAATCATGAAGGTTGGGACCTTGGGAGGCTTGAGGGCACCTTGGGAGGAATCCTTGGGAGTTAAAAGACCAGAACTTCATTAGGGAGGATTTGGAAATGAAATGTATGAGGGAAATTCTTTTTATTTATAGGAGAAGTTAAGGGACAAAGCATTAATTGCTAAGGGACACCTCATCTGTGGTATTGGAAAAACCATGAGCTTGCCCATGGTATTTTCCCATGGTATTGGACACATGGGACACCTCATATCTTATATTACTATTCATAAGTGGACCAGATTTATTTCATAATTACTACATCCTTAATGATGTCATTAAACACCCGGCACTCAAAAACTGTATTTTCACTATTCATTGAAAATTCAACTTTTTCGGAAAAACACAAAATTTCACCTTAACCAAATATCAATGTTCTGATTTCGAAAATGACACCATTTAATTAAAATAATTTTTTATATATTTTTAATTTAATTTTTAAATAAAAACACTATTCACTGAAAATTCAATTGTTTTAGAAAAATCCCAAAGATTCACCTCAACAAAATATAGATGCTCTGATTTCAAAAAAAGAACTCCATTTTATGAAAATAATTTTCTAAATATTTTTAATTTAATAATAAAATAAAAACACAATTCACCTGAAAAAACTAATTCTTAACCAATAATTTCTGAAACAGTTATTTACCTATTTTATTGAATCACCTTACTTAATTAGGGTGCCTAAATTATATTAATACTTTCTTAAGTGAAGTTACATAATCCATTTGGTCACATTACTAATCATAAGCATAAAATCACTATTCATAATATACTATTCATCAAAAATTATGTTGATCTTATTAGACTCCAAATTTCATACTGAACACAACTATAAAAGACCATTTTTTGAAAATCATTACACATTATTAATTGTTTAAGGTTTACATAAATATTTTTAAATATCATTTTTTTCTAGAATTCATTAATAATATACATACTATATTTATCTAGACATTTAAAAACTCACAAACATAACCATAGGAAGACATCCCAATTTTTATTTAAATCAAATGATTACACAAGGCAGTTATGGTCTCGTTACATAACCCCTTATAACACCTGCATAAGACCTTAGAGTAAGGTGTGCTAGGGTGACAAAATCTTGGGGTGGCTCAGCTAACATTTCCTGAGTAGTGATTTCTATCAGATTGAACTTCTCATGAAGGCGATTCTGTTCTAGCTTCATACGATGAAGTTCAGCATGGGTTTGGTCTAGAGAAAAGCCCAAAGGTGATACCTCCTTCTCGATTTCCATCAGATGGGCTTTGATTGGCCCGAGAAAACCGGATGGGGCCATCGAATCTTATTTATATATTAATTACTCAAGATCAATTTTATTTATATAAAATAATTGCAACATATAGTTTCCAATGGTCTTATTGACCAACGGTCATATAACAGTCGAAACCCAATAGTATTATTTTAATTATACTTAGTTTATTAAATGAAATAGTTTTTATAAGTATAAAATAAAATAACTCACAAAGTTAGGAAACAAAATTTATTCAAAATATCAGGTCATCACAATCTTGACCCCTTAAGAAATTTCATCTTCTCAATTTTAAAATTGGGCATGGAAATTTCATTGAAAGTCCCACATCGGAAGAAGAGTCAGAAAAACTATTACATTAAAAGAATGAAAGGGAAGTTCAAAGGTCACCAGATATAACCCATACTAGGATTCCATGTAGGAAAATATGGATATGGAAGTGAAAAAAGGGGTCATGTTCTGATGGAGATTGATGAAAAACATGATTAGGAGAAAATTAACCTAAAAAAGATCACAAACATAAGATGTGTTAAATGGTCTTTGATTACCCAGAAGGAAATGCAAACCAACAACATTTTTGTTTTACATTCCTTTTCATAATTTTGAGTAATTCATTTTCTACATAGAATAAAAACACAAGGAAATCTATTTACCTTCATGTAGAGTTTAAACCATTAATAAGTTTCCACCAAGACTAATATTTTATCAAAACAAAGCATTCAGAAAGACTTAGTCTCATCAAAAGCACAAGATTCATCTTCTAGAGAATCACGTAATACACAAAAGAATAACTATATTTTCCCCTTGTCTTTAGACATCAACTAAAAATAAATAGGTTAGTACAAGTTCATATAATCCCCAAAAAGGATAATCCTTTATAAAAAGAAATATGACTAATAATCTCCAAAATTCAAAAAAAGTTCCCAAAGTTCCAGAAAGTCAATTAAATACACAATAATCCTTAAAATTCTTCATAATAATCCAAACTAAGATTGGAAGCCAAAACTCAGAAGGATTTAATCACATAGTCTTCCCAATTAAATCTTAAAATTTATCTCTAAATAACATCGACTACTATTAAAGTCTCATACTAAAGTGTAATTAACATATTGACATATTGTCTATGCTAAGTTCATCATTTTCCAGAAATAACCCAAATCACCATATATCAACAATAAATACATAAAATCCTATAATCAAATCAACCATTCTTCCTCAATTTAAATCATGTAGTATTTTTTCACTTAGGAATATATTACTCCAAAAGAGAAAACATTTTCCAAAATAAACTTTATCATTTAATCACCAAATAATTTCCCTATACAAATAATATCCATTTGATAAAAAATATGCTTCCAAAATAAACTTATTCTTTATCTATAAAAATAATAGGTACATTAGTCTGTCTAAAGGGAATAACAACAAACTCATAATGCCCATATCTTGATTGGAAGGCAGTTTTTGGAATATCATCATTCTTCACCCTCAATTGATGTTAACCAGAATGAAGAAAAATCTTAGAGAAGAATTGAGTCCCACGAAGTTAGTTAAATAAGTCATCAATTCATGGAAGAGGGTTTTTGTTCTTCACTGTGATCCCATTCAGTTCTCTATAATCAATGCATAGCCGGATCGATCCATCATTTTTCTTCACAAAGAGAATTGGTGCTCCCTAACGAGACACACTTGGTCCGATAGACCCCTTCTCCAAAAGATCTTGGTGTTTTTTATTTATTTCCTCTAGCTCCACATTTCCCATCCACTAGGGGGTCTTTGACATCAGATGAGATCCAGGTATGCGTTCAAAGGAGAACTCTTCCTATCTTCATGGGGGAGGTCTGGGTAACTCCTTAGAAAATACATCAACGTATCCCTATACAATGTGGAAATTTTCTAAAAGAATAGATCCTTTGTGAGAAACGTATTTCATTTACGAATCTTTTTACTATAAATTATTTTATGTCTTAAAACCTCATGCTTAGACAATTACATTTTTTTCTGAAATTGCTTCATAATTATTAATAAAAATCTCGAGATTAACCAAACATATCCCCCAAGAGTGTCATAACCAAGAGTGCAGCAAAGCCCATTTTCATGTACCAGTTCCCGTTTGAGTCTAGCTCAAAGCGGTGTTTTCAGGTTTTACCCCTATGTACATCTGTGCCAGAGAAACCTCTACCTGATCGTATCCAGACATGGATATATTTTCTTGATAAACCACTTACTTAACACTCACAAAAATACCAGGAAGACTTCCTATATTTGAAAATTTCTATAGGGTTCTTCCTAAAATTTTCATATCCTAATTTCCATAAATAACTAAACTATCATTTGATATCAACTATGATATTCTGCAATTTTATTACATAACATTTCATTACATTTTACATACAGAGGATCTTTAAAGTCTTGTGTCTTGGAAATCAAGAATAGAAAACATGAGAACAACATAAAACATCCTTATAAACCACTTTTAAGGCTTAATAATAGGTTTATCCTATGTACATTTACTGTGTCTCATATCTTAGAGACAGACATCAAAGGAAAGTGTGTACAGATGGCCCAGTAGGGGTAAACAAGGGAGTCAATGTATGTGTGATATCTATAAGAACTTGAATAAAAACATGAAGACATGTGCAATGGAAGAGTAGGAATATCATAAAGAAAAGGACTTGGAACATAACATGAATATGTGGCTATAACATTTCATTTAGACATTCATGAAAATATCACCATGGTCCATCCCCAAGGTGTCAAAAAAATTAACAAGGTTATTCACCAAGGTATCGTAACACTTTTCACCTCTAGAGATTAATTCTTTAACCAATTAAATGGAGGGTTATCAGGGCATACCCTTAATATATATTTACATACATGTGATCCCCATAGATCATAATCAAAAATTTCATAAATAACTCATGGAGAATTAAGGAAAAGGGTTACATTTCAAGATCATGACAGTTTTAATGTTCTTAAAAAAATAAGATCATTAGGTCATTTATAACCCATGGAAAGGAAGTGAGGGTTATATATTTTCCAATTACCGAATCAAATACATTATATTTATATATTTATGAACACCCAATGAAATTAAATAGGTTTTTGTATTCACATAAATAAAACAAGAGAATTTCTGGAGAGAAAGAAATATAAATTTTGAGGCAAACTTTCTACAGCATAACTACTATACAACATGGTTTTAGAAAACATTGGAAAGAGAGGGTACAAGAGTAACCCACTCATAAATAATTTATAATAAAGTATACACATAGAACAAAATTGAGATAAAAAAATATTATGGAAATTTGAATGACATACCACATAAAAAGGAAAAATAAAAGAAAAGAGAAGACACAATTCCTTTTATGAGAAATTCGGTAGCCTAATGACGTCACTTAAAATTACAGAAAAAAAATGGATGAGAGAAGAAAGGGAATATCATCATTTGGAAATAAAATAGACAGTAATAAAAACATATAAGAACATACCCTTAACATAAATAGATGGAAAATATAAGACACAACATAAAAAAAGTCATGACTTAAAAGGGGAGGGTGAAATAATCCCTTATCATGAGGAATAACTTTGAAAGCATGAAGGTCGGAACTTGGGAGGCTTGGGGGAACCTTGGGAGGACTCCTTGGGAGGTAAAGAGTCTTGAACTTCATTGGGAAGGATTTGGATATTAAATGAATGATGGAAAGGTTTGGAATTTATGGGAGAAGTGTGGGGACAAAGCATTGATGGACAAGGGACCCATCATCGGTGGTATTTGCAAAACCATGGACTTCCAATGGTATTGGCCACTTGGGACACCTAAATCCTTATCTTACTATTCATAATTTGAACAGAATTTTATTTATAATTATTACATCCTTAATGATGTCATTAAAAGCCCGAAACTGAAAAACTGTATTTTCTCTATTCACCAAAAATTCAACTTTTTCAGAATTTTTTTTTACCTTAACCAAATATCAATGCTATGATTTCAAACATAAACTCCATTTTATGAAAATAATTTTCTAAATATTTTTAATTTAATTTTAAAATAAAAACTCTATTCACTGAAAATTCAATTATTTCTGAAAAATCACAAAAAATCTCCTTAACAAAATATAGATGCTCTGATTTCAAAAAAAGAACTCTATTTTATGAAAATAATTGTCTAAATATTTTTAATTTAATATTAAAATAAAATCACTATTCACCTAAAAAACTAATACTTAACCAATAATTTCTGAAACAGTTATTTACCTATTTTATTGAATCACATTACTTAATCAAGGTGGCTAAATTATATTAATACTTTCTTAATTTTAGTTACTTAATCCATTTGGTCACATTACTAATCATAAGCATAAAATCACTATTCGTAATTTACTATTCACAAAAAATAAAGTTGATCTTATTAGTCTCTAAATTTAATAGTGAACACAGGTGTAGAAGACCATTTTTTGAAAATCATTACACATTATTCATTATTTTAGGTTTAAATAAATATTTTAAAATATATTTTTTTCTATAATTCATCAATAATATGAATACTATATTTATTCGGACATTTGAAAATTCACAAACATCACAATAAGAAGACATCCCAATTTTTATTTAAATTAAAGGATTAGACAAGGAAATTATGGTCTCGTTACATAACCCCTTATAACACCAGCATAGGACCTAAGAGTAAGGTGTTATAGGGTGATATAATATGGGGATGGCTCAGCCAACATTGCCCGAGTAGGGATTTCTATCAGCTTGAACTTCTCACGAAGGCGATTCCATTCTAGCTCCACATAATGAAGTTCGGCTTGGGTTTGATCGAGATCAAAGCCCAAAGGTGCTACCTTCTTCTTGAGTTCTGTCAGATGGGCTTCGATCAGCCCGAGACTACAAGATGGGGCCATCAAATCTTCTTTCTATATTAATTAATCAATATCACTTGTATTTATATACAATAATCACAACATTTTTTTTCCAACGGTCTTATTGACCATCAGTCATATATTAGTCGAAACCCAAATGTATTATTTTAATTATTCTGATTTTATTAAATGAAATAGTTTTGTTGAGTATAAAATAAAATAACAAACAATGTTATGAAATAAAATTTATTCAAAATTTCGGGTCGTTACATATGCTAGATGGGGGTTTAGCGTTGTGGTTTAGAAGTTAGAGAGTTGTACCTATAACATATCAAGAAAAAAAATTTAATGCCTACCATCATTTGAGATGAGAATTTCGTCAGAAACACTAATGATATGTATATTGTGAAATAGTAGTTTTGGTGGAACACCATGAAAATAAAAGTGTATGATTTTGATTCAAGATGATTATCATGACAGCAAGTTAAGGTATAAAATTAGCATTTGAAAATATTGTAGTATTATTTGAAAATCTTCGTATGAAAATGGGAGAATATAGTTATGGATTTTTTTACATGTATCCCAAGAATGGTTTGGAATAATGATGAAATATGGATGATAGTAGATTAGCTCTCTATGTCAGCTCTTTCCATCCCTATTTTTGAAACTCATACTGCTGTGGATATGTCTAAAAACTATATCTACAAAGTATTGTATACTTGTCCCGATCATATAAAATATATACCTGAGTTTTAGGTTTCATTTTTAAAAATCCTTATAGAAATCCATTGGGACTCACTTGACTATGTGTACTGTGTATCATCCTTGTCATGACCCATCCTCGGGGCCCGTGTCGTGACTACCCCAAGCCCGCCTTCCATAGGCCAGGGGCTGGAAACTAGCACCAAAGGCGTAAATCCCCATAACTAGGAAGTCATTGCCTTTATAAAAGCAAACAAAGACCACATAGCACAAGCGGAAGTAAAACACTAAGTACAAAAAAGAAGTGCTGAAAAGTAAATGGGCCAGAATACAAACCCAACTGAAGTACAGCTACAACTGAACAAAGTACAACAGAAAAAGACAAAAACTGGAAGAATGGAAGCATCTCCTGGGTAGTCGTCCTCGGATCCTACCTGAAGGGTAGGTACAGACAGCGCAACTCCTGGATCGTCCACCACGGATTCTACCTGAAGGGTAGGTACAGATAGTCTCCACAACGCTCTCACCTGTCAACCTCCTCCGTGTGTCGTCTTGTCGCGAAATCCACCTCCGGATACTGACTTGTCGTGTGGTCCACCTCCGGGTACCGTCCAGTCATTAAACACTCGGCCTCCGTCAGCGCTGCTGTCGTCTGCAACCAACACAATGAGGTGTGGGAATAGCCCGTGTAGGGGTGAGTATAACAATACTCAGTAGGGACCCCGAGACCCTCAAGGTCTCACTAAAACCAAAATAGATAACCACAAATAATATCTCAACAGATAACCTCTATTTAGGTATATTCCCATGCATATACCTAAGTTATCAAGTAACCCATATCAATAATGAGGAAAACACCAAGATCAAGAAATCAACGGATAACCACTACCCAGGTATATGCTCATACATATACCTAAGTTATCAAGTGACCCATCTAAATCATGAGGTAATCACAAAGGTAAAAAGTCTCAACTCAAACCAGGATTTTCATTATCGAAACCATAACTGCTGAAAATCCTTGTCTATGGAGTGTATAGTGGTCCTGTCACGACTCCGAGGTACTTCTCACTAACCTAATCCTGCTGAGGTACTCCTCCTGTCGAGTACCTCAGGTCAGCCAACCAAACACAGTAGTGCTTCCCGCCGGGGTATGCCACCCAAACACAGTAGTGAACACCCCCTAGTAGCCTCCAATGGTACTCTCAGGACGAGTACTGTGGGTCTGCACTGTCACACAGGTAGTGCTCCGTCCATCATGGGTCTGCATCTCACAAAGTAGTGCTCCGTCCACTGGGCTAGTCGACTCACTCCAAGTCGAGTCAGTCAAGCAGACGTCAGGTCTCAGCCAGCTACACGGTCTCTGCACTCTGTATGCACGTCTCTAGGAGGGTCCGACCCACAATATATAGGCCGATACTCCAAGTATCACAAGTACCATGAATAAGTATCTCAAAGGACCACCTCGTCACATTGGTTTCAACACAACAGACGGCGCGTCCATCAGACGCTCGGTCTGTGAGTTACTAGCCTTTTCGTCCCCAGGGCCCGATTGGTTTCATGTGCGAACCAACCCATCCGTATCTCAACTTTACCCCGAACTCTCATCGGGTAATCTCATAGGGACCGTTTCTCTACGTGATCACCAACGCCACTGACGGTTCGTCAAACGGACGTCGAGTCTGAAAGATATCAGCTTTTCCATTCTAGGGGCCCGGTTGGATTTCGCGTGCAATCCAACCCGGTCATTATCCAACTGCTTCCAAAACTCAAGATAAGTATACCAAAAGTTCGGTCTCATCAAGAAGAATTCAACGAGACAGACGGCGCGTCAATGGGACGCCCGGTCTGTGAGTTATTGGTTTTTTCGTTCCAGGGGCCTGGTTGATTTCGTGAGCGAACCAACCCGACCACACTCCGACTGCATCCAATACTTGAGCGGAATAAGCCAAAATATCAGTCTCACATAGAGTAATCCATCAAAGTCGAAGGCACGTCAATCGGACATCAGGAGCTCAATATATAAGTGTTTTCGCTCTGAGGGCCCGATTGGTTTCGTATCTGAACCAACCCGGCCGAACCCAAAGTTCTCCGAAACCTTGAGTGTAATATACTGAAACGACTGTCCTGAACCAAGGATCTCTATGCAACTGACGGTGCATCGATTGAAGGTCCGTAGACCATGATATGGGAAAATGACCGAAAGTGATTCGAAAATGGGGGGTTTGGGCCCGGACCGACCCGGCCCAACCCCCCCTGGGTCGGCCCGAACTGGGTTGACCCGGCCCAGCCAGCACGGCCTGGCCTGGTCTAGGCGCGACCCGGCCCGGTCCGCCCAAGCTGGCCCGGCTTGGCCAGGTGGCTCACTGGCTCGGCCAGCGAGCTGTTGCTCTGCGGACGCGGCGCGCCGGGGCGCCGCCGCCTCCGGGTGGCCGGCCGCCGCCTCTTGCCGTTGGCGCCGCTGCGCTGGCGACCCGCGCCGCTGGTGGTGTCCGCGGGCCACCAGAGTTGCTCCGGTGGTCCATTTTCAAATCCTCCTGCGCCGATGCTCATCCTGGGTCCCGTTATTCACTGTGGAAACATCAAATCGTCTCTACGGCCCGTTCCGTCAAAGCCCGTCGATCCGCACGTCAAAAGAAACAACTGCGGAGTCTTCCATTCGCCATCGCAGTCCCGACTACGCCCACACTTTTGTTTGGCCTTGACGGAGCGGCGCGACGGTGCCGCGCATCCTTGCTGCATCACTCCAGGTTCCCGTGTGGTGCCAATGCACCGTGCCGCCATCTTCCGAACTGCAACAATACAACAACAAAGGGGGGAGAAGGGTCGACCGTGTTCGTGCAGTCCGACCTCCTCCCGTTAAGTTGATAACAAGCGGCCCAAAAAAATATAATACGAGGAACGAAAAAGGATGTTTCACGAACAAGAAGCAATAAACCCCAACAATTTTCCCGCAAACAAGAATTCCCAACCCACAACATATTCTTCGCGGATCAACTTGATTTTAGTTGATCCGCGTTCTTTGATTTAGAAGGAAGTAACATGGGGTTCATTAACATTCATAAAAAATTCCCTACCTCAAGCGTAGCTTGAACGGAGGTTCATCGAATGAGGATTCGTTGTGGAAAGAGACGTCGTGAAAGAAGACGCCATCGACGTCGTGGTAAGAGGCGTCACAAATGGAGACGTCGTGGAAGGAGACGTTGCAGAAGGAGACATCGACCTCCGAGGAATCTGGAGTTCTTCACGTTCTTTGCATTATTCATGTTCTTCGACGAAAAATATGAAGAAACTCAAGTCTCCCTTAGCTTTTATCCAAAAGCTCTCAAGTAACAAGCCTCCAACCCAAAATAAAATAAGTCCCTTACTTATTTTATTAACACAACTTAAGGTTTGAAATTCAAGAGTTTGAAATTCAAACACTCACATTAAACAAACTTCATTAATATCGTAAGTTATCAAAACATAAGTTATCAAATTAAAATGTGAGTTGAGGGAGTTAATGAATTTGAAGGGGTGGGGTTTGTGTGGGCCCCACCACTCTCATAACCTCCCATGGGAAGTTGGGTAGTTACCCAACTTCCACCCAAAGCATAAATCCACTTAGTGAAAATAAAAATTGTAGTTACATTTTTATTCTATCTTCCACGATTTTTATCAACCTCTCTCTTGAAAACACAACTCCAGAAAAGGTGTTTCTAAGAAATTACTGGCGCTGCGGTTTCATCGGTGCCCTCAGAATTCGATTCCGAGCACCGGTTCAAAAGTTAGAAAAACCCGCTCGTCCGTTCACTGAACGTACCCGATCCAAACTTCGAAAAATGATTCCGGGCACACCGGGCCTCGGAATCAGGCACCGTCAGAAACTGCGTTCTTGTAAAATTTAAATGAAAATTAACAAAAAATTTCCCGTGAAATTTCCAGGTCTTTACATTACTCCCACCTCAGGGATTTACGTCCCCGTACAGCTTTAACACAAACTAGGTCACAAAAGCGGTACAGAGCACGCATCTGAGCCTTCCACTCCCATGTGCTCACCTGGAGGTTCCTGTACTACCAATGAAAGTGCACCTGAGGAATCTATCGTCCTCGTAGGATATGATCCTGTCGATCCTCGATCCCCACTGAAACCTCAGTGAAAGACACCCCATCACCATCGTCGAGCTCCCCATGGTCGATGATATGCGAAGGGTCGAGCACGTATCTCCTCAGTTGAGATACGTGGAAGTTGTCGTGAACCTGGTGAAATTGAGGTGGATGGGTCAAGTGGTAAACCACCCCGCTTACCCAGCTGAGGGCCTAAGAAGGTCTGCTGAACCTCGGAGTTAACTTTCTGCCTTGGCCACATCCCTGTAAACCTCATCGAGGTGAGACCCGTATAAGGACGTGATTGTCATCCTCGAACTCCAGAGGTCTCCAATTCCTATTTAGAACTGGAACTCAAAACGACTGCTGCCACGAGGTTAAGGTTGACTGACTCAAGAATGATCGGCCGCACCCTCCTGTGCATGAGTTTATCCTGTGCTGCCTGGGGTTTCCTTTTCACCGACCAAGGAAAACCCATCCCGATGTCGTAGTTAAACCAGAACCTTATTGCCTAATATCATCAATTTGTGTATGAACTGTGATTTCCCAGTCCATACTCAAACCAACATCGTAAGGCCTCGACGCTGCCACCAAGAGATTCCGACCGAAACTCTTGCCTCGAGGGTCTGACCACACCATTGGCGTAAGTGTGATTATCGAGTCTCCTCCCAAGTTATCTCCAGACGTGAGGGTCAAGTCCACAGCTTACCGAAAACTCTAGGTCTGGGAAAAGATTTGTGAAAGCAAGGAATGATTCATATCAACTTCTGTTACTACAGTAGCTAGTAGTGGAGACAGACTATCCCTTGAATCATTTTTAGAGCCATTGGGTCACACTCCTTGACCGCATGCAGCCGCACTCTTCCTCCGCCCTCCAGCCCCCTGAGCCTGGCGGGGATAACTAAGGCGGGTGGTTGTAGCATGTTAAGATGTACACCACCTCATGCTTCTCTCCTAGATCTGCCTCCACGTCTGCTGCTTCGCAGACTCATCTCTCCTTAAAGCTTCCTCTTATTGAAACATTTAACACGCTTGAGTCTCTAAGACTGGTGACGGTTTCCTGTTTCTTACCTCACTGTGCAGTCTTCATCCGCTCCTAGATGATCTGCACATTCTTTTCCTACAATCTGAAAGAGCTCCTAAAATTTATCCTTTTCCGAAAAGAGAAACTCGGTCTCACCCCTTTGAGGAACCACGCCCATTGCCTAATACAGTCAATCCTAACATGAATGATGAATTCATGCCATGGATGACATCGTAAGGCCTCGACGTAACTACCAAGAGATCCAACCGTCACTCTCACCTCTAAGGGTCGAGACATGCTGTCGGCATCAGTGTGAGGTCACTGGGTCTCCTCCAGTAGAAATCTCGAAAGTGAGGGTCAAGTCAACAGTTTTTTTAACCGAGACCTCTCAGTATCAACCAAACAAAAGGACAGTAAAGCAAACATCACAATGATAAGTGTATTTTTATTATTGCAGCTCATAGTACAAAGACACGAATACAAAAACAATATGGAACAAGAAGTACAAGGGACGTATCCACTAGTTCTGCTCCTATCCACCTGCTCCCAGAGCTCTACTGCCTTGTCTACTGCTCGGTGGTTTCTCAAGCACTCGTCACTAATTCTGTCTCGGTGGATCCTCAAACGCCTGCGGATCGACAGTGCGGGGGGTCGGACAGTCACATGCCAGGTGACCCTTCCTGCCACATTCATAACACTTCCTCCTCCTCGTACGACTGGCTCTAACCCCACCTCGGGTGCCCCACACCACCGGTCCAAAAACCCGAGATCGCCCAACTACTGGTCTGGTCCTCCTTGACCTCTACATCATCTTTCTACTGCCCACAGATGACTCGGCTACTGATCGAAAAACACACGGAAAAGGCAGTAGCTCTTAAACACGCTCAAGGTGTAGAGCTACTGGCACAAACTCCACCCTGAAGAAGTTCTCTAAGTCTTCCCATGTGAAGGTCATCCTATCAAAAAACTGGAACAAGTGGCTCCACCACCTGCCTGCTTCTGCCTGAAGAATGCTGGAAGCAAAGATCACCATGAAGTCTATAGGCGCCCCCACTAGCCTGAAGACTCTCACCACAGCCTCCAGCCAATCCTCAGCCGCCTACGAGTCTATCTCTCCCTGGAACCTGTGTGGCCTCTGGCGCTGGAACTCGTGCAATGCGCTCAAGTGGCATGCATCGCCTACTGTTGGGGCTAGTGGCATCGGTGGCCCAACGTAAGGTAGTACCGCTAGTGCCTCAACTGCAAGAGGGCCCGGTACTGAAGCCTCGTCGCTTGGTAGGCTATCAGTACGCACATCCCTCTGGGCTCTAGCTGGTTTTTTGTGAAAAGGCATCCTGAAAGAAACAACGAGACACGATCAAACTATTATACCTAGTGACCTGACCTTGTTTGAGCTGTTTTAAGGCAAAACCTTTGGAAACACACATGCAATCAATGTTTTTGTGCACAAAGTCGGAAATCAGTTGTCAGGATCCTGGTGTATGGATACATCGGCCGCCCACACCAACACTGGACTCCCTGAACTGAAGACCACACTATGTACCCATAACACTATTACTTCACAGAAAGAAAATATCAGAGTTATAAGTTATGCAGTAGAACTAACTCCTTTGATACCAATTTGTCACAACCCATCCTCGGGGCCCGTGCCGTGACTACCCCAATCCAGCCTTCCCTAGGCCAGGGGCTGGGGACTAGCCCCAAAGGCGTAAATCCCGATAAATGGGAAGACATTTCCTTTATTAAACCAAACAAACACCACATAGCACAAGCGGTAGTAAAACACTAAGTACAAAAAAGAAGTGCTGAAAGGTAAATGGGCTAGAATACAAACCCAACTGAAGTACAACTACAACTGAACAAATTACAATAGAAAAAGACAACAACTAGAAGAAAGGAAGCAGCTCCTGGGTCGTCGTTCTCGGATCCTACATGAAGGGTAGGTACAGACAGCGCAGCTCCTGGATCGTCCACCACGGATCCTACCTGAAGGGTAGGTACAGATAGCCTCCACAACGCTCTCGCCCTTCAACCTCCTCCGCGTTTCGTCTCGTCACGAAGTCCACCTCCAGATACTGACTCGTCGTGTGGTCCACCTCCAGGTACCGTCCAGTTATCGAACACTCAGCCTCTGTCAGCGCTGCCGTCGTCTGCAACCAACACAACGAGGTGCGGGCATAACCCGTGCAGGGGTGAGTATAACAATACTCAGTAGGGACCCCGATACCCTCAAGGTCTCACTAAAACCAAAATGGATAACCAAAAAGAAGATCTCAACAGATAACCTCTACATAGGTATGTGCCCATGCATATACCTAAGTTATCAAGTAACCCATCTCAATCATGAGGAAAACACCAAGATCATGAAATCAACGGATAACCACTACACAGGTATATTCCCATACATATACCGAAGTTATAAAGTGACCCATCTCAATCATGAGGTAAACACAAAGGTCAAAAGTCTCAACTCAAACCAGGATTTTCATTATCGAAACCGTAACTGCTGAAAAGCCCCATCTCTGGAGTGTACAGTGGTCCTGTC
The DNA here is from genome assembly GCA_963277665.1 of Viscum album. NCBI lineage: Eukaryota > Viridiplantae > Streptophyta > Magnoliopsida > Santalales > Viscaceae > Viscum > Viscum album. The sequence continues at coordinate 329,612,253 of OY728143.1, forward strand.
ACGACTCTGAGGTACTGCTCACTAACCTAAGACTACTGAGGTACTCCTCCTGTCGAGTACTACGGGTCAGCCACCCAAACACAATAGTGCTTCCCGCCGGGGTATGCCACCCAAACACAGTAGTGCACACAACCTAGTAGCCTGCAGAGGTACTCTCCGGACGAGTACCATGGATCTGCACTGTCACACAGGTAGTGCTCCGTCTGCCATGGGTCTACACCTCACAAAGTAGTGCTCCGTCCACTGGACTAGTCGACTCACTCCAAGTCGAGTTGGTCAAGCAGTTGTGAAGTCTCATCCGGCTACACGGTCTCCGCACTCCGTACGATCGTCTCTGGGAGGGTCCACTCCACGAGCTACAGGTCGATACTCTAAGTATCACAAGTCCCACGAATAAGTATCTCAAAGGACCGCCTCATCATAGGGGTCTCAACGCAATAGACGGCTCGTCAATCGGACCCCGGTCTGTGAGTTACTAGCCTTTTCGTCCCCAGGGCCCGGTTGGATTCGTGTGCGAACCAACTCGGCCATATCACAAATTTACCCTGAACTCTCATGGGGTAAACTCATAGGGACCGTTTCTCCACGTGATAACCAACGCCGCTGACGGTTCGTCAAACGGACGTCCAGTCCGAAAGATATCAGCTTTTCCGTTCCAGGGGCCCGGTTGGATTTCAGGTGCAATCCAACCCAGCCAACATCCAACTGCATCCAAAACTAGAAATAAGTATTCCAAAAGTTCCATCTCATCAAGAAAAATTCAACGAGACAGACGACGCGTCAATCGGACGCCCGGTCTGTGAGTTATTGGCCTTTTCTTTCCAGGGGCCCGATTGGTTTCGTGAGCGAACCAACCCGAACGCACTCCTATAGCATCCAAACCTCGATCGTAGTAATCCAAAAGATCTTTTTCACTTAGATGAATCCATCAAAGTCGACGGCACATCAATCGGACGTCCGGAGCTCAAGATATAAGTGTTTCTGCTCTGAGGGCCCGGTTGGTTTGGTATCCGAACCAACCCCTCCGAACACAAAGTTCTCCGAAACCTTGAGTGTAATATACCTAAACGATCGTCTCAAACCAAGGATCTCTACGCAACTAACGGTACATCAATCAGAGGTCCGTAGCCCAAGATATGGGTAAAAGACCGAAAGTGATCCGAAAACAGGGGGTCTGTGCCCGGACCGACCCGACCCAACCCCCCTGGGTCGGCCCGAACCGGGTCGACCCAACCTGGGTCCGGGTCCGACCCGGCCCGGACGGCACCGCCCGGCCCAGTCGGGGCGCGACCCGGCCTGGTCCGCGCAAGCCGGCCCAACTCGGCAGGGTGGCTCACTGGCTCGGCCAGCGCGCTGTTGCTCCGCGGACGCAGCGCGCGCCACCTCCCCCTAGATCCCGCGTGGCCGCGAGATCCACGCGCTCACTGCCGCGGCTGAAACCGTGGTGATTTCTCTAGGCGTCACGTTGGGGCGCCGCCGCCTCCAGCTGTCGGCGCCGCCGGTGGTGCCTGCGGGCCACCGGAGTTGCTCTGGTGGTCCGTTTTCAAATCTGCCTGCGCCGATGCTCATCCTGGGTCCCGTTCTTCATTGCGGAAACATCAAATCGTCTCTGCGGCCCGTTCCATCAAAGCTCGTCAATCCGCACGTCAAAAGAAACAACTGAGGAGTCTTTCGTTCACTTTCGCGGCCCCGACTACGACCACAATTATGTTCGGCCTTGACGGCGCGGCGCGACGGCGTCGCGCATCCTTGCCGCATCACTCCAGGTTCTCGCGTGGTGCCAACGCACCATGTCGCCATCTTCCGAACCACAACAATACAACAACAAAGGGGGGAGGAGAGTCAACCGTGTTCGTGCCGTCCGACCTCCTCCCATTAAGTTGATAACAAGTGGCCCAAAAAATATAAGACGAGGAACGACAAAGGATGTTTCACGAACAAGAAGCAATAAACCCCTACAATTTTCCCTCAAACAAGAATTCCCAACCCGCAACATATTCTTCGCGGATCAACTTGATGTTAGTTGATTCGTATTCTATGATTTAGAAGGAAGTAACATGGGGTTCATTAACATTCATAAACAATTCCCTAGCTCAAGCGTCGCTTGAACGGAGGTCCGTCGAACGAGGATTCGTCGCAGAAAGAGACGTCGCGAAAGAAGACACCGTCGGCATCGCAGTAAGAGGAGGCGTAGAAGGATACGTCACGGAAGGAGACGTCGACCTCTGAGGAATCCGGCGTTCTTAGTGTTCTTCACGTTCTTCAGGTTCTTCGACAAAAAAGATGAAGAAACTCAAGTCTCCCATAGCTTTTCTCCCAAAGCTCTCAAGCAACAAGCCTCCAACCCAAAATAAAATAAGTCCCTTACTTAATTTATTAACACAACATAAGGTTTGAAATTCAAGAGTTTGAAATTCAAACAGTCACATTAAACACACTTCATTAATATCGTATGTTATCAAAACATAAGTTATCAAATTAAAATGTGAGTTGAGGGAGTTAAGGAATGTGAAGGGGTGGGGTTCATGTGGGCCCCACCACTCTCATAACCTCCCATGGGAAGGTGGGTAGTTACCCAAATTCCACCCAAAGCATAAATCGACTTAGAGAAAATAAAAATTGTAGTTAAATTGTTATTCTATCTTCCACAATTTTTATCAACCTCTCTCGTGAAAACGTAACTCCGGAAAAGGTGTTTCTAAGCAATTACTGGTGCTGTGGTTTCATCGGTGCCCTCAGAATTCAATTCTGAGCATTGGTTCAAAAGATAGAAAAACCCGCTCGTCCGTTCACTGAACGTACCCGAGCCAAACTTCATAAATTGATTCCGGGCACACCGGGCCTCAGAATCAGGCGCCTTCAGAAACTGCGTTATTGTATAATTACAACGAAAATTAAGAAAAACATTTCCTTGAAATTTCCGGGTCTTTACAATCCTAAAATGGATAGCACAAATGAATGTATGACACGAACATTATAATACAAGTTACAAGCTTGTGGAATGGATTTTTTTGTCTCATCTAAAGAGAATGTGTAATTGGTAGAGTTCTCATATAACAATAGCTATTAGTCTTAGAAACTTATGGCTCCCTTTGAGTATTTTTATGTGTTTATTTTTATTACACACATTATTGGGTGGAAATAGGTGATAAATTCGTATTTGGGCCGATTATTTTCCATGAAATAATATTGAAGTTTCACTTTATCTAATAGAAGATAAATATGGCTCAAGATCTGTAGGAATATTATGAGGATAATCATAGATGGGAATTTTCTTTCACAGTGAGTGATCATATATTCTTTCATATTTCTCCGTGTCTTATACATAGATGTTCTGAGATGTAGGTAATGTTTTCTCATCAACACATATGTCCTTTATAGATATTGTAATATATTGGAGTGGTGGCATATCAATTGTAATTTCAACAACGGAAGAGTTAAATACATAATGTTTTTCACTTATCTCAGTGATTATATTATCATCATTAACTTGACCATGTCATCGTATGGGATCACATAGTCCTAGAGATGGAATCATTATTAGTACATATCCTAGTGAGTATTGAGGATAAATAATAGAAATACTTTCATATAATTTGAATCTATCTAGCATGGGTTTTGTGGAAAAAAATCTAGATTATAGAAGATGTATGTGAAAGAAGGAATGAAATAAATAGAAACTGATGGAACCCATTCAGAGAAATGATGTTTGTCTAATTTATGAGGATAGAAAGACCAATTGTGGGGAGAATGTATAATGCATGGTTTGTGGAATGAAAATTTTTATTTATGGATATTTTTTGTGTATAATATAATATGGTGGCATCTAGGATAGATTAAATATCATTTTTAGAGTTTTATAGTCCTTTATATAGGTACATGAGTGGTTGATGGTTTATAAGTACAATGAAAAAGTGGTTGGAACCCATGTATAATGATACAAGTGATAATAAGAATAAACATGAAAAGTGCATTGTTTCTCCAAACCCTATGGATTCCGAGTGGAAATTGTTTAATTTGAAAAGAAGATTTTGGAATTTTCAAGTAGTATATTTGGAATTGTTGGAACAGATTTTGAAGACCATGCAAGTTGATGGTGTGAGGGTTTCCTTTAAAGATGTGTCTATCACATGGTAAGAAGATGGTTTGATTAACCATGTGACAATACTATTTGTGGAAAGAAACCACTGCTATAAAAACTGTATCTCACTCATTTTTCTATCCGACCAAGGGTTTTTCCTCTTATAAATCCATAATTGGAGGTTTTTTCATTCCCAAAGGCCAAGGAAGGGTCTACCATCAATCCATAGGTGATTCAAAGGATTTCATTGGTGATTAGAATAAAATTCCTTATGGTATGTGATCAATCATCATCATTCTAGATGTTTTTCATATATATACATTAATTCTTCTCTTGGTTTCTTAGATATATAGTAGACGTGGGTAGAAATATAGGTGTATAAAATAAATATGTTTGTATTTAATATTTTTTATTATAGTGGAAGAGATATTAGGAAATATTGTGGATATTGCAACATGGGTTTGTGAATCTTTTCATGTCATTTGTAATTTTCCCCAAAACTATCCAGGTAGGTGGATTCACATTCGACTCCACTTTCTAGAACATATAAGATTGGTTTAAAATTGATTTAATTTATTTAAATTGATTTTCAAATTGTAGTGAAAAGTATGATATGAATCCTATTTAGTAAGGATTATGGTTTTTGGTGAAATTGTGGAATTGTTATAAATTTTTGAGAAAAGTTATTTGCTTTCATGAATTTAAAATATTGGGTTTAAAATATGGTTTTGCTTTATTTTATAAATGGGTTTTTGGGAATATGTTTTTGATAAGGAGGTTGTTTTATTGAAATGTTTTTTTCATGTCTATATTGTTGTGTTTTTTAGTAAGACTTGGTATGTGGTCAAATTTAATTTACGATAATTGGTTTAAATATGACCATGTGCTTAGTGATAAATGTGTAATAATACATGGTATTCAATTACCTTGTGATAAATTTTTATATCTATGAGAGAGTACCCGTGATTATGGAACTATCATAGCAATTAATTCATTTTTTGTTTTGGAGATATGTAGAGGGTATTGGTAATGAGAAACGTCTATCTCATGAAATGGGATTATATCATTTTTTAGTTTATTTCATTGAAAAATGGAATTTTTCGAAAAAACTAGTTGATATAGAACTTTTTCATATTGAGTTATATACAATTTTATAATTATTTTTAATAAATATATTTCTATATATCGTTCATAATTTTCTATCCTAGTAGAATTAGTGTAGAAGTCATTAAAGAAAACATAATGTTTTTTAGTACTCAACCATACTTTTTCACTTTGGTGATTTTGTATATGTCATCTACTAGGACATTGGAAGGGGTAATGTGTCACACATATTTTGCACTACCTTGCGATTATTGGTATGTATGGTGATGCCGGAGCATCGATGTTTTTGTTATTTGGAGTCCTACGATTGTCTTTGAGTTTAAATAGTATTTCTTATGTTGTTTAGTTTGATATTTTCGTCTTCCACTATGGTACATGAATTTATTAATATTTTGATAAACAAATTTGAGTTTTCTTTTATTGTTATCTTTCATCATATATTGGTTTTTATTGTTATTCATTGTTTAGTTAGTCCTTTTGGGTTTAGAGGTAAAATCTTCCCCTATATGTATTAAAGACCTTTGACATTTATTTCTCACCTTTGGCATTTTATGGATGTCAGTTAATGCCTAATAATGTATAATTTCCCTATCAAAAAATTATAATAAGAGAAACATCACTATTTCAATTCATTATAAACTTTCAGATTAATGTTTTCATCATTATTTTGAAAAAAAACTATTTATGTCAATATTTTATTAATATATGCATTCAAAATATGCTTAATTAGAAATAAGTTTTTTTTCATAATTATGAGATAACTAATATTATTTATAGTATGAGTTCAAAACTATATTTCATGGAATTTATTATTAAACAGGGAATGATTCAAATGTTTTTTCCATGATATATTACCTAAGAAATATAGATGAGGATTGGTGAACCTTATAGAAAATATATGATAGTTGAGACAAATATAGCTCTTGAATGAAGTGGGTATTATTATTTATTTAAAAAAAAAGAATGAATGAAATAACTGTGGAGGTTTCTCTTATGTATTAAACATGGTCCATTTATTTATGACATGAGGTAACAAGAGTGAAGATTACAATTCTTTGAAGATCCTAAAATGAATTAATTTTTCATTCAAAATGTTTTTATGGGTTTCGTTCACCAAAAAGTGTTTCCCCCCTAATAGATATGATTTATTTTTTTCATAAAAAATAATATATAAAATGTAAACATGTTCTGGGTTTTCATGTTTTCACTATTTCAATTGTTTTTCCTTTTATACATATTATTATAGTTTTTGTTCTTGTCTCACATTTTCAAATTTTATAATAAAGTTTAAGGATTATTGTGAATAGAGAATAAATCATCTTGAATATCATGAATATTTTTTATAATAATTTAATGTGTTTGACTTTTATGGTTTTATTTCTTCTAAAAATATTGATAATGTGCAGAGGTTTAAACTTTTTAATTTTTATGTTTTTTATGTAACTATAACGATATAAATATATAAAAAATGTAGACATAATGATCCAAAAAATGAATTAAATAAAATTCATCACTCAAAAACCAAGATTATGAAATTATTTATGGATAGTATTATATATATATTTGGATAGATCCATAATATTTATGGGAAATAGTTGATAGAAGTTTAGAGAACCCATGTCCTTGATGAAAAATGTTTTAAAATTGTTTATATCATGCCATAGAAATATTTTGGTGAATTTTATGTGAATAATGTCAATTTGATCGATGTAGTCACTATTGAATTTGGATGTCATAATGTCAAACATATCACCCATCTCCTCATGATATTTTTTTAATTAGCCAAAGCATTCTATATGATAAAGTGTTGTGATTGCAATAAATATAATTATTTCCCGGATAGAAATTAACATCCGTCCACTTTAAGATTTGATGATGAATTTATTATATCATCATAATGAATCAAAATAAATTAAAACATCAATTATCTTGGTCTTAGTAAGAAGGATGGAAAAAAGTTCTATGATTCCCCTAATATTATTTCAATCTAACAAGCACCGTCAGCACACAAAGATTTCTTGTTGTGCTTTAATGGAGTTAAAAATGATCCCATATCATATTTTGGACAAAAATACCATTTTTACATCTACTATTGACATCATTAAGGTACAAGAGAAATACAATGATTAATTTTTAGATCCCCCTCAATCATTTCATATTTTTGAATTTGATATACAATTCACGATCAATGAAATGTAAATTAGGGTATAAATGTGGACCTTTAATCTATGATGACATATGTCACTATGATTCCTACGGAAAATATGACGTATATATTTCTATAAATAAAAATGGGATTTCAAATCATGGAACTATATATAAATTTAAAATTTGAATCCAAATATGGATATCCATCACTTGGATTTACTAGATAATCATCACACCTAAAAAATAAATAAATGAAAATGAATTAGAACCTTAATGTTATGGTTTATATATAATTTGATAGTATTATCAGTGTCTAATTCAATAAATATGACTAAAAACCTAAATAGATCATCCACATTGTCAACATAAAATGGTATAATATATAGAATTCTGTTTTTACTGAATTTGGTGATCTTAACTAACACGTTCTAAATGGTGATTTTAAGATATGGTAATAGATCATTTGATCAATGAAAATATTTTTTAAAGATGTATCTTTTAGGAATAAATGTATAGTGTATTATGTGATCCATATGTAACATAAATATATATAGTCCACTATATTTAAGGGACCTATGGGACTAAATTGATTTTAAATGATTCCTTTTTTCGAATGTACATCAGTCCTACATATCAATATTTTAGGAACTATATCATTATGATCATTATAGAAAAAACATCTAACTATATATTGATGATATGGGGGTCATGTATCAACAAGTTTTTCATACTAATTTCTATTTTAAGATAGATTTCCAAAATTGGACTCTATATTAATAGAAAATGAATCCCTTGAAAGGTAATTTTGGGGAGACATTAATTAAAATTCATAATATTGTGGTTCACTATTATAAAATAGATGATCATAAAAAAATAATAGTGTATTTTTTTATATAACCCCACCTTAAAATATGAAAGTGAAAAAGATTCGCTAGGGGTTTCATGCATATATCAATTTCTTAATTTCAAACATTGATTGTAAATTTTTATATGTTATATCATTTTTAATAAATTCTATATCGCCACATGATTTTTTGAAATATATTTTGTGAAATAATATTAATGTTTTCAATATAATTTATCATATGAAACTATTTTTTTTATTATTTTGATGAAACACTGATTTTATCTTTCATTACACTAATTGAAAAGTGTAGTTTTCATTAAACGGAACATTATTTTTAGCATTCATAACATGTAATTTTTAGTTTAAATAAAAGGAGACATACCATAAAAAATCACTATTTATTATTATAGTCTTCTAAAAGACATTGGAATAAAATATATAAATATTATTTAATTAATTATGAATATATATATTTAAAATGTAGATAAAATCAATTCATTGGTTAGAAACTAATTATAAAATAAAAAACCTTTTGTAAATAAATGAAATCATTTTTTTGAAAACAATTTTTATTCATAGAAACAACTTTTATCTCCATAAATTAATTAAATAATTTTTTAGAATTATTTTAATGATATTTATATAATATATATTAAAAAAATTCGTATTCATATTATGAGTTATCTATACAGGAGAAATTAATATAACAAATTTTATGAGAAAAACTATAAACTTTAAAAAACAATTTTGTGTATTTTTACACAAATATTTTAAAATAAATTTTCCCGACATATAAAAAATTATTTGAAATTATAAATTATTTTTTGAAATTATTTTTTCAATTTTTTCTATTGGTGAATGGTTTATTGTTTTCTGAGCAGGTAAATTTTTCATTGAATTGTGAAAATATTATTTTTTATCAAAAAAATATATAACTTAAAGAATTTAAAAGTGAAATTTTTTTAATATAGTTTAAATCGTAAAAATAGTTCAATTATATATATATATATATATATATATATTATGTAATTTCTCGGACCTCCCCGGTCCATTCCTTTGTGAAAATATGGTGTTTGAGGTGTTCCGTGAGGTCAAGGTTACTTATCTCCAGTAATTTGCCAAATTTCCATTTCGATGAACAGTTCCAACAGTAGACAGTTGTGAACAGTGCATTGGTAACCTTAGGTGAACAGTTCCAATGCTAGACAGTTGTGAACAGTGCAATAGTTACCTTATCTGAATAGTGACATCCATGACCTTTTGTGAACAATATTATGGTAACCTTATATGAACAATGTCATTGGTATCCTTAAGTAAACAATCCAAAGGTGAGGATCCAATGGTGACCTTTTATTTCCTTTGCCAAATTTTGAATTATGTTTATAGTGATTCCAGAACAGTGAGGTTCCAACAGTGAGGTTAATGAATAGTGTTTCCAGAACGGTAAGTTTCAAATGACGATGCAACAACGATGAGGTTCATGAATAGTTTTTCCAGAATGGGGAGGTCCCAATGGTGAGGTTCTTGAATAGTGTTTCCAGAATGGTGAGGTTCTAATAGCGAGGTTCATGAATAGTGTTTTCAGAACGTTGAGGCTCCAACAGTGAGGTTCATGAACATTGTTTCTAGAATGATGAGGTTATAACAGTGAGGTTTCTACGTTGAGGTTAATAAACAGTGTTTCCAGAATGGTGAGGTTCCAATGGTGAGGTTTCAAAGGTATGGTTTCAAAGGTAAGGTTAACAAATAGTGTTTCTAGAAAGGCGAGGTTCCAACAATGAGGTTTCAACGGTGAGGTCAATGAACAGTGTTTTCAGCTTCCTACAGTTTCATCCCTTTAACATTTCCTTTGACTTAAAATGCATTTAAAGCCTTGTTTTAACGACTCTATGTCCCATTCAAAGGACTTAACTCCTATATTAATTACTCCTATGGCACATGGTGTTTTTACTTGGTCAAACAACGTGGTTTAATATGACCCTCTTTTAATGGTAAATCAAGTGTATCATAAACCTTTGCTCAGTTAAATCATCAAAAGGTAAATATATCTTCCTACCTTGTTATTCCTCCTTGTTCTCTGGTGTGAGATGCTCAAACATTTCCTTCCTTCCCATATGAATCAGGAAATAAAACTTTTCCCCATGGATTGGTTTCCTCAATTTTTTTGTTGCTACATGTGCACCCTCTGCTTTGGTGCAAGTGGCAAGGGTTAATCCTTCATCGAAATAAGCTATGTTTAATTTTCATTTTTGTGGGTATCATCTTCTCCTTTTTTTACTTTCCATATTATATAATGTGATCTCGATGCTTCTAATGGGTTTTCCTTGGGTTTCGATTGGTGCGATCATACTGTGGAATCCTCGGGTGGATGCAGTTGTCGTGAGAGGAGGGGATCATAATCCATTTTGTAGAATATTCTCATATAATGAATGTCAAGAACATTTTTAGGTAGGGAATTTGTTACATCACGTTTATTTTGCATGCAACTGTATCGTTAGCATGTTTTATCCCACTAGATGACAATGGAATTGAAATTTAAGAAATATTTGAACCGGATAAATATATTTATATTGATTTTATGTTATTGGCTCTAGTTTTTCTAGATAGTGTGATATATATGCTTTCTTTGTTTAGTTTTTCGTTCGTGATGGGAATTGGTAATGAATGTAAACCATAGTTAATTGATATTTTTTCGCTAAATGATAATGTGTCACGTAAATGAATCGGGTTCACCTTGTTGTAATTTGAGGTTAATCAACGTGGCTGAGTAATCATGTTTAATTATTTTTGACATCCTGCTAATTAGTTTTCCCAAATTTGGATCCTATGAATAAAAAATCTGTTAATTCAAGATGGATCAAAGAACTAAATGCTTGATAATTCCATGAAGGGTTCTAAGTTACCCTCTTGATTGTTAAAGGGCCAAGATCCAAATTGTTAAGATGTTTGTTTTCATGTTTCTTGTGTTGTGATGTGAGCATGGATGGATTTTGTGATATATGGGGGCATGGAGGACTATTTGGTTATGGAAGTAGATGGCGCCTAGAGTGGCGTTATGCATCAGTTAATGCATGTGGGTGTTGGGGAGGAAACCAGGAATTATGGAATGGGATGGATGTGATTGTTGGATTCTTTCTAATTATTATTGGTTGATTATTTGATTTACATATCCCCACTGCTCAATGTAGATCTAATTACATACCCTTCTTCCAAAAGGGGTGAAGACGTGTGGGGTATGCCGTGTGCTTTTCGTGGTTATCTTCTCAAGGGAGGATGGGTCTACACTCTTGATATAGGCCGCAAAGACTCGACGGGTAGTACATCTACTCACAGTGTTGACCCCCTTGTGTTTAGATGCATAAAATGTTTTTCTAGAATTCTTGAGAAAATGGGAAAGTAATTCTATAATTAATACTTGAATAAATGATGTTAACCCATGGTGTTGGAGTTTTCTAAAACATAATAATGAGGTTGTAATTTTAAAGTGTCAGTGGACTTTCGGTGTGATTTTAATGAAATTGAATGTGGAATTCTAAATTGTTAATTAATTTTAAGTAATTAATTAATGTAAAGTGGAACAGATTAAAAGGGAATGAAGTAAGGCAATAAATCTTTTTAAATGGTTGTTTACTTATAGGATACTTAGTCATAGAAGTGGCAGCCGGGAGTCCGAGAGATGTTAGCTGCAGTTGAGTATAAGACTAGGTTATGCCCATAGTTTCATTGTGAGCTATAGTATATTATATACGTTTTGTGTTTCTATATGCTACTCCACCACGTCAGAAAGAGAAACTGACACCCCGAGGATTATAAGCCCTAGGGGGGTATTTTCTCCCACATTCTGGTGGGAGGATGGATGGTTGAATACCCCCATTGGCCCCACTCTCTTCTCTTGGTAAATACTTGTGCTGGTAAGCACAGCGGTTAGTTTTCCCCATATATGTGTGTAAATGGATGTCATGGCATGTAGTTATTCACACACATATATTGTGGATATATAATCCTATGGAATAATATAGATGTTACATGTATAGGTTGTGATGGCTTGAGGATCCCTACTCGGTGTATGAGTTATAATGTCTTGAGGTATAATACTTGATGTATGATACCCGTTATGCGAGCTGTGGTGGATCCTTGAAACTACCTGGTTATATTCTTGTGTGGATGTGGTGGTTTTTTTTTCACGAGGTTCATATTGTGGTGCTTCATCCAGGTGTCTGTGGGCAAGCATTTTTGGAGAAAGATTCTTAGGACGTGTGATGTTGGGGTAAAGTGGAAAACTCGTGGGAAAGTAGTAGCATGGTACCCTTGATATTATTTATTATTTTATATTCTCTAGTATGCATTACATGGTGAGACTATCCATGGAGAGGCTGAGAACTTAGTATACCTATTTAGATGATGAGTTAGTTTCACTTGTTTTTAACTATGCTTTAGAATGATTTCATTACTTTTACACGAGTGGATTCAGGGAGGATCCTTCTGAGTATACTAATATACTCACCCTATGTATCTAAAAACTGTTTTTCAGGTCACTGGGAGTAGGTTCGAGGTTAAGCTGGTTTATACTAGCATGGGGTTGCAGTAGCTGTTCGGGTATGTGGTTGCTGATGTTTTACTTTATTTTGGTTACATATAGTTTCCCTCTTCCATTTGTAGTAGTTTTTAAGGAAATTAAATATGTGTACTGGGGATTTTATTTATATTAATGTATGTGATGGAGTTGGTTGGTTTCTATCTTATCTATCTGTTACGCATGTGTTCTTCAAGAGGGTAATGACTCCCATTATGTGTGTTACTATACCCTCGATGCTAGTCGCCATCCTGGGGCCTACTAGGGACAGGACTCGGGGGTCATCATCTCCCTTCTCACATTGTCGTCCCATGAGGGGTACACTAAGTGGAGAGGGGGTCATGAAAGTGTGGTATCATAGGATGTTTATTGGATATGATAGAGTTTGGAGGTAGGCACATGTTTGGTTGAATAGGTTGGTAGGGAAATAGTGTCATTCATGTTTTTCAAGTGATGTAAACATTGGAGACCAGCTGAGACATAGGCGTTTAGGGCCCCCTATGATCTGATGTACAAACCGTAAAGTTTACAATGGATACTAAATGAGGTGATACTAGTTGCAGGGTAGATCCCTAGGAAAGGATCATGCATAATTGTTTATGCCTGTGTTTGAATGGGTAAACTTAGGATAGGTTAATCTAAAATGAATTAATAAAAAACAATTAATTAATTAATGTTGAGTATTCCATATTACAGGTTTAAGAGCCCTAAATGTTTTTTATTTAATAGGTCTGGCTCCAGGTTGACGTCCTTTTCAGGATCACATAGAAGATGTCCACCAGGCTATTCCATCAGATTGTTGTAGGGTAGAGGCTGACAATGATGACACCTAGAAGAAGGCACTCCGAGAGTTTTAGCACCAGAGTCTATAGATAAACAAGGGGTTTATTTCAGATGCATTAATGGAATACTTGTTATAGGAGGTTGAGATCGGCTATAGTATGATCTGTGTTAGGAAGGATCACTAGGTTTCCGTGCTTGTGACTATGTTGTGTGGAGTAGCGAGGTATTGGTGGTTCTTTTTCCTCAGGAATCGCGAGGAGTCAGCGATCTGATGGGAAGAGTTCCACGAAAAATTTAGAGACTAGTTTCTTTCTTCGACCACGATGGCATCCAGTCACCAATAGATTCTTACCCTTCGACAGGGGAGCTCTAGTGTGCAAGATTTTGTAATTCGTTTCAGGAACCTTTTACTATATGCTTCAGACATGTTGCCAGATGAGGAGGCTATAGAGATGCATTTTGTGGAGGCTTTGCATCTAGAGATCCAATGCCAGGTCACCCCATTTATATTGAAGACATATCTGGAGGTGCGGGCAAGGGAAGAAGTTGTCGAGAGGAAATTGGCTTGAACTGGATCATCACATGAGGGGAGTCATCGTAATTCTTCATGAAGCAGAGCTGTGGTCTAGAGTTCTCAGTTTTCAGGGAAGAAGAGTTTTTGTTCAGCCGGGGGTAGGTACCATCCCTTAAAATCTCATTTCCCTAGAGTAAGAAACTCCCAAGCCTATAACAAGGGATCAGGTGCTTGTAAATCTTGTGGTGGTCTAGGTCATCAGCAGCAGGAGTTCCTGACCTTTCAGAGTAGTCATCGTGAACCAGGTGCTCCGCCCCAGGTTCCTCTATTGTGGAAGTTCCTGCCGAGGCAGCAGTAGCAGGTTACACCAGCTTTAGATCTGCAGAGGGTAGATAGGGTAGGTAGAGGGAATCCCCATAATGCTCCATGTCCATAGAGAGCATAGCGCAAGCGTGGTGGTGGTCTACATCATGGTTAGAGAGGTTGTGGAGGAGGTCATGGTCAAATTCATGCTCTAGAGTTGCTAGCTCCAGGTTATACAGATATCGTTCGAGGCTCCATTTTATTGTTTTCTACCTTAGTGTATGCCTTGTTTGATTAAAAAGTGACACACTCCTTCATATCACCTACCCTTGTCCATGCTTTGGGAATTTAGGTAGAGAAACTTCTAGTGCCCTTGGTGTTGATTATGCCATTTTGAGGTCGAGCTGACATGTTTGAACTATGTGGAAACTGTGAGATAGTGTTGGGGAAGACACTCTCTTGGGGATCCTTCCAATGTTTACTAATATAACCATATCATGTCATAATTGTCATGGATTGGTTGTATTCGGTGCAGGCAATCATGGATTGCTTCAGGAGGCAGGTTGTGATCTTCGATGCGGATTAAGAGCTGATGGTGTTCATTGGCAAGCAAGACCCTTGGATGGGTCATAGGTGTGTTCCATTATTATCATCCATGATGGATGATATGATGTTGAGTTCTTCATATGTTCAGCAGTTGGAGTTTCCAAGGGTCGTAGAAGGGTACCTAATGTCTTTCTCAAAGAGGTTGTAGCATTACCTGCTCGATGAGTGATTGAGTTTGGGATCGATCTATAACAAAGAGAATATCTTATATCTATGTACCTATATAGGATGTCCCCTTCTGAGTTACGAGAGCTACATATATAGATTTATAGTCTCTTATAGTGTGGTTTTTTTTGTCCAAGTGTGTCACCATGGGGTGCACCAGTTTTGTTCGTGAAGAAGGCTGACGACAGTTTCCGGTTGTGTGTCGATTATCATCACTTAAACAAAGTGAAAATGAATAATCTCTATCCTCTTCCAAGAATTGATGATTTATTCGATCAAATAAAGGGTGAAAGTTAGTTCTCAAAGATCGACTTGCGGTCAGGATATCATCAGATGCGTGTGAAGGGTGAGGATATCCCAAAGACTGCTTTCTGTTGTCATCATTGGCATTATGAGTACGTTGCAATGTTGTTCGGTGTAATGAATTATCTAGCTATGTTCATGGGATTGATGAAAACTGTCTTCCATGAGTTTCTGGACAAGTTCTTTGCAGTTTTTATTAACGACATCCTTCTGTACTGCACATTTGAGGAGGAGCATGCAGAGCATCCACACGCCATTTTGAGGGTTCTTCTTCAATATCATCTCTTTTATAAGTTGTCGAAGTGTGAGTTTTGGACACAAGAAGTCTGTTTCTTAGGAAGGATCAGATGTTCATATGGACAGATCAGTTTCAGGAAGCTTTCGAGTATCTAAATGAGAAGTTAGTAAGTGCTCCAATTCATTGTCTTCCAGCATAGGGAGTTCATTTTGATGTTTTCTGTGACACATTTCATCTGGGGTTAGGCTATGTTCTTATGCAGTAGAGAATAGTTTCTTATTATAGGTCTCGGTAGTTGCATCCCCATGAAAGTAACTATGCCACCCATGATGTTGAGTTGACAACCGTTTTGTTTTCTCTTATGTTGCGGAGACATTACCTCATTGTAGAGCGCATTGTGGTTTTCACTGATCATAATATTTTGAGGTATGTTTTCTCCCAGCGTGACATGAACATGTGAAAATGTTGGTGGATGGATTTCTTATAGGAATACAACTTCGAAATATTATATACACCTGGAAAGAGAAATGTTGTAGCTGATGCACTGAGTTGAAATTCATGTAGTGATGTAGTGCGTGAATCTAGTGACTCTTAGAGAGTAATAGAAGAATTGTAAACATTGCATCTTGACATGGGAGAAGGTGGGGGCAGTGGTTGTATTTTTAGGATGACGATGCTGTCCAATATTGTGTTGTACGTGGAAGATTCCTAGTTGTGGGATCTTGAGGTGGAGGTCGGGAGAGACCGAGTTGTTTGTTGTGAGACAATGATGGTTATTCAGAGGATGAACAACACCAAGTTTTGTATCACAGAAGGATTTTGGTTCCTTTGATGATGTGCAAGATGGTTCTTAGAGAGTTTCAAAGTTATCCTTTAGCAGTGCATCCTGGAATGAAAAAGATGTACTGAGCTGTGAGGAGTCAGTTTTGGTGGCCTGGGCAAAAGCGTGCGGTTGCAGAGCATGTGTCTTGATGTTTAGTATTCCAAAAAGTCAAGGATGAGGACTGTGTCGCCAATGGTTTTCTCTAACCATTAAATATTTCTCAATGGAAGTGGGAGGACATCTCAATTGACTTTGTTACTAGATTACCTCAAGCTCCAGGAGTACATGTTACTATTTGGGTGTTGGTGGATCACTTAACCAAATCATCCCACTTTAATTCAATCAAGGAGTCTATTTCAGTGGAATTTTGGTCAAGGAAATATCTAGAGGAGGTGGTGAGTCTTCATATAGTCTTAAGGATTTTCATTGCTGATCGAGTTCCTTGATTTACTACTATGGTCTGGAGAGGTCTCTAACATGCCTCCGGTTCTCAACAATGCCTTAGCACTGCTTTTTAACCTCAAATAGATGGTCAGACAGAGCGAACCATCTAGACTCTTGTTGACATGTTGTGCTCTTATGTTCTTGATTTTGGAGGCTCGTGGATGAGGCACTTACCCTTGGTGGAGTTCTTTTAAAATAATAGTTTTCACACCACCATCAGTATGGCACCATTTGAAGCCTTGTATGGCCAACCTTGCCTTTCTCCGTTGTGCTGGACTAGGGTCGGAGAGTTAGCAATTCTCAGTCTAGAACTAGTGCAGAATACAACAGAGATAGTTCAGGTGATTCTTCAGATGATGAAGATTGTGTAAGATCTTGAAAAATAATACGTTGATCAAAGAAAGAGACCCTTAGAATTTAATGTTGGGGATCATGTGTTTCTGAAGGTGATTCCCCGTCATGGGTAGTGATGGTTTGGTCGTGGGAGTAAGCTTTCTTGCACGTTTGTTGGGCCTTTCGAGGTGTTAGCTCGTGTTGGATTTGTGGCGTATCGAGTAGCACTTCCCCCGTAGATGAGTCAGATATATAATGTTTTCCATGTATCACAGCTCTGTCATTATCTTTATGATGACTCTCACATCCTCGATTAGGGAGAGATCAATGTTGATGATGATGAAACCTTTGAGGAGCGACCTGTGGAGATCCAAAACCACGAAAATAAGGTGTTGCACATGAATTCTATCCCCTTGGTTGATGTCTTGTGGCCACAAGGTGGCATGGAAGAGAGTACCTGGGAACATGATTCACAGATACATTCTTAGTACCCAGAGTTCTTTTATTATTAACTCTTTCCATGTAACGATGTCCCCTTATGGTTAGACCTTTCATGTTTATAATATGGTTTTCTTTTTCTTCTTCTTATGGCATGCTCACTTTTTAGAGGTATATCGATGGGTGGTTGTTCGGACCCATTTCATTTTTTTCCTTTAGGTGGGTTTTGAATTCTAAAGTATGAGAATGTTTTGAGAGGTATCTGATGTAATGGCCCGAACCTCCTTGGTCTATTCCTCTAAAAAAATATGACGTCTAAGGTGTTCTGTGAGGTCAAGGTAACTTATCCAAAATACTTTTCCAAATTTCCATTTCGATGAACAGTTCCAACAGTAGACAGTTGTGAATAGTGCATCGATAACCTTAAGTGAATAGTTCTAACGGATAGTTATGAATAGTGCAATGGTGAACTTATGTGAACAATGACATCCTTGACCTATGGTGAACAGTATTATGGTAATCTTATAGGAATAGTGTCATCGGTAACCTTAAGTAAGGAATCCAAAGGTGAGGTTCCAATAATGATCTTCCAATGGGGACCTTTTCTTTCCTTTTCCAAATTTTGAATTCTTTGAATAGTGTTTCCAGAACGGTGAGGTTCTAATGGTGAGGTTCATGAATAGTATTTCCATAATAGTGTGGTTTCATCGGTGAGGTTAATGAACAGTCTTTCCAGAACGGTGAGGTTCCAACAGTGAGGTTAATGAAAAGTGTTTCCAGAATAGGGAGGTTCCAATGGTGAGGTTCATGAACAATGTTTCCAGAACGGTGAGGTTCCAACAGTGAGGTTTCAATAGTGAGGTTAATGAAGAGGGTTTCCAGCATCCTACAGTTTCACCCCTCTTACATTTCCTTTAACATCAAATGCATTTAATTCATCGTTTTAAGGACAATATGGCCCATTAAAAGGCCATCACTCCTATATTAATTATTCCTAAGGCTCAGGATGTTTTTAATTTGTCAAACAGTGTGGTTTAATGTGATCCTCTTTTAATGGAAAATCAAGCATATCTTAAACCATTGCTCTGTTAAATCTTCAAAAGGGACAATATATCTTCCTCCCTTGTTATTCTTCATTGTTCTATAGTGCGATTCACTCAAACCTTTCCTTACTTCCCAAATGAATCGGGAGATCAAACATTTCCCCGTGGATTTGTTTCCTCGATGTTTTTCCTACTGCATGTGCACACCCTGATTTGGTGCAAGCCGCATGTGTCGATCCTTCATTGAAATAATGTATGTTATATCATCATTCTTTTGGGGTTCATCTTCTTCTATTTTCTCCTTTCCATATTATAGAATGTGGTCTCTATGCATCTAATGGAGTATTCATAAGTTTCAGTTTGTGTGGTCATACTGTGGAATCCTCAGGTGGATGTTGTTGTTGCGAGAGGAGGCGATCATAATCTGTTGTGTGAACTGTTCTCATATAAAGAACGTCAAGAACGATTTGAGGTATGAAATTTGTTACTTCAATCTTCTTTTATGTGAAACATTATCATTAGCATGTTTTATCCCACTGGATGACAATGGAATTGAAATTAATAAATATTTTAATCAGATAAATAAATTGATATCGATCGTATGTTATTGCCTCTTGTTTTTCTTGACAGTGTGATATATATTATTGCTTTGTTTAGATGTTCGTTCATTATGGAAATTGGTAACAAAGCTAAACCCCAATTAATTGATAATTGTCTGGTTAAAAGATAAAGAGGCATATAAATGAATCAGCTTCTCCTTATTGTAATTTGTTGTTAATCAACATGGCACAATAATAATGTTTAATTATTTTTGAAAGCTTTCATATAAGGTTTCTCAAGTTTGGAAACTATGAATAATAAATCGTTTAATTCAAGATATATCAAAGAACTGATTGTTTGATAATTCCTTGAGGGGTTTTGAGTTACCCTAATGATTATTAAAGGGCCAAGATCCCAATTGTTAAGATGTTTGTTTTCATGCTGCTTGTGTTGTGATGTGAGCATGGATGGATGTTTTGATCTGTGGGGGCATGGAGGTTTATTTGTTTGTGGCAGCAGATGATACCTAGAGTGGCGAGATGCATCAGTTTATGCATAAGGTTATCGGGGAGGACACGAGGAATGATGGAACATGATGGATGTTATTTTTGGATGTTTTCTCATTCTTATTGGTTGATTATCGGCTTTACTTTTCCCCACTACTCAAGGTAGCTGGTCTTACTTACCCTTCTTCCTAAAGGGGATAAGATGCATGGGGTAGGCCACATGCTTTCCGTGTTTAGTTTCTTAAGGGAGGATGGGTCTACGCTCATGCTATAGGCAGCACTGACTCAAAGGGTAGTATATCTAGTCACCGGGTTGAGCCCCCTTGTGTTTAGTAGCATGGATTGTTTTTCTAGAATGCCTAGGAATATGGGAATGTAATTCTATAATGAATAATTGAATAAGTGATGTTAACCCATGGGGTTGGATTTTACAGTAACATAATGATGAGGTTAAAATTTTAAAGGGACAGTGGACATTGGGTGTGATGCTAATGAAATTTAATGTGGAATTATAAATGGTTAATAAATGTTTAAATAATTAATTAACATAATGTGGAACTGATAGAATGGAAATGAAGTAATGTAATAAATCTTTTTAAATGGTTGTATTCTTATAGGATACCTAATCTAAGATGTGTAAGACATGAGTCCAAGAGACGTTAGCTGTAGTTGAGTCTAAGACTAGGTTATGCCCATAGTGTGGTTGTGAGCTATTGTAAATTCTGTACTTTTTGTGTTTATATATGCTACTCCACCCCGTCAGTAAGAGAAACTGACACCCCAGGGATTTTGAGCCATAGGGTGGGGGTGTTTTCCTCAACATTCTGGTGGGAGGATGGATTGTTGAATACCCCCTTTGGCCCCACTCTCTTCTCTTGGTAGATACATGTCCTGGTAGGCAAAGTGGTTAGTTTTCCTCATATATGTGTGTAGAGGGATGTAATGGATTGTGTTTATTCACACAAATATATTATAGATATAGTATCATATGGACTACTATAGGTGTATTGTGTATAGGATGTGATGGATTGAGGATCCTTACTCAGTGTATGGGCTGTAATAACTTGAGGTATAATACCCGGTGTATGATGCCGATTATGAAAGCTGGGGAGGCTCCCAGAAACTACCTGGTTACTTTCTGGTGTGTATGTTGTGGTTTTTTTGCATGAGGTTCATATTTTGGTGCTTCGCCCAGGTGTCTGCGAGCAATCCATTTTGGAGAGAGATGATTAGGACATGCGACGTTGAGGAAAAGTGGAAAACTAGTGGGTAAGTAGTAGCGGGGTACCCTTGATATTACTTATTATATTATATACTATTTTATGAATTAATTGGTGAGAGTATCCATGTTGAGGCTGGAAACTTAGTATACTTGTTTAGATGATGAGTAAGTTTCACATATTGTTCACTATGCTTTAGCATGCTTTCATTACATTTGGATGAGAGGCTTCAGGGAGGATCCTACTGAGTATACTATTATACTCACCCAATGTATATATACACTATTTTAAGGTCACTTGGAGAATGTTGGATATAAATTTGTATTCTACTAGCTTGGGTTTGTAGGAGCTGTTCGGGCCTATGGTTGATGTTATTTTACTTTCTTTTGGGTACTTGCAGTTTTCCTCTTCCAGTTGTAGTAGCTTTTCGTGACATTACATATGTGTACTTGGGATTTTATTTTTATTTCTATATGAGATGGAGTTGGTTAGTGTCTATCTTATCTCTCTCTACTGCATGTCTTCTCTTAGAGGGTAATGCCTCCCATTTTGTGTGTTACTATACCCTCAATTCTAGTCGCCAACCCAGTGCCAACTGGTAGCGGGACTGAAGGATCATCATCTCCCTTCTCACATTGTCGGCCCAAGAGGGGTACACATTGTGGGAAGGGGTCCGTGACATATTAATTCAATTTTGGTCATTATAAATAAATTTATATTGATTTTTTATATTATATCCATTTAAAAAGTTGAGCATTTTATCTATAAAGTATATTTATTTTCAAATATTTGAGGTTAATTTTAAATTAATATTTTTAATATTTGTGACTATAATTTGTAAAAATATATTAAATATTTATAATAAAAATAAGTTATATTATTTAATAATATCAAATAAATTTTTCACCGTAATGAATTGTAAAAATAGAAAAAATAATTTACTGTGGTTAATGTCGAAATGGGATAAGGTGGGGGTGAAACTAAATGATAAGTGTAAAAATGATTCAAAAATCATTAAAAAATAATTTTATGAACATATTAATATTTTATTTCTTAGAGTTTTGATAATTTATTATCTCAGAGCCCGGTAGCATGAGAATAATATGGGTACAACTTTTCCTTTTTAAAAATTTCAACTATGCCACTCACATCACTCATAAAGAGACACTCCCTCTCCTATCATATTCACACATCTAAAACCCATTAGTTCATAAAAAAAGAAAATAATAGCGTTAATTCCTTATTATCATCACGAAATCCTTATTTGTATCACAAATCAAACCCAATTAACCGTTTAGTGCAAGACAAAATAATTTTTCTGTAGAAGATGTAACATCCCTAACCAGGCATTTAATTTAATTTCATTATCAACATCATTAAATTATTATTCAACCATAATTAAATAATTAAATTATTTTATTTTATATAATGATAGTTTTTTATTATGTTAATTTCCTATATGCATATAATCTTCAATTAAATGTGTATGAAATAATCATTTATTTGTAAGATGAACTACCACCTCACGAACTGATGTTCTTCATTTTCCATCACCACCCACATCGACTAGATATAATTATAGATTTTATGATAATATATGATATTATTGATATTATTATAATTATTTATTTATAACACCAAATCTATATTCTTACCTCAAAACCCATTGTAATACAACGGATTTTCTCCTGTGTTCGATATACTACCACCTTGAAAACACATGTGTTGTGTTTTTCATTTTTTACATGGATTGTAATTGGATAAATTAATTGAATAAATTTGATATTTATTATGTAATTATATTTTTGTAATTATTATATCTCATGTACCTTTATAATTAACATTCCATGGTGGATATGTTAACATTTTCCGTCTGTACGGCGGACAACTGCCTCATAAGGCGATACAATTCATTTATCTCATATGATGTACATGGAAGATAATAAGGGTAGTTTTCAGTAAAAATATTTGATACATATGAAATTAATTTTATTTAAAATGGTAATATGTTATTTACCTTTTTTTATTTCAGTCTTTTTGGAAGATGGAAGTAATGTTCATTCATACGTATGACCAACCATCTCCATGAATTACGTACTTTATTTTCAATATCAAAAATTTTATGGATAACTAAAAATTAATTTACACTAAATATATATGATATTTATGTATTTTTTAAACATTATATAGATTCTTTAACCATAATCAAGGTAATAGGGAAAAATATAACAAATTAAAACATACTTTAATAACAAAGTAGTTATTTCCTGAAACATGACTTTAACATCAAATTTGTAATTAATTTTTAATAAAAGGTCAAAAGTAAATCATATGTGGTATTATACATATATATATATATATATTTGTATATTTAATTATGGTTATTTAATATATGTAAAATAAACATGTATTTATTATAAATTATTATTGAATACATATTAAATAATTCGACACTTATGATAAAGGATTTCTAGTTGCTCTATTTGTTTTCTGAGAAACTTATGAAAATTCATAAAACATTTAATTTCTATGTTTTATAAACATCCCCTTTGACATATAATGTAATTAATATTCATATTTTAATTATATTTAATGCCTCATTTTATTTTATTATTTATTGGGGTTTACAATTCAAAAGATTACAAAAGTGGTAAGGGTTTCTCCTGTCACTTTTAACTGATGTTAGAATAATGTTCTATTAACCACCTATTTATTTTATGTGATGTATATAAACACCAGTAATATATTTTCATATTATTCACATGAATGTTATAGGGATTTCAAAATACATTGTGGGATCTCACTATCATGGGGTTTATGGTTTAGAAGCTTCCGAAGCAGTAAGGGAATTTTTTTCTCAATTATCATTCCTTGATCCATATGTTTTGTTATGAAATGATAATATTTTATAAGTTGTATATACATCCCCATTTACATATATTATCATGAAT
Source organism: Viscum album (assembly GCA_963277665.1). Taxonomy (NCBI): domain Eukaryota; kingdom Viridiplantae; phylum Streptophyta; class Magnoliopsida; order Santalales; family Viscaceae; genus Viscum; species Viscum album. The sequence continues at coordinate 329,636,216 of OY728143.1, forward strand.
TTATTTATTATCACTATATTTTATGAATCATTTAATTTTATCCCTAATGTTGTCTTACAATTGAATTTTAACATAGTGGTAATAATTTTATGTTATGATCATGTCATATTTATTGTTTTTTATGATTATCATTATATTAATAAAATGTTATGATCCATAAATTAACTAACATAGAAATTCTTTTGTTGAAAATTTATTTCATTAAAATATATGTTTTCCTTCATTTTAATCTCTTTATGTTCTAAGGAGTTCAAAATAATATTTGAAATAAAAATCATATATATTTCACTAATCGGTAAAAACCCAATTTGTTTTTTCCAAAACCATGTAATATAAATATATTTTCACAAAAATATAACATTTTACAAAAAAAATATTAAATATGTCTGATAATAATTTTTTTGATATTTTTTTAAAATATTTTTCATATGATTTTCAAAGTAATGTTATTCTCCTTTTTCCAAAAATGTGAATGGAATTTTTATTTCAACATGTAAGAGATTAATGAAATTTTCTATGGTCTAGACCATTATTTTATTTGAATATACATTTATATTTTTCATGGTTATTTTAATAGAATGAATTTTCAAAATGGTTTTTGATATAAACAATTAGTAGCACTTTCCGATGGTTTTTGATACATTTATATTTTATTATCACGAGCCTTATGTCCCATCTTACCACATTATTAGAACTTTCCAGAATTCAAAATACATTCCCCAGCATGATTTTTACCACATTTATCACAAAATAAAAATTTAGTTTTCTTACCATCAGAACTTTTTGAATAATTTTTCCCTTTCACTTGCCACCTCGGTCTCTTCTTCTATTGGTTGTTATAGAACACTTGATCATCGGAAGAATCCATTTCCACCTTCTCAGCACATCAAACAAGATTTTCATAACCTTTGAACTCACGAGAATCCAATTCTCTTCGATATTTTGGCATTAATCCTGAGTAAAAATAATTGAATGTACTATCAAGGTATGAGATAAAATTTGGAGTATACCTTGCCATTCGAGTGAACCTTTCTTCTTAATCAGCCACTGAGTCGTCCTCTAGCCTCAATTCCAAGAATTATTTTCCATCCTAAGTCGAACATCCTTAGGAAAATATTTCTCAAGAAACATACCTTTGAATTCATCCTAGTCAAGAGCATCAATCTCATCAGCGTCCCTGATATTTTTAACCATCGACCACCACTGATCTTCTTCACCCTCTAAATGGTAAACAACAAGACTAAACTTATGATTGTCTGAACACCCCATGACATAGAAAATCTTCTCTAGTACTTTAATCCACACTTCAGATAGAACAAGGTCAGATGATCCTCCGAATGATGGGGGATGTAACCTAATGAAATGTTCCACCACTGACATGTTTCTCTGTGGTTGATCTGGCTGATATCGTGCATGGATACCACCACCATTTATCTCTTGAGTCAACTGCACTATTGCTGCAACAAACTATTCAGTTCCAATTACGAATATCTCAGGTTGCTGATTCGGATGGTCATTTCCTTCGGTATGCCTTCCTAGCACTACTTCCCTGTTCCCTCTATGGAAACCCATTCTGAACAAACATGTCATAGATGAATCTAGATGGTAATCTTAAAATGCTATATCATTTTCATTTATACCATAAAAAAATATTTTTGGATAATCATTTAATAGAATTCCAACTCATAATGTTATCTAAACCACCATTTGATACCAACTACAAGGACCTAGCATTAAACATTACTTAATCTATAGATATTTCAAGAATACACTTTTAGGATCTTTTCAGGTTTAGAGTTTCAGATAATTAGATCATAAATCATGGATTACATTCCACATTTAAACAAGGTGGTTACATAAAAGATAGTATTCATTTTTCCCATCAAAGGAAACATATTTAAAATAAAACATGGATTCTTTCTTGATACTTCCTCGACACTATCATCACATCATTTACTTTTCCATTGACATATGAAAAACATTTCAAAAACATGGGATGACCATAAAAGGATCAGTAAGGGATATAAAAATACGGAATGAAAACATTAATCCAAGTATACATAATAATCAATGAAATCATAATTTACTCATAAAACATAAGAACATTAACATACCTAATGAAATCATAAGATTCCTGAACAACTCATAGAAATCATAATACATAAAGGTAAGTTGAGGCATTCAAAACATTCTTACACAGGGAGTAACCCTCATGGTTACGTTTGGAATACCCATAAAAGTATACTCCCTAAATATCTTCGGATAAACCTTAGTATTTAACTAATTCGTGTTACCCAATGCATTGCAGAGCTATATCGGGCTCACCCGCCCTTAGTTTATCACGGAACCACCTGTCTTCATAAAACAATGCCCAAGAACCATAACATAATTGTATCACATAAAACATGCATAAAGGAAACATAACATTTCCACATTTAAATCACAAGATATCAATACAAAACATTGATATAATAAAAAAAATTTAATAACCATTTTCAATACCAAAATAAAATAAAAGTAACACATGGTATTTATTTTTCATTTAAAAAAAGTTATGGCTTGTAGAGGAAGCCGAAACTCTAATAATGGTCACAGCGGCGGAGAAGTCATTGTCGCCGCATATGTAAGACAAACCATTCCTTTTGTCTTTTAGTAAAAAACTTCGTACAAAAAAATTCATTTTGAATAAAAGTAAACATCAAATGGGTTTATACACCGTATAAAAGAAAGTTGTGTATGAAACAAAATATGCCTTAATTAAAGGAGATTGAGACGAAGTCCCTTTCCTCGTATCCGACTTGAGTCGATCGTTCTTTAATATCCTGAATAATAAACTAGAGTTAATTTGTACTTTCTTATGAACCTTTATCAAGCTCATTATTCCTTTTATATCACTTATTACCATGTTATGAATATTATGTAATTATTTAAGTTAATAATGGTCATTTTGTCAATCTTTTGTACTTGAGTCAAAAATAAACATCTTATAATTACAAGTTGTTCATGTGGTAAGATATCCATTATATCCAGAATTATATTCATGATGTAGATATCACATATATCATATATATCCAGTATATACATGAATTTATAATATTACATAACATTTAGAGGTAAGAAATGAAATGCACCGTTAATGGAGACGGTAAGCCGTACGTACGCATGAACGCTACTTTCATTTCTATTTCATATTTAATGAAATAAAATAATAATTAAATAAAGGTATATTATAATTCTAGTATAATATCATATATAAAATCATTAACTCCATCCTTTATACGACCCACATATGGCATTAACAAATCAAATCACTTTGAGGGGGCGGTAGTCCGCACATCCTAAAATGAAGATATTGTGTTTACCCATAATGGAAACCATAAATGTATGACATAAATGAAAAATACTGAAGCATAAGGACAACATAAACATAATATATATCATTTATAAATATAGTGACATATTAATGGCCACCGTGGAAGGTGTCAAAATAATATTCAACAATCATCGTTTTGTGAGGCAGTAATTCGCCATCCACAGAAACAATATATTCTTTTACCATTAGACGGAGGTGTGTGTATGTTTAAATCAAATAAATATCCTAAAAACATACTAGTATATTGAATATACTGGTATTGTTACAAAATAAATGAATAAAAATTTTTAGGGGTTGGACAAGAAAAATAAAACAAAAGAATATTAGAGAAGACTTTACCTTTAAATTGGGTAAGTCCCCTTGCGTTGAATCAAAAGGGTTTCTTGAAGATCTTTCTACCTAAGTTAAGGCTTCTATGATGAAGAAAGGGATGTGTATAGATAAAATGAGCAGAGTTTAGCTGATCCAATGGCTTGAGAGGTGTGGTTAAGGTGGTAGAGGTGGGGGCCTTTTATAAGAGGGAGGAGGGGCACTCTTGGAAATTCTTGAAATGTTACTTTATTAAACTAATTTTAAGATTTTAAAGGTCCCACAATGATATATTTCGTGGATATGGTTATAAGGGTTCAAAATAAACCCATCAAATAGGGTTTTGACAAGTTTATGTCTTAGATTTTACATTATCTTTTTATTTTATTTAAATCGTTCATTAATGAGGTAATCACTGCATCATCATGGTGTCATAAATAAATTAATTTCTTTAATGTCTAAAAATTATAAAAAAACTATCATGATGTAGGAAATATATCTATCTTTACAATGACTATTTATAGTCTAAGATATCATTTACACAGACAAAACTAAAATTGTTTTACTTGGGTGATACATACTTTGGTTATACATTCCTTTTAAAAAAATAATATAATAAAATGTCACTATCACCCAAAAGTGATTACATGGGGTCCCAAAGTTGGAAGAAGGCATACCAAGGTCGCCCGTGATACAACAAGTCGAATTAGGACACATTTTGGTGTCATTTTATATTATTATGGTACTATTTTATTACCCTTAACTACCCGATTACTAATTAATCACGATAATTAAAGACAATTACCGTCGTTACTATTCATAATGTCAAAAAACAAGAGTCTTAATTACACAATTTAGACCATATGATTCAAAATATGCAATCAATTTTACCAAATTACAAACACATAAATTGCAGTAATTAATTTAAAAATAATTCCCCTTGTCAAAACAAATAGCGGGTTATTTTGAAACAATATCTATGAAAATTTTGGCACTTGTTTATGGCCATTTCCAAAGTGAAATCAATTAAAATGACCAAAATTGGATTAAATGGTGAAAATATATTCTAATGAAACTTTAAAACCAATTAAAAAGACAATATAAACATATAATTAAATTAGAAGAAAAAACAGTTTTGAAGTAAACTGCAGTATTTTCTACTATTCATTAAAAAAATGAACATTGTCAGAAAAATACAAAAAATTTATTAAAAGTAAATTTCAATTCCCCAATTATAAATAATAAGTTTATTTTGAAAAATAGATCATATGAAATTGTCAATAGTTAGATTTAAAAATGGTTTGCCATCAAAAGGCAGTAAAACAATCTTTTAAAAAATATTATAGTATTCCATGCTTAAGATTGGATTTATTCTCATTTTAAGCCTCTGAAACACTATCTAATTCATAAATAGACATAGATATGAAAAAACATAATTCTATACATTCTTGGGATGTAAATGTAAGAATTTACAATCATTCACTAAATAACAATATTGTGAACTTAGTCTGCAATGGTACTAAACTTTTTTATCCTTCAGCATGTGTTTGTGTAATGTAGTGAATATTAATCTGAAAATATATATTATCTATGTATGAGTTTATTGTACCACTATAGTTGGAATCAAGTATAGGTTTAGTCATCAATGGAAAACTATGATTAGAAAACATTATTGAAATTTGTAATGAGATGTATGAGGATAAGTATTAGGAATATTTAAATATAGGAATATATAATAGAATTTTTGAAATTAATAGAGTTAATGGTTTCTATTATATTACTTCTCTATATGTGTAATTTTTGACGCTCCTTTCATCACAGAATCTAAAGATCGGAAAAGGGGAATATCTAAGCATAAAGTGATTCATCCTTTGAAGAAACATCAAAAATCGACAAAGGGATGAACAAGGAGAACATTTCCCATAGGTCGCGCAAGTTCCCTCATGGTCGCGCAAGTACACTTGCGCGCCGTCTAGTGGTCATACAAGTCTACTTGCGCGACGCCTTATGGTCGTGAAAGTGACTTGCGCGACCTAAGTGATAACCGCCCGGTAACCACCCATGGCCTTCTTTTGCCTATAAATAGACCCTGTGGGCCCCCCATTCGAGAGGATATTTTTCCAGAAACTCGGATTGAAGCTCCCGACGCCCAAGTCTCTTCTCAAAGCTTTTGGAACACTTCTAAGGTAATTTCTTACCTAGAACTGAAGATCTAAAGAGAGGGAGGAAGGCTTAAGTGTTGAAACTCATCAACACTTGTGCGCCTGAATGGCCAGCCCTTAAGGGAACTGATCATACTTACGCGCCACCTTATTCCTTCAATAGAATTTGCGCGTCCCTTTTCTGGAATAACCTCAAGAAAATTCTAAAGGGTTTAATAAAGAGTCGATCAAGTATTTCAAATGCTGGTTGAAAATCGTGCTAGTACACCATGTGTCGCGCATGTATACCTGTGCGACCAATACTTGCGCGCCCACGTAAGACTTGCGCGCCTTTAAAGACTTGCGCGCCCCTACCTTTTTGGGTGCCCATCTTGCCCATTTTGACCCCTCTTAAGCCATTTCACCTTTCCTATTCAAAGATTCAGTCTTCAAGATACTCTTCAAAGCCATTTATGGCATGATTTCTTGATTTGACTTCCTTATCTGAAAGGAATTCGGTGGAATATCTCTCAAAACCTAGTGATTTATACATCTTTATGTCACCAAAGATTGAGAGTTCGTTCATTCAACATCATCCTTTTAAGATGAGAGAATCCTTAACCTGGGTCTCCTTTTCAGGAATAATCCCCAGTTATAAATCCTTTAATCTGGGCATCTTCCTCAGGAGTAAGCCCCAAATTCTTAAAGTTCCCAAACTTGGGCATCCTCTTCAGGAGTAAGCCCCAATCATAATCCTTTAACTTGGGCATCCTCTTCAAGAGTAAGCCCCAATCTCAAATACTTGGGCATCCTTCTCAGGAGTAAGCCCCAAACCCCCTAACCTGGGCCTCCTTTTCAGGAATAAGTCCCAGTCATAATTTTGGGCATCCTTCTTAGGAGTAAAACCCAATCATAAGTCCCCTCCTAATTTGGGCATCCTCCTTAGGAGTAAGCCCCAAGATTAGAGTATTCAAATCTCCATGAAGCACATATACCGTTATGGACCCTGTTCATGGATTTTCTCCCTAAAAGTAAATCCTAAACCTTCATATATTTGGGCAGTCATACATACATAAGCCCCAAACAATTTCTTATGATTGCATCTTTCATGGCACAATTGTCTAATTTTTACCAATACCTCTTGTTTCTCACACCGAGCATGACTCACGTGAGCTTGGAGTGTAAAAGTAATTATGACATTCTTCTTTGAGCCATCAATCATAAACATCATACTTCATTACTCGAACTACGTGGGTTCTGATTCCTTTTCCAAAACAAAGGATACGTAGGTAGCCCATTTATGGGTTCGATCCCAACTTTGAAATAATCCCTGTCCTTCTGAATGACGATAAACTTCAAGTGCCCCACTGAGTGGCTTTAAAACCAGCCTGGTCGTCATAATGACCAAGAGACTTTTATATAAATGTTTTGAAGGATACCATTGACCAAGAATCTCTAAACAGATATAGATGATTCTCTATTGATGAAGAACCTCAAATACATATAAAAGATTCTCTAAATTTCTTGCATATTTAATCATTGATTGTTAAAACTAAAGGAAAGCACATTTTATACTTGGTAATGTAATAAGGATTCACGAACATAACTTAAATCGATAAAGAGAGTCCCGGAGTAGACAATAATTCCCCTCAAAAAGGTGTGATGAGTCCGACCTACCATCCTCTCGACCAATGCAAATTCCTAAGCCTCATTAGTCCACAAACTAATGAGCACCTACCTTTGGAAAGTAGGTCCAAACGGATGTGGAATCATTGGATGTTTCCAGTTCTACGAACAAACCCGCTAGAAACTGATCAGAACGTTTGAATCTCCTGCCCAGGAGGTCATCCCCGGAATCTGTGCGAAACAAAAAATGGTGAACCCGACGTGAATCCTTAACCAAGTTAAAGTGATGTTCTTCTTATTTGTTAGGCTCCTTGGGCCAACAAATCAATCATTGACATGTTCTCATCCAAAAGATACAGTGGTCAGATTCATCTTGATTATGTCTGTTATATGGAACAGGCACTCTTATCTCAAGATCTTCTGCAAAATGGATTTTCTTAAATTCACCCCAGTGAATAATGTTTCTGTGAACACCTCTACTGTGAGGTCTGCTGCTGTGAAAACCAATGCTGCTACTCCTGCTGGAACGTTGTCCGCTCTAAGGATGACATCACCAACTCAGCGTCTTCAACGCTGGGTTTCTAATGCACTAGTTAAGGAGTACCGTCGCAATGGTACTATCCCAACTCTGGAGGCCGCTCGTCAAGCCCTCCAAGTTAACAACTCTACCTGGTCGTCCGGACAACGGCGGCCAGCGATCAAGAAGAAGGCGGTGCTGACTACCGTCTCCAACCGTTTCGGGTCGTTATCCCCGGAACGCAATTTCCATTCATTCCCTTACTCTGAGGAAGTGAATGAGCAGGTCCCGCAGGGCCTTAATTCAAAAAAAACAGCAGTCCTTCTCGAGGGCTCCCATCAATAATCGCCGCCAGACTCGTGCGGTAGTGTGCCCTCAACATGATGAGGGTACCGACTCCAGGCATTCAGCTCAGGTTCCTTGAACCCGAGCAGGCAAGATGAACCGCCAGAGACGGAATCCGGTTAACAATAGGCAGGTTGTCATCCCTGCCATCTCCGGAGAAGTCCACCAACCTAACTTGGTGGAAAACAACGAGTAGGAATACACACCTATCCGTTTTAATTCCGTTGTCCAGCAGACTCGTCTGGCAGCATCACGCCAATCCCGCCAAGAAAATCCAATGGAGTACTATAGGAAGGAACATACACCTGCTTATGCATCATCAGTTAGTCAGCAGGCTCGCCTGACTACAAATGATGGATTCCACCAACCTAACTTGGTGGCGAACAACGAGAAGGCATAAACACCTGTCCGTTTTAATTTCGCTGTCCAGCAGACTCGTCTGGCAGCATCACGCCAATCCCGCCAGGAAATTCCGACGGAGTACCATAGGCAGGAACATGCACCTGCTTATACATCACCAGTTAGTCAGTAGGCTCGTCTGACTACATATGATGGATCTCGTCAACCACGTTTGGCGAAGTGTAATCAGCAAGCACATACACCTGCTAATACTAATCAATCCTACCAACAGTCTCGCTTGGTAGCGCACGTAGAAGTCAGTCGGAAAGCCCCGACGACAAACAGGAGGCAGACTCAACTCTCTACCTCCACACTTGAGTACTGTCAGGATTCACTGACAGGAAAAGGAGGACAGGAGCAGGCACATACACCTACACCAATCCCAGAATGGATGTATATCCCCGTTCCAGTGGCTTCAGTCACCAAACATATTTTGTCAATGGTGAAAGAGCAGAAGCAAATTCCTGCTCATATTCTGGATGCTTGCCAGGATATCATAACAGCTTCAGCATCATCTCAGGGACAGACACATAAATCTATCCCTAGCAGTGGAGTGACACATCAACGATTAACTCCGGAACAGACACACACATCTGTTCCAGTCCAAGAGGGTTATGGGGCATACTCCCCCATATCATACGGACAACCAAGTCAGGCACATACACCTGATTTGAGTGGAGATCGTCAGCCTAACCTGACCATCTTTCCTGATCAGGTACATACACCTACTCAGAGTAACCACTTTCGTCAACAAGTGGTTTCTAAAGTGAGTAAGAAGGCATCTAAGAAAAAGATCCGCCCAACACAGTCAGGAGATCAAAGGCCAATTTGCAACAAGGCCTTGCTCGATGCTAGAGTTCTTGAGGAACTTGCAAACGTGAAGCCAGTCATGTCTGATGCTTTACTATCGGCAGGTGAAACTCTTTCTCCATCAGAGGATAGCCTGGGTTTCAGGTTATTCTCCGAACCATCCCCAGGTCATTCATCTTCCAGCATGAATAGCGGACTCTCTACTAACCTTGTCGAACCTAATGAAGCAACAAGGAAGCACCAGCTCTGATCCAAACAGGTAGAAGAATCTTCATTTAATGATAAAGAGGAAATGCTGAACATGAGGAAAAAAACTGGCAAAAGGTGAAGTACCAGTCATGTTTTGGCCTTTGGCTGACTCCCAGTACGACATTCCAAAGATGTTGACGGATGATGAAATCCATGATATTCGTCTCAACATATGGAAGACTCTTTGTCAATTGAAGAAGAAAGTATTATCTTACGGTGATTATGAAAATCATATTAAGATAATAGAAGGGTTACAACACCAGATTGATTTGGCATCTCTATCAGTCTCTCGGTATCTGAAGGCTGAAAAGCAACAGAGAACCCTTCAACGTTCATGCATTGGCGCACTAAGAAAATTGCATCAGTTAATTGCCAATGCTCCATCTGATGTTCATATCAGAGGATGGGGTGTTCACGGAGCACTAAATTTCACAGTGCTTTCCAGTCAGCAAAGCCCGCCGAAAATGGTCTCATGCAATGTTATTGCCCATGGCCGGCCACAGTCAATGGGCTTTGTTCATAATCAAAAGCTTGCTCAAGAACAGGATTCAACTAGTTCCACTCAAAATCAAGTATATAGAGAACATGTTGTTGAATTGCTCCTACATCAAGCAAGCGAGAATATTGCACAAGCCTCTCGTCTGGAGAAAACACGTCATCAAATGACAGAAGTTTCAGAAATCATCCAACGGTCTGTTGAACCAGGTGATAAAAGTGGATACAGATTAATGCATCCAGCTAATTTCCGAACTAAGATTCGCAAGATCAAGAGAGATTTTAAGAATATCTCAGACATAGCATGTCAAGAGACACCCCAGCTTGTCAGACTGGGGACTTCTCTAACCCAACCCTCAGAGTCAACAAATGGGATTGGAGGAGTTGAGCGGAAGCAGCAGGAACATCCCCAGTCCACCGGACTGGGGACTTTTTCAAATCCTCAATCCCTCCCTCAGAGAAAGTCAGTATTCTCTCGATTGGGGAATAAGCCTCAAGAGGAACGAAGAGCCAATCTATCAGGATATTCTCTCCAAGTGACGGTTCTCCAAGAAGTTCCTGAGGGATCAAGTCAACGGAATTCCATGTCTCATCATGGACATGGAAGAAGACAATATCACAAAAATGATGATAGAAAGGATTCCATGCAATATGCATCCATTAATGTCATCAATGTCGTTGCTGCTGATTCACCAGATGAGGCTCAATCAGAGGGATCAGACGAAGAGGTTCCTGCTCAATAAGTTGCGCACACAGACCTAAATGAAGAAGGTGTGCGCACACATAATCAAAGGCTTACCCAAAATCTGGGTATTCCTTCAAGTAACCCACTTCCCCCTCTCCGAAAAGGATCCAATAAGGGGAATGGAAAGAATCAAGTTACTTCTCATCCTTCCTCTGAAGGAGGTAAATCGCTCTCATTAGAGCAAAGGTTTGCACAACAGGAGGAAGAAATGAAAGAATTAAGAAGGTCGAATGCAGAACTACTTCAGAGTAGTCTTCTTCTTAAGAATGCTGAAGTCCGACAGCCGAAGGAATTTTTGGTAACTACTGAGATGGATCAGGAATATCCTCCTTTATCAGTACACCCTCAGAGGTCTAATCCTACGGGTCAAACACAACAACGGTTGGCAGCACTACCATCAGTTGCAGCACCAACCACCACGTCTGTCCAAGCTACATTCATTGCACCTACCCAAAACCAAGTTCAACCTGATATTTCTCAAAAGTTAATAACTACTATTGAGTCATTAACAGCTCGGTTAGAAACTATGGAAGGGAAACAGGCACAAGTTCAACCTGAAAAGAAAGTTTACCCTGAATGGGTAGATTCAATTTCTCCTCCATCTAGTTTTGGAAACCCTGTTTTCCCTACTTTCAATGGGTCAGGTGACCCTGAACAACATTTGATGCATTACATGTCTTGTTGTGATCCTATGATGGGAACTCCAGAGCAGCAAGAATCAGTGAAACTCAGATGCTTCGTGCGAACCTTACAAGGACCAGCTTTTGTCTGGTATACAAGCTTGCAATCCCAGTCAGTTATCGGATGGGAGGATCTTCATCAAAAATTCCTTCTTCAGTTTAGCTCAACTTTTCCAAAAACGACAGTTTTCGATCTTACAAACTGCAAGCAAAGGGAGAATGAAAGAGTCTCTGATTTCATTGCTCGTTGGAAGGGATTAACGTATTCCCTGAGTTTAGCACTCCCTCAGGAGGAATTGTTGCCAATCTGCGTGGAAAATTTGCGTGACGAATTACGCAAACCATTGATCCCTGTGAAATACACAGGAGGGTTTCGACACCTTACTTCAATCGCTCAACAGATTGAAGATTCCCTTATACAGGCTAAGGTTAAATCTCGTATAATTCCATCAGCTCCAGGAAGGAGAATGGGTAAAGCGGAAACTGCTACAGTTATGCTTAAAGAAGCACCTGTACCTATTTCTACTTCAAAACCTTCATCTTCTCGAAGTGCTCCATCTCCTGAACGCCAACAACAAAGGTTGTTTTGTCCAAATGATCAAAGAGATCAACGACGAAAACAATTTGTGGATTTGAAGAGTAAAACATACTCTTTCCGAAGTGAGAAAGTTCCCGGTTACTTCAATTCAGCTCTGGAAAATAATTTGTTTCAATTACCAGTGCCCAAGAGGCCAAACAAGGAAGGAGATGAAGACCGTCCCAATTATTTTCCCTTTCATCAAATGTTGGGGCATCCCATCCAGGAGTGTTTTGTCTTTAAATACCTCTTTCAAAAGATGGTCAGCTTGGGACAAGTCAAATTGAAGGGTTCTTCAGCTCATGTAGCGTGTATTACCGCTATAGATCCAGAGGAAGGAGGCGAGTGGCAGGAAGTCAAAAGAAAAACTGCGAAAAAATATGATGATTGGATGGTCAGAAAGACAATCAATCGGACCCATTCCATTTTGCGAACACAATTAAAGAAGCCAATTGTGTCTCCTACAAAAGCTGTAGTAAAGCCTCCATCAAAAGACAAATCCTCAAAAGGGCAGCACAATTCAAAGAAGAAAGAGGAATCAGGAGAAGATGAGTATGTATCAAAGCCTAAATTGTCTTTGACTCTGGCAGATTTCATGCCATATACTTCAAAGCCACGGGCACCGTCCCACCAAACGGCACAGCCTAAACAGGCTAACCAGGCAGAGTCTTTATCAGACGAAGAGTTAATATTTGGTTCTGTTAATATAATTCAATTAACAGATCCATATTCCAGTCATGATGAGCCTGAATTCCTTGTATCAAATAAGGGAATCCGAAGAAGTTCTAGAGGTTCAGGATACAGGGGAAGACATGGATCTTTCCAAAGCCACTTCTCTAATTTTACCCCTGCTAGCACTGTATATGCAGCAGAAACTCGTGGTAGATCTCTTCAGCGAGCTCAAAAAGAAAAAGCAAGTTCTTCTGCCAATGGACAACTCAGTTTTGGCACAGTTATTTTGGAAGACCGATTAAAGGTTTCATCTTCTTTATCTCAGCAAGTAAATGGATCTAATCAGTCTAATCTTCCAAAACCAAGGATGTTGTAAACTTCAATACAAGATGCATCAGCTTCCAAAGCATCTGCTTCCAAGGTACCTGCTAAACCGCATATTCCTATTGGGAAACGCAGACCTCTAGATCAAAAGTATGATATATTGAAACACTTGGCCCAAGTACCAGCCAAGTTATCAATTTTGGATGCTTTGAATCTGTCAAAAGATCTTCGGGAAGCACTCATCGAAGCTTTGTCAAGTCCTCAGGAGTTTGAAGTTGAAATTGCTGCAGCTGAAATCTATCACATAGAGAATAATCCTACAGAATGCCATGCAGTGATATCTTTTACTGATAAAGATGAATATGATGTTGTGCATGGGCACATAAAACCTTTGTACTTATCTGGAAATGTCAATGGTGTAGATGTTCGAAGAGCTTTCATTGACAATGGTTCAGGAGTCAACCTCATGCCCATTCGTACACTTCGTCGATTGGGCCTCACGGAATCTGATTTATCTCCTTCTACCATGATGTTACAAGGATATGATAAAAATGAACAAGAACCACTGGGAGAAGTTACACTCAGAACTCAGTTTGGAGATCTTGTATCCAATTCGGATTTCATGATTGTTGATCAAGACTCATCTTTCAATATCTTGCTTGGAAGACCCTGGCTACATCAGCATGCAACTATTCCTTTATCATACCATCAATGTCTCAAATACTGTTTCGATGGTCAAGTTGGAACATTTTATGGTGATAAGGCCCCGTTCAAGACATGTGAGCCTCAATACATTGAGGCGGAATTTTATCACATGAAGGGAATAGAAAAATCTACAATGAAGGAAATTACCAAAGGTAATGCTCCATATGGTTTGGAGAAAATTCCAATAAATCCATTTTCACATGTGAGTACAGATTATGTGTTACCTATCAGTCAAAATGACAAAATGGGCCCAAATAAAAATACTCTTATGAAAAGATCCATAATGTCAATTACGGCGATCGAGCCAGACAACATGGGATAAATTGGTAACCTACCAAGCAGTGATGAAAGCATAAGTGGTGACATTTTCATTTCATCTGCTGAAGTCCAACAAGTCTATACTTCGCTAATCAGGCCAGAAGAATTTATAACAACAACAGAGGTGAATAATGATGTCGATTCTCAATCCATCATCTCCTCTTTATTTCCCAAAGAAGACCCTTTATCATCAATAGGGTCGGAAATGGAAGCTTCTTCTTCAAAATGTGAAAATTTTGACATCTCTTATGATCATGAGAATTTCATTTTTTCATCTACTTTGCAAGTAGAAATGGAAGAAATAATACATGTTGAAGAGGAAGAGGAAGATCTTAGAGATGCTTCTCCAGCATTTGAAGAGGGTATCTCTACCACTGTGGATGAACTCAGAGAAGTAAATCTGGGTACAGAGAAAGATCCACGACCCACTTTAATTAGTGCGGCCATGACCCTTGAAGAGAAAGAGATGTATATTTCTTTTCTAAAGAAAAATAAAGATATTTTTGCTTGGAATTATACAGAAATGCCTGGGCTTGATCCTGATGTTGCTACTCATCATTTGGGTTTACCAAAAGAACATCGAGGTTTTAAGCAAGCCGCGAGAGGAACACACCCAACCTATGCTTCCAAAATTGAAGCTGAAGTGGATAAGCTGATCAAAGCCAACTTCTTCAGAGAAGTTCAATATCCCAAGTGTTTGGATAATATTGTCCCTGTAAAGAAGAAGAATGGACAAATTAGGGTTTTCATCGATTTCAGAGATCTTAATCGGTATTGTCCTAAAGATAATTTCCCAGTTTCGATTACAGAACTCTTAATTGATGCGACAACTGGCTATGAAGTACTTTCTTTCATGGATGGATATTCCGGATATAATCAGATCCGAATGGCCCCAGAAGATGAGGAATATACAGCCTTCAGAGCTCCTCAAGGTGTGTTTTGTTACCGAGTGATGCCCTTTGGTTTAAAGAATGCAGGTGCAACATATCAACGTGCCATGCATCGTATCTTCAAACCTCTTTTAGGGACGTTTGTTGAATTCTATGTAGATTATTTGGTGGTTAAATCCAAACAACGTTCTAATCACTTGGCTGATTTGGAAGTCATATTCCATAAGCTTCGACAACATAATTTGAAGACGAACCCCTTAAAATGTGCTTTTGGGGTAACCTCAGGAAAATTCCTCGGCTTTGTTGTACGCCATCATGGTATTGAAGTCGATCCTGAGAAGACCAAATCAATCCTTGCTATGTCACCTCCTCATAATTTGAAATAATTAAGAGGACTTCAAGGACACTTAGCCTATATTTGGCGTTTCATCGCCAATTTGGCAGGCAAAAGTTTACCCTTTACCAAATTATTGAAGAAAGGAATCACTTACCAGTGGACTGAAGAGTGTCAAGAAGCATTTGATGTTCTCAAGAAATACCTCTTGAGTCCGCCAGTACTCATG
Source organism: Viscum album (assembly GCA_963277665.1). NCBI lineage: Eukaryota > Viridiplantae > Streptophyta > Magnoliopsida > Santalales > Viscaceae > Viscum > Viscum album. The sequence continues at coordinate 329,651,954 of OY728143.1, forward strand.
CAACCTGTTAAGGGTAGACCGCTTATCCTCTATGTGACAGCTTTAAAGCGATCATTGGGTGCCTTTCTCGCTCAAAAGAATGATGCTGGGTATGAAAATAGTCTCTACTGTCTCAGTAGAACTATGCTTGAAGTAGAAACCCAGTATTCATGTATTGAAAAGTGCTGCCTAGCATTAATATTTGCAGTTGAGAAACTGAGACACTACCTGCAACATCACGAGGTCTAATTGGTATCTCGTAATAATCCGCTCAAATTCATCCTTAGTCGTCCAATCCTTACAGGACGTCTGGAAAGGTGGGCGGTTATTCCACAGCAGTTCGACATTCAGTATGTGTCTCAAAAGGCAATCAAGGGCCAAGCTCTAGCTGATTTCCTAGCTGAACATCCTTCAGTGGAAGACACGTATTCAGATATCGAACTCCCTGATGATGAAGTTTTCTCTATTCAAGAGAGTCCTCAAACATGGGAAATGTATTTTGATTGTGCTTCTAGAAGTCCAACAGGAAAGAAAATGGAAAATCCTAAATTCAACAAAGTTGGTTTAGGAATTGTGCTCATTTCTCCAGATAAGGCAGTGTTACCTTATTCCTTTTTGTTGTGGGAAGGTGGTACCAATAATGAAGCTGAATACCAAGCTCTCATTACAGGCTTGGAGTTAGAGCTTCAAGCACAAGTGAATCACTTAAAGGTGAAAGGTGATTCAGACCTGGTAATCAAACAAGTCAATGGGGATTATGCCATCAGAAAAGAAGAATTAATCCCTTTGTATGATTACGTCAGAGAGTTAATGTTGGAATTCCCTTCAGAACAGACATTTTCTTATGTCCCAAGATCACAAAATGCTCAATCTGATGCACTGGCTAATATAGCCACAACTTTAGCAGATCCAAATCGGGACGAGACAACCATCTGTATTGCCCACCGTCGTGCAATTTCACCTTATGTTCAAGTCAGAACAGAGGAAATTAATGAAATTAGTCCCATTCCTGAACCGTATGGTCATACTACAGGATGGATGTCACCTATCAGGGAATACCTTCAAAATGGAACACTTCCACCTGATAGAGCCGAGAAAGAACAAATCCGGCGACGTGTGGTCAATTTTACTCTTTATGATAGCCCAAACCACCTCGAGAAAATTCTCTACAAACGTGGTTTTGATGGAGTTATCTTCAGATGTATTGATGGTGAAGAGACAATGGCTGTCATAAAAGAAGTTCATGCAGGAGTCTATGGTGCCCACCAGTCTGAACATAGACTGTCTGATCAAATTCGAAGGCTTGGATACTTTTGGCCTTCAATGATACAAGATTGTGTTAATTTCACAAAAAAGTGTCATTCATGCCATGTATATGCCAACTTCATTCATAAACCTCCAGATTTTCTTCATACAGCTAAATACTCATGGCCATTTTCCACATGGGGAATGGATGTGGTGGGACCTTACCCTTCAGCTATGGCCAAGCAGTTTAAGTACATTTTTACAGCTGCTGATTTCTTTTCCAAATGGGCAGAGGCAGTACCTCTCAAAGAAGTCAGTTCTAAATGCATTGTTAGCTTCATCAAGTCTAACATCATTACTAGATTTGGTGTCCCTCATACCATATTGACGGACAATGGCACCAACTTCTGTTCTTCTGAGGTAAAGAAATTGTATCAAGAATACAACATTAAGTCCAACCATTCATCTCGATATCATGCGGCGGCTAATGGACAGATAGAAGCCTTCAACCAGACTCTTTCAAATATACTGCAAAAATGGTGGATAAAGATAAAAGGTCATGGCCTGATAAACTCTTTCATGCTTTATGGGCTTATCGGACTACCGCTCGCAATGCAACGCGGTCAACTCCATATTCACTGGTATATGGAACAGAAGCAGTCTTTCCAATTGAAGTTCAATTTCCCTCACTCAGAATAGCCATTTGTGATCAGTTATCTACAGATGAGCAATCCCAAAAGCGGTTGAATGAATTGGAACAGTTAGATGAGAAAAGATTGTGCACTTTGCACCACTTGGAAATCTATCAGAATCGAATAGCACGAGCTTTTAACAAAAAAGTTCGTCTTCGTTCATTCATTCAGGGAGAATTGGTATTGGTTCTCAGAGCACCAATGATACCAGGAAAGAAGCCTCCCAAGCTTGAACCAAAATGGGAAGGACCTTATTCAATACATAAGGTCTACTCAAATGGAGCGTATTCTCTAATCTCAATGGATGGAGAACACATCACGACTCCAACTAATGCCAGATTTCTGAAGAAGTATTTTGTATAAACACAAAATATTGTTCCCAGAGCCATAATAGTCACATTGGTTCATGAAATGTCCTACATGACACTAAACTGTATAATGTCCTACATGACACTAAACTGTATAATGTCCTACATGACACTAAACTGTATAATGTCCTACATGGCACTAAACTGTATAATGTCCTACATGACACTAAACTGTATAATGTCCTACATGACACTAAACTGTATAATGTCCTACATGACACTAAACTGTATAATGTCCTACATGACACTAAACTGTATAATGTCCTACATGACACTAAACTGTATAATGTCCTACATGACACTAAACTGTATAATGTCCTACATGACACTAAACTGTATAATTTCCTACATGACACTAAACTGTATAATGTCCTACATGACACTAAACTGTATTATGTCCTATCTACATGACGTTAAACTGTAAAGAAGTTCCTATATTTTGTCCGAGATGACATTAAACTATATTGTGTCCTAGCAACATGACATTAAACTATGTGGCACTTTCATCGTCCAGCATGACGATAAACTGTAAAAAGTCCCTAGAACTGATATCCTCATATTGGTTCACCTTAGTCCTAGCTACATGACATTAAACTTTACAGCAATGTTCTATCGTCCAACATGACGTTAAACTGTAATAGTTACTTGATTTGTCCTACATGACATTAAACTGTTAAAAAGTTTCCTTTTTTTCTTCCAATATGACATTAAACTGTAGAAAAGAATATGTCCCTGCAACATGACACTAAACTGTGCAGCACCAGTTCGTCCTTGCTATATGACGTTAAACTATACAGAAATGGTCCAGTATGACATTAAAATGCAACTTTGTCCCACACAACATTAAACTGTGAAAAAGTTCCCTAAACCGTCCAGCATGACCTTAAACTGCATCATCCCTGGTCCATGTATATGACCATAAACTATTTGCAAATCCCTTATGTCCAGCAAGATGTTAAACTGTGACGTCCTAACTACATGACGCTAAACTATATAAAAGTCCCTTACGTCCGGAAAGACGTTAAACTATATAATCTCAAAGGTCCAGTATGACATTAAACTGCACCATTCACAGTCCATGCATATGACCTTAAACTATTCGCACTTTCGTCCGACATGACGTTAAAATGGTACACTCTTTTGTCCTTACTGCATGACAATAAATTGCACAATCCCCCTTTCATCCAATATGAGGTTAAACTGTATTGTCCCCATCGTCCTAACTACATGACGCTAAACTGTACAGAAAGTCCTTGATATGTCCTACATGACATTAAATTGTTATTTTGTCCCTGCTACATGACACTAAACTGTGCAGCACCAATATTCCTAACTGAAAAACTTTAAACTGCATAGTCCATGAATATGTCCTACATGACATTAAACTGTGCATCGTTAAGGTTGTTATTACCTCTTGTTTCTCACACCGAGTATGACTCACGTGAGCTTAGATAAAACCTCAACCATAACACTCTCTTTGGGCCCCTAACCATGTGTAAGTCCCAACAACATTTTAATTAGATCATTGTCCCCAAGAACAACTTGATCATTAACTCATTCTTTAATTGAACTACACGGACATTGATCCTTGCCCTCCAAGATGGGTATGTAGGCAACCTCCCAGGGTTCAAGCCCAAAAATAATCTCTTCACATCGGTTCACCACCATCTCATATGATGTTGATTTGTGAAAGCGCCCCTAGAATCAATATTTTTTTTAAATTGATTCACTTTCGTCCTTGTTATACGATGTTAAACTATACAACACTTTTGTCCGGTACGACAATAAACTACAATATTCTTTGATCTCCTCACCTGAGAGAGAACTATTATTGACATTGATTTTTCAATCATGTTTCATTTCAAAAAAACTACGTGCATACATGATAATGCCTAAATTTTTTATCTCAGGTTAAACCATAATTGCACTAAAGTCCCCTTTCACCCTTCACATGTACGAACCAAATTTGTACAAAGGGAATTTCTAGAACTACGTGGACTTGATTCCCATCCCTATGGGATACGTAGGAACATTCGAGTATCCCTCGAATCCATTCCCATGTCTTTTGGGCCTAACCCCAAATTTCACTTTCAGTCCCTTGGATGAAAAGTCCTCATGAAAACACACACTGTGTATTCATTATTATGGTCCGAATTCTATGACCCTAAACTAAGATCACTCATACTTTCGTCCTGCACGACGTTAAACTGCATTTCAATAACTATGTATGGATTGATTCTCATTCTTATGAGATTCGTAGTGAAGTCAAAGTTTCAATTTAGGACCCAGCCACAACATGATTATGGTTTTCATTGACCTATGTATCTCTATATACATTGGACAATACCCATCTTTATGTGTTATAATCCTAACCTTAAATATTTTCAGATCTTCATAACCCTTTTCATGGATTCTAATCACAAAAATGTCAAACTTCTGAGAATTCTTTTGCCTGACTATGCAGCACGTGCCCATAGGTGGCCTTGCATAAACAGTCCACATAACAGACTTGTCAGCCGAAAGATGCTATTTATTTGACCATGCAGCCAATGCCCTTAGGTGACCCTGCATATTTCAACCCCCTAACGGGTTTTTTTAAATAATAGTAACTTCATTCTTGGGAAGAATGCCTCTTTTGTCATTATTTGTCTTAAACGACAGTATGTAGGGATCCGCAAAAAATAGCCATCCTTAACATATTTGTCCCAAATCATTTTTTCATGATCTGAAAGTATTCAAGTCTATAGTTTATTCTTATTCCCTACGTTTGGGTCAGACCTTCGTAGGAGTGATATTCATCTAGTTCTTTGATATTCTTGTTTGGAAATATCTTCTCCATATTCAAGTACCTCTTTCCATACAACAAACTCTATACTTTAGATAATTTGAATCTCCATAAACTTTCACTGGATTTTAGCACTAGGAAAGTAAATTTCTAGGAGTTCTTTTGCCTGACTATGTAGCACGTGCCCATAGGTGGCCTTGCATAAATAGTCCACATAACAGACTTGTCAGCCGAAAGATGCTATTTATTTAACCATGCAGCCAATGCCATTAGGTGGCCCTGCATATTTCAACCCCCTAATGGGTTTTGTTAAATAATAGTAACTTCATTCATGGAAACTACTTCTTCTAATTCCTTTTAGCTCTTTTTCATATCATTCCTCAGATTCAAATATTCTTAAGCCATAGTTTACATATTTTCCCTCATACTTGAGTATGGTAGTATGTTTTCAGATGAACTTTCAAGGAATTGTGTCAATTCTAATCCATTTCGGTCAAAGCTATTTCGACCTTAAACATTAGCCTCTTTATGTCCGGCATGCATGACTTTAAACTGCCCACAAAAGACAAAGGAACTCTGAATAAAAGTCAAGTTCGAGTACACTTGCGCACCGCCCTCTGTGCACTGAAGACTTGGAAACAACATTTTCCTTTGGATGTCTTTGATTTCCTCAGAGTCAAATCCTCATTTCTCTCCGGATCCAACTCTGAGGGGGGACTTTTGTTGACGCTCCTTTCGTCACAGAATCTAAAGATTGGAAAAGGGGAATATCTAAGCATAAAGTGATTCATCCTTTGAAGAAACATCAAAAATCGAAAAAGGGATGAACAAGGAGAACATTTCCCATAGGTCGCGCAAGTTCCCTCATGGTCGCGCAAGTACACTTGCGCGCCGTCTAGTGGTCGTACAAGTCTACTTGCGCGACGCCTTATGGTCGTGCAAGTGACTTGCGCGACCTAAGTGATAACCGCCCGATAACCGCCCAGGGCCTTATTTTGCCTATAAATAGACCCTGTGGGCCCCCCATTGGAGAGGATCTTTTTCCAGAAACTCCGATTGAAGCTCCCGACGCCCAAGTCTCTCCTCAAAGCTTCCGGAACACTTCTAAGGTAATTTCTTACCTAGAACGGAAGATCTAAAGAGAGTGAGGAAGGATTAAGTGTTGAAACTCATCAACACTTGCATGCCTGAATGGCCAGCCCTTAAGGGAACTGATCATACTTGCGTGCTGCCTTATTCCTTCAATCGAATTTGCGCGTCCCTTTTTTGGAAGAACCTCAAGTGGATTCTAAAGGTTTTAATAAAGAGTCGCTCAAGTATTTCAAATGCTGGTTGAAAATCGCTCAAGTACACCATGTGTCACGCAGGTATACCTGCGCGACCAATACTTGCGCGCCCACGCAAGACTTGCGCGCCTTTCAAGACATGCGCGCCCCTACCTTTTTGGGTGCCCATCTTGCCCATTTTTACCCCTCTTAAGCCATTTCACCTTTCCTATTCAAAGATTCAGTCTTCAAGATACTCTTCAAAGCCATTTATGGCATGATTTCTTGATTTGACTTCCTTATCTAAAAGGAATTCGGGGGAATATCTCTCAAAACCTAGTGATTTATACATATTTATATCACCAAAGATTGAGAGTTCGTTCATTCAACCTCATCCTTTTAAGATGAGAGAATCCTTAACCTGGGTCTCCTTTTCAAGAATAATCCCCAGTTATAAATCCTTTAATCTGGGCATCTTCCTCAGGAGTAAGCCCCAAATTCTTAAAGTTCCCAAACTTTGGCATCCTCCTCAGGAGTAAGCCCCAATCATAATCCTTTAACTTGGGCATCCTCTTCAGGAGTAAGCCCCAATCTCAAATACTTGGGCATCCTTCTCAGGAGTAAGCCCCAAACCCCCTAACCTGGGCCTCCTTTTTAGGAATAAGTCCCAGTCATAATTTTGGGCATCCTTCTTAGGAGTAAAACCCAATCATAAGTCCCCTCCTAATTTGGGCATCCTCCTTAAGAGTTAGCCCCAAGATTAGAGTATTCAAATCTCCATGATGCACATATAACTTTATGGACCCTGTTCATGGATTTTCTACCTAAAAGTAAATCCTAAACCTTCATCTATTTGGGCAGTCATACATACATAAGCCCCAAACAATTTCTTATGATTGCATCTTTCATGGCACAATTGTCTAATTTTTACCAATACCTCTTGTTTCTCACACCGAGCATGACTCACGTGAGCTTAGAGTGTAAAATTAATTATGACATTCTTCTTTGATCCATCAATCATAAACATCATACTTCATTACTCGAACTACGTGGGTTATGATTCCTTTTCAAAAACAAAGGATACGTAGGAAGCCCATTTATGGGTTCGATCCGAAATTTGAAATAATCCATGTCCTTCTGAATGACGATAAACTTCAAGTGCCCCACTGAGTGGCTTTAAAACCATCCTGGTCGTCATAATGACCAAGAGACTTTTATATAAATGTTTTGAAGGATACCATTGACCAAGAATCTCTAAACAGATATAGATGATTCTCTATTGATGAAGAACCTCGAATACATATAAAAGATTCTCTAAATTTCTTGCATATTTAATCATTGATTGTTAAAACTAAAGGAAAGAACATTTTATACTTGGTAATGTAATAAGGATTCACAAACATAACTTAAATCTATAAAGAGAGTCCCGGAGTAGACAATAATTCCCCTCAAAAAGGTGTGATGAGTCCGACCTCCCATCCTCTCGACCAATGCAAATTCCTAAGCCTCATTAGTCCACAAACTAATGAGCGTCTACCTTTGGAAAGTAGGTCCAAACGGATGTGGAATCATTGGATGTTTCCGGTTCTACAAACAAACCTGCTAGAAACTGATCGGAACGTTTGAATCTCCCGTCCAGGAGGTCATCCACGGAATCCGTGCGAAACAATAATACATGTGGATGTAGCTCTATAACAGAGGTAGATAGGTGTAATTAATCAAAAAATTGAAAATTGATTTATAATCCATCAAATCTTTTTGCCTGAAAATGGGTCTTTATGAAATCCTGTTTTAACACACCCGATTGAAATGATTTATAAAATCATGAAATATTTATAATCCATTATGATAGATTTAAATAGTTGATTACTATTAATGAAATAGTATAATCCTAAGGACTCATAGACTAAAAACAAGGATCTATGATTTAGATACACTATAAGTTATTTCCATGATTATGTGTTTTCCAAATATGATTATTGTTGGTCACTGAATAATTTTTCATTTTAGTGAATATAGAGATCCATAAGGAACAAGATAATTATTTAATGTGATAGAAAGTATGTTGATGTGATAAACAATCAGATGAAAATTGAATTCATGGATTCTATTATTATACAAACGTAGTTATCAAAATATATAATTACAAAAGTTCCATTTAACTAAACCTCAGGCTTAGAAAAAAATAGAACAATTCAAATTATTCATTGATTAGGTGGTGAAGACTATAAATTAAAGAAGATTAAGTTTCCTATTTATTAATAATGTAGGAATAATAACTCTACGTAATGTCTCAAAGGAATGCAAATATTTGTTTGTTTTTGGAATAGAAGGACATAAAGAAAGTAATTACAGAGGAAAAATGAATTGTTTTGTTAAATTTTGAAAATTATGCAAATAAATTTCTTAAATAGAATTCCCATGATGTGTGTTAGTAAGATTTTGTGATTAAGGGTTATATATCTAATATTAAAAAGACTAAAAATTTGATATTAATGGAAATTAATGTTCGAGAGTAATATTTTTAATCCTGGTTAATTGTGTGTGATTATAGTGGATTGATTGTTATTATTATGTCTTTAAATTCAATGATATAAATTTTTTATTTGTTTTGTTTTGGTTATAATAATCCTGAAGCATTAGTTTATTTTTTCAATGTTGTTTTCCATTATGGAATTTCAATAATTTTTCAAATGGCACTGGTGTCCTATAAAAGTGATTTGATGTCATGGATATGTTTTTATTTACAAAATATAACCCCAAATATGATATTGATTTGTGGGAAATGATATTTAGATTGAATAAATATATGATTGATGGTGATAAAGTTAATTATATAGTTTTTAAAACCATTTAAATGAATAATTATTTGGTGAAAAAAAGGTTTTATGTAATCATTAATGGATTTTGAAACATTTCAGGATTATTGAATATATTAAATAATTGGTGATTTTATATATGTAATACTGGAAGAGTTAATTTTTGAAAGAAGTTATGTTTTCATTACGGTTTTATGGTAATTCCTGATATCAACGGTTTTTTAGATTACATATGATCAATGAATTCAGATATTTTGAATGTTTCATTTGAATATACTTCATGTTGTTTGGGGGATTGGTGATAAATTAAATTTTGAATTTTATTGAACTCCATTCTAAAATGTTCGATTTTAATTTTTTTACAGATACAGGAGCTATATGGATAACTATTAATGTAATTTATTATGATATACTTTATATGTTAATAAATAACACTCACTAAATGTTTTTTCATATTAAATATAGAAATAAGGAAGGAATTATCATTTTTATGGATTTTATAATCAACTTGTGCTTCAAAAATAAGAAAATTATGTTCAATTCTTGGAGTCCAAGATGAAGTTGAAATTGATCGAATAAAAAACAAAGGATGTGATTGTTCTTATAAAATTTAATGAAATAAATTAAGTAAATCTTCTCAATAAAATTACCCATCTTTTTGGAATGTTTTTTGAAATAAACTTTTTTCCTATTTCAAACATTTTAATTATATAAATTTCCTATTTAAGACCTCTTTGGCTTGTGGATTTATTGTCATTAAATTTATTTGGTCCTCGGAACAACCTAAAAGTGGTGGGGTTAATCATTGTGTCATTGTTATCATCTTAAATGACATATCTTGTACTCGTGTTGATAGGAACTTATCGAATCTGTCTGATTGAATCGTGTAGTAATAAAAAAATCACATGCATAACGAAATGAAATCAGTTTTACTTGGTTCACTATTGATGCATTGTTTAAGGAGAATACACCAACAATATTTTGTTCAGACCAAAATCCAAAAATCATAAATAAATTTGGAATATATAAGGTAAAAAATATTCACTATATTTTAGGAACACTACCTTTATATTATTTTTGGGACAACAAAAATAACCCATTAAAAACATACCATCATCTACCCCTTGATATCTACATTGTGTGACGTCTTACTCTATTTAATGAAATGATGGTCATTTCAATACATTGGAATTTAAGTATTTGTACTTCACTAGAATAGAATGTACTTGACCCATCTTCCTATGTTGATAATATTGAAATCATTGTTCAATTGTTCAAAATTATCAAAAATATTGTTCACAAAGCACATTTTTGATGTTCGCAACATTCATGAAGAAATATTACTTTGAGAACACTAATTCATCATGAAATAACCATTCATCATTGAAATACCTTTTATGAGATACCTAATAAGTAGTCAATACTCATATACTCTATTTTTAGGCTCGATATCACACTTAATACCAAATTCATGGGTCTCATAGCCTTCATCAGTTCATATCAATTCATCATTTTCTCTAATTATATTCATGTTAAATTAGATAGGGGTAGTTTCCAATTTATAGGCTCAGCCATTAACAATTCTCTCTTTCGTCCAAATTATTTTTATATAAACCTCTAAAAATAATTTCAAGATGCTCTTTAATTCAAAAATATCATATGAAATTAAACCTATTTGAAAATATTTATCATAGTCATGAAGAACATTTTCAACTCATCAGACACATGCGATGTTTTTTATTGTCTCCAAGGACATCTTATTTGTATCATATTTTTGAAAATATATATTCCTACACGAATCTCAACCATTATAAAAAACTATCCTTCAATAAACCTAGTCATTTTAAAAATTATTCCTATTGAGTCAATAAGGTTTTCCTTATGACTTTTCCATTTCTTCATACATGGGGGGAGATTGTTAAGTAAATAAGGTTTCCTTATGACTTTACCATTCCTTCTTTTTTTGAAAATTATAAACACCTTATCTAAAGGAAAATATCATTTTACCCTGTGTTTTACTTCAATAAAAAAAATTTCATTCCACAAGGAAATTTATCCTTACCATGTTTTCATTGTTCATATCCTAATTTTTTCTAAGTGTAAAATTATTTTTATAACCAAAACCTCATAATCCTATAATTGCCTAGATATGAAGCATTCTGTTTTAGGATCTGAATTATCAGAATTCTAGTTATGAAATCTTTTGAGTTCTAACACCGAATTATGAATATGAATTATGGTTATGAACTATTCTGAGTTCTCTAAATTCCAACTCATAACTCTACTAAGTTCTGACTCTGAATCCTCATGAACTCTGACTACAAAATTTTTATGTTCAGGTTCTGAAATCTTGTGAATCAAGATTGTGAATTTCCATGAAATTCAGACTTCGAAATTCTATATAGTTTAGGTTCCAAATTCCTAGATAACAGAATCCAAATATCCTTGTATTATAGACTCCAAATTCATTTTTTATTAGAATCCGAACTTTTATTTTCTTACATTCCGAATATTGGATTTTAGTTATGTAACAATATTTTTTCTTACACTTGGTTAATTTATAAAACAATGTCATGCATTAAGTTTTTAACTAACCATTTTTTGAGTGACACGTATACAAGTCCCTCCAAAATTCAAAGAAATATATGACCATTGGATGAGGGAGATGACTGTTGGTGTTGTGCCTATAAATTGGAGCTCATTTGAAAAGTGCTAAATACTGTTCTATGACTCTAGAGATTACATGATGTTGAAGTGATTTCTAGAGAGAGACTCTCATGCTTAGTGCATACTGAACTTCTTGTTCAGATTTTCTTTTTGTGACTCCAAATGTTTCTAATTACATTGAAGTGCTTCTGGGGATAGGAAGACAGAGGTACAGACTACCATGAAGTTTAATGATTCCTTACTGAGGAAGACAGAGGTGCCAACTACCTTGATGTTGAGGGGTTGCGGGGATAGCTAGACAGAATATGATCTTTGTATTGAGAGCTTACCCTGGTGTGGGTAAGATAGACTTTCATGAAAGTATAAATCAAGGGACATTTATCAAAGGTTGTTGGATACCATTCTCTTTAGGTTAAAAGATTTACTACTTGCTACTTGTTTTGTTACATGTTTTCCGCTGCATTTTATTTGGTGAGGAAAGTATAACTATCTTATACCTATTTATACTTGTACTCTGATTTAGTGAGATTCTATACACTTTAAGGTATAATCTTTATCATTGTAAACAATCATTAAGTTTCATTTTATGGAACCATCTTTCTGGATCCACATTCTCAGAATCATATTTCCGAAATCTAGAAAGTGTGTAGAACTAGAGGCTTTTTAAATTCCCTTGTTTAACCTTGTTAATCATAACCATATTTAAAGGTTCCAAATAATTTTAGTAAAGAATACAATTCACCCCCTCTTGTATTTTAATCATCATTAGATACTTTGTTCAGTATCTCTATTATTTCGATCCTACATTTGGTATTATAGAGTATATCATACTCACATACCATCTCAACAATTGGCATCTGAGTAGGTCTCTAAAATACTTATATTCACATATAAGTTTTCGTTGCTCAAGTTTGTCATTGTTCTATTTTTTCTGCTGAGAAAGAACACCTCATACCCTGAACCAATTCAACAATTGGTATCAAAGGAGGTGACCTTGTATCCTGAACAAATTTAACCATTGGCTTCAGTATTTTGGTTCAGTATGAATTAATTTCATGATAAGATTCAGAAGAGAATTCTTCTTCTTTTTATTTTTGAATCAGTTTTTCGGATTCATAATGTTCAGATTCATTTTTTTTGTAGATATACTACTGTTTTATATTTTTTTTCCTTTCTGAGGAATATTTTTCTTGTTTAACAAATCTTATTACTAAAACGTTTGTGTGGAATGTGTTTTTTTATGGTAGTAATCAATATTGGTTCTATAGACAATCTCAATCCAACAAGACAACCTATTTTTGATGGGAATGATTATGAACATTGGAGAGATCATATGAAGACATTCATTATCAATATTGGAGTTGATAATTTTGTTATGCTTACTGGAGGCTATAAAATCCCAGACAAGGAAGTTAGTACCATTACCACTCAAGAAAAGAATGAATATTAAATGAATTATAAGGTACGAAATAATTTTATTTATTCCATGAATAGAAATATATATAGCCAAATTTCATCTTATGAAGCATCAAATTGTATATGGAAGAAACTTGAAGTTACACAATTTGGAACTTCCAAAGTCATTGAAACTTGAAGATCCATGCTCAGAGCTGAATATCATGGTTTCTTCTTTCCTTATAGAGACCCCATATGTAAGTTGAAACAAATATTCATTACTATTGTGGACAATTTACAATCCATGGGTGAAAAAGGATTAAATGATGAAGCTCTTATTGATAAGATCATATACATCATGCCCAATGAGTGGGAATCCAAGAGGACTGCTGTTAATGAAAACAGAACTGTTACTCAGATTATTGTTGATGAACTCTTTGGAACTCTTCTTCAACATTAGACTAGAATGAAAAGAGATGTTGATAATGTAAAGAAGAATAATGGAAATGGTAGTGTTGTTTTTACTACAACTTCAAATCACAAGAAATACAGGACTCATGAGAGAATTACCAGATCCAAATCTAATAAGGTTGTTATACAATCCGAATCTAGTGGAAGTGAATCTTCAGAAAATTAGTTTTCCAATCTTGCTCGAAGGATGAACATGATTGTTGGCCAGAAGAAAATTCAATCTTGATATAAGAAAAATGAATGTAAGGGAAAGAAATACTCAGAAGATACATGTTATGAATTCAAGAGAGTTGGAAATATAATACCTGATTGACCTATGCTGAAAAGAATAGAAAGAAAGGAAAAAAATTCTGAGAGAAACAAAAAGAAGTACTACAAATCTAAAGCTAAGAATGTCTTCAAAGCGAATGATACCTAGAGTGCCAGTGGTGGCGACTTTTCAGACGAATCCTCAGATTACGAATCTTCTGGACAGAAGAATCTTGGTCTAATAGACAAACTAGCTACTGAAAATCATTTCGTAATGGATAAGGTACACAATGCTGAATCAATGACCAATGTTTCTTTAAATCCAAATTATAGTTATAGTAAATACTATAACTCTTTTTATGAAGAATCTTCTTCTGATTAAGATAATACATTACCTACCTATGAAGAAGTTTATAGGTTTTTCAAAATCCTTGAAATTTATAATTCAAATCTAATGAAAAATATTGACACAGAAAATTCTATAAATACTATTCTTACTAAGGAAATATCATAACTTTCTAAAGATCTTGATATGAAAAATGTTTATTTTGAAATTATTTCAAAAAATCATGAGGAAGTAAATTATTATAAGGATTAACTTTCTAAAGATCAATAAAATGTAATTTCTATGAAAAATGTTTTCGTGCCTATCTCTAGTTACAAATCAAATGTTTTAGTAGATAAGAACTTGGTTATCAAACTGAAATCTGAAATTTTTTCCTGGAGTAAGTGTTTTTCATACATGACCTTAGGTAAGTAAAATTTTGATAAGATGTATTCTCAAATCCGACATTTAAGGAATAGTTATGGTATTGGATATACTAGTTCTAAACCGATTTTTTGCAGTAATTATTTTTTTTCCACAAAGTGATCCATTATGCACTAAGTGTCAGTGTGGTGGACACTGGGGAAAAAATTGTTCCTTAAACAAAACTCTGTCTTTAAGATTTCATAAAGCCTATTTTTCTAAGAAAATGTGGGTGCCTAGAATTTTTCTTTCTGAAATTACCGGATCCAAGAATGTTTGGATTCTGAAAGTCTAACTCTTTTTCATTCTAGAAAATAGAGAGAGTACCAACAACAATACATGGTACATGGATTGTGGATGGTCCCGACATATGACTTGTAACAAAAACTATTTTGAGAAGAATATCAAGACAAAAGGAAGAAAAGTACTATTCGGAGATAACACTCAAGGAGAAATTATTGGTATAGGTAACATCATTCTTCTTAAAAAACATTGATTTCAAATGTTTTTTTTGTTAAGGGTCTTAAGCACAACCTCATTATCATAATCCAATTATGTGATGATGGTTACCTTGTGAATTTTAGGAATGATAAGTGCTTAGTACACAATTCCAATGAAGTGTTTATTCTTTCTACCCTTAGTCAAGATAATGTTTAGAAATTAAACTTAGAGGACCATAAGAGTCAAGATCTACTTTGCCTTAGTGAAATGGAAGATCATTCTTGGTTATGGCATAGAAGATTAGGTCACTGTAACCTTAAGAAATTATGAAAAATTTCTAAGAAAATATTAGTTAAGCATCAACCAGAGCGTAGATTTGATTCTTCAAAAGTTTGTGACCCTTGTCAATATGGTAAGAAACATAAATCAAGTTTTATATCAATTTTTTTGTCTCAACTACTGATTAATTACAGGTAGTTCATATGGATCTATTTTTTCCTATAAAAACTAGAAGCATTAAAAAAAGTATTATATATTTGTTTTAGTTGATGATTACACTAGATTTATGTGTGTTTATTTTCTAGAAAAAAAGACTAAAGATTTTTCTTATTTCAAAAGTTTTAGAGCCCATGTTAAAAATGAGAAAAAACTTCCATTGAAAACTATTCATAGTTATCATTGATGATAATTTCAAAATTCTGATTTTGAAACTTTTTGTAGTAGAAATAGCATTACACATAACGTCTCAGCACCGAGAACACCTCAACAGAATGGTGTAGTTGAAAGATGAAATAGAATTAATCAAGAGATAACTAGAACCATATTGATTGAGTATTCTATAGCCAATCATTTTTGGGATGAAGATGTATGTACTACTTTTTATACTATAAATTGAGTTTTGATTAGACCTTTTCTTAATAAAACCCCTTATGAGTTATGGAATGGTAGAAAACCAAGACTGTTATATTTCAAGGTTTTTAGTTTCAAGGTATTCATATTGAATACTAAATATAATCTACACAAATTCGAACCAAAATCTGATGAAGTAATTTTTTTGGCTACTCCCCAATTTCTAAGGATTATAGAGTTTTCAATAAAAACACTTGTACTGTTGAAAAGGCAGTATATGTCAAATTTGATGAAACTGATCCTTTTGTTTTTAAACAACCCCAACCTACATCTCCAGATGTGTTTTCAAAAACTGATTATCAAACTTTTTTAGAAGATCTTTTTGATAAGGGAAATGCCCAAGAAAATGTTTCTAAAGTATTTACCCCAGATGATTTCCTACCATATGTTGATGAAAAAGTTTTATAAAACCCAAATCAGTTGTTTCAAAAGAATAATCCAAGTGATAGTATCATTGGTAATGTAAATCAACCTGTAAGGACTAGAAGTTCCTTATGAATTGTAGTATAAAATCTTGAATTTCTTTCCAATTAGAACAAAAAAGCATTGATGACGTTTTAGGTGATAATGATTGGATAAATTCTATACAAGATGAGCTAAATGAATTCGAAAGGAATAAAGTCCGGAACATGGTTAAAAGACCTAAGGAAACTTCTATTATTGGAGTAAAATGGGTCTTCAGAAATAAGTGTGATGAAAATGGAATCATAGTAAGAAATAAATCTAGATTAGTTTCTAAAGGCTACAATCAACAAGAGGGAATAGACTATGATGAAATCTATGCTCCTGTAGCTAGACTTGAATCTATTCGTATTTTACTAGCATTTGTAGCATTCTTTCAATTTCAAACTTTTTCAAATGGATGTGAAATGTTCTTTTCATAATAGTTTTGTTCAAGAGGAAGTTTTTTTTGAACAACCACCTGGTTTTGAAGATAAAAAACATCCTGACCATGTTTTTATACTTACCAAAGCTTTGTATGGACTTAAGCAAACTCCTCGATCTTGGTATGATAGAATTACATGATTTTTGCTTCAAAATAATTAGGTTAAGGGAAATGAATATCCAACCCTTTTTATAAAGAAAGATAATTAAAATGTTTTGATTGTTCAAATTTATGTTAATGACATAATATTTGGTTCAACTCAGCATTCTTTATCTGATTCCTTTGTGGATATAATGAAATCTGAGTTTGAAATGAGTATTATGGGTGAGTTAACATTTTTCCTAGGTTTTCAAATCTATAAAAACCTAGAAGGAATCTATATATACTAATATAAGTATATTAAAGGTCTTCTAAAAATGTATGGATATGACAACACTAAGAGTATAATTACTCCAATTGGTACCTCAAATAAACTTGATCTTGATGAAGCTGAGAAACAAGTAGATCAATCATATTTTAGAGGAATGATAGAATGTTTACTTTACTTGACAGCTAGTCATCCAGAATTAATGTTTTCAGTATTCTTATATGCAATATATTAATACAATCCTAATGAATCTCATTTAAAGGGAGTGAAATGAATTTTTCACTAGTTAAAGGGAACCATGGATTTAGGACTCTTTTATACTTCTAAAAATGATTTTGTTTTGAAAAGTTTTTCAGATGCTGACTTTGGTGGATGTATAATGGGTAGAAAGAGTACATCTGGAACATGTCATTTATTAGGAGATTAATTAGTTTCCTATTCATGGACGAAGCAACATTCAGTAGCACTTTCCATTGCTGAAGCTGAATATGTAGTAGCTAGAAGTTGTTGTGCTTAGGTGTTGTGGATGTAACACACACTCACAGACTATGGTATGAGTTTTATTAAAACATATATTTTGTGTGATAATACAAGTTCCATTGCCCTTAATAAAAAACCTGCAAATCAATCTCTTTAAAAACACATAGATATTAGGCATCACTTTCTTAGGGATCACACACAAAAAAGAGTATCATTCTTTAATTTATTGGAACTCAAGATCAACTTTCTCATATCTTCACAAAATATTTACCCTCTTATAGATATTAATACATTAAACAAAAGTTATGAATGATAACCATAAGGTTATTTTCCTTGCTAAATTTATGTTAAACCAATCTCCTTAAAGTAATAAACCTCTTTTCGTAGGGGGAGTACATTAGCTTGTTAATGAAATTTTTTCATAATGATGTTTTTCATGCCTTTTGTAATGAAGTTTTTCATGTATATCGTAATGATGTTTATCATGTTTTTCGTAATGAAGTTTTTCATATTTTTCATAATAAAGTTTTTCATGTTTTTCATAATGATGTATTTATTGTTTTTCATAATGAAGTTTTTCATGATTTTTTTGTAATGAAGGTTTTCATGTTTTTTAACGAAGTTTTTCATATTTTCCTTAATTATGTTTTTCATGTTTTTCATAATGATGTTTTTTATTATTTTCATAATGAAGTTTTTCATGTCTTTCAGAATGAAGTTTTTCATGTTTTTCCTAATGAAGATTTCTTACTTAAGACTTTCATAATGAAAATTTGTGTAATGAATGTTTTTATAGTTTTTTCTTTCTTAAGCTCTTCAAGAGGAATATTACCTATTATGAATAATCTTCCTGGTAATCCGAAAGGTATGATTTCATTCTAAAGTTTTCATAGTAATCATTTCCTTGTGGGTATTTTATTTTGTGTTTTAAATTTTCTAGATTATAGTTTCCTTAAATCCGTTTGTTTTCCTTTAAAAACCACAAAATATCGGATCCTACCAAAATTTCCTTGCAGCTATCATTTCAACCGTTAGATCTAATCAGAAGGATTTTCAGCCATTAGATTGAGTTTTGACGTTCAATAGTCACTTTAATTCCTATATTAAGGACCCCCGAAGGTTGATCCAACATTGTTTTTCAAGCCTCTGTGTTCCAAAGTTCTGCCCCTCTTTCAAAAGCCTGTTCTGAACCTCTCATACTTTGCTCAAAATCCGAATGTCTGGTGAAGTTACTTCTCAAGAAATGTCAACTGTCAAATCTATTTTGTAGTGGAAAATTTATAGAGAGAGGGTGGTGGATCCCAATTTCTTCAACAAGTATGATTCTATAATCTTCAAGAACATCAAGTTAAATGGTTGGGAGAGTGTCTGCATATCAAAGCCATGCTATCAAGACTTGGTGTATCCGAATTTACTTGTGGAATTATATGAGTCAGCTAGTATCATTAATGAAGAAATAAGAGAGAATTTTTCCTTCAAATGTTATGGAAACCCCTATTCTATATCTTATACAAAGGCTGCTATCTTGTTTGGAGTTCCATGTGAAGGGGAATTTCAGTTCTGTTCTCACAAGTTTCCTGATGTTCAAGGAAGTTTCGTCAAGATGAAAGATATGGAGTGTCTTGGAATTTCAAATGTTAAGACTCTGAAGATTTCTTATTTGTCTACAAATAATAGGAACATTGAGTTGTGGGTTCAAGGTTTCATCATACTGAGAAAAGGTTGTAAGGAAAACATAAAAAAGAGTGACATGTATATCAAATATTTTTTGGTAAATCTGATGAAGATCAATTTGATGAAGCATATTTTGATTATGATAGAGAATATTAAGAATGGAAATTTGAAAGCTCAGATTCTAATGTACCTGACCATCTTTTCAAAGCTTATTGTTCAGTTTCTGGAGTCTTTATAAATCCCTTGCAGTTCCATGCCAAGGAATTGAAAAGTCATGTTGGTGAGTGATGATACTTTGAAGAGAATGAATTTTGTTTTCACTAAAAATCCATGGAATTCTATGACTTACTGGAGGAATAGGGTGAAGCTATTCCAAAGGAACTAGAAGTTTTTGAACCATTGAAAAAAGGAGGGAAGAAAATGAAGTTGAAGGAAGTTGTAGAAGAATATAAAACCTCTAATGATAAAGAAACTCAATCCATACCTCCAAATCCCAAGAAGCAGAATGCATACTCGGATGAGGTTGTTTCAAAGTGAAGTTAAGAAAAAAAGAATCAGAAGGAAGGAGAGCCACATTTTGGTCTGGATCCTGTAGAGCCCAATGCTTTGAAAGAGAAGGCAACCGATGAGCTTGAGAAGCATTCCAAATAAAAAAAGCAAAAGAAGAAGATGTCTGAGGCCGAGGTTGTTCAAACCCTTCTGAGGGATACTGAAATAACATCCAAACAAATTCCATTACCGAAATCATTCTTGGTTGAGGAATTACCTGAGACTCCAGGGAAGAAGTAAATGAATCTACAAATACCCCAAGAATAGGATGTTGAAGAAAATAAATCTTTGGAAGAAGTAAAAGAAGAAGAAAGCAGTGCTGACACATAAGACCTCATTCTACAAGTTAAATAATTTCATGAGAAGGAAAGCGCTTCTGAGAAACTATCAATCTGGACTTCTGAGGTAGAGTCTTTAAAGCTCCCAACTTCTAGAAAGGATGAGGAAGGTTAATATGGGACGGGTGAAGAAGAATTTAATAAATTGTCCGAGGAAGAGAGTTATAATCAATATTTTATACACCCTAAAGATGTTGAGGCTATGTCACGACCCTTCCTCGGGGCCCGTGCCGTGACTACCCCAAGCCCGCCTTCCATAGGCCAGGGGCTGGTGACTAGCACCAAGGTGTAAATCCCAACAAAAGGGAAGGAATTGCCTTTGAAAAGTAAACAAGCACCACAGAGTAAGCAAGAGGAAAAATAAACACTAAGTAAAAACTGTACAAGCTGTGCTGAAGTAAAAGGGGCCAAAAAATACAAGCCCAACTGTAAAGTACAACTGAAAGAGAAAAACAACAACTGAAAAGAAAAGCTGCAATGTCGAGCCGTCCTCTGGAAGTCCCACCTGAAGGGTGGGTACAGATAGCCTCCACAACATCTCGATCCAACCGTCTGCTCCGAGTGCGTCCCGCCCAGTGGTCCACCTCCAGGTACCGTCCTGCTCCGCACGCCTCCACCACGATCAGTGTTGTCCGTCATCTGCAACCAACACAACGAAGTGCGGGCATAGCTCGTGCAGGGGTGAGTATAAGCTACTCAGTAGGGACCCCGAGACCCCCGAAGGTCTCCCGAAATCCACAAAGGAAAGATACAATCACGAAGTAACATCTGACACGACTTAGGTATATTCCCATACATATACCAAAGTCATCAATTCCCGTTCGGCTCCAACGTCCGAGCCCAAGCACAACCCAGTCCACACAGGAAAGCAAACGTAAACCCACAGAGGATAGCACAAAACAATCTACAAAGGAGAGTAAATAGTAAATCCACACAGGATAGATCAACACAACCCACAAAGGAGAGTAACACAGGATTCAGCTCACACAGGTATACTTCTTCGGATGTTGATAAAGATGATCACTGATCCATCTAAGTCATCGGGCCCACAAAGGATCGATAGGTACTAACCCCCGCAAAGACCCACACAGGATCGGGCCCACACAGGACCTGTAGGCATTGGCTCACACAGAACCGCTGAGCGCTGACCCACACTGGATCGGACCCACACAGGATCGGGCCCACACAGGACCTGTAGAACTGATCCACGTAGGATCGCTGAGTGTAGTAGTTGTTGCAGTCCACTGAGGATCTCTGCACTGTCGTCGTCGCAGTCCACTAATGATCTCTACATGGTCGTCGCTGTCGATGTAGCAGTTGCAGCCAACACTAGGGTTCCCGCATACAACAAGCTTGTTCAGGAGGGTCTGGTCCACGAGCCGAGAGACTGATACATCAAATAACACAAAGTCTGAAGTTTATGTATCCAAAAGTTCCGTATCGTCAACAGGAACTCAACGTCGCAGACGGCGCGTCAATCAGACGCCCGGTGTGAGAGTTATTGGCTTTTTTCGTCCCAGGGGCCCGATTGGGTTTTAAGGCAAAACCAACCTGACCGTACTCCACCTGCGTCCAAACCTCAGGCGAAGTATTCCAAAAGATACGTCTCACTTAGAGGAATTCAACGAAGCTAACGGCACGTCAATCAGACGTTCGTAGCTCAAGAAATGAGCGTTTCCGATCCGAGGGGCCGGTTGGTTTCGTGTACGAACCAACACGGCCGAACTCAAAGTATTCTAAAAACCTTGAGTGCGATATACCGAAACGACCGCCTCGATCCAAGGATCGTGTTTCCGCTGACGGCGCGTCGTTTGGAGGCCCGTAGATCAGGTTATGGGCATTTGACCGAAATGGTCCGAAGACGGGGGGGGGGGGTCCGAGATCCCCCCTGGGTCGGCCACACCGGGTTGACCCGGTGCGGAAACGGTCCGGCCCGGCCAGGGCGCGGCCCGGCCGGTCGGACCGGCCCGGCTCGGCCAGCCCGTCCCGGCTCGGCCGGGTGGCCGAGCAACGAGGGGGGGAGCCGCCGCCCCCGCGTGACACCCACACGACACTTGTGGGGTGTCGCCCTGGACGACCCGAGCGACGCGGGGGGGGGGGGGGGGAGCTGCCGCCCCCGCGTGACACCCCCGCGACACCCGCGGTGTGTCGCGCTGGACAGCCGAGCGACGCGGGTGGGAGCCGCCGCCCCCGCGTGACACCCCCGCGACACCCGCAGGGTGTCGCCCTGGACAGCCGAGCGACACGGGGGGGAGCCGCCGCTCCTGCGGCACCTGCGGGGTGTCGCCCTGGACAGCCGGTGGCGCGCCAGGGCGCCGCCGCCTCCGACCACCGGAGTCGCTCTGGTGGTCCGTTTTCCTTCCCGCCTGCGCCGTTGTTCCTCCCGGGTTCCGTTCTTCACTGCAGAACCATCAAATTCCCGTTGCGGCACGTTCCGTCGTCGCCCGTCAAATCCGCCAAACAACGAAGAACAACGGAGGGTTGTCGGGCCGTGTTCGTTTGGCCCGCACCCTCCACGTTAGATAAAAAAACTACGGAGGATTTATTCAACACATGAATACATATCCGAAAACAAATTTTAATGAAATAAAATTGTTTAATGAATCGGGTTATTCATTTTGAACGGAAACAACACGGGAAAAAGGAATTATTCACAACAACCCCTACCTCGCAGTCGTTGTCGCACGCATGTTCTTCGCGGAATTGCTCGTCGCGGAAGGAGGGAATCGTCACGTCGTCGCGGAAGGGCGTCACGTCGTCGCAGAATCCGGCGTTGAGTCGGCGAACTCAACGGACTAAGAAACAACAGATTTAATTTCATTATATAAAATTAAATCCATGTTTTGTTAAAGAAAAACACAAGGGATATTTAAGATAATCCCGAAGTCTCTTACCTCAAACAGCTGATCGAAGATTCATTGCGGAGGAAGAGACGTCGCAGAAGAACGTTGCAGGAAGGGAACGTCGGCGTCGCATAACACGGCGTCGCGTCGTCGAATTCCGCGGGTTCGGCGTTCTTCATCGAAGGCCGGCGTTCTTCGCGTTCTTCACGTTCTTCACGAAGGAGGATGAAGGCTCTGACAAAACCTCTCAACGAATAATCCTCTGAAAGACTTGTTGGTCTTATTTTATTAATACACCAACAAACGAAAAAAAGGTAAGTAACAACCCATCAATTCGTTGAATTAATTCAATGAAAGAAACCGCACATTTAATTTATGAAATAAAAAGCACAATTAAATGGTGCGTTAAGGATTTAAGAAAATGAGTCAGTTGACTTTCATAATGACAGGTTTTCGCGGGTGCGTTACTTAGCGGAAAGAAACGGCGGGGCTCGTGCGGGCCTCACCTCACAAATATCCTACCAAGGGGGTAGGATATTTCTGGATAGCACCCTATCCATTTTAACTCAGTTTAATCAGCTTTTCAGTGGCTTCAAGTGGCTTCAAGTGGCTTCCAAGTGGATTAAGTGAAATAAAATAAAGTTGTCGCGAAATTATTTTATTTCTTAACTTTAAGCCCGAAAATTAAAAACCACACCCGAGCAAACGCAACTCCGGAAGAGGCGTTTCTAAGTGAATACCGGCGCTGCGATTTCATCGGTGCCCTCAGAATTCGATTCCGGGCACCGGTTCAAAAGTTAGAAAAAACCGCTCGTCCGTTCATTGAACGTACCCGAGCCAAACTTCGGAAAATGATTCCGGGCACACCGGGCCTCGGAATCAGGTGCCGTCAGAAACTGCGTTCTTGTAAAATTCTAAATAAAATTAAGAAAAAAAAATTTCCTTGAAATTTACGGATCATTAAATTACTCCCACCTCAGGACATTACGTCCCCGTAAAGATACATCGTAAACTAGGGAAACAAATGTGGGTACTGAGCACGCATCTGAGCCTCCTGCTCCCATGTGCTCTCTTGGAGGTTCCTGTGCTGCCATCTGATGCGCACAAGAGGAATCGATCGCCCACATAGGACCCGCTCCGGTCGATCCTCTATCTCCACCAGGACCTCCACAAAAGTCGCCCCATCATCCTAGTCTAGCTCCCCATAGTCAATGATGTGCGTCAGGTCATGCACGTATCTCCTCAGCTGAGATACGTGGAAGACGTCATGCACCCAGTGCAACTGAGGTGGTAGAGCCAGGCGATAAGCCACCTCACCAATCCTGCAGAGGACCTGGAAAGGTCCGATGAAGCGTGGAGTCAACTTGCCGCCTCGGCCAAATATCTGAAAACCACGTCGAGGTGAGACACGCAAGAAGACGTGGTCACCATCCTCGAATTATAGTGGCCTCCGCCTCCTGTCAGCATAAGACTTCTGCCGGCTCTGAGCTGTCCCCATCCGCTCCTGGATGACCTGGACCTTCTCTGTCGTGGCCCGGACCATCTCTGGTCCCACAAGTGCTGACTCCCCAGGGTATGTCTAGCACAAAGGAAATCTGCAACGCCTGTCGTACAACGCCTCATATGGTGCCATCCTAATGGTGGAGTGGTAGTTGTTGTTGTATGCGAACTCCACCAAGGGTAGTTGGTCATCCCAGCTGCGACCAAAGTCGAGAACACATGCGCGGAGCATGTCCTCGAGAGTCTAAATGGTCCTCTCCGTCTGACCATCTGTCTGAGGGTGAAAGGCGGTGCTCAGACATAACTGCGTCCCGAACACCTCCTGCAACCCCTTCCAACGCCGGGAAGTAAAGCGAGCGTCCCGATTGGAGACGATAGTCAATGGCACACTGTGAAGCCCTACAATCTCCTAAACGTAGAGACGCCCCAATCTCTCCACTGAGCCCTACTCTCTGATGGGTAAGAAGTGTGCCGACTTGGTGAGTCGGTCAACAATCACCCAAATGGTGTCGTGACCTCTAGAAGTGTGTGGAATTCCAGTTACGAAGTCCATAGATATCCCGTCCCACTTCCACTCTGGGACCTCCAAGGGCTATACCAAGCCTGCTGGTACCTGGTGCTCTGCCTTCACCTGCTGGCAGGTGAGGCATCGAGAAACGAACTCTTCCAAAACCTTCTTCATTCCTGGCCACCAGTGCTGTCGTCTGAGATCCTGGTACATCTTCGCCACTCCAGGATGTACCACCAAAGGAGAAGTGTGAAACTCTCTCAGCACCTCCTCTCGAAAAGCGACTGGTACCAAGGTACGTCCTCTGAAAAGGATGTCGTGCTCTTCTCCAAAGGAGAAGCCATTAGGTGCCTGTCCTGAGGATAACTATGCACGCCGCGTCTCACAATCAGCGTCCTCATGCTGTGAATATTTGACCCGCTGCAGTAGTGGAGGGGTGACTGTGAGAGACTGAAGGAAGGATGCTCCATCTCTATCCACGAAGGATAGCTGCAATGCGGCTAGCTTCTCTGTCTCCTCCTCAAGTAGCTGGATGCCCGTCCTCCTGCTGAAGGCATCAGCTACCATGTTCCCCTTCCCAGGAGTATCGACTATCTCAAAGTCATAGTCCTGGAGGAACTCGAGCCATCACTGATGTCTCAGGTTCAGGTCTTTCTGAGAGAAGATGTACCTGAGACTCTGGTGGTCAGAAAAGACTGTAAAGCGCTCGCCCATCAGATAGTGCCGCCAAGTCTTCAGTGTGAAGACCACTACTGCTAACTCCAGGTCATGGGTAGCGTAGTTCTTCTCATGCGGCCTCAACTGACGTGATCCATAGGCAATCACGGCCCGCTCCTGCATCAGGACACACCCGAGTCCGGTCCTTGATGCATCGAAGTAGACTACGTATCCAACTCCCTCCTCAGGTAACCTCAAGATAGGTGCGCTGGTCAATCTCTGTCTCAGCTCCTGGAAGCTCTGCTGACATCTGTCTGACCACGCGAATGGTTTCCCCTTCTTCGTCAATGCTGAGAGTGGAGCCGCAACTCTGTAGAAGTCAGGCACAAATCTCTGATAGTATCCGGCTAGACCCATGAAACTCCGCACCTCCGTCACGCTCCTGGGTGGCTCCCAAGCTATCACTTCCTCCATCTTCGTGGGATCCACAGAAACTCCCACCTCAGAAATGACGTGCCCCAAGAAGTGGACCTCACGTAACCAGAACTAGCACTTCGAGAGTTTTCCATAAAGCTGGTGCTCTCGGAGTGTGTCTAGTACAACCCGTAAGTGGTAGGCGTGCTCCTCCACCGTGGTCGAGTACACCAAAATGTCGTCGATGAAGACTACGATAAATCGATCGAGGTACGGCTAGAGGATCATGTTCATGAGGCCCATGAACACTTTTGGAGCATTGGTGATGCCGAAAGGCATAACCAAGAACTCATAGTGGCCATACCGACACCTGAAGGCCGTCTTCTGCACGTCCTCGTCTCGAACTCTGAGCTGATGATATCCTGACCTGAGGTCTATCTTCGAGAACCATCGTGCTCCCTTGAGTTGATCGAAGAGGTCATCAATCCTCGGTAGCGGATACTTGTTCCTTACTGTCACCTGGTTCAGTCGACGATAGTCGACACACAGTCACAAGCTCATGTCCGCCTTCTTGGCGAACAAAATCGGGGAAGCCCAGGGTGAAACACTGGGTCGGATGAACCCCTTGCCCTGCAAGTCCTCCAACTGTACCCGTAGCTCTCGAAGCTCAGCGGGGGCCATCCGATATGCTGGAGTGGATATCGGGGCTATCCCGGGGTACAGATCAATATAAAAGTCTACCTCTCTGCGAGGAGGTAGCCCTAGAACGTCTTCGGGAAAGACGTCTGCATACTGATCCACCACTGCAGGAAAAATAGGACTCCGCACGTCAACTGCTCCAAGGATGAGGCTAGCCAACTGATTAGTGATGTGATGCCCTCTCCTCTGCGTGAGTCCTTCCTGTGCTGTGAAGGCTCCCTTCTCACCGGTGAAGGTGAGCCTGCTCCCATTGGTGCGCACACATTGCACCTTGCGCCTAAAATAGTCAATCTGAGCATGGACTGTAGATAACCAATCCATGCCCAAGATGATGTCGTAAGGCCTCAACACCGCTACAAGAAGATCCCAGCTGAAGCTCTCGCCTCCTAGAGTAAGATCACACTGCCAGCATCAGTGAGTAATCGTCGAGTCTGCTCCCGTAGGAGTCTCTAGCCGTAAGGATCGAGCCAACGGCTCTGTCGGAATCTCTGAGCTCCGAACAAGGGTAGAAGCTATAAAAGAGTGACTCGCTCCTATGTCTATAAGAACTGCAGCAAGGGTGGAATAGACATAGATCGTACTTCGAATCATCTCTGGCGCACCGTGGTTGTAGGCCTCCACTGCCTGGAGCTGTGCCTGTCTCTGCCCGCCAGCTCCCGGTGGTCGGGGCGGACCTCCTGGTGGTGGTGGTGGCAGAGCCTCAAAGTGTCGCCCACCGCCTGCTGCATGGATAGCTCCTCTGCCTCGTCCGCCTACTCCCTGCGGACCGCCATGGTCGACCCTATGCCTCTGCCTGGGTGGCCCCTCCACCATCTGCTGCTCCTCGGTAAGGCGGGTTGGGCAGTCACGAGCCATGTGGCCCTGCCCGCCGCACGCGTAGCACTGCCTGCCTCTTGGAATACTGGCTCCGTGCTGTGTGCCCCGCACTGCTGAGCCAGTGTCCCGAGGTCGTCTGCCGGAAGGTCTGGTCTACCTGGAACCCTGAGTCTTCCGTCGGCTACCAGCTGCCGAAGACTCTGCTACCTGCCGCCCTGCGGTAGGTCTCGCTGTGGACTCGGCCAGAAATCTTTCGATCAGAAGGGCTCGCTCAAGCACTCCTTCCTGGGTCGGGATGGTGAGGGAGATCAGCGATGCCCTGATCACGTGTCCCAAACCCTTCTTGAAGGTCCGGGCCCAGAAGAAGGGGTCTCGTACCATGTCGGTCGAGTAGCGAGAAAGATCGGTGAACCACGCCGCGTACTGGGCGACCGTCAAGCTGCCCTGCCGCAGCTGAAGAAGCTCCAGAATGCACACTGCACAAAGGGTGGCCGGGACGAACTCTGAGCGGAAGAGGCTCTCGAATTCCTTCCAGAGAAGAGACGCCTCATCGTGTACCTCGAGCATCAAGCTCCACCATCTTCCTGCTGCTGCGTGCAGTAGGCTCGCCGCGAGGATCACCATGAGGTCTGTTGGTGTCCTCACTAGCTTGAAAACTCAAACGACCACCTCCAGCCAGTCCTCGACTGCCTGGGGGTCCGTCTCCCAATGGAACCTGGGTGGTCGCTGGCGCTGGAACTCGTGCAGAGCTCTGAGGCGTCACACATCGTCAGCGGTCGGCGCTGGAAGCATCGGGGGCTCGGCGGGTAAAGGTACCGCCGGTGCCTCTGCTGTCAACGGGCCCTGTACCGAGGCCTCATCGCTCGGCGGGCTGTCGTCGCGCTCTACTCTCGGAACCCTAGCTGGCTGCTGTCGTCGGGCCATCCTGAAAGGAAACAAGTGGGCCACGGTCAGAACAGTATACCTGGTGAGCTGACACAAGTAATCACAAAGAAAACTTGAAACACACATGCAATCAATGTTTTCGTGCATTAAGTCGGAAATCAGAAGTCAGGGTCCTGTTGTATGGATACGTCGGCCACCGCACCAACACTGGACTCCCTGGACTGATAACCACACTCAATACGCTAAACACTATTGCTTCACATAGAAGAAAGATCAGAGTATGCGGTAGAACCAACCGCTCTGATACCAATTTTTCACGACCCGTCCTCGGGGCCCGTGTCGTGACTACCCTAAGCCCGCCTTCCATAGGCCAGGGGCTGGCGACTAGCACCAAGGCGTAAATCCCAACAAAAGGGAAGGCATTGCCTTTGAAAAGTAAACAAGAACCACATATTAAGCAAGAGGAAAAGTAAACACTAAGTAAAAACTGTACAAGCTGTCCTGAAGTAAAAGGGGCCGGAAAATACAAGCCCAACTATAAAGTACAACTGAAAGGGAAAAACAGCAACTGAAAAGAAAAGCCATAGCGTCGAGCCGTCCTCTGTAAGTCCCACCTGAAGGGTGGGTACAGATAGCCTCCACAGCACCTCGGTCCAACCGTCTGCTCGAAGTGCGTCCCGCCCAGTGGTCCACCTCCAGGTACCGTCCTGCTCCGCACGCCTCCACCACGATCAGTGTTGTCCATCATCTGCAACCAACACAACGAAGTGCGGGCATAGCCCGTGCATGTGTGAGTATAAGCTACTCAGTAGGGACCCCGAGACCCTCGAAGGTCTCCCAAAATCCACAAAGGATAATCCACAAAGGAAAGATACAATCATGAAGTAACATCTGACACGACTTAGGTATATGCCCATAAATATACCTAAGTCATCAATTCCCGTTCGGCTCCAACGTCTGAGCCCAAGCACAACCCAGTCCACACAGGAAAAAAAACGTAAACCCACACATGATAGCACAACACAATCCACAAAGGAGAGTAAACAGTAAATCCACACATGATAGCTCAACACAATCCACAAAGGAGAGTAACACAGGATTCAGCTCACACAGGTATACGTCTTCGGATGATGATAAAGATGATCACTGATCCATCTAAGTCGTCGGACCCACAATGGATCGATAGGTACTAACCCCCGCAAAGACCCACACATGATCGGGCCCACACAGGACCTGTAGGCGCTGGCTCACACAGAACCGCTGAGCGCTAACCCACACAGGATCGGACCTACACAGGATCGGGCCCACACAGGACCTGTAGCACTGATCCACATAGGATCGCTGAGTGCAGTAGTCGTCGCAGTCTACTGAGTATCTCTGCACTGTCGTCGTCGTAGTCCACTGAGGATCTATGCACGATCGTCTCTGTCGAAGTAGCAGTCGCAGCCAGCACTAGGGTTCCCGCACACAGCAAGCTCGTTCGGGAGGGTCTGCTCCACGAGTCGAGTGGCTGATACATCAACTAAAACAAAGTCCTAAGTTGATGTATCCAAAAGTTCCATATCATCAACAGGAACACAACGTCGTAGACGGCGCGTCAATCAGACGCCCAGTCTGAGAGTTATTGGCTTTTTCGTCCCAGGGGCCCGGTTGGTTTTTAAGGCAAAACCAACCCGACCATACTCCACCTCCATCCAAACCTCGGGAGGAGTATGCCAAAAGATCCGTCTCACTTATAGGAATTCAACGAAGCTGACGGCACATCAGTCGGACGTTCGTAGCTCAAGATATGAGTGTTTCCGCTCCGAGGGCCTGGTTGGTTTCGTGTACGAACCAACCCGGCCAAACTCAAAGTATTCCGAAACCTTGAGTGCGATATACCGAAATGACCGTCTCGATCTAAGGATCGTGTTTCCGCTGACTGCGCGTCGTTTGGAGGCCCGTTTCTCATGTTATGGGCATTTGAACAAAACGGTCCGAAGGCGGGGGGGTCCGGGCCCGGGGCCGGGCCGACCCGGCCTGACCCCCCCTGGGTCGGCCAAACCCGGTTGACCCATTCCGGACCCGGTCCGGCCCGGCCAGGGCGCAGCCCGGCCCAGCTCGGCCGAGCGACGCGGGTGGGGCGGGGGGGGGGGGGACACCGTCCCCGCGGGACACCCCCGTGGCACCCGCGGGGTGTCGCACTGGAAGACCCGAGCGACGGGGAGGGGGGGGGGGGAGGGAGCCGCCGCCCCCGCGTGACACCCCCGCGACACCCGCGGGGTGTCGCCCTGGACAACCGAGCGACGCGGGGGGGAGCCGCCGCCCCCGCGTGACACCCCCGTGACACCCATGGGGTGTCGCCCTGGACAGCTTAGCGACGCGGGGGGGAGCCACCTCCCCCACGTGACACCCCCGCGACACCCGCGGGGTGTCGCCCAAGACAGCCGGCGGCGCGCTGGGGTGCCGCTGCCTCTGGCCACCCCGCGCCGCCGACGGCTTTTGCGGGCCACCGTAGTCTCTACGGTGGTCCGTTTTCCATCCCGCCTGCGCTGTTGTTCCTCCCTGGTTCCGTTCTTCACTGCGGAACCATCAAATTCCCGTTGTGGCACGTTCCGTCGTCGCCCATCAAATCCGCCCAACAACGAAGAACGGAGGAGGGTTGTCGGGCCGTCTTCGTTTGGCCCGCACCCTCCGCGTTAGATAAAAAAACTACGGAGGATTTATTCAACAAATGAATACATATCCGAAAACAAATTTTAATGAAATAAAATTGTTTTATGAATCGGGTTCTTCATTTTGAACGGAAACAACACGGGAAAAAGGAATTATTCACAACAACCCCTACCTCGTAGTCGTCGTCGCACACACGTTCTTCGCGGAATTTCTCATCGCGGAAGGAGGGAATCGTCGTATCGTCGCAGAACGGCGTCGCATCATCGCGGAATCCGGCATTGAGTCGGCGAACTCAACAGACCAAGCAACAACAGATTTAATTTAATTATATAAAATTAAATCCGTGTTTTGTTAAAGAAAAACACAAGGGAGATTTAAGATAATCTCGAAGTCTCTTACCTCAAACAGCTGATCGAAGATTCGTTGCGGAGGAAGAGACGTAGCAGAAGAACGTTGCAGGAAGGGAACGTCGGCGTCGCGTCGTCGACTTCTGCGGGTTCGGCGTTCTTCGTCGAATGCCAGCGTTCATCGCGTTCTTCGCATTCTTCACGTTCTTCGCGTTCTTCATGAAGGAGGATGAAGGCTCTGACAAAACCTCTCAACGAATAATCCTCCAAAAGACTTGTTGGTCTTATTTTATTAAAACGCCAACAAATGAAAAAAAGGTAAGTAACGACCCATCAATTTGTTGAATTAATTCAATGAAAGAAACCTCCCATTTAATTTACAAAATAAACCACCCAATTAAATGGTTCTTTAAGGATTGAAGAAAACACGTCAGTTGACTTTCATAATGACGGGTTTTCGCGGGTGCGTTACTTAGCGGAAAGAAACGGCGGGGCTTGTGAAGGCCCCACCTCAAAAATATCCTACCAAGGGGGTAGGATATTTCTGGATAGCACCCTATCCATTTTAACTCATTTTAAGCCGCTTTTAAGTGGCTTCAAGTGGCTTAAGTGAAATAAAATAATGTTTTCGCAAAATTATTTTATTTCTTAACTTTATGCCTGAAAATTAAAAACCACAGCCAAGAAAACGCAACTCCGGAAGAGGCGCTTCTAAGCGAATATCGGCACTGTGATTTCATCGGTGCTCTCAGAATTCGATTCCGGGCACCGGTTCAAAAGTTAGAAAAACCCGCTCATCTGTTCAATGAACGTACCCGAGCCAAACTTCAGAAAATGATTCCGGGCACACCGGGCCTCAGAATCAGGTGTCGTCAGAAACTGCGTTCTTGTAAAATTCCAAAGAAAATTAAGAAAAAAAATTCCTTCAAATTTACGGGTCATTACATTACTCCCACCTATGGACTTTACGTCCCCATAAAGATACATCATAAACTAGGGAAACAAATGTGGGTACTGAGCACGCATCTGAGCCTCCCGCTCCCATGTGCTCTCCTGGAGGTTCCTGTGCTACCATCTGATTTGCACAAGAGGAATCGATCACCCACGTAGGACTCGCTCCTATCGATCCTCTATCTCCACCGAGACCTCCACAAAAGTCACCCCATCATCCACGTCTAGCTCCCCATAGTCAATGATGTGCGTCAGGTTGTGCACGTATCTCCTCAGCTGAGATACATGGAAGACGTCGTGCACCCGGTGCAACTGAGGTGGTAGAGCCAGGCGATAGGCCACCTCGCCAATCCTGCTGAGGACCTGGAAAGTTCCGATGAAGCGTGGAGACAACTTTCCGCCTCAGCCAAATCTCTGCACACCACGTCGAGGTGAGACACGCAAAAAAAGACGTGGTCACCATCCTCGAACTCTAGTGGCCTCCGCCTCCTGTCAGCATAAGACTTCTGCCAGCTCTAAGCTATCCTCATCCGCTACTGGATGACCTGGAACTTCTCTGTCATGGCCCGAACCATCTCTGTTCCCACAAGTGCTGACTCCCCAGGGTCTGTCCAGCACAAAGGAGATCTGCAAGGCCTGCCGTACAACGCCTCGTATGGTGTCATCCCGATGGTGGAGTGGTAGCTGTTGTTGTACGCGAACTCCACCAAGGGTAGGTGGTCATCCCAGCTATGACCAAAGTCGAGGAAAGATGCGCGGAGCAAGTCCTCGAGAGTCTGAATGGTCCTCTCCGTCTGACCATCTGTCTGAGGGTGAAAGGCGGTGCTCAGACGTAACCGCGTCCCGAACACCTCCTGCAACCCCTTCCAAAGCCGGGAAGTAAAGTGAGCGTCCCGATCAGAGACGATAGTCGATGGCACACCGTGAAGCGGTACAATCTCTTGAACGTAGAGACGCCCTAAGCTCTCCACTGAGCCCTGCTCTCTGATGGGTAAGAAGTGTGCCGACTTGGTGAGTCGGTCAATAATCACCCAAATGGAGTCGTGACCTCTGGAAGTGCGTGGAAGTCTAGTTACGAAGTCCATAGATATCCCGTCCCACTTCCACTCCGAGACCTCCAAGGGCTGTACCAAGCCTGCTGGTACCTGGTTCTCTGCCTTCACCTGCTGGCAGGTGAGGCATCGAGAAACGAACTCTGCCACAACCTTCTTCATGTCTGGCCACCAGTGCTGTCATCTGAGATCCTGGTACATCTTCGCCACTCCAGGATGTACCGCCAAAGGAGAAGCATGAAACTCTCTCAGCACCTCCTCTCGCAAAGCGACTGGTACCAAGGTACGTCCTCTGAAAAGGATGTCGTGCTCTTCTCCAAAGGAGAAGCCATTAGGTGCCTGTCCTAAGGATAAATGTGCACGCCACGTCTCACAGTCAGCGTCCTCACGCTGTGCCTCTCTGACCCGCTGTAGTAGTGGAGGGGTGACTGTGAGAGACTGAAGGAAGGATGCTCTATCTCTATCCACGAAGGATATCTGCAAAGTGGATAGCTACTCTGTTGCCTCCTCAAGTAGCTGGATGCCCGTCCTCCTGCTGAGGGCATCAGCTACCATGTTCCCCTTCCCAGGAGTATAGACTATCTCAAAGTCATAGTCCTGGAGGAACTCGAGCCATCACCGCTGTCTCAGGTTCAGGTCTTTCTGAGAAAAGATGTACCTAAGACTCTGGTGGTCAGAAAATACTGTAAATCGATCGCCCATCAGATAGTGCCGCCAAGTCTTCAGTGTGAAGACCACAACTGCTAAATCCAGGTCATGGGTAGCGTAGTTCTGCTCATGTGGCCTCAACTGACATGATCCATAGGTAATCACGGACCGCTCCTTCATCAGGACACACCCGAGTCCGGTCCCTGATGCATCGCAATAGACTATGTATCAAACTCCCTCCTCAGTCAACCTCAAGATAAGTGCGCTGTTCAATCTCTGTCTCAGCTCCTGGAAGCTCTGCTGACATCTGTCTGACCACATGAAGGGTTTCCCCTTCTTCTTCAATGCTGAGAGTGGCACCGCAACTCTGTAGAAGTCCGACACAAATCTCGGATAGTATCCGGCTAGACCCATGAAACTCCACACCTCCGTCACGCTCATGGGTGGCTCCCAAGCTAGCACTGCCTCGATCTTCATGGGATCCACAACAACTCCCGCCTCAGAAATGACGTGCCCCAAGAAGTGGACCTCACGTAACCAGAACTGACACTTCGAGAGTTTTCCATAAATCTGGTGCTCTCAGAGTGTGTCTAGTACAAACTGCAAGTGGTAGGCGTGCTCCTCCTCCGTGGTCGAGTACACCAAAATGTCGTCGATGAAGACCACGACAAATCGATCGACGTACGGCTGGAAGATCCTGTTCATGAGGCCCATGAACACTGCTGGAGCATTGGTTATGCCGAAAGGCATAACAAAGAACTCATAGTGGCCATACTGACACCTGAAGGCCGTCTTCTGCACGTCCTCATCTCAAACTCTGAGCTGATGATAGCCTGACCCGAGGTCTATCTTCGAGAACCACCGTGCTCCCTTGAGCTGATCGAAGATGTCATCAATCCTTGGTAGCGGATACTTGTTCCTAACTGTCACCTGGTTCAGGCGACGATAGTCGACACACAGTCGCAAGCTCCCGTCCGCCATCTTGGCGAACAAAATCGGGGAAGCCCAGGGTGAAACACTGGGTCGGATGAACCCCTTGCCCTACAAGTCCTCCAATTGTACCCGTATCTCTCGAAGCTCAGTGGGGGCCATCCGATACGCTGGATTGGATATCGGGACTGTCCCGGGGTACAGATCAATATAAAATTCTACCTCTCTGCAAGGAGGTAGCCCTAGAATGTCATCGGGAAAGACGTCCGCATACTGATCCACCACTGTAGGAAAACTAGGACTCCGCACGTCAACTGCTCCAAGTATGAGGCTAGCCAACTGATGAGTGATGGGATGCCCTCTCCTCTGTGTGAGTCCATCCTGTGCTGCGAAGGCTCCCTTATCGCCAGTGAAGGTGAACCTGCTCCCATCGGTGCGCACACATCGCACCTTCCGCCTAAAACAGTCAATCTGAGCATGGACTGTAGATAACCAATCCATGCCCAAGATGACGTCGTAAGTCCTCAACGCCGCTACGAGAAGATCCCAGCCGAAGCTCTTGCCTCCTAGAGTAAGCTCACACTGCCGACACTAGTGCGTAATCGTCGAGTCTGCTCCAGTAGGAGTCTCTAGCCATAAGGATCGAGCCAACGGCTCTGTCGGAATCTCCGAGCTCCGAACAAGGGCAGCGGCTATAAAAGAGTGACTCGATCCTATGTCTATAAGAACTGCAGAAAGGGTGGAATAGACATAGATCGTACCTATAATCATCACTGGTGTGCTGTGGTCGTAGGCCTCCACTGCCTGGAGCTGTGCCTGTCTCTGCCCGCCAGCTCCCGGTGGTCGGGGTGGACCTCCTGGTGGTGGTGGTGGCAGAGCCTCAAAGCGTCTCCCACCACCTGATACACGGCCAGATCCTCTGCCTCGTCCGCCTCCTCCCTGTGGACCGCCACGGTCGACCCTCTTCCTATGCCTGGGTGACCCCTCCACCGTCTGCTGCTCCTCGGTACGGCGGGTCGGGCAGTCATGAGCCATGTGGCACTGCCCACCACACGCGTAGCACTGCCTGCCTCTTGGAAGACTGGCTCCGCGCTGTGTGCCCCGCACTGCTGAGCCAGTGTCCCGAGGTCGTTTTCCCGAAGGTCTGGTCTGCCTGGAACCCTGAGTCATCCGTCAGGTACCATCTGCCGAAGACTCTACTACCTGCCGCCCTGCGGTAGGTCTCGCTGTGGACTCGGCCAGAAAGCTCTCGATCAGAACGGCTCACTCTAGCACTCCTGCCTGGGTCGGGATGCTGAGGGAGATCAGCGATGCCCTGATCTCGTGTCTCAATCCCCGCTTGAAGGTCTGGTCCCGGAAGAAGGGGTCCCGTACCATGTCGGTCGAGTAGCGAGAACGATCGGTGAACCTCTCAGCGTACTGGGCGGCCGTCAAGTTGCCATGCCGCAGCTGAAGAAGGTCCTGAATGCGCACCTCACGGAGGGTGGTTGGGAAGAACTCTGAGCGGAAGAGGCTCTCGAAGTCCTTCTAGAGAAGAGACGCCTCATCGTGTACCTCGAGCATCAAGCTCCACCATCTTCCTGCTGCTGCGTGCAGTAGGCTCGCCGCGAGGATCACCATGAGGTCTGCTGGTGTCGTCACTAGCTTGAAAACTTGAACGACTGCCTCCAGCCAGTCCTTGGCTGCCTGGGGGTCCGTCTCCCCATGGATCCTGGGTGGTCGCTGGCACTGGAACTCGTGCAGAGCTCCGAGGCGTCGCACATCGTCAGCGGTCGGCGCTGGAAGCATCGGGGGCTCAACGGGTAAAGGTACCGCTGGTGCCTCTGCTGTCAACGGGCCCTGTACCGAGGCGTCGTCGCTCGGCGGGCTTTCGTCACGCTCTACTCTTGGAACCATAGCTGGCTGTTGTCATCGGGCCATCCTGAAAGGAAACAAGTGGGCCACGGTCAGAATAGTATATCTGGTGAGCTGACAAAAGTAATCACAAAGAAAACTTGAAACACACATGCAATCAATGTTTTCGTGCATTAAGTCGGAAATCAGAAGTCAGGGTTTTGGTGTACAGATACGTCGGCCGCCGCACTAACATTGGACTCCCTGGACTGATAACCACACACAATACGCTAAACACTATTGCTTCACATAGAAGAAAGATCAGAGTCTGCTGTAGAACCGACCGCTCTGATACCAATTTTTCATGACCCGTCCTCGGGGCCCGTGCCGTGACTACCCCAAGCCCGCCTTCCATAGGCCAGGGGCTGGCGACTAGCACCAAGGCATAAATCCCAAAAAATGGGAAGGCATTGCCTTTGAAAAGTAAACAAGCACCACAGAGTAAGCAAGAAGAAATGTAAATACTAAGTAAAAACTGTACAAGCTGTGCTGAAGTTAAAGGGGCAGGAAAATACAAGCCCAATTGTAAAGTACAACTGAAAGGGAGAAACAACAACTTAAAAGAAACGCCACAACATTGAGCCGTCCTCTGGACGTCCCACCTGAAGGGTGGGTACAGATAGCCTCCACAGCACCTTGGTCCAACCGTCTGCTCCGAGTGTGTCCCGCCTAGTGGTCCTCCTCCAGGTACCGTCCTGCTCCGCACGCGTCCACCACGATCAGTGATGTCCGTCGTCTGCAACCAACACAACGAAGTGCGGGAATAGCCCATAGAGGGGTGAGTATAAGATACTCAGTAGGGACCCCGAGACCCCCGAAGGTCTCCCGAAATCCACAAAGGATAATCCACAAAGGAAATATACAATCACGAAGTAACCTCTGACACGACTTAGGTATATTCCCATAAATATACCTAAGTCATAAATTCACATTCGGCTCCAACGTCCGAGCCCAAGAACAACCCAGTCCACACAAGAAAGCAAACGTAAACTCACACAGGATAGCAAAACACAATCCACAAAGGAGAGTAAATAGTAAATCCACACAGGATAGCTAACACAATCCACAAAGGAGAGTAACACAGGATTCATCTCACATAGGTATACTTCTTCGAATGACGATAAAGATGATCGCTGATCCATCTAAGTCGTCGGACCCACAATGGATAGATAGGTACTAACCCCCGCAAAGACCCACACAGGATCGGGCCCACACAGGACCTGTAAGGGCTGGCTCACACAGAACCGCTGAGCGCTGACCCAAACAGGATCGGACCCACACAGGATCGGGCCCACACAGGACATGTAGCACTGATCCACGTAAGATCGCTGAGTGCAGTAGTCGTCGCAGTCCACTGAGGATCTCTGCACTGTCGTCGTCGCAGTCCACTGAGGATCTCTGCACGGTCTTCGCTGTCGAAGTAGCAGTCGCAGCCAGCACTAGGGTTCCCGCACACAGCAAGCTCGTTCGAGAGGGTCTGCTCCACGAGCCGAGAGGCTGATACATCAACTGAAATAAAGTACGAAGTTGATGTATCCAAAAGTTCCGTATCGGCAACAGGAACTCAACGTCGCAGACGGCGCGTCAATCGGACGCCCGGTCTGAGAGGTATTGGCTTTTTCGTCCGAGGGGCCCGGTTGGTTTTTAAGGAAAAACCAACCCGACCGTACTCCACCTGCATCCAAACCTCGGGTGGAGTATGCCAAAAGATCCTTCTCACTTAGAGGAATTCAACGAAGATGACGGCACGTCAATCAGACGTCCGTAGCTCAAGATATGAGCGTTTCCGCTCTGAGGGCCCGATTGGTTTCGTGTACGAACCAACCCGGTCGAACTCAAAGTATTCTGAAACCTTGAGTGCGATATACCGAAACGACCGTCTCGATCCAAGGATCGCGTATCCGCTGACGGCGCGTCGTTTGGAGGCACGTAGCTCATCTTATGGGAATATGACCGAAATGGTCCGAAGACGGGGGGTCCGGGCCCGGGCCCGGGCCGACCCGGCCCGACCCCCCTGGGTCGGCCAAACAAGGTTAACCCGGTCCGGCACGGCCAGGGCGCAGCCTGGCTGGTCGGACCGGCCTGGCTCGGCAGAGCAGCCGAGCGACGCGGGGGGGGGGGGGGGGGGAGCCGCCGCCCCCGCATGACACCCCCGCGGCACCCGCGGGGTGTCGCCCTGGACGACCCGAGCGACGCGGGGGGGGGGGGGGGGGGGAGCCGCCGCCCCCGCGCGACACCCCCGCGACACCCGCGGGGTGTCGCCCTGGACAGCCGAGCGACGCGGGGGGGAGCCGCCGCCCCCGCGTGACACCCCCGCGACACACGTGGGGTGTCGCCCTGGACAGCCGAGCGACACGGGGGGGGGGGGGAGGGGGGAGTCGCCGCCCCCATGCGACACCCCTGTGGCACCCGTGGGGTGTCGCCCTGGATAGCCGGCGACGCTCCTCCGGCGGCTTCCCCGGGCCCCCGGAGTCGCTCCGGTGGTCTGTTTTCCTTCCCACCTGCGCCGTTGTTCCTCCCGGGTTCCGTTCTTCACTGCGGAACCATCAAATTCCCGTTGCGGCATGTTCCATCGTCGCCTGTCAAATCCGCCCAACAACGAAGAACGACGGAGGGTTGTCGGGCCGTGTTCGTTTGGCCCGCACCCTCCGCGTTAGATAAAAAAACTACGGAGGATTTATTCAACACATGAATACATATCCGAAAACAAATTTTAATGAAATAAAATTGTTTTATGAATCAGGTTCGTCATTTTGAACGGAAACAACACGGGAAAAAGGAATTATTCACAGCAACCCCTAACTCGTAGTCGTCGTCGCACGCACGTTCTTCGCGGAATTGCTCGTCGTGGAAGGATGGAATCGTCGCGTTTTCGCAGAAGGGCGTCGTGTCATCGCGGAATCCGGCGTTGAGTCGGCGAACTCAATGGACAAAGCAACAATAGATTTAATTTAATTATATAAAATTAAATCCATTTTTTGTTAAAGAAAAACACAAGGGAGATTTAAGAGAATCCCGAAGTCTCTTACCTCAAACAGCTGATCGAAGATTCGTTGCGGAGGAAGAGACGTCGCAGAAGAATGTTGCAGGAAGGGAACGTCGGCGTCGCAGAACACGGCGTCGCGTCGTCGACT
Organism: Viscum album; assembly: GCA_963277665.1. Taxonomy (NCBI): domain Eukaryota; kingdom Viridiplantae; phylum Streptophyta; class Magnoliopsida; order Santalales; family Viscaceae; genus Viscum; species Viscum album. Next base: position 329,692,213 of record OY728143.1, read on the forward strand.
TCCGCGGGTTCGGCGTTATTCATTGAAGGCCGGCGTTCTTCTCGTTCTTCGCGTTTTTCGCGTTCTTCGCGTTCTTCGCAAAGAAGGATGAAGGCTCTGATAAAACCTCTCAACGAATAATCCTCCAAAAGACTTGTTGGTCTTATTTTATTAATACGCCAACAAACGAAAAAAGGTAAGTAACGTCCCATCAATTCATTTAATTAATTCAATGAAAGAAACCGCCCATTTAATTTCCGAAATAAACCACCCAATTAAATGGTGCTTTAAGGATTTAAGAAAATGCGTCAGTTGACTTTCATAATGACGGGTTTTCACGGGTGCGTTACTTAACGGAAAGAAACGGAGGGGCTCGTGTGGGCCCCACCTCACAAATATCCTACCAAGGGGGTAGGATATTTCTGGATAGCGCCCTATCCGTTTTAACTCAGTTTAAGCCGCTTTTAAGTGGCTTCAAGTGGCCTCCAAGTGGCTTAAGTGAAATAAAATAAAGGTTTCGCAAAATTATTTTATTTCTTAACTTTAAGCCTGAAAATTAAAAACCATACTTGAGCAAACGCAACTCCGGAAGAGGCGTTTCTAAGCGAATACTGGGGCTACGATTTCATCGGTGCCCTCAGAATTCGATTCCGGGCACCGGTTCAATAGTTAGAAAAACCCACTCATCCGTTCACTGAACGTACCGGAGCCAAACTTCGGAAAATGATTCCGGGCACACCGGGCCTCAGAATCAGGTGCCGTCAGAAACTGCGTTCTTGTAAAATTCCAAAGAATATAAAGAAAAAAAAATTCTTTGAAATTTACGGGTCTTTACAGGCTAGAGTTGAGAAGGCGAAAGTAGAGGAAGATAAGATTGTTCATTTTTCTGATAGGGAACATAAATCTATAAATGATGAAGCTGTTCTGAGAACCGATAAGGGGAAACAAGTGGTCGTGGATACACCTAGAAAAGAAGTTTTAAGGATGAAGGAAGCTGGTGGATCTTAGAAGAGGAAGCTTATTGATCTAGAAATAGAGTATTCACCAAGAAAAGTCTCAGATTCAAAATCATTTTCATTGGGACATGATTTCATAGTTCAATCCTTGAAGAATCTTGTTGGGACCATTCCTATTTTTCCGATTAATTATTCGAGATGCAAAATGATTCAAAATATATTGAACCAAAAATCGGACTCAGTGTCCATGGTGATGGAAAAGTGTGTCAAGCTAGAGACAGACATCAAATATATCCTTATCAACTATGAAGCTCACAAAATATCTTTTAAGAAAATGGTGAGATGGTCAACGAATATAGTTGAATATTTGAGAGAGCATGATGAGTTACAATATGATGTTAACGAGGCCTTTGATACTGAAGATAACAAAATAAAAGATCTCACAAATAACATTGAGGAGAAGCTAAATCTTGAAGAGAATACTCAGATTTAGGAGGTCAAGGATCAGAATGGGAAGTTGTACTCTGTCGCTCAAAGTTGGAAAAGAGAAGGGATCTCTAGATTGAGATTGAAGAGATGCTAGTGAAGCAAGATGACTTGTTGAAAGCTAAGGCAGAGGATCTAAAGGCTCAAGATGATAGGATCAAAGCCTTAGAGAAGAAAATAGAGGAAGACCACAAGGATCTAAAGAAGATAAAGAACTATAGTGAAGAAATTGATACCCAAGGAGAAGGAAGGAAAATAAACCCAATATGATCTTTTTTTATATTTCCTTTCCTTGTAAAGATCCTTCCCATCTTAATGAAAATTTTTTGTTGTTACTTTTTTGATTTCATACTTTGTAATAATATTTTAGGTACTAATTTCTTTTCCATTCCCTTAAATTCTTTTTGAAAATCACAACGGGGGAGAAAGGAAAATTAATTCTAAGCAAATAGGAAATATCCCTAAGTTAGGAGGAGTTTATCTAAGGGGTATTTTTCATTATAGAGATTTTCGTACTCATGATAATGAAAAATATCATTCTAGAAATCTAGAATATGATCCTTATTGTTACAAAGACTAAGGGGGAGTTAGTCATATTCATCTTTTCCCATATGATAAGATAGATAAGTTTTATATTCAATGTCTAGAAAAATATTTTCTAAGTCCTTTTATTCTTTTTCATAAGGATGTCTGTGCTTTACAAAAAGGGGGATATTGTTGATTCAATATGGTTTTTCTTATAAATTTTCGATTCCTTCATACTTGGGGGAGATTCATAAGTCAATAAGGTTTCCTTATGACTTTACCATTCCTTCTTGTTTTGAAAATCACAAAAACCTTATCTAAAGGCAAATCTCAATTTACCCCATGTTTTACTTCTATATGGAAAAATTTCCTTCCCCAAAGAAATTTATCATTACCATATTTTCATTGTTCATATCATAAATTTTCCTAAGTGTAAAATTTAGTTTATGACTGAAACCTTATAATCCTATAATTACCTAGATATGATGTATTCTGTTTTAGGATCCAAATTTTCTGAATTCTGGTTACGAACTCTTCTGAGTTCTGAGTCCAAATTCTGAATACGAATTCTGGTTAAGAAATCTTCCAAGTTCTGACTCCGAGTTCTATAAATTCAAACACTGTACTCTCATCAGTTATGACTCCAAATTCTCATGAAATATGACTCATAACTTTGTATGTCCCGGTTCCGAATTCTTGTGATTCCATATTCCAAATTTCCTTGAAATTCAGACTCCGAAATTCTATATAGTTCAGGTTCCGAATTCCTAGAAAACAGAATCCAAATATCCTTGTATTATACACTCTGAATTAATTTTTGGTTGGACTCCGAACTTTTGTTTGCTTAAATTCCAAATATTGGATTATAGTTATGTAACCATATTTTTTCTTACACTTGTTTTATTTATAAAATGATGTCGTGCATTCAGTTACTAACTAACCATTTTTTGAGTGACATGTATAAAGGTCCCCCGGCAATTGAAGAAAAAATATGACTGTTGGAGGAGGGAGCTAACCATTGGTGTTATGACTATAAATAGGATCTCATTTTAAAATAGCTAAATACTATTCTATGACTCTAGATATTACATTCTGTTGAAGTGATTTCTAGAGAGTGACTCTCATGCTTAGTGCGTACTGAACTTCTGGTTCAGATTTTCTTTGTACGACTCCGATTTTTGCAGAGTACATTCAATGGATTCTAGGGATATGAAGATAGAGGTGCTGAATTCCTTGAAGTTAAGGGATTCATTGTTGATGAAGGCAGATGTTCCGACTACCTTGAAGTTTAGGGCTTGCAGGGATAACAATACAGACTCCGATCTTCGTATCGAGGGCTTAGACTGGTGTTGGTAAGACAAAATTTCTTGAAAGTATAAATCAAGGGACCTTTATCCAAGGTTGTTGGATACCATTTTCTTTGGGTTAAAAGATTTACTACTTGTTACATGTTTTGTTGCTAGTTTTTTGCAAAATTTTATTTGCTTAGAAAAGTATAACTATCTTATACTTCCTTGTACTTGTACTCTAATTTAGTGAGATTTAATATGATTTAAGGTAGAATCTTTATCATTGTAAACTTTCATTATGTTTTACCTTCCAGAACCATCAATCCAGATCCACTTTCTCAGAATCATATTTCTGGAATCTAGCATGTGTGTAGAACTAGAGGTTTTTTGAATTCCCTTGTCTATCCTAGTAAAACATAACCATCTTTAAAAGTTCCAACGGAATTTTTTTAAGGTTACAATTCACCCCCCTCTTGTATTTTGAGCATCATTAGATACTTTCTTCTGTATATCTATTATTTCGATCCTACATTTGGTATTATATGGTATATCATACTCACATAACATCTCAACAATTCCCTTTAATCATTTGAATCGAGTCAATTATGGAAAAATACATTTTCTGACGCTTTATCCATCATCATAATTTTGACCCCCAAAAATTTGGGAGACTACAAAATGAAGTCACCTTCATCAATGTAGTTAGCTTAAACTGTAAGATCACTTTCATTGAAATATTCCAGATAAAACCAATTAGGATATCAACAAATCAAAAACTAGAATTATTTCTAGTAATGAGAGTCCTTGGTTCGAACAATCTACCCCTTTGGGATTGTTGGAAATTAGAGGATAAGTTCAATAAAGCATCAACCCCTATAAAAACATGAAAGGAAGGAAAACACCATCCAAGACTATAATTAAATGTGATAAAAGATACATGTAGAAAAAATTACATAAATAATTAATTGGGCACTCATGATTTGGAATACATAATGATTTAAAAGACAATTTACGAGAACTCCTAACACCCGATTCTCCTCGATTCACAAACACATTACAATGTTTGTCAAAAACCTGCAACAAGTATGCATTTTTAATAGTGAATTTCCTTATTATACCCTTTTTAAATAAACCCAATGATACTATATTTATACATTCTATATCTCATAAAAAAACATACCATGGATCATATCTCCCCCATAAACTGACATTACATCCACAAGAATATTAAAAACGTTATAAAAAATTTGGAGAGGGGTACAACTGTATCTTCATTATTCATTGTGATGTGGTTGAACACTGAATCTCATCCAATGATTCTTGAACAAATATTCTAACAAAAATTTGGTCAAAATTTAATCTACATAGAATTTAGTTCGAACATGATCTATTTAATAAAAAATAATTAAATTTTTTTCTGGATGATGTAATATCTAATCTAAATATGTTATTTATAAAGGTGACAAACTGCATAATTCATAAGTCTGATTGTGATATTTTTTTCATAGTGGGTCACCATTAGCTGTTTGACATAATATCCAATAATATTTAGTATTTTCATCATACAAAATATTCGATTGAAAAAATATGTTGCTGAGATATACTATATTTCAGCAGTACTAAGAGAAGTACATTCTTGTTTCTTTATTAACTATTCCAAACACTTTTTTAGTGAATAATTATGTACAACATGTGGAAATTATATCAATTACATATGTAAGCAAGTCACATTCATAAAATGTTGATAATTATTTATCTATTTCTATATCAATGTATAAGAGAAAATATTGTGTACCTTGAATGTATCTCATGGTTCTTTTAACTATTTTCAAATTCTCTTCCTTCATATTCATTGAAATAGGGCCCCTAATCATAACGCATATATGATATATAAACATGTTTAAGACATGTATATTACACTTCCAATTATTATCTAGTAAATAGTGGGATCCACTTATTTTCCATCCCCATGCTTTCAATTTTTTGTCCCCACCACTAATGGAGTTGACATTGGTTTAGTGCCATGAATGTTGATCTTATTGATAATATATATTCCTTATTTTTCTTGTGAAATGAAGGTGTTATCCTTATTTTGAATAAAATGAAGCCCCACGAAGTTTGTGAGTTCACCAATCATAGACATTTCAAATTATAATATCAAGTGAATAACATATTCTTCCACTGATCCTTGATTATGTTCACAAAAATATAAATTCATCTACTAACACATGTCCCATAAATTGATATTTCGTATATTTATTCACATTTAAATTTTGGTCGACACATCCCCTTTTAAATTATTACTTCGTAAAATAAATATCATGTTGACAATACCAAAATCATGGTGCCTGATTAAAACCATAGAGAGACATTTTTAATCTACAAACGTTCTTTTCATCATTTCTATTTAAAAAAATGACTACTTGTTCAATGTTGAATTCATTATAAATAACACCATATAGAATATATTTTTGAAATCCATTTGAATTTTTTTTAACTCTCTCAACATTTCCATGGAATAGAAAATCTCAGTTGACTCAATCTTAACTATTAGATAAAATTTTTCATCAATATAAATTACTTCAATTTGTCCATATCCATTACACACTATGTTTACCTTTTTTGTTCAAATTTCTAGTCTTGTTGATTTTTTTAATGGTTTTATTTATTTTAATCACATTGTGAATTTTAGGTCTCTTGAAAAGATCCTATGTATGATTCTTATAAAGTTGATATTGTTCCTCATTCCCAGAATTAACCCATGATTCATCGTTGATAATTAAAATTAGTTTGATTCCAAAATTGATATGAAGGAAGATTGTGCTTCATTCCTCACTCTCGTTATATTTATGTGTGTTTTACAATCATTAATGATGTTTGATTGATGATTTTATACTATGCTATTTATCCAATGCGGATCAGATATTGTTTCTTCATCCATGGGGTCCACTTCAGATTATTCTTTTGAATCATAATCAATTTGTGAGCCTTGATTGTTATTCAAGACTTCCATAATTTATGCAGTTGAATATTTATTTTTTTCACATTGTACATCATTTTATATAATATTGGAATAATATTTTCTCAAGGTATTTATGTGTATATCTTTAATGATAATGACATAACTACATTCCAAAATTTTTCCAATATGATTACTGTAAAATTGGTAGTCTTTATTTTTCATTGAATATCCATGCAATAATCTATCACTTGCAACATCACCGTACATTCCTGGATCTGATTCTTTCTTTCAGATAATATAATCACTACCAAAGACTTGAAAATAATTTAGAGATTTATTCTGTCCATAAAATAACTCATATTGTATCATGGTTTCTTACAAATAAATAATGTTGGTTTTTGATTGTATAATACTTCTTAAAGAAAATATTTCCATTAATTACTAGAGATATGGCTTTCAATTAGCATTGTTCTGACCAAATTGGACACCTATTGATTTATACATTCAATAATACATTTTTAGTGGTGTTCTCATTTAAGCCACCTCATTCTTTATTATTTATTTTTCAAGGGAATTTTTTAAAGTTATATATTTTTATTCTCTTATATTTTATGATTTTGAATATTCATTGTGTGGATTATATCATTCTCATATATTCATTGATAATTTTTCAGGAAATTATGTAGTTATTATTTCATATGTTAAATCATTACAAAATCCACTGCACATTTATCATAAATAAAATAAATGTTCCTACACTTTATATATGTTACATATATAAATATTGGACAATATATGTCTATGTAGACAATATCTTATAGATTTTATGCCCTATTATTCATTGGATGATAAAAAATCTTGACCCTTTTCCCTACAAAGAATGATTCAAGTTTCTAATAAAATTCATGATTAAAATTGAGAATTATAATGAATATATTCATCTTAGATATATATTTAATTTATTATTGATTAATGTGTCCCAATATATGGTTAGACATGTTGTTTTTGTCTTCAACTGTTATGTAAAAAATGTTATCTTTTTAGTCATCTTGCTATAAATTGCCATAAATTTTACATTATTTCCAGAAATTTCTACCCTTATTTATATTGAATTTTCTCCCATTGGGATTGAATTCAATTATCAACTGTATTAATATAGTTTAATCATACTCATGAGATTCTGATCCAAACCATAAAAATATAGAACATTAATTTTCCTGATCTTATCATTTTCTAATTTTGTACTTCCACTACCAAGGATCATTATATAAAAATAATTCTCAAACCCCACTCTTCTATCAATCCTATTCTTAAATTTCATCCATAAATATTAATTTTCCTTCATATGGGATGATCATCATATATCAAGAATCTAGGATCTACTGTTCTTTGTATCATTTAGAGGTATTTTTTCAAATGTGGATCTCTAAATTTTATTCGTATTCTTTAATGAGATACTAGATTGTGTGGAGTCAAAGGATGGAATTTAAAATATCTTTCACATATTCATGGGTTAATCAAAATCATTTTTTTCTTCCATATGTGAAAATGTATCCACAATATTACCATTACCTATTTATAAGGTATTGCGTTTTCATTGTGTTTTTTAGGTAATGTTCCTACATTTCTTTTTCCTACAATGATTAATCTTATAGCCATACTTCGAACAATCAAAAAAAATATCCATTTAAAATATTTCCTCTATATGATAAATTTTATAGTTTTATTATCCTTTCATTACTTCAATGTTCATCCACATTTAGATAAATTAATTCCTATTCACAATACGACATGGTAGAGTCCAGAAAGCCATAGAAATGATGTGTCATAAAAGGAAATGTATTCTTCCTTAAATTTCTCCTTATATACTAATATTTTGAAAAATTATATGACTTTTGATCATCTATGGATACTTGAGAATAATTTAATGCTATATTTTCTAGTTGATTTTAATAATTATTTTTTAGGACATCCGGTTCCATTGTAATAGATCCCACATTATACTTTCCTTTTTATTTCTCGTATTATTTCCATACTTTTCTATTTTGTCATTATTATAAATTCTAATTTCATCAAATAAAAGTGGATCAATATTCATTTAAGGCATTATCTACTCTTATAGATCAATTTTAATCTCTTTTAAAGAGCATAAAATCTAATAATATTAAAATTTTATATTTATTCTTTGATTCTAGTGATTTTGGTCCACTTTTCATTTTACACCTTAGAGTAACATCTTGTTCCTCATGTACATCAACAATCATATTCTTCTATAATAGTATAAATTTAAGGTTATTGATGTATTTTTCTTTCTCTTCATTCTTAACCATATATTTTCAAATCAAATTCTATATATTCTAGTGTTATTACCCATTATTCTACCCCTACATCTTGTTGATCAATTTCTACTTCAGAACCCTCAAAATACTCTGATAACATTTCCAAAAGGGTTCTTATCTTTATATTTTTATTTATTATAAAATATATATTTTCAAGAGAAACATCTAGTTCAACCTTGAGATTAAAAACGCTAATCAATTGATGACCATTAACTTTTGAAGGTTCAAAATTTTCAATAGAAGAAATCATATATTCTTGGTTTTCATATTTAAAAAATTGTTCTTAAACCTCTAAAAACTAATATCATATTTTTCTTATTTATAGTCAAAAATAATTCTAATTGATTCCTTTACTAATTTGATGTGTCCCTTAGAGGAATTTTTTGATGCTTCTTTATGATTCTAACATCGCATTCATCATCATAGAGCATCATTGAGCACCAAGAGGCGATGTTCCAAACAATGCCACAACAAAAATATTCCATGGGGTGGTTTCCTTCAAATATCCTTTTACTATACTAAATTTATTGTCTATAATTGAATGTAGTTCAACTTCCTCATAACCTTATTCAACACTATATCTTTCAATATCATGTTTCTTCATGGATTTGAATTAAATTTCCTTACTTACGCATGTGGATAGATCGTCCAATTTGCTCTCATTTCATAATCCATGAAGATAAATATTATATGATAAAAAGAAATTTTAGAAAGATATATTTCCTCATGGATTGACACTTTTGGATTGTATAGAGGTGGAAACAATCACACAAATTTCATTAAAATGTAAATATTTTATATTTCATCAAAAATTCCATTAATTTATCCAGAACATAAATAATATGATTAAAAATGATATGTACATTTTCATTAGAATTCATTTTTAGATCATTGAGACTGCTCAGAAAAACTTGTTTTTTGGCCTCCTTCAATTTTGACCCCTTACAATATATGTTCTAATTGATCGAAAATATATTTTTATGTATTAAAAATCAACACATTCATAAAGAAATTCATCAGTTATACCTATAATAAGATTATTTTTTTAATATGAATTAATCATTTTACTATATATTTTTTTATCGTAGATAGTACCAAAGAATCAATGACCAAAATCCCTTGAGTAGCGACTAAAATAACATCCATCGCTTGGTATCTCTGATTAGATAGTACCTTATTATTCTATATTTCTAAATATCTTCAGTCATATATGGTGAATCCTCTAATAATTACTGAATTATCCATGAGAACAACAAAATAAATATTTATCTTCGTCAATACATATTCTCGGTTTGTGCATGTAGGACCCCAGATCATCATGAGAGGTGAGGGGGGAATCCGGGTCTCACTGTTTTTTTAATGGGATATATATTGTTCCCATGATGGTATGAATTTTGAAAACATGTATGACAGAGTTATGAAGAAATTAAACAATCACATGAATAATGAAAACAACCCATTTTTACATGGTTCACCACTATGAGATTGTTCAAGGACCTTACCCTGACAGTGTGTTGGTCATACCTAAATCAACTAACCATCACTAGTTTTGGAATACATATTATTAGACACAATCACTCTAATCAATGACCACTATCATAACAATATTTTAGGGATAACACACTCCCTCTCTTTGAATAGTTTCCTCTACACCACTTAACTCACTCTTTTGGTGAAAGCCTTTATCATTTTAACATATTTTTGTTTGATTTAGTAAATCAGAATTTATGTCTTTATCCCTAGCTAGCATGAGACTATTCATGAACCATAATTCTGAGTTGATGCTCTTAAAAGAATTATTCACAAAAACAAGATGTTCAAAACTGATGGTTATCAATATCCTTCCTAAATCTCACAACCATCGCAATGAATCTTATATCATGGAAGTCTATGTCATTATGGATTTACCAGTCCTTGTGAAACAACATTTTCTATGACAACTAAACACTGGTCAAGACTAATATCATATTTTAACGATGCTCAAGTTAATAACTAATGCATTATTCCGTAATCTCTTCGAATCACTGAATTCATGATGATTCGTTCTTTTCCCAAATAATCCTCATGTCAAATGAAGTGGGGGTATCCACCTATATATATTTGTAAACTTTCATGAAGCTCACATTCCTACAATAGTTTTTTTCATGAATCACTAAAAATAAGTTTCTTAATCTCCATCATTTGTGATGCTCTTGTAAAATCGAACATGTTCAAAAAAATTTCTCATAGTCACAAAGAACAGAAGCATCTCATTGGGAACACTCGATTCTCTTCGAAGTCATGAGGATCACTGTCTTTACCTCATGTTCTCATAAATCTCAATTCCTTCACAAATCTAAAACATTCTCGAAACCCCGTCTTTTTGAAACCTGAACCATCACAAAACTAATTCGTGTACCATATATGGAAATATTTTCATCTAGAAAACAACTCTTCATGAATCTTTCTCCGTCATATTAATTTTTACCACAACAAATATTGAAAACATTTGAAAATAATGCCACCATCCACACTATGGTCAACTTCTAATGGAAGACCAATTTCATTATAAACACCCTGATTAACCTAGTATGTATTCACAAAAGACAAAATCTAAAACCTTTTTATATAAATGAAACTCCTTGGTTCCAATATCCTTATAATAACCACATTCATTAACATTAATTATCAGTATGTGTGTGATAATATCCACATTTAAGTTCTTGTTTTCAATTTCTACCTATGTTATTCAATTTGGAAACCTAGTATGTTTTATTAGAGATTTCCTCCATACACATATTTATCTCTTTTCATGAGGAAATATTATGGGCCATTTTATAATATTGGTTTCCTAAAAATTTATTTTCTAATGTTAGCCCTAGTATTACTGGTAAATTAATGAAATTGCAAGGAGATGATTTATTTATGGAGACTACAGTGAAATAACTTGATATTTTTTTATTTCGGTCCCAGTAATTTAATGTTTGACACATTGATTAATAAATAAAATACCATGTGTAGCATGAATTATAAGAAAAAAAGAGTTTTTCCTTCATTAAACTCAACACTTATTTTAATTTTAAATTTATGAAACACTTTTCAAGACCTGTGGTACATGCAACTCATAGTTTAAAAAGAACATGAAATATAATTAGAATATTATAATTTAATATAATATATATCACCTATCAATTTTAATGGGTATTATAAATAATATTAACTAAACTATGAAAATATATTTTTATACATTTATTAAAAAACAATACCTTGGTGACCAATTCATTATAAGTGAGAATATAAACCATTTTAAAATAAATGAAATATTTTTTTGAAGAACTATTTGTATGAACACAAACAGTTTTTAACTCAATAAATTTACAAAATCCATTTTTTGGTGAATTATTTTAAATTAATTTATATATTATATATTCAATAAAATGATTATCATTATCCTTATATGTAATCTAGAAATCATAAAAAAATTAAACCAGTTTTATGCGTAAAAATTATATTTATCTAAAAAATTGTTTTATCCCATTTTATAATAATATTTTAATATTAATATTTTTAATAATTTATAAATTAAAATTAAAAAATTATTTTTTTAAATAAATATGTAAAAAATTATAATATGGTGAATTTTTGAGAGTTTTCTAAGAGGACACATTTTTTGCTAAATAGTTAAAAATTCTGGTTTTATTAAGAATATTCATTTCAATTAAAAATAAAAAAATTAAAAAAATTAAAATAAATAAAGGTAAAATTATTTAAATAATAAATTAATTAATCAAAACTAGTTTATCAAAATAAATGTTATATTGAAATATGATATAAAATATTTTGAATATTTTGAATATTTTATCTTTTGGAAACTATTTTCTCATTACACCTGCAAGATTAATTATGAATTATACTATCTTATGTATGTGAATTAAATTTTGAAAATTGGATTCCCTAATTTTAATTTTCATAACTTATTTTAGCTAATAAATTCCAATTTATTTTTTACCATATCAAATTGTAAAAGTAGTAACAATTATATGCTACAGTTAATGTAAATATGGTTTTACCTCGGGGTTAAACATACATTATTTGGAAAAAAAACTCTAAAACTATTTAAAAGACCATAACATAGATTTAAATCTACCTTATATCTTCATGGATCTCAAATGGGCCATTTTTTTGTTAATTAATAAAAACATGTTACACATTTTTCTTTTCAAATATTAAAATTGTGAAACTCACCTCACTAATAAAAGGTCACCCATATCACCCCCACTCATAATTCCAAAACCAATTTATTCTGCCAGGAACTAACCGAATAAATTAATTAATTACCTACTCTCATATTATAATCTCAATTTTGGATTAAAAACTATCATTATAATCCTTTTTGGTGCAAACCAAAATAAGTTATCTGAAGGGGAGAAAACATCACTATCCAAGCATTTTATCTTATTTCTCTCTCCTCCCACAACTATTTTTAATAGAAAAAGATTATAATATAATCTCATAATATTACATAGAAGTATATGATTTTATTTTGTTATAATTACCTATATATATCACCTATTACATAAAATGGGTTACAAAATAATGGTTCTTGTTGATGGCATACTATTTCCTCACAAACCAATGTTATTCATCTTCAATCTCCACCAATCACATGTAGGTATAATCATGGATTTAATTTTTTTATATTATATTAGTATTATGGAATTATAATAGGAAAAATACATTCTAACCACATAACATGTAATAAAACAATTACATTAGTTATATGTGCAATGAACTACCACCTCACAAACCAATATGATGTGCTTTTAATTGTTGTTTTACATGGATGATAATAATGAAATAATAAATTACTAAATATATTATTTATAAAATAATCATACATATAGAATTATTATATCACATATACCTTCTTATAATACATTATATGAGGGTTTTGATAACATTGGTTTTCTGTACAGCGGACTACTTCCTGATGAAGCAATGGGACTGGTTTGTCATTTATAATTTACATGGATTGTAATGAGGACATGTCTTTATATAAATTTCATATTTAGATGAAATAAAAATTATTATGTAATGGTAATTATTCATTACCTTTATTTCTTTCAATCCATAGAGATGATGAAAAAATAGTTCATGAGTACGTACGGCCTACCATCTCTGTGAATGATGTATCTCATTATCTATCACTAAAATATAAAGATTACTATATATTTATATATATTAAATATATAATATATTTTTATCATCATGAAAATTATGGATATAATTTAACCATGATCAATTTATGAGGACCTAAAACAAAATATCAAAACATATATAAAATAGAATTCATTTTTCCTAAAATGTTTCATTAAAGTGAAATTGTTAATAAACATATAAAAATGTCATAATAATGTAATATATGTTATGAAATATTTATAGGAATCATTATATAATATATTTATAATAAATATGCATATATATATATATATGTATAATAAATTATATTTTAACATATATAAGAAGAATTCAATCTTTTATGTAAGAGATTTATAGACTATATTTTATTTTTGGGAGACATATGGAAATTATCTTCTTGCTTATTTTTTGTGGGGTATATACATAGACTAAAACATGTAATATCATAACTATAATAAATTTCGAGACATTTATCGTTTCATTTTATTATATTATATTTTCAATTTATGATTAAAAATAATACTAATGTGGTATGTGAATTTTGTCGTACATCTTACATCGTTGAACATATTCCATATTCACTACCTATTATTTATGTTGTTTATTTAATTTCTAGTAATCAATTTTATGATGCATCTCATTAATATTGTGGGTTTTTAAATACCTATTTAAGGATCTCTTTTTATTTGGTTCACTATTCAACAGATAAAAATATAAATTATGTTCCCTTCTATAAAATAAATGCGGTATTTCTATTTCATCACATATTCATGCTCTAAGGTCACTTTTTGGATTTTCTCTCTCTCTAAGAGTCAATAACGAGTTGAGATTATTGATCTTATACCCCTATTCCCTTTAATCATGAATATGGATTAGTTCTTCAACATATTAAAGGATATGTTCTATTTTCACAATATTTTTTATAGTATATTTGTTTCCTAATATATATATATACGTAGTGATGGCACATGGATGCAGTCATGGATATTATAAAACTGTGGAGAGAGTGATAACTAATAGGAAACATCTATACCATGCTATTGAATTTAAAAGAGTCTAATTTACATAGTAAACATTTCACAATTGTGAAAACATATTATTACACCTTTCCATGGTTATATTTTGAGGAATAAAGGATCCTCAAATGGTAATTATAATTTCTTCCTTTTAATTTTATCATAACACTTATTTAGAATCTAAATCCTAGATTGGTTATTAATTCACTTGCATCTTCTACATATATCATTTCTTAATATGTTATCCAGGTAATTTTCCTTATCTAATTTCTTCAAAATATGTTGGGGTTATACACCTCTTCACATATACTCGTTTATAAGGATCCAATTGATTAATCAGGGTGAAAAATATTAATATAAAATAATTCAACAAGTGGATGATATAGTTCCCAACTACCTTAAAAATCAATTAAGATAGACCATAACATGTGATAAAATTTTTGTATAATCCCCTTAAACTACCCATTAGTTTGAGAATATGAGGATGTGATATGTTTTTCATTAGTATTCATATATTTGGATGGATCCTTTATAATATTGATGTAAATCATGGATCATGGTATTAAATAATTTAAAGTAGTTCCCCATGAAGTCTCACAAATTAATGAATATAGAGAAGTTCATTTAACTAAAAGGATAAATCCTCTTATATCAAGATATAGTGGGAATATATTTTTAATATATCAATTATTACCAACATGGAATTGTTTCCTTTATATGTTTTAGAATGGATAATACCAATTTCAATAGTGAAATTATCTTATATACATAAAGGTATGTGGAGAAGTTTTAGTACAAATTTTTTAGATATCAATCTACCTTCACATTTTTGAAATACTAAACCTTTTTTTATATAATAATAAAATTTCATTATCATGTTATCCCACCAATAATGATATAATATATCTCAATATATTTTGGCTCTTACAGGATGTATAAAAAAAATATAAATGAGATTAATGAGTGATTTCATTCATTATCATAAAATATATGGGATGCATAAACTTATTGCAGACATCAGTAACCCCCTTGATCAACATTAAAGATTTGAACTTTTCCATTTCCCATGTATTCTATATTTTTTGTGATTATAGAGAGTCTTTATTTCTTGTTCTTGCTGTCATCTTGTAATGATTCTTTAAAATTAATATTATTTATGATTAATGATGACCCTTCTCTTAATACTTTGATTTTATTGTTTTTTAATTCATTGATTAATGGGTCTCCTTCAATCCCTATAATTAAATTACCTCTTAGGTCTTTCATACTCAATTCATGAATGGAATTTCTTTAATTTTGGGTTGATAAAGTATTGGATAATCATTGTCCTTAAGAAGTTACATCTTTCTCATTTTTATCTTGATCGGTTCCATTTTGTTGAATATACATTTTAGTCCTTGGTTGTTTGTGTGCATATCACACTTCTACCCATTATGACAATGAACCCATGTAATTAGATGAAATATAGTCATAGATAACTCAAAATAATTTGTATGACTAGTATGTTCATATATATTAATCTATTGAGATGCATTGCTAATTATCATGTAATGTTTCATAAATAAATGTCTATGTATCATAAAAGGATTAACAAAAATAAATTATAAATCCTCACAAATTAGAGGTTAAAGTAAGAACTGGTGTACTATACCATCATTTCCTCATTCCATGGAAACAATCTTCATATGATAATTTATAGGTAAGCATAACCCCAATTGGAGTGAATTCAATTAGTAGATTATAGATACATTAAAAATTCATCATAAACCTTCTGAAATATGTAACTACACCAAGGAATATATGAAAATCAGTTACTGATATACTTTAAGTCAACTTCTATATTTATATTTATATTGATAGACAAAACATGATTCTTTTAATAGTCATAATGTGTCAAATGAATGTGGAAATGTGTAACTATAACAAACATTTTCTAAATTTATAAAAAATATATCTTTCCATAGATTATTTAATGTAACCCACATACATCATTATTCTCCAGACCACTTTTAAAATATATCATAATATTTAAATAATCTATTTGTAACATCCCTAGTTTTTTGGGCGTTACATTTCTAGGTAAATTATCACTTCTTATTTGGGGGTGATAGGAAAACATTGTTTAACTTAATAACATCATTTTGGAAGTAAATTCAACCAAATACCTCACTTTAGGTGTGTTCTATGGTTAAATGGATGACCAGGGAATTTGGGTTACCACCAGAGGTAGGTCGAAGGGCCTTATATGTTTCAAATACAGTCATCCAGAAGTACCAACCATTTAAGGTTTGCATTATGTTTATGTTTTTTACACGATGATCTGGGGGGGGGGGGAGTGAAGGCTTAGGGGTTCATCATGAGGAATTTCCGATTTATAATTATGTTATACATCGTAAACCCAATATAAGACATGTATAATATAAAAACCATATCAGTTTTATCTTTTTTTTGAATAGTTATAGGGGCATAAAAATCCAAGGTTTTCTTAGCCACCACCAACAAAAAGGTGCAGCACCCCATAGATCACATCTCTTCTCCATGCCTCCCTATAGGATCTTGATATCCTTATCATCTGATCTCCAATCATTAATTTGAAGGTGGATACAGATTCATTTTTTAAGGCCTTAAATATTGTAGTCTCTATTTTATTTTCACTCACCATACAGTGATCTAAATCTATTCAACCCCTTTTACCCTATTTTAAGAGTGATTTTTAAAAAAATTTATTTCTTCTACTTCTTCTCATGTTAGAGGATCATATGAGACGATAGAGTGCCTTCTATCATGAGGTGGGTGGTTCAAAACATTTTCTTGTTTTATCTATTGTGTTGGAGGATAGTTCTTGATCATTATTTTAGGTTGTTTGAGAGTGATTCTAATCACATAGTGGTTATAATTTTTAAATTAGATGATAGTATGGGATGCCTATTCGTATGTATTCCCAAACTACAAATGGTATGATCATGGTGAGAAGCTTCAATGCATGTTAAGATTAGGATGGTTTTTTTACATAACTTAATTAATTTTTTATGATTCTTTCTGACTTCCATGTAAAATAGATGGCCTTATTATAAATATTTAGGTGGTGATAGCCACCTAGATTAAGGAAACATTGGATATCAGGTTGGGATCGCACTATATACTTGATATGATCTTGATCACTAGGTTAGGAGAACTTTTCATAATATTGAACCAAAATGGTCCTCAACTATTTGTCATGTCCTATGTGATATTAGATAGTGTTGAACATCAAATTGAAATACATGGTAATAAGGGAATGATGGGTTTGGTTGTTGTGGAATTTTAACTTTTTGGATGATTTACGCTAAGAGATATTGGATGAAATTATGTTGGAGTTGTGTGGAGAAACATTAGACTTAGATAATGAGGTTGTGTTGAAAAATAATGTGGGTAGAGGCCATCATCATATGTGAGTTAGGATGATTTTGACAATCTATTAGGTTGAAGTTGGTTTTGGTGAAATGCCATGTAGATGGTGATGATCCATAAGATAATGGTGCAGAAACCAATATTTGGGGGATGATGCTCACAGTATATTGAGATCATTGGGATTGGATTTTTTGAGAGGATAAACCTCGCCATTCCTCAGGGTATTGACTCTCAAGAATACAATGTTATTATTTTGAGGAAAGAAAACCCTATTCCTTGGGATATCATGTCTGAATCTAATTATAATTATTCTATGCAGAGGTCCATGGGACTTTGTACTTGATTTTTAATGGCATAATAATTTAATATATTTATTATGAAACGGTATCTCATCTATCATGAAGTTTTAGAGAAACTTTTACAGGAGGTTCTTGATGTCTCTCCATCTGGTTATACATCATGGGTCCCCTTAGGATTTATACTAAGGATCCACTCCAACACAATTATACCAATTATGGTTATAGAAGGTGATTGGTTCTTTGTGGCTATTTATCATAATGTAAGAGTGTAAATTAAATTTTGTGGACTAATGATTATTATCTTTTTTTTACACCTTATTTATCAAAGATGTAAATGATGAACACATTGGTAGTGGCATGATGAAATTATTATAAAACACTAGAGGGGACCTTTGTGACCTGTATATACATTATACTTATGAGACCATGTAATGGTTTGGGATCTGGAGCTAAACCATATTGATGATGATGGACTTTTTAACTTGGGATGGATGGAAAGGGACCTTCAATGATTTTGTATCTATTGGAGGTACCTTTATGTCTTCTTTTTTTATCAGAATGATTTTATATGTATGTATTAAGGTCAAACATAGAAATCCCACATTTATTGTTATCATTTATGACCTAAATTGTGTTCATGATTTGATTGAAATGGTATCCTGTGTTTATATTCTGAAAATGGTTTGTTTGATCTTGATGGTTTTTATTACAATTTTCTATTATTTCTTCCACTACAATGGGTTACTTGTTCTATTGTTTATTTTTTATGCCACTGATATATTTATATATATAACATTATTATAATCATAACTAGAAGATATAATATCCCTAGAATCACCTCTTGACACCATCACTAGTAGCTGGGAACCTTGAGTGTGGTGGAGGCATTCCAAATTCTTTTTGGATATCCGAATTGTCGAACTATTCAGGTGTTGAATCAGGTAGGGATTCTACATATGGTATCAATGAAGTTTATATTAATTTTTTTGGTCTTAATATATGGGTTATGGTATAATTTATACTTGAATATAATCATAAATAGGATTAGAGTTCTTGTTTCGGTGTCTGTAGACCCATGTATGGGGGTATTGACCAAGTTTCCTATGTTGGGAATTTTATATTTGTGGGTTATATTTTAAATTTTATAATATTTACTCCTCTTGTGGTGCACATGAATGTGATTATTATCTTTTTTGATATGTGGCCCATGTTCGAGATGGAAAGGGAGGATTTTGGACCCTTGTCCTAGTATTGTAAAAGAGGTTTTATTATTCTTTGTAGATATGAACATGGGATGAAATATATATTTGTGTATATTATGAATTTATTATTATTTTAATAAGTAAAATGAAATAAACTAAGAGGGTTTCTATTTTTTAATTATTTTGATTTTCATTGGAATGTTTTATTAGTCTTTCGTGATTGTGTTTTCTTATTAGTCATTATTTGATGGAATTCTACTCAACAAACCTAGACATGTGGTTAAAATGAGAGTTTTGGGTATTTTAAAATTTCATTAAAAGAGGCTAAATTGTGTTTTCATGATTATAATTTTTTTGAATTATTCTCAGCTACCTCAGATCGATATGTGAAGACTGAATCTATTATGGGTAGGTGAGGGGCCATGAGGCCAGATATATATTTGATACCTAGCCCTAATATGATCAGTTAAAGGTCCATGAAGCCAAATTTGATGAGATGTGGTTACGATGGTGTAGTGTATAGGTGGTGTGATTCCTCTACTGGTTAAATGATTTCTTGTATGCATTATATATATAAATATCATGTCTATTTGACCATCATTATTGGTATTCATCATGATTCCACATGGTTATATTCTAATGGAGAATTTTTCATGAGGTGATTTCGTGCCACATATGCATGCTTGGTTTGAGACCCTTGGGGTTTTATTATGATTTGCTGGAGGGTCAGGAAGATCTTGAGTCGCATGTACATGCATAGGTAAAAAATCCAGTACATGCAGTCTAGCTATTAGATTTGATACTTTTTGGGACACATATTGACGAGAATCATTGCGAGAGTGTGGTTTGTGTCATCCATGGCATTGAAAGGGAGTATTAATGATATTATAATTCGATGAAATACCTAATTTAGGATATTCAATAGTTTAAAAGTCTATAATTTATGGGTGAGGGAGGACTATAAGAGGCTAAAAACTAGATATAGTCAGCATAGTCCATTTTCAACCAGCAAGAGACAACCCAAACCTAAAGGGTAAATCTGGATACAAACATGTTCAGAACAAATATAATGCACTAGTGGGATGTAATGTTTTAGCTAGTCTAACATGAAAGAATATATTGAATGGATAGTGAGATTGTGTTATTTGAGCACATCATCATTGTGATGCTGATGGAAGGCATAGTTCAATAGTTTTTGAGCTTACAGTATGGCAACATGCCCATCCTTGACTATGCAGCTACTCTAAACTACTTTTTAGGTTTCAAACCCAGTATGGGGAAATTACACATTGAGGGTGAGGGAATAAAATTATGTTTTACATAATTCCATTAGCGTGTGGGTAAAAATAATTAGTCTAGTTTCACTCTCAATGGATATGGATGAATCACTAATAGAATATGGAAACTCGAAGGACCATTTGTACAGGTGCTGGTTGAAAAGTGATCGGTTATTTCAGTTGGAATTATTCAAATAATAGAATGGGAGGACATTTGGAGACTTAGTTTGGAATTCAGGCAAGAGACATAGGCATACCATATATGAGTGGGACCATAATGGTGTTCGTCTAGTGTGGGTAGCCGAGAAATGTCTTTATAGAGTGTGATTAATCGCCATAGGAGTGCTGAGATTACATATAGTTTGGGAATATCAAGAGGTTCTGTATGAATCTATCTCAGAAATCCAACACATTGGTGATGGGGTAGACTCATGTTTCTGAGAATGGATAGGGAGTGGTACTTGGATTATCTATCTTTGATTCAACCTCACATTTCATTCATTAAAAGGATAGTAGGCCCAATAGTGGGGTAAGTGGCATGTATCTAGTGAAACACTACATGGGTACAACTACTGTTAAATGTACACCATGGGAATGACTGGGGCACATTTGTATTTTGGCATGGATTTTTTGTATGTAATGACCGGTATTTTTATACACTAGATGCACACGATGTATTTTTTTAGACTATACATTTACTGGTTTATAGTTTTTCATATTATCAGATGCATATTATATATATATATATGATGTGTGTAGAACCATGATTTATTATGATCATTAATAGATATATAACTTTTTTTGAGGTGTGTTGTCATTTGGGAATTGATACGATGAAGGTTCTATGTGAGGTTCAATGATAGTGGACAGATTTTGGGTATCTAATGAGATTTGAGGCCTCATATGTTCTATTTAAGATATGGGAATGAGGTGGACATCTATTGAGAAGTTTTACTACATGGGTGTTCAATGTGACATGAGATAGACTTTATCACCTAGAGAGGAGCAGCTGTGATGATGCATCATGGGAAGACATTGAATCAATGTATACTAAATGGTAAATCATAATGTTTTATTTTTTGGTCTAGTATGTGGTTGGGTAGGTAATTCATATGTTAGTGAGGTCCTTGAGGGATTTTAAAAATGAATCACTTGGTTAAACTAGGTTGATATTGATGATATGGATATGTTTTGTACCACATCTAGGTACTAATTTAATTCTTGGGGATGATATATGTAAAAATAGAGATATTATTACATCCTGGGTTTTTGAGAAACTCATTTTTTGAGTTAAATTATAAATTTTTAGCTGGTGTACAGACCATCAATTTCTATTTCTTCTTGGGAGCTCATTGTATGACTTTTTCTGAACCATTTCACTTTTTATTGTGTGGTCTATGGTTTAGTGGTTGAACCGGATATATAGAAAAACACTTCAGTATGTTAAGAGTCCCTGGAGAATATAAAATAGCTGCACACGATAATAGAAACTATGTATGGATTACATGATGTATAATTCCTTTACACGATTTGCCATAAAAAATGAATGCTTGGGGGTCCGAACTGAGGAATTACTGACATGTAACTTGGTTTCATGTAATAGACCAAATACACAACATGTATATTTTATATTCCATGTAAGTATTGAGGAATGTATTTTAATAGGTGTAAGGGGGGCAACTTTTTCTCCACCACTAAA
This sequence comes from Viscum album, assembly GCA_963277665.1. Classification (NCBI taxonomy): domain Eukaryota; kingdom Viridiplantae; phylum Streptophyta; class Magnoliopsida; order Santalales; family Viscaceae; genus Viscum; species Viscum album. The sequence goes on from OY728143.1 coordinate 329,714,810, forward strand.
AGATGTTGTATGCATCAAGAAACTCACAATGTGTCTCATTTCCTCTCTTTGGGATCTTTATTTAATTGTCTTCATCCTATTGGTGGCTATTGATTTTTTTAGTATGTCCATCAATCCATTAGTCAAATTTATTCTTTTATATTTTCAAATGATGTTTGAAATCCATTCAAGAAACTTTACACAATTTTAAGTGAATTCTTAAAAAAATAAAATTTCTTTTTATAAAGCTCATGTTAGATATTGATATTGAATGATTGAGAATCTACCAAAATAGGCTGTTGGTGCCTATAATTCCATTTATTTCACTCTTATTGTGTGGTGTTCTTGGGGGAATCATTGGATTTTTTGAGAGAGACCCTAATGATTTAATGGTTCTATTTTTATTAATTATATGATCATATGGGATTCTTATGGGAATGTTTATCATAAAAAAACAATTAAATGAGCCTGGTGGGAGTATTTTTACATTATTATGATTAAGAAATGGTGTTTAATTTTTAATTAAGTTTATTAAGATTATTGATGTGTTCCCTAGGAATGAGGTGGGATTATCCCCAGGATTGATAAGGTGATGAGAATCAAACATTAGAATGAATTGGTCATTAAGCCAGTTAGATCTTGGATACATGACATGATGTTGATCAGTAGGTTGGGAGATAATATCATTAGATTGAGGGGATGTTGTCATCATGCTTGTATCCCAGATTGAGTGATATTTTATGGTTAAGACCATTATATTTATTGACATGTTTTTAAGAGAAATATATTCTAAACTTACTTGTCTTAGATATATATATTTTTTGATTTCCTCTAACCATGATTGGAGGATGTTCCATTGCAATTGTGTGCAAATAGATAAGACATAGATTATGAGGTGGTGTTCACCACTTGTGTTAGTAGAGTTCACCATCATATGTGGCCTTGGATGGTTTTTTACCATTAGTGAGGTTGGAGGTTCTTTTTTTACGAAATCTAAATAGATGATCATCATTAGTCAATTGATTATGTTGAGACTATTAGTTGAGGGGTGAGGTTCAATATTTTTTGAGGAATTTGGGCCAAGATTATTTTGGAGGAATAACGACAACATTCCCAAAGACATAGGTATTAAATCATATGTGGTTATTAATTTGAGTATATACTATCACATCTCAACCTACAGGGGCCTATTACATGAATTATCAAGAAAAACTCCAATATTTTATGCTCTATTAACTAGTGTTGAGTAGGTATGACCCTAACATGGGAGGACTTAGCCTAAGTAGTTTTACACATGTACACATCTACAATTTTATACAATGATGAAATAGAAAAACAACTCAACAAATATTCATTCATATATCTAAATCCTACAACCAGAGTATGATAGAATGTAAAGGAAAATAAATATTTTCAAATTCAATCGTGCCAAAAAGAGTCTAAAAACATGTCAAACAAGAATATAAGGTATGGACTGTTGTCGAGTTACCACAAGAACACAAATTTGTCTTTACTGCCTCCCTACAAACCAACTAGTATTTGTCCCTGTAGGATTATGTCAAAAGGATGATCATATATAGAAGGCACAAAATGTGTGGGAAAATCAGATGAATGTGTGATTATAATAATACCCAGTAGGACACCCGAAAACCAAAAATAATATAACAAAGGAATAACATCCCCCTCTATATTGGTAGATGTCTATAGCACATGAAACAATAATATCATGATATACTCAACAGAGAAACATTGTATAATGGTAAATTCAAAACAATATTTACATCATTGGAATCTATATTTAATGTTACACAAATATCTTATCCTAGAGAAAAAAATCTACAATTCTTATTGAATTGATGAATTCCATCTATGAGTTAGTTCTCATCGGGTCTCATCCTTAAAAGTATACAGTCAAAATCTGAAAAGATAAAACACACATATGGAGATCACTCCCAATGTCATGTGTTTTACCAACAATTGAATTTATATTAACCAACTATATAGATTATTGGAACCCACATAGTGTGGGCTAGGATGATTCCATGAACTATACAAATGAAATGATGAAAAGTAGTTGATATCACTATGGGTCTCATGGAAGGATTCCAATGAATCCATCCAAGAAGTCTAAATGAAGGGATCATTTTCCAATGTGTAGGATCCGATTCCATACTAACAATTAGGGAAAAGGATATGGGGAAAATACCCTAAGGAATATTTTCCATAATAAAAATGAAAAGTGGTCTATGAATGTATATAAGCTATACAAGATGTCTAGTAGGGGTACATTTCATATCCCATAAAACCTAGATATTTCTTGTGTAAATGGGATATGTCATTGACCATGTAAGTGATCATGTTAGAGTACTTGTTGTCCCCCTGCCCATGTAATCCAACTCATGTCAAATTATCATATGAGGTACATAAAAAACCATTAATTATAGGTCACATGACATATCATAGGGTCGCATAATCTATGATACAAATCTTACACTAGAAACCGTAGCTTCTTAACTAGGGGTCCAAAATGGCATGTAATATTAGATTACAGCCATTGGGGTTAAGATATTCCATAATCCCTGTTCTATTTCATGAGTATTTGGTTGCTTCTAGAGCCCTCGATCTAGCAACATTCTTCATGTGATAATTGGGAATCAATCCCTGACGATTCATACCATCATCAATTAACAACATTTGGCCCTTCTATTTTTCCAAATATTCCATAGAATGGTGTTATTAATTAAAAATATAAGAACAGAAAAATTGGGTATATTTGTCATTTAATATATTTCCACTCCATCATCACAACACTATCTCATCATGTCATGCCCAGATTTATGATAATGACTCATTTCATCAAGAAAAAGGTGCACAATGATTAATTTCTTGATGAATGTCAAACAAAGGTACAAATAGAGAGCACCAACAATAAATTGTCAAGCGGGGGATAAATAATAAGAAATAGTCATGGGGAATTGACATTAGTCGACGTTTATGTGGACTGTCATTTGATGCAGTTAGAAAGACAAGTGTATATTTATTGAATAATCACATATAAATTATCCCAATAAAATCCCGCAATAATCCCATCCTGTAAAATTACTGATCCATGAATCAATATTTGGGATGATAACCCATTTGTTTCATAGAATTGTAAAATTACGAAATAATCAATTCACACAACTATCTTACCAAAATATTGATCAATCACTGATAATCAACGTGACTTCATTTTTGTCTTTGGTGAGGTCTATGACTCTCATTATACACCATTAATTGATCATTAAATCTATAGAGGTTCTCATGAGATAGATCCTGAAATTCTTTCAATAAGGGGTCTCAAATGGATCTAGGGTTAAATATATTTCCATAGAATTATATCATAACTATAATATTGTTGATGGCTCTAGGTTATTGTGTTAATAGATAAATATTTTTTTTATCAAATTCTGTTATTTATTTTTATGTCGCTTTTAAAATTTTCAAAATGGCCCCACAAAGAAAAATGTTATGTTGCACTTTGGATGAAACTCTTATTTTGAACTCAAATATGACATGTGTTTTTTGATTTATGACCCTATTAATATATTCATTAACATTTCATGAAAATCACATGAATATGTTTTTTTTTGTATTTCAATAATTTATTCTGACCACAACAACCCTTGAAGTAACATTCTATAGCAATCTATGGTGACGAAAATAATCCATAAAACATCCCAAAATAATAAATGGAAAATTAAATTCATTAAAATATCCCCACACTGGAGATTTATATATATAAAATCCAAAACAATTGCTACACAATGGGAGGTGGGAACTAGGAACAAATTTGATCTTCCCGCTCATTGGTTCTCTCTTGGGGATTCTTGTACTTCCACTGTACATGCACTAAAATAATTTTTCACCAATGAGAGATAATATCTCGTTGAACCTCAAGCTATTATGGGTTGTGATTATGGTAATCTCCATAATCAATGTACCTTTCATCTCAGTAGATAATATGTGATGGGTTATGCATGTACCTCTCCGGATGCGACATGTGGAATATGATATGTACTCGGTGTAATTGTAGTGGTTGAGCTAATTAGAATTCTACAACACCAAACATATGTTGTATCTGGAAATGGCCAATGAATATCAGAGAGAACTTTCCTCCCTGAAAAAAATTCAATAATACATGTTAATGTGAAACTCATAGAATCACATGATCTCTTTCCTCAAACTCAAAAGATCTATATCACCTATCGCCATATGTATTTGGATAGCTCTTTGAAACCCTCATAGACTCCATGATGACATGAAAAATCATAGTAGTAGCTCAAAAAATTATTGTTCTAGTAGTGTTGACGCTCCTTACAGAGTCCAGTAAATTTGTGACCTAAAAGTTCTCCCAAATAAGTTGTTGAATTATTCCATACCAGTGGTAGAATGGTGATAATTTCTATATGAATACCCCAAAAAGATAGGTGATCCTACCAAATAAAACCATTGTACAACATGCAATCCCATAACATGTCCTATCAAACCCGAATGGTCATCTCTATCTGGCTATATATTAGGGTTGAAATGTTTTTCTCAAGTAAAACTATGTCTAAGAAGCCTCCAATTATAACTTCTATTACCAATATGTTATATGAAAGTAACAATATAAAACTATTTTTGAGGACAATCCATGGAGTTTATCTTTATTTTTCTTATAGTGGCATCAAAACATCAATATGGAACTCTTCTAATGAATAGTTAAAAATTTCTCGACTTAGTGAGTAAGTATACAATCAATCAATTTTAATCATACCCCTAGACATACATGGTAATCCCATAATTAATTCTAGGGATATACCCTACGACATCCACATTATCACATTAAGGGGTTATGCTAAGCCCACTAGAACATAGTTCCCATCCTTTAATTGGGTACAATTAAGGAATTTAGAGATAAACTCTAAAAACCCAATCTTCATACCCAACCAAAAAAAATTACATTTGAGGTCCTATTACATCCCAACCACAAATGTATGAACTAAAAAAGGAAAATTACGAAACACTCCCAAATTATTTTTCTACAACATCACAAGTTCCATCATTCAAAATCTAAAAAGTATGACATGCTTCATACCTTCAAAAGATCCATCAGGAGCACGTCCATTCGATATTGAAGTACGTTAATTCTCACAATCAGTAACCCTAAGAATTACCACAAAGATTCAATATAAAAATATTGGTGGGGGTAACAACCATCAACTAGAGGTAAAAATATCTATCTCTATCCATAAGGGATATCATTAACAAGGAAAACTGCTCTGATTCTTCATTCATCAATTGTGATCAAGATCACCTATTGATATCATCTTTTCCCATGTTACCCTTCACAAAATTATAACAAATATTGAAGTCATAATCCTAGAAAAGAACTCGAAATTTCCTATGTATCAATTTATGATTCTTCTTAGAGAATTTAAGCTTGATTATATTGTTTTTATAATAGATGATATACATCACTCCAATTAGGTTGTGTCACCACATCATTAGTGTATTGATTTCCACCACTAACTCAATACCATGGATCATATAGTACTTCTTAGGTTCTCTCAACTGACTTCAACCATTGGTAATCACCACCTTCCCTCCCATTAGAACACAACCATGCCCATTTCTTTATCCATCATTAATAATTATGTAATAAACACCCTGATCTAGAAATATCAACATGGGATCACTCATCAATCTATCTCTCACCTCTTGAACTGACTCCCAACACCTATATTTCCAAATAAAATTATTCCCCTTGGGATTAAAGAAATCATTGGTGGTGATATCCTTGAGAAACCAGGTTTGAATCTTTTATAATATCATGCAATCCCAAGGAATCCTTATACTCCCATCATGCCATGAACCCATCCACAATTCATCCCAATGAATGTACATCATATGAGATAAAGTTTCCCAGAAAGTGGAAATGCATAATCGATAACTAGAACATCGATATAATCTTGTAATGTTTGTGCTCTCAAAGTACATCAAGAACCATCTATAAATGTCTCACGTATTCCCCCTAGAATGCCGAGTATAGTAGGGTATAATCAGTGATAAATACCACGAATTGGTGTAAGAATTGATGGATGATCTGATTCATCTATCATATGAGCATTGCTGGGGGTTTAGTCATGTTTTAGTGCATATAAAGGTAATCATAGTGATTGAAATAACATATTTATGTCGTATCCAATATATCTAAGTGATTTACTCCCAACTGGTGAAATCCTAACGTGATGTTAATATTTTAGAACCATTATGCCCCTCTAAACTGATCAATGAGGTCATAAAACCACATAATTGGAAACATATTTTTCCCAATCACTTAATCTATGAAAAAGTAATCCAAACATCATTGTACGCTCTAGTTATCCTTCTTGGAAAACAGAAATGGTTATCCCAAGTTGAAATATTTGGTCTAATAATTACCATCCTATTCAAGTCATCAATTTATACCCTCTACTCGAGAACCACTTTAAGATCCATAAAATATGATGAAAGGTATAAAAGTTCCATACCATGGTGTATATCAATGAAGAAAGATATCTATTAGTGGATAGTTAAAGATGGAACATCCTCTTGGAATACATCCTCATAATCCTCCACCATTGTAGTGAACATTGACCTAATAACATACACTACAATAAGGTCCCTGTTAGAAAAATAATATATAATAAGATAAACTATTCAACACATGATTCCATATTACAATACTAAAATTTCCTCTTCATCCATATTGGAAAACCTAGTCCCATTATTATAGACACACTATATCCTCTACCTGAACCAGTAAAAATAGACATGAAATGTAGATAACAAGTCCATAAAAAATATTATGTCATATTTCATCATCTATAAACTATAGGTAACCTCACATAAACTCTCACCTCAATGAGTTATGTCAGACTATTGGAACACGTGTGATTTTTGAGTCATGCTATTATAAGTCTCTATGTGCATGGGTTGATCTAAGGGATCAACTAGAATCTCAATGTCCTAAACCAGATATGTTGAAATAAAAGAATGATAATAATTTGTGTCAATTTCTAATTAAACTAGGGTAGATAATTCAAAAATAATAACTTTTATTATTATTAGAGCATCTGAGTTATAAGCCACAACTTCTTAAATCTTCCCCCATCCCTCCCCCAAAGCCCACTAAGCATAGTGAGAACCACATAGGGGGTGGTAATAGGATAACATTCCTACAAACTTAATCTCTTCTACTAGACCCACATCCACATAATTCACCTTATGTACTAGTTTTTTCACATGTTACCTATACCTCTATGGACCATCCACAGTCTCCCTATTAGCCATACGATGACTCAGACAATCTCAAGACAATTCCCCCTATCATCACCTGTGTAGAACCATCAATCCTTGGGATGTCTAGACCCATCTCATGAGCACAAACCTATATAACCTCAATCCTAAGTCCTCCTCCTATAATGTGTCTCATGTCCAGGTCCCTCAAAATGACATTGAAACCCAATTTTCGATATCTCTACATCTTTGGGACCACTGATGGAAACAACATTCCCCCTTTTCTAATTTTGGAAACATTCAACCATAATTCTCACTCCGGAACCCCAATATAATTAGAAATTTATAGATTTAAAACAATATATCATGTGTCTATATTCAATCCCTGCTAAATGTTCAACATAATAAAAAACTGATCCTAAACCTTATTAATCAATTACTTGGACAGTTTGTTAAATCTAAATGAATACTCACTTATGGTCATGCTTCCCTGATGGAGCTATAGAAGCTCTAGGATATGAACTGTAACACCCCAAACTTCTATGGTACACTTCTCTTTGAATAATACAATATCGTGTGTTGTACGCAACATCGAGTTCTAACACACCACAACTAGTCAAACTAGCTGTTATGAATAGTAATACCCACTTTTTGAAATTTATAAATTTTATTTTTCAAAATGGACTTTATTTTTGGATTCGGAATATCGAAAATAGCCTAGGGTGAATTTTTGGTATTTTTTTGAAAAACATCATTTTTTGAAGAATAGTGAAACCACTAAGTGGTAGTTAAAAAACTGAATTTTTCATAAAACATAATTTTACCGCTTCTGTGAGTGGAATTTTGAAAATCCTAGAGACACAGTTAATATCAAAGTGTAAAATGTGGTTCAATGAGTTGAAAATAATTTTTGGTGAATAGTAAATTTTTACTTTTATTTACCACGGTTAAAAGTAAATAGGGTAATTAAGGGTAAAAATGATATTAATAATACCTTAACATGTGTCCTAAGTCTATTGGACAAGTTTATCTCAACCAAAATCAACCTTAGTAATAAAATATTATCATTTAGGTCCACTTGTATTAGATTAGGACATTCATTATTATTTAATTCAAAGAAGAGTTAAAAGAGTTAAAATCAATTTTTATTTACTAAAACATTTTTAATATAGTGTTATACATAAGGTAAATTTGATTGTAAATATTCCTTTGAAATATAAACAGATTTCCTAAATAATAATATTTTATTTATAATTTTTAGACAATAAATAATTTAATTTATTTATGACACAATGATGATGCAGTAATTACCATAATAGTAAAAAAAATAATATAATTGATATTATAAATACCAAAATAAATATAATTTGATACTTTTTATGAATTAAACTAATTTTATAATATAATGTGACATGTTAGTATTGATTTAATCATCTTTTTCGGAAGTAAGCATTCTATTATTAGTTTCACAAAAATCAATTTTCCAAATAGTGTCAAAATTGACAAAAAAGTGTTTTTAAAACAAATATTTTATTATTAATTGATATTAAATTCCTAAAAATCTATGGTTTGGAAAAGAGAATTATATCATGATAGGTGTATCATTAATCGACCACTTGGGGGTCACTTGGATGTAAATAGTAAGTTTATAAACCATATAATATAAAAATACAAAGAGACATTTTAAAAGTGAAACTAATTAAATAAGAGTTAATACTTAAAGATAAGGTTAATATAAAGACCGAAACCTGTCTAAATTCTATTGGTTGAGTGGTTTTCGACCCATAACCACCATAAACTTTAAATAATCCACTTTTGAGCCATTGTAAACTGAATATGAATTTATTATAAAATAATATTTCTAGATTTTCCAAAGGTGCCCCTCACCCCTCTTATAAAACGACACCCCCTTCTCATTAATTCACACCTTCAATGCCATTTGGCTCGGCCAAACTCTTCCCAAATACTCTCTCAACTTCCCTCAATTCATTATAGAGGCATTACGTTACTCAAAAAGCCATCCTAATGAGCCCTTTTGATCAAATCAAAAGGAAGAACCCAAAGAAGAGGTAATGATTTCACCACCCCATTTCATGTTCCTTTTTTCTTCCACTTCTTATTTCATTCATTCCCATGCTAAAGTAATAACTCCAGTATCTTATATATATTGTGATGTTATTATAAATATGGTACAACCATATTCAGTATTCTATCCATCCTTTGAATAACATGTCACCAAACGTGCGTACGTACGGCTTACCGTCTCCACGTCGTGGTGTAATTGTTATTGAACATATTATTATTTAGATGGGTATAATAATGATTTGTAATTCATGTAAATAATAAATATAACATGATAATTATTCTGTATATATGATATAAAATACAATTATATATTATTTTAATATCAAAAGAATGATATTGTCTCTCGTGCGTACGTACGGACTACCGTCTCCATGAATGCGATGAGATTCATTCTCCATCGTATACATTCATGTATAATTATCATTTGATGATTTCAAAATAATGTTTAAGGAATTGATATAATTCTGGATATAAATAAGACACAACCTATCCATAACAAACATTGCCTACATAACAAAATATATGAAAGAAAATCGGTAAGTTAGCACCCGTAACGACGATAATTCTAAAATATTATTAACAAAGCAATGTTAAAAATTATATATGATATCATATTAATATAAATGATTATTGTATAATTTAATAACAATTATTTCACCATTATACAGGTGTTTAACGAACCCCAACCATGGAAAAGTACAAAGTAAGGGTTTATTTCGCAATCTCTTCATTATCCGAGGTTGTTTTTACGTAATAATCTACTGGGACCTATTTATCATCTACATCCATGTTTCTTAAAAATGTATTTCAAATAATTCTTACTATTTTAAAGACTATGGAATAAATTCATTTATACCCTTGTTGACGTTTTATAATATTTTTATAAAGTAATATTTCCATCATTTTCCAAACAAGGTCTTTTTTAACCTTTTCGACAGAATTACGGTAAGAATGGTTTTTAACTTATACGGTGGGTGCAGCTATTTTCTACCATTATAAAATCGTTGAAGATTCCCTTACAGGATTATAAGAATATTTTCAAAGAAAATGTTTTATTTTATAAATATATGACTCTTAAATGATTTCAAAATATAAAGAGATATTTCTCTAAAAAGATTTTTTATTTAATCTATGTCAACATCCATTGATGGATTTTACGCTTATTTGAAGTTTTTTTATTATGATACAAAAATTATATATTGTATTGAAGGTTTTGTGATATGTTTGAATGTGGATTTGTTATTTTTATATCATTCATGGTTTATGGATAATGTATTTACATTTTTTATGCTAGTTATAATATGAATGTTTATTTTATGTTTAAACCTTTTCATATGGGAATGCATTGGATTTAATATGTGACAGGTGGAGCCCACTATAGCTCCTCGATGCATCGGTAGGTCTCATGATACAAACTAGTGTCTTGGAACAAGGCCTTGACAAAATCTTATTGTAGTCTTGTCACAAGGCCTTGGCTTTGTGGTTATGATAGTCTGGCATTAAGCATTCCATCGTTATGAAAGTGGTTATTGATATTGAATGTGATTATTCGATTAGTAGAATGTCCATGTGAATAAGTAAATGGAATTATTTCATTTTATTTTTTCTATACTATGTTGAAGTTCAATTTTAAAATGCTTTTGTTTTAGTTATACATTTCCTTAAATGTTTATTATTATTTATGAAAGTTTTCGCAATATTGTTATCCTTACTGGGCATTTGAGATCACCGCTTTTCTATGTTTTATTTTTCCCAGGATGTGAAGAAGTAATTTATGAACGAACTGTAGGGATATTACAAGGGGATAAGAGTGTGGAATATGGAGAATATATTGTCATAGTTTTCATTTTATGATGTAATGTAAACATTATTAATGTATCTATTTATTCCAAGGCTACTAAACTAATCGGTCTTTCGAGATTTGATCTTTATTGTGATCATGCAATTTTATGTAATAAGGCACCGACTCTGGGTAACTGGGGTCGGGGCATTACAGTTGGTATCAGAGGAAGTTTATTATAGACCTTGGAAGCTAGATTTAGATAAACTCTGATTAGAGCATATAGATTTAAGATGAACTTTGAGGTTTAGAATAGAAGAACTTCTTAGAATTTTGGTATTGTAGAGATTTTGTGAGATTTCCGAGAAATACATCCATGTCTAGATACGAGCAGGTAGAGGCGGCTCTGGCATAGATGTACCTAGGGGTAAACCCGAAAACACTATTTCGAGCTAGACTCGAACGAGAACTGGTGCACGACAACAGGCATTGCTACACTCTTGGTTACGACACTCCTGGGGGATATTATTAGGATAACTCTCATTTTCTTAACAAATAATTATGAATGGTTTATGAGTATGTACTTCCTCAAAGAATTTTTTTTATGACTACGGATTATATACATAAATAGTTAAATTCATGTTAAGTGTTTTATAAGTATGGAATTATGTATTTTGATTCATAAACTGATCTTGTTTATGCCATTGTTTAGAAATGGCGCCTAGTGAAAGAAATGGAAACTGTATCAATGCACGCACTCCATGTAGGTATTGACCTCCTGCTGAAGATAATTATAATGGAGCTAGTGATGCAACTGGTGCCGATAAGCTAATCACCATACTGGGACAACTCAGTTAGGTGATGAATAATAACCTTACCCGTATGGAGCAACCTGATCTATAGCATGGAGGATCAGTGTTAGATCGCTTCATGAGGGAACAACCACCAACGTTCAATGGGAGTACAAATCCCTTAGTATCTGAGTAATGGATACATTCCCTAGAGAAAATATTTCAAGTTTTGGGGAGTAGTGAAAGGGAAAAGGTTATTATGCCAGTTTACTACCACAATGGAGATGTTGATCAATGGTGGTCATTGATTCAAAACATGAAGGAAGACGATGATGTATCAAATATGGAATGGAGGGATTTCAAAGATATGATTTTAGAAAAATATTTTCCTCGTGACCATCCAGCAGATATAGAAAGGCAATTTCTGAGTCTGAGGAAAAAGGAGGATGAGAATGTCGCAAAGTATGAGGCTAACTTTAGAAGGTTAGCAAGGTATGCTGGAGATTATATACATAATCCAATAAGTAAGATTTATCGTTTCTTTGATGGGTTAAAACCATTTCTCCATCGAGCATTAGTCTCACAATCCTTCTCATTGTACGAAGACATTGTCTCATGTGCTGTCAAGATAGAGAAAGAATTCTCTAAGTCATATGACTTTAAAGAAAAGAAAGAGAAGAAGAGATCTTCTGATCAATCGGGGAATGGAAATAAAGGGAATAAGGGAAAAGTTGAATATCCATCCAGTAGTAAATGTGAGAAGAAACACCCCGGTACTTGCTTAAAAGGAACAGGAGTCTGTTACAAGTGTGGTGAAAAAGGCCACCAAGCTCGTGATTGCAAGGGGAAGAAGGAAGCTACCGATGTTTAGTGCTACAATTGTAGGGAGATGGAACATTATGAAAATGAATGTCCTAAGCGTTAGGGGAACTTACCTCAGAAAAGGCCATGGGATCAAGGCCAAGCATTTGTTATCACTACTACTAAGGTAGAAGCTCCAAAAGACATGGTGGAAGGTAATTTAATGGTTTTATCAAGTTTAGCAAATTCATTATTTGATTCTGGATCCTCGCGTTGTTTCATATCTTCCCAGTTTTCTATGAAAATTAGATATTTCCAATTTTATTTGAGAAGGGAGTTGTCAGTTAAAACTCCTAAGGGAAGTATCATTGCAACAAAGATTTGTGAATCAGTCCCCATTAGAGCACATAAAGTTTCTTTATCTGTTGATCTCATCATCATACCTATGATTGAGTTTGATATAATCCTCGGTATGGACTGGATTTCGCACCATGATGCAGATATTTATTGTAAGAAGAAAGAGGTTACAATTTTTGATGATGATGATAAGGAACACGTTATCTTTAGAGTAGAATCGTCACCACTTAATTCTTATCTAGATCCACCCCTAGTAGCTCAACTAAATTAAATTATGGGGGAGGAAGATGATGAAATTACAGTGGGTGAGTAAAAGAATGTTCAAAAAGAGGATGTACCAATTGTGAAAGAATATGTAGATGTGTTTCCGGAAGATTTACCTGGACATCCTCCAGAACGAGAAGTTCATTTTTCCATTGATTTAATTCCTGGATCAAGGCCTATATCAAAGACCCCTTATAGAATGGCCACTGTAGAATTAGTTGAACTAAAGAAACAACTACAGTAATTGAGTAATAAGGGATTTATTCGAACTAGTGTTTCTCCATGGGGATCCCCTGTTCTTTTTGTTAAAAAGAAAGATGGATCTATGAAGTTTTGTATCGACTACATGGAGATCAATGTTATAACAATAAAGAATAATAATCCCCTACCTTTCATTGATGATTTATTTGACCAACTGCATGGAGCTCAATACTTTTCAATGATTGACCTTCGATCTGGATACCATCAGTTGTGTGTGAATTACGAAGACATTCCAAAGACAGTATTTCAAACCAGGTATGGGCATTACGAGTTAACAGTAATGCCTTTTGGATTGACTAATGCACCCTCTGTATTCATGGTTCTGATGAATAGAGTTTTCGAGGAATATCTCGATGAATTTGTGGTGGTATTTATTGATGATATCTTGGTATAATCCAAAAGCTACGAATATCTTGATAATCACTTGCGCATTATCCTGAAGACTCTGAGAAGACATGAATTATATGAGAAGTTTAGAAAGTGTGAATTCTGACTCCAGGAGATTTCTTTTCTTGGCCATATTCTCTCTAAATATGGAATCTTTGTTGATCCTTCTAAGTCCAAGGATATCCAAGAATGGCCAGCACCTACGAGTATAACTGAGGTACATAGTTTTATTGGTTTAGCAGGTTATTATCGACGTTTCGTCAATAATTTTGCCCGATTGGCTAACCCATTAACGAACCCCACACATAAAGGGGTTAAATTTGTTTGGACAAAAGAGTGTGAAGAATGTTTCGAAGAACTGAAGAGAAGATTAGTCAATGCTCCTATATTGTCTCTACCATCGGGGAATGATGGGTTCATTATTTATAGCGATGCATCGAAGAAAGGACTTGGTTGTGTCCTTATGCAAAATGATAGGGTTATTTCCTATGCATCACAACAGTTGAAAATTCATGAACAAACCTATCCTACTCATGATCTCTAGTTAGCAGCTATGATCTTTTCTTTGAAGATATGGAGGAACTACCTCTATGGTGAAAATGTAAGATTTATACTGATCACAAGAGTTTGAAGTATATTTTCTCACAAAAAGAACTCAACATGAGAAAAAGGAGATGTCTTGAATTACTCAAGGATTATTATTGTACTATACACTACCACCCGGGGAAAGCAAACAAGGTGGAAGATACTTTGAGCAGAAAAGACCATGGAGTTTTGAACAATATGAGAATCGAAAGGGATCCAATTTTCATGGATCTAGTGAAGATGGACATGGTAATAATCAGGGAAGGTGAAACATCAATGCTTTTTCAAATGGTTTCCAAACCATATTTACTAGAATGTGTAACGAGTTCTCAGACCGATGATGAAGAATTTAAAAAGAAGATTAAAGAAGTGAATGATGGGAGATTGAGAGAATTTGTCTATAAAGAAGGAATTTTGAAATTCAGGAAGAGACTTTGTGTTCCCTATATACCTGATCTAAAGATGGAATTGATGGATGATGCTCATAGTTCCAATTTCACAATACACCCTGGGAGCACCAAAATGTATAGAGATTTGGAGGAACATTTTTGGTGGGACAAAATGAAGAGGGAGATTGCTAATTTTGTGTCATGATGTATGGTTTGTCAACAAGTGAAAGCTGGAAGGAAACAGCCTGGATGAGTCATGCAACCTCTTCCCATACCAGAGTGGAAATGGGATAATATCATGATCGACTTTGTCATGGGACTACCAAAGACTCCTAGAAGGAACGATACAATATGGTTCATTGTTGATCGACTTACCAAGTCAGCACATTTTCTTGCTATAAGAGAAGATATACCACTAGAATGTCTAGAAATACTATATATTAATGAAGTTGTGAGACTTAATGGAGTACCCCTATCAATTATTTCTGATCATGATCCCCATTTTACTTCAAGATTCTAGAAAAGTCTTCCGAAAGACATGGATACTGAACTTCATTTGAGCACTACCTACAACCCTCAAACAGATGGACAATCAGAATGAACTATTCAAACCTTAGAAGACATGTTGAGATCCTGCTCACATGACATTCAGGGTATATGGGATCAATATTTACATCTGGTAGAATTTTCCTATAACAATAACTTCCATTCGAGTATTCAGATGGCACCATATGAAGCCTTATACGGAATGAAATGTCGCACACCAACCTGTTGTGATGGTGTTGGTGAAAGAAAACCTGTAGGCCCAGAACTGGTGGAGGAAATGATGGAAATGGTGAAGGTAATCCAAAACCATATCAAAGAAGCTCAAAGTAGGAAGAAGAGCTATACCGATAATCGAAGGAAGGATTTGAAATTTCAAGTCATTGATCATGTTTTCTTGAAGGTATCTCCATGGATGGGAGTCATACGTTTTGGTAAGAAAGGTAAATTGAGTCCCAGGTACATCATACCTTTCGAAATTGTAGAACGAGTTGGGGTTGTAGCTTACCTTTTGGCAATGCCGCCAAGTCTCTCAAAAGTTCAGGATGTGTTCCACTTATCTCTGTTGATGAAATACATGCCTGACCTAATGCATGTACTCAACTATGAGGAATTAGAACTGGAACCCGATCTGTCTTATTGCGAAGAGCCCGCCAATATTCTTGATAGGAGAGAACAAGTACTGAGAAACTGGATGACTCGTATGGTAAAAGTCTTGTGGAGAAACCATAAGATGGAAGAGGCAACGTGGGAACCTGAGGAACTTATGATGAAGAACCACCTGAGTCTTTTCATGCGGTAGTATTCTATAAATTTTGAGGAAAAAATTATTTGAAGGAGAGGATAATGTAACACCCTAAGCTTCTATGGTATGCTTCTCTTTGAATAATGCAATAGTGTGTATTGTACGCGACATCGAGTTCTAACACACCACAACCAATCAAACTAGCCGCTATGAATAGTAATAACCACCTTTTGAAATTTATAAATTTTATTTTTCAAAATGGACTTAATTTTTGGATTCAGAATATCAAAATTATCCTACGGTGAATTTTTGGTATTTTTCTGAAAAACTCCATTTTTTGATGAATAGTGAAACCACTAAGATGTAGTTAAGAAACAGAATTTTTCATAAAACGTAATTTTACTGCTTCTATGAGTGGAATTTCGAAAATCCGAGATACCCAGTTAATATCAAGGAGTAAAATGTGGTTCAATGAGATAAAAATAATTTTTGGTGAAGAGTAACTTTTTACTTTTATTTACCACGGTTAAAAGTAAATAGGGTAATTTAGGGTAAAAATGATATTAATATTACCCTAACATATGTCCTAATTCTATTGGAAAATTTTATATCTACCAAAAAAACCTTAGGAATAAAATATTATCATTGAGGTCCAATTGGATTAGATTAGGACATTTATTATTATTTAATTCAAAGAAGAGTTAAAAGAGTTAAAATCAACGTTTATTTACTAAAACATTTTTAATATAGGGTTATAAATAAGGTAAATTAGATTGTAATTATTCATTAAAAATAGAAAAAGATTTCCTACATAATGATATTTTATATATAATTTGCATAAAATAAATAATTTAATTTATTTATGACATAATGATGAGGTAGTAATTACAATAATAGGGAAAAATTAATATAATTGATATTATAAATACCCAAATAAATATAATTTGAGACTTTTAATGAATTAAAATAATTTTCTAGGTTAATATGACATGTTATTATTGATATAATTAACTTTTTTTGAAATAATCATTCTGTTATGATTTTCACAAAAATCAATTTTCCAAATAGTGTCAGAAGTGACATAAAAGAGTTTTTAAAAAAAATATTATATTATTAATTGATATTAAATTCCTAAAAATCTATGGTTCTTCCAAGAGACTTATATAATGATAGGTGTATCATTAATGGAACACTTCGGGGTCACTTGGATGCATATCGTATATTTATTAACCATATAATATAAAAATACAAAGAGACATTGTAAAAGTGAAACTAATTAACTAAGAGTTAATACTTAAAGATAAGGTTAATATAAAGACCCAAACCTGTCTAAATTCTATTGGTTGAGTGGTTTTCGAACCATACCAACCATAAACTTTAAATAATCCAGTTTTGAGCCATTAGAAACCGAATATGAATTTATTATAAAATAATATTTCTAGCTTTTCCAAAGGTGCCCCTCACCCCTCTTATAAAAGTGCACTCCCCCTTCTCATTAATTAACACCTTCAAAGCCATTTGGCTCAGCCAAAATCTGCCCAAATATACTCTCAACATCACTCAGTTCACCCTAGAGGCATTATTTTAGTCAGAAAGAAAACCAATGGAGCCTTTTTGATCAAATCAAAAGGAATAACCCGAAGAAGAGGTAATGATTTCACCACCCCTTTTCATGTTCCTTTCTTCTTCCACTTATTCTTTCTTTCTTTCCCATTGTAAAATAATAACTCAAGTATATTATATATACTATGATGTTATTATAAATATGGTACAACCATATTCAGTATTCTATCCATCCTTTGAATAACATGTCACCATACGTGCGTACGTACGACTTACCGTCTCCACGTCGTGGTGTAATTGTTATTGAATATATTATTATTTGGATGGGTATAATAATTATTTTTAATTCATTTAAATAAAAAATATAACATGATAATGATTCTGTATATATGATATAACATCCAATTATATATTATTTTAATATCAAAATAATGATATTGTCGCTTGTGCGTTCGTACGGACAACCGTCTCCACGAACGCGATGAGATTCATTCTCCATCGTAACCATTCAAGTATAATTATCATTTGATTATTTCAAAATTAAGTTTAAGGACTTGATATAATTCTGGATATGAATAAGATAAAACCTATCCCTAACAAACATGGCCTACATAACAAAATATATAAAAGAAAATGAGTAACTTAACACCCGAAATGACGATAATTCTAAAATATTATTAACAAAGCAATGTTAAAAGATCATATATGATATCATATTAATATAAATGACTATTGTATAATTAAATAACTATTATTTCACCATTATACAGGATTTTAACCTACCCCAACCAAGGAAAAGTACAAGGTAAGGGTTTATTTTTCAATCTCTTCATTAACCGAGGTTGTTTATACGTAATAATCTATTGGGACCTTTTTATCATCCACATCCATGTTTCTTAAAAATTCATTTCAAATCATTCTTACTATTTTAAAGACTATGGTATAAATTCATTTATAACCTTGTTGACTTTTTATAATAATTTTATCACGGAATCCTTCTTTCATTTTCCAAAGAAGGTCTTTTTTTAACCTTTTCGACAGAATTAAGGTAAGAATGTTTTTTAACTTATACGGAGGGTACGGCTATTTTCCGCCGTTATAAAATCGTCGAAGATTCCCTTAAAAGCTTATAAAAATATTTTCAAAGAAAATGTTTTTTTTATAAATATATGACTCTTAAATGATTTCAAAATAAAAAGAGATATTTCTCTAAAAAGATTTTTGATTTCATCTATGTCAACATCCCTTGATGGATTTTACGCTTATTTGAAGTTGATTTATTATGATACAAAACATCTATATTATATTGAAGGTTTTGTGATATGTTTGACTGTGGATGTGTTATTTCTATACCATTCATGGTTTATGGATAAAGTATTTATATTTCGTATGCTAGTTATAATACGAATGTTTATGTTATGTTTAAACCTTTTCATATAGGAATGCATTGGACTTAATATGTGACCGGTGGAGCCCGCTATAGCTCCTCGATGCATCAGTAGGCCTTATGAGACAAACTAGTGTCTTGGAACAAGGCCTTGACAAAATATTATTGTAGTCTTGGAATGAGGCCTTGGATATGTGGTTATGATAGTCTGGCATTATGCATTCCATCATTATGAAAGTGGTTATTGATATTGCATGTGATTATTCGATTAGTAGAATATCCATCTGAATAAGAAAATGGAATTATTTCATTTTATTTTTTCCATACTATGTTGAAGTTCAAGTTTAAAAGGCTTTTGTTTTAGTTATACATTGCCTTAAATGTTTATTATTATTTATGAAAGTTTCTTCAATATTGTTATCCTTACTGGGCATTTCAGCTCACCCCTTTTCTATGTTTTATTTTTCCCAGGATGTGAAGAAGTAATTTATGAATGATCTGTAGGGATAGTATGAGGGGATAATAGTGTGGAATATGGAGACTATATTGTTGTAGTTTTCATTTTATGATGTAATGTAAACTTTATTAATGTATCTAGTTATTACAATGCTACTAAAATAATTGGTCATTCGAAATTTGATCTTTATTGTGATCATGCCAATGTTATGTAACAATGCACTGACTTTGGGTAACTAGGGTCGAGGCGTTACATGAACAAATCTAAACATAGCTGAAGATAAATTGGTTCTGAAAAGGTTCTCTAAAATATAACAATGTTATATTTTCCTTGTCATATTATTGGGTTAATAACCCCCATCATCATCTTAATGATCCATAAAGAAGGATTATCTATAGGACTTCCATATAATCTACTCATGTCCAAACGAGATAGAAAAATCCAGTCACTACCGTAATTCAGTCTTATCCTCATGTGGGTCGGTCTCAACTCTGAACATAAGTGGTCTCTATTGCTGATACTCATAGAGGTGTGATCAGCCCACACACCTCATTCTATGGTACTGAGGGTACTAGATGATACTCTATAGGTGGTGGAATATCTGGTACACCATCTGAATGTATCACATCATGAAATATTCCTTGTATTGTTGCCTTATAACTAAGGGATCTTCCTTGTGATACTACCACTGAATCATAGAAGGCATACATTATTGAGGCATCGTAAAATATAAAATATCGACCACTATCATTTTGTATATATGGAGAGCTGACTAAATAATGATAGAGAATACCCACCCCAATCCTATATAATCCATGTAACTTTTTTTCCTAGTCACTCTTCTCCTCATATACCATTTTGAATATAAGGTGATCATATTCATAGTGCGTGGAAGCTTCGTCCCCCTCACCAAAATTGGATTCCTAATCCTAAAACCCAAACATGAAACATATTACAATGTTTTCCCAAAAAAAACTCATAGCCATCAATCAAAATTTAGAAATGAATCCCACTAATACCACTCTATCACGATCTGTCCTTCTGGGGTATGAGACATAACTCCCAAATCCCACATTTAATAGGCCAGGTCATGGAGACCAGTTCTAAGTATGCATATCACTATCATGGGAAGCCTTATCATAAGAACATGTACCCAAAATAACATATATCCTATACAAAAAAATTATGAAATTAAAAACCAACTGAACAAATTTGTATGCGGACATCAAAATAAAAAATCTATAGTATAATATAATGCAATGTAAAGTAAAATAGTATAAATAAAATACCATAAAAAAGATTCCAAGAAACAAAGAAAACATGAAATTAATATGGGGACTACTATAAAGATACCATATGAACACACCTCGGTCTGCTTAGTATCACTAAGATGATCCTTGTTCTGGTACCTCTATGAATTTGTTAAAAGTTCAATCATCTGCAAAAGAAACACCAAAACTATTCAATGAACATGTAAAGGTGAGTATACAAATACACATTAGGACACCCCACAACCACAAAGCATAAAAAATAAATAAAAATAATCTCTAAACATGTATATATATAAAAAACATATAATAAGAATATCCAGATATACTCCACAATGATACATAGTATAAAGGTTAAGACACAACCACATTTCCAACCTAGGTATCGATATAAAAAGTTAAACAATGCACTCATATAATTGAGCTCATTCCTGAATTCAAATGAAAATAATTACATATGTCTGAGAGGAAGTTATCTTCAGGTCATATCATTACATGATTACACTATATGTCCAACGACATATGATACATAAATGAAAGTCACTCCAAATACCATGGGGTATACCAAAAAATCAATATGTATTAACATGAAAATATTAGAATCAATAACCACATAGTGTTGGTCATGAATGATACCAAGAACTCTATCTAGGTCACAAAGATGAATAAAGGAAATCATTGTAGGAATCATAGAAGGATTCCAACAATTATATCCATGAATTACTATTAATATGATTAGTGTCTAATGGGAATGAGCCAATTCCATACCAACCCTTATAGAAAAGGATAAGGGGGAACACACCCTAATAAAATTTATCTATGATAAAAAGGAAAATAGCTCCATACAAACATTTAATAGGTACCTTGAATATATTAGGCATACATGTTGTGGACCTTCGACCCTGGGCCCTACCTTTGTAAATATCCCATGTCCATGTCTTAGTAAGAGTACACGACATTTTTATTCTTATTTGAATATTCTTGTGTACCAGTATATTGATTATCCCATGTATGCCTAGACTAGTCTTGTTCGTGTAGGATTACACTTCGTTCCCATGACT
The DNA here is from genome assembly GCA_963277665.1 of Viscum album. Lineage (NCBI taxonomy): Eukaryota > Viridiplantae > Streptophyta > Magnoliopsida > Santalales > Viscaceae > Viscum > Viscum album. The sequence goes on from OY728143.1 coordinate 329,736,815, forward strand.
ATGTAATCTTTCCTAGGTCACTAAACAATTAAAGGTACATTCCATTCCATCAGTAAAGGTCCATAGACTATGTGATAGGGTCACATATCATGTGATGTTTATCTTATTATGAAAACTCTATCACCAGTAGTCCCATATGAAATGTAATCCAGGATTAAATTCAATGTGGATATAGGTTTTGAAAAATACTAGATATGTTCCACATTTCTTCATTCAGCCCTGAAGACCATGATCTTTAAAGGTACCATTCTAAAAAATCAATAATAAATCCCTTATGAGTCATTCTATCATCGATCAACAACATACAGAACTTCGGTTTGTTCAGAGAACACCTTTGAATGGTGTTCACCATTCCACATACAAGAATACGAAAACATGGAATCTAAATTATCTGATCCACTATCACCTCTATCATTATACCATTGTCTCATAATTTTGATCCTATATCTATGATATCGAATCTTTGTTCAATTAAATGGGTACACAATAATTGTTTTCTAGGTGGATATAGAACAATGGGTCAAATGACGAATGTTTGTGATGAACGAGGAATTGGGGGATAAAATTAGAAAAAAATCTTGAGTAATGGAACTATATTAATTTTCAAGTTGAGATTGATTAATTGTTCTTTATAATTTTATAATGATATATAATCAATATTCACATGATAATTATCCCAATAATACACCACAATAATCCCATCCCCTAAAATAATTGATATGTGGATCAATGTTTTAGTTGATTGATCCATGTTCAATATAATATAATAAAAGGGAAAATAATAGGATTAATTGAGTGTACTATCTAGAGATGTATTGATAACTAAAAAAAATAATCGTATATCATTTTCATTAGAGTGATCCTCCATGGGTTATCCAACAACTTGGCGATTATAAGGTTAAGATTAGAATTTAATCATATCATCACTATTATATTGTATTTTGGGTTTTTTCTTTAATGGATAAATAAAATAAATTTATTTGATAATTGAATTAATTTTTATGCCCGTGATGAATTTTCCGCAAATGTCCCATGATAAAAAAATTTATATCACACCTAGGGTAAAACCATTATTCTAAACTCAATGGTGTCATCCGATTTTTGATCTGTTCTTCCTATTTAGGGGTTAATTTTATTTTTTAGGAAAAGTGTATGGAGATGTTATATATATATATACATATTTAATATATATCAATCATTTATTATGGGAACATAGAGACATGGAATAACATGTCACCTAAACACCTAATAATGAAAAGAATCAATACAATATCCAAAAATAATACATTAAGAACCCATGTCATAAGATATACATCATTGTAACTCGGTATATCTGTCTTCTGGTAAATGATAATTTTTCGGAGATGAGGTCTGTGGGACACAATACTTTTCTAGGTGTGCCTTCTAGACATCAGGTATTTATTATAACATGAGGTATCAGTTGGCCAGGGGTGTTGGGGAAAATTTTATTGGAGTCACATGGGAGATTTATATCATATTATATATTTGGGGTGCCTTGGAATTTATGATTTGGATCCCCTCTATTGTAGTTATACACGCGTGGTCAATGTTTGTGACTTATTCCATGTGGCTATTGAGAATAAGATATGTCAGCTATATTAAATGATGTGATGTACCTTTTTTTTATTTTAGTTTACACATAATTTATCACAAATGTATATTGGGAACATGTTGGTGGTGTCACAGAGAGATTATTATCACAACCAACATGGTTCTGTTGGGATACTTGTAGACTTTATGCTTTTTTGGTCAGACATGGGCACCTGGTTAGGAGTTAGAATATAGTGATCATATTGGATTTCTTAGCATGGAAAATATATAAAGGGACCATGGAGGTTTCAGTATTAGCTCGAGTTACTTTTATATCTAGTTTTTATATAATAATTCTTATATATGTATTTCTGATGTTTTGAAACATGTGACCCATATTTTCTTATTATCATGTAGAACCTTACTTGTATGTATGAATATCTATAAATTGTATATTGTTTTTTTTATTATGAAAGTAATATTTTTTATCTTTTTGGTTATTATTTCCCCTTTCAAACATTTATTATGACATAAAGGGTTACATGTATTGTTTGTTATGATATTTCTTCTAATTATATTTTTATTTATAGGCCATTACTATTATCATCACCAGGTGGTATATTCTCCCATTATCACCTCTTGAAACCCTCAAAACTAGTTTGTAGCTATTGGCATATGGTATGGAAAAGGTAAAGGTCCAATGGTACTCTAGACAATAGAATTGATTTGGTGGTGAATCAGGTCATGGAACTAAACTATTCATAAAATCAATAAATATAGTGGTAAAATTTTTCAAGATAATGCGAATAATAATAAAATCATAGAGCATATATATTTTTTGGAAGGAACCCTTCAATATATCTTCTTTCCTCACACTCAAACGATGATATCCCAATCAGAGGCCAATAATAGAGAATAATTTAGCCCCAAGAATTCTGTTGAGGAAATAAAAAATCCTTAAAAGAGGGAATTTTTACACATTATTTTCTAATTTTCTCTATAATACTTCCATAACATCATTGATAAATCCTTCATATTGTTAATGGGAACAAGGCTCTCCCGTAGAGGCAAACATAGTGGAATAAAATCTGTACCCCAATGATCTTGAATGTGTTTTTTCAAACCCTCTAACATCACATATGCAACTATATATGGGGACTTAGATATTTACCTAGATCCATGAATGATTTACATTGATATCATTACCTTTATCTCAATGGGGTTTAAAATTAAAACTTTAGAAAATACATCAATGTATTATCGAACAATTGTTGCAACTCCTATATGTATACATTATATTTCTTATCAATATACACTAGTCATTACCATAATGAATGAAATATGAGGTTGTTGTTAACCTAACATTGGATTTAATATTTCTCCATTTATGATTATTAAAATGAATCCCATAATGAAAATTGATAATTCATTGCATCAATATTTGGTTTTTTCATTATATATTAACAACCAATCCATTGAAATTATTATGTCAAATTACACCATTGGAATAAACACAGGGTTTATGGATAGATTTTACTCACCAATTTCAATAAAGGTATCTCTATATTTAATTGGTGATAAAAATTTACACTATTATTTTTAAAAAAATAATATCCTAATGCAATCCCAGATATTAATTTTTTGATTTTTGAAAATATGAAGGTATTAAAAAAATATTTATAACAGGAATCAAAGGAAGAACATGATATATATGACTTCATAATAATTTAACCCACTAATAAATCAATTTTATCTTTTAAATCAACCATTATTAATTAAATATCATTAAGTTTTTCATTGGAATTTATTGGGGATAAAGGAGATTTACCACCAATATTTTTAGATTTGAACTTTTGTTAGTGAAATTTAAAAACTTCACAAACAAGAATCATTATAAATAATGTTGTAATTTCACTATCTTTACCTTATCATTAGAAATAATTTGATGGAGATTTTAAGAACTATGATAGTATAAAGGTACATGGATATCTCTCCAATAATTTCATATATTTCCACTTCCTTGATGAAAATTCCTTGAATACTTCATCACAAACTTATTTCACCAAAATAGTTTATATATCATCCATACAAAATATATCTCAATTCTATTTGTCATTCAATCCTCGAGACCGTCGTGCATCTATGAAAAATATTTCCATTGATAGCGTACACCCCAGATTAAGCTCATAACAACCAATGTTGAGGATTAAGAATAGCATAGATGTGGTCATATCCAACAAAATAATTTATTTATCTTCTAAAAAAAATCAATGACCACATATGAAGAATATCCCAAAATCCTGGTAATGATAATCTTATAACTCCCCTGATATTATCTCCTAATATTTAAAATCATTTAATTATCTATCCATTGTCATTTCAATTGTATATGGAAAATACATGATGAGTATTTCCATTGAATTTTTCACATTCCATATATTTCTCATCTTCCTTTTTCTTAATGCTATTTATAGTGTCCATAAATGATCAGCATCCCCATATATGTGATTTGATACCAACCAAAATCTAAATTTCATTAAAAATGGATTATAAATAATATCTTCTCTATTGAAATTATCCATATCCATATAATTAGTGGATAATATAATCCACTTAAAAATGAGGCCTTTTATTCTTAAATGATTAAACTACTAATTATTCCTTCTTTGGATAATGAAGATGATCTACATAGTTTATGTTTATATTTATGTCATGTGTTAATTTATTCATCCTCATAATGATTTTTTCCTATTTATCTTCATTCATATTAGGAAGACCATTATTGTTTTACCAATCATATCCTTTATTTAAAATATTGCTTATATTTTGTACCATTTATATAAAATTAGAATATCTATGTGAAAAATGTTTTATTATTAGATATCATATAATTGTAAATATAAAAAAGGTTTAATCCAATACTTTTATATGATCAAATTTCTAGGATATAATAATTCAATAAACAATTATCTACATATCAATTATAAAGGTATATAAAAATAAATTTATTAACCAAACAATTTACCGTAGGAGATTCATACAGAGTGCGAATATTGACCTCCATCATGAACCAGTTTTATGTAGAGTAAATTTATAATGATCATATTCTAGGTTATTACCCCTATGTAAATTGTATGTTATCCAAATCAACATGAAGTATCCAAATAGACATTTAATTTCTTATAAACAAGTTATATTATACAATATCAAATGTTTATGATGTTTTCTTAAAATTAAACATAAACAAAGGCAACATGATTTTTTTCTAGTCCTAATATCAAAAAATAATTAATTTTTTGATTTGATAGAAACTGTGGAACCCCATTTTTAATACATGAGATTAAAAATATTTTCATACCAGAATATAACATTATTAACTTTGAATGTTCTTTTCATTTTGAATGTATTTTAATCTAGGTAATTAATAGATGATGTACAATAGGAAATCCTAAAAATAAATAATATTTATTCCTCTTGAATGAATCCATTATAATTGAATCTTAGTGCACCACAAAACTAGTGATTTATTAGGGACATGCATTAATATTAAAATGTTATCATTAATCTTATTAAGGGATAAAAATTAGAATTGAACATGAGATATTATTACTTACAAAAATTATTATCATGAATGAATAATATAAATTATATGATACTTAATGTGGAAATAAGGAAAGAACATTAAAATGGGTTACTCATTAGCATATCACTAAATTATAAACCCAAGTATTCATAAAAAAATTACCATTGATATTAACCAACATATCAAAAAACATATCATCTATAGCGATCAATTCTTTACGAAACACATTGGATTTCTATTACGGAACACCCCTTATCAGTCCTAATTAAGGTTTTCCACATAAATCATAATAAATAGTTTCATAAATAACCTATACTAAATAAATAATTATTTCCATATAAAATCATTGAGTTCATACTTTTTTGAAGACATGAACATTTATATGTTTTATTACATGAAAAGATAATATTTATTTTAATCATATAATTCACTAATATATTACTTATATTGACACACACACACACACACATATATATATGAAATACCATGAAAAAAATGGGGTTAGAAATTCACAAAAAAAGGGTGGAATAAAAAATAAATGAATTCATTTGGAAGCATAACAAGTATACATTATGGTTTATAAAATGAATTTAATGATAGATAATGGTTGAATCTCATAGATAGAATAGTATTTGGATAATAATGGATTGATTATAAGTACATGAGAACATAAAATATTCAAAAAAGTGGAAAAACTATAAATTCATAACTTGGATAAAATGGAGTTGAATAGAATCCATTACCATCTAAAATCGCTTTTTAATGCATGTAAACTGCTCCTTGAATCCTTTGAAGCTCCATGTAAATTCCATAAATATGGAAAAAATCTGTTGATTATTTCTCAATAGAATTGTTCTGAATAAAATAGGGTGTATATCTGGGTTTTTATATATAAACGAGGAGTACTTTTTTATCCGTATCTAAATATAGGACTCCAAATTTTTGGTTTGGTTTAATGGAAAAACCATGGTAATAACCATGGTTATATCTCATTATTTTAAAATTTTAATACATTGTTTTTGAATTAAATATAGGGTGGAATTCCAATTAATTTTTTTAATATTACATCTGCCAAGGGAATTTAAATATAAAAAGATTATTATTTTAAAAAAAATACATTTCAAAATTAGACAATGAAAATTCTTTATATGTTAACAAACTCATTTTAATTCAATGAAATACATTATATTTAAAAAATAATTTAGGATATTTAGTAATTATTTATTTTATTTAAAACACTATTGTTATAAAATAATGATTTTATAAAATATTCCAAAAAAAGTAAAAATATTTTAACTATTCAATAAAACATAAAATATGTTATAAAATTTTCAAAATTCTAGCTTACCTCATTTTGTTTTCATGATTTTATGTGGATTTTTTAATATACCAGAATAATTGCTTAAATGTGAGAATGCCAACTTTTTGATAAAAATAATTATTTATTGATAAATAAAACATTTTAGGACACAATCAACATTACGAAACTTATAAAAATTACCTCTGATATTAAAAAATATTAATATTACATATTTTTAAGTAAATAATTATTTATTAGAATAATTTATAAAATTATATTTTATTAAAATGAAAAAATTAAAATATAAATATTACAAAAATATAGTTTTATTTAATTTTTATGGAAAATTTCAGTTCTGTTGTTCATCATATATTTATGTGTATTTTGTAAAATAAAAGCAAAAATTAATATAGGATTAAATAAACCCATTTTATTTCAATATATAATTAATAATTATAAAACTATGTTCTCGATACATGACAACATAATATACTATAAGACTCCCTAAGGTTATTGTTTGTGATAATGGTACATTCATTTAGTGGATCCCTTAACCTTTATGATGGGGTGATCTTTGATAACTTAAACATCTCCAAATGACCATTATTCCCAATGATTACTTATATAATCTATATTTTGGAATGATTAAGGGCCAACCCTAGTGATTCTAACTCCCTCGAATGATATGGTAGTGGGATTCAAAAGGTATGATCTAAATGGTTGGGGCTATCATTTTCCCTTATGTATCAACGATCTCTTATCATTAACTTGTATATAATCTAATTCTATTGGAAACATAATTATCTAGAACCATAATTCCATATTTTCATATTGTCCAATATATATATTGAACAAAAATAAAGAAACAACTAGACCATATACGTAACTATTACATTTATAACCTATAAACACCCCACTATACTGATATTTAAACATTAAATAATTATTTTACAATTATTATTCACTTCCTTGGATATTTTGATCATATACATGAATCATTAATTTGTTTTTACTACTTGTATTGTTTTACAGTATTTATTGATGAATTTATATTCTTTTAGATTATATTAGTCTATGAATTCTTCAATTTTTTTTATCTCGAACTGTTATTTCCAAATGTTATAGAAAATATTTCTTCCTAATATGTAGTAAAATATAAATTACCATTTATGTTATTTTATTTTATGTTATTCTAAAAATTTTACTATAAAACAATAGTAATTATATTAATAATTTTTTTTTACAGATATTATAAATGGGAAAAACATTATATATAAAATTCTAATTTTGAATAAATCATGCATTATGTTTTGAAATAAAATATAAAATAAAAAACATGCAAAACATAGTAAAAACCAATTGAACATTTTTCATTAGTTGAATCCATTAAATTTAACCACCAAATATAACCAATAATATAAATGTAGTATAATCGAAAAATATACACACACATATATAAAATAACTATATTAGGGAAAAAAATTGATTGCTTTCGTCACCATAGATTTCAAACTCATAATCAAAACATCAAAGGATAATTTTTTTTAAGGATATCAATATTATAAAGATGTAGATAATATAAAATTGATAGTAATTTATGTAAATGAAGATTGAGGGAAATAATATTTATTTATGGGATGTATGAAACACATATAGTAAATGTAATTGTAATACTATGATTAAGAATAATATTATTACCTTAAGAATTGTAATTCAACTATTAGAATAGAAAATTAAAAAATAAAACAATATGATGAAATGTAAATAGAATATAATATAAATTAATAATGTGAATATAAATTTTACAATGAAATAAAATAAGAATTTAAATTTCAATAAAAATATATTAAAGGTGAATTTATTTGATTAATATTATTATAATAAATTTCATAAAAACCATTGTTTTATAATAATAATTAAAATTACCTCATTTAAAAAATTAACTCGTTACAATAAATTACATTTATATAATCTCAAAATCAAAATGGGTATGGTTGAATTTTTGGTAATACCCTAAATACAATATTTTATTAATTAATTGTAAAAATATAAGGTTTATGTAAATTATAGGTTTTAAATACGTTATTTATGATAAAATAATGTATTAATTGAATTGTTAGTTTTAATATATACCAAAAATGCATTTATTAGGTTACTTTTTATAATGAAACCAAATTATATGAAGAATAATTAATTTTCAATATCTGAATGTGTGGTGTTTTTTAAGAAACAAATGGTTCTTTTTTTCTTTTTCCCTTTTGATCCAAAAATGTTTTTCGGTATAATATAATATCAGAACATAAAAAAGTATTTTAAATTAAATATAATTCAAAATTTTATAAATATCACTATTATAAGGATAACATTTGGAATAATAATTTATTCATTATTTTTACTGAATATTATCCCTCCTCAAATGCATGAATATTCAATCTCCCTCTCATAAAAATAAATTCTAATTCACATCATAAAACCCATGATCTACCCTAATCCATCACTGTATTCCTCTTAAAAACCGTGTGGATGTATATTTCCGACCAACCCAAATCCCTCCTTTATTTTTCTATATTGAATTTTTAAATCTTCAATGAATATATAACATGTTTTCCTTCCTTTTTATTTTTTATTTTTCCTCATACTCTCTCAATATATGTTATTTATAGCTTCAAAAACTATTAAATATAATAGTACATGAATCATTAATTTTATTATTATATTTTTATAAATATTTTAATCTAATTTTAGGGCATATATTCTTACACTTTATATTTTGACATGTATCACCATTGGTTAGATTCATATGTAATGGAGGATGGTGTCAATGATTTACATATGCCCACCAACAATTCCAGTTAGTATAGATAATTTCTTAAAGATATATTTTAATATATTTAAATTTTATGTAAATAATTTTAATGAAATATAAATTACACATAATGTAAATAATGAACTCAATTAATAAAACAATAATTCTATGAAATCATGCAATCGAAATACGTCACATTAATAAATGTAGATTAAAAATCAATTTTAATTAATATAATATTTTAGTAGTGATAAAATAAATAAAAATCACATATAGTTTTATGTTTTGAGAAATATAGGTTATCATAAATGTGTTATAAATGTGATGGATTGTATCACAATATAAGGTAAGATGATTTTTCAAATAGAACTATTCCATTTGGGTTGCCTTTTCATCTTCCATCATTTGATAAATATAGAACTAAAAATTAATTATATGTGTATTTGGATAATTTCTACCATTTATTATCCTAATTAAATTAATTATTCCACTCTATTGAATTTTATTACAAGCCTTCTATATATATTTTCATTTAATGGGACTGTCTTTCAAAATATATCATAGATTCATCTAGAATGGTTTCCTCATATATCCCTGATGTGTGATCCTCTTTCCAATGTGAATTTAGATAATATATTTTTATTCAATTTTTCAAAATCTCTAATATTTTTCATTGAAACATATTTTTCAAAATCCAAATGATAGAATATCTATTTTTGTGTGTTTATTTCATGCTCATGATTGTCATATGTTTCTCTACAATCTGGTATTTAAGATAATGTGAATTTTATAATCTAAATGTATGAAAAAATTTATATATCCCAAAAATGATTAGTGTAATGGGATATATATCATAATATATATTTTTTATTTTTCTATCATTGATTATCTCATTGGTCACATTTGACGAAATGACAATTTGGAAACATATGTTGTCTAGGAACATGATTATATATTTGAGCACATCATATGTGAGGTATTTAGCAAAAATTATATGATGTTTGACTGACTGAAAATAAACCTTTTTATTGATTTGAAACAATCCCTGACTACATTGTTCACGGTGGTCTAAAGTAATACAGACCCATAACATCATTAGTGACAAATATCATCCCCTCGTTGGGAAAAGATCCCAAGTTAATGAAAGAAACCATACTTTGATTCGTGGGTGCCATCGACTCCAGAAAATCGGGTACCATATTCCCTTCCCACCACGTATGAGAGATCTCCATCTGGTTCCCCATTAACATCTGGCACCTCCAGACAATATAAACAATATTCCAAGGAAAACTACCTTGACCAAGCAATTCTTTGTACAAGATCATAGAGTCTATCTCCACTATCTTCAGAATAATCTGCCTTTGTTTCCATACCTTCAGTCCCATAACCAAGGCCAATGCCTCCGCCTACAGCACATCTCCTCTACCATAAGATGTCGTGAAAGACACAAGAACCGACCCGAACTGATCTCTGACAATACCGCCCCCATACATCTCCCCAGCAAGCAGCGAACCATCTGCATTATGCTTTAGCCCCTGGCCGGGAGCTCACCAGCGAACCCATCGACCCGGTCCCAAGCTCCTGGTCTGGTTGTCACAACCCCGTTTCAGCATTGTAGCGCTCACAGATGGAGCATATTGGAACTGCGGGCTCAGCCTGATCAAATCTAGAAGAGTATTATTCACATTGAAGATCATACTCACCTGAGTTCCAACAATTTTTTTGTGGCGATACTCATTCATGGAATTCCATATTATCCAGAACCCCTCCATTTGAAAGATCTCCCTTGCTTTCCTCTCAGCCCCCTGTGTACGAGCATCCCTAAACCATGAAATTAGAAAGTTATCATGCCCCCCATCATACCCATCCCAACCAAAGAAGGTTATAAATGCCTGCCACACCCCTCTGGCCCATTCACTATCATAGAAGATGTGTCCCACTGATTTAGATTTGGAAGACCTACAACACCAACACCTGGAATCCATCTTTACTCCCATACATTGCAAATTATCATCCGTAGGCAGGGACTTATTCCTCACACACCACAGTAGAAAATTATATTTGGTGGTAACCTCCTTGCACCATAGAGTCTCCCCCAAAGATCTTCATTCGACATGTCCCTCATTGCACGATTAAAATATTTGGTGGAGAAACCACCCGACGTAGAAGCAGTGAAAATAAGTCTGTCATGATCCTCACTAATGACTATGTTGCTGAAAATGCCCAGCTGTCTCTCATCAAGAACAGCCTATAAAAACCTGGGATGGCAGCTTGCCTCAAAAAAGGACAAATCTGGAGTGGGACATCCCAATAACCACAGCATTCCCAACCCCCAATCCTACTGCCAGAATTTAATATTCCCTCTTCCCACAAGCCAATGAGAGTGATGATACAAGGTCTCCAGGTATGCCGAAATCAGTTTCCATATCCTTGTAGAATGAATTCTCTGATTATACATATTCGTTCCATAAATATCCTGCATTGTTTTGCCCCAAAGAGATCGACCTTCCAAATCCTCCCATGCCAGCTTAGCATGAAGCCCTTGCATGGTTGCGGAGACACTCCTCAAATTAATGTCCCCTTCGAATAAAGGTTTTGCTAGCCGTTTCCCTGAATCCCAATGATGTTTTCCTTCCATCTGCCCATCCCAAATAAACGACACCATAATCCTCTCCAGGTTGGTAATCACACTCTTAGGGACCTTCAGGGTGGAAAGAATGTGCATGGTAATGGAAACTAAGACACTGTTAACAAGAGTTATCCGACCTTCAAAAGACAGAAATCAGTTTTTTCAGTTATAGATGCGACCCATAATTCTACTTATGAGCTTGTCCAAATGATGCACCCTGAGGGTGAAAGGACTAACTGGGGTCCCGAGGTAATCCATGGTAAAGGACCCTCTACCCTTGCTCAAGCGGTCACCCAATTCCCTCTCCCTCCTCCCTGAGATCCTCTTGGATGTGAAGAAAAGACTTTTATCTTTGTTCAACACTTGCCCACTCCACTTGCAGTATTCTTCTAGAATCTTATTCACCCCTTGCACTGACCTTTTACCGCCATTGATAAGTATAATTGTTTCCTCCGCAAACATCATGTGAGTAATACTCCATGTGCAACTCTTGTTATGATAAGGTCTAATTTTCCCAGTGTTGAGACCCTGATTAATATAGCAATTGAGAGAATTTTTGGAGATAATGAAAAGAGTGGGTGTCAAAGGATCCCCTCACCTAAGACCTCGACAGGCCTTGAAGAACCCAATCTGCTTACCCATAAATGTCATTTCAATAAACCCCGAGCTGATGCAACGGAAAAGAAGATCCCTAGTCCAATTGGGGAACCCCATACAAGCCAAGACATGAAGAAAAAATCCCCATTCCAACCTGTCGTAAGCATTTCTCATATCTAATTTAACCACCAAATTTCCTCCAAAGGACTTGCTATTAATTCCACTTACCATTTCATGAACCATTCCTACCGCACCCTGGATTGAACTCCTTTTAATAAAACCATGTTGTTCCGAATTCAACCATGTATCCAGGTGAATAGATAACCTTTTGTTGAGTATACCGGCCAGAATCTTATACGGTATGTTACAAATTCTGATGGGATGATACTGATCGATGGACTAAGGATTACACACCTTGGGTAAAAGAACCATCTTCAAAGCACACGTGATGCGCGGAAGATCTCCACCCTAAAAGAAATCATGAACAACACACACCGGATCCCCTTTAACAATGTCCCAATTTTGTCGGTAAAAGGATCCAAGAAATACATCAGGCCCTGATGCGCTGTCTAGATTCAAGGTCCAACAATCCTCCCACATGTTATTCTCATCCGGGGTTCTTCCCACGCCCTCATCCATGTCTTCTGAAACACTGCTTGGAATTCCCTCAAAAATCTCAGCCATACCTCTCGGGTACACCCCACCATCCCAACAATTGGAGCTGCCAGTAAGGAATGAATAACTCCATTAATCATGGCCCCTACCTCATCACGATCATTTGAATAAGATCCATCATCCCTATGAATGTTAGGCCTCTGCACACGCCGACGTTCTCTAGTACATGTATGGAAGTAGACAGAGTTCTGGTCCCCCTCACTAAGCCATTTATCCCGTGCACGTTATCTAACCAATCGTTCCTATTTCAAAAGACATTCAGTGAGATTATCCTTTTTAATTCTAAGATCTCTAAAAACAGACTCATCCCATTCCTTCTCTAAGAAATTCTCTATGCGTTCCACCTCCAAACATATATTGGCCAAGTCTTGATGTTTCATTATTAAAACTATTACAAAATCTATGTATAATTAAAATGATTCCCTAATGGTTATGGTGATTTTACTGTGCTTATTATATGAACATAATGACTATTTCTATTCATTTAATATTTTCATTAGTGTCTAATTTTGTTATCCTATGATTCCACCCTTTATTCTGATTTTGGATCCCTATTTATTTTATTTATAATCATGGGTGATGATGTATACATAAGATAATATGGTAGACATTTTTACCTCTATACTCCATGATAAAAATAATTGTAAATGTTTTATTTATACTTAAATTATGAATATATAACTATTCAACAAAACCATTAATTTATTAATTGTATTTTTATTATTATTATTTTATTATTAAAATGATGTAATAATCATTAATGAAAATGGTGGTCAATATATTTTAGGGGATTTTAAATATATGCTCAATTAATCTCAATGAATAAAAAATATAAATAGATGAATAATACCATTGAAAATTGTGGATACTAACTCATTTCAATAGTAGAGATATGGTTGTATTACTTCTTAACCCCCCCTTACATTTAGTCTTAGATGAAGATGGTATCGAAATTTCATCATAAACTTCTGTACATAAAAAAGGTTTAATGTAATTGTAACCCTTCTATTCTACTACATAAACAAACTATCATTCCATGAAAAATTCAGTTTCCTCATAATTTTTAACACATCATCAACACCACATTCTAAAGTACAACTGAAATTTTCCTAACAGACTTTTCCATATCTACGAACACTCCTACAATCATCAAGACAATAAACTATTATTATGAATGCATTCAGGGAAAATACAACATCTGGATAGGATGATTAATCACATATCACCATGACATAATAATTAATATAAAAACACATCAAGATACTAGTAAATAACCCTATTAAAGGTTCAATGGATTTATAATTATTTTGATCTCATAGTGACGAGAAACTGCTCACTAGTTGATTGGATTCACATCTCCCACTACCATGTGTACATCATGAACTCATCAAGGTTGGATTAATGGAAACATTATAGGTGGCCTTTCATGTCAACATGTTAGATAATGTCAATACTACCCTTACGGACTTCCAATATTTCAGGACTATTTTTATTAGACCATCCATTTTCCATAATTTTATAACTTCAAAATGACGTCCTTTAAGGATCCACCAACTGGTTTCCCCCATTTCCATGATGAAGAATAGATATATTTTGAGATTAGGTGTTTCTTGATCCTCTCATCCTCAATAGTAGAATTTCCCCATGAACACCATCTTGAAAACCTTGGTATAGATTCTGGATGTGATGGGATTTAATCAAATAGTTGTTTTTATGCCTATGGTAGAGATAAATCAAAATTCTTCAATTACTCACTAATAATACTTACCTTAAGAGTCTCTAATGTCACTATTTTATCACATTCAATGGTTGCAATCATTTACTCTTCAAGAACAATATTTTCTATTATGAATTTCAAGTAAAATTAATCCTTATAAATCCCCATGAGTTTTCATTAATAATATAATTGAATGAATCCGGATCTTATCATGAGTGTTTTTAGGACGTCCTCACCCATAAAAATCACAAAACCATCACATTAAGATCCCACCCGACAAACCTTAATGATTCTACTCACGATTAAAATTTAAATAAAACTATTATGAAAATATATATTTTATATAAACCTCACAGATGATGTTACTATCAATCTAGCCCACTAAGATGAATCATGTTAAACAATATTGTATATCCATGTGTAATGTTCCATACTTCCATAATATACAAAAATTACACAGAGAAATTTTCCTTATGGAAAAAACACAAAATCTATATGAAGGATTAAGAATGTGAAGAATTTTTCACTTATTAATGAGATTGTCTTGAAACAAGATCAAAATCATATGAATGAATTGTATAATAAATTTGTGATTTTAAATTCAGAACGAATCTCTTATGTGTTGAAAATTTCTACCAACCATCCATTTAAATATTTGAAGCATCTAGATATATGGTAGGGAAACATCAATTTATTAAAATGTAGTTTGATTTACTATATATTTTCGAAAAAAACTATCATGATACACATATGTTCTTTTTCTACTTGTTTAGATTCCATCATGAATGACATGGTGATATACTATTGTGGGAGAAGTAAATCATAATTAGATATCAACATGACCACATATCTAAAAATAATACTACCTGCGTCTGAGGAGGGTTTTCAAGATCAAAACAATAACCCCATTTTTCATAATGGGATTTATCTAGTATTAGCTTAAACATGCATTGGTCCCCCAGTTTATTCATCTATATACATCCAATTGGGTATCTTCTCATGGGTCGATTTCCATGATGGATAAAAAAACAATAATCCAGTATTATAATCTTATTTTAGTTCGAGGATATGGTTAATTCACTGTGGAATTATTGGGCTACTTAAAAAACTAGTGTTCCAATTATAGTGTCCCAAAAGGTACTACCCATATAGATTTCGACGGAACATACTCATCATATATGGCCATAAGGACTGATTAAAATGTAATATTATAGATGTATCACAAAGTGAAACCCATATAATGATGTGTTATGCGAAAAAGGATATTTTAGGGACTATGGTATCTTAATAGCTCTATGAAAAATAAATTGGTTATGTAAATGAGTTTTTGGGTGATTCGTGTGGACTCTTAAATTGTATCCTCTATTAGTTGGGTTCCAAACTCTATTCATATAATAAAAATATAATAGGACAACAAATATTTATGAATTAAGACACCAATGGGAAACATATAATTGTATTATATATATAAATTCTGTTATTATATAGGCTACCAATTTAAAAGAGATGAGTATCAACAAAGATCAGTTTTTGAGGTGTTTACTTGACCATCTTGTAAGAATATTTTGTGGTGCATCATAAGGGTATCAGTAACCTCCCATATAATTATATATAACTTTTTATGATGATAAAAACAAAAACTAATGTGACTATACCATGTGAAATAAGAGGGTATCATGGTAGAATATTGATTCAGGATATTTATTTCAATTAGAAGGTTGATTCGATTCATTAGAGGGAATTTTGATTTTAGGATCCCTTAATGATGCTCTATAATGGATTTTGTAGAACTGTTTGTGAATTATTCTCATTTACTAGAGAAACATGATTAATATCTGTAACCAATTTCATAATTGAGAAAGATGATTGGATTTCATATAGAACCTTTTATGATTGATGAATGATTTTTCATATAAATATAATAAAAACATATATGTTTCATTGACCAATATTGATTTATAAGAAATTTAAAAAACAAATATTACACCATAAATGATAAAATCAATGGGAGAAGATTTAATGAATACTAAAAATAAAAAAAATTTGATGGGTTTTAAACATTTTCCTTTTTACCAGGTACATTTCCCCATGTCCATTCAGCTAGTTCACATATACATGGTTATTTTACTAAATTACCTTCTCCCATGTAATATTACCCATGTACCCACTAATTTATATTCTCATAGTTCCCTTTTCCAATGTCCCATCATTCATGTACCATAACATATGAATCCATCACTTTAGAACCCACATTATGGTCCCATTGTGAAGACAAATCACATAACTGGTTCTAGTTTAGGCCAAGGTGAATGTGGTTTCTTTTTATACAATGAAATATTGGTAAAAATAATATAAAAAGTGAAGAATAGCTATATACTTTGCTTTGGTCCTATAAGGTTCACCCTACAATTGGTGAACACCAATATTTAAAGAGATAATATTTTTTCCCATGATCATGCTGTGTAATTCAATTTGGTCTCAACTATACAAACATTTCACAAACTACCCGCATGAATGTATTTTTTTTACCTAGGTCTAGGAAAGGTCACCCATAGCTAATAATTCATCCCACTATTTTTCAATAAAATCAATTTCTGATGGTGGTTGTTTAATTTTTGGCCCTTCTTCTACATATTATAAGATAGAAATTGGGTAGAAAAAGATTCTTTGTGATAAAATCCATTATTTAATTTATCTAACTTGTTTAGGTACCCTATTCAATTTTGCCAAGCCCCAACACATCCACCCTATGGTGTTCAGGAAAAGCCATATATATAATACCCAAATTACTCGATATTCCTTTTTCCATAATTATATGTGTGAATTGACCAATTCACTCAACTCCCATGAGACGATGTCCCATACATGTCCTGTAAATTGTCCATGTGGTCTACCACATGAATTTTGTTTATAAAATTTGAGTCATAAAGAGACTAAGGTAGATCCCTTCTCATAGGTCTCCAAGACCATCATCAAAATGTATATATATCCAATTATAATATAATAAATCAAATGAATGAATGATTAAGTAAACAAATGTAAAAATATTATCCAAAACCACATAAACACGACATCATCCATACTATGGTGAAGGACCACTAAATTCAAAAATGTAAAAGAATCATATACCAACACTATTAGGTAATATATTACAATTGATAACCTTACTCTAATCCTATTCAGGGGCACAAATATAGAGATTAAAACTTCACCCTACCTCAATATAGGAGTTCCTCTTTCCCTAGCACAACTAGTGTGAACCCTTCATATAACACATCACAAGAAAAAAGAATATCATTTTATCTTATCCCTATTATCATGTGATGTGGACAAATTTTAATAGATTTACACTATATTGATGTCAAACCGTTTAGCTAGCCTTCTATTAAGGCAAAATTGCACCTCATTTTATTTTTATCTAGTAAAAATTATAACCCTTGGAAAATACCTCTAGTATGAAGAGGTTACATATTTATTCTATAATATTTAATAAGGGAAATAATAATCCGGGACACATACATTGTACGTCATTATTATAAATGTATACATTAGGGAACCACCTTATTCTATATCCAAATTAGATTATAAAGTTCACCATAGACTAAATAATAAGACATTACTTCACTAGGATCCCTTACTCAAGAATAAGTTTATAATATATTCATCTAGAAACAATGAATTCACATAATCTAGGAATTTATTGTACTTTATACCCCTTTGTCTTGAATTCCATTGATAAAATGTGTATCTTTGGATTCCCTCATGTATTGATAAAACCCTTAGTAAAATAAATATATTATAATAACTAGATAACGAGGGTCCCTAATATGATGATACTATTGAAATATCCCTAAACATAGGATTCTCATTTCAGAAGATTATGTTTTATTTTGGATAATAGGATTCCAATTAAAGAGATGTGATAATGGGACTCATCCTCATGCGTAATCCCCATCCATGTTCGCATTTATTATATCATCACAATAACATATCAATGAGATAAGGATATACATACCAGGATCACCGATTTCTAGTCCCAAATAAAATCTTTATATGGACCTATCATCCTATAAATCCACTAGAATGTCCAATATTTCTAATAAGACATTTTACCATGAAGGGGAAAATTATTTATGAGTATTATCATATATGATTATCATGATTATTCCACTCCCAATCATTTTCCCCCTCTTTAATGAAATTAATTTTATAGTGATGCTATGTAAAAACACAAGAAAATTTCATTATCACATAATTTTAAACCACACGAAACAATGTCTTAACACATCTTTACATTCTAAAAATAGGGCCACATGAAATTGAATTCCAATTAATCATGAAATTTGAAACACCAATTCCAGGTTTTAACATAATATATGAATCTTTTATCCAATTATTAGTTCTATACTATTACTGAAGACTTCTCACTAAGAAATGTTCCCCATTAGACCAAACCATATTTAACATTTCATACTCCCTCTAATCTAAATCCCATATATATTATGCAATATTCTTGATAGAACAACACATTATTTTATTAGTATTTATCTAACATGTGATCCTACCCTTTCATGAAACCATGTTTTTAAAAAGATCCATGACCTTCTTAATTGGTCCATATTCCCATTTATAGAGTAACCTAAAAGTTTTTTTAAGTGTAAGAACCATACCCACCTTTATTGAATACCATTTTACAAGATGTCCACTCTTTATAGAATTAGTCATTTTGGATGTATTCATGTAATACTAACCTAAAAATCCACCAAAATTGTTCTTTCCACATGACCATGAAAGGTACGACATGTCCCATTATGTAACAATGAAATACATGTGTTCTAAAATTAATTATAGGGATACATAGAAATCATTTCATAGGTACATGATAAAATATCCATAACACATACTTCCTCCCTTGATAGTGTTTAGTTGTGTATTTCCTAGTTTTCTATATTTAAAACAAAGTATAATAAAATAAAAAATAAAAACAGGGAAGCATTTACACATGTAGTTTTTAATAAAAATTATTGTAAATGAATAAATGATACCACATTTTTAACTAGAATCACCATTGGATTAGTGTTGTATTTATTCACATATATTAAATCTATTAAATTTTATTTTAGTATGTATTAATTTTCCACTAAATAGTTAAATAAGCAAGAATACTGTAGACAAGACCAAAATACATTCAATGTTGTTGATGTAAAATTGCAAGTACACACATTTCATTAGGAAAAAGTTACACATATAATTTAAACACCGTGACCAAAAATCCAATTAGGGTTTCCATTAAAACACATTCTTTTAATGAAGTAGTATATATTCATTAAAAAATTATGTTTTTGTAAACTAAATTTTTTCTAAAAAACATAATAATATGAAAAATAAAAATGACTGTTTGTATGAAAATATAATAAAACCTTATATATAATGAAAATAAAATAATTGATAACAACTATATTGATGGCTTACCGTCATAATTAGTCATTAAAAAGAAATTATTTTTATTAAAATCAATTAAAATAAATATTATATCATTGAAATAACATTCATATTAAATCCTTAATTTTATTTAATTATTTGTATACACATCTATATGACGTAGTTAACATAATATTTTGTCAATTTGATCAAAATCTACTTGAATATAAACATGTTTCATTAATGTTTTTTAACATGATGATGAAACAATTAGTTTTGGAGAACTTGAATCACATGTCTATGAAAAACTCAATCCACATAAAACATTAGGGGTTATACCCTATAAGGGAGGACATAATTCATCATATAAGTATATCTTGGTTTGTATTGAATAATTAAGGCTCTACTATATCAAATACATGTTTTGGTGCTAAGGATGACATGGTAAAATATTAGCCACCCTAGTTGGTTATGTTATACTAGGTTTGATGTTATTTTTAATAACAGAACTATTATTTTGTTATTTTAGATTGAAACAATTAATGACATAATTTATTTTCATATAATCATGATTAAAATTAATAATGATGGTTTCCATTTTAGATCTAATAAATTTGTGAAAACATTTTACCGAATTAGGATGGGATGGAAAATAGATTTTAAATATGGTTTTCCATCAAGAATGAATCAAATTATAGACATATTTAAAGAAAAAAATGCACACTATTAAAACCATTGATAACAATATTAGTTAATGTATATAAAGTATAATTAATTATTAAAACCATAAAATTTTATTGTTATATAACCTCTTTCCTCCTAAAAAACACCATGTGACTTCATAAATAAATAAAACCTATTATCCAAGGTTGGGTGTGAAATGTTTCCATATATCATGTTAAGATGTTATAGAAGAAGTTGACTTCAAATATATATTTTGGTTAAGAATAATGGTCATTATCCTTTATTTTTTAACTAATAATATATGTGGTCTTAGGAAATACAATACTACTAAATTTTCTGTTATCCACCACTTTTTTAGAGACTATTAATAGATATAGTTATCTAGTTCATGAATTAATAGTCATATAAATAAGTGATATTACTATATGGCCCCCTAATGTGACTTCAATATATAATCATGGGTGAACTGTAAACCTTATTATAATAATACTATTCAAACTATAACATGGAATTCATTGTAATTTGATGTTAAAAAATCTACCATTATGAATATGTGAAATAAATATTATATATTGAAGTAGAATACTAATGAAATAAATAAAATAGATTTGTAGATTTTTAGTTCCAAATGATAATTTATCCATTATTCAAACTATGAACCCAATATAAGGGATAACCACAAAAATATAACATTTTATAATGTGTATAGACCAAATTTAGACATTCAAAAATTGAAAACCCACAATCCTCTAAATTTAAATGGGTTGAAAAAACATAATGATGTAATTGTGTTTGTGTACATATAACATTGTATTTTCGAGCCACAACCCCAACCAAAAGTCCATTATGTAAATTAGTCAAAAAATGTTAATCTAAATTTTAACTATGTAGTAGAACAAATCAGTACCTTTTATGGGTGTAAAAAATATTAATATGAGATAGTTTCGTGATGAAAACTCAAGTATACAAATAATATAACATAGATCACCTTGAAGTTTTAAATTAAATGTGAGAATAAAAAAATTATGTGCAAACCTTCATAAAATATATAATGGTGATTATCGTGAATTTCATCCATATATGTGAGAACCATAATGATTTTAGTGAGATTGTATAATGGATCCTCATGATATATTGATAGTTTTTACATCCTATAATTGACCATAAATTTATAATTATGATTAACAGTTTATAGTTCTCCACATAAATCTGTATGAGTCTCTCATGCAATAAATCTATAATATTTTTCAAGAAGATGTTCCTTTAAATATGCTTCAAAATACATTTTAAAATAAAAAAAATTAATATTTAAATGATCATTATATTCTCCCTTAGTAATCAAATGTAATTATGATGATTAATCCCATAATCACTCAATTATGAATATTTAATAATATATTAATATTTTAATTTTAATACTAATATCTTTATCAATATTCATAATTTTTTTAATAATGATACACAATTGTAAGAATATTTTAATCTGCTGTGATGTAAATTTCAAAAAACCATATTCTTATCATTACATAATATATTTTATAGTAATGAAATATTTACAATAAATATTCCAAAAAACATTTTATATGTAAAATATATTATATTTTAAATGAATTATTAATACATAATAAATTTATCAGGCTATGTAAAATAAATCATCATCTAGTTATTTGATTATATTATTTATAATATGGAATATTTCTAAATAAATTATATATTGTATACTTTTAGTGAATATATAAAAGACATTTTAAATTCATAATGTATATTCCATTGAAATAATATTAGTACATTAAATATTTTCATATCTTCTTATGATAGGTATATACTCTATCTTCATATGTTGGAAAACTTATTTATGAAAAATATCAAACATTCATTGTGTGTAATTTTATGAATATATAATAACATTTTCAAATTCATATTATTTAATATTTTCGAAAATATATAAATATAAAATTTCTCTTATACATTAATAATTTATTTTTCTAGATTTATAGAATAAATAATATTATATCCTTTTAAAATATTTTTCATCTCAAAAATATGAGCACATAAAAATAATAAGAACAATGATAATGAATAATAGAAAATAATATAATTATAATAACACTAGTAGAATAAAAAAATTGTTCATCAAAGCTGATAAAATTAAACTGTAATAGTTAAATAATTAATTCCCTACAAAATAAAATTTGATAATTATAATAATAATGAATAATTATTGGTAGACACAAATAAAAAACATGATTGTGTTCATATAATTACCTGTATATAATAAATAATGTGGAATGTATCCACTCAACATTTGATCATTTTTTATGATTACAAAACTATCCATAAGTAACATGATCATTTTCAACATATTTTCAATAATAAATAATTTAATTAATATGTTTATCAATTCATGAAATGAAAATTAAATAAGAAATGGTTAATAAATAGATAAAATTCTTCCATAAAAAATTAGTTTTGAAATATGGATTTATATAACACTCTTTTTGTTAATAAATAAAGAACAAATAAAATATTAATAAATATAGTAACCTTTAATACCAAAGCATAAAATTACTAATCCTATAATATATATGTATATATATATAATTATGAATAAAATTATGTATAAATAATTAGTCACACTAAATTCATGCAGAAAAAAAATAAAAACCTCAATAGTTAACGAAATAAATAATTCCATATAAAATAAAAATTTATTTCTTCTTTTTAATTAATATTAATGTTAATAATTATTAATATACACTAATAATAAATAACAAAAAAACTACAAATAAATATGAAATTATTAATGATATTTAATTACATATATTATAGTTTTTAAAGAAACTAAAATTTACTAATATATAAATTAAAAATGGAAAATAAATTAATAATATTATAAAAACATACTCATACCAAAAAATGATAATGTAAATCTCATTCCATAAAATATATATGATAAAATATAATGATATGTATTCAATTGAAACCAAAACTCATTAATTGGTGTGTGAAAACCATATCTAGTACAATAATGTTTAGAAACTGTTTTCTATTGACCCACACTACATAAGGACATGATAGTTAATCACAATATATAGTTATAAATTAATTTTCCAACTAAGAGATCAAAAAACTATAATGAAAATCACTTTCATATTGACTAAACATTCCAAAACTAGAATATGTTACATAATAGATTCATTCATTTGTCCATTTAATAATTTGGTTCTTGTAAATGTATGTTAATAATATATAACAATTAATACATTTATTATACATCATCATTATAAATATTTTATAAAATACATACCCTCATAGAGTGATTTTCCATTGATTGAAAACATAGAAGAAACATTAATTAATCATTATAACATAGAATTATTTTTAATATACCCACTTTAAATAACCTCCAAAAAATAAACAATATTATTAGTAGTGATTAGGGAATTATTTTTTAAATATTTATTTTCATCATATAGCTAAGCCATGTTATGAATAAAATCATGTAATCAATATTTCGCCTCATAATTTTATATAAGTAGAATAATACTACATTTCATTTTTTTATTATTATTTTTACTTTTCGTTAATAACTTTATTTTAATTCGTACTCAACATAATTCAAATTCATGAAATTATTTAAATATCCTGATGATAAATATAAATATAAAAATATCATTTATCTCTTTAATATTATTTCTATCACAATTATAATCATTAGTAAAATATAAATATGTTGTTCATGAAGTAGATGGTGAATTTTTTAACTCACCATATTTTCATACCCTAATTATATAACATAAATTATTCTTACTATTTGATGTGGAAAAAAAACTCAAAACCAATTTAATTATTCCTACAAATATGCCTCATAATTATTTTAATTATTACTCAATATATCCTATTTTTTCCCAAATTCAATATAAACATTCTACCAAGAGTCAATATGATTTTTTTCAATCTCCTATAAATCATTTCATATAATCATTCACATTGAAAATTATTCTATATTTAACTATTACAAAAAAGAATATTTTCCATTGTTAATTTTTTCAAGTGTAAATTATTATATGAAAATAATATCTTGAAAATTTGTTCAAAAAATAACATAATCAACCAGGGCACCAAAGTGTTATCATTGATTCCCTAATGTTAAGGTATCATGGTAAAATAAAAAATTCATAGCTCTTAGTGGGATTATCTGTGATACGTTCATTTAGATCCTATAATTTTATTGAAGGAAAAAAGTGGTGGGGGTGGGTTTGTTAAAAAAATATTATATAATGAACTTATTAAATGATAATTTTGAAATTATTTGAATATGTAATTAATTTTCTCACCATATGCAGTTAGTTTAGTAGATTTGATATTATTATGTGTAATAGTAAATAAATGGACACAATGAATTTAAGATATTTTAGAATCAAATGATCTATCTTAAATCAACACACTCTCAACCTAGAATCCTTGATATACACTGTAGATATATCCATTATTAGGAGATATAAAAAAAAATATAATTTAAAAATAATAACTATCCAAAACATATTTATTTTAATAATAAACCCAAAATACTAACATAATTTTCTTTAAGATGCATAGGGAACCTAGTATTTTATTATATAAACCCCAATCGAGTTCCATTTAAATTGAGCAATCATAACTAGAAAAAATAATTCTTCGCATGGTATCAAAACTTGTCAATACTTATTCAGGGTGGTATAAATCATTAATTGGAGATAGCATACTTTTAAAAACTCTGGTATATAAAAAATTAAATATTGAACCTACTGATGTTTTCAATGAAATTATAGAATTGAAATCAAATCAATGAAACATCCAAGAATATGTAATGAAAAATTATGGTCATGTTAAATAATTATATTTGAACTAATAAAATTACATTGATTTAAAACAATGAATTACCACATTTTCATCACATTCATTAGTGCCTGACATCATGATTAGATTTATAATGGTGATAAAAAAGGCTAGTTAACCACTTTAATGTACACAGTTATCCATTGTAAATAATAAATGTTAATATTCAAAAGGATGTTCCTTAAAATCACAATAATAATGTCCACAAATTTAATAACTAAATATATATACAAATTGTCATAAAACTCTCTATTAATATTCATCGGTAATCCTGATGAGTATTTTGGAAATCATAAGAGGCTACCTCTTCAATATTAAATTAATATTTAAGTATCAATGAAAATTTCCATATAAATATCCAAAAATTAAATTTGCAAAAAATATGTAAATTTAATAATATAAAGAAAATTTTTGGTATATTATCTAGAAAACCATATTTGAAATCAATATATATTAAATTTTTTACTACAGAATGATGGGTAATATATTTTCTAAACTCCACTAATATGTGTAATATCACATTCATATGATTAATTATCAATATGTATGAACTTCATTAGGATATCTTAGAAAATTACTCCACTTCGTTGTAATGTGTATATTTTGATAAATCTGTTTGATTCCAACTAATATGTATATAATAACCTTAGATTCAATTTGTATGTTCCATTAGTTAATGTAAAGATATATTCCAATTTGAAAATATTTATATATAAAATATTTCATATCTTCTTATGATTTGTATGTTCATCATTAGGGAATTTATTTAATACTATGTAGTGAAAATCAAAATCATCAAATTATGTAAGAATGTTTCAAAATATATAATAAATTATTACCATGTGTAATATTTTTTACTTTTCCAAATATCTAAATTTAATTTTTTTCATTAAATATATGATATTTTTCCATAAACATTCAATTTGTATACAAATTCTTTTAAAAAAATTCCCCATCAGGGAAATATGATAAGAAAAAAAGTATTATAAAAGTAGTCTATAATAAAAAGTAATAAATGGTCAATACTAACAAAATAATAATAAATAAAATTGTCAAAAAGAAGGAAATAATAAAAAATAAACTATAGTTTTCGTTATTTTCTCTAAATTAAAACATGAGAAAAATAATTAGAATGAATATTAATAGATAAATAATAATTAATGAAGTATTATAGTGTGAATTTAATTATTAAGATTTATAACAATTTGTTAAATGATCCACTTAAAACTAGTTTAATAATACATTCAAAAATAATAAACATTTTGATTGTCAATATGAATTTCCTTGTTTTTCATTTATAAATTGAACAAAATTTATTATAGATAAATAATTAATTGAAATAGTTCTATAATATTCTAAGACCCTAATCAAGAAACATTAATAATTTAATAAAACCAATGGAAGACAAATTGAATTTATAAAATGAGAATAAATCAAAAAGTTTAGATAACATAAAATTTAATTTTCAGTTAGGAAAATCACTCATAATCTAACAACATTACACCATCTTTTAAAAAACACAAAATAATATTCCATAATTATTTATAAAAAAGATACCTTTTGAATAACACAATATTTTGGAAATCCGAAATGAAATCACATAAAATCTAATAAAATTTATCACATAAATATTTCTAAAAAACATAATTTTTTTAATAATTAATATAAAAAAAATCAATATATCAAATCCTTGAATAATAAAAAACGTATTTAAAATTTATAAACAAGGGAATACACCATAACTAAAAAAAATCATATAAAACAAACTTTATGGACTCCATTAAATAAATAACTAATAGGATTAAACTTTTGGATTGATTTCACCATTACATTATATAATCAAAATTCTTACAATGTATTTAAATAAAAAAAAAAGTTGTTATATTTCTTATTTTGAGTATTGGTTAGGGTGTGATTGAGTTTAAAAATAATTTCTATTGAAATAATTTGAAAAATATTAATTTATCATCATGTAGAATGATGTATAATAATAATAAAATGGACATCTCATAGAGGATTTTATAACATGGGTAAATAAGAGTGAAATTAGGTTACATCTGCTTTTTAGGGGGGAGATTTGAAATTTTCCACAATTACATTAATGATAAATTCCTAGAAACAACATAGGTAACCACTTGTGCTCATTTGGATAGAAATAAAACATTCGGATTGAGCATACTAGATAAAAATCTAGTAGTTGAAAACTATAAACATGAAGAAATAACTAATTTAAAAAATACTTAAACTAAAATTTTAATTTTACCTAAAAAACAAACCCAAAACCAACTATAACCAATAGATCCTCAAACTAAACATTGACCCTCATACCAAAATACCTCAAATTTCCTTTATATTCCCTTATATTTTTATCAAATATTTAAACAAAAACAAATGCTTCCAATGGAATTTATAATTCATACAAATCCATATAGATTTCAATTAATTTACTACCTATGAAATTTAATAATAATATGTTTGATACACATCCTTACAATATTCCCACCAAATATTTTTTCATCCCTGATATGTTCCTTGTGAGGTTTCACAAACGGTTCATCATGCCAAAATATAAAATATACATCATCATGAAAAAAAATCATCCTTAATTTATTACATGAAACCCATTCACATGTTTTTAAATAAAGAAATTTTAATATCTCAATTAACTAAACATGTATTTATTTGATCAATAGTCCACAAAAAATATGTGTCAAAACAAACATCTCGTTTCCAATTCAACCATCATAATTTATCCTATATCACTAAATGAAAAAATGCTCAAAATATGCAGTAATAACACATTTATAAAACTCTATTATAAAATAGTATATCATTTTTATATTATATACATTCCCTGCCTTATTAATATTCATAAATTTAGTAATTAGAGTTGTATTCATTATAGAATACTGACTAATTTTTCCATAATAAGTTTTTTATTCATACCAAATTCATTTACATGTGTTATATGGTTTTATATAAATGAATAATTAAGAAAACAATATTTTTATAAAAACAAAAAATATATATAATTATTGATATTCACGTTTCAAAGTTAGACTATATTTATTTTTTGGAATTATCTGAAAATTATGCTTTTCTTGATGAATTGTAAAAATTATTTATTTTTAAGAAAACCATTTTTTCTTTTAATGTGTTTAAAAAGATATATTAAATTATGGATTTTTTTAAAAGGACATTATTCACTTTGATTAAACATAATCGAATTTATTTCATTTAAAACAACAATACACTTTTTTTTCAAGCTAAAATAACATTATAATTAAAAAAAAATTTCTAGAAAAGGATTTTTTTTTCATTCCACATGTTTATAAAAAAATAATTTCATCTAATTATAGAATTTTAAAATGATAAAATAGTATACATATTTATAATCCAGAGGTAAAATATTTAAAAAATAGTCTGTAACTATTTATGTTCATTATAAACATAATTTTTTTAAAAAAGGTTAGTTACCATGGAAAAAGTTACAATGAGTTAAAATGTTTAAAAATAAAATTTCAGGTGTCATAATTACCTATGAGTGTTTTTAAATATAATTTTATGGTCTGATCTCAAAACACTATCATATCTTATTTAATTATTTTTCCTCTTGGACCTATTTGGATTGGGTAATATATTAATATATTTTAATATTTGAAAAAATCACATGTGTGTCCAATCCCTCATATATAAATTTTTACCATATATCCTATTTTATATACACTTAATTTTCTTTATTTTTGGCCATCTTATATCCAAATAACATTATGACATCCATCCCCACATCCTAAAAGTCATGGTTTGATCATTATACCATCCAAATAAGGTTTTTAATATAATATTATGGAGTATTTATAATGAATATTTATATATCATACCTGAGTGTTTTTTTTTATTTATTCATTTAAATAAATTAAAACTCTCCTAAAAATTGTGATAAAATAAAATCATAATAAAAAATATTATATAAAATATCATTATGTTTATGGTAGAATGAGTTTTTATCCACTTGTCTGTCTTTCTGGAAATTGAATTATCACTTGTTCGTACATGTGGACTTCCAGATCAGTAAAGTGATGTGTTTCATTTTGTATCTTAATATTGTAATACCATTTTAAATGATGAAATTAATTAACATATATATAATTTTAATGTGAAAATGATCACTCAAAAATTATAATATATCATTAATTTCTTTCCATTACATCAATTGGAAAGTTGTAATGTTAATTATGCACACGTGTGGAATACCACATCCACAATTATATATGATTCTTTTTAAAATTTTAACATATAATGATGACAAGAAGTATTTAAATAATGAATAAATATGGGATTTATAAAATATTCGTGATTTTATAAATGTATAAGATGATTTAATAAATTTATTTTTCTACTTATTAGAAAAACAAAAACATTTCTCATATATACGTATGAACTAATGAATCAATGAAACATCATTGTTCTTTATAATGGGTTTATTCCAGGGTTGGATTTAAAATAGTATTCAATATATAAATATGATAATTAAAAAAAGTTTAATATAATTTAGATATGTAACAATAACCCTATATTTCACAATAAATGCAACATTTAGATTTTGAGGTTATAAAATAAACAACCCGAAAACAACCAGCATGAACATAACCATTTATGTATCAAAATATTAATTTTAATAAATGAAATAAAATTAATAATTATAATTAATATAACTTGAATTATTTTTACTGCTGTAAAAAAATAATATTATTGAATTATCTAGTATTTAGAGAATCTGTGGAGGAATACAAGACTTATGTTAGGTTTTTTTTCATTAAACTTAGTTTAAAACGGTTTAAAATAATTATTCATCCTATCCATGAAAAATAAATCTTTTAGGAGTACTATTATTTATGAATTAAGTTTTTTAGATATCATTTATGATTTAATGTTACATTCTTTAAAATGGGTTGAAAATTAATCTATAAATATTTTTAAGGTTTACATTTTAGATTTTTACAAAAAGTGAAAATAAAATATTTTTCAAAAGTTTACTTATTAACCACCATTTCCCACCATAATATTAATTATTCATTGTCATAAATATACTAAAATCTATAATGGGGTTTGAAGTAATATCATATTCAGCTGTTCTGGGATTTATTATTTTTAACTATTTTTGTTAAATGAAAACATATATCTCCTCATTTTTATATGAAAAAGTAATGTTCTTTTCTTGTGGGTTCAAATTTGTTTTATAGGGCCAAATAATGAAATATGAAAAATTAAAAATTTATTTATTCATGATATTGAAACTATGAATTATAAATTATTATTGAAAATCCAAATACAACTTATATGATTGGTGAGACAAGTAAATATTTCTTATTTAATGGGTAATGTCCCATTTAGTCAATTGAATAAAGGACCGTCGTATGTGGATATACTTCTATATTCATATGCAGTTCTATTAGTAGCTTCATGTGACAGGTTTGTGTTGTCCATGTTTATTTGGAGAGTAGTTTTTCACCATGGTTCAGCTTGAAGAGGTTTGATTGTTTTTATCCTTTAGAAATTATGTTTTTGTAAGGGGTTGGTTGGATCGTTTTGATAATGTGGATCCCATTGTATACATTTCTTCATAGATTACTAATTCTTTTAATGATTCCAACATGACCATAAAATAAATTTATTTACAAAAAATAGTTTTTCATAAAAGATGGAGTTATCATTGATGGGTTTTTCTATGGATTTTACTAGTATTAATTTATTTCTGACAAGAGTAAACTGAAGAAATCAATATATTTCATTAAATTTCTTACAGGGGTATCAATTAAATTTTATAGTGTTTAAATGTTTTTGTGATTAAAAAGTTTTTTTCCCATATGGACATATTTAATTTTTGCACTCAATGAATAATGTGACAAAACTAAAATATTTTATGTGTTTTATTGTTGTATACCATCTTAATAGATTTATTTATTTTATATATCATTACTATGTTTTCATGCCCATCCCAAATTTTCAAAATTTCATTAATGATTTTATATAGATTTTTTTAAAAATAGAAAATAAATTTGAATGTTATTATTATATGTAATGAAAATAATATATGGTTTGGTTTATTTAATTTTTATTTTTTACAAAAATGACACAAAGATGATGTCTCTAATATATCAGATTGTTATATAATTTTGAGTATTTAATTCACTAAAGATTTAATCATGGATTTTTATATGGAATATAATAAAAAGTAATTTTTTTCTTAATACTCATGATAATGTAAATTTTTTACGTTGGGTATTTATGGTTGATATAAAATAGGATGCTTATATGACATTATATTTTAGGATAAGTTTCTAAGAATATCATTAGTAAAATATTGATTATTGAATATCTTGTCATTATATATAATTTTTTGATTTAAATTTTGATCTATCTAATTTTATTCCTTTTGGAATGTTTTTCCTAAATGAAAAAATTGAAGATGAAGTAATAATATATAAAGTGTAAAATATCCTTCTAAATGAAAATCCTACAATGGTTGGAATTCGAAATGAGTATTTCTTTACAGCGATTGATTAATTGTAGCATAATATAAATTTTGGGGAGATCAATAAAATTATGAACATTTATTTACCACAACTGAACATGTAATTTATTGATCATTTAATAAAATTATACAAAATTAATTTTGATGGAACCTTATATCTAGCAGTACATCATAGATGGCATTGTTCTTTGAAAAGGCATATTCTAATTCACGAGATTCATTGAAATTAAAAATATAACCCTTTCTCCATTCCATTTTGAAGATAATGTTGATTAGTTCTAGTCATTGGTAATGAATCATATTTTGATAGATGATATTTATTACATGGAATGGTTTAAAATTAATAATATTTCCCAAGAGAGATATTTCCCTACCTTTTTTGGACATATAAAAGGGAAACAATTTAAATATTTGAGGGTAAAGTTGGAGGATTTTTTATTCATATAGAAATAAAATTTGTTAAAATTATCTAGGTCTGCGACAAATTGTATTCAGGAACTTTGTACTAAAATCATTTCAATTTTCTTAGGTTTGAAACCTTCTATATGAAGAGTGTTGTACTCATAGTAATTTATTAGTTTTGAAAAAAGTAGTTCACAATGGTGATAATGTATGGTTAAATCTTAGTAAATTGTATGTGTTTTGATAGGAAAAGTGTATAGAGTGTTTATGATAGAATGGAATGGAGAAAAAGTAAAATACTAAATCTATACATAAGACCCTCATATATTTTAATTTATATATAGGACATATTATGAAATGGTTAATCTAATATATAATGTGTTATCAGTTTGGTATGTTTGAACAAATGGCTAGTTAATATAATGAATACAATCCCCATAAATCCAAGAATTTTATAATATATTGTCAAATAATGTTGTAATTTTTTTTAAATTTAAATGAAATAAGGAATTATTCTAACATGTGTTGAAATTATTTTAATAATTTTATGAGTCATCATGATTAAACTAATAAATTTTT
Organism: Viscum album; assembly: GCA_963277665.1. Classification (NCBI taxonomy): domain Eukaryota; kingdom Viridiplantae; phylum Streptophyta; class Magnoliopsida; order Santalales; family Viscaceae; genus Viscum; species Viscum album. Next base: position 329,770,172 of record OY728143.1, read on the forward strand.
TAATAAAATCTGAAAAAATACTTTGATTGATTTTTTTTCATCTAAGGCAGTGCTTGATATGTATGTTACATCGTCATATGAATTATGTAATTTCATTGTCTGACTCTATATCATAACATAAAATAATCTATAATAAATTTGAATGTGTAGTTGGAATATCCCCTATTGAAAATAATATTTATCTTTGCTGGAAAATATTTGATGTTTTTTAAGAAACCATGTCTTATTATTCTTATTAGTTAGACAGGGTATCATGAAAATCCTGTTTAATAGAAAATAGTAGTGTTTAATGTTATTCTATATATGGATTGAATTTTAGTTAATCATAATAATATTTATTGTTTTGATAATAATATTATATTCATTTATTACATATATTTGTTAACAAATAACAAAGATGATAATTGCACTAATGGTGGTTGTGAGAAACACCTAACTATAACTTTTTAAAAGAATTAAACAATAGAAATTAGCTATTTTAATGAAGTTTATGAATATATGAATTTATTTCCTTTTTATTATCTTGGTGTTATTTCTACTCAAGAGGTTTAGTTTAATATTTCTTCATACCTTGTTCCAATCTAATTTAAAAAACCATGATATCATGTGGCTAAAGTAAAAACATTGAAATTAAAAAAAGTTGTTCCATGAATTACTTGGTAAAGAATTAATTAATAAACTAAAATTACTATACGAGGATGCTATTTTATTTTCTAAAAATACATTTGTTTCAATTACGACTCAAATTGATTTCAATGTCTTGAAAAACATCCCCATTAAGAACAAGTATTTTATAACTCATATCGATGTTTTTTAATTATGTTCTAGTGAGTGAATTATTTTTTATAGTATGATCTCATGTTAGGATACCACGAGTTGATGTGATGGTAGATACATTATATAGATGTAATTTTAGACTAAATATATTCTTGTTGAGTCTTTGGTTATTCAATTTTCCCTATCTAAAACACCACCTACATTCATGTATCATATTGATATATTTTGTAATTACTATTTTGATATGTTTCAGGTGTATTAATTAATGATATTTTAGTATATTTTAAAATTTATTATTAATAATATATATTATAATGAATTTTTTTATTAGTAATATTAATATATAAATATATATATAATTATGTAAATGTCAATTTTGGGTTTGTAAGAATCATAGTTTTAATGGACTTAAGAGATAATATCTAAAATTTAAATAATGGTTTACTTTGTTATGTTTCCCAATAACAATTTTAACTCAAACTTGAGTTAAATATTTCTGGATGAAATATTGGGATGAATATTTCAAGGAACAATACAATAATATTGTGGAGTATTACCAAGTTGGACCAAACCTCTACATGTAGTGACATTTTCATAAAAAACCATACTTATTTTATGTTTCATGGAATTATTCTAACTGATATTTATCATGAAATATTATATGATTCACATCAATTTAATCCTCATGTACTAAATTATCCTTTAAATGATTTAAAAATTATTTCTATTGGGTTTTCATTAAAAATATTAAGTCATAATTTATATGGGGTAAAAAGTTAAATATATAATTATCATATAATTTTGATGCATTTATTCTATCCAAAATTGATTAAAAATATGTAGAGAATATGTCTTTATCAAATAGTAGATTATGATTTCATGATTCATTACCATATATGGGAAAATTTAGCTTTAGATTTGAGTTGAAAAGATAAAGCATCATTAACAAATCTACATATTAAATGTGATACTTTAGTTTAATATATAGTGAACAATTTCCTAGAAATGAAGCATAAATGAACATATAATATTATTTACATGTTAGTAAAGTAATTATTTTCATTAATTATTAAACAAGGTCAAAATGAATGTTTTGAGAGGACCACATTAGGATAAACAAAAAACTGAGTGGGGTGAATCAATCTCTGGAATATTTTATTTAAATGAAAGAATTTTCCAAATTACGTCTTAGATATATTAGGATATTGATTGTAATTTTATATTATTATTACCATATTAAAGTTCATTAAATACTATAAAATATTGCGAATAATATTTTTATAAGGATGTATACACAATAAGAGTTTCTAGTCCTTTCCATGTTTAGTGATTACAATTACATAGCTTCTACATTATGCTGTGATACAAAATGTAATGGTGTTAATAGAAAATTTCCTTATATGAAGTGTTTTTACCAAAAAATGGTATGAGGTGTATATAACCCTTCTTTATAGGATTGGTGATGACATGTTCTAACCTGCATCTCCTCATTCTTTTTATACTACTTTGGTAGATAGTTTCCTATTTGTTCAAGAAATACTTTTTAACACCCAGATATTCTCCCACATGTTGATACATAAGAAGACTGTTAATGTTATACATTTGTCTTCACTTTATTATTCTACTACATTCACTAAATCATATAAGTAAATTTTCTTATCCTTTATTGTGTAAAAGTGAATGATGCACTTATAATTTATTATAGAGATTGACCATTTGATTTATGTTCCTCAACTAATTATTTTTCTAAAAAAATAAAATAAATTATCTATATAGTATCTAGGTGAATAAATTTTCTTCCTCTTTAATAACCATTATGTATATTTCCAGTGATATTATTATGAATGATATCTTTTGTTTAGTTTGATACCTATATTCCCAATTCATTCTCCCTTTCATCCTCAAATTGCATCCTAATAATATTTTTTCTAACAAAAACATAATATCAATATGAAGTGGAATAAATATCTCAAAAATAATTTATGAATACTATAAAATTGGTACCTTATGTCATCCCTCTTTTTTTATCTTGTCTACGTAAATATTTATAAAACTAAATCAGACCTCACTGCCAAAATAATTTCAGGGTAGAATGATCCTTCAAAACTCAGTAACATCTCTCAATTACTTCAATATAACATCAAACATATTTTTAATGTGAATATATTTTCATAATATTTTCAAAAATAATACGTTAAAAATATTATTTAATCACATAAATTATTTATTTTCAGTATTTCAATTGAGGTTTCCTTTTAATTTCACTTTCAATGGTGATTTTAAGTGTTTTAGGTGCCTTTATACATGTTTATGAATGATATCCCAAACAACCATTCAATCATTATCTCGCACCCAAAAACATGAAAATGTGGTTGATGTAAGAATTTTCATATAAATAATTATATTTATAAAAAACATAATCCCTTCTAATTAGCTTATTTATATAGTATCTCCATTCAATATTATTGATATAGGCAGATTGTGGGATTTGATTCCCTTTTTTAGATAATGAACATGAGATCCTCTATTTTCTTCATGGAAATATAATTTAACGACTATGAAAAACTCTAGGAAATTCATAAATTCTTTATAGAAACTATTACATAATACAACATAGAGACACAATGTTATTTATTTAAACCACACACGTTCTTTAAATATGAGTGCGTGTGTGGTAATTTTATAGAGAAGATATATGTATTTATTTTTCTTCTTCAAAAAAAATCTGTTTATGTAACTATCAAATTCATAATTTTGAGTTTTTATTAGAAATATATTCTTCATTAGGTAATATAAATCATGTAAATAATCAATTTTATCAAAACAAGAGATCTCAATTAAAAACAATAATTTCAGTTGCAGTCACATCAGTGGTGCCTTAATATTTATACTAATGGTCTTCACTAACTTTTTCTGAAATTTATTTTTCATCAAGGTTGTATAATATCTAACTAAAATATTTGATTAATATTATATGTAATAAACATGAATATCATAGTAAGTATCCAGTAATCTCTTACTGATAACCATGTTTCATTGTGATGATGTACTTATTTCATGATGAAATTCATGTGATTATGTAAATAATCATTCACTCATCATTTAAAAAAATAAAAATTATATATTCCTCGGAATAAACTTATACAATATTATTTTTATTTCTTTCAAATCATATACATTGTAATATATATTCATGGTTTTTTTTTGTCAAGAGTGTCTCATTTAATCTACTTGATTACGAAATATGAATCTTGTTTCATGGTCGTAACATCCAAGATAGTGGAATTAATTTTTATTAACATCAATATGTTGCACATATAGTGGTGATAATGATTTATATATGAAGTATAGAGCAATATTGGATAAGGATGATCAGATGACAACTATTTTGTGCTTATGTTTCTAACACATGAACCATGTAGCATGGCCTCATTCCCATATTAAAAATTTCATCAATATAGAAAACATCAAAAATAAATATATTCAACCAAATTTTTTGAGCTAACACAAGGTTTTAGTATATGAATCACCACACACATTCTCTACACTAGTTGCACCTCACCTATACGGTCCACCCAATAACCCTACTGATTGACATTCCCATTACTATATGGGAAATGTCAATCCAATAAATTATGATTCCTCTATGCCATCCCATTGAGGGGTTCTATCACTCAATATTCCACCATGGATACCCATGTATAGTCTAGATATCTTGTGATTATCCTAACTCTCATATGGGATTTGTGTTGACCATTCTTGGGAGGATATGGTTTGAATTTTTTTTTAAAGTCCAACAAAAAATAATATGAATACATTGAAACAGATTCATCCTAAATTTTTACATGGTCCTAAAATCACTCATCCTATATTTATATTTATATTATATTTCTATCATATTATTATTCTTCACAAAAAATAATATTTTCTATGATCTTTATGAAAGTATACTTTAATTCATATTATTCTTATATATTAGTTATATAATTTCATGTGCTCTTCAATATCAAATAATCATAATTCATTAAATAATCACTATTGTGGTGAATATATTGTTAGGTCAATAAATATGGTGACACATGTTTTAGAATATAAGAAAAATTAAATAATTATCATGATTAAACTTGATGACAAAGTTACATCAGCATAAATTCAATAAAAAACAGTGTTTCTAATTTCACAGTCAATTTGAAAATAATGAAGTAACACTATATCATTTATTTATTTTCAAATATAATAAAAACCCTCAAAATAAAATAAAATAGATACAAATATGTGCCACTAAAATATCCTATTTTTATTTATTTTAAATAGTTTTAATGTTCATTCTAATTGTATATAAAAATATGTGAAAAATTATTTATATTCTGTTCTATTTACTCATCCAAACACCCATTTAAATTACTCTTCCTCTTATTGACATGAAATATAATATACAACGGAAATAGATAGAAATTCATTATTAATAAATGTTGGATCCATAATTTTACTATATGTCTATGTGATCCATTATCTATGTAGACAATATAGGCATTTTATTTAGAAAAGAATGTTTCCTCTTTACAAATAATCAAGATACCTAATTAAATATGGGAATATAAAATTTTATTCAAGTGTAATATAATTTAAAATATAAAAAAGAAACAAAATTTATATATGAAACTTTTCTAATTAATATCAACATGGATGTCTTACAATCATATCAATAACTAGTTTTAAAAAAATGTTCATGTGTAATAAGAATGATAAGAAGCCTTGGAGAACATTTATACACTCACTATTTTTATGAATATTTTTAATTTAATTCCCCCTCTATATTATGATTGATATTTTTACCAACAAAGGATGATAGATTATTAAATATGTAGATTTTACAATGAAATTCATTTAATAAAATCTTATAATAATTAGATTATCACGAGATAATGTTTCTAGAAGAATATTTTTCATTCTTAAAATGTCTCCCCCTTAATGAGACTTTAACGATCATCATAATTATGAAATTATTAAATAGATATTATTTTGAAACATTAGGTTAATAAAGAATAAAAAGGAACCTTATTATTAATGATGTCCATATTTTTTACAATATGGACATATCCACCAAGGATAAACCTTTCATATGATTTTTCAATAAAAATAATATAGATATTTATAAGGTGGATACAACCTTAATGAATTCTATAAAAGGATGGAAATCATTTAAATATCCTTTGTTCTCACATAGAGATTTTACCTCACAATCAATTTATAGATCTGAAATAAAAACACAACAAAATAATTGTTAAGGGAATGCAGTGGATATCTATTTCCACTTAATGAAAATAATGTTTTGAAGGTTTTAATGAGAATAATGTTTTGAAGGTTTTACTGAACATTTTTTTTCATTTCCTCTACTCTTTATTCATGAAAAAATGAACATCAATTCAGATTTTTGATACATCAATCTCATCAATTCATATACTTTTCTATTTGAACATTATTTCTACATGTGATTTTAAAATAAAAAAATCACCTGGTGTAACATTCATCTTCATAAATAATTATTTTTGCACATTAATTATTATCAATATTTAATTTGGAGTGTGACTCTCCATACTGTACCTCACAATTATTACTTATTTACCATTATATGGAATTTTATAATTTTCTTTCGTCATAGTCCATTTTTTAAATACATATATTATATTCATTATCCCTAAATCATTATTTTGTATTACAATCATATCATTAATAACATTAAAATTATTTTTATATTTTTCATATGGAATCATCAGAGTTACATACTTCAAATAAGTTCTATTTGATAACTCACTTTTTTTCATCTTCATTGACTTGGAATCCATGGTTTCAACTTTCTTACATCAAAATTTCATGGGAAAATTTCTGTTTGCAAAATTCATCTATATTTTTTGAAAGGCTACATCCATTATCACTGCCAATTTCTATGGTCTTGTTTTCATACATGATTTATATACATGAAAAGATGAGAAAGTATCAATATTTTGACCATAATGTTTTCCAAAATCATTTGTATTTTTAGTAATTATATTTCTCTATACTTTAATATTTTTTTCATTGTTTTTTTTTATTAACAATATCTAGATTTCTCACCCAGGATGTGGGATTCCTTTTTATTTTTTTTATTTTTAGGATTGTACTAAAAATATTCTTTAAAATGCCTAAATATATTACTACTATAACAATGAGACACAATCATTAATCTTATTATTTTGGATGTATTATTTTTTGTGTATTCTTTTATGTTTTTTTCCTCTTCAATGGGAATGAGTTCCATAATAATTTTTATATCCACCGTAGTCTTGTTTGTAGGATTATTTTCATCGTTTTTCATCCATACTTGAACATATTTTCTATTAAAAAACTAACTTTTCATTAACAATGTGACATGATGGTATGGAATATATATGACTCATCAGAGCATCATATGAAATATCCCTAAATTTGGTTATGATATTCTTATCACATGTTACAATTATTCTTACATTTTAATCCTACTTTGGAAATTGACCAATAACAAAAAAAAAATTATCTTTTATGAGTAATGAATAATTGTATTCTCAAAATTGACCAAGTAAACCTATATTTATATACACATCATTGTTAGTTTGTTCTCTTATGATCTTCAAAACTAATTATCATCGCTTCATAAATATTCAACATTATCTCAAATTCCCCTTCATGATGTATAACATTATTTCGTTATAATGATTAATGATCCTTTATCTCATTTACTTCTACTTCAAAATCCTTGACAATAATTATATTCTTCATCAATTATTGATTTTGATGGATTTTTATTGTGGTTTCATCATCAATCCTTAATTATAATAAACATAATTGGGCCGTTTTTCTTCAATATATATTGAAATTTTTTAATGACCTAAATTTTATACTATAGTAGATATAACTTGATTTTATAGATTTATTAATTATATTAATGTTTTTTATATATCATTTTCCATTACATCTAAATTTTCCATCAACTGATTGATATCTTCTTACATTAATATATGTATACCATAAATAATAGAGAATATATATTTTGGAATACAATGCATCAATTCATAAAAAGTATCAATTGAAAAATTATTTGATAAGTTATCACTCCCACATGTGCAAAGATAATGTTTAACAATGTTATGATATGAATTACCACATAATAATTGATTACTTTATTCAGCTGATCAGATTTTGGTAGAGAGACAATCTATTTTTTATTGAATCATTGAGCCTCATACTCATCACACTTAATGAAGAATCCATCTTCATTTTTAACAACGAATGAAAAATCTAATAGTTACACTTCTTTTATAAAGAGGTATATTGTTTACATCATTATGTTCTCTATATTTATTTTAGTCATGGTGGTATTTGGATTAATATAATTATACATAGATTTAGATGAAACATTCAAAATATATACTTCATTATTAATAATACAATGAAACTAAATATTTAAAATAGAATATTATAAAGATATATAATACAATATAGGTTAACATTAAATTATATATCATCTGAGAAGGCCAATTTAGGATACACTCAACACTGAGTGGGGGTGTGGAATTGTTGAGATGTTTTTATTTCATTTATAACATTTATCATATTTAACTCTTAGATTTTTTAGTATCATGAATCTACCATTTACTATTCTCTATCGTATGAAATTATATGAAAAAGGTAAATTATGACACATGATTTCTTCATAAGTCCCAAGACACAATAAGTGTGTCTAGTAATTGTTTAGTATAGTGATGATTAGTAAGTGTTTACTCTACTATATTGTGATACCAGATACATTTATGTTGATATAAATTAATACCTTTCCAATGTGTGACACCATAAAAATTAATAGTGGGATAAGAATCATAATTACATTCTAAAAATGCGATGACCTAATCTAAAATAAAATATCATAACTAGTTCATTTAAATTTCTATGTAAATGTTTTCAAATATATTCAAGAGATAATTAGTATCACAAAGAATGTGTTTCGTATTTTCAGACATTTGATGAATTTTACAGGACTTCTTTTTTGTTCGTATCCATCTTATACAAAATAAACATTAGAGTTCAGCTTATTATTTATTTACCTTAAATCAGAAAAATGTAATCTACACATTTTATTCTGTCTAGATATTTTTTGGCAGGTTATTCTTCTTCACCATGTTGGTATTATTCCAAAAGATTATAAATGTTTTGTCATGTATTTGTATGAGCCATTATTATTCATTATTATCATCTATTACATGTTATTCTAGTGCTACGACTCCATTTAATACATTATATTTAGTAATGTAAAGGTATATATGAACCCACATTCATTTTTTCTTCATGTCATCCTATGATAATCATATTCTTATATATAAAATAATATGAATAATAAGTGGATTTGATATATCAAAAATCTACAATTGAGAATTTCAAATATGTTAATTGAATCTACTATCATTTTTTCTTTATTGGTGAGAATATAAATTTAGAAATTTAATCACACTACCCATTCAATTTTATTTCATACATGAATGATCTTGAAAAACCAAATAACATCTAATAATTAATTTGACATCACATCAGGAATGTCTTTCAAATAAACTTCAATTTTTTTAATCATAGAATATATTAGAAAATATTATTCATATTTCACTAAAAGTTTTATTTAGTTTAGTATCAATATTTAGGATGAATTTGGATTTCAATTTTTACAATACTTGTAATGTTTTGGAAATCTTTGAACACATACATTCTAGTTAGAACATGAAATCATGTACACATTGTATCACATAGGAAAACATAAATATCTATTCTTTGTGACAATTATCTTTTATAAAATATTGAATGAATACAAAACCTATGTAATTTTTATAATCTATTGTTTGAAAGATCTCGTTATTACTTAAAAAAATCTATTTGTGGCTAGTTGGATTTATCCTCTTCATTTGAATAAAATAGACATGAACTTCTATTATCATTACACTACCATAACTGTGATGTTATCAAATAACATCATATAATATTGAAAGTATTAATGTAATATCTGATATTATACTTCATAGATAGTGTATGTTCCTCTTCATGTAACCATATTGTGTTATTTAAACATGATAGGTTATGTGTAGATTCTTTAAATAATATTTTCATTGTTATTATTCTTTACAAAAATTAGTATGTGGAACAATTTTATTCACAATAATGAGTACATCATGAAACACATAAAATATTCACATAATAGATGTGTGGTGTTATATTATTTTATAAAAATTATTCTTTATTTAAAAACATATAATATGGTTTCACTATTGGTCGTGGTGCCTTTATATTTAAGTGGAGGCCTCCACCTTGTTTCTCTAAAAACACGCCATAACAAATAATTTTAATATATCTAAAAAATATTTCATTTCAATAATATTAAAGATCCATGAATATTGAAATGTTCTTCATGTAATATTTCACTAGAAAATATTTCTTCGTAATGGGTAAATCCTTCTTATGTGTTGAAGTTAATGTGAATGAAAAATAATTTCATTACTCATCACTTCAAAACATCAATCACTTCCATTCACATAAGTATACATATAAAACATCATTATTCATTTTGTTGAAGATCAACCTTGGAATGATTCATTCATATACACTATTTTTCAAGAATGCCTAGTTCAGTTAGAATGATCATTGAAGATTATTCATGTCTCATCGCAGAAGTGTGGGAGATGCAGAACCACAAAATATATTGTTACAATGTTCTTCATGGTGAGAGAAATATGATGACTATGTGGGGTCCAGAGTAGAATTAGATCATTCAAGATTAGACTAAATGCATTATGTTTATATTTTTACATCATAAATTGTGTGGTGATATAGGAAAGTTTTTCAGTATGGAACCACATAACAAGTCATTCTATTCCCACTATATGCTCAATTTCAACATGGGTTTCAACAATCTAGACACCTCACATGAAACATACAGGGTCCCTACCTCACTAATTTAGTCCACCCAGGCACTCTCCTGCATGACTCTATTATCACTCTACATAAACATTCCAATTATACCTCTGTGTTCCACATATAGACTTTATTCAACCCATCTATTTCCCCATGGATACCCATTCATGGGATTTCCCCCACAAGGTTTAGCCTATATCCCATACGTGGGGTGATTTGGATCCCCATAGGTGGAAATGGTTAGCCATATATTTTAACAAATCCCCAAAAAATAATATCTAGCCACTCAAAATTATTTACCATATACTAATTCATTATCTTCAATTAACCTATCACACAATATTATTTATCTTTTAAGAAATTCCTCTTCTTCTTCAATTTTTTGTATGATATTTATTACACTATTCATTAATACTTATTATCTTTCTCTATATGGAAGAAAAATTCTATAAATATAATTAAAATAAAATAATATTAATTTCACACATATTATTTTTTGTTAAATACAAATTTTTATGTCTATGAACTTAGTGACACTTTTGATAAAAAATAAGAACAGTAAGACAAGTATCATACATAAACTCAATGTCTTCAATATTTCAATATAACAACCATGAAAATATTTCATTATCAATTCTACATTATATTGGCATGAATTAAAAAATTATATGCAATTGACCATAATATAAATACAAAAAAAACTCATTCAGAAATCTTGATCATAAGATTGTGATTAGAAACTGAAATGGTAATGAACGGTTACATGCCTAAATTTTATATTGAAAAGGAATTATAGTTTTAAAATGTAGAGACCCTAACCCTAGTATCCAAGACCAAGGGTATCCTTTATTTTATTGTCATAACAAAAAAAATAATCACATCCCAACGGACCAAATAGTTTTGATTTATAAGATAAATAGAGATATATATGATTCCTATAATTCATTTGAATATAGAGACTACGACGATAGTTTTTATAATAACATGATCAACTATAGAATATTCTATCATATAATTCATAGAACAGTTTTTGGATTGTAGGGAGTGGAAATAATATAAGAGTGAGATAAAATTATAATTACTTGTTGTGTATAATGGAAGATACCCTGAATGAACAAGAAAAACCAAGATGAAAAGGTATATAATAAAACACAGATTCCCTTTAATCAATGAATTTCATTGTAACCCACCATCATATAATATAAATGTGAAAATATTAAGGAAAATTATAAATAATCACTTAATGATGGAAATGCATAAATACAGGACGTTATGTCTTAGAAACATGATACCTCTACCATAAAGAACTTTCACAAGACGATTAAAAATTACATGTAAAAACCCATTTAATGATAGCTTACTAATTTTTAATATAAGTCCTATTGATGCATAATGGGTCTATTGGATAAAAATCCCCACCCATCACCATAAGTCCAAATAATACCTAATATATCAAATAATCGATTTAATTCATGAATAATATAAGGCTCAAGCATTAAACATTACATAGTCATGAATTAATTTAATAATTCACATTATTGATATTTTTAGGCTTAGAGTTTTAGTGAATTAGGCCATAACTATTTCTTTACATCTCAAAAATTACAAAGTAGACACTTCAACTCAGTATCCATTTTTTTCACAAACTTAAAATTCTTAAAAAAATATATTTCAAATCTTGATATAAATTTTCATTAGTTCGTCCTTTCTCTTACATGACCTCATACTATGTGGAGAACATTTCAATAGTTTGGGATGAGCATGAAATTCTAATTAAGGGTTATAAAATAAAGAAAAAAAAGTAGTTCATCAATAAATACAAAACATAAGCTCTTTAACATAACTCATGAAATCATAAGATTTATGAATAACACATAAAAATCATAAATCATAAAGGAATGTTGTGGAATCCATATCAAAAATACATTGTTTCTTTCATAGCTACATAGGTAGTTACACATAGAATACCCATCATTATATATTTGTAATTGCTCTGACCTCTCTGGTCCATTACATTGTGAAAATATGGGGTTTGAGGTATTTTGGGAGGTCAAGGTGACTCATCTCCAACACATTGCTAATTATTCCCTTTCTATGAACAGTAGAATTGGTGACCCTCGGTGAACAATTCCAATGGTAGATAGTTTTGAACAATGCCAATGGTGAGGTCTAATAGTAACTTCTCTTTCCATTTCTAGATTTCCAATTCTATGAAGAGTTCTATCAGGGAACAGTTCTATTAGTAACATCTAACGATAACCTCTGTTTCACTTACCAAATTTTGTGTTCTGTGAACAGTTCCATCAGAGAATAGTTCTACCAGTAACCTCTAAAGGTAACCTCTATTTTCATTTCTATAATTCAAATTCAATGAATGGTTCCATCAGTGAATAGTTATATTGGTGACTCTAATGGTAACCTCTATTTCCTTTTCCAAATTTCCAATTCTATGAACAATTCCATCAGTGAATAGTTCTATCCGTAACCTCTAATGGTAACCTCTTTTTCCTTTTCCAAACATACAATTCTATGAATAGTTCTATTGAAGAATAGTCTATCGGTAACCTCTAATGGTAACCTCTCTTTCCATTGCTAAATTTCCAATTCTATGAACAGTTCTATCGTTGAAAAATTATATCGGTAACCTCTAACGGTAACCACTATTTCCTTTTCAAAATTTCGAATTCTATGAACAGTTCTATTAGTGAACAGTACTATTGGTAACCTCTAATGTCAACCTCTATTTCCTTTGCCTAATTTCCTATTCTATGAACAGTTTTATTGGTGAGCAGTTCTATCGGTAACCTCTAACGGTAGCTGTATAGTGTTTCTAGAACGGTAGGTGTACAATGTTATGTGGGAGAGGTTCTAATGGTTAGGTTCATGAACAGTGTTATAATGGTGAGGTTCATGAATAGTGTTCTATCGGTGAGGTTATAACAGTGAGGTTCATTAACAATGTTTTAAAAGTGAGGTTCATGACCAATGTTCTATCAGTGAGGTTCATGAATATTGTTCTATCGGTGAGGTTAATGAACAATGTTTTTCCTTTGCCAAATTTTGAGTTTATGAATAGTGTTTCCAGCTTCCTACAGTTTCACCCATTTAGCATTTTGCTTTGAGGTAAAATTCATTTAATGCCTCGTTTTAAGGAATATAAGTCCAATTCAAAGGCCATAACTCCTATATTGATTATTCCTAAGGCTTGGGATGTTTTCACTTGGTTAAACCACGTTGTTTAATGTGATCTGCTTTTAATGGGAAATTAAGTATATCTTAAACTGTCACTCTATTAAATCTTCTAAAGGGATGGGATATCTTCCTCCATAATTCTTTCAGTTTATTATCGTGTGTGAGAAGCTTGAACATCCCATTCCTTCTCATAGGAGTTTCACAATCCAACTTTACTCCTGGGATTAGTTCTCTATTTTTTATGCAACCAAGAATTATCGATCAATCTTCAAAATAAGGAATGTTTTATTGTCATTCATTTGGTGTTCATCTTCTCATATTTCTCCTTCTATATGATAGCTTGTGATCTACATTCTTATAATAGATTTCTCTTGGGTTTTGGGTGGTGCGGTTGTACCGTGGAATCCTCGGGTGGATGTAGTTGTTGTGAGTGGAGGATCGTGACCCATTGTGTAGACTGTTATCGTATAAAGAACATCAAGAACCGTTTGAGGAAAAGGATTCGATTATTCTCTCATCTTTTACATGAAACTGTATCGTTGGCATGTTTTATCCCACTAGATGAAAATAGAATTGACATAATAAATTTTTGAACCTGATAAATAAATTTACATCGATTGTATGTTATTTCCTCTGTTTTTGCAAGATAGTGTGATTTCTATGCTTGATTTGTTTATCAGTTCGTTCTTGATGGAAATTTTTAATGAACATAAATAGCAATTAATTGATAATTGTTTGGTTAAACGATAAAGAGGCATGTAAATGAATACAGTTCTCCTTGTTGTAGTTTGATGTTAATCAAATTGGCGGAGTAAGCATGTTTAATTAGTTTTCATATCTCATTGATAAAGTTTTCCAAATTTGGATCCAATGAATAAAAGATCGGTTTATTCATGATGGATTAATGAACTGATTGTTTGAAAATTCTTTGAATGGTTCTGAGTAACCCTCTTGACTGTAAAATTGCTAAGAGCCAAATTGTTAAGATGTTTGTTTTCCTACTGCTTGTGCTGTGATGTGAGCCTAGATGGATGTTATTGAATTTGGGGGCATAGAGACCATTGGTCGTGGTAGTAGATGATGCCTAGAGTGGCGAGATGCATCAGTTTATGCATGTCGGTGTCGGAGAGGACACCGGGTATGATGGAATGGGATGGATGTGATTGTTGGATGCTTACTGATTCTTATTGGATGATTATTAGCTTTACCTTTTCCCACTTCTCATGGAAGCTGGTCTTACTTACCCTTATTCCGAAAGAGGCGAAGACGCATGGGGTATGCCACGTGCTTTCTGTGTTTGATTCTTGAGGGAGGATAGGTCTATTCTCCTTCTATAGGTGGAAAGGACTCTACGAGTAGTACATATACTCACCATGTTGATCCCCCTTGTTTTTTGTAGTATATAATGTTTTTCTATAATTCCTTGGAATAAGGGAAATTAATTCTGTAATGAATAATTGAATAAATGATGTTAACCCTTGGGGTTGGAGTTTCTGGAACATAATAATGAGGTTATAACTTTAAAGGGATAGTGGACTTATGATGTGATTCTAACGAAGATTAATGTGGAATTGTAAATGGTTAATTAAATTTTAAAGAATTAATTAATGTAAAGTGGAACTGATAAAAATGGAATGAAATAATATATTAAATCTCTTTAAATGGTTGTGTGCTTATAGGATACCTTGTCTTAGAAGTAGCCACCCAAATTCCGAGAGACGTTAGCTGTAGTTGAGTCTAAGACTATTTTATTCTCATAATGTGGTTTTGAGATAGAGTATATCATATAAATTTTGTGTTTCTATATGCTACTCCACCCTGTCAGTAAGGGAAACAGACACCCCACGATTCTGAGCCCTGGGGGGTTGTCACGAACCGGATCTGGTCGCCATCAAAACCGGCACCCGACCCGGCCCGTAACAAGGCCCGAAGGGCGTTCCCGATCCCCACGGGCTGGCACAAGTGCCTAGGTATCATAAAATGAGAATTGGGAACGATTTACCCGAGTTTATAAACTTAAAACGACAAAAGAGTCCAATAAAACAAATCTGGATTTTTCAACTAAAACCGTCTTTCACAAAATTTCAGAACTGAAATACATAAGTTAAAACTATGTTTAAAGACCATTACAATGGTACATAACCAAATAAGGACAGCCCAATAACCTCCACAAGGAAAGAGGCACCGCCCTCAAGCTATCTCCACGACACTGCATCCCAATGGACAACTAAAAACCTGAATCAATGGCATAAATCCTTTACCCAAAACTGTGACATAAAATAAGAAAATCTACTTACAACAAAAGGTGTATGTAGGGTGTGAGCAAGAGCCCAGTAGGATACCACCACTAATAGATTCCATGTGATAAACATTTAATGGCGAAAAGCATGCAAGTTTTCAAAGACATGAGATGCTAGTTAAAATTTCTAAAAGATGCAACATTAAATAAAAACAGTTTTCAGGTGGGCTAATTTAAAGAATAAAAACATTTAAAATAAATACCATAGCTACTGAATTTTCCAGCCAACTATACCATATGCCGACGGTAAGTACAAAGTAAATAATGAGCACAAGAAATAGGAAGTAACCCCTAGGCACTAGCTAGTTGTGGGTCCCAGGTACCTCATATCTCGGTGAGAGTAACCATCAAAAATATCCATTCTCGTGCATGAGCCACTAGCAGGGAACATACCCATAACCTGGTGGTCCCCAATCATCATCATCATAGTTTAGTTAGAGTTGTAAGCGTCAATCTTGCTAAGTGGAACTGAGGGCAAACCCCACGGATTCACTAGCATACTAGTACACGTCCACCCACCTAGATACCCAGGTTTTCCCCTTGTGCTCAAACAAGTTCAACAAGTCAAGAAATATACATTGAACATAAAAATATTATTTCCACATAACAAATTCACCAAACAGCCCATATGTATACTACACAAGTCACAGAAATCCATTTTTCATTCAAAATGATTTTGAAATCCAAATCACACCAAAATAGCCCACAACACGTTTCACATTTCTTCAACACTCCCACAAAACCATTAAACAATTTTATAAAACAATTATAATATATTTAAACTCATATAACATCCCACACACATGGAATATAACACTTCATTCATAATCAAAAATTCAATTTTCACATCACACTCACACAAAACACTCCACATCACTTTGACATCACTTTCACTCCTCAATATCTCCTTCAAACAATTTAATAAAATATTTCCAGGATGATACATATCACATAACAACATTTTCAAAAATTAAATGGACCTTTTAAAAATATACTCCTACCAAAATAGTTTTCTGATATAGTTTCACCTATTACACAACCCAATAAACCATTCAAAACTTTCATAAAACAATTATAAAGAGTATACCCAAACTTTGCACATAAAATCCATTTCAAAAACCGCTTTTTAAGCCAAAATCACACCAAGACCCTACCAAAACAGAATTGGCAGCCCAATAAACATGTAATAATCCAATTTCAAATGTTATATAATCACCTTGATTAATATCACAAAAGATACCCATGAGAACACACAAATCCATAAAACACTTTCAAGGAGTATAAAAAGGTTATACAAATAAAACCATTCAAATACACCCCCTTTTTAGGCCCACATGGAACTATATCATTGCCCAACCATAATTGGCAGCCCCTTTCAACAACTAATAAACCACTTCTACATTTTACAAAACTACTACAAGAAGATAACACATGAAATACATTTGAAAAATACACACTTCAAGCAAAAATGTAACTTTAAAAACAAATGCTTTACTATTTCTACCAAAAATATTTTTCTCATAATGCACAGCACATAAAGAACATGTAAAATTATTTAATCAAGCAAACTAACTCATCATTAAATGGTTATCCACAGAATCACCTACCGAATATGTCGAAACCCTCAAATATTGGGGCGAAACATCAACCGCATGACCGCCGCACCTCAAGGAAGTTAAAAGAAACCTAAAACCTCAATATTTCACCCCAAATACATTAATTTAGAACCTATTCACGAACCCTAACTTCTTGAATTTTTTATAATTCAAAAATTAGGGAAGAAACCCTAAGCAATTTGAAAGAGGAAAGAAATAGACTCACCTACGTGAAGTATCCTGAATTAATCACCCCAAAAACAATAGTTGCTGAAATTGAAAACAGCCAAAATTCAGGGATTCTTATAAAACGATATAGGAGGTAATTTTGGAACTAGAATGGAGGGAAAATAGTATGAATTGAGAGAGTTAATAAGGGATGAAGTTACCTCTTCAATTCTGGACGATTTGAGACACCCTATGAAGATCATCCCCAATTCGCGATATCAAAGAGCTCCAATGAGGGGGGAAGTCAATGGGAGCGCGCCTGGGTTTCTTAGGGTCGATTGGGATGTGGAATCACTGAAAAAACTCAAATAGTGAAGGATATATAAAAAATTTAAAAATTATTTTTAATGCAGGAAATGGGCCTTCGAGCAGGCCCAATATCTTAAATAAAAACCCATATCCACCATGATTATGGATTTATAAAGGCTCCAAATTTATATTTTGGTGTTAATAGGTCAGAGAAGACCATTTAGGAATTAGAGTGAAGGAAAAATATTAATAAATGAAAAAGTTATAAAGGAATCAAATTTTATTTTTAAATCTGGAATTGGGCTCACGGTTTGGCCCAATTCATGAAAACTCATCTATTTCTCCATAAAACCTTTGGAAACCATCCAAAACAAATAATTAAAGGAAAATAAATGAAAGTTAACTTCAAAATAAGTCATGTATGTGACAATTCTCCCCACCATGAAAACTTTCCGTCCCCGGAAAGCTACAGAAAGGCCAGATACGAAAGCCAAACCAAACTGATAAACCAAGATGTACTCCCTTTCCAGGTTTCGCCCCCAAAGGCCAAAACACCTCCATTGATCAATTAAGGAAGGAATAATTCACAACAAAATCATACAACACTTTTCCTAAAATAATCAATCACATTCAGCCTTTATCCCAAAGGAAAACACCTCAAACACTATTAGAACAAGACTCAAGCAATTCACTCAAACGAACAACAACATCGAACAAGGTTACACATACCTTGCTATAACTAAACCATTGGGCACTCTCCAATATCAATGGTTACTCAAGGAAGATTTAGGTAGCTTGATAGATCCGAATGAGACTACCTACCACCAATCCTTGACCATGGATAAATCTAAGTTATTGGTACGGGGAAAAAAATAGGCTCCCCACCATAAGAACCAACAATCTCAATCGACCAGCATGGGCCGGTACAGAAAGACCCCAAAATATAAAGTGTTGGGACGACCACATGGTTAGTCTGCATGGTTTGGGAAACCATGAACTAACAGTGGAGATTCTTCTATCTACATTGTTTTTGGGGGGGGGGGGGCTTGGTCACTACTAACCAAGTGAAAACCGTGTGGTCAACCTGTCTAGCCAAACTTTATACCTTTCTCTAAAGACTCAATGGAAACAAAAGAGGGAGGGAATAACATTGTGTGATGACATGGGTACAAGACCCTCCACCTATTTCCACCGAACGGGAACAACATAAGAAATATGATGACACCATAGGTATAAACTCTTATTATCTTTCATATTGAGGATAAGACTTTGCACAAGGGTCTAAATGAAACTGGAGTTTCCCCTGACTACGTGCCAGCTTCTCTCTGGGACCTATGGATGGAGCTCAAAATATTGAAGCATCTTCATCCTCGAAGTTAGGCTTTTGGAACCCCTATGTGGAACTTCTTCTTTCGGTGCCACAAACAACTACAACGCATACCCTGATAGGTTCATCAAGACATAACACACTCTATAACTCACTTTACCAAAACCAGAGATTTCACTGAAACAAGGGATCAGAATAAGCACACACATCACACCTTGTTTCTTTGGGTGAGAAACAACAGAAGGGTAGGACACGTATAAACACCATCCTCTAAGATAGAGGATTTGATGTTTTTCTTAAGGGATACATACTCCCAACATAACAGATAACCTAAGAGGATTTTGTGACCTTGACCTTTACAGTCAAAAGAGCACACAACATCACAATGCGTCACCGAACATGACCCTTGTGATTGATAGAAACAATACATGGAACATGACCATATTCCAAGTCCCTAAAAACAGACAAGTCCAAAAAGTGGACACAATATCCTATCAGGACCAAAATCTAAAAATTGGTTGCTTAATAATAACTCTTTATTCAAGGAAACTATGAAGAACCCAAAGGCCCTCTTAGACATCATCATGACACTCATCCACACTAACAACCAAAGAACACTTCCACCTTCGATGAATCATGAAACTTAAGAAACCAAGGCCTCTTTCAACCTTCCACAAGAACTATACCACTACAAGAGGATCTACAAATCAACTAAATGAATGGTTGTAGACTCAATCAACAATGATCTATAAAATATTCCTTATATTGATCAACTGGAGGATTTTCCAATGGAGAAACAATACGGGTTGCACTTCAGTTGTGCACTAACCCTAAATGGGGACGTACCTTATCCAACGGGAGAACCCAAGGACCCAACCAAGATGGTCCATTGGTAAAAAAACCATAAACCAGATCCTAACAAATGAAGGTAACCACCATAAAGGTGTCCCAAAACATATCTTAGAGGAGACTACTAACCGGTCCTTCTACCTAGCTTACCGACCAAACATAATCCCAAAACACAGTTCAAATAGGAGGGGTTATTGGACTAAAAAAAACATCCCACAAAAACAACATCTTCAAAGACCCATAATACAAACCATCCCAAAACTATTCATCAAGACATCATGTTTTTCTTTAAAACAATTTCTTTGAAAACAAGCGGTCCAACGGTAAGAGTATCGACCAATGGTACCCCATGGGCCTCACACATGCATGTTTTTGTGCCACACCAGACACCCACCTCATATCCGTCCTGGAACTCATCCAGTCGTGCCATCAACCATCCATCACCCCATATAACTCCATGCATGTGGTCACTAATGGAAATACCAAAGGTTAAAACAAAAATTCGTTCCACTTTTCAAAACCAAAACGGTCAACCCACACATCCTTTTTTTCTCATAACCGCTAACCACGAGATCAAAATCCCAACTCACATCTTACAAAAATTTTCATAAAGTCACAAACATTTAGAAAATAACTCACATTCAAGATATTCACATCAATTTCAAAACATCTCATCCCATTAAAACACACTTTGATTGTTTAGAAAACTCTATTGGGAACATTTTTCAAAACCAACTTCAATACAGTTTCTACCTTCAAAAGAGGTGTACTCACACCATTTTCTACTTCAAAATAATTCTGAATATTTAGTTCCAAAATTTCATAAATCATACCATTCCATATTTATTTGAAAATCATTTCACAAAAAAATTACACTTCTTAAAAGCAAGTCACTTTAAAACCAAAGTTCCAAGATTTCAAAACTAAAGAACACAAGACAATGCGAGAGGAAACTAGTTTCAGTGGGTGACTTGGACATATGGTTGGCAGCCATATTCCAATCACTTCACTGTCACAGAGAGTGTTATAGGGAATATCCCCAGCTCCACATGGCTTGCCATACCCTGCGAGCTCATTCAGACCATTAACCCAACTCTCTTTTCATTTCCCCTAATCATCATCAAACCAAGAAAACCAAAAGACATAGACAAATCCCAACTTCCCCTAGTGACTTGAATCCTGAAATGAGGTGTGGTGATCAAGCACACTACCCATAACCGGAATTCCATGTCCCTAAAATCATAACTCTATATTATCTCGACTATTTCCCAAATAACATGACTCAAATGGAGCGAACCTCCTTTGATACCATTTTGTCACGAACCGGATCTGGTCGCCATCAAAACCGGCACCCGACCTGGCCCGTAACAAGGCCCGAAGGGCGTTCCCGATCCCCACGGGCTGGCACAAGTGCCTAGGTATCATAAAATGAGAATTGAGAACGATTTACCTGAGTTTATAAACGTAAAACGACAAAAGAGTCCAATAAAACAAATCTGGATTTTTCAACTAAAACCATCTTTCACAAAATTTCAGAACTGAAATACATAAGTTAAAACTATTTTTAAAGACCACTACAATGGTACATAACCAAATAAGGACAGCCTTAGAACCTCCACAAGGAAAGAGGCACCGCCCTCATGCTATCTCCATGACACTGCATCCCAATGGACAACTAAAAACCTGAATCAATGGCATAAATCATGTAACCAAACCTGTGACATAAAATAAGCAAATCTGCTTACACCAAAAGGGGTAAGTAGGGTGTGAGCGAGTGCCTAGTAGAATACCACCACTAATAGATTCCATGTGACAAACATTTAATGGAAAAAGCATGCAAGTTTTCAAAGACATGAGATGCTAGTTAAAATTTCTAAAAGATGCAACATTAAATAAAAACAGTATTCAGGTGGGCTAATTTAAAGAATAAAAACATTTAAAATAAATACCATAACTACTGAATTTTCCAGCCAACTATACTGTATGCCGACAGTAAGTACAAAGTAAATAATGAGCACAAGAAATAGGAAGTAACCCCTAGGAACTAGCTAGTTGTGGGTCCCAGGTACCTCGTATCTCGGTGAGAGTAACCATCACAAATATCCATTCTCCTGCACGATCCACTAGTAGGGAACATACCCATAACCTAGTGGTACCCAATCATCATCATCATAGTTTAGTTAGAGTTGTAAGCGTCAATCTTGCTAAGTGGAACTGAGGCCAAACCCCACGGATTCACTAGCATATTAGTACACGTCCACCCACCTAGATACCCAGGTTTTCCCCTTGTGCTGAAACAAGTTCAACAAGTCAAGAAATATACATTGAACATAAAAATATCATTTCCACATCACAAATTCACCAAACAGCCCATATGTATACCACACAAGTCACAAAAATCCATTTTTCATTCAAAATGATTTTGAAATCCGAATCACACCAAAATAGCCCACAACACGTTTCACATTTCTTCAACACTCCCACAAAACCATTAAACAATATTATAAAACAATTATAATATATTTAAACTCATATAACAGCCCACACACACGGAATATAACACTTCTTTCATAATCAAAAATTCAATTTTCACATCACACTCACACAAAACACTCCACATCACTTTGACATCACTTTCACTCCTCAATATCTCCTTCAAACAATTTAATAAAATATTTCCAGGATGATACATATCACATAACAACATTTTCACAAATTAAATGGACCTTTTAAAAATATAATCCTACCAAAACAGTTTTCTGATATAGTTTCACCTATTACACAACCCAATAAACCATTCAAAACTTTCATAAAACAATTATAAAGAGTATACCCAAACTTTGCACATAAAATCCATTTCAAAAACCGCTTGTCAAGCCAAAATCACACCAAGACCCAACTAAAACAGAATTGGCAGCCCAATCAACATGTAATAATCCACTTTCAAATGTTATATAATCACCTTGAATAATATCACAAAAGATACCCATGAGAACACACAAATCCATAAAACACTTTCAAGGAGTATAACAAGGTTATACAAATAAAACCATTCAAATACACCCCCTTTTTAGGCCCACATGGAACTATATCATTGCCAAACCATAATTGGCAGCCCCTTTCAACAACTAATAAACCACTTCTACATTTTACAAAACTACCACAAGAGATAACACATGAAATACATTTGAAAAATACACACTTCAAGCAAAAATGTATCTTTAAAAACAAATGCTTTACTATTGCCACCAAAAATAGTTTTCTCATAATGCACAGCAAATAAGGAACATGTAAAATTATTTAATCTAGAAAACTAAATCATCATTAAATGGTTATCCACGGAATCACCTACCGAATATGTCGAAACCCTCAAATATTGGGGCGAAACATCAACCGCATGACCGCCGCACCTCAAGGAAGTTAAAAGAAACCTAAAACCTCAATATTTCACCCCAGATACAGTAATTTAGAACCTATTCATGAACCCTAACTTCCGTAATTTTTTATAATTCAAGAATTAGGGAAGAAACCCTAAGCAATTTGAAAGAGGAAAGAAATAGACTCACCTATGTGAAGTATCCTGAATTAATCACCCCCAAAACAATAGTTTCTGAAATTGAAAACAGCCAAAATTCAGGGATTCTTCGAAAAAGATATAGGAGGTAATTTTGGAACTGGAATGGAGGGAAAATAGTAAGAATTGAGAGAGTTAAGAAGGGATGAAGTTACCTCTTCAATTCTGGCCGATTTGAGACACCCTATGAAGATCAGCCCTAATTCGCGATATAAAAAAGCTCCAATGAGGGGGGGGGGGAAGGCAATGGGAGCGCGCCTAGTTTTCTTAGGGTCGAGTGGCAGGTGGAATCACCGAAAAAACGCGAATAGTGAAGGAGATATAAAAAATTTAAAACTAATTTTTAATGTAGGAAATGGGCCTTCGAGCAGGCACAATATATTAAATAAAAACCCATATCCACCATGATTATGGATTTATAAAGGCTCCAAATTTATATTTTGGTGTTAATAGGTCAGAGGAGACCATTTAAGAATTAGAGTGAAGGAAAAATATTTAAAAAATGAAAAAGTTATAAAGGAAAAAAATGTTATTTTTAAATCTGGAATTGGGCTCACGGTTTGGCCCAATTCATGAAAACTCATCTATTTCTCCAAAAAACCTTTGGAAACCATCCAAAACAAATAATGAAAGGAAAATAAATGAAATTTAACTTCAAAATAAGTCATGTATGTGACAGGGGTGGTTTCACCAACATTTCGGAGGGGGGATGAATGGATGACTACCCCTTTGGCCCCGCACTCTTCTCTTGGTAGTTACTTGTGATAGCAGGCACATTGGTTAGTTTTCTTTATATATGTGGGTAGAGGGCTGTAATGACTTGTGGTTATTCACACACACATATTCTGGATAAAGTTTTCTATGGACTACTATTGGTGTAACATGTATAGGCTGTGATGGCTCGAGGATTCTTACTCAGTGTATGGGCTGTAATGGCTTGAGGTATAATACGCGATGTATGATATACGTTATGAGATCTATGGTGGAAACTTGAAATTACCTAGTTACTTTGATTACATGGACTTGGTGGTTTTTTTGGAAGAGGTTCATGTTGTGGTGCTTCGCCCAGGTGTCTCCAGGAAAGCCTTTTTGAAGAGAGATGCTTAGGATGCACAATGTTGGGGAAAAGCGGAAAACCAGTGGGGATGTAGTAGTGGGGTACCCTTGATATTCTTTGTTATATTATATACGCTTTTTTGTGTTACTTAGTGATATTAGACATGGTGAGGCTGGGAACGTTGTATTCATGTTTAGATGACGAGTTAGTTTTACTTGTTGCTCACTTTGCTTTAGCATGCTTTCTTTACATTTTCATGATAAGATTTAGGGAGGATCCCACATAGTATACTGTTATACTCAACCTATGTATATATAAACTATTTTTTAGGTCACTTGAAGCAGGATGGAGATCAGGCTGGTTACTAATAGAATGTGGTTGCAAGAGCTGTTAGGGCTTGTGGATGCTGCTGTTTTACTTTCTTTTGTGTACATGCAGTTTTTACCTTTCGGTTGTAGTAGTTTTACATGACATTTCATATGTGTACATGGGATTTATTTCATTTTACTGGTTGAGTTGCAGTTATTTGGTGTTTTTCATATCTCTCACTTTCACATGTTTTCTTTTAGAGGGTAATGCCTCCCATTTGTGTGTTTACCATAACCTCTGTGCTAGTCACTAACTCGTGTCCTACTGGAGGCGGGAATCGGGGGTCATTATCTCCATTCCCACATTACCGACCCCGAAGGGGTACTCTTTGGGGTGGGTGGGGGGGGGGGTCATGACAGAGTAGTATCAGCGGTCTCTTTGAGGTATTTGATGGAGTTAGGAGTTAGGTACAGTTGAGGTTTCCTAGGTTGGTAGGGAAACAATGGCATTCATGTTTAACAAGTGATGTAAACCCTGAAGACCAGATGATACATAGGATTTGAGGGCCCCATATGATCTGATGTGTGGACCTTTTTGTTTACAGTGTCTACTAGACAAGGTGATACTAGTTGCAGGGTAGAGACCTAGGAAAGGATCTTGAATCATTCTTCTTTTTTCCTATGTTTGAATTGGTAGACCTTGGGTTAGGTTAACCTAAAATCAATGAATGAATACAATTTATTAATTAATATTTAGTCATCCATAATCTAGGTTTTGAACCTCTAACAGTTTGTTAATTTAATGGTATGGCTCTAGGTCAACATCCTCCTCCGGTTTTCATAGAAAATTTCGAGCAGGCTATTCTAGAAAATCGCCGCAGGGGTGAGGTTGACGATGAAGACAATTGGAGGAAGACACATCAAGAGTTTCAATGCCAGTGTCTGCAAGAGTATGAAGGCTATGTTTTAGATGCAGTCACAGAAGACTGGTTGGAGGAGGTCGAGATAGGATTTAGTTCGATCCATGCTCAAAAAGTGCACTTCGTGTCCTTGGTTGTGACGATGCTGCATGGAGCAGTGAGGGAGTGGTTGTTATTGTTCCTCGGGGATTGCGAGGAGTCAGTGATCTCATGGGAGGAGTTCTGAGACAAGTTTAGAGTCGATTTTATTTCATCGACCGCGAAGGCGTCTAGGCACCAAGAGCTTTATACTATTCTATAGTGGAGATCTAGTGTTCGAGTGTTTGGAATCTATTTTAGGAACTTTTTATGATATGCTTCAGACCTGTTTCTAGATAAGGAGGCCGGGGTGAGGCATTTCAAAGAGGCTTTGTGTCCAGAGATCTAGCGCTAAGTAACCCCATTTATGATGAAGAAATATCTTCGGGTACATGAGAGGGAATAGGTTGTTGAGAGAACTTTGGCTAGAACTAGATCATCATGACCTGGGAGTCATCATGATTAATCATGAAGTAGAGTTGCGGTACGAGGTTCTCGTTTTTCAAGGCATAAGTGTTTCCGTTCAGCCGAGGGTAGGTCCCACCCCTTCACATCTCATTCTCTAAAGGCATCAACTCTCAGGTTTATTATATGGGATCCAACACTTGTTTTTCTTGTGGTTTTCATGGTCATCAACAGCGGGAGTGCCCAACCTTTCAGAGTAGTCATCGTGCACCAGGTGCTACGCTCCAGGTTCTTCCTTTGAGGTTGTTCCATCCAAGGTAGCAGCAGTAGGTTTCACCAGTTTTAGATCAGTAGAGGGTAGATGGGGAAGATATAGGATAGCCACATGATGCTCCCCATCCTTAGAGAGTAGAGAGAGACTGTGGTGGTGGTCTTCATCAGGGTCAGATAGGTCGTGGCAGAGGTCATGGTCAGCTTTATGCTCAAGCGTTTCCAGCTCCAGGAGATCCAGACATCATTCGAGGTACTTTTTTCATGTTTTATACCATGCTATATGCATTGTGTTGCTCTAGACCAACACACTCTTTCATATCACCTACCCTTATCCATGAATTGGGACATGAGGTAGAGAGGGTCATGTTCCCTTGGTGTTGACTATGCCAGTTGGTGGTTGAGATGATTTGTATGAAGTATGTAGAAACTGTGAGCTAGTTTTGGGGCATCATCGCTCTTGGTAATATTTCCAATTATTATGTATAAACCATATCATGTCATCCTCGGCATGGATTGGTTGTATTCGGTGCATGCTATCATGGATTACTTTAAGAAGAAGGTCGTTTTCTTGGGTGTGGATAGAGAGCTGGTGGTGTCTGTTGGTGAGCATGATCCCTGAATGGGTTATAGGCACATTCCATCCTTATCATCCATGATGGATGAGATGATGTTTAGTTCTTTAGAGGTTCAACAGTTGGAGTTTCCTAGGGTTGTAGAAGAGTACCCTGATGTCTTTCTAGAATATGTTGTAGCATTACACCCTCGAAGATAGATCGAGTTTGGGATCAAGCTACAACTAGGAGTGTATCCTATATCTATGTCTCTAGAAAGGATGGACCCTTATGAGATACGAGAGCAACATATACAGTTTGGTGGTCTGTTATAGTGCACTATTGTTCGGCAAAGTGTGTCACAATGGGGTGTACGATTTTTGTTCAGGATGAAGGCTGACGGCAGTTTGCGGTCGTGTATCGATTATCGTCACTTAAGAAAACTGAAAATAAAGAGTCGCTATCCTCTTCCACTTATGGATGATTTATTTGATCAACTGAATGCTGCAAGTTTGTTCTCAAAGATTGAATTTCGGTCATAATATCATCAGATGTGTGTAAAGGATGAGGATATCCCGAAGACTTTCCATTGTTGTCATAGCCATTATGAGTTCATTGTAATGTTGTTCGGCATGAATAATTCTCCATATGTTTTCATGGGATTGATGAATGTTGTGTTTCTTGAGTTCTTAGACAAGTTCATGGTGGTTTTCATTGATGACATCCTTGTGTACTCCACATCTGAGGAGGTGCATGAAGAGAATTTGCAGGCCGTTTGGAGAGTTCTTCGTCAGCATCAGAAGTTTAGAATGTTGTTGAAGGGTGAGTTTTGGGCATGAGAAGTCCTATTAATGGGGCATGTTGTGTCCCAACATGGAGTAGCTATGGATCCATAAAAGATATAAGTAGTTGTGTCTTGGGCAGCCCTGAAAATAGTGTCAGAGGTGAATAGTATCCTTGGTCTTGCAGGCTAATACAGGAGGTTCATAGCCAATTTCTCACGAGTTGTGACTCCTCTTACATATTTGACCAAGATGGATCACGAATTCATATGGAATGATCAGGGTCAGGTATTTTTAGAGTATCTAAAGAAGAAGTTAGTAGGTTTTTCAGTTCTTTGTCTTCCAGCTGAAGGAGTTCAGTTTGATATTTTTTGCGACGCTTCGCATCTGGGGTTAGGCTATGTTATCATGCAACAGAGGTTAGTTGTTTCTTATGGGTCTCAGAATTTTCATCCCCATGATTTTAATTATGCCACCTATTATCTTAAGTTGGAAACCGTAGTGTTTTCTCTGACGTTGTGAAGACATTAACTCATTGGCGAGCGCTTTGTGGGTTTCACCGATCATAAGAGATTGAGGTGTCTTTTCTCGAAACATTAGATGAACTTAAAAAAACATAGGTGGATGGAGTTTTTATAGGAATATGAATTTGAGATATCATATACACCTGGAAATGGGAATGTCGTAACTAATGCACTAAGTCGAAAGTCACGTAGTGATGCTGTGCATGAATATGGTGATTCCTGGAGAGTAATGGAAGAACTGCAAACATTACATCTTGATATGGGAGATGTTGGGGGAAGAGGTTTTCTTTTTTAGATGATGGAAAAGTCATCTTTGGTGAATAATTTGGAAGGGTCCAAATCGGGGGATCTAGAGGTGGAGGTCTGAAGAGACCGAGTTTTTTGCGGCGAGGCCCCTCACGGGTGGTCTTAGGATGAACAACACCATGTCTTGTATCACGGAAGGATTTTGGTTCCTTTGAAAATGTATAAGATGGTTCTCAGAGAGTTTCATAGTTTTCCTTTATCGGTGCATCCTAGAAAGACAAAGATGTACTGAGCCTTGAGGAGCTAGTTTTGGTTGCCTGGGATGAAGCGTTCAGTTGCGGAGTTTGTGTCTCGATGTTTAATATCCCAGAAGGTCAAGGATGAGCACTGTATCCCCGATGGGTTTCTCCATCCATTAGAGATTCCATAGTAGAAGTGAGAGGACATCTCAATAAACATTGTTACTTGTTATCTCGAGCTCTGGGGGGACATGATGCTATTTGGGTGGTAGTGGATGGTTTAACAAAATCATCCCACTTTATAGAAATCAAGAAGTCGAGAGCAGTGAATATTTTTTCAAGGTAGTATCTAGAAGAGGTTTTGAGACTTCATGAAGTCCCAAGGATGATCATCTCTGATTGAGATCCTCACTTTAATTCTTGGGTGTGGGTAGGTCTCCAGCATGCTTTTGGTTCTCATTTATTCCTTAACACTAGTTTTCATCCTCAAATGGAGGGTCAGATAGAGCAAACCATACAGACTCTTGAATATATTTTATGCTCTTGTGTCTTGGATTTAGGAGGTTTGTGGATGAAGCACTTGACCTAGGTGGGGTTATCTTACAACAATAGTAATCACCCCATCATCGGTTTGGCACCATTTGATGCCTTCTATGGCCGACCATGTCGTTTTCCATTGTGCTAGAATGGGGTCAGGGAGTGACCAATTATTCAACCAAAACTAGTGCGGAATACAAAAGATATGGTTCATTTGATTCGTGGGAGGTTGAAGAAAGATCAAGATAGTTAGAAATCATATGCAGATCGAAATGGGAGAGCCTAAGAGTTTAATGTTGTAAATCATGCATTTCTGAAGGTGACTCCTCGTCGTGGGTAGTGAAGGTTTGGTTGTGGGAGTAAGCTTTCTCCCCACTTTGTTTGGACCTTCGAGGAGTCAGCTCGTGTTGGAGTTTTGGCATATCGAGTATAACTTTCCCCATAGATGAGTTGGATACATTATGTTTTCCATGTATCACAACACTTTCGTTATCTTCATGAAGACTCTCACATAATCGATTGGGTAGAGATCAATGTTGATGATGACGTGACCTTCAAGTAGTGACATATGGAGATCCAAGACCGCATGTAGATGGTGTAGTAGTTTTTCATGACATTTCATATGTGTACTTGGGATTTCTTTTATCTTACTCGTTTAGTTGGAGTTGGTTGGTGTTTATCTTATCTCTCACTTTTTCATGTGTTCTCTTAGAGGGCAATTCATCTCATTTTTTGTGTTTATTGTACCCTTGGTGCTAGTCGCCAACACGAGGCCTACTGGAGGC
The DNA here is from genome assembly GCA_963277665.1 of Viscum album. NCBI lineage: Eukaryota > Viridiplantae > Streptophyta > Magnoliopsida > Santalales > Viscaceae > Viscum > Viscum album. The sequence continues at coordinate 329,800,933 of OY728143.1, forward strand.
GGGACTCTGGGTTCATTATCTCCCTTCTCACATTGCCGGCCAAGTAGGGGTACTCTTTGTGGGGAGGGGGTCGTGACAATATTCCATAAATCACATAAATGAAACATTAACGTTTTCCCCAATCATGTTACCCAATGCATTGGAGACCTATATCGGGATCACATTCTCTAGGATTATTACAGAAAATCCTATGTACCTAAAAAATTTCCAATAACCATAACATATTCAATATACATAAATCATGAATAATATAAATATAACATTTCCACATTGCAATCACAATATATCATTTCAATATATTGACATAATAAATGCTTTATAAAACCACTTTCATAATCATTTAAAAAATTTAATAGATAGATTTTTGAATCAATGTGCCCCATACCACTTTGGATATTTTAAAGGAATAATCATTTTAAACTATTGATTTCCATAGAAATATATCCTTAAAACAATTTTTAAAACATGGAAATTAATGACTGATTTTGAAGACAAAATCATTAAAACATTTAAAATGATATTTTAGTTAAAGAGTTACAAACCAATTGAAAGATACTTGAATACTTGTAATTGAGATATAAAATTAATGAAAACGTTATGATATCATGAGAATAAATGTATTAATGATTTAATATGTCAAAGGACAACATATACACCACATAAATGTGAAATTTCACATAAAAACAATGAAGAATCAATGGAATGTAAATTTAGATGAAATACATTATAAAGAATGCATCCTTTGGTTATGGATAAATAAATGAAATAATTATGTGTGAAAAATATAAATACACTTAATGTTATTGTATATTTAGTGTTAATAAATCAGAGAACATTCACACGTATTCTTGTAAAAACAACACCAATGACTTGGATGTTAAACTCAATGAACCGAAATTGAGTTAAGATTACCCTTTTCAAATTCATATCGATGACTTGAGAACTTATCAATGGAGTGTTTATGTGTATCAAATGTATATCCACAAAAGGGAAGTGTAATTTAATATATTAATAAATAAATATTCATTTCACACATAATCATAGAGAAAAATAACCAATGAAGTTTGCATAAAACCCAATGAGTGGAAATTGAAATTAGAAATTCCCTTTCCAATTAGGTAACTCTCAAAACATTCACCACATTAAAGAAGGATAATATAATTAATATGTAAATACCCATAAATTAATTTATATTATACAAATGAAAAATTCATTGGCGGTACATACACCACACCAAAGAAAATAGTGGCAATATGGCATGAATATCACAGGAATAAAAAGTGAGATGATTACCCCTTACAATGTTGTAATCAATTAAGTCATATGAAAAAAATTTAATAACCACCAAATGAATCTCAAAATACCATTAATATAAATAGAATCCTAATAATATATATGAAATGGAAGTACACAATGCACCATATTCAATACATATGTTCTGAATAAAGGTAATCTCATGAAATTAAAAGTGTGATAAGAAACCCCTTACCTCGTGTCCGACTTGACTCGTATGTTCCATGTTCTTCCAAAATAATAAACCTAAGTTAATTTATACTACCTTAAGATCATTTTTCATCTTATTTTTCAATTTATATAACTTTTATCCTTTTTATAACAATTACTTGATTATTTAAGTTAAAATCAGACCATTTGTCGATGTTTGGAACTTTAGTAAATAATGAACATGTTATTATTACAAATTGACCATAGGGTCAAAAGTCCATTATCAATAGAATGATATTCATGATTTAGTTATCATATATATCATATATATCCTGTTTATATGTATTTATAATATTCTATATCATTTGGAGGTATGAAATTAAACGGACTGTTCATGGAGAGGGTAAGCTATTCAAACGCATGAACTCTACGTTCATTTATATTTTATATTTAAAGGAATGAAAACATAATAATACATAGGTATATTAAAATTACAGTATAATATCTATGTTATGTAATTTTATTAACTCCATCCTTTATAAATTCCATGTATTATATTGAAGATACTGGTGTTGTTATAAAATAATGGAATAAAAACTGTTTAGGGGGTTGGAGAAGTAAAATAAAATAGAAGAACATAAGAGAAGCTGTTACCTTTAAATAAGGTAACTTCATTTGTTTTGATCCAAAAGGATTACATGATGTTACTTCTTCCTATAGTAAGGCTTCTAGGTGGAAGAGATGGATTTTGAGAGCTTACTTGGGCAGAGGTTCGATGAGACTAGGGGGTTTAGAGTTGTGAGAAATGAGTTAGAGGTGAAGACTTTTTATAAGGGGAGGAGGGGCTCTTTTGGAATATTTGAAAATATTATTTTATTATATAATGATATTCGATTTGTAAAGGTACAAAAATTTTCAAAGATAAAGATAAGATGAATCACGTTTTAAATAAAATAATCCAATATGAATTGGATTGGTTTTGGATATTGAATTAATCATTATAATCTAATTTATTAAAGTCATTCATTAATGAGGTAAACACTACATCATTATTGTGTCCTAAATAATTTTATTTATTTGATTCTAAAAATTATAAAAAAATACCAGGATATAGGAATGATTTTTAGATTCCAAATTAATACTTATAGATAAAGCGATAACTTACATAACCCCACATAATAATTTTTTTTACTAAAAGATATATGTTTATTTTATTTTTGTCATTACTTTAAATTAATTAATATAAAGTGTCATTATCACTCTTAAGTTGGTCCATGGGGTCCCAAAACCAAACCAAGGATTCCCATGGTTGAAATGTATCATCCAATATGATTAGGACATATGTTTGGGTAATTTAATATTATTATAATATTTATTTTACCTTGAAATACCTTATTTATCTTTAACTGTGGTAAATAAAAGTCAAAAGTTACTATTCACCGAAAAACATTTCCTTCTTATTAAACAACATATTAATTAAAAATAAAAAACCATGTATATCGGAATATCAAAATTCAATTCACAGAAGCAGTAAAAAATCATTTAAATGAAAAGTGGGGTTTTTCACTAATACTAAGTGATTTCAATATTCATCAAATATTGTTGTTTTTCAAAAAAATTTAAAAAAATCATCCTAAGATATATTGGAAATTTTTAATTCAAAAATGATATATTTTTTTACCCATTTCAAAACATTGAAGATACGTTAATTTATTTTAAAAAAATTCTTTTGTCAAAACAAAAAGTTGGTTTAAAAAAATAATAACAATCAGAAGATTGACATTGTTTATGTCCAATTTCAAATTGAAATTACATCCAATGAAAAAAATTATATTAAATTATAAAAATATATTCTAATTAAAATTTAAAACGAATTAAAAATATAATCTATCCATATAAATAAATTATATTAAAATGCAGTTTTGAATTAAAATACAATATTTTTTACTATTCATTAAAAAATGAATTTTATCTGATAAATACCAAAACATAACCAAAATTAAATATTTATGTCCCAATTCCAAAATAAAATTTTATATTGTAAAATTGAACATATTAAAGTGACCAATATAATATTTAATGAGGGATCACCATCAAAAGGTAGTAAACTGACCTTTTAAAGAATATAAAATTATATAAGCTTATAATTATATTCATTTACAATTTATGCCTTTTAATTTTATTGGGTAAATGTAAAAATATATAGGAAACATTTTTAATCATAATATGGATAGTTCTGTTTACTCTCGCTAATAAAACGGCATGGCATTAACTACCATTTAAAATAATATTATATTAATATTTTTCAGTATGACCCAACATTGTGTTCAAAATAATATTTCAAAGAAACCCGTTATTGTGTTTCAGGTACAACATCAAATAGAGAATCCCCATTAAAGTAAAATTTAAATTTAATTCACAAATATTAATAAATATAAAAATATATTACTTATTATTTATGTGGGATGTTTCAAATATTGTTCCATGTCCTCAAATATCTGTATTGAGTAATGAAAACATATTTATGAAAATTTCCCAATGTAAAAAATTAAAATTTATATATATAAAACCATATATAGAAATTATATATTGTTTTAGAAATAATAATATCCATGATAAATAATATGGATTTTTAGTTTAAATTTAATGAAAAGGTGATAGTGAATAATTCATAGGAATGTTAACGATTATAAAAAATGAATCATTGAAGTGAATGTCATTAATTTACTTAGTCAATATTATTATAAAACATACAGAGGACTAATAAAGATGAAATCAATACAAAATTTCCTAAAGGATTAAAAATAAATGGTTGTTTTCTTTGATAAATTTAAAAACCATTAAAATATTATTGAAAAAATTATTTAAAAAAGTATACTTTTAATTTTAAAACTCAATTTTTAAAACATAATGTTCAAGAAACATTGATATAATATGTTTCTTTGAAAATAATCTTCCAAACATAAAAATAATGTTTTAAATCATTTAATTGATCATTTATTTATTTAAATTTTAGGCTTTACGTATATGTTAAAACAATGACTCCTTTCCAATTTTCAATTGAAGTCAAACATGATTTTTGTATAAGGGAATAAATATTACAACAATTTTTTTTCTAAAAATTAAAAAATGGTTAAAAATGTATTTAACAAATCATTTTGAATTGTATAAAAAAATTTTGTAAAACATTTTTGGAAAACATGGTTTCAGTAGAAAACATATTTTTGACTGAATAGAAAAACAAAGTGATATTTTCTTAAAAACATTATATAAACATATTAAGTACAAAATATACAATTAATGGAATTATTTCTTGATAAAATATTTAATTAACATTGTATAATAATAAGATGTGGGTTTGGTTATATAATGATCAAATAATTGGTTGTACTAAAATTCAAGAGAAATGGAATCTCGATTAGAATGCGATTTGTAAATAAATACTTTCTAGTATCATAATGTTGAAGTGATAAATAATTAATGAGTTTATTATGAGTATCAACTACAAATACACATAGAAATGTGAAAATAAAAAATATTACAATAAAAAATCACTATAAAAATAATCTTAGAGTATCACTGACAATGAATATGTAAAAAATACCATTGAAAAGAAATGGAGTTATAAAATTATTACAAATTTTTAATTTTCAATTCAAATACTCATGAATAAAATAATTAAAATTATAACATAAAATGACATTAATTTTTAATTAATAATCATATAACAGATATAATGGGAATTATATACATAATATACAATAAATTAGGTGCATATCAGTATTGTTTTCCTCAATGAAATGAATTTGAGATGAAATCTCTTGCCTTAAATTTCTATTTATTTAATCATGGTTTAACTCATATATAGTGGTTTCAAACATGTTATTAACAAATACCATATCATTAATAATATTTATAATAACATATTTTATAATTTTATAACACCTTTTCACCCATTTGTTAAAAATCATTCATTATTTTCATTATTTTGGGTGTGAATTGCGTTTCTTTATTCTTGATTTATCTTTAAAGATGTACTTATAAAACATATTACATAGATAAATCTTAAAAAGAATAAAAATAATTAAATAATAATCATATTTATAAATTTATTAAACTTGTTATACCAACAATGAATGATTTTTTGGAAAAATGAACTATGCTACAATCGTGGAGATGATCTGCTATACAAATACTTGAGTAATGTTTCCATTTTTAATGATGATTATAGAAATGAATAAAATAATATATTATAAATAAATAATGATAATAATATAATATAAAACATGTTAATTCAATAAAAATTCTTATAAATACAATCCATTTTGTCTAGGTATGAAAAGACAGTCAATTTCCTTCGTGAAGGCCGTTGTCCACAAGAACACGAACATTCTTATAATCATTAAGTGAGTGAAAGGTAAAATGATATAATTTATTTATAGAATGATAAATATGTCAAAATTATAATAATTATTTGAGTGATATTACATTAATAGTTTTCTTTAGCATTATCACATTACATTTAAAGCGTAAGGGAATGACAAATCACATCACTTCGTGAGGTCGTAGTCCACCATCAACATGGGTGACATTATAGTATGTTTTATAATATAGAATTAAATAAATGTATACATTACATAATGAATCCATAAGTATAATTATATTATATTTATCATATATATATAATTTATATCCATCATAACAACCATCCATGAAAGTTTCTAAGGGAAAAATGAATGGCCTCAGTTTGAGAGGTTATAGTCTTTCGTACACATGTACGATTATTTCATAAGCCATTTGTTGGAAGTAGAGGTGGTTGTTGGTCCATAAATTATTATATTATCATAATATTTTATGTAATATAATATGTTTTTTATATTATATTTATTTAATAAAATTTTATTATGTGAAGGGACAAATAAAAAATGACCTCTTGAAGAATGTTATCTCTTATTCAGGTATCAACCTAATGTTTGCACAAAGCCTTCCTAAAAAGATTTTATGTCAAAATTTATTATTCTATGATTAGATAAAGAAATATTATAATTTATTTTGATTTTAATTGTCTAAAACATGTATGTTTTATGTTTTAAACATGGGAGGCGAGGGGTGTCCTTTTATATAGATGTTTAATGTTACACTTGTAATCTTTTGAAAAGATTCAACTATACCCACATTTGTATCATGAAAAAAACATAAAAAATGATTCGTTATCAAGCATAAGAAAAAAAGAACGAAATATTACTATAATATGGTCTTTAGAAAAGATGAATGTTTGTTGTTAACCCATATGTTCTTAGTTTAACCATGGATAGATCCATTTTTTCTTTAACAATGGTAATTACTTTTTACTATTTTCAAAAATTATTTAGGTGAAGAAATAAATTTTAATTGAAATTACAAATTTTTTTATTAAAAATATTTAATAAACATTATAAAATTCCTTTCATTGAAGTTGAAATATATATTATAAAATTATTCTAGCTAACATGATGAGAATGTGGGTTTTTAATGTGAAAAATGATAAATATTATACAATATTTTTATATCAAATTTCAATCTGAAAATTACTTAAATAAACTAAATTGGAAAAATTGATTTATAATTTAAATAAATTTAATTATTAAATGAATTAAGAATATAATTTTACAATATAAATAAATTCAAAAGCCAGTTTACAATTTAAAATTATTACTTTATAGTAATCATTATCAAATACAACATTTACAAAATGTCATTAACTTTCACCCTAAGATACTTTGGATATTATGATTTTAAAAAAATTAATTACTCCAAATAATATCTTAAAAATTGTAAAAATTTATTTTAGATTTTGTGAACAAAGTGAAACTAATATTTCTGTAAAAAAAGTGTTTTTTTTGAGAATTTTGTTTTCTTTCTAAATATTTAATATTAAATTTATAATTTTTTTATTACTATTTTTTTTATAAAATGTATATTTTAGAAAGATATTTTCTTTTATTAATACCCAAAATTATAATATTATGGTGTTATATTAAATTATAATGTCCATAGTTTATATTTTATTGGTAATACAGGGTCTTACGTGTAACATAAGCAATCGAAGAAACATGTAGTTGCATGTAATGGAAGAAAAACATAGTGGTATGTTTAATTAAATCTATTAAATCTATTTTATTTATTTAATAATAAATATATCATAAAGGCTTGGAGTGTTATTTTATTCTAATATTAGTGTGTTTTGCACATATTATATGAAATATAATTATCTTATTTTAAAATTATTGGTTGTTACATTCTCCTCATATTAAATAAGTTTTTTTCCTCAAAATTTAAAAAAGATATCAATTATATATTTTATCACATTTTTAAATAACATTATAGAAAAACTGAAATTTTAAAAAGGGTTTATAAAATACCCGCTTATTATGATATAATTATTGGTATAAATTTCATTGGGAATAACACATATCTATGTTTCCATGCAGGATAACATTACCAGAATGTGATGAAATAAAAATCATTGAGAAATATAAATAATTATTCAGAGTGTGAGAGGTAATGGATCATAAAAAAGTGAATTATAAATGAGAAAATGGGTCCTCCAAAACCAAAAATGTGTGATAAATCATAAGATCATATAATTTATAATATATGAATGTAATAGGATAATATTTTTGTTTCATGATACTTTTCCTATAGTTGAGGATTTATTTTACATTCAAGGAATATATGGAAATATCGTGGTTGATATGATTTAATTTCATATGTAAAATTTCATCAATTGGATCTTATTCAATAAATTTTCTATTATTTGTTAACTCAAAAATTGAATACCTAAATATGATCTTTTATGCCTAATGCACCAAATTTAAATTTTAATAGATCATAATATCCATGAAAGACTGAAAATTATTTCCTTTATTAATTAACTATTTTATTAAATTAATATGATTATAAAAAATCCCTAATATAATATATTAATCATTAAATAACAATTTTAAGACCACTAGTAATAATTAATATTTATTTTATAAATATTATTTACTAAAAACAATAACATCTTAAAGGGGGAATTAAATAGGCTAGTGGTTTGTGATTAAACCTTATCATCCTTTGGTTAGGATTTCAATCCCCATGACCTTACTAAATGAGATTGGTTGCCACCAAAAATATGAATTTTCTTTTTTTTGAATTATATAAATTTAATTCTGATAAGAATCCCAAAAAGATATGATGGACAACCTTGAATTAATATTATTAATTAAATATCTTTTTTTCCAAATATTCTGAATACATATTTTTTCACAAAATCTAAAAATATTATTTCACTATTATTAAAATGTAATCAAGGATCATATAATCAATATATATATAAAAATTAAACTATTTTTCTATAAATTTAATATAATTATTTATCCTATAACATTTCACTAAAACATATATTAAAGCAATGGTTTTTATTAGAAAAAACATGTCCAAAAATATCATTAATCATGGTACCCTCCCATCACATTAAACCTACAAATTTTTTAATACTATATACTTATGAGAGATCATAAAAACATAATCCTCTGGTTCCATAAATAAATCATAATATAACTAGGACATATTTTTTAATAAAATTAACACAAGTTATAAGGATTTTATTAATCTAATTAACAAAATTTAATTGATAAAGTAAATTATACAATGTAATCCTTGACCTGATACATAAATTCTTCGTCAATTTTATTTTTATATTAGAACTAATTTTTTTTAGAAGTAAACCGTTATATGATAGAAATTAATGAGATAATTCCATGTTTTCATCTTTTAAGACAAAGATCTAAAAATGGATACCTAGGATGAGATTTATTTCTTTCCATTATTATCATAATTTTTCTTCATCAATTATTTTAATTATTAAATTATTTCTAACATATAAATAAATTTCCCAATCCTTCGAGAAAATTTATTTTCACTCAAATACACCTTAGGATTTACCTAGGATATGCATTATCTTCATATTTTCAAAAGGTTCATAATGTTTTTATAGAGAATGTGAATTATTTTATGCATATCCCCATGTAATTTCAATTATAGTTTGTAGTGAAGCCTATTTTGTTGTACAAGGAGATACTTTGGTTAACTCCATACGCCATTTTTATGTTATTAACCCATTTAAAATTATTCCATAACAAACTCCACTTTATGTTTTCAAAAAGGGATGTATTAAAATAAATATCACACAATCTATAGGATTCCATAACTGTAGGATATTCGTCAATACTTATCCTTAATGTCTATCATAGGGTTATGATCCCTAATCAACATTTCCATAAATATAGTTTAAAATGTTTCTACTAAAAATAATCTATTAAAAACTATAGTGACATAGACCCCAGTATCCTAGAGATGGTGTCTTCTTTATTAGATTGGAAAAAGACATATAGAATCACATCCCAAATTCCATACTATTATAGTAGTCTTGTAATACTATATACATACATTATTATAATATTATATTTGAAAAAACAGTTACAGAAAAATTTCATTCATGAAAATATAATTATTCATACTGTAATATTATCTATTATCTTTCATGTCACACTTCATGGATTCCTAGGAAAGGAAAAAAATAAGTTTGAGCCCAAATTCTCTATAAGGGTTAGGAATAGTTCAACCTATCATGATTCTATAACAATAATCAAAATATAATTCTATATAACAGAACATATACTGAATTTAATAAACATGTTAGACTAAAATTATTCTAGAGATCATTACATTGTGATCATCTAATGGATAACAATAATTGAATACTAAATGTAGTCAAATATTAATTATCAAACTTAATGTCTCATACAATTGATAAATCTATTTTCAAGACCTTTCAAGATATGTTTTATATCAATAGGTTTAAATCAATTTTCATCCATCTATTAAATTATTCATAATAGACCTATTGATGAATCAAGGGGATATATAATTCCAGACCCACCTGTCACTTTTGATCCAAAGTAGTCATTATAAAAAGTATAAACTATTTAATTTATTAATAATGTGACTTATCATCAATTATCCATATTATGTAATAAATATAGACTTATCAAAATTTATCTATATAAAAAAGGGGACTTTAAATTAATAACTTAATTGGTATAAATGATGTGTTATTTAATAAATAAATTTATCCAGGATATATGATAATGATATTTGTGGGAAATTTAATTTCCTTAAGAATGTGAATAATTCATAGGAATGTTAATGACTATAAAATTCAAAAATGTAATTTAATGTCAATAATTTACTTTTCCAAATTGATCATAAATGATCCAAACGAAGAATATATATGGTATCAATACAACATACCTCTAGAAGAGAAACAATAAATGGTAGTTTTCATTTATCAACAAAAGATGAATGAAAATAACTTTAATATTTTTTTTGAGGAAAACATCCTTTAAATTCTAGAGATCACATTTTCAAAATCAGTGAAGATTTTTTGGGATTATAATTTTATTTTAACAAAATATACGAATTATATAAATAATGTTATAAAACAATTGATCTATCATGATAAATGGAAATTATATTCATGTTATAAAATTTATAAACAATAATCCATTCAATTTTTAGATAAAATACCTAAATAAATTTATTTTAAAATTACAAAAATATTTATTTTAACACTTTTTTTATGAAGGAAAAAATGGGAAACCATTTCTATAATAAATCAATTGAAAATGTTTAAAAATAGTTTTTTATATATTTATAAAACATTATTTTGGAAGAAAATAGATTTCTGAGTGAGTTTAGAAATAAAATATGATTTTATAAATACATTTTAAAACAAATTATGTACCAAAAAGGAGAAAATTATAATATTACACTAAAATATAAAGAATAACCAGAGTAGAAGAAAATTAATTTTTTTATTATTTTCTTTTCAAATAATATTCATAAAATGAAAATGAAAAATAATTCTTTTTTAGAATGATATTCTAAAATAGACCTTTGAAATGATCAGAATGAAGAAGTAATAATTAATAAATGAATCAATATTGTGTATAAACTATAAATCCGCATAAAAAGAAGAAATAAAACATAACATAATCTGTATTCACTATACACATAATATTATAATTTTAATGATAATTTTCATTAATATATCCCAATGAAAAGAAATTATGTTATGAAATTAGTTAACACATGGTAATTTTCAAGTTCAATTAATATGAATGATATAAGTAAAATTAAAAAAAAAATACAGTGAATTTTTATTTTATAAGTTCATAACACGTAAAATGGGATGAGTATACAAAATAAAAAATTTATTAGGTTAATAACATTAAACTTTGGCTCAATAAAATGAAATTGGGATGAAAACCATTACCCCACACTTTCTAAGTGTTATGTGTTCCTAAATAATTTATATATTGGTTTTAGACATGTTATTAAATAATAAATGAACATTATTCATATTTATAATATTATATATGATCCTTTGATTATATATTACAACTATTTTGAAAATAATCTAGTATTATTTTCCTTATTTTTGGTGTTAATTACCATGTTTTCTCAAGAATGTTATTAATTATTGATCTAGTTATTGTGAATAATAAATATTTTAATATTATATAAAATTATAATCATGATATAATTATTATATTTAGAAAATAATTATTATATTAAAACCATTGATTAATTGTGGTTATGAATAATGTGCTATGTTTCAGTAATAGAGAGGTAGGCCATAGAAATACATGACTAATATTTCCATTTTTCATGGATTATTATATAAAGAAGAAAATTAATAGAGTACCATTATATAATGATAAGAATAAAAAAATAAAAACTAATATTTCTTTAAATTTAATTATAAATATCAATATTTTTGTTTGGTTATGATGAGAAAGTCACATCGCTTCGTGATGGTGGTCTGCTACCCATATATGAACACAATTATCATCTTTAATAGAAACATGTAAAAAAAATATACTAAATATTTATAATGATAAATATTTCATTTATATAACAAATATTTCTTTTATATCCCATATAATTATTAAATTATTTCTTATATCCTTCCATATAAGTAGTTATTTAAAGATGAATCACATCACCTTGTGTGGTAGTAGTTCGTGGTATACAAATATGCCATTTTTGTATATACTACTGTATGGATTGTAAAAAAATTCTTACATATATAATGAATATTGATTTATATGTATGTTATAAATATCATATATAATCATTTTACCTATTCTAATAACTAACCATGACTAGTGATAATGGAAAATTGAATGATATCGGTTTGTGAAGCAGTAACCCACTAGACAAGTGAACAATTATTTCATAACCTATTTGATGGAATGAGAGGAGGTTATATATAATAAACAAACTATAAAAACATTCAAGTATATAGAATACACTTTTATTATTATATAATCCTGATTTAATTATATTTTATGTAGGTGGATGAGGAAATAAAATAAAAACTCTTGGTGATGAACATTACATATTCTCCAGTTACCCTCATTATATTTGTAACAAATCCTTTCATGGATGGATTTATGTACAAAATAAATTTTATTTGTTTATATAATGGAATTTAGGAAGTTATTTGGCATTTTATATTCAATATAAAAAAATTAGGAAAGTACGAAGATAGGAGGAGATGGGTGACCTTTTAAAAGTGAGGTGAGTGGCACACTTGTAATTCTTTGAAAACGTTCAGTTATACCTACATTTTTATCATGTAAAAAGATTCCAAAATGGGCCATTATAGAACCTATATGTGATAAGGTTTATATATTGTCGTCGAATGGGTTATAAAAAATATGAGAGGTCATTTTTCCTTTATCATCATAGTTTAACCCCATGCAAATCCATTTTTACCGTAACAGCTATAATTAATTATTAATGTTCTTCATTATTAATTTGTGTCCATATTTAATTTTAAAATAATATAAACTATATATTATTATTATTCTAAACATGTGATCATTTTTTAGAGATTAAATTTAGATATTTGAAAAAATTTCCATTAATATTAATCGCTGAAAAGTGTTATGAATGTGCCTTATCAATGAGAAAATGTTCATCAGTTTACAATGATTATATATATATATATAATTATTATAAAAATTATTAAAATGACCTTAAATGGAATAATTTTTATATATTAAACTAATTTTACATAATAAAATTTATAAATATAATTTTAACTTATAAATAATTTAAATTAAAAGATAGTTGTCCGTTAAAATTCGGTATATTTTACAATAAATCAAAAAATGTAACATTTAAAAAACACCAAACATTAACCTAATGATAATTATGGTATTTTTATTTTAAAAATGAATTTAATTTTAAAAACTAATTTTTATAAAATTGGTCAAAATTGATTTTATTTTATCTTTGAAAACTGAGATATATCCATCTTTTAAAGAAAATATATTTTTTCTAAAAACATTTCTTTTTATTTTAAGATATTATTATTTTATTTATAATCAATGAATAAATAAAAATCATGTATAAACTATATATTTTTTTAATTTCAACAATCCTATTAATACCACTTATTAAATATTCTAGGTAATTTATAAAATAAAAATTTATATAGTATATTGTTGTTCATTAAATCATAATTGTGCATGTATTTCATTTTATTTAAGATACTAATTGTATCATGTAACATTATCTAAACAAGGTGTTTTATGTAATAAATAAATTGAAGGGTTTTAATTCATTTTAAAAAATATATCTTAAACTCCTATGGTGTTATATTTTCATCTAATCTTTGTGTCTTGTGTTTCGTATTCTATCAAATAAAATGTTCACTTTTTAGAATTTTAGGGTGTCACATTGAAAAATCCCATGATCATAAAAGGGTCACATGTATACATATGGTGTGTTTGATCAAATGATAATGTAATGTAAATGAATCATATGATTTAAAAAAAATCACATAAACACTTATGTTCATTTAGGATATGTGATCATGTGAATCCAATAATAGAATTAACATTTTCCATCATGGATAGGTCTCACAATTAATGTGATTTTTTATGAGTGAAAATACTTAAAGATATATCTTGTTGGATTAATGTAATGTACATTCTGAATTTTTTTAATGAAATTATAGAAAACTATTTTTCTAAAAAAGGTTTCTTAGAGTTCATGTTAATTAATGGATCATAAAATAAATTTTCTTCTAATGGGGAAAGTGATCAAATATTCTCAAATAGATCACATCATTCAGTTAGAAGAAGTGATTGAATGGAGATATTAATTTGAAATTACCTTGAAATAATGTGATTATAAGTTAGGTGATTCTTCTAATGAATTATCTATGCTATATAATCTCATGAAAATAGGTATGCATAAGATGTCTTGATATCAAAAGAGTTAGAAATTATCATCTAATAATCATGATTATTGAGGTGGTAGAATGAATGGAAGATTTTGTTTTGTGGAGACAATAAAGGTGATCATTGTCTATAAATTAATGTGGTGCATATAATTGAAGAGTGGTACTGATCCTAATGTTATATTTGGATATGCAGTTTCTAGAATATTATAATGGATGTTGGATCATATGTGTTTAATGTGTAAGGAGTTATGTGATCTCTTAAACCATTAATGGTTATAATACGTCTTCTATATGGAGGGTTCAGAATATTTACAATTCATGTGGATGATTGGTGATGTTTTATTATCATATAAGAAGATACACACACAAGTTTATCATAATAAGATGTCTGAAGAAGGTTTTTACTTGTACATTTATCATCTACTCAATGGTTATGTGTTAAGATGCCTCAAAAACGTTACTATACACGGAATTGTATTGTACTGATTGGTTATGTGAAATGGAGTCTCCGAGCATGTATTATGTTCAAACATAATACTCCATATTTCATGTGAAACATAATATTACTGATTGTATAGTAGGGTTAAATATTTCTAGGTCCACACATCACATCATAACATTTTCATAATAATGCATGCCACATAAAATGTATTAAAAATATAACTCATTAAATACACTATGTAAATGAATAGGGTTTATAAGGATTTCATAAATATTACATTAGTGACAAAACCATTGGGTTCCCAAATGAAAAATTAAGGACACACTATGGACTACAATTTCAATTTTCATTGTATAAGGAACAATAAAATAGATGTTAAATACTTGTTTTTTGGAAATATAGGGATTTTCGGTAACTCACTATATCTGAATTAAAAATCAATGTCAAAACATATATATTCCTTAAAAAAGAGTGAATAAGAAAAAAATATTATCTATGCAACATTATAGGAATATATATAATAAATATTTTGGAAATTGGATAATCAAACAAAATAGAACTGGGTTCGAGAATCCCCTTACATTAATTCCCTTTTTATTTCATCATTTTTGTGCCTCCTGAATAATAATAATTGTATTCTTAAAAATTATTTCAATTGGATTTTTATTAAAACATTTCTACCATTTATACATTATAATTATTGGATTATTTTTCAAAACATCCTTTGTAATTTTTTTTGATATCATGTTTTCTTTAAAATTTCTTGTTTTCATGCGATTTCACTATTTTTATTGAATATCTTTTATACATTAGAATAATTGAAATAATATTCATAGAATAAAATTAATAACAAATTAATTTATTTTATATTATTCAAAAATTGCCTATTTGAAGGTATTTATAGTCATTGACTAGGGATTATCCCTATAGGTGGTTAGTCTACCGTTTAGAAGACATTATCGAAAGAGAACTAAAATGAATTTTGAAATTTATTTTTAGTAAATATGATACTTATAATAGGTTAAAATAATAAATATAATGTTTACATACTACATTATTGATGTATTATGATTGGTTTTTGAAGGGGGTGGTGAAAAAAAGAAAAAAATATAATGAAGAGTTAATTCATAAAAACTAAGTCATATTTGTAAATTTTCTTTCATGGCACTAAGCCTCCAATTTTTTTATAGTTTGATTACTCTATAAAAAACCTATGTATTATAAGGGGATTGAGATGAAGGTTTTTTAGAGGATATTTTATTCAATGTGGGTGATGAGTGTTTTTCTAAGGGGCGTGTGGTTATTTATACATGAGAATAGGGGTACTTTTTGAAAATACTTTTAAATAATATAATTTAATAAAGGTCAAAAAATGTAAAAGTAAACTTTTTACAATATAAATAACATTTCATTATATTATAATGGTTTTAAGACATGAAACAACTTTATAATTATAATTCTATCAGTTTATTACAAATGGAAGAGGAACAAAAGAAACCAAATTATTTTAAGGAATAAATTTTCTCTTTAGGTTTTAGAAATATATTTTTAGGTTTGGAAATAATTTTTTTTATTTTAAAAATAATTTATAAAAGTGAACATAAACGGGTAAAATCTAATGTTCTATAAATTATTATATATTTATTACAATGTGACTGAAATAATTTATGATATTATGGTTATGTGAAAAACTATATTTTTACAATTCACATAAAATTTGATGTATTTAAAAAAGTCATAGTATATAGACCTTGGAATACTAAATGTGATTATTTAATTAAACACATTAATTTTATAAATAAAATTTATAACATATGTAAAATTTTATTTTAATATAAAAATTATGAAAATTATATATTAATATAAAATAAAATTAATGGAAAAGTGGTTATATTTTTATTTATTATTTTAATCGTGATATTAATTTTTGAGATTATAATATTAATATTTGTTTAAATTAATAATGATTAATATTATGTATAAAACAATTTATTATTTTGAAGTTAAATTACCCTTCTATTAGAGAACATTCTATTCTCGATAGTCAGATTACTATTGTAAAAATCACATTTCTATTTCAACAGTCACATTACATATTATAAATACCACATAAATCTTTAATTCATTATTCAATTGAATTTATTTCAAGGGGATATATTTTATTTTCTATAATGGAGATCATTTTTTTCATTTTTTTAATTATATAGTGTTTTTCATGGTAGTTATGATTCTAGTAGATTTGGGTGATCCATATTTTACATATTTTATTGTTTTACAATATAATATCCTGTTATCATATTTGTAATTTTATTGTTTTTTGTCATTGAATAATGAAATTAGTTTCATTAATTGAATAAATTCATGATGTTATCATTTAAATATTTAATGTATATAATATTATATTATATCCATTAATTTCATGATGGAAATATTTTTTTAATCTCTAAGTAGTTACATTCATCGTCTCTTAAAAAATTTCATCTATGAAATTTCAATTCATATCATCATATAAGAATAGGTAATTGGGACATTTAATTCTTTGATTACTGTAGTTATAATATTGCCACTTCATACTTATGGATCCTCCACAATAATTTTACAAGGTGATTCCTCTTGCAGCGTAGATCATTGTTATTATAGTCAAAGATCTCCACCACTTTATCATAATTTGAGATGTCGTTCTCCAGTTGAAGTACCATAAGATAAATTACATGTTCATTATCAGGTATTTACTTCCACATGAGAGATACATGAAACATTTCATGAAATGGGGACATGCATGGTTGAAGTGCTAGCTGATAAGACAATGCTCTTATGTGATCAAGGATCCTAAAGGGGATAATGTAGCGATGGATAAACGTACCATTTTTTCAAATGACATGAATCTATACCCACGGGGATAATTTATGAGAAATATTGAATCCAAATTCATATTCTAGGTGCCTTTTATGTTTTTCAGAATATAAATTCATCCAATTTTGAGTATATTTTATATTTTTTTGGATTTCTTGATCCTTATATGTGATATATTCTATAATATTTGGTCCAATTAGTTTTTTATAACCTAAAAAATCAAAAATATTGTTGTTATAAATCTCTTCGCATACATAGATTCATATGTATCCATATGAATACTGGAGAATAATATATTATTTTATCATAACTCCAACAATGTGATATTTTTATCTAGTAATCCTATGAATTCTACTGACCAAGATCTTATATTTTATAAACTATATTAATACACCTTTTATTGAGGACATCAGTTTGGGGGTGATAGTTCTTACTGAATTTAAATTTAGTACTAAAAGAATATTGAAAACTTCACATTATTTAGATGTGATCTTTATATCTTGATTATAGATTATTGAATTTGAAAACCCATGCAGCCTCACCACTGAATTCATATAAATAATGGAATGTTTATCATGTATGAAATAATCCTACGGAGAAATAAATGGGGAAGTCTTGATGAGTTAAACCACCACAACATATATCACATTATGTTGTTTGGATTTCATTGGGAGACTAGTGACAAAGTATAATGTGAAATTATCCTATTTCGTTGTTGGTATATGAATTGGTTTCTTCATCCCCATGGAATTATTCCTCTCTTAATCAACATAATTACATTCCAAACATGGGAAGATATAATCCCCCATATAGTTCTTTATGTTATCACACATGAAGTGTTTTCAAAGATCATTGTGATTATTGGTACATCTAGGATGGAAGAAGATAGTTTTTATATGTGAATTATGTAATAAAGAATCATTTATATTAGGTTATATGGTCACACAAAACCTTGTTCC
The DNA here is from genome assembly GCA_963277665.1 of Viscum album. Classification (NCBI taxonomy): domain Eukaryota; kingdom Viridiplantae; phylum Streptophyta; class Magnoliopsida; order Santalales; family Viscaceae; genus Viscum; species Viscum album. The sequence goes on from OY728143.1 coordinate 329,819,975, forward strand.
AAACTAAAACACACTCTCTTTATTGATGTAGACCTCCTAATGCATATATTCTTTGACCACCTTCACCTTTTTTTGTATCACTAATTCATCCCATTGTGACTCCTTGATATTCTATTGGTTAATTGGTTTGGAAATCATTCGGTAATAGTACAATGTATAATCTACCATTATGATTTAAAGGTCCAAAATTTTAATTCCCATAAAGATAGGGTTTTTGTCAATCTGATTCATGGATTAAGTAGTCATTTCATTTCTTACAATAGAATAAACTACGTAGTTGTCCTTTCATTGATGATATTTAATAGTGAAATCATAGTATATGATTAGCTATAACAGTCTAGTTGGATTCATATTGATATCATTCTATGTGAATATATAGATTAAAATCTATCTATTGGTATATATGTAAAACTGATCACCATAGAGTCAGTGCCACAATATTTTAACGTAAAAGATCATAGATCATAACTTCAGATCATTTTTTAAGTTGTTCTGCTCATGGATATTTATAATCCATGAGGCATAGGATATCAATTTTTAATTTTATATCTATATAAATCCTTTTCCTTTCAATGATTCATCAATGTATATCAAAAAATATCCACCACTAGTTCGTATCTTTATTACAAATGTTGGATTAGCCTCATATTTTCCTCATCAATGATTTATTCACATTCATAGATCAAAAAATACATTAAACCTTTAGTTTTTAAATATTTTGTGGGATAGAAAATCATGATATATTTCTCATGAAATCATTGGTAGAAACCAGTTATTATTTGAAAACTATTGATTTATATTATTCTTGTAGGTCTGAGCCATTCTAGAATCATTTATGTCTATAAAGGCCCAATATAAATTCCATCACATGAGATCATGTGCAACAAAAATGTTACTTATTATATCGAGATGTCACATAATCTAAACATAAAAATCATTTTGTCTTTCCATAATAGAACTAATAAAATCCCTAGATTCTATTTATAATCCACTATCTTTTTTATTAAATGTTAATGTCGTTGATAAAAACATATACTAATTGTTTCTAGTAGTCTCCAAAGACCCTATTCCTAAAATCCATAAATTATCCCGAATAATTAGTAAGTCTGATGGGAACCACTACGAATACATAATGATGATAATTCATATCCAAATATTTCTCTAGAATATTTTCCTTCCATATTTCCATTTTAATATATATATATTGAAGATAAGAATTTGGGAAGAATTGATCTCCATGAAATTGATTCATAAAGACTATGATATTTGGAAGTGGATATCTATTCATTATATTTATCTTATTGAGGACATCGTAATCAATACACACATTCACTAATCCATAATTTGTTTATGAATTGAATTGGTTCACAACATGGTGATGCAAAAGGGAATATGCATACATTGTCAAATGATCTTGAAGCATATTATTTAACTCCTCCAATTTGATCAGGACATCACGTTAATGAAATTTGGAGATTAATGTATGTATATGTATGAGCTCTATTGAGAGCTCTACATCATAGTTATGAGAAGTATATGTTACTATTTTGGAAATACATCAGTATATTCTCTCATAATCATCATTTTCTCCTAGTTGATATCTTCCTTTGTCTCCAAAATTGAGGCAAGTTATGATTATTCATCAGGAAACATCACCTACACCATCGAGGGGATTTCCAAAGTATATTCATAATTTACTTGGATTTATAGAGGATATTGGATTATATGGAATTTGAAAGACAAATTGTACATTTCCCAATATTTTATGAGTGATCAATATAACAAGATATAATCCATTCCCAAAACAAAATTGAATTCCACCAAATGAAGGATTACGAGATTCTCTAGAAAATCAATCCCACATACAGTAATAAGAGAAGTGTCCCAGGATACCATCGCAATCAGTATACAAGATGATTCTCCCCTAACCTGAAGAGTGTTCCCAGTCTCTACAAGCTATTGAATAACACCATAGAATCAACAAATAAATGTTTGGAATGATTTTTCCCTCACATGGTTTAGGACAATAGAGTAAAATGTGAAATAATTATCAAATAAATATAAATGAAAACATAAATTTCTATGTATAGACATACTCTACGAAAACTAAAAGTGGAACATAAAAGCCAAAACCTTATTTCTTGTGGTCCATGATCACCCACCATGTCCTGAGTCACCTAATCTTGGTCACTAAGGCATGAAACCACAATGGAATATTAATGTACAAAAACCTAATATAAGATAATAATGGGTCAGAAACTATATAAGGCACCATCAATGTGTTAGATAAAGTTCCTTGTAGGAATAAAAAAAGATTCTATATCGATATTTCATAAGGAAAATATAATATTATAAGAAATGAGTACAATAATTAGAGTTTAATGATAATTTTAAAATAATTTTTTAAACATTTAAAAATCATTTATAAAATTAAACATGTAAAACATTACATTTCTCCATAAAAAACATTTTCTAGAAAATCAATGAAAATCAATTAAAATCATTCTGTCAGATAATCAATAAAATATGATAATATGAAATTGATTAGTAAATGTAAAAAAGAATAAAGGTTCAAGGTGCATAATAACAAAAATTTATTCAATCTAGGAAACTCTATTTCCATAGAGTGATAACCAGCATTTTCATGTATCGAGTATCAAGTATATGTAATTCATGGGTATATCCTTGGAACGATAGTGATTCCACCATAAAATAGATAATAAAATAACCACTTGTCTTGTTTTTTTCATACAACTAGTCTCACGAGACTAATAAAAACGAGTTCTACACAGACACTTTTTCTTGGCCAAAAGTCTATAGCCTGAAAATTTCCTATTTTCATAAGATATACGAGAAAGCTATGAGTTAATTAGTAAAATATATATCATGGACATCCTGGATAAATATATATGTTCCCATGACTATTCAAAAATAAGTGAGTGATATATTAAACCTATGGGGATTTCCTAAGGATCCTTATCAAAATCAATCATGGGCATTGGCCTTCATTTCACATCTCACTCTAACCCCCAAACACCATAAAAGTAAAATATTTATTTTCAACACGTAATAAATGTTATTACAATAATAAATAATGTTACAAAATAAGATTTTTTTGAAGATAGTATCACGATAATGTGTCAACCGAGCCATCATGAATTATCAACTCAACTCAAATACCTTTAAATTTCTTCAATATTCATAAGGGGTAACCGTACCCGCTTCCTCTCCCAAGTCGCCAATATAATTTCAAATGATCCATTTAAAAATTAATTTACATCAATGAAACCTTAAAAAATTTAAAGTTAGAATTACATTTTTAAAGGATCTAATACATTTCAAAACATATGTTTATACCCAGTTTACATGGGATTAAATTATTGGTTTAAAATAATTAAAGATCTCCTATTTAATTTTTTTGTAAAATAAATCAAAATGGGATATTTTAATTATAATATATTCAATAATATCTAAACTATTTATGAAACATCAAATAGTACAATTTTTTTAAATCTAATAATTGAAGATTGTTTGGTAAATTAAAATCTAGGAAAACAACCTCCATTTCACCAAATAAAATATACAAGATCATTGAAAATTAATAAAAATTGACACGATATTTATAAAATTCATAAAATTTATATAGATATAAATTATACATCACTTTAATTAATGAAATTTCCAATTGATATATAATTCTATAAAATAATAATTATATAGTATTAAATGTAAAACCTCATTTAACCTGTGTTAAAAATTAAGAACGATTTATATATGAGTTATACAATGAAAATGAATGAAAAAATCCTGGAAAATAAGACAAAATTATACTAGTAAAAAATTGAATCCAACCATAATGAATCTGAGATGTGTCACCATCTTTGGAGATCATCAGACCAATAAAGATAAATTTTGAATAAAGAAATAAGACATACATGATCAACAATTCATCATAATCAAAAAAGATACAACTGAACAATAGGATTTAAAAACCATTAGTAAGAATAAATTATTATAAAAAGGGAGATTTATGTTCACGAAGAGAATAAATTATCGAAATAGAAGCTCTTCTCTTCGAATAGTGCTTTAATCTGCAATGAAATTAGTTTGGGAGAGCTGAAAATTCACCACAGGGTTCCCACAACCATAAAAATCATATTTTGGTCAAGTGTGAGGTGTTTGTAGATAAATATGGTGGCTTTTTATATTTAATTACAATTTATGTAAAATTAATTATTTTTTTCTAGGCTTCTTAGGTGTAGTTTAATAATTAGTACAAATCATGAACAAATTGTGCATACCCTTCTACTGAGGATGAACACTTTGGTTTAACCATGTGAAACCATGAAAAAACCATGAAACAAGTTTAAAAAATTGTTTAAACTTGAAAATACAACACCCAAACCATGAAATATGTTTCACACATTATTAATGCACTAAAAACCATGTGCAAACCCTACAACCCAGGTTGCCCATATAGTTTACCCATGAAAAAGCAATGTAATGTCCATGAAAACATAATAAAGGTTTCTAAATACAATAGAAAAAAATGAAATCTAATCATTTTATATTCAAAATAATGTGTCAAATAACATACAAACTAGTAGAAAGATGTTACAACTTCCACACTATATGAAATTATGTCTCCAAAAAGCTTTCAGTTTGAATTATTTTATAATATGATACAAAAAAGAAATACCTCTCTCATTTTGTGAGGTGAATAGTCCATGATCTAGAATAGAGAGTCAAACAAAGTGTAAAAAAACATACACATCTCATAGATAATAAAAATATCATCAATTGTCTCTGAAAAAGAGAAATTGTGGATACTAAGAATAAGTCTTCCAACAATTTAAGGATTCACCAAAAATGGTGTAATATATGAAATGAACATCCAGTAGACCAAAATAAGAGATAATACAATTATTCTCTACGTAAAATAATCAATGATAAATCATATACAAGTAAGGTAAAAAATAACATGGATAGATACCCTCGTTATGTGCTTGATGTTGATATATTATTTTTCAAAACCAAGCATCATACCTTGATGAACTCATTAACTGAAAATTTCATTACCACTGTGTGCCTAGTCTATCAAAAATATACATCATTCTAGTTACCTTCATAAATTAATAAGTTATATCTCTGTCCAACTATAAGGATATCACATACCTAGGTTAGTACATGATGGGGAACTATTCTATCTTGAGTGAGATCATTTGAAAAGCCTATTTGACTTGTAATTATCAATTGAAAACAAGTGGAACAACAACGAACAAAAAGAAAAGGAAAAAATGTCAATGGAAGGATACAATTATTACATATGAAATCAAAAAATGACTGCAACGATGTTCCAAAAAATATCAATCACTATGAATACAAAAAAGTATTCTAAAAATAATCAATCCACATGATGTAAAAATTCAAGGAGCTTACACTTCCTTATCAAAAACATAAATGTGGATCGGTATTTACCATTGAAAACTAGATGCTCTTTTATTTCATGATTAGATTTTCCCCAAGTCATATGGTTGGAGCCCTATTATCATGAATCATCTATTACCCTATAGTAATGAGATGATATTCAAACCGTAAGTTGAAATTTATATTTAACCAATATACAGAACCTAATAAAGATACATTAAGAGTCCAAAACATTTACAAAATCTTGGAGATTTCCAACACAACATCATAAAATGACTATCTTATCCATGCTACAAACACATGGTAAACCTCTTTATTTTCTTTTAATAATTTACATCTTCAATCTATAATTTGGAATTTAGTAATTTTTTTCTAGATCCACATCAGTTGAAAAGGTCCTTTAAAGAGTTTCTGGATAAGAGATCAACCATTATACACGAATTGGGGTTATAAGTTCTGGGTGAAGTTCTTTTTTAAATGATAGAGCCCTAGTAAATTCATTTCCATCAAGATTAGCTATGAATCATACCAAATGTGATAACATCATGGTATACAGAGAAAGTGAAAGATCATCTTGACTAAAACACAGAACTTATAAATTAATCCTCTTTAACATCCTCATGGTACTACCATTGAATGAAGATAGACATGAAGAATTTCCAAGAACTTATTTCATATATATGATACATAGACACAACATCCCACCAATCTTAGATACGTCCCCAAAAAAAGGGTTAGATAAACATAACCGTTAGATATTGAAGAGTCTTGAGAGTATCAAAGATCACATCACATTCTTTAAGAAACTAAACTACCTCTATATATACTCATTCACCATTATAAGAAGGTAGATGAAAATTAATGAATTCATGTATGGGGTTGAATGGTTAAAAAATCTATATCTTCTCCAATCTATATATATTTTGGGTTTATTTTTATACAAGGGATTAAATAGTAAGAATACATTAAGAACTACCCTAAGGACTTGACCATTAGACCAACATTCTATCAATCTTGTAGGAAATTATTAAAGACATTTCTAAAAATCAAAAAACATAGTTTTATCTTTTAAAGCATTTAAGATCATTGAAATTTATCCCAACTGATTTTAATAAATATTGAGAAGCCACTTTAATAAAGAAAATATATATTTTTTAAAATAAAATATTTCACCATTTATAAAACAAAACTAATTCATTTAAAAATTACATATCATGGTTTAAGCCAATCATAGTTTCAAAAACCATATACTAGCACATGTAAATTATTCAATGGTTTTATAAAAAATAATCCCATTTTAAAATTATGAAAAAAAATATTTGTTTTAAATCTATTACAAACAAAATTCCTTCAATGAATATTATTTTCCCATAACATAATAATGTATTTCCAAATTAGTTTCCCATAAAAATTTCATAAAATTACCATTATTAGGTCATTGAAAACATATCTTAATGAATGTAATAGAACATGTTTTATGGAACATTTTAGTTTTAATAATATATTTATAATTATTATAAAGGGATTATATTTGATACACCTAAATAGACACATGGAAAACCCAAATTCCAAAAAACTAGATACCCAACCACGCATAACTGATGGAACATGTATGAAAATTGATAAAGAATAAAGTTTAGAGAAAAGTTATAACTGAAAAGGTATAGGTCATATAGGCTATTAAACCAATCACCATCCTCATTATTGTTCATAATTTTATTTCTATATCATTGTAAATGATTACTATTTTTAACAGAACCATGAAAACATGGTGCGACTATGGTCATCCTGCCATTATTGTTCAAAAAATTATAATATATTTCCAAATCAAATATATTATCATTGGGAATGTAAATAAATTTTACTAGTAAAAAAATAACTAAAAATAAATACTGATGTTGTAATATCCATTGTATGTCACTTCTTGCCATCAGGGTGGTGATCAATCACCCACTCATGAACAACCTCTTGAGTCATGAAAATTATTATTAACCATTCAACCATTAATCATAATAAATAACATAATTTTAATATAAAGCAATACATTTCAAAGAAATTCATACCCTAATACCACTATTGATGAACCTACCTGAAATACCATCTAGACAAATATCTGATATTGTTTTACACGATGTTAAAAAGAACTAACAATTTCCAAAGTCCTGTGAAAATCACTTAGGAATCAAAAAATAACATTTAGGAATTATTTCACCCTTAAAAAATTTACAATAACAGAGTATAATTGTAAAAACATAATATGATATATATATCAATACATACATGTCCCAGTAAAAAGTGTCATTTATAAAAATGAATGAAAACCATAAAAATTAAAAACCACCCCATGGTGGTCCATGATAACCCCCAGGTCCAAATTCACCAACCCTAATGTCACCAATGAATGAACCCACAAAGGAAAAATAATAATGAATAACTTCAATAGGATTTTAATGGGATGAAAACACCAAAATGTAAAACCAAGGTGTGAGATAAAGAGCCCATTAATATTCTACCAAATATTCAATTTAGTTACTTAATATGGAAAATATAATATTAAAAGGGTGGTGCAAAATAACGATTGTCTAAGTATTAGTTTAAAATAGTGTTTTATCCATTTAAAAATCATTTATCAAACCAAACCTACAGAACATGCCATTTCAACATTTAAAAACTAATAATTTTGTTGAAAATATTTGAAAACCATTTCATATGACAATTTCAGAAATCATGAAAATATGATAACATTCACCTAAGATTTAATGATGAAAAAAATAAATATAATATATTCAAGGTGCATAAAAAGAAAAAATAAATCAATCATAGAGGATCTACTTCCAAATATTCACAATGAATATTTTCATGTATGTAGTATCTTGTATATAGATTTAAATGGTATGAACTAGGTATGATTTTGAGTTAATGTCAAAATAACTAATAAAATAAAAACATGATTAATTTATGGTAATACATATAGTTAAAAAGTACTATATAAATCTAGTTCCACATGCTCCAGATCTCCGGGCCACAATTCCATAGCCTAAACCATTCACATTCTTATTAGATCCATAAGAAGGGTGTGATTATGCCAGTGAAGAATATTTCTAGTTCATCCCAACTAACATTCCAGGTTCCCATAACTAGTTAAAATTGGTGAGTGATATATTCATGTTTCAAGGATCCCAAGGGGGCTCATTAACATGAATCATAGGAATTGGCCCAAAAATCACATCTTACTATCCCTACTAAACTCCTTAAATGAAACAATATCCATTTTCAAAACCCAATTATGGGTAGTTCAATAATGAATAAAGGTAAATTAAGGTATTATTAAAAGAGACTATCATTATAAGGTTTTAACTAGCCTATCATGGATAATCAATTTAATTCATATCCTTCGAAATAACTTCATCATTTAAAAAATGTATCCATACACCGCTTTCATTCCCAAAGAACTAATATAACACCAAATAGTCCTTTGAAAACAATAATTCATTTCAAATCATTCCTATATCATTTGGTTTAACTATTATAACTTAAAATGGACTGAAAAAATTTTAAAACATGGGATTACACCATTTATCCATGTGAATAAATAAATTAAATAACCATAGATACCAATTTAAAATAGTAAAATCAGTCTAGTAGGGTTTTTGGTCATTGAATAATTTACAAAATTTGAAATCTATATTTGAATAATCAAATATTTCCATTCATTTACTTCAAATCATGGATGCTCATTTAATATATAGAAATTGTGAAAAAAATATATCAATTTCAAAAAATAACCTCTAAAATTTCATTGAAAATAATTTGAAAATATGAAATTTAAACTATTCATAAAAAAGTTATAGGTATACATATTATATCTAGAACATTAATTCAATATTAAATTTCAAGAGAACTTGGTCATAGATGATTTTATGATGAATTAAATAGAAAATTTGAATTGAAATAGTGTTTGAAATTAGAAAAAATGCATCATTGATTAATAATGAAATAATAAATAAATAAATGAAAGAAAATCATTGAAACACATACATGGAAAATAAATTATCCAACCACAATGAATCTGATATGTTATTAATTCGATGGTGATCACTTGATCTAAAATGATATGACTTGAGTGAAGATAGTGGCGACCCATGATCTATAATTAAACACCAATAAATATTGATCCTACAAAAAAGGATTTTGAAACAATTATGATGATGAAATCAAGAGAACAATGTATATTAAAGATCAATAGAATAATATATATTTGAAAGGGATGATCTACACTTTGATCAGTACTTCAATCATCAAATAAATGAGTTTTAGATAGCCAAATTCCCTCCGGACGGCCCCCAAAACCCTACAAATCATAATATGATCAAGTGGTGGTATTATTTGGTTGATTAGTGGATTTTGTGTATTAAATTATTTTTTTTGTAAAATTAAGTACCATTCACATAGTTACATGGGTGAAGTCACATTGTTGATACTAACCATGCACAAAATATGCAATAGTTTACGCCCATTGTATAAATATACACAAACCATGAACAAAATGTGAAATATGTTGCACACATTATTTAAACATATTTATAAAATTTAAAATCTATACAACTGTAGTTTCATACATATTTAAACCTTTAAAAACACTGAAGAATCCATGAAAATGCCAGAAATCATTAAAAATGGTTTCTAAAAAACTTCGAAAACAACCCATAACAAAATGTAATCATTGTATTTAAAGTAATTCATATAATCAACATCAAATAAAAAATATACATTCTGGATTGAATAAGTAGTGTACCATATAGAACATTATTTTCTTTCTCTACATTATTATTAGTGATGGAATAAACATTAAGTTAATCTATTGGATTTTGTAGTTGTTGATACTTATTACCCTCAAGGACCCACGGTTTACTACACCAGTATATATAGTACCCTTACTCCCAAATGTTCAAGCATTGAACTATGGGTGGTGAATTAGGGTCTTCCAACTATTCTTCTTTTCTGCTGGATAAATTCTTCATGTCTCTTCGAAATTCATGTGTTTGGTATCCTTCCCTCACACACATGAAGCATTTAACTATTTCTTTGAGTCGATTTCCATGATATTTTTCTTCCCATATTTTCTTACATGTGGTTATTTGTATCATTATTCCCTATTTTCCAAGGACCCAACATCATAATACTTTTTTTATTATATTATGATCTCCACAAATATGATACATGACAATGAACTACATCTCCACTATAAGATATCATCTATCCAAATCAATGTATCTCCCAAACATCCAGATAGATATATTCATTAGATGGTGACATTTTAAACCACTAATGAAAATACTTAATTTTATATCATTTTTGATAACAAAACACGAGTCGTATCTATAAATACTTGTGATGATTTCATCATAAGTCATGACTGATTATGTTTTCCTTTTTTAGTTATATGAATTCAATATCCGTCACTGTTCAAAGAGTTTTAGGAAATTATTTGTTGTGAAATATTTTCATAAAGTCTTCCCAATCTATCCCTTAATTTTGATACTTCATACTGAATTTATATAACAATCCCCATAATTTATGATCATATCAATCTAAATGATAGATTACTAGAGTCACCATATCCTTATTAAAATAGTTATAGTACATAAATGTTCTTCTCAACTGATTTAACAAACAATTTTGTGCTATGTAGATCTGAATATTAACTAAATGTTGGTGGTGATTCCAAATAATGGACTCAATGGAATGTGTATCCTTTTTTTGTGAAGGGGGACATTCAACATGGATTATGTTTTTATTTATATCCTATGAAAATGTGTATGAATTTCATTATTGTTTTTTAATCCACCTCTCATAGAAATGGAGATTTTATCGGAGAAATCAATGCATTGTCCCTCACATGGGTTCTTGGACTCGTTTCTCCCGGTTCCCACCATTAGCTAAAAAATAAAATTTTTGAATAAAAGGTTTGTTGAAAAAATGGAAATAAATAATTTATTATATTTTTTAGATAAATATAAAGGATTATTTTATGGGATCCCTATTCTTAGCCTTCTTATAGTACAATGTTTCATTTAAATAGTCTTATCCCAAGGGTATCCACTAATTTTTTATAATACTTATTCCAAAATTTACAAATCCATTTCTCAGAAACAAATTACAGTACACCTGATTATTATTACATGGATATTACAAAATAATTAATACAAGCAACATAATGGTAATAATTACAATGATCAAAAAGATTTTTTTCCTCATAAAATTAGGATCTTACAACAATTTTACATAATAAAACATAAGGCCTTTGGGCTAGTTTATTCTCAAGGCCTTCAGGCCACCATAAGGCCTTAGGGCCACCCCAAGGCCTTTGGGCCACATGAATGAAGGACCCAGACACACAAAAAAAAGGAGCAGCCCTAGAATAAGATTCATAGCAGGTGCACTCACCAGAGCAGATCCAAATTGATTGTCAGAATGAGAGTGTACAACTATGCCATCGGTACCAGCCTGTGCTTGCATGGGAAGCCTAGCCAGACGGTCATGCAAAGGTGGAGAGCTACTATCAGGATGCAAATGTTGGGGAGGGGCGGTTCCTTGTAGATAGTCTGGTTCAATTACCTATGACCTTTTGGTCATGTAATCTCCTAAGCCTACGACCCATGTAACCTCTAAGCCTATGGGCCTTGTAAGGGTTCCCTCTCATCCCTTGAAAGGAGGGTTATTAAAAATGAATAAAAATGAAGGCCTTTAGGCCATTCAAAAAGTACTCACAATAGACCTCACATTCACTTTAATATAATTAATCATATAATAATATATCTTAATAAAATGGGTGAGATAAAATCCTACTCGGAGGCTGATTAAAGGACAATAATGAATTTGACATGGGTGATCATTATTATCATCATCATCTTATAAAAATAATATGATTATCATTAACATAGTGATGGAATAATGTGATAAAGACAATGAATGTGGAAATATATAATAATGAAAAATTATGTCATACTGGAAATGTCTACATATAATTATGAACAAATATAACACCATGTTCACTCATTACATATGTTAATAACCATAACATCATCTTATGAATAAATATTTAATCATGTTAAAAAATACTAAAATTTGAATCATAAGACACATCACATTACCTAATGTATTTGTCAAATATATTATTTTAGGCCCACCCTTAACATATTAACATTAACATATGTATGCTTGACACATATAACACATAACAATCATAGTCAAGAAATAACTCATGGAGAGGAATGAGTTTCATGATGATTTATTGAGTAATACTTTGTTGAATAAAAATTAGGGTTAACTAATTAAAATGGATATTATACATTAGATTGTAATATTATTTTTATTTAGAGAAGGGAAAACACATAATGATTTGAATATTATTTTTGAAAAAAAAATAAATTTTGGGAAATCATAATTTTGGGAATAAAAATTAAGGCGGGAACATTAATATTCTGAAAAGAAAAGGTAAATATAATAAAATAGAAATTAAGTGACCTTACAGTAATATCCATACTAATAATTTTTTTGAAATATATATTACCCAATGTAATGTATTTCGGTTTGTTAATACCATTACCTCAATTACCGCTTTATTTCATCATTTTTCTACCACCAAATTAATAAAATTTTGTTTATTAATAAAATTTTTTGAAGTGATTTATTGAAAAAATTCCAATTATTTATGCATCTTAATTATTATAAATTTTTTATAACATACTTCATTAAACATTATTTTTGGGAAATCATGTTTTTATTAAATTGTCCCTTATTGTATTGATTTCACTATTTTTGTTCAAATTTATTTATACATAAGTATAATTAACGAAAAAATAATATAATACATTTAATAAAATATTTGTATATTAGATATAATTCTTAATATCCAACCCTAAAGGTGGTTATAAGTATTGATTTTTCAATTTATCCATAGGTGGTTACCTAACCATTGATGTGACAGTATTAAAATAGTGGGAAAGAGAATTTTGAAATTTATATATAATGTAAATTTGAACATATATGACGTAAAATAATTAATATATTTTTTATTATTTAATATAAAATCATATAATTATAGTTTTGAAATATTAATTACAAAATAATGAGATAATAAAAAAATTATAGTCAATTGAAACATATTTAAACCATGATTTATCTACTCTTACACTACACTAAGACTCCCCTGAGGTTTGGAGTTGAATTATAGTATAATATCCTAAATGATAAAATGGGTTCAAGATGATGGATTTTGGTAAATTTTAGGACTTAGTGGGAGGAGGATGAATGGGTGTCTAAGGAGAGGGTGTTGAGTTTTTTGTAAATTAAAATATTGGTATTAATTTAATAAAATAAATATAATAAAATAATATATCAATGGTAAAACCTATAATATAACATTTGTTAAATTATAAATCATATATAAAAATAATATAATGATTATAGGACTTCAAAGAACATTAATATTTTAATTGAATTTGTTTATTAAAATGGAATTTTAAGAAAAGAAATGTTTATTATTTTAAAAAATCAATTTTGCATTTAGTTTTTGGAAAATTATTCAAATGACTGGAAATTATGTTTATTGAATTTTAGTAACTAATTTATGAAATTAAATATAACATATAGGAACAAAATTTTCTAAGAAGGATTATTCCACTAGTACATCATGAATGATGTCATTTATGATATACTGGTTATGTGAAACCAATATTTTTTTCATTAAAACGAAAATTAATTTATTTAAAAAAAATACCAAATAATTCACCCATGGAAAATTTATATCATATGGTTTTTATAAAGTTATTTTTTATAAAAATAAAATTATAAAATAGATAAATTTAATTTTTATTATAAAACTTCTTATTCTTACAAAATACATGAAAATATAGTTTATTAAAAACTGATAATATTTTATTTGACTATTTTAACAAAGTTAATAATTTGTTTACATTATAATATTTATATTTTAATAAATTAATAATTTAAAATTATATTCATATATGGAATTATTATTTTAAGATTAAATTACAATTCCAACAGTTAAGATGAAATTCCAAATGTTTGGGTTACTATTGGCCACATTCCTATTTCAAGGATCACATTACCTCCTATAAATACAACATCATTCCTTTATTCATTATTCAGGTAAATATATCTCAAGGTTTTATAATCTATTTTCTATAGTTTTTATTTCTGTAGTAGTATTATTTTATTTTATAAATTTTTTTTTCATGAAGGGTAAATCTTTATAATTTTTGGGATCCATATTTATAATCATCCTATTTTATTTTTAGTACCCATTTCATATTTATAAATTTATAGGGGTCTTTCACGGTCTAATATAATTATTTTAATTAATAGAATAAATTATTTTTAGGTCTTTCATCAGTATTTTATGTGTATAATACAGTATAATACAAATTTAAATCAAGATGAAAAAATCATTTACCAAAAACCTTTATTAAAACAGTTCTCAATGAGTTCATTTTCATATAAGGATATTTAACCAAACATAGAAAAATTGAGCATATGTATAATATGAATAAACAATTTGGACAAGATTTGTTCTAGATGAATAAGGTTTTTCATAATATAATTAATAGGCACATTTCTATGAATAAATAATTAATAAAATTAGATAATTTATAAATGAAATTATCCATTGATGGAAAAATATGTCCCCAGATATAGTTTTGTGGAGGAAAAAAATTTCTGACTAATTGAGGAGATAATCTTATAAGCCATAGTTGTAGAGTGAATGTAATACATGTAGAAGCTGAGAATCATATTTGAAGATATAATGCAAGTAGAGAATTTTAATGAATAGAGAAAGACCAAAATGACCAGTATCTTGTAAAGATACATATACGTTAATAACCTTTGGATGAATCACCACATGATTAGTTTAGGTAAGTGAAGAAGACATATATTTTCTTGTGTGTGGAATGACCAAATGTTAAATATTATATTTAAAGTGCTCCTGGATTGAAGGGACCATTACCAAAATTATGTATCTAATGAATTTGGGAAGATTAATGGATTTTGGTACATTAACACTCATTCAATTTGTAATACAAGTGAGATTCTATTTTTGGTGAACCATGTATGAAAATTTCTATTTTGGGCTTTCCACACATTCCAGTATACCAATAAATGTTTCTCCAATTTCGATAACAAAAAATAGACGTTGAAAATAGTTAATAAAAAGTGTGAATAAGATCCAAAAAATGAATTATGGGGCATCGAAAATATATTAGTTCCATAATTACCCTGATTCTCCCCCTCCCATGGTTTATTCGGTAGCCACTAGTGTCATCAAGGTGTAATGTATCTTATTAAGGGTTAAACATTAGATGAAGTGCCTGGATTTTTTAACATGTAATTTATAATAAAGCCTCCATTTATTATAGAAATAAATTTAATGAATAAATGAATGAATGTGTCTTGTTACATCCTGATTTTGGTGAAGATGATAGGACTTATATATAAAGTGTTCAGAACATGAGAATTTTTATTGAACTTATTAGAAACGAATATGAAGAAAAGTAATTGAATAGATAATTAACTAATGAATATTATATGAAAACTAATAAATATGATAATTGTTATCATATTTGGAAAATTGTAGATGTTTTTTGTTGAAAAATGAATTACGGAGAAACATTTAAAGCAGAATGGAATTGAAAGAGTTAGGAAAAAGAATGTACAAGAAGAATAACAAGAAGAAGACGGACATGAGCCCAGGTCCATAAATTGTGGAGAATGATTATAACATATTTGTTTATTATTATTATAACAATGTTTTCAAATATTCTTTTAAGACATTATATATAGTTATTTTCTTAGTGGTGAAATAACTAGATGGTGTTTTGGAAATTCCAATAGAGATGGAATTTTCCTTTGATGAAATATATTTTAATTTAAAAAATATTGAGGTAATGATGATTTGGTCAAATAAATAATAGAATTTTTAGATGATAATGTTATAGACATGTAATATATTTAGATATAGGTAATTAATAAATCTTTTATACTTGAAAAATATTTATATGTTTTGAATATAGATATGATGACTGAATTACAAGACAAGGTGAATAAAAATTTTAGATCCTCTAATATAGAATAATAGAAAAAAATGAGTCTGTTTATGATGATATTATTGGATGTAAAAATTGTTATGATGAGTTTAATGATGATTATGAATGAATTTTTTTTGGATGATTTAGTAATGAAGATGCACCGCTCACAAATGATGTGAAAAATTATATATAAGACGTTTCTATGATGTATCACCATTAATTTTGAGATAATCTGTGTTATGATAAAGAGGATATCCAATCCTTTCATGAGAAGGTGAACTAATTTGAGATCATATACAATGTGGAATATATAATCATTTAAGATTTGATCATAGAGAACACATTTTTGAGATGATCATTGTTGGACCAATATGTTTACTAATAGAATATTGGAACCAAGATGAAAGACAAAATTGTTATTTTGATGAGATGTCTACTAAGATCAATTAACAGAAAGTTAATGTGAAAAGGTTCAAAGTATATTTTCATCCATCTAATGACACCACTTTAGTAGTGGATAAATTATAGAAATATATATAGTATCATATTTATGAAAAAGGAACCACAACTGAAGGAGAAAGTCTAGAATTATGGGGATCATGATGCAAGGATTAATTTATTAAAGGTAAAGAAGACGATAGATTTTCCCAATAGAGAATCATCGATGAGTGGAGTAAAAAATATTGAAAATATTAAATTTACAAATAAATGTACAATTAATTCTGAATCTAAAAGTAAACAACCATAGTAAATGGTATGCATGAATGGATATTACAGATAAATATTATGACACATCATGATTATGTATCTAGAACCATGATAGATTAATGTTAGTAGAAGTTCTCTAAATGGATCATCATTTTAATCAATAAATGATTATAGGTGTATAGTTTTCAACAAGATTTGTTTTAAATATACTAATTTTTTGAATATAAAAAAATTAGTGGATGAAATAAGGATATTAAAAGAATCCAAAAGGAGTCCCTAATATATTTTTGTATAAAACAATAGAGGATATACTACAACATAATCTTTTGAGATGAAAAATGTCATTATAGTCATTGATGAAAAACAATTACATAAAATTCTTTTTACAAAGAACCATTTAAAATATACCAAGAAAAACCCATTAACAGGATGAGTATAATGAATATTTTTTAGAAGTGGTGGCAGGAATGTTTAAATTAAAATGATGGCTTGAAGAAAATATTGATGTAATTCGGTGGTCCATCATGAACAACCATAATATGTTGTTTGAAAATTAGGTAGGTTCAAATATTCTATATATAATTTTTTTCTAATATATGATGTTTGTGTAATAGAAATAATGTTAGGATTTGATTCATGTTTTGTGTGAACTAAATGGGAATAAGTGATTGAGCTAAATGGAGATATGTATGAAAGGAAGAGATGTAATTTCATAAATTCCCAAATGTTATTTGTTTGTACAAGATGTTTCAAGTTACCAAATAGATCATGAAATTTTATTAGGGAAGTAATGAACAAACTGAAGGAATTTTCAACCTATGAAAATACTAATATAAAGCTATAGAAATGTCAAAAATATATTTGAAAATTTCAATGGTTCTATATTTCATTCAACACATAACCATTGGAATTATGTTTTAGTAAATATATTATTATTCTAACAATAGAATACATGTTAATTAATATGAAAAACTAATAAATAATTAAATGATTATATTTTATTCAATCAATATATTATTTGATGACTATGTTCTTCGATACCATGTTTCTGTTTAAAAATAAATAGAATTCCAAACATGGGGACATCCCATTATAATGATTAATTTCAAAAAATAGAATCTTCTCAACAATTATTATAAATAATATAAATTATCCCAAATATATAATTATTTATGTTTATATTACCCAAATAATAATGTATTTTTATTCTTATTTGGTAGTGGATTACAATGAAGATTTAAATATAATTCACACATTAAGGGCCCATGATGTTATCATTAATGAAAATGGTTTATGTTGGATTATGTTGAGGTACATATCACATAATTATAATTGATTTATTACTCACTAATAGTTTTGAGTAAGTGTTTTTGGAAACATAAGAATATAATTAAAAAAATTACATTCATACAAATTGATTCTATAGAACTATGTGAGTTATTTGTATTGAGTTTATGATTATTTAATTAAAATCTTGATTCCTATAATGAGATATGATATTATAGGCCTTGAGGATTTGTTGATGATTCAGTGAAAATTAGAAAATGAACAGATTGAAAAAAATAGCATTAATATGAAAAAATAAAGAAAAAATGCATTCAAGAAAAAAATATTCTTATAGGATAAAATTATTGACATTTTCATTATATGCAAACAAATTGTATCACCTACATTAAGAAAAAAGTGAATAAAATTATTAGAAAATAATATATAAATATTCATATTTTTTGATTTGAAATATAAATATGAGTCCTTATTATTTTGTTAAGATCATTAGATATTTATTAAATGGAAATTAATAAATAAGATGTAGTATAGTTAAAGACGATGGAATCCACTTTGGAATTAAAAATTATAGGGGGTGCTTAAAAGAAAATTTTAATCATAGCCTCCATAGTATTCATGTTGTCATAGGGAGAGATGACATTAATGGAAGATCTGAAACATTTATTTGGTGAAGTCAAATTTTATTAGGGGTCATATGGATCTTGATATTTCGATGTCAACATGGGATATGAAAGACATTAGGAGGGAATTAAATGTGTTATAAATATACTTCCTTATAGTATTGAATGTATTTTATGATGATCTGGTCTTTAAAAACATATGAATGAAAATTACAAGCCTTTAATATTGGACTAGGACCAATGTTTGGTGCTATAATTATTTCCAATTAGTATTATGAAGGAAAATGTATAAGAAGACTACCAATTATGAACCTGATTAATGTGTGAAATATATAAAATTCATTGATGTTATGAAAATATAAAAGAAAACTATAATAGGGAAAACAATAAATATAGAGGAACACAATAAGAATTTAATTATGGATAATTTCTGAGATTTTTCAATATTTTATAGATTCTATGATTGGTTACAGGATAATAGATCATGTATTTTTGTAAGAAGAATGTGATATATAATCTCTCTTGATTGATGAGAAATCATCATTATTGATAAATTTGGTGACACATTTAACATCATTTTTAGATACATCGATAATTCATGATGGTGATAGGCATATCATGTAAGAATATAATGGAAATGTGGTCCCATACATTGTGTTATATCATGCACTTTTTTATGGTGAATGAATAACATGATTGAAGGTCATTTGATGATCATGTAATATCATTTTGGTGATGTGATCGTATGTGTTGTATAAGAGAAGTGGGGATGTTAATGGAAGAGATGTAACATAATTTACATTATGTTTTTTAATGTAAATATTGGATGACATGACAATATATGATCATATGAATACCATGATTAATTTTATGTTGCAAATGATGGGAATCCTTTTAAGGAATTTGTTTCATAGATGACTTGTTAAATCATGGATCACTTGAACACATTTGTTTGAATGGGTTGAAAAATAACATAGATTCTAAAGGATCAAAAGATGTGGTTATAAAAATCACATAAAGGGTGAGAAAAAATATAATTTTTTTTGATTTTATGTGAATATTAGATACGATGGAGAGTTGGATCTTTAGAAAAAGGAGTTATGTGAGATAAACTAGTCAAAACCAATTTTCATTAGAATTCATGAAATCAAATGAGTTGGAAAATGTCATGAGATGTGAAAAATTTATGAGGTTGGAATGTATTGGTGTCCATTCTTAATTTCTTTAAGGTGATGGATATTCATATAAAAATATTCATTGTTCACATCATTATGGAGATGTATTGAGATTAACATTTTATTTGGAGACATAGTATTATAGAGATTATAAAGGAAAATGGACCATGAATTTGATTGCATTAAATGGAAAATTATCACATATAACCATAATGGATAAATTACCACATGTATACAAATGTTTCAGGTTATTTTATATACTTTTGGTGGTTATTTATTCTAGATATCTTATAGAAAATTATACATAGTCAATGGTAAAAAGCTACATAGCTTTTGGAATAGTGCTACACACAAAATTATCAATATTTCTAGATTCACAAGATATATAATTTAGCACATAATGTTACATGTACAGTGTTAATACACATAGGAGTCATGTGATCATAGAATAATTATTAATATTTTATTTAAATGAGATGTACACCATTAAGTGTATTGTACAGATAGATAAACACTAAAATGTGTATTTGGCAATGAGATACATGCCTTGGGGTTTTCACCCATGTTGTGTGTAACGCCCCGACCCCAGCTACCTAGAGTCGGTGCATTACTTCGTAACATTGGCATGATCACAAAAGATCACGTCTTGAAAGACCGATTAGTCTAGTAGCCTTGGAAACACTAGATACATTCATAAGTCTTTCATTACATCAAAAGTAAACAAACTACAATAACATGGTCTTCATAGTCCACACTCATATCTTCACTGACTATTCTCACAAGTCAGTCATAATACACTTCTTCACATCCTGGAAAATATTTAAACATTGAAAGGGGTGAGCTCAGATGCTCAGTAAGGATAACAATATTGCGGAAGCTTTTATAAGAAAATATAAGCATTTAAGGCAATGTATAACTAAAACAAAAGCCTTATTGAACTTGAACTTCAGCATAATATGGAAAAAGTAAAATAAAATAATGCCATTACTTACTCACATGGATATTCTACTAGATGAATAATCACATGAAATATCAATAACCACTTTCTTAATGTTGGAATGCATAATGCCAGACTATCATAACCACATAGCCAAGGCCTCGTGCCAAGACTACAAATAAGATTTTGTCAAGGCCTTGTGCCAAGACACTAGTTTGTCTCATGAGACCTACCGATGCATCGAGGAGCTATAGTGGGCTCCACCCGTCACATATTAAGTCCAATGCATTCCCATATGAAAAGGTTTAAACATAACATAAACATTCGTATTAAAACTAGCATACGAAATGTCAATAATTTCACCATAAACTATGAATGGTATAAAATAGCACATCCACAGTCAAACATATCACAAAACCTTCAATACAATATAGAAGTTTTGTATTATAATAAATCAACTTCAAATAAGCGTAAAATCCATCAAAGGATGTTGACATAGATGAAATCAAAACACTTTTTAGAGAAATATCTCTTTCTATTTATGAAATCATTTAAGAGCCATATAAAATGAAACATTTTCTTGAAAATATTCTTATAAGCTTGTAAAGAAAGCTTTTAAGATTTTATAACGGTGGAAAATAACTGCACCCGCTGTATAAGTTAAAAAAGACATTCTTACCTCAATTTTGTCGAAAAGGTTAAAAAGGACCTTGTTTTGAAAACGACGGAAAGATTCCTCTTATAAAAAGTCAAAAAGGGTATAAATGACTTTAACCCATATTATTGTAAATAATAAAAATGTTTTGAAATACATTTTGAAAAAACATGGATGTGGATGATAACGAGGTCCTAGTAGATAATTATGTATAAACAACCTTGGATAATGAAGAGGTTGTGAAGTAAACCCTTACCTTGTACTTTTCCTTGGTTGGGGTAGGTTAACCTCCTGTATAATGGTGAAATAATTGTTATTAAATTATAAAAGAATCATATACATTCATATGATATCATATATGATCTTTTAACATTGCTTTGTTAACAATATCATAGATTTATCGTTGTTTCGGGTGTTAACTTACTCGTTTTCGTATATGTTTTGTTACGTAAGTCATGTTTTTCATGGATAGGTTGTATCTTATTCATATCCAGAATGATATAATGTCCTTAAACATTATTTTTAAATCATCAAATGATAATTATACTTGAATGGATACGACGGAGAATGAATCTCATCGCGTTCGTGGAGACGGTAGTCCGTACGTACGCACGAGCGACAATATCATTATTTTGATATTAAAATAATATATAATTGGATATTATATCGTATATAAAGAATAATTATCATGTTATATTTATTATTTACATGAATTACATATCATTATTATACCCATCTAAATAATAATATATTGAATAACAATTACACCACGACGTGGAGACGGTAAGCCGTACGTACGCACGTATGGTGACATGTCATTCAAATGATGGGTAGAATACTGAATATGGTTGTTCCATATTTATAATAACATCACAGTATATAGAAGATACTGGAGTTATAATTTTAGAATTGAAATAATAAACAAAGAGGGAGTGGAAGAAGGAAGAAACATGAAAGAGGGTGATGAAAATGTTACCTCTTCTTCGGGTTCTTCCTTTTGATTTGATCAAAAGGACTCCATAGGATGGCTTTCTGACTAAAGTAAAGCTTCTAGGATGAAGGGAGAGAAGTTGGGAGAGTATTTGGGCAGAGGTTGGCCGAACCAAAAGGCTTGAAAGTGTGAATAAGGTGGTAGAGGTGGGGGCCTTTTATAAGAGGAGAGGAGGGGCTCTTTTGGAAAGATTGAAATGTTACATTATTATACAATGCTTTTCGGATTCTAAAGGTCCCACACTTATATAATTCGTGGCTTCGGTGATAAGGGTTCGAAATATCTTCATCCAATAGGCTTTGGACAAGTGTAAGCCTTGGATTTTGCATTATCTTCTCATTTTATTTAAATCGTTAAATAATGAGGTCATCGCCACATCATAATGATGTCATAAATAATTTAATTTATTTAATGTCTAAAAATTATAAAACAAATACTATGATGTATTAAATCCTTTTAGATTTCTAATGAATATTTATAATCAAAATTTGGACTTGTGTAACCCCACGTAAAAATTGTTTTAGTAAAACATTTTATGTTTGTGTCATTTTTTACTTTAACATTAAATAAAAGGTGTTTATGTCATTTTCTAACTAAAGTGGCTCCATGGGGTCCCCAAGTTGACCCATGGGTTGTCTTGGTCGGCCATGACTCATCCAATAGGAGTAGGACAAGTGTCATGCTCATCTCATATTATAAAAACATTATTTGTACCTTAAACTACACTAATTACCTCTAATCACGATTAAGAACATAAAAGTTACTATTCACCAAAAAATTATTTTAATCTCATTGAACCACATTTTACTTCTTAATGACAACCATGTATGTCGGATTTTTGAAAATCAAATCACAGAAGTGTTAATATTTCATTTAAACGAAAAATCAGTTATTTAACTACCACTTAGTGGTTTCACTATTCATCAAAAATTGATGTTTTTCAGAACAATGCCAAAATTTCACCCTAAGCTATAATTGATATTCTGAATTCAAAAATGATGTCTATTTTAAAAAATTACAAACATATAAGTTTCATTAATTAATTTTATAATTAATTCCCGCTGTCACAACAAATAGCGTGTTTTTAAGAAACAATTTATATCAAAATATTGGCAATTGTTTATGTCCAATTTCAATGTTAAATTAACTCTAATGACCACCATTGGATAAAATGGTAAAAATATATTCTAATTATACTTTAAAACCACTAAATAGTATAATGTTTCACTATAAATTATTTTTATTTTAAAATTTTTTTTTAAGTATTTTTCACTATTCCGAAAAAATTAGAAGTTCTCAGAAAAATACCAAAAATTCCACATAGGCTAATTTCGATATTCCAAATCCAAAGATGAAGTCTATTTTGATGAATAAAATTTATAAAATTTCAAAAAGTAGGTATTACTATTCACAACGACTAGTTTAATTAGTTGTGGTGTGTGTTAGAGTTCGAGGTTGCGTACAACACACGCTATTGCATTATTCGAAAGGAAACGTACCGTGGAAACTTGGGGTGTTACATTCTACCCTCCTTCAAATAATTGCATCCTCGCAATTTCTAGGGTATTACTGCATAAAAAGACTCGGGTGGTTCTTCATCATAAGTTCCTCAGGTTCCCACGTTACCTCTTCCATTTTATGATTTCTCCACAAAACCTTTACAAGACGAGTCGTCCGGTTTCTCAGCACCTGGTCCCTCACATCAAGAATCCTGACGGGCTCTTCACAATAGGAAAGATCGGGTTCCAGTTCTAATTCCTCATAGGTGAGTACATGCGTTGGGTTAGGCATGTATTTCCTCAACAGAGATACGTGGAAAACATCGTGAACTTTGGAGAGATTTGGCAGCATCGCCGAACGATAAGCTACAGCCCCAATACGATCAATAATTTCGAAAGGTCCGATGTACCTGGGACTCAACTTACCCTTCTTACCAAAACGTATAACTCCCTTTCATGGAGATACCTTTAGGAAAACATGATATCCCACCTGAAATTCCAAAACCTTTCTTCTGTTATCGGCATAGCTCTTATACCTACTTTGAGCTGATTTGATGTGGTTTTGGATTACCTTCACCTTTTCCATTGTTTCTTCCACTAGTTCTGGTCCCACAAGTTTTCTTTCACCAACGTCATCCCAACAGGTTGGTGTACGACATCTCTTTCCGTATAATGCTTCATAAGGTGCCATCTGAATGCTTGAATGGAAGCTATTGTTATAGGAAAATTCTACTAGTGGTAAGTATTGATCCCACATACCCTAAAAGTCAAGAGAGCATGATCTCAACATGTCTTCTAAGGATTGAATAGTCCGTTCTGATTCTCCATCTGTTTGAGGGTGATAGGCAGTGCTCAAACAAAGTTCAGTATCCAAGGCCTTTTGAAGACTTTTCCAGAATCTTGAAGTAAAACGAGGATCATGATCAGAAACAATCGATAGGGGTACTCCATGAAGTCTTACAACTTCATTAATATATAATCTTGCTAGACGTTCAAGTGGTAGATCCTCCCGTATAGCCAGAAAATGTGCTGACTTAGTAAGACGATCAACAATGACCCATATTGCATCATTCCTTCTAGGAGTCTTTGGTAGTCCCATGATAAAGTCCATCGTAATATTATCCCATTTCCACTCAGGTATGGGAATAGGTTGCAATACTCCACCAGGATGTTGCCTTCCAGCTTTCACTTGTTGACAAACCATACACCTCGACACAAAATCAGCAATCTCCCTCTTCATAATGTCCCACCAAAAATGTTCCTTCAAATATCTATACATTTTGGTGCTCCCAGGGTGTATAGAGAAATTGGAACTATGAGCATCATCTAGTAATTCCCTTTTTAGATCAGTTATATCGGGAACACAAAGTCTCTTCCTGAATTTCAAAATTCCATCCTTATACACAAAGTCCCTCAATCTTCCATCATTCACATCTTTATTCTTCTTCTGAAATTCTTCATCATTGGTCTGAGAACTCTTAATCCTTTCTAGTAATGATGGTTTGGCAACCATTTGAAAAAGCATTGATGTTTCACCTTCCCTAGTTATTCCCATGTCCATCTTCACTAGATCCAAGAAAATTGGATCCCTTTCAATTCTCATCACATTCAAAACTCCATGGTCTTTTCTACTCAAAGAATCTGCCATCTTGTTTGCCTTCCCCGGGTGGTAATGTATCGTGCAATCATAATCCTTGAGTAGTTCAAGCCATCACCTTTGCCTCATGTTGAGTTATTTTTGTGTGAAAATATACTTCAAACTCTTGTGATCAATATAAATCTCACATTTTTCAACATAGAGGTAATGTCTCCATATCTTTAAAGCAAAGGTCACAGCTGCTAACTCAAGATCATGAGTAGGATAGTTTTGCTCATGAATTTTTAGCTGTCGTGATGCATAGGCAATGACCTTATCATTCTGCATAAGGACACAACCAAGTCCTTTCTTCGATGCATCACTATAAATAACAAACACATCATTCCCCGATGGTAGAGTCAATACAGGGGAATTGAATAATCTTCTCTTTAGTTCTTCAAAACATTCTTCACACTCTTTTGTCCAGACAAATTTAATCCCTTTACGTGTGAGCTTTGTCAATGGGTTAGCCAATCTGGCAAAATTTTGGACGAAACGTCGATAATAACCTGCTAAACCAATAAAACTGCGTACCTCAGTTATTCTTGTCGGTGCTGGCCATTCTTGGATTGCCTTGGTTTTAGAAGGATCAACGGAAATTCCATCCTTAGAGACAATATGGCTAAGAAAAGAAATCTCATGAAGCCAGAATTCACACTTGCTAAATTTCCCATATAATTCATGTCTTCTAAGAGTCTTCAGGATAATGCGTAAGTGATTTTCATGATCTTCGCGGCTTTTGGAGTATACCAAGATATCATCAATAAATACCACTACAAAGTCATCAAGATATTCCTTGAAAAATCTATTCATCAGATCCATGAAAACAGAGGGTGCATTAGTCAATCCAAAAGGCATTACTGTAAACTCGTAATGCCCGTACCTTGTTCGAAATGCTGTCTTTGGAACGTCTTCCTTCTTCACACACAACGGATGGTATCCAGACCGATGGTCAATCTTTGAAAAGTATTGAGCTCCATGCAGTTGGTCAAACAAATCATCAATGCGAGGTAGGGGATACTTGTTCTTTATTGTTATAGCATTGATCTCCCTATAGTCAATGCACAACCTCATAGATCCATCTTTCTTCTTAACAAAAAGAACAGGGGCTCCCCAAGGAGAAACACTAGGGCGAATAAATCCCTTATTACTCAATTCCTCTAGTTGTTTCATTAGTTCAACTAATTCCACAGTGGACATTCAATAAGGGGTCTTCGATATGGGCCTTGATCCAGGAATTAAATCAATGGAAAACTCAACTTCTTGTTCTGGAGGATGTCCAGGTAGATCATCCGGAAACACATCAACATATTCTCTCACAATAAGTACATCCTCTATTTGAATCTTCATTTCCTCACCCTCGGTAATTTCCTTCTCTTCCTCCCCAATAATTGAATTTAGTTGAGCTACTGGGGGTGGATTTAGATAAGAATTATGTGGCGACGATTCGGCTCTAAAGATAAGGTGTTCCTTATCATCATCATCAAGAATCGTAACCTCTTTCCTCTTACAATAAATTTTTTCATCATGGTCCGAAATCCAATCCATACCGAGGATTATATCAAATTCAATCATGGGTATGACGATGAGATCAGTAGGTAAAGAACATTTAGGTGCTCTAATGGGAACTAATCGACAAAAATTTGTTGCAACAATAATTCCCTTAGGGGTTTTGACCGACAACTCCCTTGTTAAATCAAATTGGAAATATCTAATTTTCTTAGCAAACTGGGAGGATATGAAACAATGCGATGATCCAGAATCAAATAATGCATTTTCTAAACTTGAGGAAACCATTAAGTTACCTGCCACCACGTCTTTCGGAGCTTCTACCTCAGCAGTAGTGATAGCATAAGCCTGGCCTTGATCCCTTGGCCTTTTCTGAGGTAAGTTCTCCTGACGCTTAGGACATTCATTTGCATAATGCCCTATCTCCCTGCAATTGTAGCACCGAACGTTGGTAGCTTCCTTCTTCCCCTTGAAATCATGATCTTGGTGGCCTTTTTCACCACACTTGTAATAGACTCCCATTCCCTTCAAGCAAGTACCAGGATGTTTCTTCCCGCATTTACCACAAGATGGATATTCAACCTTTCCCTTCTTCCCTTTATTTCCATTCCCAGATTGATCAACAGGTCTCTTCTTCTCTTGCTTTTCTTTAAAGTCATAATACTTAGAGAATTCCTTTTCCGTCTTGATAGCGCACGAGACAATACCTTCGTATGAAGAGAAGGTTTGTGATACTAAAGCTCGACGGAGAAATAGTTTCAACCCATCAAAGAAACGATCAGTCTTACTTCTTGGGTTACGTATGTAATCTGCAGCATACCTTGCTAACCTTGTAAAGTTAGCCTCATACTTTGCGACATTCTCATCCTCCTTCTGCCTCAGACTCAGAAATTGCCTTTCCATATCCGCTCGATGGTCTCGAGGAAAGTATTTTTCTAAGAACAGCTCTTTGAACTCCTGCCATTCCATGTTTGTTAATTCATCATCTTCCTTTGTGTTTTTAATTAGTGACCACCATTGATCAGCATCTCCAGTGAGGCGGTAAACTGCCATGATAACTTTTTCCTTTTCACTGCTCCCCAAAGCCTGAAATATTTTCTCTAGGGAATTTATCCATTGCTCGGCTACTAAGGGGTTTGTACTCCCATTGAACGTTGGTGGTTGTTGCCTCATGAATCGATCTAACATTGATCCTCCACGCTGTGGATCAGGGTGCTCCATACGGGTAAGGTTTTTATTCATAACCTGAGTAAGTTGTCCCAGTATGGTGATTAGCTGATCGGCACCAGTTTCATCACCAGCCCCACTATAATTATCTTGAGCAGGAGGGAAATCCCTACATGGAGTGCGTGCATTGATACGGTTTCCATTTCTTCCACTAGGTGCCATTTCTAAACAATGGCATAAACTAGATCAGTTTATGAATCAAAATACATAATCCCATACTTATAAAACACTTAACAAAAATTGAACTATTTATGGATATAATCCATAATCATAAAAATGTTTTCTTTGAGGAAGTATATACTCATAAACCATTCATAATGATTTGTAAAGAAAATGAGAGTTATCCTAAGCATATCCCCCGGGAGTGTCGTAACCAAGAGTGCAGCAAGGCCCGTTGTCGTGCACCAGTTCCCGTTCGAGTCTAGCTCAAAGCAGTGTTTTCGGGTTTTACCCCTAGGTACATCTGTGCCAGAGCCGCCTCTACCTGCTCGTATCCAGACAGGGATGTATTGCTCGGAAAACTCACATCATCTCTACAATACCAAAATTCTAGGAAGTTCTTCTATACTAATCCTCAAAGTTCATCTTAGGTCTATGTGCTCTAATCAGAATTTATCTAAATCTAGCTTCCAAGGTTTGTACTAAACTTCCTCTGATACCAACTGTAACGCCCCGACCCCAGCTACCTAGAGTCGGTGCATTACTTAGTAACATTGGCATGATCACAAAAGATCAAGTCTCGAAAGACCGATTAGTTTAGTAGCCTTGGAAACACTAGATACATTCATAAGTCTTTCATTACATCAAAAGTAAACAAACTACAATAACATGGTCTTCATAGTCCACACTCATATCTTCACTGACTATTCTCGCAAGTCAGTCATAATACACTTCTTCACATCCTGGAAAATATTTAAACATTGAAAGGGGTGAGCTCAGATGCTCAGTACGGATAACAATATTGCGGAAGCTTTTATAAGAAAACATAATCATTTAAGGCAATGTATAACTAAAACAAAAGCCTTATTGAACTTGAACTTCAGCATAATATGGCAAAAGTAAAATAAAATAATGCCATTACTTACTCACATGGATATTCTACTAGACGAATAATCACATGAAATATCAATAACCACTTTCATAATGTTGGAATGCATAATGCCAGACTATCATAACCACATAGCCAAGGCCTCGTGCCAAGACTACAAATAAGATTTTGTCAAGGCCTTGTGCCAAGACACTAGTTTGTCTCATGAGACCTACCGATGCATCGAGGAGCTATAGCGGGCTCCACCCGTCACATATTAAGTCCAATGGATTCCCATATGAAAAGGTTTAAACATAACATAAACATTCGTATTAAAACTAGCATACGAAATGTCAATAATTTCACCATAAACTATGAATGGTATAAAATAGCACATCCACAGTCAAACATATCACAAAACCTTCAATACAATATAGAAGTTTGGTATTATAATAAATCAACTTCAAATAAGCGTAAAATCCATCAAAGGATGTTGACATAGATGAAATCAAAACACTTTTTAGAGAAATATCTCTTTCTATTTTTGAAATCATTTAAGAGACATATAAAACGAAACATTTTCTTGAAAAAATTCTTATAAGCTTGTAAGGAAATCTTTGATGATTTTATAACGGCGGAAAATAACCGGACCCACTGTATAAGTTAAAAAAGACATTCTTACCTCAATTTTGTCGAAAAGGTTAAAAAGGACCTTGTTTTGAAAACGACGGAAAGATTCCTCTTATAAAAAGTCAAAAATGGTATAAATGACTTTAACCCATATTATTGTAAATAATAAAAATGTTTTGAAATACATTTTGAAGAAACATGGATGTGGATGATAACGAGGTCCCAGTAGATAATTATGTATAAACAACCTTGGATAATGAAGAGGTTGTGAAGTAAACCCTTACCTTGTACTTTTCCTTGGTTGGGGTAGGTTAACCTCCTGTATAATGGTGAAATAATTGTTATTAAATTATACAAGAATCATATACATTCATATGATATCATATATGATATTTTAACATTGCTTTGTTAACAATATCTTAGATTTATCGTTGTTTCGGGTGTTAACTTACTCGTTTTCGTATATGTTTTGTTACGTAAGTCATGTTTTTCATGGATAGGTTGTATCTTATTCATATTCAGAATGATATCATGTCCTTAAACATTATTTTTAAATCATCAAATGATAATTATACTTGAATGGATACGACGGAGAATGAATCTAATCGTGTTCGTGGAGACGGTAGTCCGTACGTACGCACGAGCGACAATATCATTATTTTGATTTTAAAATAATATATAATTGGATAGTATATCATATATAAAGAATCATTATCATGTTATATTTATTATTTACATGAATTACATATCATTATTATACCCATCTAAATAATAATATATTGAATAACAATTACACCACGACGTGGAGACGGTATGCCGTACGTACACACGTATGGTGACATGTCATTCAAATGATAGGTAGAATACTGAATATGGTTGTTCCATATTTATAATAACATCACAGTATATAGAAGATACTGGAGTTATAATTTTATAATTGAAATAATAAACAAAGAGGGAGTGGAAGAAGGAAGAAACATGAAAGAGGGTGATGAAAATGTTACCTCTTCTTCGGGTTCTTCCTTTTGATTTGATCAAAAGGACTCCTTAGGATGGCTTTCTGACTAAAGTAAAGCTTCTAGGATGAATGGAGAGAAGTTGGGAGAGTATTTGGGAAGAGTTTGGCCGAACCAAAATGATTTAAAGTGTGAATAAGGTGGTAGAGGTGGGGGCCTTTTATAAGAGGAGAGGAGGGGCTCTTTTGGAAAGATTGAAATGTTACATTATTATACAATTCTTTTCGGATTCTAAAGGTCCCACACTTATATAATTCGTGGTTAAGGTGATAAGGGTTCGAAATATCTTCATTTAATAGGCTTTGGACAAGTGTAAGCCTTGGATTTTGCATTATCTTCTCATTTTATTTAAATCGTTAAATAATGAGGTCATCGCCACATCATAATGATGTCATAAATAATTTAATTTATTTAATGTATAAAAATTATAAAAAAATACTATGATGTAGATAATCGTTTTAGATTTCTAATGAATATTTATAATCAAAATTTGTACTTGTGTATCCCCACGTAAAAATTGTTTTAGTAAAACATTTTATGTTTGTGTCATTTTTTACTTTAACATTAAATAAAAGGTGTTTATGTCATTTTCTAACTAAAGTGGCTCCATGGGGTCCCCAAGTTGACCCATGGGTTGTCTTGGTCGGCAATGACTCATCCAATAGGAGTAGGACAAGTGTCATGCTCATCTCATATTATAAAAACATTATTTGTACCTTAAACTACACTAACTACCTCTAATCGCGATTAAAAACATAAAAGTTACTATTCACCAAAAAATTATTTTAATCACATTGAACCACATTTTACTTCTTAATGACAACCATGTATGTCGGATTTTTGAAAATCAAATCACAGAAGTGGTAATATTTCATTTAAACGAAAAATCAGTTATTTAACTACCACTTAGTGGTTTCACTATTTATCAAAAATTGAAGTTTTTCAGAACAATGCCAAAATTTCACGCTAAGATATAATTGATATTCCGAGTTCAAAAATGATGTCTATTTTAAAAAATTCCAAACATATAAGTTGCATTAATTAATTTTATAATTAATTCCCGCTGTCACAACAAATAGCGTGTTTTTAAGAAACAATTTATATCAAAATATTGGCAATTGTTTATGTCCAATTTCAATGTTAAATTAATTCTAATGACCACCATTGGATAAAATGGTAAAAATATACTCTAATTATACTTTAAAACCACTAAATAGTATAATTTTTCACTATAAATTATTTTGATTATAAAAGTTGTTTTTAAGTATTTTTCACTATTCCTAAAAAATTAGAAGTTCTCAGAAAAATACCAAAAATTCCACATAGGCTAATTTCGATATTCCAAATCCAAAGATGAAGTCTATTTTGATGAATAAAATTAATAAAATTTCGAAAAGTAGGTATTACTATTCATAACGGCTAGTTTAATTAGTTGTGGTGTGTGTTAGAGTTCGAGGTTTCCTACAACACACGCTATTGCATTATTCGAAAGGAAACGTACCGTGGAAGCTTGGGGTGTTACATTGTGGTACTTGGAGTTGTATAGACATTGCTATGTTATCGGGTTATTTCAAAAAATGATATGTCATATAGATTTATAGTGAATTGTTGTTAATCATGAAATTATCATTTAATGATTTCATATATGTATTGGATGGAGTTTACTCCGATTTTAAATTAATAGGAAAACTAGTTTATATATTTTCTATAGGAAAAATGGTGGGTAGAAGATGAATTATAGTGAAATGTGATGTTGTTTATGAGAATAAATAAAATTATAAAATTTTAATTAATAATTATTCATATCTAATGAAGATGTTCTTTTGAGATTGATTTATAGAATTCAATGAATTGAGTCACTCATTTCATTGTTAATCTCATATGGTATAGGGGATGAGAGCCATCAAAAATTATATCATTATATCATTATGAAAAATTTTATAATGCATGAAATGTATTTTAATAAACATGAAATGCCTAAAATTTTAAATATATATTTGAGAGTATTATTAGAATATAAATTCTAGGAGAACAATCATGGATAAAATGTGTAGATGTGAAATAAAGGAAGTGTTAAATGGGTGAGGAGTGTAAAAACAATAAATATTGGAGAGTAAGTTCACCTAGCAGGGAGTTTCCATTATAAAAAATAAATAATCCAACGAAGAAGTGATGGTTTTTGGATATTTTCATATCAACACATCACCATATTTTTCTCATTATATGTATACCATTATGGTGAATAAATTAAAATTTATATGTTATGTGTTTTATTCACATTCATAAATATCTTGGAATGTTTTGGTAATTTTCCTATGATATAATAATGGTAAAAAATTATTTCTACTAATATTTGTTAAAGATCCTAACCATGAATTAAATGAAAATGTATATTTTTAATTAAACGATCACCCTTATTCAGCCACACCATATTTGGGTTTCTATGGTTGCAACATTAATATATTTTAATCATTTGAAAAATTCCACGACTATACTATCATCCACTTATAATGGAAATAAACTCTCTTCTATTATCGAGTCATGAAGAGACACAGACCTCACTATGACCAAACCATTTCGAGTAATAAAATCCCCAAAAAAATTTAGTTTTCATTGTTTTATTAGAATATCATATTTTGTAGGTTTTTTGTATAAAACTATGGTGGTTATTTAAAGAAGTGTTGTAGTTCATAACTAAGTGTTTTATTTTTTATTTAATAATTTACCTTATTATAAACACACCTAAAAATTTTAATATAATAAAATTTTATATAATATATGATAATGTGTTTTTATACTATAGTATAATCATTTTTCATCTCATTTTAATTGTTTTGTGGAACGAAAACTTCGGTCATGAAAATGTTGTAATTACCACCAGTAGAGGGGGATATTTTTCATTTTTCCCACCAGATCATAATATTTGATCAAATTATGAAACAAACCAATATATTTTATATTCCTAATATAATTAATTTTTTTAAAGATTTTATTTTATTTTTTAACACATTTCCTTCCATTTAAAAATTATAAATTCATTTTTGTGTACTTTCAAAATACCACCTCAATGAATCAATACGATTTATTAATCATATTTAGATTATAATGATGTACATTAGAGTGAAAATAATAAATAAATATGTCATTAAAAACATATTTATGATTTGTAAAATGTAAAATATTATCTTATTTATTTCATTTCCACCCATTAGAGTAATGAAAATTTCATTCTTATATACTTATGGACTAACAGACCCATAAAATGACATGTTTCATTTGTTTTTTAATACCAAACATATAGTGTTTTAAAAGTTTATATAATCTATAAATAAAATAAATATTACATGCTTAGTATTTTGGTGGTATTGTAAATATAACCAATGAGATCATTATTGAAACAACTATGTGGTTTTTGATATTATAATCCAAACAACCTCAAAACAATCTATGTGGATTAAATAATTTAGTAAATAAATAAATATTGTGAAAAATTCATTAAAAAAATTAATAATAATGGTGAAATTTCTAATACACTAATATTTTAAAAAATAAAATTATATTTGATATCATGTATGACATAAATTTTTATTTATATATGAGAATGTAACCAAAAAATAATTTATGATATTTTTTAAAAATAAAATCAATTTTTTCGATATCTTTTGTATGATGCCACATTGAGTTTTAATGAACTATGATACAATATTATAATTATTATTTAGAAAAGACCATTATAAACAAAAAATTAAATTGTAATTTATGAATAATATTAATTTCTCAATGATGGTATACAAACATAACACCCAATATATAATTATTTATAATGTCTTATTAAATAATCATTCAATTTTAGTGATTTGTTTATTCAATTCATATGGGTTTTCATTAAAAATTTATTTCTAATGCTTTTAGTGCGAATATTATATAACTATTTTTTCCTCACATTAAAAAATTAATTTATTAGATTTAATTAAATTTTGAAATAATAATTTCAATATTATCATAAATTTATACAAATTAATTTTTCTATAAAATATTAATTATTATGTAAATATTGGAAATGTATTAATTTCTTTAAATTATCCTTTATTTTAATAAAACAAGTCCAATTATTTTTTAAATTTTATTCAAATATAATATATTTAATATTTATTCATGTTAAATGAAATTTATTACATTGAAATAAGTTTTATACTCGAATGTAGTATACATTAATTTTTTAGGTTTTAAATTTTTTTCTCAACATTGTTTTAAAATCCATAATGATTCTACATTATAAACAACATAAAATAAACCCATAATGTGGTATTATTTAAAATAAATTAATATATAATATATCAATAAATTTTACTTTAAATTACCCTTAATATTATTATTTTCAAATAGTAAAACTCAGATAATATTTTATATAAAACAGTGAATTTATTTGAAAATTGTTTTTTGACATGTCTACAGGATTAATTTTATGATAAATTATTTTATTTATATGAGTTGAATATGAAAAAATGGATTCCTTATTTGGATAAATAATAATTTATATTTTCTACTATGTTCTACTTTAATCTAACCATAACGAATTATTAAACATGTTAAAATTATTTTTTCGTAGTTAAGGTAAAAATAAGTTTAGAAGGGATTAAACAAACAATGTAATAGTTAAAAATGTCCAAAAAATATCTAGATACACAATTATTTTCATAATATTATGATAAATTTTATTTGGTTATAAAATTACCCATTTAGTGTCTTTTGTTTCTTGACAATAAAATTTTTGTCATTTTTTCTATTTAAAAATTCTATGTGTGCCACCCCCTCCCCACATATAAAACACCCCACCTTCTCATATCATTTTAACACATACAAAACCCATTGGATAAATCAATACCTACCAAAAATATTCCATAATTCATTCCCCTAATATTAGAATTATTATATTAACCTCATATCCATCATATGAATTCTTTTTGTTTGAAGCCAATGTTGTTGTATGAAGAAGCGATAATTCCCTTTACCGAACTTTTCATTGTATTTAATATTACAGCCCATAAAATTAATTTTAAACCATTATTATATATTAAAATATTTATATTATAGATAATAATTTTATTTATGTTAAGGAAATTATCTAAAACAATCTCATCCTCCCACAAATAGAAAACGAACACATTGATCATATGTACGATGGACTACCACCTCACGAGACGATATAAATTCTTTTCGATATGTACTTCTCATAAATGGTTATAATGAAATATTTAATATTTATATACAATATTTATGATATAGTTATACTTATATTATTTTAATATCACAATTACCATCATACTTTCCTTTTTACTAGGAATATGATAAAGTCGCTCATGTTTATTATGGACAAAAACCTTGCGAATCGATGTGATTAATTTTTGAAAAATTATATAAATGGAAGGGAAAAGGATATATTTAATTAATATATTTTAAATATAAGATATCATATTCCCTCTTGAAAATTTATATAAAAATCCACTTTCATACCTTTTCACTTGTTAAGGAAATGATAATATCGCTCGTTCGTATTTACATCCAACCATATCAACAATGTGCTGTGATTCATTATCTATATTACAAATAAACAAAAAATACAATATTTTATGAATTAAAAATGATATTTATAACATTAATATCATTATTTATATTATTTAAAATTTGCATATGTTCAATAACTATATCATTCATGATAAAACATACATGAAAAAACAAGGTAATTAACATCCTAAACATTTGTTATAAAGAAATATTATTAACCAATGTGTGGTAAGTTGATATATAAAATATAATACATGTTATTTTAATTGTTAATAGGGTTCTATCATAATTGAATAAAATTTTTAAATCCATTTTTCAATGTATTAATTAGTGCTCTTCTAATTGAAAATGTGAGGTTAAGGGTATATTAACGTTGTTGATATTCTATGGTTTAAATTTCAAATTACATGATTGTCTTATTATAAGATTATATGGGTAATATAAATTGATTATTTTAGGTTGTATTTATTTTTTTATGTGGATTAATATTTTATTTAGATAATTATTTCATTGATTAATCCCCACACCAATGATATTATTTTTGTAAGTGCTTTGTCTCGAAACATCCAAACATGATACACATGTCATTTTATGAACATAATTTCCTAAATATGTTGTACATACGACCCATTTACTTATTATATAATTAATTATTCATTATTAACTAAATTTTATGTTTATATTCAAATTCTTAATTCAAGGAAATTATTATTAAAATTTTTCAATGGTGTTAAGGGGTTATTATTCAATCTGAATTTAATATGGATTGATTATGCTTAAATTTTACATTGAAGGAAATTAATTTTTCAATTTATAATAAACACATTTAGTTTCATTTTCATCTATTTATTAATTACATTTTCAATTAACAGTACCATTTTCCTTGAATATGTTCTCAAAAATGTTGATAAATATATTTTAATAAAAAATATACTTTTTTCTTGCTTTTCTTTGAAACTCATCCTCTTACATGTTTCCATTTTATTTAAAAGTAATTAAATAATTGTTTTTAAAGAATTTTATGTTTTTTTGAAGTCATTGTTAACCATTTTATATTTTTTTTAAATTGTTTACAAGGAACAATATTTATGTATTCAAAATGATGGAAATTTTATCCTATTACAATAGTAATAAATGAAATATTTTTAACTTTTATAACATGAATATAATTAACCAACATCCTTACCACTAAACTCTATAATTATTAATATTTATGATTAAATTTTTATTTTTAAATATTTTTTTTCTAAAATATTTAATGAAAATAATATTTTTAAAATTTATTTCAGTGTTAAATGTTTACTTTTTTTGTGAAAAAATATTTCATGTAATAAATTAATGACTTTATTATCATCCATAAATACAATTAATTTTATGGATTTCATTTAAATTATTTATATATGGCTCTTACATGTATAAATATATTATTATACCTTCCTTTGATGTGTTAATAAATTATTTACAGTCATGAAAAAAATGTTTTTTTATAAAATATATTTTATTATTTTTATGAGACGTGATTATGTAACCCATTTGCATTCCTTTTTAATTATTATGTATATGTATTATGAATGATATCTTTATGTGGAATGCATATGGATGTACATGTAATATATTATATTGGTTTTATGAGAATTTAATTTCAATCTAATTCATTGGGAAATGTTTTATTCTTGTTGGATTTCATATTTTTTTAATAGGGAGAGAATCTAATCCTTTATGAGACTTTGTCCACCATGTGATTTTGTCTTGGTATATTT
Source organism: Viscum album (assembly GCA_963277665.1). NCBI lineage: Eukaryota > Viridiplantae > Streptophyta > Magnoliopsida > Santalales > Viscaceae > Viscum > Viscum album. The sequence goes on from OY728143.1 coordinate 329,858,752, forward strand.
CCTTAATATATAATTATGTTATGTTTTATATTACATAAAAATGTTTCTATGATTCCATGATATTAGGATTTCATTTTATTTTTGTCATGATCTCATGGGATTACACTTAATTATTATCTTTATGATATCATGTCAGAATTTTGAAAAAAAATAATGCATCCATATCATGATTTTTCCATTTAAAGGATTTTTAAAAACCAATATATTTTTGTATTTCACCCCAATATCCAATGTATTAATTTGAGTTTGAATATATTTAGGAAATAATTGTATATAATATGTTTTCCCTTGATTTTATGTATTCTGAACTTAATATTCTAGAGACACGTTTCCTTATGATCACTTTTTTTGTATTAATGGATGTTTGTGTTAGAAATCCATTAAAAATATCAGTAAATTTCCTAAGACACTATAATTGGTATGAGAGGAATGTGTTGGATATATATTCCAATAAATATTAGGATCATTTACTCATAACTTTATGTTTATGTTTTAGCATAAGTTAAAGAATAAAACAATATCCTGGAATCTTTTTCAAGTGTAGTGAAAATGGTTTTTGAGAAATTAAATACCTATATTGTTAATAAACACCAATGTGGTAGGAAAAGAGATTTTCATAGGGGTAACAAATCTAAAAAGTACTTTCTTACTTGAGTAGATTGTTACATGGTTCATAAAAATATACCATACAATGTACCTTATTTTACACTCATGAGGTATATATTTTGAAAATTCACAAACATTTTATAACCCATTATGATGGACTGAGAAAATTTTTAAGTTATAACATCTAATAGAAAATGATAATATGGAATACATAAATTGAAACATAGATACTCATATGTTGAAATATTTTTTCACATAGAATTTATTCCTCCTTGTATTATATGTTTTAATATGGGATATTAATTCATTTTAAGCAGTTTAATTTTATTAGTTATTATCAATAGATGGAAATTGGGGAAATAATTCCAAAAACCAATGTGATGGAAAATAAGACAATTATGAGTAACCAAATTTAATTATTATTGTAAATAAATATATTGTGATTATTCATAATCATCTATAACGATTTATGATTAATAATATGCAGACCATTGAGATTCCCAATAGGTCCAATAAAAGGAAGATAGAATTTCATGAAATTTAATGTGGTAATTAATATATATGAAAAAATATTATACTTATTATGTATAAGTAATTCTAGAAAGAGAATTTAGATGAATATCTCAAATATAGGGGATGATGTTATCTTTGTTGAAAAGTAGGTTATATAGAAACAAATTGTTGAGAACTTCAATGTCTTATGTGTGGTGAACATGAGAATTATCTAATTCAATTCCTTCTTTAAAAAATTTATTCCTAGAAAAAGGAAGGTTATTTTTTATACCACAAAGTTAATTAAAAGGTTGGATTTTCATATGTATTGAGATTCAATAATTATGTAGTAGATTTATTTTTAACAATTATATTTTTTTATAATAATCATTAATTATATAAGGATTGTGTTAATTTTAAAAACAAATTTGTCTTCATGTTATATTGACATAATAATTTTAGATTCCACCATAGGTATATGATTATATGGAAAATAATATGTTATAACTCATAGAAAAACATTTTAGTTTTTATGTATTTTTATTTCATAGAGATTAATGATATTTCAGGAGACACTATATTGGGTTGATGTTTATAGAAAATATTAGTTTAACATAATGTACCATTTTGGAAGAATTCTATTATGCTTATTGAGATTTATGATATTTTTTTAGGGATAGAAACTTATTGAATAGATTATGTTAAAAATTTGGGGTTTCTATTGAGGTATGAAAGATTAATGTATTATATTTGTAAACTTTTTTTATCCAATTCAATTTTAGTAATAATATGATGAATATACTGTTATTATCAAAAAGATTATGTGATCCTTTAGAGTTTATTTTTCGGGCATTAAAAACCAAAAATTTTCATATTCAAGGAATTGTTTGGATACAAAGATGATATTGAGTTATAAATTGTTTAAATGATGAATTTTAACATGTCAAGTATTTATTTTCACATATGTTTTTAATCTATATTTTTAGTAACTCCTCAACTCAAGAGAAAAGGATCTTGAAAAAAAAAATTCTTATCACCATCACAGTTTTGGAAAAAATGGTAATTTAACTCATCAATGATTTATGATTTTTAGTAACATAACCTATTATTCCTCTTTCCCTTCCTCAAAATCAATTATTTCTATCACTCTCTTGAATTATTTATTATTTTCTTCTATGTATATATCTTTACATTGCAAAATTGTTGTCCTATTTTGAAACCTAGTATGTGTTATCTAAAATGACCTTAATAAATTCTTTTTGATCTTATCAAAAGGATTTTTGGTAACACATTTTATGATGTGGGTTTACATCAATGCTATTCTAAAATGTCAAACTATTTTTTTATCACAATCAATATTAAATTATGATGGAACAATTTATTTAAGTTCGTAGAATATAACTCTTAAATATTTAAAAATAATAATAATATGTTTGATAGAGTATATCAAATGAAACAAATATATTATATGATAATGAAACACCCTGATAGTTGATGTTATTATTTTAATATAAATTAAAATTTATGCAATATATTCTATAACACACAACCTTGAGTTTTAAAGAACCATGATATACTATTAACAATAGTATTTAAATATGAATGTTATAACATAGCTATTAAGATTGTGTGTATGAATATCATTCACTATTTTATGATATTTATATAATTTTTACTCGATATTATTTCATTTTTTATACACATGAACTAATTAAACAATTATTTAAAAAGTCATTTTTTCATTAAAAATGCTTCTCCTAAAAAATTTATTTTTTTAGAATTTTGTGAGAATCTAATGTATTTTTTCCAAATTTAAAGAAATTAATTTGATAAAATCTTATTAATATTTTAAATGAGAATATTTATATTAAGTTACTCTGAAATTGTAGAATTTTTTAAGAAAATACTATTTATTCAGTGAATAGTGGAAAATAAAATTTTTTATAAAATTTTCATTTCATTTAAATAAATAATTCCAATTATGATTGTAATTTAATATAATATTAATAGAAATATTTGTTTTGTTTTATTAAAATGGATTATTTAAATTAAAATAATATTTAATAAATATGAATTTATATATATATTATTTAGGTTTTATGACATTTTTTATGAAATCTATTTTAAAGTTCATAATGTTTCTCCATTTAAAAAATTAAAACATCCCCTAATAAAGATTTATTTAATTGAAGTTTATATATTATATATCAATAAATTTTTATTTAATTATTTAATTATGATTAATTTTTATATATTTAATATGAGACAATATTATAAAAAATGTCATGAAGAATTTTGTTCTAACACATCTATGGGTTTAATTTAATCTATATTATGAAAAATGTGTGAATTTAATCTCAAAACAATATATAAAAATATTTTAATTAGAATAATATATTTTTTATAACAATATCATTATAATTTTCTACCATAATAAATATAAATATAGTAAAAATTATTTACTACAGTTAATAAAAAAATGGTTTTCATGGGGTTTATTAATAAAAAGATGGGTAATAGATAACCAGAACAATTGTCCAGTTCTTATTTTATGGTCATAAATAGATATTCTATAATCTTAATTTATAAAATATTCTATTTTTAATTATATATTAATTCAAAATACTTGTATGTAGTGCTTAGTTTAAAACAAATTCCAAGTGTGTCATCTCACCCACATATTAAAGGAAATACCTCTCTTCAGCTATTCAATCATCCAAAACCTATTGGGGTTTCCAATATGTAACTAGATAACATAATTAATTCCAAAAACTCATCCAATATTCCTTGTTTTGTTTATAATAAATAAAACTTCAGAATGATTTGGTGAAAACATAATGAAATTGTCTAAAGCATAGCTATCATAAATAGAGAATTATTTTGTTATATTTATTATTACACCAATTAAAAAAATATTTAAACATTATAATAGAATTAAATAGGTATATTAAATATAATGATATGTTTTTATGTTTAGATAATGACCAAAAACAGTCTTCTTCTTCATCTAGTGGAAAACAATACCATTGATTATGTTTACAATGAAATACTGTCTCACGAACTTTTGTAATTCATTTTACATATCCTTTTATCATAGATATATATAAGGATTAATTTATTTTTAATATATTATACATATGATATTAGAATTATTTTAAAATTATAATATCATATATAACTTCTTAGATTATATTATGTAGATAATATGATTACATTTCTCTTGTGTACGACAGACTACAAACCCATAAAGTGATGTCATTAATTTCTCACTAAATATTGACATAGATTGTAATAAAGGAAAACTTTAATGAATACATGTGATATATATAAAATTATTTTTATTATGTAATATTTTATATTATAATATTTCTTACTCTTTCACCTATAATAGAAATTATAATCTCTCTCATGTGTACATACCACACACACTATCCCATGAACTAATCTGATTCATTTTCTATGTAAAGAAATAACTATTTCATATTAAGTTGCATATAATTAAAAAAATGACATTTATAACACTAATATCATTGTAAATATTATTTAATTATATAATATGTTCGAGATCATGTACTTTTATTATATTAAATGAATGAGAAAATAAGGAAATTAAAAACCGAAACAATGATGGCAATGATTGATTTTTGAAAAACATGGGATAATATATTATAACATAGATCGTATATGTCATTAAATATATTAATATAATACTACTATAAGATTAATATGTCTATAGAACAACTGTAAATAATGTTAAAAGGCTCAACTAAAGGTAAGTACAATGTAAGTGGTTTCTAAACTCAGATTCAATTCATTGGGTTATGATTAAACTCCCTTGATTATGTTATAAAATTATTACATGTGTAATGATAATTTATTATATTATATATTTTTTAAATTTATTCTTATTTGATATAAATTTTATTTTGATATTAAATTTAATTATTAATTCACACATTAATGATTTTATTTTTGTATGGGTCTCAACCAAAAACAGCATACCTTTAGAAACCTATTCTTTTATTCACATATATTTTTATATGGTATGTATAATAAGAAATTACATATTAAATATTTAATAATACATAAATAAATTAATTTTATGTTAAAATTAACATACTTGATTCAGTGGGAGGGTTTAATTCAACGGTTACCACGGCCGTATGATTTTATGATTCAATCTAATTTTAACCGGGATTGATTATTCATAAATAATCTATAGTAAAAAATTATATATTCATTCAATAATAAACCACATAATTTTTATATTAATGTATTTATTAATGTAATATTAATTTAAAAGTATTATTTTCTTTTCATTGTTACTTATAATGATTGATTAATTTTTTATGGAAAATCGACTTCATTAATATTTTTATTATAAAACACATTATATTATGTGTTCTTGTATTATTTTAAAAAATTTCAAAACATTATTTAAAATTATTAAAATAATGTTTAAGGTAATTTTTAAACTATTTTAATTTTTTAATAATGGTTAAAATTGATCGGTATCTTCATTTTTCAAAATGTTCCCTATTAATATATTTACTACAATGTGTAAAGAATTTTTTTTAGCTTGAAAGATTTGTATGGAATTTACTACATAAATAAAAAGTAATATTTTTAATGCTTACTATAAAATCTTTATAGTTTATTTTTAAATTAAAAATATTCTAAATGATATAAAAAATTTACACTGTCAATAATTGTTTTCAAAGTGAAAAGTTTATTTTTCTTTCATGAAATAGTCTTCATAATAATTTCTGGGAATTTTCACCAATGATGAAAAACGTTGATTTCATGGATTAATTATAAGTTTTGTATATATCTCTCTGAAAAGTATAAATATCTTATTATACAATCTATTAAGGGTGTAATAAATGCCTTATAAACATTTTTCAACAATTTTTTATGAAATATCTTTTGATTTTATTATAAGTGAAGATCCTAAACCTGTTAATTTTCATGGCTATATCTTATGATTATGAATTATGGTTGATATCATTATATTTCAGAAAAATTCATGTTCATAAAAATAATTTTATTGGTGGGTTCAAAATAATAAATCCCTTTAATGCATCATGTAATCATTTAGTATCCTCAGATGTTATGTATGGGATGAGGGACTGAACCTAATATCTTTTGAGACACTATCCACAATGTGATGTTTTCATGAATGATATAATTGAGTTATGTTTATGTAATATTTTATATTTCAATCACATTGACCTATGATGAAATTATCTTATGATACTATTTTTCTTATGATAATATCCAATTAGATTACTCTCTATGCTTCTCATTATGGTAAACTATTATACTTTTGACTCACATGTTATATATAGTATGTTTGTTCCCATATTGGTATTTATACCACTCCCAATGTCCATGTTTTCCTTAGGTACCCCCATGAATAGTTTGTTCTTGAAAGTATTTTGCAATCATTATGAAAAATATTTTTTTTTATTTTTATTCTATTGTTAATGTATTATGAACATAAAAATCCCAAGGCATTAGGCCTCGTGATCCTTGTTTTTGAATTAAAATTTTTATATATTATTAATCATCGAATAATATGTGTAAAATATTGGGACACTATAATATGAAAAGGAAAATATTTATGGATAATCTATAAAACTAATATATATTTTTCATTTTGGGGTAAGAGAATGTATGTAGCTAGATGGGAAAAAAGGTAACATGTTTTATATGGAATTTTTAATTTTTTGATCTATATATCCAAAATATACATTTTATTTTAAATGATTCTTTTATGATATTAATTATTTTCATATAAGGTTTTAATGATATTTTCATTAATATATATTACAATATTTAGAATGTATTGAAAATTTTTCACTGTAAAAGTTTCATTATGGTTTACTTTCAAAATATTACAAAAGTGAAAAGAATACTTTATTTTAGCATATAAATCATGACCAACTTATTATAATAATTTGAATTATTATTATAAAAATTTCTCTATTACTTAATATTAATTTTCAACCAATTACCTATTCCCAATCCTCTAGGAATTTTTAATTTTAATGTATTTTTTGTTGAAGAGACATTTCTCAGATTTTTTAGTAATAATTGGAAAGATCATTACATATCTGTTTGAATTAATTTATCATTGGTTAATTTATAATAATTTAAAAAATAATAAAATATTTGTAATGATATAGTACTAGAGGGTTACATTTAATGATTGGGGACATCAATACAAATTATTTGATATATTACCGTAGTTCAACTTATATAGCAGATAAGGTTGATACAATTAACTAATGCATAGGTTAATTATACATGTCTTCAATTTAATGAATGCGAGAGTTAATTTGGGAGGTTCCTACTATGGATTAAACATAGATTCTATTATTTAGAACTCAAGTGATACCACATTAAAAATTACATGACTCGAATACATGAACGACACCTGGAACACGTGTATACTATTCCAATAGAATATCCTAATCCTTGAGAGAATGTGAGTAGTTCCATAGTTCAAGATATATTCTTGGAGATGATTATGACATAATTTATAAATTATAGTGATAAACAGATTATAGAAAATATTATTCCTTATATTAATCATATAATAGAGATAAAAAATTACATAGATTCCAATGTGATCAATAGAAACTCATAAATTATATCAATATTCTAATAAATATTATAAATGAATGAAAACATACCACAACATGTTACATCCTAGGTTATTTTTGGTATTGAGTATTACAATTTTTTAATTTTTATTTTAATCTTATTCAATTCCATATCAATAATTTTTTTGGAGGTGCTCAAGGATTATATATCCATTCACTCAATGGACAATAACATCATATTCTGATGATGAATTTATTTTATTGAGACTCATTCCTAGATTAGTGTGTGAGGATTTGGTTATGTCAGGGCCTAGGTGGATGCATTGTGGGAGAAATATTAAGAGTTAATCAACATAATAGAAAAGGAATTATCACACCAATGAGGACTACACATAATGAGAATAGATCTTCCATGTTGATGGAATCCAAGTCATATTACTAGGAGGCACTGTTTTAGGATACCTAGGGGTTGTTCCATGTCATGACTAATAGATATACGACAAGGGATTTGTCTTCTAGGATTTTATTGATATGAAACAACCACATTATTGACCAAAAAATTAGACATACCATTTTATTAATTTAAATTCATTTAAATGAAGAATGTTCTATAATGATGTTTTCATCCTCTCATTTAATGACCTATATTAATATCCATCAGATTTGGTTGATTAGTTATGGTAATATCCATTTTTATGGATTTCAACACTCATCACCATATAAATCCATATTATACTTCTTTTATATCAGTAATATTGTCTTCGATGGACATGAGGGTCAATAAAATGATTATGGATGTGTTTTTGATGTATTATTAATGACTATTAATCTTCTAAGGATCCCACATATCCATAGAATGTAGATATTAATAATTTTGACGTTTTTGTAATTAATTTGGTGTACATGTACCAATATAATGTATATCTCTTTTGAATTACAAAGTATTCTTCATTTTTATTTGGTTATTAGAGTGAATGTATAATAGAAAATATTTATTTAAGGTATGATATATTATTATTTTTAATTTTTGATTATTTCATTTGAATTAAATTGTGGTTTTATATGGCATTATCAAAGATATTTTAATTACATAAAATGTTTTTGGGAAAATATTTCAATGTGTATTTTTTATTCAACATAGATCTTAAATTTTTTTCTCAAATAGAACTATAATATAAACATTGTTGGATTAAGTTTGAGAATTTAATATTGATTATGTTTTTTTAATTAATAGTGTTTTTAACATTGGATATCATGGGTGTATGTTGGTATCATATATAAGATTTCCAATAGAATAGATTGTATTCTATCTAGGGGTTGCAACCCAATTAAAATGTGAGAGATTATTTGATTAAGATTTGAACATGGTGAGACATAAAGTAGTCCCATTATTTTCACTTTATGGTTTATGAGCTACTATATCACAAAAATGTTCTAGTTACCTTTATATCTATGTTAAAGTCTCATACTGTATATATAATTCATTATTAAGATATGTTATTATTTTATTCAATATTATTTTCAAGGATATTTTGATGTTACATTCGAATTATTTTCCTCAATTCTAATTTTCATATTCCTTATTCATATCATTCATGTAACATGTATTAGTTGTTAAGAAGAAATGATATTTATGATATTTTTTTAATAATTATTTTTATGAAATTTGTTGGTACTTTAATTTATTATTTTCAAACCATTTTTAATTATTTATATTAATAAAAGAGATATATAGATTCATGGTGAAATCATGTTGTTATTTTTTTCAAACCCACTATACAACCTTGTTTATTTGTTGACATGGTTCTCCATGATAAAAACTATATAAAAGGGGCCATTTATTATAATATGGATAATTGATACTCATCGTATATCTTCTATATAGTTATACTAGTGAAAATCTGTCTTGAATAGATTGGAATATGAGGGAAAATTTTGGATCATTAGATGTTCATTATGAAATATGTGTACGTCATCCATTCCAAAATATTTTATACATTTAGACTATTTACATGATATGTTCTTAATCAATTTATAAATATTTTTTATAAATTTATGTTATTATGGTCTGTATAATTATATCTCATCCTCATACTGTATTTTATCATTTTGTTCTGTATTAAATTTTTATTTAAGTTCCTGGGAATCCAATATAATGAAGGGTCATATTAAATTTATAGGTTGATTATATGTGGTGTTAATTAATATTCCATTTATGATATAACTATTAATGATTTAATTATGTTATTTTAGATATTTTCATCGGCCCATGATGATTGTTAACATGATTTGATTAATATGATGATCTATGTCAGATAATGTGTTGGGTCGACCAAGGCCATTTCATTAAAAAATAATTTCTAATCCCTCTTGTTATCATAGAAGTAAAATTTGAATATAGTTTGGTGTATCAAATCCCATTATGTGAGTATATAATATAACATAAATAACTCTTCTTTATAAAAAATCTCAGATTACCAGTGGGGTTATAGATTATATATTAAAATTTGATTTTCTCACAGGGTATTTCAATATGATTTAATATGATTTATTACATATTATTATTCTTTTTAATGGGTGAACCAATATAATTTATCTTGGAAACATGGATTATTTTATGAATAATTGAATTGAATGCATTATTTTTAATAAACCATGTTTACTTGAAAGGGTTATTTGAATTTATTAGAGGTAGTTGTATAGAATACTTCATAGGAATACACTCTATTTGACCAATGTATCATCACATTAGTTATTAGGAAAATATAATACTTATTTCACTTGAAAAAGAAATATCAAGCATGATTTTTCATTAATTATACAGAATTAATGGAAATAAACCCTTATGATTGTTCATAAACACAGAAGACCCCAACATAGGTAGCTAATTCATAACATGATATGTAAAATCAAACGATCGCATACCCCATATAAATAATTTTATAGATCAAAAAATAAACGAGACAAAAATAAACTATTGATACACTATTTTCCCCTAAAAGAGTTTGCGAACAACTATAGTAACAAATATTTCTGTAGTATTTACTACAATAGAAAATAATTTCACACATCTAAACATTAATTATTTTTAAACTATTTTGTCTTAATCATTACAACATAAAATTACATGAGGTTACTGTTATTCTATTATCATTTCTCTAGCAAGATATTTTATGATCGACTACATAATTATTGTTCATAACCCTCACATATATATTTCCAATGAAACAATATATTAATACTTCTCAACAATTCTAGACAACATTTCACCATCTTCTATTTTTAGGTCTTGTATAGACCCCAAAAATTAAATAATATTTATTCCATATATCATATATAGAAATTCCCATTAAATTCATTATTATGGCATTAATGGGTAATCCATTATTAAATCCAACTCCATGTTTCTCATAAAATTATTAAATAAATATTTAATTCAAAAGAATATCCATTTTTGAGTAATCATTTTTTTCCATTTTATTTCAACAAAAATCATAAATCTTCTTCTCTTCACAAAACTCTCATAAAAATTATACACCAAAAAATATTTTAATTTTCTTATTAGGAATTCTTGAATTCACTAACATTGTGAGTCATCTCTTTGTGTGGGTTCAATAATTCAAAACATGAATAATATTTTTTATATTGTTATTTTTTATGAACACTAGAGTGAAATATGTGGTCAAGTGTAATGTTTTTATTCAAAATAAATAATTATAGGAATATGAATTTACCTCATTCAAATATAAAATTAAATTTAAAATGTCGGAATTTATATGTGGAAGTAACAAATTATTAGTGAAAAATATATAGAAACCATTCAAAATGACATTTGATTCATGTATTCCACCGCATATAATCAATTTACTCTTCATTAAATTTGTACAAGTTCGAATGAAATAAATAGAGTATATTTGAACAAAGAAAAAAAATTAAACATGTTATATTGAAGTCATATGTTCATATTAATGTTTTACATGTTTTAACCAATTTTATACTCATTGTTTAATGACATATTGTTGTATAAAAAAGATATACCCACACCATGAATATCATATATGATGTACCAAGAAACTCAGAGATTGAATAATATCATCTCTAAACCATCTTTAAACACTATAAAAAATCTCTTTATGCATTATTAAATAATATGCATCAAAATATCTACCTTAACATTATATTATATAATTTGATTTTGAATATGATTTATGCCATGAAAATTTAAATCTATAAGACGAGTCACATACACTACATCATCTCCACAACATTTCCTATAGACTATGCCTATATAGTTAATGAACTTGTTCAATCTCAAACCTGAAAAAAATAACTGATTGTCTCAACAATACGATCCTTTAAAATTTTTTGAATAATAAAATAAATCAATATAAAAATCATCACAATTGAAAGGAATCATCATCTAAAAATTTTAAACCACTATTTACAATCAAGGTGAAGAAAAAAATAATATTGAATACAAAAATAATTTCTTCAATAATAAATATTTTTATTCTACAAATATAAATATAAAATCTTAAGACATGATCAAATTGAATATTCAATCAATATGAAATCACCACCATCATTATCTCTTCAATTAATTAATTTTTTTCATCATCAAAGATTTATTATTAAATAAGTAATCATCCCCAAAAAATTTCAATAAATATAGAAAATATATATTCCCTTATATATTCTCAATCAAAAAATTAATATTATTTAAAAATATCTTTCAAAAAATCATAATCATTCATCTTTGGATGGAATTACAGCATACCCATTTTATGTAGTGGATTGAGATTCTACCACCAACTCTTCCTCTTCAGTGATCAAGGACATAATATTATTTTTATTTATGTTATAAAAAATCCCCCAATCGACATGAAATAAAACACAACCACATTTGGAATTTTATTAATCAATAACAATATTCAAATATATCTCTATATATAAAAAACTCTTTTACTCTCCATTGGTATCATATTTTATCCCAAAAATTCTTTATAATTTTTTATATATAACGTAATACTCTTTATATCCCTAATATGAAACGATTTTTTTGGACATTAATATTTGAAATAAATATTGATATTATCAACTATATCTGGCACTGTATATTTTATGAATATAAAAAATACAACCAGCATTCAAAGTTCCCAATAATAAAAATCATTAACTTTCTCATATTGATATCGTAATGTTCTTACTACGATATGTGTTGAAAATATTCATAATTAATCAATTAATTTTTTTATGATGTTCCCCATCATACATCTATTGTGAAAGGAATTTATGATGTATTTGTTAATAAATTTATAATCCTTAATAGTACCATGCCTCACTAAGCATGAAAATTATATTAATATTTTTCATCTAATCATCCAAATGATGCTATAATTATTAATTTTTTTATAGAAATAATTATATCATATACATAAAATTCACAATAATATATACATTATAGTTATTATTTTAGTATATATTGTGACTCACTATTCCTTTATTTCATTTAATCATATACTCAAAGGCATTCAATATCGAATGTTTTTATATATAATATATTAAATTCTAAAATTATGTAATTTTATTTATTAACAATATTATTTTGGAATATTCATGATAGATAGTAATTAATTAATTTATTTATTTAATATTTCAACTGGATTAAGTTACAAATGTTGAAGAAATATAAATTATTTCTTAGTGTTTTTCAAATTTCAGGGATTATAATCCATATGAAAGGAAGTCAAATTCAACAATGTGATAAAAATTCATACAAACTTGAACACCTATACAGATCTTAAGATCAATGAATATCAAATGGATCTTCTAATCATGTATACTCAAATGGAGGACACAATCAACTATACTCAGTTTAACTACACAATGGAGTTTTATGATCACTTGAATTGAGGATCAGTGAGAACATATGATTAAAAATATATCATGATGTGGTTATGTGAAGCACATAAATGATGATATATTGATATTGAATGATCTATCTAGTATATTATTTAACTATGATTATCATATATGTTCTTATATAACATATGATAGTTTTAAGTGATCAAGAAATACATATACTACCTTCAAATATGGTTGATCATGTGAATGATAAGGGACCACCAAAGAATTTCAACTGATGGGAATCACACATCTCATGTATTGAATGATACAAATTTAAATTAAGAACAATCATGTGATTTTGTATGATGGTGGTGATTTTGATACGGATTTACTATGATAGTGGTTTTAAATTACAGTTACATGATCATGTGTGCTATTCAACTCTATGTGATCTTGTTTGGTTTAGTTCACACAAATGACTAATTCCAAGACACAACATTTTTTTGAATATTTGATTACATGTGTTAAAAATAATATTGGGAGGGTTATTCTTATGTGAAGGCCTCATATTACATAGTATAAAAATAGAAAATAAGAGAAGATGTTCGTAGAGGAACTACAAGAGTTGGGAGTGTATAATGTTTTTTGTTGACATAGTTACATAATTTGGGTTCCCATTTGATGTTTTACATAGCAGGGTAAAGATCACATAACGGGGGGAGTGATTGGAGTATTAATTGATGTGACATATTTCATCTAGATTTGGTATCATAAAGTTTATTCACCCATGGGGTCTCATAAATAGGAACATGTGACCGGTGATACTTTCAAAAAGACATATGGAGTAGTTTTGTGCCTAAATTCTTAATCCCTGTGTCATGCAGTAATGTCATGCATGTGGGTTACACTATACACAATTTTTATAGTATGTGTTAGGTTAAAATATTATAGATGATTTTTATATGATATTTTGAAGATTCAAGATCATATCAGTGTATTATATTATATATTTACTAATGAAAAACATTAAAAATTTATTTAATGAGGAGAGTATGACATGTATATTTCCTAAAAGATCAATAAATCATTCATAGAAGTTTAAAATGAGTTAATATAGGTTATATGAGGGAGATAATGTGGTTTCCTTGAATAAATTAGAAATGGAATGCATCCAAGATAGAGTTTCCATTTACAAAAATTTATTATAATAAAAGTGAATTGAATATTACTAGTATTAGGTATTACCAACACATCAACAATGTATGATACATATAAGTATCCCTTTATGGTTAACTACATTAAATTAATTTTCTTTTTTTATTTACATTGACTTTTTAATTTTACTTATTTTTTTTGTTATATAGTCCAAAACATTTCAAACATAAATATTACAAATAAATAGAACATTATTCATCACATAGTTTAATAATTAATTCCAAAATTATTTAAGGCTGGGGTTTTAGGAATGTTGGTCACATAAAAAACATATATATAATTGATCTACAATTTCTCCCACTATTATATTTCTAACAATCACACATCTTAGACATAAAATAAATAATTCCATTCGTCATAACAAGGGGAGAGGAAATGTAATAAAGGGTGTTATTAGATTATCATAATAGGAAACATAGGATCAATCAAATTTTTCTAAGTATAAGGGAATGGGAACATGTGTATATCATTTGTAAACCATACCAATCAAATCAAGATAAAAAACATGAGTCATAGATCAAATCATTGATGTTTTTAAGAAATGATTCATAATTTTATCAAATTACACAAAACCTGAAAATATAACATGGAAATAATACATACATTTGTGGCATGCACATGTGATTTTTTTTTCAATGATACCCACTTTGATATTGATTTCATGTTGGGTATAGCCTAGCCACAATTTTAGTTACCTCATGCTTGGAATAATATCTAATGTACCTTATTTTTTTATTTGGAAAACACCCGTGTACCGTCTCTTTGGAATGCAATTTCCTCCCATATACCAACATTTGGATTGGAATACCCTCATGTGTACCCTCTTTTGGAATTGGGATAACCTCTTTTTTACCCCCGTTTGAGATTAAAATAAACTCCCAAGTACCCTTTAATATAATATAACATTAATTGTTACCCGATGAATTATAGGGATATATTGGTCTCTCCCATTGTATTATTGAAATAATATTTACGTGTGCCAAAAGATAAAATAACATTCATCATATCAGAAGCCGGGAAAAAATGAGTTACATAATCATTTAATTATTTCCCCATGGTAAAATATATAGAAAAAGAAGCAGTCTTCATTAGAATCTTATCATGTTATATCCTATGGATTCAATAATTGTTTTGAAAAAATTATTTCATCATAAATAGAAACCATATATAGATATATTATTAATTTAATCTTTGGATCATATCCCTATTAAATAATAAGTAACATCAAAAGATGTCATCATTGATGGAATATTAATTTGATAGATAATTTAGAATATGTCATGTGAAAAATAAACTTATTTGAAAGTCACTTTTTAATGATAAACATTATAAAATATTTTGGAAATATCTATCATTGAAAATTTTCTTTTGAAAACTCACAAAGGTATCTATAAAAATAATATAAATTTTTTCTGTTGGAAAATATACATTTCACATTGAGAAACACATTTTCTAAAACAGAATGAATTTTAAAAATAATTTTATTTAAAAAAATAATTGATGCTTATATTAGATAATTTAAAACAATGAGTGGTCAAGAATAATAAGATTTTATATACATAATACTTATTAAATAAAACATTTTTTTTATATTTTTAGTAAATAATAAATGTAACTTGTTCAGAAAATGACATAAATATTCCATTTATCAATTTTTTTAAAAAGTTTATAAAGGGTATAAATGACATTAAAAACCAAAAAAGTATTATTAAAACCTTTTTTAAAACATTTTTAAAAATCATATCCACAAATTTTTTTATGACTAAAAATAAATATATATTTCATAAAAATATTTTTATATTGTTTGTGTATAAGTAGAGTAAAAGGAAATCTATAAAATTATTCACAATAAAAAATTGTATGAGAATAGAATTCATGGAATTACGAAGATATGTATTTTTATAAATTTTTATTAGATGCATAATCATGAAAAATCCAAATATATAATTTGATTTTATCATAAAACCCTAACCACTTTTGATTTCGAAATTGCTGGCTCCATGATAGAATAAAATTGAATGAACCATAAAATACCATTAGAATAAAAAATATTATTTTATTACATGTATAATGAGATGTTTATACTATATTAACCATATTTTTTACATTACTATTATATAATTTTAAAGATAATCAATATAATAGTGTTACATATATTGGATAAACTGGTTTACTATCTTGGGAAAATCTGTATCTGATAAAAATATTAAATAATAAAAAATAAATTTAATTTAATTATGTGTTATATATATTTTTAGTGGACCTCATGTTCTCCCTAAATCAAGTAATCACTTGAGGGTATACAAAAATTAATAGGCCATTCTAAAACCCCAGTAAGTGGATGAATAAAAGACAAAAATAACTATAACAAGGGTGAGAATAATAATAATCATCATAAAAATTCATATGATTTTCATAAAAATCATGAGTTAGAAAATTTATAATTACATGAAACATAGATGTTCATAAAAATGATACATCATGACATAGTTGTCAAAAACCAGACATTGTTCTAAAATATCACGCATCGTGGTCACATATAACATATGAGAATAATAATAACATCATCATTGTGAACAATAAAAACATCATTTTCATGAATATTGCTTGTTACCACATGAGATACATCACATTCCATAATGTACTAAACGCATTTATAACTGTAGGTCTAGCTGTCACATCATAACATTAATATAATCATGCATTTAACATAGAATATATTTCAATTAATGTCAAGATGTATACCCATGGAAGAGAATGGGTTTTCTAGTAAATAAAAATTACACATGTTCATGAATAGTTTTTTTAGTTCTCAAATGAATAATGTAAAGAAATCATGGACATAATAAATCCATATTCTACATTAAAAAATAAGTATTTCATGTTTAGTAGAATACATTGTTTTTGAAATTTATGTCACATTGTACAAAATGGTTTCTCCTAGATAAAGATTTCAAATTTTAGGAACATGTATATTAGTAGAGGATAATTTAAATTAAATTTGAAGAAAATATTAAGAACATTAATATAGTGGAAAATATAATATCCCATGAATAGAATAAGGTTTGAGAATCTCCTAAACATAATTCCTGCTAAATTACATTACTTTCCCCTCTTAAATAAATAAGACATATATATAAATTTTTTTACATTGAAATTAATTATAGTATTTAATATAATTATTCTTCAATTAATATAATTGGATTATATATCCAAATTTCATTTAAGGATAGTGATTTTTTTGAATGTATATTTTACATTATAACTCCACTTTTTGAAATGATTTCACTATGTTGATAAATGTATATTATACATTAGTATTACTAATTTAGAAATTATAATACATATAATCATATATATATACATAATATATAGTTTTATCGATCCATATTTTTTATTGTTATATGTGTTGACATTGAAATGTCTTTGTTTGTGGTAAACCAACCTCCGATATTAGATTTTTGGGAGAACATGAAAGAAAACATTGATATTTATATACCTTTTAGTATGATACAGACAACAAGTTTACATCATTAATATAATGAAAAATTATTTCCTAATATATGTTTTATAGTTTTTTAGAATGGTATGGTGTATAAATAATGCTAAGAGAAAGAATATTATACAAAATAGAGAGAAGTGGGTCGAAACATAAGTAATTCTATGTACATGTTTTCTTGTATGACACTATAAATCCTTGGTTATTTCAGTTGGATTTCTCTAAAATAATAATTTTTTTCTATGGGGCTTGATAGGGAGGATCTGGGAAGATATTGTGATTTTTAATATTTGGGGTAGTGTTTTCCCAATGAAGATAGAGTGGTTATTTATATGTGAGGATAAGGGTATTTTTAGAATAAAATATTGAATAAAGTATTATATCAAAAGTAAAAATTTTAATATTTATTATTTTGACCTTATTACTCATATATTAATATAATATAAATTATTAAGGACTTTCAATACAATTTTTAATTCTATTTAATTACTCTATTAAATAGGATATTGGGAAGAAAAAGTAATGGGTATTTTAGGGAAACCGATTTACTATTAAGTTTTGGAAAGTTATTTTTAGATTTTTAAATTGAGTTAATTGTATTTTAATAAACCATTTATGATATTGAATAATCCATGGATGAATATAATGTTCTATAAATGATTATTGAATTAGAAAATCTTGAATTTAATAATATTAGATCCACCGATAGTGTTGAAAATGTATACTTACTATTCACCCTGCATTATTGTATTTTAGATCATTATAAAAAATAACCCTTGGAAAATTTTAATGATATGATTTGAAAAATGTAATTAGCTATATTAATATAAATTTACAAAAAAAGAAAATTTAAATTTTGATATAAAAAATTGATTTTTACAAAAATACTTCGAAATATAGTTTATTAAAAATGTGTTCACATATTCTTTGAGATTTTAATCATGATATTTATTTCTTCTCATTATAAAATTTATATTAACTTCAATTAATGATGATTAATATTATTTTTATCACAATTTATTAGTTTTCAATGAAATTAAAATTCCAACAATCATGTTACTTATCCCTATGGTCATTATACTATTCTTAATAGTTATTATACTATTACATTGGTCATATTACTATTCCAATGGTCACATTGCCTCATATAAATATATATAAATTCTTTATTCATTATTAGTCTCAACTCATCTCAAGGTTGCATATTTCCATTTTCTATAATGTTACATGGTTTACTTATATCCTATTCTTTTTATAGTGTTTTTAGTGTGGTGATGAATCGTGAACATTAGGGTGATCCCTATTTTCCAATTTTAGATTTTCTATATTAGATTTTTTGTCTAGATGTTATGTTTAGAAACAGTTCATTTCATAACTGCTTTTTGTTACTATTCATAGTAATAAATTTTTTTGGGTTCTATAGATATTGTATGTTTATAAGATTATATAACACACATTTTTTCCAGAACCAATTTTTTCAAATCAACTCTTGGTAGTTTAATCCTTCCCCATTATGAAATTTAATCCCTAGAATTTATTGTTGAATTACCATTTGAGAGTTGGTGATGGGACTCTTATTTCATTGTTTCCTCTAATTTCCATGTTTCATAATCAAACTTATAGTTCCTCCACAACATATTGAATAGTTGCGTTGTCTGATTTTGTAAAACATTGTACATATAATACATGTTTTTCACCAAATGTTCTTTATATAATAGATCATCCTCTAGTTATACCACCTATGGGTTAGTATATGTTATGGATCAGGTATATACTTCCCGATGAGTGATACATATAGGATGTTTTGAATGTAGGACATTCTTGGTGGAAGGGAAAGTTAATAGGTCACTGCTCTTATATTATCACAGATCTATTAGTGGCCAATGTACATTGAAAAAATCATCCCTTTATTTAAAAAACACATGTATCTCTTCCATAGTGATCATTAAAGGAAAAATATTTTTCTACAACATAGAGATCCAATTCGATTCTATGGTTTTCATCATAGCTATTTTGTGGACTCTGGTTAGATTTAATTAGTTATTGGATGGATTGAAACTTCCCTATTATCTATTTTAGAAGATTAGTTCATGCAGAATTTTCCCCCCAACATTGTCCCAAAGGGATAGAGTTTAAAATTTCTTATAATACAATGATTCATATGGTAGAATTTGAATACTTGATATAATGATATTTCTATATGATATCACAAGTCATGGAAGGTGCAGATCCCATCCTCCATTGAATCCCATTGAACAATCTCTTTGTATATTCTTTAGTTTCTGAATAGTCCTTTTAGATTTGACAACAATTTATGGGTAATATGCCGTTATGGAATTTAATTTACTACACAATTACTATTAACTGATTATCTCAAATTTAGTGGGGAACCTTTAATAAGAACTAGAGACAATTGAATGTGGCACCCCATATATCCTCAAAACTTCATTCACTTGTATCTTATAACGTTTTTTAAGAACTAAATCTTACCAAAAAGTGATAAAGTGGGTTGTATTGTTCACTTCATCCACCAAAATCGATATCTCATTGTTTTTATTAGTGTTTTTTGGAGACTAGTGAAAAACACAAAAATGGAATTCTCCAATTTCCATGTCGATAAATAAAATGGATTCATCTTCTTTTTTTTACTTCATTCACTCTGGTTTTACATGATGAAATTCCATAAATCATGATATATAAACTGAAATATATTTAATTATTTTTTCCAACTAGAATATTCTATAAAATTAATATAGATATTTGTATTACTAGGATGGATGGAGGAAGATGAGTTACGTGCATTTTACAATATCTCCATCATTATATTAGGTGATGAAGTCATATAAATCCTTGTTCCATACCAAATCAGATTATCATCATTGACATGAAACTATTGTATCATCCCTTACATTACCACATTAAGGTTCTTTTTTATATATAGATCATCTATTTGTGACTCCTCTATATTCCATGGATTGGTGGCTAGGAAATCATTTGGGAAAGGAAATAAGCATTCTCTATTACTGTCATTTCACAATCGATCCATTTTATATGATCTATTAAAGGGTATTTCTCAATATTCATCCATGATAGTATAGAGAGTCCTATTATCCTATTAGAATAATCTACCTTGTCTTCTTTTCTCAGATGGTAGTGAATAGAGATAACATAGTCATTGATTACCTCTAATAATATTCAGTCACAAATGTTTATCTACTTTTATAAGTGTATATACTTTAGAATTTTATTATCTATATATATATCACATGTATATGCATAGATATAGTTCTTCCAAATCATTAGAGTTAATAATGTAGGTTCTAACTATAGATCATACATATGGTGGTTCCTCTCATGGATCTTGAACTGTTTGGAGTCTTAGGATGTCAATTTATCATTATTCCTATGCTCAAAACCCAAGACATTCTATGATGCATCAATATATATCACAAAACAATATTCAGTAATTGGTAGTGTGATTATAGATGTAGAGACTAAAATCTAACTATGCATAGAACCCAAGACATTCATGGATGAATCACTATATATCACAAAACCATATGCACATATTGGTAGTGTGAGTATAGGTGTAGAGTCTAAAATCATCTTAATAACCAAAAAACCCTCTTCACATTAATATTTGGAGAAAAAATATACCCCTTCATTTGAAAACAGAGCTAGTGGAATGTAAAATTTAGATAAATTTCTAACAAAACATCTGTGGTACATGTCCTATCAATGAATAATTTATTCTTTTCTAACAACAGTGGTTCTGGGCCATTAGTCAATTTCAAATTTCATTAATGGGTCAACATAAATTCCCACTATTTTGATGTTATGCCACAAGAATGTTACACACATCATCCATAAGTCAATCATGATAAACATAGTATTCATTTTTTCCTTCTATAATGATTCCAATATAATCTTTAGAGGAATTCCATATTCCACATTTCACTTGGTGTAAATGAGAAAATAATTGATTAAAACTTCCAAACATTAGTCGATGTATCCTCATTAGATTCTATTCATTAAATAAATGGAAATTACATGATCGTTAGTATGTATGAAGTGAAACACTAGGAACTCATTGGGTCCATAACTTGTATAGAATGATGTTTTATGAATATATTCCTTCTTCACCTTCAGCAGATGATATTCATAATTAGGATTTACCTTTAAAAAGTACATATATCTTCATAGTTGATCAAACATATCACTAATCCTCAGAAAAGTTTACTTGTTATTTATTTTGATCTTATTTTTCTCTTGAAAATTTATACAGAATATCATTGATCCATCATAAATCATGATAAAGATCCATGGTCTACCAAAAAGTGATGCACTATAGAAAATGAACCCTTTATTAAAATTCTCTTACAGTTGATTCATTAACTATTCCAGTTCGATCGAGGCCATTCTATTGAGACATTTTACATTATGAGTATATTTTTGTATGAGATATATTGGGAAATATAAATTATATCTAGGTGGTGTCCGAGTAACTCATTAGGATGTTCATCAATCTATTCCAAAAAATGGTAGTTTCTTTTAGATTGATACATTCCACCAACTCAACCATTTGATCAGGATGTCTGTCTTCATAGGTTATTAACACCAACACCATTTATGAATGTTTTGATTGATATTCATGATCATATGGGGATTCTTATAGGAGAATTAAATGGTCACTAATATGAAAGGATATTTCCATTTCCCGATAAATGATGTGTGTTTTATATAATGAGAGTCAATCCATTTCTATTATTTCATCGAATTACACCATGGGAATCATTATGAGATTCACAGGAAGAATCTTCTCATATATTCAAATAGGATACGATACAACCGCTGGGTTGTATTGATTTCACCACTTTGTGTTTTTATAGATTTGTCTATTTCAATGTATCTTGTATTCAATTTAATAGTTTTAGAAAACTTATAAGAAATAAATTAATGCATAGAACCCAAATCTAATAATAATTTTTTGGTTCTTGAGAGAATAATAATTTTACATTGTAAAACATTATTTTCTTACTCCACTTCATCAGTTGTGATAACATAAGATATACCTTGCTCATTTGTATTTTCATGCTAGTGATGCATATTACCCTCAAACACTCAATGTTTAGTGCAATGAATTACATAGTGCCCTTATTCCCTGCAGTTGAAGCATTGAACCATAATTTGTGCATGATGTTATTCCATATTATCCCCAATCATGTTTGTTTGATTCACTATGTTTATTGAACATTCATGATCTTGATGGCCTTATATCCCATACCTGGGGGATTTTCCTATCCCATTGAGACAATTCCTATTATTCTTCTACAAAATTTTTAAAATGTGGGTAGTTGAATCATTTCATTCTTTTTTCATTTGATTAATTTTCCTGAAACACCATTATTATAATCATATATACATAACCATGGAACCATTCTCTGAACTCCATGTTTACATTGAGTGTACATCGAAAAACTTCTTTATAACTCCCAAAGCATCAGATTTCATGATCATTTCGAATGAATGGGTTAAAACCACTAAAGAATCTATCCATTATGTGATCATTGTTCATTAGAAAACCCACTATGTATGTTGAATTCCTTATGATGTTATCCTCATAAGGCATGGAATATTATCCTACTTTCTTCTTCAATTCTATCAATTATATCCCAATATTTTGTTTGATTAATTCGTGTGATATAATTTCTATGAAATATTATGTAAAACTCTTCCAACTCTATCTATATTATTTTATTTTTTGTCTTGGAGTTCCATAAAAATTACATCTATAGATTAATTTCTCCATATAAAGGATTTAATGAAAGATTCATCTTTTTTTGTAGAATAATTAATCATATAAAAGATATTCTCTATAGATTTAACAAACAGGTTCATGACATGGGGATAAGAAATTCCACTAAATGTCAATGGCTATTTCCCTATAAAGGAATCATGAGATGGACTAACCAAATATAATTAGGTTGAAAAAAATAGAAGCTACATTCATGTCAATAATAACATTATAATTCATGTACATCCCCCAAAAATGGATCCAAATCGTCTTTAATATCCAATATCTTGATAACAAGAAATTAAATTTTTCTCAGTTTTTCTTTTTCCTATATGAGGGTAAGATATGAACGTAAATGTCCCAATAAAAAATTCATAATTCTTCCTATGAATTTCTATTTTCCCCGAATAATAAATCGAACCAAAAAAATGACCTAATACCACTTTTTAACATATTGGAGTTGAATTCCAATAAAGGTTCTCCGAGACGAGCTAGCCACATTGCCTCAAGATAAAACCTAGAAAACAGTATAGAAAGGTAAAAAATAATACATTAAGAATCCCAGTTTTAGGATCAGTCCCATGATCCCCGGATTGTAAATAGTAATTATGAACCATTAGTAGGTTTCAATCACCATTTCTTACCTGCAATCATATAGTCTGTTTGGGTACCAAAAAAGGCCAAAATATGGTTTGAGACATAATACCAATAGGAAAACACCTGAGGTTTAGTTCTATGAAGTTAGTTATTATATAATAATCATAGTGGGCATGTATTAATACAATATACATGTATGTACTAAATGTAAACATCCTATAATTTTCAGGTCTCTATTCAAAAAATAAATTAATTTACTCACATCTATTTAGAATATAAGTATTTGAATAAATTGCCTCATATGTATCATTAACAGTCAGTTTAATTTTCATATTTAGTCACATTTTGTATGTAATCATTGAGACATGTTTCATAGACATTCATCCCCTGTAGTGATAGGATCAAGAGATGTATAAAAAGAACATTTATAATGTATAAGTCTCTGAACAAATAAAATATTGTTATTTGTCTTGGAATACACATCATAAAAATCACATCATTTATTATTTATTTATAATCCTAATCCCATCCATGGAATTCCTAATTTGAAATATAGGTATCGTTCCAGGATTATAAATAACAATCACCTTAGAATATCTTGCTTGGTGATCCCCAGAAGAACCTATATATCGCTCCAAGTGAGGTATAACATCATTTACACTTGTGTCCTTCCTTGGTGGTCCCCCAAGGGAGAAATGGTATCACTCAAAATATTTATGACCAACTACCCCTTAGCTATGAATTTGGTAATCTGTAAAAGGAATCTAAGTGTCACTCAAAAGTATAGTAGTAATCCCCCAAGATTTATTCCTCGGAAACCCATATAAAGAGCACACGTGTTACCTAAGAATATGAAAGGATGATGCCAAATGAGTTTTTACATGGTGTAAATATAAGCATCCATGTTTCACCTAATGGATGTTCATAATATTTTGATAATAAAATTTTATTAATAAAATTTATTTATATCAAGTCATCACTTTATTCATATCAATTATATATCACATCCATGGATGGCTTAAAGTGTGGGATAATATTAGAAGGCTTGTTGTCTATGAAACTCACATGGGAATTTCATTATAAAACGTATCTCATTGCTAAATACCCAATACATGGAATGTTTATACGGACATTTCTTCTAATTCCCTTTCTCTATAAATTCAATTTATAGTTTACATAATAATTCTAAACGTGATTCATTTCAATTACAATTGACATTTTGATATTAAAAATCCCATTAAAAGAGGTAAAATAGACCACCCTATGGTATCCACATTCAAATTCTTACCATGGTTGTCCATTAGGTAAATAAAAAATTAAAAGGGGTAGTTCCAATTCTAGTTACATAACAACTATTCAATTATCAATGTGTTTCATTAATTAGGTTGTTCACACATATAAATTCAATTCGTTGATAAATTCCATTACCAGGGAATTTCTCGGTGAATTGTTTTCATGTCACAAATTCATATATATATATATATATATCTCTTCAACATTGAAATAAAAGCACGAAACCACTTAATATAGGTTCTGATCAGATTTCTCATTTATTATAGTCTCTTGATTTTAACTAGTTCGGGATAAAATCAATGAATGGTAAAAGGAACTATAATTAATGAATAATAACATCCACCAAAATACCAAATCTGACAAAAAATGAAGAATTAAACAAAATGAAATGAGATCGTACTAGAGAAAATCCAATGAGATGAATGATCTTGATCCTAAGTCTAGATGGAGAATATCCTTAAATTATTAGAGTAGTATCCAAAGAGAGGTCTCCAATGGTGTATTTAAAGTGTCAGTAGAGAAATATAAATTAAGTTTGATATAATATTTATTTATTTGAAAACTTTTAAATTCACTAAAATCCATTGGTCACCTAGTTAGAAAAATGTTGTGTGAACCATGCTCCTTTTCAATAGGAAAGGGGAAGATTCCTCAAATTCCTCTCGAGGAATGAATAACATTGTTCAAACTATTTCTAATCCACTGTAACAAATTATAAATGGTGTTTCATAGTTGGCCCCTTATATCTCATAGTTTACAAAAATTGTGTGGTCTATAGGCTCTTATTTTTCAGCATTGCATGATTAGATGTAATCATGAGACCTTCCCTATTTAGTTTATGCTAATTGTTTACTATCCCTATTTTAATCCAAAAATGGGTTCTGGGATCCAAACCATCCATATACACCCACTATACCTTCATGGACATAATGATATTTCACATTTGGTCGTATTTAGACATATAGAGTGGAAATGGATGGAAATATAGGAATTCGTACCTCTAGAAAGAATATGGATCATACACCTTCATATTTCTTCTGATCACTAAAACCAATAGCTTAGTGTGCGAAAAACTAATAGAATTGGGAAAACAACAAAATCATGAAAAATCACATATATTATTTCTAAATTGAGATAAATTATTTTTAATCATCAACACTATAGTATTTTGATAATACATTAATATTAATCATCTATATAAATACATCCTGATGGTTCTATACTTTTTGTGAATTTCCAATGAATATCTCACATGAGTCTAAAACTAGGTGTATAGAAACCTATACCACATTTCACTAGGTGACAATTAAATCCACCTCAATGCACCCATTTCATAGTAATTACCCATCGGTACCTCTATTATAGACACACATATACATATTGTATCCCAAAAAGATGAAAGTTCTTTTTACCACTTCCTCAGTCCTTTAAGAAAATTTGTTGAAACTTTCATTCACTTTAAATCATCCTTATAATTATCCATATAGACATCCCTAGACATATCCTTATAAATATCCCTAGGTATATAATTAATGGATTTCCATCCACATTTATAAAGGTAAACTAAAACATTCATATGATACTAACTACAGTGACTTAGGCATTTCATTGAATTATATTACTTATTTTTAGTTGAATATTAAAAACATTACAAAAATATAGTCTTGAGGGCTGTAATAGTTTTTTCCTTTTTGGAACAAGCAGAATAATATACATAATTTTGTGAGAGCTATTAAATGTCTCCCAAATTGTTCAATTCTTATAGTACTCCAAGTAAAAAACATTTCTACCAATCTGTCATTATCAAATATGACAATCATCTTTCATAGAACAAACAATATTGTTAATTCAAAAAATATCCATTATTTATAACCTTTGTTATATTTCATAAAACCATGGACACTAGTTATATTCATAGTTTGAGAAATCATGGCTCATATGGGTGGAGAAATAGGGCAATGGATAAATCCAGTTTCGGAATCCATGGCTATATGTAAGTCCATTAATATTTATTACAATGGATTGAAACTATTGATATAGGTCAATAGGTATGGTTTTAAACCGTTTAATTGGATGTAATTCCATTATTTTCAACCATGAATGTTGTAAATTCAAATGACATATATACTCATTGTTTTAATC
The DNA here is from genome assembly GCA_963277665.1 of Viscum album. NCBI lineage: Eukaryota > Viridiplantae > Streptophyta > Magnoliopsida > Santalales > Viscaceae > Viscum > Viscum album. Next base: position 329,886,845 of record OY728143.1, read on the forward strand.
CATGAAAATATTTTAAAAACCCTAGATTAAATTAGGGACATAATGTCAATTACAAAGGTTTCAACCATGGTTATAACCTACACATCCTATAAAAAACATAAACACTACTAAAACAATTTTAATCTTTTGGAATATAATAATTTATTGATAAGAAATAGTTATGCTTCTCCATTTAACCTTCCCCACATTGCATCACATTTCACACAACAACCTACATAATAAACTATTCCCCCTACACCCTACACTATTCACTATTCTCTAAACACCCATCTCATGGTACACTACACACTTCAATGCATGTATGTTTGAGTGAAAATATCATGCTTTAGAATGAAACATTACTTATTAAATGACCAATGTCATAGAATATTTGAAAATCATCTTGTTTTTTGAATAAGGTAAATCATACCAATTAACGAAATGAAAATTAAACAAAAACATAATTTGTAATAGAAGAATAAAATTGAGTTCTATATATGAAAATTAATAATAAATAAAAACTCCCCATAATAGAAATATACAAACCTGTTATACCTAATTGGATCATTGTATGGATATTATATAAATGTGGGATATCTATGTTGTGTGATCATTTACACTAAATAATAAAAAATAAGTCCATGTACAATACTCTTTACAAAGAAGATAATAATATATGTATACTCAGTACAATAAAATCATATTGCCCATTTCATCTTTGTTATAGGAATTGTAACAACTGAGTGAATGAAATATTTTAGGCCTTCAAATTTGTTTAATCATAACACCACAAAATGTGATCTTGTATAGGTTTCATGTAATTTTTATACCAATAAAATATGAACCTAATAAAAAATTTATACAAAGATATACCCCCTAATAGTTATACACTATAAATACAAGTTATGACAACATAAGATAAGCTGTAGATAAATTAATATTTATCCAAATTAAAATATCCATCAAACTAAAAATAAATAATTCTAAAAAATACAATGGAACAAACTTTATCATGAGAAAAGTCTATCCAGATAAAATTAATTCATGATTTGGAAAAAGAAACTCATACTAGAAAAAGACAACCCAAATATCGTATCTATTAAATGTTCTTCAAAGAAACATATTATTGTTAACATAAAATTGGAAACCCCAGAATAAAACATAATAGGATCCATAAAGATATAAAATATCCATCTAAATGTGGCACTTTTAAAGAGATGTAATTATTACATATTATTCTGTAGGCATATCAGACCAACTACAATATAAGAATTTGGTACTATTTTAGCGTTCATTAACATCCAATCCAAATATGAATTTAGTCATAAATGTGTTGTAACCTATAATAATATAATATTACTAATTGATGGAAATTGTCTATTACTATTTATATTTGTTATATATAACTCAATTACCATAACAGGTCATGTTAAATAATTTGTATGTACTGAAATTAAAACATTTTATTTAACATTTTTCACATCCTAAAATATGTTTTGTATATTGAATTTACCTATATCCACTCATATCCATCCACTCCACCACCATATAAATAAACATACCCTTCTATTAAAATAACACTCATTCCCAAAAAAACCTATAGAACAAAAAAAAGTAATAATAATTAAGGATTGATCCAGAATACATAGTCGATTCACAACCCATGAAACACATAACCAATCACATAGTTATAGTCCTGATCAATGTTATCACATGAATTAAAACTAATATTCATACAAGAGATGATTCTTCATTAAAAATAAATCAATGACCTTATAATATTGGTTGTGAATTCTATTGTTAATTTTAGAAGATATAATAAAATTACATGGCATGAATTTCCTATGATAATTATCAAATAGCTACCTACTTCACATAAATCCCACCCCTTTTGAAGAACAAAAATAGAACTGTATAAATTGTAACCCGATGTAATTAAATTAATGACCCTATATAAATTTGATATGAATATATTAAAAGAATTCACACACATAAATCAATAATGAGAAAAATATTTATAAATATAATTAAAACACTTAAATCCCTATAAATAATACAATTTATAATCCAACATTCTATACTTACATCCCTACATTTCCACCAAAACACAGTGGTTTTAGTGGTTAAACAAAAAAAAGATGACCAAAAGATACGAAAAACATGAATTAAAAATATATACACAAAATAAGCATTGTCATATGATTTAAATCATGACAAAAAAACATATTGAAAATTAAAATTCTAAAGGGGGGGGGGGTTATTGTCTTTGAGAGTCTCTTGTATATTCTTTGTGGGGATTCAAGGTAGTGATTGAATGAGTTCATTCATGCATTTTAGATAAAATATACAATGTATAAGGACATTTAAATATAGTTAATTTTATCAGTTTGTTCCATGTTGTTTTAGGTGTTATTTCCTAGTGTTGTGGTGTGATAACATCGTATTATATTTTTTTAAGATAAGAATTTATATCATTATTATTTTTTATAAATGTGTATCACATAGTGGAGACAACATTTTATGACCACTAATGAACATTTTTTTGAGGTAATAATTATGATGGGTTCATATGTAATGTTTAATGGTAGCCTTCTTTTCTTGTGAATGGATTTTTCTATTATAGTTTTATTCTTCTTATTTATATAGTATGGATGATGGATATAGTCCATCCATAAATTGAAAATTAATTATGTATAGATATTCATAGTGGTGGTTAGTGAGTAGGCGTGTTTATTTTATATATCATAGGGATTTAAAGATTTTGTGCATTGATTATCATCTATGAATTGCATATTTTATCGTAGGGTTAGTGCTTCTATCTAATATCGCATGGCATATAAAATAGAATCACTAAAATATTATTAAAAAAATAAATATAATGTTATTGACATATCATTTAAATATTTTTAATAAATATGTAAATGATTGGTGAAATTATTTATTAAATAACGTTAAGACATATCATAACTATTGTAAGAAGATCCTCACTCATACGCTTGTAAATAGAAGCAGTTAAACCTTAGTGATACAATGAAATAAAGAAAAATGATGAAAATAAAATATTATAGGACTATATAATATTCATTACCACTAGTATTGTGAAGTATAGAAAAATATAATTTCCATTATTGAAAGTTAATATGATAATTGTTCCTTCATCACCACCTTCCACTACCTCCAAAAAATAGAAATATTAGAAAGGAACATATAAATATGTCATCCCTAATCCTTTCAATGAAAAATAATTGAATTAAATAAAAAATATAGTTCACTAGATCAATTAATTTCATCAAATATAACTTTTATCAATTATTACATTATTATTAAAGGGGAAAACATTAACACCATTAACCTACAAAAATTATTTTATGATTATAACTTGATGGGAGGGATCACTATCATTATCTAATTGAATTGATCATTGTTTTTTAAGAATTTTATTCATCGGGTAAACATAAATATACAGTAGTTTTAGATAAAATGGATAAAAATATTCAATAAAAATAAAAAATATCACAAATTATATTCTTAGGGATGGAATATAAACTTATATGTTGGTAAAAAATTAAAATCATAACCAGTTTTGAGGTTACCAAGATACTAAACAATATTTTAGCTACATGTTATATGATAATAAACCATGTACTATAAAAAATTGAATAATGTATGAAAAAATCCTAATGAAATAGAACATGTGGTTAATTAAAGGATTGTTAAAAAAATGAGGATGATGTTGCCTCAAAATTGTGTTAATGAAGGAAGAACAATGACTGTTAGCAGGTTCAATGTTGTTTGTAGAAGGGATATAGTTTGGATCATGAATTTCCTACTCATGCAAGGTCTTGTATGAAACAATCATGTTCAGTTCACTCAAAAATATTAAAGGAGAAAAATATTATAGAAACAATTGTAATATATTCATTATATAAAATGCTGAAAAAATGGTTCAAAAATTTAATATCACATACAATTGGACGCACTACAGATGAGGAGGTTTTGAGATTCCATAGATCTGCATTAGAGATTTAGTGGTGTGGCCATGTCATAGGATGAGAATACAACTAAATATAATAATAATTTTTTTAACAATTTAATATTGATACATAAACCATAATAATAAAATTTAATATATATAGAAACTGAAAAGAAAATAATAATATAATATAATATTATAATGATATAAAATAACCACATAATAAAATTAGATATATAAACAAAAATAAAATAAAATTTATTTTTAATATGAGAATCAATATAATTATCATTAAACCCATAAACACCCTCGTATTTACCACATATAGAAACACGATCACCACCTCTCACACCACGATCATCATCATTGACATCAACATCGAAATTAACATTGACAGAGGCATTAACTTCTTCATTGACGATAACATCATCACCGACACTTGAAGTAATAGATAACTGAGAAAATTAATCGACAAAAAAAAAATTCATTAGTATAAAATATAAATCCATCATAAAATCATTTTATTGTTGACGATTAGAAGAAATAAAAGGCATAATAATAATTATATTTTCTTTATCATTTTTTGATGTTGAGTCTCTTCTTCTGATTTTAGAAATGATTCATGAGAATCATTTTAAACTACATGTTTGATTGTGGAACTTATTTTCTCAAATGTAACCATTTAAGAACCATTACATGATAGAAAATTTTCAGAAAAAATCATTATCTAGATGATGTAATATTCTTATCATGTCGATGATACACTCTTCCAATGACGATAAACTCAAAGAACATGATTCAATGATGTTTGAAACAAAATTTTTATGTTACCTTTATGAAAATGCCTCCATGGAAATATATTGAGTGATATATAACATAAATTAAAATTATAATATAATATAAATATTTTAATTCTATAAAAATAAATGAAATCAAAATATACCTACAATTGTCTCCTGGGTGCATCTATTAACTACATTACTATCACTCTTTTTCCTACATTCAAAAAACATGGTAGATCAAAGAACATGAACAAAAATATTCAATTAATATTTAAGGGAATATAAAGAAATAATTCAACATTAGATTCTAATAAAATAAAAAAACCCTTAGATATATAGAATTATATTGATCTCAATATACAGCTAAAAGTCATACCATAACAATAAAATCCCAACCTATGTAAAAAAATAAAAATTTGAAATCATTTGATATTTTTAGGTACAATAAAATAATCATGTTATTCAAAATCATCTTCTCCCAGAAGTTGGAATATGATAACAAAAATATGAAATTTATGGAGAAAAAGAGAAGGAATCTTGGAATACATTGAGATAAATTTCAAAATGTTAATAGAAAAACCAATCAATGAATCGTAATGAATATTTAAATGATTAGAAATCTCCCACTGGTGTTTGTAGCAAGTGTTTGAGGTTAGTGACAATTTAGAAAAAATAAAAATTATATTATAACTTGAGAAATGTGAATAATAATAACATTATATATTTCCTAATTCCAAAAATCACCATCATTTTATAATAAATAGTTAGATGTTTTTTTCTAAAATAAAATAATATTGGATTAGATATTCCAATGTTGGTGTTGTAATAAATAATTAATTATCAATGATCATATTGAAATTTTTAGCCTTCTCAACAAATAAATAATACAAGTTAGGAAGGGGTAAAATATTATGAAATTCCCTAAACATAATGATAATAAAAAGAGATCATGGTGTATGTTTATATTCAACTAAATCTTGTTTTAAATTTTATTTAATAATAATAAAAAAATCAATCTTGTCATTTTTAGTAATACTCATGTTTGGGATTGGATTTAGATTTATGGGATATAATATATTCTGGGATGTATTCTAGTTTATATTTATATATTAGTTAAAATAATTATTTATATGGATATAGATAAAAAATGTTCTTCCATTTTTAATTATCATAGTTCCCACATAGAAATTTATATTTTACAATATAATATTTATATCATGAATTTTTCAACAATTATTGATGATATTTAACTAAAAATATTTTTGGATGACTATTATTAGAGACCATTAATGGGGTTTGTAAAAAGGGAGATTAAATTTTCGGATGCACCAAACAAAAGTGAAAGAAGAAACCACTTCAAGGATTTTTTCACAGTTTACTTATCCCAAAAAACCCAAACCCACCGAGAATATAACTCTTAATCCTAAACCTAAAGACCAGATTCCTTGGAGGTGACATGATGTTAAAATTATTACCTTGGATATAATTAAGATATTTTTCTATAACAATATCATATTCCATTATAGAACTTGAATATGGTGGGAATATCAATGTGATATATTGTCTATCATAGTTGTAGAATGAAAGTGGATGCAATATATAATTAAGAAAAAACACCACCATCAACAAATCATGCACCTCTTGAATCTTCGTCACCCAATAAATTATGATTACCCTATAAGAACCTTAACCATGAGACTCCAGAACCCAATAATTCATAAAATCTTCCCTTTATTAAAGATTTAATTAGAATGTGTGATGATAAGATAGAAATTATTATTAGATAAGATTTATCCAAAAAAAATAATAATATTTGAAAATAGAATGAGATGGCGTTAAACCCTCTTGAAAATCAATAAAGGTGACCCAATATGCTACTATGTAACATATGAGAGTTCATAAATTGATATGAAAAAAATTCATACATTTAGCGAGAACCAAATATTTATTTCATCCATTGATTGTAATAATAACATGTATGAAATCCTTATGAGATAATGATTGAGTTATGGATGAAACATACTTAACATGGGGTGGATCCACCACAAAAATACATGCCTATTATATTATTATAATGATCATGAATAATCCATCCTTTAAAATGTTAGGTTTTTTTGATTTTTTCCTACATTAATTAATGATTTTAAAATTTAAATACCCCACACACAAACATTAACCCACACAATTCAATAAATATTTATTGTTAAATATTGGAGAAACATGCAAATAAGTATATTTCAAATTTCATTATTAATTATGTAATGAATAATATTATTAAATGTGTTAAGATAGATTCAATGGTAATAATTTAAACAATAATAAATCATTTGATATATTATTATAAAAAATATGTTTCTTGTTATACTCTACATAAAATCAATAATAAAAAACTAAATAATAGAAAGATGTAAAGAAAAACAATATAAGATAAATTTTATATTAAATTGGTTTACAGATTAGCAAAAAATAACATGAGTTATGTAAATAAATATTTAAATTTAATAACATAAACTAATAAAATTTATTATATAATTAACATATAAATTGAAACAAATTTTACATCAAATCATCCTTGAATTATTTAAATTTATTAAAAAAATTTTAAGAATTAGATGTAAAATATTATAAAAAAAATTCTACATTAATTTTGAAACTATAAAAATTTGTGTTTATCCAAGACTATAGTCTCATTAAATAGGTTCTTTATTACATTATTATAGGTACTATAACATGAAAATGTATTCATTAAATTCAAAAAAATGAATTTTTTAGAGTAATTTTACAATAAATGGTTATATGATATATTCTTTAATGTTTCAAAAGAGAACCACTCCTCCTTATCATAGAAAATCAATTCATATTACGCACCATGAAACACGAATGTTATCTCATTAGATACCACAATATATTGACTAAATTTCCCAAAATTTTATGGATAATAACTAATGTCATGGAATATATACATGTAGATTTGTTTTTATTTTATTTTTATGAAATATCAACAAGAACCATGAGTTGAATTTCAGGAAGATCTATAATTAATGAATTCATGTTATATATTTATCAGTTCAACAATAGATATCATTATAAAATTGATAATGAAAAATTTATGAATCTTTATAACATAAAAAACTATATTTTGATATTTTTTTTGAGGGAATAGAGGCTACATCTTGAAAAATCATAGCGGCATTGGATAAAATGGAATGATATGAATTTTGTTTTATTACAAAATATATTAATGAGAATAAATTTATGGTAACACTTAATGTAAAACATGAATATTGTTTATTTATAACTGATATCACAGTCACCGTGGATTTTTTCACTTTCAAATCCTCTATTCTATTTTTTTATCTATGGATTATAGTAGATATATTTGATAGGATATATATTTCCACATTCTCAATAATAAACTTTTATCAATTGGATACTAAATTAGTAATAATACTGATTAAATGACTATTGGGGAATAGATCATGGGTGTTGTTAAATATCTAATATGTAATAATTATCTAAGGATTGATAGCCATGCAAGCCTCTACTATACTTTTATTCTCACAGTTCATAAACATTTTATCGTATATATCATCTAGGATTTTCATGAATTTTTTATTTATTTAACTCAGAGGAATGATCAATGAAATTTACATTCTTTACAAACCAATGCTTATAAATTAATATTATACTATATGAGTTCCTAATTAAATGCTCTTGAATATTTTTGACATCCTAAATAGATTCCTATGTTATAGTCACTACAAACGTTGAAATTCTCACATGTATATTTATTTTTACATAATAACTTCTTTATATCAATTTTAAGGGATTACAATCTTCCTTTAAATTGAAAAGAAATATTTAATTTTGAGGTTAAAATAAAATTGAGTAAACTGGATTAACATATATCCCTTATAATATTGATTCGTTTTTGTGCTAATATGTAGAATCATAATGTTATTGCTTTTTTGTACCCTAAAAGAGGCCTAACCAACTGATGTGAATTCACACTAATACAATTAGAGGTAATATTTAAAATCATAAAAATTAAAAATATCATATATTGTTGCAAAATATTGGTTCTACAAAATTTTCAGTCATAACAGGTGGGATATTTTGTATATTACATAAATCGTAAATCCAAAATTGAAGCCCATTTGACAGGTTTTGAAGATAAATTACCATTTATTTTTTATGATCACGATGTTAAGTGTGTATATGATTATAAATGTACTTCATCTGACACATAAATATTTTATTTTTAATTTATTTCTCCTATAAAAAAGAAAACATTTAATTATATTAATGTGAATTAAATAATAAATTCTTACCTTAAAATAATATTTAAAAATTAAATTATTATATAATTTTTTTATTAATTACCTAAATTAGTTTCTCCTCTAATATTAAATCATCTCTCTATATTGTGATATTTGGAGGTCATGAGTGATCAGTATTTCTTCATTCTTCTTATCAACTCTCTCTTTCCAACCAATATACTTGTCATGCATATATAATTTCTATAAATCATTTAATTCCATTGACAATGAATACATGCTATTTTTTCCATCAGTAAAATAATATATATGATTCAGTTGAAAAAATACTTGATAATAAATTTTTATATACTAATATATATTAAATTTTATTAACATTACTTACATAAATATTTTGGGATGAATTTTTATTTATTTATTCTCTAACCTCCCTCCAATGTATTTATTCAATTGGAATGATATTTTTGTGTTTAGATATTTTTACAATAAAACATTTACATTCCTTTCCATTTTTTCATATTACAGTATTGTACTCACTGTATTAAACCATGATTTGTTTGTGTTAGTTACATACCTATTTAATTTTTTGCAGTCATATCTTCTAGTGGAGGTTGTAACTAGTGAGGAAAAACAATTAGTAATGGAATATTATATATATGAATTTATCATTAATCAGTTTCTATAATGATTAAAAACCTAATATTATATGTGGAATCTGCTGACCCCAGATGTGTTGTGTTTAGTGGAGGGTATGTGGCCACTCTGGTAGGTTGGATATCTAATATATGAATATATTGTATAGTTAATGATGATAATTGTACTGATAGAGGATTCAACCATGATGGGTAGACCGATATAGATAAAGGTGGATATAGTTATGGACTTGGTTGTGGATTTATTGGGGTGTAGTTTTCAATATAGTGGATGGTGGGAATGGGTATTAAGGAGGGATGGGATCTTGGGAACTACTACACTATATTGGTGTGGTTGAAATGTTATTTAGGAATGGTGGGTAATGAAAATATTGATATGACATAATCATATGATGGCCTCATAATAACTAATTTGAGATAATTATAGGCAGAACTAAATGAACTCCGGATGACTGATTTACCATAGTGGTAAGATTAACTATATAATCAGACGTATTAGTCCCCTATCTATACTATAATCCTCCATAACATAAATCATACATCTCCTTGGTGATGTATCCAAGAATAACATTGATGATAAAATTAAATAAAAAATAATATGATAAATAATAAGAAATGCAATAATATTCAATCATAATGTGTACATACAATGGTGACCATAGAAGACATACCTAAATTTGTAATACATGTTTATTTCTCTATATTATTCTTATTATAACATCATTATAATCAAATATTTTGATCTGGAAATTAAAACAAAATATTTTATGATAAATTAGAATAATTAAAATGATAAATAATACAACTTTAACAAAAAACAATGAGATTCATTTTGAATAACATTCATATTTCTTTGATTTCTGTAAATTTCATTTAAAATCCAAAAATGTTTCATAATTTGTACCAAAATCTCAAGAAATGAAATATTTTACTCAAATTTTTTATATAAAATCAAGAAACTCAGGTTGTGGTTTAGAATTAATTTTAGCCTTTTAAAACTATTAATAATAAAGAACTAGTTGGGAAGGAACATATATTTGAACATGGACTGGTCAAGTAGTTTCAGAACATGAATTAGTATATGAATATTCACTAACGTGAGACGTTTCTTCACTAATAAAATCATGGATTGAAATAATATTATTAAATTCTGAAAAATATCATGTTTTCCATGTTTTAATGAGAAAATTCACTATATAAAAATAAATTTTGTAAGGGATGGGTGGGAAACTTGTCTCTCTTTCGCTTTAATATTATCAACTCCATTTTGATAAATCAAATAAATTTTTACAATTATTTTAGGTTTCATTAATAAATTTACATACATATGTTCTATTAGATTGACATTAAATTTTTGATTTACATGTGTTAGTGAAGGTGGATGATGATTTACGCTTTTAATGGAGTGATTTATTTACGTGATTGAGAATTCATTTATCCTAATTGGGTTTTTATGTATTTTTTTCACTTCACATATTATTAATAGATGAAAATGTATTTTACTGATTATTTTTCCATGTTTGTATAGATGAGTATTACCCATTATATGTGTTAGAATTTACATGGTTAATATAACATGGATTTATGTTATTCTACTTAATTTGTTTCGTAAATACTATTAAGTGGAGTGTTTTTATAAAATGATGTTTCTTGATGGTTTTTATAATGTAATATTTGTTTTTAGAAAATTAATTCAACATAAGTTTATTGAAATTATATAGATCCATATGTGTGGTCGAAAACATGTTGACATAGTAAGGACACTAAAAATGAGTTAAAATATATAATAGTTTTCAAAAACACATAATAGTAGATTTTACACTTCAGCAAGAAAAGTAACTAAAGGGGTAGAAATAGTTGTAATAACTTTGTATGGTTTGAATGTTTAAAAAAATTAGTATTGGAAGATTTTGTTAAATGAGTATATTTTCCACTTAGAATAACTGGGTTTTCAATGGGAATAACCATATATTATTAAAATATTTCACGGTTTCTATGTGTTTTAAAAAAGTAGGCATTATTGAATAGAAAATTTTATTCAAGGGATGAAAGAAACTATAATAATATATATAAGTTATCTATCAATGAAGTAAATATTATTTTAATATCCTAAATATTTCATTGATCTTATTTTGTCAGAATACTACATTCTTCACCTTTGTATTTTTAGTTTGTTTTCAATAAAAAATGTGGATGTATTGATTGTTAGTATTTGTTATGTTTGATACTAACTATTTATTTAGGATATATAATTAACTAGGTTCATTGGTTTTTGGTATTCTATAACAACCTATATCTTAAGATGATTTTTTGAACTAGATCATATTATTTTTAAAAAATTTAATCACATCAAATTATTATAAATTAAAATACACACAATTAGTATCTATAGATTTTTTATATAAAATGAAAAAAATATCAATCGGAATAGTTATAATGTAAGATATAAATATAGCTCAGCCATTTAATTTAAGATAAATTTTATTTCCAATATGATACATTTGAATTAATTATAGAGATTTATATTTTTTGACTTCACATATATGTTTAAAGATAGTTTTATATTGATTTTTTAATTTTTTGTGATTCCAAACATTAGTTTAATCAACCATAATATCTATTAATTCATTCTGTGGTGTTTTAATGATTTTATTAATATAATGGAGTCTTTAATTCCATCACATTATATGGTATTGGTGATAATGATTTCCAATATCACTATGGAATTTAATTTTCTAGAATAGTATATATTTTATGTGAATTTTATAAAAAAATAATTTTTGGTAGAGAATATGAATACACCAATTGAACATTTTTTGGAACATTTATTGTAAAAAAATATTAAAATCTATACATAATTGTAAATTTGAGTTACACTAATTTTGATATTTTTTATGAATTCCATAAAACAATATAAATAAATTACTTACAATGGATAACTACTTTTACTAGACTATTAGACCTTGTGCATTTTCTCCCTATTAAGTGTTTTGAAATTCATCCATTATGCGTGATAGTTTTTGAATATTTTATTTGATAACACTATATCAAAATAAATCCTCTATAAAAAGCATATTTTGTCTTGATGGTTAGGGAGCAATTATTATATGGAGTCCATGAATCATTGAACATGAAGAAACTACTGAAATATCTATTTACGTAAAGATTAATCTGAGGAGTTATATATTAATTATAAAGAATTTCTAAAAAAAATTAATCATATATGATCACTACCTAACTCCTTCTTGAGGGATTGAAATTGTGAAGGTAATTTATTTACATCATTAATTCCTACATTTTAAGTATGTTTCTCTCAAAATAATCATAATAAATAGTTCAATTCTCCTATAAATCATACAGAGTTAGGACTAGTGTATCAAAATCTAATTGAATTTTAAACATTTAAATAATATATGGATTATTATGAAACATTTCTGACACATTAAATTTATACACTATGATGAAACATGATGTTGGACATTGTAAGGAGGTTGTGTTCATAATTGTTTTAGCAAGTGATTTATATTAATGGGGGGAATTGAGATCCACCCATTGAGAGTTTGATCTATTGATATAGTTAGTCAACCAATTATTATTAGTATCCAGTGTTTTTTGGAAATAAAATTGGAAGATTATTATAAAACCATCCATGTTAATTCTTATATTTCAGGAGTTGACTTTTATAAATATCATCATGATATGTAGTTCTTCATTTTGTTTTCTATCTTAACCTTATTCAGATTTTTCAAAATCACCCATTTCATCATCTTAAATTATTTGTTTGTTTTTTGGTGTGTTTTTCATTGTTTCTTATTTCATGCATGAACACATTTGAATTTCCATCACTGTGGATCTGTCCTTATCTCAACAATAATATATTTTTTTAAAAAATATTAATATTTAATATATAGAGAAATGCATACATGATTCGTCTGATTTTTTTTGACATTATAGAGGAAAGAACATATGACCAATAAGCCTTATGAAATCCTCATGAAAAATATTAGAATGATCCAATATATTCCCAATGGTATAAAGAATATCAACTCTATAAATCTTTTGTGTGACGTAATAATGTTTTATAATAAAAATATTGGTTCACATTCCTCATGATATTTATAGAAATCTATGATCTATAAAATAAATGACAATAAAAATTGATGATAACTGGGATATTTTGATTAACAATCAATAAAATCATTTATCCACCATACAAATGGAATGTGTTTATAGAGTTATAAATGATTAAATGTTTTCATGTCAAATAGTTTATAGAAATCCATCAGTAATTCAAAAATATCATGGTGGTAGAAATTATTAGGCCAAAAAACACATTTTATATAATTACATATTTAAATTCATTACATAATAAACCATCACCACAACAAATATTAAAGATATATAGTGTTTCATATAAAAAAACAAATTGGGGTCGTTAATGTTGAAATAGAACTACATGTTTTCCCAATTTTCAAAAAGGGAAAATAATGTATTCAGTTATATCATATGGATGAAGGGCTTTTTGAATGATGGTACCAATGTTTTAGTGATTTTTCAAGTCATTTAATTTCAATTGGAATTTCTACTAGGAAAATAATATCTACAATGAATGCGTATTAATAATATTAGGAAAATTTATAATCTTGAGGTAGTGTAGTTTTTTTTAATTTTGTCAAATTTTTATTGTAAATCCTACACATGATCAGGTTGATTAAAATTTAGTCTAGTATAAAATTTAAAAACCGAAGGGAATTTTACTTTTAAGTAATTATTTTTGTTAAAATAATTTAATATTATATATTAATGTTTCTTTATATAAGACAGTATAATTTTATATTCATCAATATTAATGCAACACATATCATGAATATTACATTTTAAAGGACACGTATATAATTTTAATGTCATTTGTATTTTTGAAAATCTTAAATACATACATTTTGAATTTACTCTTACATAAAAGTGATTGTAATTTACATATTCTGAAAGGGAACTCTTAAATATTAAAATTTTTGGGGCTCAAAAGATAGTGATTCATAATTTACCATAATAGTAAACATTATTATCATTTTAAGATATATTTCTAATCAGATTCTATGGTATATATTTTGGGAAAAAATATTTATAATAAAATTATAATGGTTGGATTTTCAAGTTCATTAACAAGTGTATTTGTTTGGATTGTTCACTATTTTTAAAGTCTATTATTATTGATACTACAATGTTGAATTAAATAATAATATTTATGTGTAACCATACGTTTATTTATTAGTTTCAATATAGATGAGATACATAATTATTATCGAAATTTATAAGGTAATTAAATTATTTATATATTTGAAATATTCTAATGATTATATTTTACAGGAAATAGATATATTTCTGTAACATCCTTTAGAATTAATTAAAAATATTTAATATAATGACCATGGTGATTTAATTGAAGTAAATATGTCTCTTTTATTTTATGAATAATTATTAGTAAAACATACAAGAATTAGGAGGGCACATAATTAATTATAAAAAATTATGTGACCAATGGTTTGAATACCACATTATTTTCCCCCTGCTATGATGCATTATAGTTACTAATATTAATCTATATATACCTCTAATAGTCAAAGATACCAAAAAAATTCATACACTGTAATGAAATACTAGTATTGGAAATATTTGAGTAGAATCGGAAAAACCGAAGAAATTGATTCGATGGAAAACATTTGATATAGTATGGGTAGAAAATTATGATTAGAAATAGTTCAAAAAATTATTAACAAAATAAATATTGTTATTAGAATAAAATAAACTAGAAAATTGGTCTAATTCATTCATCTAAGAGAATGAAAGAATAAAATAATGTGTTGGAGACAGAAGATAAATTGTGCTATAAAGAAGTGTAATAAATAATTTCTTCGCTCTAAAAACAAAAACCCTAAATAACATTAATGTATATGATAATTTAGTCACTATAACTATCTGAGATCCAGGAGTAAGAGGTCTATCACTTGAAGGTGGGGTGGCTGCATCATAGGTGAACATGAGGAAGATGTGGTAATATCTCATAGTAGAATCCTTTCTGGAGAGGTGGTGTTGTTGGATTTGGTGGTAGCATTGGCAGAGGACGGTCTCTAAGAAGAGATCTCACAACTCAGTGGATGAATTTTTTGGTAGTGAGGGGAATAATCAGGGGATTATGGTCTTGGTGGGGTGATATCGTGATGTGTAGCATTATGGGAGGGGGTCATGGAATGGAGAATCTTATGAGGCTAATGGGAGGGGTCACATGAGGCTTCCATATTAAATAAACCCAATTTTCACTATTTACTTAAAACTATGGAATCAAATATGCATATGACTAAATTTTTAATTTAATTGTGTCTATATATTATTTTATATCCACAAACATATAAAACTATAGCTATTGTCCCTTGTAAATGGATCATTTTATTAGTAGTTGACGATAAATATTTCATAAGTTTTGAATCACAATAAATTCAAAGAACACAAGTCATGATAGGATAAAAATTTCATAAGACATTGAATTTTGGAATAAATATAAGAAATGAATATATTTTTTTATTAATATACATCAATATATTCATTACATGTTAGACTTGTGATTAACATATGTGTACATGATTTGGTCTTGGGATGACCACTTTTTTAACATATTTTAGGAATGTTCTAACAACCGGTGTACCGTATTTTTTTCCATAGGAAAACCAAATGTGTAACTTATATCCTCATATGAAATATATCATTACCCAATTCATAGTACAGATATATAGGTACCACACTTCACATAACAAAAATCATACATATTCATGACAAAAGATCATTAAATATGGATCACACCATTTCCTATGAAATGAAATGGGATTCACAAACATTTAATCATATCAAAACATGTTCAAAAGGTACACAATTCATAATAATTTCATCATTTCGTCATAACATATTTTTTGAATATGAAGTGATTTTCCTAAGAATCTTTTCAATGTACAACCCATGGAATCTAGAAAGGGTTTTTACAAATCATACAATTATAAACATAAACGATTAAGAAATGAAAATGAATGGAATCCTTGGATCATATCCTGAGAAATGAATAAGTAACATCAATGTATTTTTTATTATATACAAAATTATGTTAAATAATTATTTAAAATATTTCTTACAGAAAAAACCCTTTTCACTTAGACTATTTTAAACAAAACACATTATTAAAATAATTTCCTCTCAAAATAACCTTTATAATATAATGTATGACTTAAGAAATATAATGTTTACTATTATGGGATGTTTCTCTTAAACGTTACTCGTTAAAACACGTATTTCATTCATATTTTCTATAAAATTAAAACATGGATTGTTTGGAAATCAACATAAAGAATTAATTAAAAAAACACAAACAAATTCAATCAATAGTGAAAAAATAACATAAAAATTAATTTAGAATAATAAACATTTTTTATTTTTTTTAGAAAATATGGTTTGGGAAGAAAATTTATTAATGTTTGAAGAGTAAAATATGGTCACATTTTAATTAAAAATTATCAACTAATTTAACTACCATAGATTTTAAAAATGGGATTATTACATTAAAATAACATGAATAGCTAGGGAATATGAAAATTAATTACATTTTTAGAGATAACAATATTTCAATATTTTTGAAGTAATCAAAATTTATCCTAAAAACGATGAGGTTGAAACATAAAACACTCAAAACATTGGTAACATTGAATCATAACACCAAATAATTAAAAAAAATTAACTAATACTGATTATATAATTATAGGAAGAATATTTGAGATATAACAAGTTAGATGGATTGATTACAGACCTCGTAGAATTAGATATACATATACCAGAACATTTTCTCTTTGAAGTAAAATTGAGTGAAAAATGAATTCTTATGTTGGTAAATTTTAGACCATAATCTTAAAGAAATAAAGGTCCTAAAATGGATATCTAAATAAAAATTAAATAATGTTGAGGTATAATAAAATGAATTAATGGTAAGTATAAAAACCATAGAAATGATATAGGTGTTGAAATTGTATATGTATCCTAGAAATAAGTTAAAAATCATAAATATATTACCATTATCTTTAACATACATTAAATAAGGTCAAAAATCTTGTATAATAAATATAAAATCATTATATGTAAAGATCTGGACTCATCACTCAATATTTCAATTATCCCAGTTGGAAAAATGGCCTCAAGACTATATCCCCAAATGATAGAGGGTGACGACTTGTAGCGAGGGCCTATGTGTGTTAGTGGGGAGACTATTCCCTTATCTCCATTTTGTATAATAATGTTATTTAAATATGATGCATGTATAATAAAATATTAAATCATATAGAGGAGAAGTAAATAGAATAATAATGATAAAAAAACCATACCAAATTACATATTATAAACATGATGCTTAATGTCTCTTGTTTTTAGAAAAAAAACACCCAATATGGGTATACATGGAAGATATACATAACATATTAAAAAATTGTAGAATGGAAAAAAAAATACTGCTAAAAATAATGGAAAAATATTCAATACAAATAGTTTGGGAATGTGTTGGGTGATTTAGATTTTGAAAATACCAATACTAATGTGATGGAGAAAACCATTTGGAATCACATATACAAACTCTTTTCAAACTGTTTGAAATAGTCTTTTCCAATATATTTCAAAACCGTTGGGATTTTTCTTTGCCATAGGTTTCAACAAACCATTGGGATGGTTTCTCTAAAAAATGTTAGAGCGTAGGTTTTATCCCAAAACCTACTCATTATATATAAAAGACTATAAAACTACCCTATAAATTCCAATGTGAATATATTTGGAAATATATATATATATGTAATTTATATATTTATTTATTTGATGATATTCAATAAAATAATTCATAAAAAATAAGGGTACTTACCCCAAAAGTACTCCAAACAAATGGGATAGACCTTTTGCAACAGTTTTGAGAACTTTTGGGATAGGTACCCACCCGTTCCAAAGGTATTGAGAAAATAGTTTGGAAAAGTGGTTTCAATGTACACATATCCAATGGTTTTGGGAAAACCATTGGGAAAATTAGACCATTTCGAAACGATTTGAAAAAATTGTTGGGAAAATTGGTCTCAATTTATCCTTTCCCAATGGTTTGGGAAAATTGTTGTGAAATGGGGTGTCAAAGTACCATTTCCCAATGGTTTTGAAAAAACTGCAGGGAAAGGGGACTTCTTCCAAATAATTTTTTAAACTAGTTGTATACATGTGTCGGTATAGGTAGTATTTATAGTATTATAGCATCATGAAGATTTTCTCTTTCCCATGATCCCCTAATTCTATGTAAAAATCCAGCACCTGTTTAGGAAACTCTCCCTCATCCATAATTTCACACATATAATCTATCGGTTAACCAAGGTAGCCCAAAAATTGTGTGAGACACAATCCAAGTAGAAAACCACCCATGGACTGTTCTATCCAGTCAAGGAATATATGGATAAATGATGTGAATCCACATATATAACTTGTAAATAATGTACTCAAAGGTAAAAATAACTTAATTCAATGATCTAATTTCAAAACCAATTTTCACACTAATCTTCCCTGGAGTATTCATTCTATGATTTTATTGTTATGATTGTGTCATTTTGTAATGTTAAATTGTCATTTCAACTCATTTAATTTATAATCCTAGTGACCATGTACATAGAATTATGTCCTCTATGATGTTATGATCAAAGATGCCTAAAAAGGCCATCTATAATGAATAAAAAAGAACGGTTCTATACTTATTCATTGTCATGGAAGATGCATATTATAATTCATTTCATTATTTATTCAATTATGGACCTGAGTAGGTCTAAATAATTCCTCATTTGTAATATAGATATCACTGTAGGAAAAATTTACACCAAAACCATCTAATCCCATCCATTGAGAACCTCTCATGATTCAATGTATAACTCTAGGGGTGGTATACCATTTGTGCCAATAAATTCAATCCTTCATGGTCCACAATGGGATCCCAGTCTGAGACATGCCATAATGATAAGATTCCCTTTTAGACAATCCACTTTATTCTAATATGAATCAATATATCACTCGATATATAATAGTCATCCCCAACGAGACCATCCTTGGTAGTCCATGTGTCACTCAGTCGTATGTTGTTCATGATCTTCATGAATCTGTCCTTGGAAATCCTAATCAAGAGTCCAAGTACCACATTCGTATAATTGTGACAAATTCCAAAGGAGTATGCCCATGTATTTAAACATTTTAATCCATGTTTTACACATAGAATATACAATTTAATATCAATCATTACCATTTAATCAAATATATTAAATATGAAAAGGTAAAAACAAGTCATATATCAGTCCCAACTAACCTTAGAAGGTGACATAAGGCAATGGCCAACATAGATGGATTTCACATAATATATATCAAATATTTAATTTAATTAAACAAGAATATTTTTCTTAAACAATTTTTAAAATTGTACAATAAATATCCATTACTAAATACTATCTATTTTGGATGATTTAATTTTTCATGTTGAAAATAATAAAAATTCATTTTCACCACACCTAGAATGGTGGCTAATGTCACAAGTATCTTGGACACCTTACACTCTAATTATACTCACTTGGGAATATGTATTAATTCAGTTTTTTAACTATTCAATGTTAAAAACTTATTCCAAATAATCTAGTCCTCGCCTCTAAATGTGGGTAAATAATGGATATTATTATGATGTATATACTTTAATTATATCAAATGGGAAATTAAACATAATGAGTGATTCATGATTAAATAGTAAATTACATGGGATAATCTAGGGACTTGAAATCCAATCCCTCTATTTATAAAATTTCTACTATAAATCCCAAATAATAGCACAATTCAATTTACATTCTAATTCAGCAATTGAATTAACATGTCAATTCACTATTGTCATTTCAATATTAAAAATCCATTGGAAAAGGGATAAAGTGACACAACATAGTATACCAAATTCATATTCCATCATAATTTCTATTTAAAATAAACAACACACCCATTGTAGTGGTCCTGGTTTCAAGTTCCACCACCTATAAATCATTAACAATCTCTTTAATTGAATATTTTATGCTAGATAGTTCGACTAATGGATAAAAATTCATTTAAGGTGATTCTCATAAATTGTGAACATATAAAAAAATAAATGTAAACATATATAATTTAAGATAAAGGCACAAGAACACATATCATATGTCCTTAGAAGATAAATAATCTGGTAACAGCTCTTGATTCGACTCAGAATTGGAGAAAATCGATGAACATATAAGGATACTAAATATAGGGCATAAGAACTTCATTATAAATAGCACAGTTGATACCAAAATAAATGGGTAATGAAATAAAACAAATATATATCTTAATGATTTAGATCCATATAGACTGATAATGATTCAATTAAGTGACATAGGTCGAAGATACATCAGAACCTATAATAGGCTTGAGGAGGAGGAAACCCATATCACAAAGAAGAATGGGGATCATCTTGATGTTAGAGTTGAAATGAAGGAAGATAAGAAAATTTTAATCACAATAATGTAAATTTTTTAATTATATGTTAAAACATGGGTCTCATAGTTTGACCAAACCATCCACTAGTAATACGACAATCATTCCAAAGAAAGAGCCTCGCACAGTTTTTCCATCACGGTTATTAAAAACATGAAAAAATAGTGCAATAAATAGTGAGAGGGTACTACCAAAGTGGTAGTAACCTTGTGAGATATATTTATAGTTTGGAAAAACCATGTACAGCTTATACAGGGAACATATTTTCTTATAATCGAGGCCACACAATTTTCTGCTGCGGATACTCTGTTTTAGAAAAACTATGTGCCCTCTATAGACTCTCTAAACATTTGTTGTATGAACCATGTCACTCCCAAAACATAACAATACACATAGGGAACCCCTCAAACCTTTAACCAAGTCCAACATAAAAACATATATGTGTTCTAACTCTCCAAATTATGTTATAATGATAATTTCTTCCAAAATTCTCATCCAGTGATCACCAATATTTAAATTCCATTAGAACTAGATCCATTATAAGGGCATGGGAGTCTACGAGCACCCCACCATAAATCTTCTGATTCTTTAGAATATATTGGGAATCAACAAAAACATTACTCACATACAAGAGACATGATGTCTTTTTCAAATGACCATGTTTCATTTCCAAAAAACATCACACCTCAAAAAAACTTATAGCATATGGAACTTAATCAATTAAAACCTGATCCAATGATCATTTTCTAAATAAACACTAAAATAATGCTTACATGAGTTTATTTAACTAGAGACCCAATCACATCATCATCTCTTTAATCATATGGATGATAATGATCGCTATCGTCTGTTATAGCATTATGAAGGGACCAATTCTGAGCTACGGTATTACCACTATCATAATTTTCTACCAAGAATGTCTCTATGAATTATTTCTATACATATCTAATTTTTATGAAATAGTTAAATGGTTGATTCCCAATCGAATTGAAGGCCATGATGATTAATATTTCCATGAATATCCTTTTCCAAAAAATATTTCACTCACTTCCTCTTGAAGTAATGTCCAAATAATGATCCTTACTCAATTAAATATATTTTCCAAGAAGGATAAAATGAAAAACCTCCTCCAACATTCCATTCTTGATGATGCGTAGATTAGATGGACAATACATCAATAACTAAACAACAATCCCATTATTGAAGTAGTTTTCATGTTTTCAATGACCACATTTACTAAAACCTAAATGTAACATGTAGTGATGTTCTTTTATCATCCCATATAGAAGCCATTTAAACTATTATGCCTCAACATGATGAAGGGGATAACCTAGATCTAGTCCACAAGAATTATCACACATTTTTTTCACCTAGGATCCCCAAAAAAGTCTATTTTAACCACATATTTAACCAACAAGAGTCTATCGAACTACAAAATGGTAGTCTAAACTCCATGATTAAAATTTATAATTTGGTACAAGGCCAAAATGACCACATATGATGATTGACTGGTCCCAAAGTGACAATGTAATGTCCCGGACCTATCCAGTCTATTCCTTTGTGAAAATGTGGTGTTGGATGTGTTCTGGGAGGTCAAGGTGGTTTGGAGTGCGTTTGGGTGGACTTTTAAAGAAATCTAAAGGGTTATGGACTTCGCACGGGAGGCGCATAGTTTCTCAAACTATGTGGCCAAACCATGAAAGGTTGGTGTTGGAGATAGTGGCTAACACACGGTTAGTGCATTAATTGTATAACCATGTGGACTAACTGTGCGAGGAGTGTTTGGCAAGGTAGAATCTAACTCACGGTTAGCACATGGTTTCTTAAACCGTGCAGACTAACCATGCATGCACTTAAAGTTAGATCCTGAAATTGTGGATCTAAAATCTTTTTCCTATAAATGGTTCGTTTAATCCCCTAAGAATTGATAACTTAGTATTACCTTTCCTTGGGGGTAGAAGAACTCTCCCAAGCATTTTGGAGGTGTTCTGGAGGCTTCTCTTCGCGAATCGAAGATGGTTTTTTGAGGTATGTGGTCGTTCTTTCTTGATTTCGTTGATCTACTTGGATCTACTCATCCTTTTCGCTCGGTTTGTTTTATCTACACCCGTAATGGGTAGATATAAGCGTGTGGATGTCGAATATGATGATCTTTGGTCTTGGTTGTGTTAGGAGAGGATATCTAATGAGAATTCATGGAGAATCGGCCTGATTTCTTGGGTGTTCTTCGATCGTTGTGGTTTTCCGCGAAAACCTTTGAGGTAGGGGTTTCGTGGCTTCTCTAATTGTTTATGTGAAATCATAGAGTTAGCATAATTTATCCCTTTGGATCACAATGGAATTGACCTAATTAAATTCTTGAACCGGATTAAAATAATTAGTTTGATTGCATGTTTTTTCTTTGTTCTGTGATAACGGTTTGCCTATTCATTTTCTAGATAGTGATATTTATGCCTTGCTTGTTTGCATGTTGTTCTTGATGAAATTAATGAAGAACGTAAATCCGGAATTAATTGATAATTAATTGGCTAAAGATAAAGAGGGATGTAAATTATTCCATTTGTTGTTTTTGTGGTTTTTGATCCAATTTGATGTTAATCAAATTGATGCCGATGTATGTGATTAATTTAGTTGGTTGGGGAAACCTGAATCGGTTGGTGCATGTTGTATGAAGGATATATGTCTTGTTAAAGGTCCAAGGGCCCAATTTGATGTTATTTTACTTTCTTGTTGCTTGTGATGTGATGTGACCCAGGAGGGTTTTGTGATATGTGGGGTCATAGAGGCCTTGTGGTTGTGGTAGCGGATGACGCCTAGAGTGGCGAGTTGAATAGGTTTATATATGTGGGTGTAGGGGAGGACACCAGGGATGATGGAATGGGATGAATGTTGTTGTTGGATAATTGTGGTTTCTTGATTTTTTATCTGATTTTATTTTCCCCATTACTCAAGGAAGCTGGTATTTCTAAGCATTATTCTGAAAGGGGCGAATACACACATGGTATGCCAAATGCTTTTCGTGTTTAGCCTCTCAATGTAGAATGAGTCTACGCTCTTACTATAGGTGGCACATACTCGACAGGTATTACATCTAATCACCGTGTTTATCCACTTGTGTTTATTATTATAGGATCCTTTTCTAGAATTCATGGGACTATGGGAAAGTAATTCTGTAATGAATGTTTGGATAAATGTTCTTAACCCATGGGGATAGAGTTTGTTGAATCGTAATGATGAGGTTGAGAACTTTTGAAGGGAAAGTGGTTCTTGGATGTGATGTTAGTGGAATTGAAAGTGGAATTGTTCATGGATAATTAATATTTGTAGAATTAATTAATGTATAGTGGAATTGATCAAAAGGTAATGAATTAATCTAATAAATCCCTTAAATGGTTGTGTTCTTATAGGATACGTAGTCTTAGAAGTGGTAGCCCGGAGTCCAAGAGCCATTTGATGCAGTTGTGTCTAAGACTATGTTATGCCCATAGTGTGGTTGTGAGTTATAGTATATTATGTACTTTCTGAGTTTCTGTATACTACTCCACCTGGTCAGTAAGGGAAACTGACACCCTGGGGATTCTGAGCCCTGGGGGTGTTTTCCCCAACATTCTGGTGGGAGGATGAATGGTTGGATACCCCCTTTGTCCCTGATCGATTCTCTTGGTAGATACTCGTGCCATTGGCACAATGGTGAGTTTTCCCCATATATGAGTGTAGAGGTCTGTAATGGACTATGGTTATTTCCACAAATATATTCTGGATATAGTATCATATGGACTACTATAGGTGTAACATGTATAGGTTGTGATGGTTTGAGGATCCTTAATCGGAGTATGGATTGTAATGGATTGAGGTATAATACCTGATGTATTATACACGTTATGAAAGATGTGGTGGCTCCCGGAAACTACCTAGTTACTTTTGGTTGTGAGGATGGAGTGGTGCTTAGCCCAGGTACCTGCGGGCAAGCCTTTATGGTGAACATGGTGCAGATTGTGGAGCATTGCCCATGTGTATACGGGAAAGCCTTTAGAGAAAGATGCACTAGACGTATGTTGTTGGGGAAATGTGCCCAACCAGTGGGGAAGTAGTAGTGTGGTAACCTTTATATTAATTACTATATGCTATATTCTTGTATGAGTTAATTGGTGAGAGTAGCCATGGTGAGGTTGGGAACATAGTTTACCTATTTAGGTGATGTGTTAGTTTCACTTGTTGTTCGTTGTGCTTTAGCATGACTTTTTTAATTTTGCATGAGAGGTATCAGGGAGGATCCTACAGAGTATACTTTTATACTCACCCTACGTATATATAAACTATTTTTTAGGTCACTTGGAGTAGGTTGGAGATCAAGCTGGTTACTACTAGCTTGTGGATGTAGGAGTTGTTCGGGCTTGTGGTCGCTGGTGTTTTTACTTTCTTTTGGGTACTTACAGTTTTCCCTTTCGGTTTTAGTACATTTTCATGGAATTTCATATATGTACTTGGGTTTCATTTATATATCAGTTTTGATTTGGAGTTGGTTGGTGTCTATCTTATCTCTCTCTTCTACATGTGTTCTCTTAGAGGGTAATGCCTCCCATTTGTGTGTTTACTATACCCTCGGTTCTTGTCGCCAACCCGGGGCCTACTGGAGGTGGGACGCATGTGTCATTATCTCCCTTCTCACATTGCCAACCCAGGAGGGGTACCTTTTGTGGGGAGGGGGTCATGGCATGTAACAATCATATAGTCACATTAGATGTTAAAGGCTCGAGTCCATGAATCCATCCATCGAACTCCTACACAGGAACCCAAGTTTCAATAGGACTAACTAATACTAAAAAACATGCATCCAGTTCCCTACAATTATAAAAATAACAAACCATCCAAACAACCTTTATAAATACTTTTGCGAATTAAAACTGATGTTATGTTTGTACATCATGGGCAATGTCAAGATTGGTGATACTCTCATCACTATAAAGAAAAAATATTGGGTTTCCATGAAAACAAAAATAAGAGAAGTCAAACCACAACTAGTCGACGTTTTAAAAGAAGCATGATATCACTTACTTATGAATCTTCATTTTTCATATCATAGTAGACTTACCACTAGAGAAATCACATAATCACTCAAAAATAACCATTGACGTCCATCCACAACTATTAGTGTTTCTAAATGATTTCATTCACCATCAACCGCAACAATGTCTTACTTCTGATCAAGCACAGATATTCACATGATTTATCAACCACACGGGGAATAAAAAATATAAATGAACATTTCCAAATGGTATACATTGGGTTGGTTTCTTCTAGATCGAAGGAAATGATTACCATAATTGATGAGATAATACCCATCCTAGGTGTGTCCTATACATTGACTAAAGGGAAAAAAATCCTCTCATAAAAGTGATATATCAAAACCACATTAGACATATGTGTATCAATCTCTTAATTCAAATTCACCATCTCACAACATTTAAAAATAAGTAAAAACACCACCGAATAAATGTGTCAAAAAACTCAATTCTCCAGAATGTCTTCATGAGCTTAGGGATGAACATGATTTCAATAACTCCTAGGCCACTCTACTCTAGAGATGACACATGAATTCACTCAATAAGGCAAGGTTCAAAAACCTAACAAAACTCAACCACTTCATTACATCATTTATCACTCAAAGGGAACCATTTATAACAAAAAATACTACACCATAGTTTACATAATTTAAAAAAATCATATATACTATCAACAGTGTATCCAACTTATAAAATATTATTTTAGATGGAACACACATATGTATAATCAAAATAACATTATCACATTCCCGGATAAAATAGAGTGATAACCTTCTAAGTCACCATAGAAAATTGGGTCTTGATACCTATAATGTGTTTGACAATGCCCTTAGAATGTATATACTTATTAAATAAAATATTATGAGACACTATCACTCATAATAAATTCTTAGGATACCATGACGAGTCATCTGAACAGGGGTGTCATTTTGAATTGTAAGATTACAACAATGGACAATGTCACTAGAATGTCACCAAGCATCAGAAAGTTCACAAAATATAACATGTAATTTTAATATTTAAGGATGATAGATAACATTAAATATCCCCTAATATATGAATAAATCATCACCCATAACATGATCATGCCTACAAAAGTTCCCTGGTTTAAGAGCCAATCAATATAGCCTTTACTAAAAATGAAAAACACCAACCAGAAAATTCTTATACATTCATTCCACTACAAGAAAAATAGAAGTTTAAACTGCCATTACCTGGGGGATTATATAAAGGACACCGGTTCTAGTTCCATTTTTAAGTCATAACATTGATTCACCATCGACCATTTAATCATTAAGATCTTTAAAACTAAGCATTAAAAACCAATTCATAAAGAAAAATAACATAGTAACATATTAAATCAATATACCATGACAAAACATTCTAGTATTATAGAGAATCCATTATTAAACAGTAAATTTTTATTGAAATTTCATGAAAATTGTGAAATTCATCAAATAAATTCCATTTTAACATATAAGGGGTCCAATTAGTTCCCAATTAACCCAACCTGAGTTCATCTGAATGCATCAAAAAAAGTATTTTCCTACTTATTCATGACCAAAAAACCCAAATAGGGATATCTCATTATAAACATGTCCCAAATGAGCTACATAGGTTTATTTTTTTGCTTTCAGTAAGGTATAGGCAAGACATTGTAGAGGAATCCCATTCATTTTGGATAAAAAATAATTTTTTTAAAATTTATAGGCAAATTAAAAATCACATTTTAGTATATAGTGGATCATTCATATGGTTTTCCATATACAAATACATAAATCAATCACACACATTAATGGATGTAATTAATGTACTAGTTATTCAAAAACAATTCACATTAACATTTTAACATTAAAATCCTTTTATATTTTCACAATAGGACTGAAATATATATGACTGGCTTAATGATGGTTTGAGTATATTTTTTAATTTTTTATAATTATCAAGGGTCAATGAACCTTACATATGAAAAACTAATTCCCATTTAAATTATTACCATAAATATTTCTCCTGAAACGAAGTACATGTCAAAAATATTATCAATCATGTTATTACAGACATTAAACAAATTGAAACATTCTAATTTATAGGGAACACACATATAATAAAATATTAATGGAAGAATATAACATGATAAATAGACAACCACACTGAATAAAATAATAGCATGTAATAATGCTCATGTAACCCTATCTTACTCGGAATGAAAACTTATAATTCATCAGCATGGTATGTAATCATCTATATGCATATAATGAAGCATTTAATGCTTCACCCTTGGAATACTAATCCAAAAATGATATTAAAAAAATAATTAATCAATAAACATTGGAATGTACACCATTCATATAAAGTGAAATAAAAAATCAATTGTAATATCAAATATAATTAATAATAGTCCCTACAGTGGCCAATCGGCCATATCCCTATGGGTGTTGTGATCAGTCTGAGTAACAAATATTACCAAGAACAGGAACATTCCAATTCTCTAGTGTATGAACCAAAAATAGTAAGATAATGTAAAATAGGGATACAATAACACTTTTTAAGCACTCAGACCCTGATTCAACTCAATAATGACTCGATCTAGGTTTTCCATTTGGCCTCCAATGCTTCCCCTGAAATGCCAAAGGATGCTGACTAAAAGAAAGGGCATTAGTTTGTTAATGGAAATAATATTCCCTCTTCAACAGAGTGTAGAATAACAAAATATCAAAATCATTCAATAAGAAGAAGTAATAAATCATTCATAAAAACTAAATATAAGATTTGTGAGAATTACACAATACCACATGTCATCACAAATAAAAAATTAGAAATTATTTTTTTTTTCTACAAAAAATAGAAAATAGAAATAAATAGAATATTTACAATAAATATGAAAAAATATAGCAAGGATAAAAATATCCCTCAACAATCCCATGCTTTAGCTTGGTCCCATGCTCACCTTATCTTATAAAATAATAAATAACCATTAGAAGGGTACTTTCTCTTATCCATACGTACACCATTATAATAAGTCTGAATATAGAAGGTGTCCTGAAAAAGGTGTGATCCATTATATGTTAGGTACAATAGGGTCCTATATACCCTATGTTGTATGGGTGAATCCGTGTATGGATATTCTTTCATGATCTTCTTACATCCCACTAGATCGTATCCTCATTATTTCAAGGTTCACTAATTATTATCATTATTTTCACAGCTAATCGCAACCCTAATAATAATATCTGATGAAAACATAATAAACATAATTAAATATAGAACACACATGTACAAAGTTATTGTACATGGTTCACCCTCACTAGGCTGCATAAATGGATCATACAATGGTAATGTGCCGATTGTACCAAATTCACAAAGATTCACATCAAAATTTAATAGTCCGAGCAAGATTTTCCATCCATAGAATGACTACGTTTACAATGTTTTGGGTCTCTCACTGAAATCCCAATGTTTACTCCGAATGTTTATTTATCTGGACCACTGTATGTGAAAAATATCATTATATACCTCTTCCTTTGCTCAGATCACATTGAATGCATCCATGAATATTTGATGGACTAATATGACCCATAATTTTCATGAATGAACACATCCTTATCTATAGGTAGATGATATGATGAAGTCAATTCTTCACCTTTATTTGAAATAAACTTTTTTAATATTTTTATGTTAACATAAATTTATTTCATAAACTATTTAATGTCTTCCCAAGATTCCTTGTGTCCTCTAAGAAGCACCACTCTTCGTCTTCGAATTGTGTAGCGGGTATGCTTTAGAGATTACCTCTCCTTTGTGAACTGCCTCCAATGTTGCGTACCATTCTAGCTTCTCAATAATTCTTTTCTTTTGAGAACCATCTCTCTATCCATGTAACACCATCAAACTAAATTTTTCTTCATAACACCTACATAATTCCATCTTTAGTGTACCATTTTATTTTTGGTGACTAGGATGTTCCACAAAAAAAACATTCACATAATTTCCTCCATGAATCGCTTCACCCTTCATGATATCCTCCTTGCAAACTACATTCAGATGTTGCAGAATATCTTCCCAAATAAAATCTATATTCAATTGAAAATTTCTATCTCTATATATCTGTAATAATGGTATTATAACTCCTTATGTATGAAAATAGATTTCAACAGTCCTCTAAATAGATATTTACCAAATCTTTAATGTGGATCCACCATCACCACATATCGTACATCTCTTGGAAACAATTAGGCCCTATGTGGTCCATGCACTAACACTTTTCCTATGCGGTGTCCAATATATTTTTTGAACCAAGTCCTATGAGAATCTTCAAATCACAACCTTATTTTCAAATATAAAAAAAAATTCCTGGTGAACTACAAACATTCCACTTTCCATTCAATACCCCTAAAAATATTCATTAGGAAACGTTATTCACCACACGAACAGTTCTCCTATGCGGTCTAAATGTCACGCTTCACGACTCCATTCATTTTCAAATTTCCATTGATGTTCCACATACAACCATTCATGATCCATGAACTAACCTTCATAGCCTGGGGACCTTTTAGTCCTATGTGAATATCATTCCTTTTTCACAATCAAAATACCTGATTTTGGGGCTCTAAAAATTTTCAATCACTCAGAAACTTCTGCACCTATAATTTTTTTTAAAACACTAACCATTTTCAACCATTTTAATATAGCTTTATCAACAAACAAAATTACACCCAATATATACTGAGAGGTGACCTTGAGGTTTTTTTCCATCATAATACCTTTAGGAAACGACATATAGTATGTTTCATACAGTAAGTGAATATATATATTACAAAAGTGTGCAAAGAAGCTATATATCACGGAAAATAAGTACTAAAAAGTAAACATCCTATAATTATATGTTCTTACTTAATTACCCATAAATTTAATCATTTTCTCTAAAATAATAATTTTCTTATTTAACATTCGGGCATGTTTTATTTTAATAAAGTTCAATAATCTATTTAAATCAATTAATTTATAATTTTCATGTCCCAAAATGTATCCCAACATCCCCCTGTGATAATATAATCAATGATTCATAAAAATTCCATCCACAAAAGATAAAAAACCATATACATGAATGTGAATTACCTTTGATGATTAATCATATAATTCATTTGGTTCATCATTTAATTTTGAAATTGAGCTCATCCATGTCATTCAAAATTTGGAAACTAGGTATCAATCAATTTATAATATAACCCAACACCCTACATGCCTATCCATGGCATGGTTCTAAAGAACCAAGGTATCACACTATGTGTGGTATGTCAACCTTTATAATCGAGAGTATACTTCAAGGTACACTAAGAGAGCCCATGTATCACCACCGTAAAAATTATCAAATTCCCCTTGAGTCCATCCATGGAATTCTCATATGAATCCATGTATCACATGGTATATAATAGATATCCCCTAAGAGTCTATCCATGGAAGTCAATGTGTAAATTGAGAAAATAATGAGCCTTCCCCTCATGAGTCCATCCTTATAAATACAAATTAGTTGTCCAATTATCACTCAATCATAATAATGATAAATACCAAATGAGTCCATATAGGAAATTTTTCTTTGAATTAATGTGTCACCGATGTCATATACAATTCAATATATATAGTTACAATTTAATCAATAGCAGGTAACACACGTTTTTAAAATCCACATTAATATCAATTGAAACTAAATTTAGAAGGATAGACAAGGAATTGGACAACTTATAATGCTTGGATTTTATTTAACTCAGTCAATAATTTGATTAAAAAACATCTTTATCATAAAGATTCATCCAAATAATTCAATGAATATCAATTATTCAATCACATTTAATCAGTATGATATAATGTGTCCAGAACAACACCATGAAAAATTAATTTTCACCTAACCTAAAAGGAATTATAATTCCATGACTATCATGGATGGAATAGGCACTAATTCTACACACATGGGTATAATCATTCATTTAACGGTTTAATTTTTCAATGGTCAGAAACAGAATAAAAAAAATCAAGACCTCATTTAAAAGGGTGTCTAAATGAATGAATAAGATTATGTGGTTTATCCTTTAATAATTTCACATGGGTAATTCAAAATAATGACTTATTCAAGCATGAACAAGAAATTACATTGTCATATATGACAGACATTTCATCCATTCCCTATATTCAATAAATATCTAGCATAATTTAAAATTCATTTGACAAGTGAATTTACATTCCAAATCACCAGATGAATTACCATGTAAATTAACCATTATAATTTCAATATTAAGCATCCCTTGGAAAGGGGAAAAGGTCACAACACATAGGCATCCAAATTGTCACGCTATTGTAATATACATTACATTGAACAATACACCAAAAGGAGTGGTTCCAATTTCCAGGTCAACATCCTATAATTAATTAATGGTCTATTTAATTGAATTGGGCAAGCTAAAAAATTTTATTAAAAGAAATAAATATCAATTATGAAAATTCACAGAAATTGGGAACAAGGCACATCGATATATATAAACACATATGAATTTAGATAATGACATGAGATCAAATACAATTGGTATGTAGTTGATAGATCACCAAAAAAACTAATTATTCAACTAAAATTGGGAGAAAATAGAAAAATAGATGAAGAGCATGAAAATATGTTAAAAGAGCCTACAACTAAATAGAAAAACTGACACCAAACTAAGCAAGGAATGGCACAAAAGAAATGTATATAAAACTAATATTGATCCAGAGAGAGCAGAAACACTTAAAATGGGTTTCATATATAGGAGCAACAATGGCAATAATGGTAGGATTGAGGATGAGGGAACCAGTGGCTCAATATATTAGGGGGATCACGTAACTTCTGGAGGATAATGCAAGGATGAAAATGGTATTTTTTCACATTAAGGGAAAATTAATAATTGTTACATAAAATATATGTCTCAATATTTGGTTGAATGTTTTTTCAAAATTGTATTCCAAACATGTGACACCTATTTTGTAAGAAACCACCTATAATGGTGTGTTCCACATTATTAGTGTAATGATGGAAAAACCATTCGATTAATAATGTAAGGTTACAAACTATGTCGAACTATCTCTCTGAACTAGGAACACAGTCTTGAAAAAACTTTCATATCCAATTTGGGTAACAACCTCTCATATGATCATAGTTGTATATTTTTCTTCTTAGACCTTAAGGTTTCAAACAAACTACGATCTGTGTAGAGAGTGTCAAAAAATTTATTTCAGACCTATATACTCTCAAATCACAATGAAAACATAGTTAATACCCTAGGCCTGTAGGTAATTCAAAAAACCTCAAATTTTAGTGTTCTAACTATAAGAAGGTTTTTCAAAATCTCATTTTCCAAAAAGTATCATCCTATAATCACCAAAAAAATAATTCCCTTAAAATTTTATTTAATCCAATGATATGAAAATCTACACTATATATAATTAATATAACAATATTTATCTATATCATAACATATATTATTTTCTTATGCCTTTTTATTAACATATAATAAACATTCAATGTTAATGTTACATTTTAGGAAACAATATTTCTGTATATCATATATGTTATGATTTTATATTTTTGGTCATATTCTATTGATCATGATTTCAAAAAATCAAGTATGGTAGCCGTGATATAAATATAATATATATTCTGATTATATGTATTTATTATAATTTTTAAAACTTTGTGATAGAAAATGATATACACCGTTCTTAGAGATAATATTCCATAAATACACATGAACACTATTACCATTTCCTTGTCATATTGAATGAAATAAAGGTAAATTATAAATTAGCATTTTAGAACATTTTTTTATTTCATAGATACATCATATTTTTCCATAAAATTTATCACTATTACCAACTATGTAATGTGTGAATGAATCACATTGCTTAATGAGGTTTTAGTCCTCTGTACAGATGAGCAACATTATCATATTCTGAAACAAGGAATGAATAGTGGTATGTGTGATATATTTATTCTAGAGTATAATAGAATCATTAAAAAAATAAATTATCCATAAATTGATATTTATTTCCAATATTGAATTGTAGTAATAATAAAATAAAAGAAATCGTTTCATGAGGTGGTAGTCTAATTTATACACGAATAATGATTCTGTTACACATTTCATGGATCTAGAGATGGTTGTATGTTATACAAAATTCATAAAAATATCCTTATTAGGTATATAATTATTATATTGTATCAATAATGTATAATTATAACTTATATAGGTGGAGTAGAAATAAAACAAAAACACTAGTTGATGAACGTCTCCTATTCTTCTGGTATTCTGCTTATCATTTCATCAAAAGAATTACCAGGTAAGATTTATTTCAAAAATAAAGATTGTATGATAAGATGAGGGATTTTTAGAGGTTATTTGAGTTGGTATTTTTTGAAAATAAGGTTTTATGGTGTGAGGAATAGAGGAGAAGGGTGGACATTTTTAAGAGATGTAAGTGGGATAGAAGTAATTGTTTTGAATAGAATGGATTACACACTCATTTTATTCATGTCACATTACTCAAAAACAATGTATTTTATATCCAATAAGGGATAAGGTAGAAATATTTATTAAAAATTTGTGTCAGGCATGTTTTTTTACAATTATCTTCTTAGTTTAACTCCCAACAAATCCAATTTTACCGTAATCTTGATAAATAAGTTATCCAATTTATACTATAAATTTTGGTAAATAATTAATTTGAATATGTTAGATAATATAAATTATTATGATTAAAATATTTAATCGAATTTATCATTCTCAATCTTATATTTGTATTATTTTAATTTATAACTAATCCCACCGATGCGGTGGGAAAACATGGTTTTAATAAAAAATGTTAAAATGATTACAATGTTTTTATATTAAAATTCATAATTAAATTTATTCCAATGACTAAAATTTGGTTGTTAGTGTAATAATTGAACTAATAATAATTTATAGCAAAATTAAAATAAATTTTAATGTTATAAATTATTTATTTCAAAATGTAGTTGTCAATTAAAAGTCAGTATTTTTCACTATTCATCAAAAAGTTAAACTATTTAAAAAATATCAAAAAAATTCCTCCACATAATTTTAAAATTATAATTTAATAAATGATTTTTATTTTATACTTATAATTTTATAGACATCATAAATTATTTAAATTATTTTTCATAAAATGATTTTTTAAATTTCTTTTGAAACATATTATGATCTTATCAAAATTGTGTAATTCATTAAAAATATGTTTTATTAATATAAAAAATTATAATTAATATTTAAAAATTATTTATTAAAATTTCTATTTTTATTTTAAAATAATAGGTTATACCAATCATGTTTTAATAAATGTGGAAATAATATATCGTTGTTTTGTTAAAACTCAATGTTTTGTGTAACACAATCTAACATAGTGATTCATGTAGGGAAATATTAACCTTCTATTTCGAAAAACAAAAGATATCAAATGAAGTTAATTTATTAGAAATAATATTCATTAAAAACAGGGTGATACATTTAGCCTCATGGGAATTTATTTTATCCTAAATAGGAATTGAATTGTATAATGAATCAAAAAAGTGTTAATATTCACTTGAAATCCTTCAACAGTAATAAATAGTTATGTAATACAATAATGTAAAGTATGTTGCAACATTGTGAATCTAAATTAAATGTATTAATTGTCATATTACCTAGTTAATATACTTAGTCATTTTTCACATAGTAAATTACTTCATAGAACCATTCTTCGTGTATATGATTTTCATATAGGAAAATTTATGATAGGCAAGTTTACCATAGTTTAATAGAACCACATAGTCGATTACTCTATATAATAAATTTTATTTAATAACTTCATCGATGTA
Organism: Viscum album; assembly: GCA_963277665.1. NCBI lineage: Eukaryota > Viridiplantae > Streptophyta > Magnoliopsida > Santalales > Viscaceae > Viscum > Viscum album. The sequence goes on from OY728143.1 coordinate 329,923,044, forward strand.
TCCATAAATCCTATAGACAATTTTACCATGTACGGAAATTATTAAGGAAAAAGATTCTCATATAGGCAATTATATAATTTAACAGATTCATTTAGGTGACTTCGGAAAATAGACGATTTTAAATTGTGATTGTTTACATGTCCAATTTACATATATGATTGAATACGTTTATTTATCAACATATCCATGAAAAACATATCTAAATTACTCACATATACGATTTAACCTATATAGGGGAATTTCAACAAAATTTAAAAAAATAGTCGATTATAGAAGAACTGATAAAAATAATAATATAATCTGATAGACACACATAATAAATAAAACAATGAGTAATATATAAAGGGTTTTTAAGATCGTCTGACCATAAAACACAATGGAAATATTTTAGAAACATAAGTAGTCAAACAAAATCTGGGTTTTTGATGATAAAAAACCCATTAAACATTAAAAATGAAATTTAAAATGGATTTATTAGTATTATGGAATATAATAAATTATATAATGATTTAATAGTATAATGTTTCTATATAATTATACCCTTTACATTTTCTCTATCTATTTTTCTACATTAAAATTTAATTGTAAAAAATTGGAAAAATAAATTTTTTATAGAACCCAATTTATAAACAATTGAAATATAATAGTAAAAAAATTTGAATACGACCTGAAAAAGTTGTATAAAAAATCATTTAAATAAAAAACTCTATTAAAAAAGAACATCATACACAAACAAAGTGATAAAAATTATGTTTTATTGTAAATGAACAATTGTACAATAATGTAAATAGTACAAAAAATAAAAACATACATATACACATCATTAAAAATGATACCTAATAGTTGATATAGGTTAATAATGATATTGATGTTTTGGAGTGGGTTTGATAAATGAAGAAAAGAGAAAGAGGTTGTTGTATGGTCCAAAAATTGAGGTAATATCTCTCTTCCATGATCTATGATTGTATTAACTTCATCTAAAAATTAAATTTTTATCCTTCCCGCTGTGTGGTAATTTTCAATACATATTCATGGTTCTGTGAGACAATACTCAATTATTAAGAACAAGAGAAAAAAAGATCATCTTGATATGAGGTTCTATAAATTTCCCTTCATTTCCAACAGAATAAATATAATTATCAAGAAACCCTTGATTTATATATCTTAGAGAAAATGGATGGATAAAAAATGAAGTATAATTTCAACCTAGTACCCTTCCATCTTTTAGGATGTTATAGTCCAATTGACCTTCGACTGCTAATATTAAAAATTATTTAAAAACAAATATTAATGCACATGATAATGCTTTATTTGTAGAAGTATAATGTAGATTTAAATTCATGTTGACGCATCTATGAAACAATGAAATGAAATTATTTCTATAATATTTGAATCTCATATATATATCTGGGGAAAATCATGGGGAAGCACTAACAATAGTAGCAGTATGAGGATTGAATGGAGTAGTAAAAGTTTCTAAAAATATATTTTCAAGAATCCCATCTATTGTGACTTGTAATTTGATCTGCCTCAATTATATAAGATTTACCATGTGATCCCAGTTTTCTATTTTCTCTATAATAATTTGAAAAATACTTATAAACATTACTCATTTAATCCTGACATACTGATGTACTGAAATTTTTTGGCACTGGAGCAACTAGTCTGATTAGTCTATGACTAGTAATGTATTTTCATTTATCTATAACTGATATTATAATATAATATTTATATACTATATAACTATTAACCTATTTATATGAATATTTTTAAATATTTAAATCTCCCACATAAATAATTCCATCTTATTTACAATATTATATAGATTTCTTCTAATTTCAAAAATAGAAAATGATTATATATACCAGATTGTCTATGATACCTCAATAGTTTCATCTATCATTGAATAAAATGAAAAAATAGATTCCTTGATAAATAAAATTATATTCTTCATTAAAACATTAATATAATTTTTTTTAAAAGACTCTATGTTCTCTATATAATAATTTAATAGGTCCCTACTTAATTCTTTGTAAAACACATCTGTGGACATGTCCTTTCAGAGTGAATAGATTTAGGAAGAAATAAATTTATATATAAAGAGTGTTGGTGAGACTATGAATCAAGCTATAAAACAACTAATTAATATTAATTTTTTATTATAATGGGCATAAATATATTTCTCAACATAAATTGTCTCACTGCGACAATTTTGAAATAATAAATGATGTATTTCATATCGAATTTAAATCTCAAAATTTTATCAAGGAATCCTCTTATAGACTAGATGGAAATTTTCATGTTTGGTAATAACGAACATTTTTTAGACCATCCAAACACCAAATTCATTTACATTAGAAATTTTTAGTACACATATAATGAATCTCAATTACATGGGTCCACATGTAAGAAAAATCCTCAGAATTTACACATGAAGAAACTAATTTCACTAGATAAAAAAAGTTGATCATGTTTGTTTGAGATACATTCATCCCAAACACCTTATCAAAATAACACATGGATACATATATTTACATTATCTATGAAATCTCATACTTGAAATTGATTTACTTTTTAATATATCATCATAATCTTTTTTGATATTATCAAACATATACATAATTCTTGATGAACAATTCTATAGAGGATTCTCAACATTAGACACATCATAACATTCACTGATTGAGAGTACATAAAATTTAAAATTTTTAGGATATGGAATGAGGACTAAATTAATTATAATATTAATATATTCCACTATTATCACCGTCCAACTCCAATATTTATCAATATAATGTGATTTATAAAGTGGATCAACCACAATATGCTCAACCATATAATCAAATCAATTATTTGAGAAAAAACATTAGGAAAAGTCACAGAAAAACATTACCATTGAGACCTAGTAGTTATATCAATTTTAAGAATCTCTTGATGAAATGTCTTAGAAGAACCAGTGAGTAAAACATCAAAATCTTGAGAAGGTTCTTCTATTGGTTAGACACCATGAATAGTGGTCTCTAATCTAGTGTTAGAAATCATTTAACCATACCTATAAATGACAATATATATAGTATTTATATCCATATGGTGTGAGGTTCAACACTACGCCCCCACACCTATTATATATAGTGGTATAACTAGTGTAGAACCATTCCCATATCCAGTAGGTATCAAGAAGATTGAGGTAATATCACTATTATATCAATTATCTTTAGTAGAGGATAAGAAAATTTATTTCTCTTTTTTCACATTCGTACACCACATTTATTTAGCTGCATTTACTTCTTTTTCAAAATTAGTTAAATAATCATTCCATAGGGATAAGAATTGATCTTTAATTTTCCCAGGTAGTAATGGGGCTTGGAAATCATCATGTAACATTCTAGATTTAGAATTATATATTTTATCAAAAAATATATAAGATACAAATCCTAAAACAATACCTTCACCTTTTTTCATTCTTAATGAAAAATTTCAATAGGAATTTAAAAACACAAGACTTTATAATAATCTTTTAAATAATTAATTGATTTATTATCAAAATAATGTTACCTAAAAAAATATAATGACATTAGAGGGTAATATTTATCTTGTTATTACAGTGGTATTGTTGAAACTCTACATAGATTCCAGAGAAAAATATATGATATAAATCATTTCTACTAAATATAATAATATAGAATTCTAAAATATATTTTGACAAATCATATCCTCCAGATTTCTTAATTTAATAATAACATTCCCCATAAACTCAATTTCCTCCACTTTAATCAAGAATCCTTATATCATGTTGTAAAAAACAACCGTATAACCTTGTATAGAATTATTTATAGTTAATATCACATGATTGTATGTGATGTGAATGATATTTGGATTTTATTTGGGAGAAAGTAATGATTGGGGAAAATGGATGACACTTTCCTGATCAAAATATAAAACAAAAAAGTGAATCATGGTGGGATTATTTTTTAAGTATTATCAGTGTTAAATATCTTTTCACATATGAAAATGATACACATTTATTGTTTTCATACACCATTATGATTATATTGTGTGGTATTGTATCATGTTGTTCTAGATTAAGGAAAATATAATATACTTATTTTGTGGTGTGGAATGTGTACATGGGGTATCCTTTTATTTTTTTACATGTAGTCTATATGTTTACTAGTGACATCCATCACTATAACATGTGGCAATTGTTTTTTTAAATTATATAATAAAATAAAAAAATATTGAATTTCAAATCCCTTTTTATGAGCATCAGTATTCAATTGTCCATCATAGTCTATACACATGTTTTCAAGATCCATTACTCTAATACTCATTATAGGATGTGGTATACATGATTATAATGATTGGTAATCATGAAATAGAGATTATTAGTATATTATTGAAACTACATTCTGAATAATAATTAATAAGAAAATTTTATTATAGATAAAACATATCTATGATAACGAATAAAATCATAAAAATCAAAGAGCAAACAAAATAAACATTACCAACAAACATACTCATGAATATATCAATAAAAACATCAACAAAAATAATTTTGTAATATAGAAAATTTATTTTCATTATGACATGGTAATATATTTAAGACTAATATACTAAAATACAAGGATCACATGAATATAAAACTAGATTACATGGATCACAAACATAATAACTAGAAACATATTATATTTTATATTTTTTTTAATAATAGGATAGTCAGATAATTAATCATATCAAAATTGTATTTCATTGGCATGAAAAACTCAATCCATATATAATTGTTGAGGGAATAGAATATATGGATAACATAAGTGATCATATGTATCTAAAAAGGTTCACATGAAACAAATTTACCATAATATTTATTGCAAGTGTTGGTGATTAGTATTACACAGAAAGGTTTAACAAATATTTAATTTTTTTTAAATTAAAAATAGAAATAGTCTATTTCTACATTGGTTAAATTATTCAGTTAATAATTTAACACTAAAATAATGATTTATAACTAATACATGGACCACAATAATTTTCTACAAATGATAATGATTTCAATAGTGAATCATATGGGCCCCAAAAATATCAATATTTTAGTAATTTTTGTATAGAATAATGGAGGAATGAAAAAAAAATTTCATTATCAATGTTATTCCAAATTTAATTATTTTTATTAAATGTTCATTTAATATACTATACATATTTACAAAGCATTATGAATTACTCTATTTTCTATATATTATTGTGAAATAATTATTAAAACATATGTCTATTATCGTGAATTTATATATTTATTACTCTAAAACCAAATCACCAAATCACCACTAAAACAATAATTAAACCATATGTTATGAATGATTAATTTATCAAATTCTGATTATGGTTTCACTGGAGATCCGTGATTTCAATTACTATTTACCATTGAGACATAAGGATGTGAACAATTGATTTTTAATTAATAACACAATTAGGATGTGGAATGTTATAACTCCTATAAGATATTATATGAATAAGTTGGTTAGTTGATATTTACATGTCATAGTATCTAGTTCAAACAATAATTATTATCAAAATACATATAATTAATCTATGAAATGTTTCCAAAATAATCCACTGGAAATATATTACTGTAAATAACTTATTAAATGAAATTAGTTTTAACATAATTTAACCATTTTTAATAAGTAATTATACATAAAAAAATCATTAAATTATTTAAAATTTAAATATATTTTATTTTTCATTCAATAAATCCAAATACAAAAATTATACTTGTATATATGGTGATTCACATGGTGATCCATGATCAAAAACCTATTATATAGATTTTATGTACAATAATTCATACTCAAACCTCATCAGATATACCCCTAAAAAACTAAATCATGTTCTATATATTACACCAATATATAAAAACAAATAACTATGTGGATAAATTTATCATCTTAAAAATCTATGAATAACGATGGAAAAATAATGTCATATTTTTATCAAAATCATTAAAAACATTAATATAACTAAATACTAAATTCATTTATAAAAATAATTCCATTAATTGTAGCACCAAATTAAGAAAACTCGTGAGAAATTGATCAACAGATGGAATAAACTTAAAAGTATTATAGAAATTTGGAAAACACTAATATTAGACCCTATTAGCTAAACAATGTTGACTAATTGGAATTGTAATATAATTCGTCATGTGTAAAGACCCAAAGTTTAATTAATGGAAGTCCCTATTGATATAATTAAATGCCTCTTTATGTTTATATAAAATTTCAACTTCTTTGGTTTTATGATAAGAATTTTTACCATTGCTAATATAGTCGTTGAACAGTGATCACATGATTATTATAAATATAGGACATTAACAAATCCCATTTACTCAGACAAAGGAAGCGATGGCCTCATCCAGTAGAATTTCTCCATACAATGCACATTTGTCAGAGCTCAGAAAAGAGGTGGAATCCTTGGGCTTCGCTCTTGGCCAAGCCCACGCTGAGCTTCATCATGTCAAGCTCGAAAGGGACTGTTTATAGGAGAAGTGGGAGTTGATAGAAATTACCACTTGAACGATGTTATCCAAGCCACTCCAAGATTCTGTCACCATCGCACACCTTACCATTAGGTCTTATGCAGGTGTATTAAGGGGATATGTAAAAAATTTCTAGTACTATGTTCGTGTATAATATTTTTTATATAATAATGAATATACCTCTTTGTCTTTTTTGATACATTGTAAATAGTTTTAAAGTACAAATAATGTTTTTAGTTATTATATAATTAAGAATTATATTTTTTAAAATTAAGTTATTTTTGAATTAAATAATATTTTAATAAAATATTATTATTAATAAATTAATTTTTATTAAATATAAATGATCTTATAATTTTATTAATTCAATAATAATTTTTATTAATGTTTGAAAGCCATTTTTGTCAAAACCCGTGAATTTTCGATAAATGCCGGTTTTTATTTTAAAAGAAAAAATTAAAATATTTATAAAAATTATTTAGATAAAATAAATGGTATTTATTGAATCAGGACGTCGAAATTATCCAATGGTGAATTTTTCATAATTTTCCGAGACAGTAAAATATTTGGGTAAAAATTAAAAACCTTTTAAATATATAATGTGTTTTATGACATCATAATGACCCAATAGTGATGTAATAAAATACTATAAGTTTTATGTTCTGCCAATATATGTTTTACCATTAAAATAATGTGATTTTGGGAATGTTTGAATTACTTTTCAAAGCATTAATGGACCCCTCAAGACTTATTAAACACCTTGTCTTTTTAAATTAATTTCCATGGGAGTGTGACTCACTTCTACATAAACAAACTTATTATTTTAAGAATTTAGAACTTTGGCCTTATAATATATTGTTTTTCTCTTCCCTTTTCCAAAAACCATTGGAAAAACCATGGGATGGTTTGTGGTTGGGATTAATTTAATGTAAGGGGACCCAAACCTAAATAATAAAGAATTCCCTCACCTTTCCTATATAAACCCACCCAAGATCCAACTTACTCCTCACTCAAAGACTTTGTAGTTCATCCAAAATCTTCCCTAATCTCTCTATAATCCTCCCACGGTGCCCCAAGCTCCCAATAAGCCTCTCACAAGCCTCTCTCTAGCCTTTAAAAGAACACTTCCAAGTAAGGGGTTTTTTCTTCCTTTCTCATTTTGTTCAATTTTCTTTAAGTTTTTTTCACTTTTAATTTCAATTATGAATGTTGGAGTATGGTTTAGAAACTCCCTAATATATCCCTATTTATGTATGAATGATGAGAGACCCCTTTATCTCTCATTAAATTCTTCTCATGTACACCTGTTACTATGCCGAAATTCCGAAAGGAACTTCTCTCTCCTCTTTTAAATTCAAGCAATAATTTTGTATCATGAATCTAAATTCCATTAAAATTGTTGGGACATGTATCTATATAACCTCCTTACTGTCCATTACATGTAAATATGATGAGTAACCCATTTCTCTCTCACCAACCATTTTTGATGAATTCTTATGTCACGTCATTACGCTGTCGAAATCGCACTGATTTTCTAAGACAATGACATTGTGTAGTGAATACCATGCCCATTTCTCCATCAAGGGTATTCACCTTTATGCACATTTACTTATTTATTACAAAGTTTAATGCATGAATTACACATTCCTTTATCGTGTAATGAATGAATTTGTTTTATGAATCCATTTTTATGATCCATGTGGCACACTTATGCATGAAATGAAATGTTTAAGAAGGGTGCACCCTTATAGCGCTCCAATGCACTGGGTAAAGTATAGTATCATGATACGTCATGTGAAATGAGTGTTTACTAATGCTAATTCAAGTGCAATGAGGAATTACTCATTCTTTATGTGCAATGAGGATTTACTCATGCTCCATGTGCAATGAGCCTTAGCTCATGCTAATTCCATGTTAAGTGTTGATGCCAAATTTCCATGTTATGATTATCATGCTTTATCATGCATTTAGGTTCATGTCTCTCTTATGATCTATTGATAAACCAATTTTCTAACATGTATTGTACTCTTCATGTTATTCCATGGGTACTCCCTTACTGGTCTTTATATCTCACCCTTTTCTTATGCATGTCCTCATGTTATCCCATGCAATGCTATGTATGAGGGAATGTAGTGGTCATGCAAAAGAAGTTTTCAATAAAGACGTTGTATTTCATGTTTTAGGTTTTTATGTAATGATACTAAGCCCCAAATACACTAAAACGCTCAATCTTCCTTTTTGTATCAAGAAATTTTTTATTTAATAAATCATGTTTAAGTTTTTAATAAAAGTAGGGTTTTCATATCATGAAATTGGGGAAATTCCAAATTCATGAATACATTTCCAAAAAGGTGTTAGAGGAATGAATTGAATGTAAGAGAGGTGAGGTTGAGAGAGTGTTTACATGGGCTTAATAATATGATGAATTCCAAAAAAAATTATTCGATCATAATGTTATTGAATTAGATCGGTAAAAATAGAATGGAGATACCAGAGATACAGTTCAACCAAGATTAATTTATTTTTATGTGAGGTGGGAATAAGGATTAAGGGAGGGTAATGAAAAAATTACAAAAAATATGTTAATTCTATATTAATAAAAAATTTATAGGTGTAAACCAATGTTCTGGTGTCCAACCACATTTCAATCAATTTAAAACTAGTGTATTCAAGGCCACTGGATATCCCCTATGAATATAATAGACCACCACCAGATTTTTTGATGGTATTTAATTCTGTAACTCCCCTTTTGGCTCATCATACAAGCATAGTTAAACGTAAATACACCAAAATAGACCACATTTGAATCCTCAAACACCGTTAAAATCATGAATAATTCGAACATATATCCCCAAATATCAGAAAGAGTCTATAAATGAAAAAATAATCAATGATCCATATAACAATCTTTAGATGAACCGGTATATAATACAACATAAAGTCAAACCTAAGAGATTAAATCACATTAGTTTGGATGAAATCAATGTCAATTAGAATGAAAATATTATAACTAAACATCATTAATCATTTCCCATTCAACAATGGGTTTATCTCATATAATTATCATTCCAGTCACATAATAATGATTCTTATTTTTTATTTAAATATAGAATTTTTTCCCCTGAACTTTTTAAATATATCAAAACAAATTTGGTAAAATATTTATATGTAAATATTAATTGAGTGTATTTTAGTGATCCTCTCATCACATAGTTATTTATTAATTCCATTTTCAAAAACACATCATTTATGACAATTATAGAGCCTAGATTAATACACTTAACCCAAATCCATCTAATAGATTATTCAATATAAATTATTATGTTATCAAAAAAACGAATACATCCTATTGAAGTGTAACGTAATATCCATATATAAATAGGTACCTATAAATTTGTGTTACTAATATCATTTTATCCTTACATAAGATAATATAAAATATCCAAACATTACAATGACCAACCCATTTTGATGAATTATGTCCCAAAATATGTTTTTTTAGAAGGATTCTAATGTATATTATTTTTAATTGGTGTTTTTATATAATATCATATATAAGGTATTCTATTTATATATAATAGAATCAAATTATTTATTAATACTACCTTATTCCTTCTATGTTAATAATATGTTCAAATCATATTGATGCATAATGCTTTACACAACTCATATCTTGTGTTATTATTTAAAATTAAAATTGAAATATATAATAATAAATATTTAAATGAATAATTTGGTTATGTTAAATTAAATTCATCCATGGAATGGTTAAAAATTTTATTCAATAGTTAATGTCCATATGTGTATCCATGGTTAACATTTTTCTAACAAAATTCATTCTAGAAATAGCTTATACTCCCACGCTACTATGATGTTGGATAAAAAGTTAAAATAAACATGTTATATTATAAAATAGAGACTAAAATTCATTAACAATTATTTCACCTAATATGGGTGAAATAAAATTAATAATTATATTTGAGAACATAAAATAGTATGATCAATACACAGGGTAGAAAAAAAAAATCAATTATCACACATAAACATTAAATTTACAAATACACATTTGATAATATATTTTTAAACAATTTAGAACATTACAATAAAGTGTAGAGTAATTCATAAAACGAATAATCTATAAATATGAAATGTATTATACAAATAATTTACAATATATTCATAAATTTTAAAATGATGAAGTACTATTTTTAAACCTTATATATCAATAAATTGTAAACATATTGTTATTTTTTCATTGAATTATAGATGTTGAAAATTTGAATAGACTTAGAAACATAATATTTAATTCTAATCACAGGTCCTCATATTAGCAATAACATAGAACTCTTAACAAAAATATATTTAATCTAAATATAAATTTAATATATTTAATATTAAAAATCAATCATTATTTAATCATTTTATATTATAAAAATATAACATAACAAATATTAATCGAGGTTTTATCCTAAAAATTATCATTATGATGATCAATATGGTTTAAAATTTTCTATATTAAGGCCTTTTATTTTAATCATTTCAATCTAAGAAATAGTTTCTTTAAAAATTTACTACCAATTATAGTAAATTAATCCATATATTTTTAATTTTTATCATTTTATAAATTACCTTATAATATCTATATAAAATAATTTATATCTAAATTACCACTAATAAGAAATAAATAATTATTATTTAATAATAATTAATTTAATAAATATTTATTTTATAAATATTTTAACTCAATATATTAATTACTTATTATTATTTTTAATTAATCTATAGGACATATATATATACATATATATATCCACCCAATGCCATATTTTATAATTTATAATCAATTTATGAAGTTTATATATCAAATATTAAATTAAAAAATTATTATAATAAATATTTACAACCAAACATATTTTATGATATAAATTATATCATATTTTTTTATATAATGAAATACATTTATGAGTTTATATTCATTATTCTTAGTAGCCCCAGATATATCCTTCTATTTCAATAAATTGTACACATTTTTAAAAGACTATATTATCTATTTGGATATACATACATTTAATGAGATTCCACCCTTATAATAAAAGAAACATATCCTATGATAATGATCTATATAAATATGGTAAAGTAATGATTTGTTATATTTATTTCAAATAGTTTAATATATCAGAATCTTTTTATATGAAATTGTAAGTTTCATGTCACAATATATCAAAAGACAAAATAATTACACCACTAAATAAAATATTATAAAAAATGTTATATTATGCTTCCATATCACTTTTTATGATAACATATCTCATAACATGGTCTATATTGTAAAAATATATATCATTTTTAATAATTCAACATTTTTTATAAAAACAAGATGAATTTTTAATCACATTCAATATGATTTGTAGAATAAAATAAGTGTTTCATGGATCAGATAAAAATAAAGGGAGGTTGATAAATAATTTATATTATTCACATGTCCCCTATTAATTCTATATGAACCAATAAAAAGAAATTATTACCCAAAATCATTTTTAATAACACTCTTTGTATAATCAATAGAGGTCATAGTTAAAGAGATAAGCATCATTAGATGTTCATGTGTGAGAGTAACAAGGAAACAATTGACCATTAATTATCCACATTGAAATTATTTAATGGTTTCTCTTAATGGAAATACTCTCTGATTAGTTTTGTAAATCAATATGTAACCATAAACTACATTATAAATACTATGAAACTAAAACACTTTATAGTGTAAATTGTATAATATGTGTATCTTACATTAATGTTCATAGGATACTCTATCACTGATAAGGTGACTAACAGGTTTATTTAGAAAAATCCAATGACATATTTTCAATATGGTTTGTACTTGTGATAATGAATCACCCAATACATCAGTGGGTACCATGTTTCCATAATAATCTAATCCTCTTGGAAAAATGTTAAAAGGATAAGATATCATTTAGAGAATCAAAATAATATGATATTAATTTTTAATTTCCATTGCTCTATTCGAATAGGAATAATGGATACACACCATGCTATATATTAATTTAATAGAAAATTATGAAATATTTTAATAATTTTATAACCAGAAAAGTTGTAATAATAAAAATTATGTTTATTATATAGAACATTACATAACAAGAAACATATGATATTATTGATATAATATGGTGAATTTGGGACATGTTTTAACACATAATATTTAAATACATAATCAACAATATTCATCCACATAAATTAAGAAATAAAATTAATTATACCGTAACACATATTGTGTGGTGTTATGATATACACATTTCATAAAACATGATTGGCTCTGAAGTGGTGTTGTATCAAAATACTACGTGTAAATATATCCTTATTCCATGGAATATGATTTCATTCACATCCAAAGCATAATATATTACTGAATAATTGTATAATACACTATTTTATGAGAAAACACTTGTATGATTTATATCTTGAACCAGCGTATATTGCCTCCAATCAGGTACCTAAGCCGTCTCCTGAGATGGTATTATGTCCATTTTCATTCTCCTTTTGTTGGAATATATATTTATTTGGAATCAATATAAATCTCATATAAATGGTGTTTACAATTAACATCTTAAATTGCGGTCTAAAAAGATACCCTATATGGTTATTCCCTTTTCTGAAAATTCATGAAACAAAATAATAAAACAATAATGGTAAAAACTATATTAATATAGTTAAAATAAAATTTACAGTTGAAATATTAGAAGAAGCAATTATTATCAACATATTAGTGGATGATATCAACAGAATATATGAGAGATTGATTCAAGAATAAATTAATGAATAGAAAAATCAGAGAATCAAAAAACATGATCACATTTTGGATAAAGGTTTTATCAAAATTATTATCAACATGGAGAAATACCTCCAATAATTGGACAAGATGGGTGATCATTTGGAAGATCATATATATAATGACTTGAATACCCAGTTTAGAAAGCCTAATTAGTGGATTTATAAGGTTGTTTTTTTTATTAATAGTATTTTATTTAATAAAATTTTTGTGTTCCTTTTGTGGTTAATGCAAATTTTTTGACTTGTTTGGGATTCCGAATTTTCATATAAATGTTTTTTGGAATTAAAATTTAATTTGAAATTTGAAATTTAATTCTAGGAATTTAAGTTGATATGGTAATTCAAGTGTGAATATTTATCATTTAAATAATTAAACTATAAAAAAATTTCTAATATCCATCTTCATGTGATTCGAGGGATCAATACACTCATATTCCCATCAAAACCTAGACATATATAAAATAGTCATCCAACCTCTCTAAAAAATTCTCTTTTTAAACCTGTATATCTAAAGATATTTATACATTCACCAAATAGGGTTATAAATGATTAGACCATAAATTTCTTAATATTATTCATCCATATATTCCTCAGGGGACATTTTTTAAATAATTTATTAAGAATATTATTATAGTCATGAAATGAAAATATTTTTTTAAAATTAATTAAAACATGTAATACATAATAAAAATTATAAAAATATAAATTTTGATAATAAATGTTATATAAAAACATTATAAACCATGAATCATGGTATATTACATATGGTACCTAATTTTACCACTTTTTATGATCCTCATACAATCTCATGATTAGAACTAATAATGTTATAATATGATGAATTATCTACGGGAGAAAATATAATTTACAAGTGGGATGTAGAAAAGAATGAAATAGGTATAGATAATTTAGAAAAAAGTGGTGTTATCCCGAGAGTGGTTGTAACACCCAATGCATCGAGTTCGAGCACACCATAACCTATAAAACAAGCCATTAAAAATGATCTTATGAATAATATAAACAAAATTATAAAATTTATACAATATTGTTTTCAAGAAATACTATACTTTTTAATTCATAATATCAATATTTTTGTTTTGTCAGAATTTGGGAAATTTTAGGAATCTTTTCAAATTTTGATGATTAGTTTAAAATACTACATTATTGTTAAAAACTGATATTTTTTATTAAATTATTGTTTTACAGTAAATTGAATTGAACGTCATAATAGATAACTAAAAGATATATTAATCCAATATAGTTACTTGGAAGAATTTTATATTATAATTGGATATAATATTTTATTAAGAATCAGAACGTCTCTTTCACTTGACTTATAGACATATCTATAAGATTTGCATTAAACATATTTTTTCAGTCTCTATGAATTTACTTTCCAAATATAGACATACTTGGTTGTAATATGTATGAAATGTTTTGTCTAATGAGATCAAAATAATTTTTGTTAAATAATATTTTTTGAATTTTATTTACCATGGTTAAATATAAATAGTTTAATTAAAGGTAAAACTAATATTATAATAATATAAAAGTATACCAAAATTTTTACTAATAAAATTTTATATGTATATTTATGAAAAAGTAACATCATGTCAAAAATATAATCCTTTTAAGACACTTCTGTTAGATTAATACATTTATTAAATTTTATTTAAATAAGAGTTAAATATATCATATTCAAATTGTAATAACTATATTATTATTCATATGAGTTTATACAGGTGATATAGTTGAAAATATATAATATTTAGAAAACTAAAGAACATATCTACATCATGTTAATTTATTTTTCATTTTCAGACAATATATAATTAAATTAAATTTTGTCACAATGATTATGTAGTAATTATTTAAGTAATTGAGATATCAAATAAATGATATATATATATATATATATTATTAAAATAAATATAATTTACGTAATCAATGACATACACAAATTTTAAAAATTACTTATACATGTTTGTGACATATTGGAATTGTTGGTTCGAAGTTATTATGTTGTTTTTATATTTTTAAAAATGAATATTTTGAATAGTATCAATATTGAAAAAAATGAAGCTTTAAAATAAATAATATTTAATTAAATGTTATAAATTTTGTAAAAATATATAATTAAGACAATGAGATATTATGGTGTAAAATATTTCATAAATGATTCAGTTGGGGTTCGTTTGGTAGTTTATAGTAAATATATTAACCATAATATATAAAAATAGAAGAAGACACGGAAAGAGTTAAACTGTTTAACTAAATATTGAACCCAAATTATAAGGTTAATTTACTTTCTAAACGTGTCTAGAATTAATTTTTTGAGAATATTTTTATCCATCCAAATATTATACCTTAGATAAATCACATTTCAATAATTTGAGACAAAAATGATTTTGTAATTAATTAATATTTTAAAATCATCCAAAACAGCCCTTCGCCTCTCATATAAAATGGAACATCTCAAAATCCTTAATTCACAAAAATAAATCAATTTTTATCTTCCAAAACATAACCATGTATTCGCCCAAATTATCTCCCTAAAGCATATAGGTCTCACTTTGGGTTGAAATCCATCCTAATGAGTCCTTTAGTTAATTTTAAAGAAGACAGCCAAAAAAGGTAATTATTTTATCACCTCTTTCAACGTTCTTTAATTCTTATACTTCCTATTTATATTTTTTCATACTAATGTAATAACTATAGTACATTATATATTTTTATATGGTATTATAATTATTAAAAAAATTGAAATCTTCATTTTACCCTACATACTAATAATAATATCACATTGGGTGTGTACGTACGACTTATCATACCCATGATGTGGTGTTTTTTATTATTCAACACTGCATTATTTGGATGGTTATAATTATGATTATAATGAATTTATGTAATTATATAACATTATAATGATTTCAAATATTTAATATTCCATCCAAATATAAATCATTTAACTATTAAGAGAATGATATTGTTGGTCGTGCGTACGTATGGCCTATCGTCTCCACGACACGATGAGATCAATTATCCACATTAACCATTTATGATTGATAAAATATTTATATTTGAAAAAAAATAATAAATATAAACTTTATATATTTCTATATATGAATAAAATACATCCTATTGATAATAATAATGGCTTACATAAAAAAAACTGCATTGGAAGACCAAGGATTTATCACAAAAAATGGTACTAAAGAAACATTATTAATAGAATTATATAATAGGACAATATATGATATTATAAATATGGATACGGTCTGGGAATAATTAGATATCTTGTTACAACCATTATAAAGGAGGTTAATTCACCCTCTACTAAAGTAAAGTACATTGTAAGGGTTAATTTTTCAATCTAATTATTATTCACGATTGTTTTTATGTAATTATCTAATAAGAAAACATTATCATACATATCAATGTTTCTTAAAACTGTATTTCAACATTCTATTGAAAATTTTGAAATTTCATTTCTAACAAAGTTTTATTTTTTATAAAACTCTTTGAATGTAGTATTTATATCGTTTTCCAAATGAGGAACTTTATGACCTTGTCGACAAAGAAAGAAAATATCATTTTTAACTAATATGGCGTGAGTGGATATTTTCCATTGTTATGACTTTTTAACATTTTGAAACTTCCCTCACAAGATTATATGTTTATTGATTGACTGTGAGAATAAGTATAGAAGAACATCATAAAATTTTGGATAATTTAGAGATTATGTTGGTATTCATAGAAATTAAATCCCTTTCTGGATACTTCCTATGGAAATGGATCTGTAAGAGATGTTCCTTAGATTCAATCCTCTAACCAGGTGTTTCAAGTTTGACTCGGGGTTACTTGGAACACGATAATGGGCCATACTTGTAATGACCCAGACCTATCTGTTACATTCCTTTCCTAAAATCAAGTGTTTGATGTGTTTTAGGAGGTCAAGGTGACATATACCAAAAAAATTTCAAAATTTTCAGTTCTGTGAATACTATTTCAAGTTCTACGAATAGTGTTATTGGTTGTCTTATGTGAACAATGTCATCAGTAGGCTTATCTGAATAGTTCCAATAGCAGCCTTATGCGAACAGTTTCATCGGTAATCTTACGTAAATAGATCTTATGGTAGCCTTATTTCAATAGTTTCATCGGTAGGCATCTGTGAATAGTTACAAAGGTAGCCTCTATATCAATTTCCAAATTTCGAGTCCCTGAATAGTGGTCCTATAACAGTGACGTTCCTATGGTATCCTCTATATCCTTTGCAAAATTTCAAGTTCATGAATAATGTTTCTAGAATGGTGAGGTTCCAGTAGTAGCCTCTAATTCATTTTCCAAATTTTGAGATCCAGATTAGTGTTTCCAGAATGGTGAGGTTCCAATAGTAGCCTCTATTTCCTTTGCAAATTTCGAGTTCATGAATAGTGTTTCCAGAATGATGAGTTTCCAATGGTAGCCTCTATTTTCTTTACCAAATTTCGAGTTCATGAACAGGGTTTCTAGAACACTGAGGTTCCAATAATAGTCTATATTTTATATTCTAAATTTTGATTTCATGAAAAATGTTTCTAAAATAGTGAGGTTCCAATGGTGACTTCTATTTCCATTGACAAATATCAAGTTCATGAACAATGTTTCTACAATAGTTAAGTTCCATTGGTGGATGATATTTCCATTGCCAAATTTATATTTCATTAACAGTCTTCCCAGAACTATGATATTCCAACGGCAGCCTCTATTACCATTACCAAATTTAATCTTTGGTGTACAATTTTTCTTACTTCCTACAGTTTCGCCCCTATGACATTTTATTTGACATTAAATGCATGTAAAGTATCATTTAAAGGAATATCACACTGATTTAAAGGAAATAACTCCTATATTAATTTTCGTAAGGCTAGGTATGATTTTACATGGTAAAACAACATGGATTAATGTGGGCGTCTTTAAATAGAAATTCTAGTGTATCTTAATCTACTGCTCTGATAAATCTTCTAATGGGATCAGATATCTTCCTCCCTATTTCATCTACCTTACTTTATGGTGTGAGATGCTCGGACATTTCATTCCTTCTCATAGTATTTGATTGATCAAACATTACTCCTAGTATTTTTTCACCTATGTTTTTGATGCAATCATGCAGTATTGATCAATCATCGATATAAGGAATGATCTACCGTTATTCTTTTCCATTCATCTCCTTCAGTTTCTACTTTCCCTTTTATGGAATTATATCTCCGTGTTCCTAATGGACTTTTCTTACATGTTGATCAGTGTGTTAGTGTGTCTGTATCCTTGAGTGGATACTATTGTCATGGGGGAGTATATTGTGACATGTTGTGTGTCCCATTCTCTTATAAAGAACATCAATAACTGTTTAGGAAAGGTATTTGTTTCTTCTCTTTTATTTTACATTAAAATGTATAGCATGTAAGTTTTATCCCACTAGTACACAATGTAATTCAAATATTAGACATTTGAACCAGATAAATAAATTTATATCGATCATATATTGTTTCCCCTTGTTTTTCTATATAGTGTGATATCTAGGAATTATTTTTTATCTTTTCATTCTTGATTAAAATTTGTAATGAACATAATGTGGTAATTAATTGATAATTTTTTCACAAAAGATAAAGAGTCATGTAAATGGATCTGGTGGTTGTTTTTTTAATTTGTTGTTAATCAAATTGATGTAGTAAAAGAGTTTAATCTATTTTTTATTTCTTTCAATTTAGGTTTTCTAATGATGGAACCTAGAAATATTAATTCGGTTAATTCAATATGGATTAAAAAACTAGTTGTTTGATAAAAGATAATTTATTGTAGTGTTCCGAGTTACACTCTTGCTGGTTTAAGGACAAAGAGCCCAATTTATATGATGTTCGTTTTCCTGCTTCTTGTGTAGTGATGTGAGCCTAGACGGATGTTGTGATATTTGGGTAGGGAGGCATATTGATTTTCTCATCAGTTGACACCTAGAGTGGAGATATGCATCTATTTATTCTTGTGGGTGTCAGGGAGGACACAAGAGATGATGTAATGGGTTGGATGTGAATGTTTGTATTCAAACTATTTCTTGTTGGATGTTTTTCTTTAATACATTCCCCATTTCTCACGGAAGTTGGTCATTCTTACCCTTCTTCCCAAAAAAGTGAAGACTCGTGGGGAAAGCCATGTCCTTTCTATGTTTATATTCTCAGGGGAGGATGGGTCTATGCTCTTTCTATAGGTGGCAAAGACTCCATGGGTCTTCCACCTACTCACCATGTTGATCCCCTTGTGTTTTGTAGCATATAATTTTTTTCTATAATTCATTGGATTATGCGAATGTAATGATGTAAATAAATTATTGAATAAATTATGTTAACCCATGGAGTTGGAGCTTGTGGGGATACAATGCTGAGTTTGTAATTTTTTTAATAGGACAATGAACTTTGGGTGGGATGCTAGTGAAAAATAATGTGTAATATTCATGTAGTTTATTAATGTTCATAGAATTAATTAACGTAAAGTGAAATGGATAAAATTGGAATAAAGTAATGTAATAATCTTTTTAAATAAATGTGTGATTATAGAATTACAAGTCTTAGAGGTGGTAGTTGGGAGTTTGAGAGACGTTATCTTCAGATTAGTCTAAGACTAAGTTAAACCTATAGTGTCGTTTTGAGCAATAGTGTATCATGTAATTTTGTTTTCTATATGATACTCCACCCTGTCATTTAGGGCAACTCATACCCTAGGGATTCTAATCCCTAGGGGGTGTTTTCCCCAACATTCAGGTGGTATGATGGATGGATAAAAACTACCTTTGGCCCCGCTGTATTCTCTTGGTAGTTAATTGTGATGTTAGGCCCAATGTTTAGTTTTTCACATATATTTGTATATATGAATGTAATGGATTGTTGTTATTCACACAAATATATTCTGGATACAGTTTCTTATGTGTTAATATAGGTGTAACGTGTATAGGTTGTGATGGTATGAGTATCCTTACTTGGTGTGTGGGATATAATGGATAGAGGAATAATTTCAAAATTATGGTATAGGTTAAGAGAGCTGTGGTGGCTCTGAGAAACTACCTAATTATATTGATCACATAGACATAGTAATTTTGTTTCATGAGTTTCATGTTGTGGGGCTCCGCCAAAGTGTCTGCAAGAAAGCATTTTTGGAGAGAGATGCCATAGGACGTGCAATATTTGAGAAATGTGGAAAACCAATGGAAAATTAGTAGCAGGGTACCCTTGATATTCTTTATTATATTATTTACTTTTTTATGTGATACGTGGTAAGATTAGCTGTGGGGAGGATCGGAACTCAGTATACCTATCTAGGGGTAATGCTTGTTTCACTTGTTGTTCATTGTGCTTTAGTATTATTTCTTTACTTTCGCACAATATTATTTAGGGAGGATTCTACCAAGTATACTGTTATATTGACCTTATGTCTATATAAAATGTTTCTCTGGTCACTTGAATTAGTTTGGATAATAGGCTGGTTTCATCAAGATTGGGGTTGTAGGAGCTCTTTGGTCTTTGTGGTTGATGTAGTTTTTACATTCATTTGGTTAATTGTAGTTTTCCACTTTTATTTGTAGTACTTATGCATGAAATTACATATGTATATTTGTGATTTCATTTATATTAATTTCTGATTTGGAGTTAGTTGGTGTATGTATTATCTCTCTCTTTCAAAATAGTTCTCTTAGAGGGTTATGACTCCCACTTGTCTGTTTACTATACCCTCGGTGCGAGTTGCAAACCCACAACCTACTGGTGGTGAGACTCTAGGGTCATTATCTATCTTCTGACATTGTCGGCGCATGAGAGGTACACCTTATGGGGATGGGGACATGAATGTGTGTTATCAATCGAAGGTGAGGAATAGGATAGTGTTTGGTGTTAGGAATAGGTGAGTTTGCATGGGTTGGTAGAGAAACTATTTTATTCAAGTTTAAAATGTGATGTAAACACTGGATACTGGCTATGAATGAGGCGTTTAGGGCCCCCTATGATTTGATGCATGGACCATTATGTTTACATTGGTTATTAAAAATGTGACACTAGTTATAGGGAAGAGACCTAGGAAAGGATCATGCAACATTTTTCTTTGTGCATGTGTTTTAATGGGTAGACATTGGGATAGGTTAACCTAAAATGAATTAAAGGGAACAATTTATTAATTAATGTTAAGTCTTACAAATTCTAGGTTTAGGAGGTCCTACTATTTTTTATTTTTTATTTATTAATATATGTTAACGTCCATGTTATGATCACATAGAATATTTACCGCAAGATAAGCCAGAAGATCATCTTAGTATAGAGGTCGATGATGAGAACACTTAGAGGAGGACACTCCGAGAGTAATTGTGCTAGAGTCTAAAAAAGTATGAGGAATCAGTTTTAGATGTAGTCATGGAATTATGGTTGGAGGATGTAAAGATAGGATTCAGTTT
The DNA here is from genome assembly GCA_963277665.1 of Viscum album. Taxonomy (NCBI): domain Eukaryota; kingdom Viridiplantae; phylum Streptophyta; class Magnoliopsida; order Santalales; family Viscaceae; genus Viscum; species Viscum album. The sequence goes on from OY728143.1 coordinate 329,944,892, forward strand.
GATCCATGATCGAAAAGAGCACTGGGTGTCTTTTGGATGTGACGATGCTCTATGGAGCAGTGATGAAGTGGTTGTTATTCTTATTTGGGGATCGCAAGGTGTCATAAATCTCATGGGAGGAGTTCTGAAAAATGTTTAGAGTCGAGTTTCTTTCTTTAACCGAGAAGGCGTCCAGTCACCATTATTATCTTACCCTTTGACATGGGATCTCTAGTGTGTGAGAGTATGGAAACCATTTTAGGAACATTTTATGATATGATTTAGAACTATTGTCAGATGAGGAGGCCAGGAAGAGGTATTTGAAGGAGGTTTTATATAAAGCCCTAGCCTTAAACCTTACTTAATCTTGAGTTATTACAAGATTACACATTGAGGATATTTTCAGGTTTAGAGTTTTAGAGAATTTGATCATAGAACTTGCATTACATTCCACATTTAAACAAAGTGGTTACATAAAGACAATATTCATTTATCCCATCAACGGAAACATATTTAAAATAAAACATGGATTCTTTCTTGAAACATCCTTATCACTATCATCATATCATGTACCTTTCCCTTGACCTGTGAAAAACATTTCAAAAAAAACATGGGATGAGCATAAAAAGCTCAGTAAGGGTTATAAAAATATGGAAAGGAAACATGAGTTCATATATACATATGAATGAAATCATACTTTACCCATAAAACATAGGCACTTTAACATACCTCATCAAATCATGAATAAATCATAGAAATCATAAGACATAAAAGGTAACTTGAGGCATTCATAACATTCTTACGTAGGGAGTAACCCTATTGGTTACGTTTGGAATAACCACCACAGTATATTCAATAACCTTAACATTTCACTCCTTCACGTTACCCAATGCATTAGAGATCTATATCAAGCTCACCCGCCGTTAGTTTATCACGGAACCACTTGTCTCCATAACAATGCCAAAGAACCATAACATAATCGTATCACATAAAACATGCATAAAGGAAACATAAAATTTCACCTTTCAATCACAAGACATCAATAAAACACATTGATATAAAAACATTATGAAAACCATTTTCAATACCATAATAAAAGAAAAGTAAAACATCCTATTTATTTTTCTTTTAAAAAAAGGCATGGCTTGTAGAGGAAGCCGAAACTCAAATAATGGTCACGGCGGCGGAGAAGTCGTTGTCGCCGCATACGTACGACAAAAACATTCACTTTTTTTGTTTAGTAAGCGTTTCATATAAAAAAGATTCCTTTTGAATAAATGTAAAAGTCAAAGGGGTTTATACACCGTATAAAGGAAGGTTGTGTATAAAACAAAATAGGCCTCAATGAAAGGAGATTAAGACGAAGTCCCATACAAAGACGGTGTCCTTGGATTAAGGACAAATCAATTACAAAATTATCTGTGACAAACAAATAAACCCAATATAAGTGGATATTAAGTGTAAAATAATCAATGGTCATTCACACATATTCAAAGGATGACATATTCAATAACTACATGTTAAACCCAAAGAAATCGAAATTGGGTTAAAAAGTTACCTTGACAGCCTAACAGTGTCACATCAAAAAGCGTTGATGAGAGATAAAAAGGGTATCAAATCACTTGGACATAAAATTTACATCAATAAGGATATAGAAGAACATATCCCAACATAATAAGATGTAATTTAAAAGACATAACAAAAGAAGACTTTTTAAAAAGAGGAGGGTGAACGGTTCCCTTACCGATTTGGGTAACTTTTGAAACGTACACCCCATTGAAGAAGGGTCATACAATGAATATGTAAATACCCATAAATGAAATTATATTACACAAGGAGTATAATAATGGGAATTACATATACCACTAAAATGAAATGGTGGAAAATCTGGCATAAATCTCATGGGAATAAAAGTGAGATGAAAAATCCCTTACGAAAACTCGGCATCCTAACTGCGCCACTTAAAACTTCCAAAAATGGATTTATGAGATCAAATAGGATCTCTCATCATATTAAAACAAAATGTAAAGAAGGAGGATTATAAATGAACATCCCCCAACATAACACATAGGAGCTTTAAAGAAGTGACATAAAGGGGAGTACATAAAAAGAAACAGAGAGGTTGGATCACTTACGAAAATTCGTCAGCCTAACGGTGCCAATCAAAACATCCAAAATGGATTGATGAGAGAAAATAGGGTCTCTCATCATATGAACATGAAATTTACAGTACAATTAATATAAAAGAACATCCCAATCATAAGAAATATGAGCTTAAAAGGAATGACATAAAAGAGTGTACTTTAAAAGAATGAGAGGGGTAGGATCCCTTACCTCAAGTCCAACTTGTCTTGTTCATTTCTTTATATTCCTGAATAATAAAATTTGGTCAATTAATAATTTACTAAGTACCTCGTTTAGATATTATTATTAAGTTAATATCACATATTATAATGTTATAATAATTGTTTAATAATGTTTGTTCATATCAGACGTTTTGTCGATGTTTGGTACATGAGTCAAAAATGAACTTGTTTGAAAAAGGATCGCCCATGTAGTTATAAGTAAATAATTTCCAGAATATTATTAATGATTAAAATATCATATATATCCAGTAAATATTCATTTTATACTATTCCATATCATTTGGAGATAAAAAATGAAAAGCATTGTTCATGGAGACGGTAGGTCGTACGTACGCATGAACACTATATTCATTTTTTGTCATATTAATGGAATTAAAACAAAATGAGAGAGATATATATATATATGTTATAATTCCAGAATGATATCCATAATTTAGATGTAATATATTACATATATATCCATTATATATATGTACTTATTATATTATATAACATTTTGAGATAAGAAATGAAATGTACAGTTCATGGAGACGGTAAGCCATACGTACGCATGAACGCTACTTCCATTTCTATTTCATATTTAAGGGAATTAAAAAATAATGATACATAATATTATTTTAATTCCAGTATGGTATCATATATAATATCATTAAATATATCCTTTATATGTACCACATATGGTATTAATGAATCAAATCACTTTGAGGGGGCGGTAGTCCGCACTTACTTAAATGAAGATATCACGTTTACCCATAATGGAAACCATAAAGGTATGACATAAATGAAAAATAAAGAAGATTAAGTAAAACATAAAAATATTATATATCATATATAAATATTTTGTCATCTTAATGGCCACCTTTGAAGGATTTAGAATAATGTTGAATAATCATCGTTTCGTGAGGCAGAAATTCACCATCCACAGAAACAGTATGTTCATTAACCATTTGATGTAGGTGTGTGTAAGTGTAGCTCTAATCCTTCTTATAAAAACATCCTAGTATATTTAAGATACTTTATTTGTTACAAAATAAATGAATAAAAATAGTTTAGGGGGTTGGAGAAGCAAAATAAAACAAAAGGACACAAGTGAAGACATTACCTTAAAATCGGGTAACTCCCTTTGGTTTGAGCTCAAAGGCTTCCTTGCGAAGACTTCATCCCAAAAAGAGGCTTCACTGAGTTATAGAGGGATGTGTAGAGACAAAATGGGTAGGGTTTGACCAAGTAAAAGGCTTTGGAAGTTTGGGTAAGGAGGTAGAGGTGGGGGCCTTTTATAAGAGGAGAGGAGGGGCACTCATGGAATGTAAGGAAATATTAATTTATTTTAGAATGAGTTTCGGATTTTAATTGTCCCAAATTGATGTGTTTCGAGGATAAGGTAATAAGGGCTCCAAATCAACCCATCAAATAGGTTTTGGACGTGTTTAGGTCTTAGAGTTTACATTATCTTTCCATTTTATTTAAATCCTTTATTAATGAGGTAATCACTGCATCATCATGATGTCATTAATAATTTAATAAATTTAATGTCTAAAAATTATAAAAAAATATCATGATTTAGGAAATATTTTTAGATTTCTAATGAATATTTATAGTCCAATAGATCATTTATGTAGACAAAAATAAAAATATTTTACATAGGTGATACATTCTTTGTTACATTTAACATTCTTTAAAAATAAAAAGATAAAAAACTCACTTTCTCACAAAAGTGATTCCATGGGGCCCCCAAGTTTGGCACAAGGCATCCCATGGTCGGAAATGAGACAACTTGTAGCCTTAGGACACATGTTGTGGTCATTTTGTATTATTATGATATAATTTTGTTATCTTTAACTACCTGATTACTCATTAATCAAGATAATTAAAGATAATTACCGTCGTTACTATTCATAATGTCCAAAAACAAGAGTCTTAATTACATAATTTGGAACTTATGATTCCAAATATATAATACATTTTACCAAATTCCAAACACCTAATTTTTAATAATTAATATAAAAAAACATCTCGTTGTGAAAACAAATTGCGGGTTTTTTAGAAACAATATTGATGAAAAGTTTGGAAATTGATATGCCTAATTCCAAAGTGAAATTAACCCCAATGACCATAATTGAATTACATGTTAAAAATATATTCTACTTAAAATTTAAATCAATTTAAAATTATAATATAACCATATAATTAAATTATATGAAAAAATAGTTTTGATGTAAAATGCAGTATTTTTCACTATTCATTGAAAAATGAACATTGTCAGAAAAATACCAAAAATTAACCCAAGGTAAATTTCAATGTCCCAATCATAAAGAATATGTTTATTTTGAAAAAATAGAGCTTATAAAATTGTCAAAAGTTTGATTTAAAAATGGTTTTCCATCAAAAGGTTGTAAAACAATCTTTTAAAAATACTAGTGTATTCAATGCTTAAGATTTGATTCATTTGTATTTTAAGCCTCCAAAATATATTGGATAAAAGTAAAACCATTTAACAAACATATATAATCATATTTTAGTTATTTCTATTCATTCCTATCAATACAACGAATAGGCGTTAACTACCATTTAAAATAATATTACTTTATTATTAGAGTGCAACGTAAGATTTCAAAGAAACTTGTTGTTGCATATTGGTACGCCATCGAGCATAGTGCTACCTTTAAAGTAATATTAATTTTTTATTCCCAAATATGGATAAATGTGAAAATCTCATACTCTTTATTTACCTGGGGTGTTACATTTTACATCTATAGATCCAGCTCCTTGTCACCCCATTTATGATGAAGACATATCTTGAGGTGTTGTCGATGGAAGAGGTCATCAAGAGGACATTTTCCAAAACTAGAACATCTCATGAGGGGAGCCATCATGATTCCTCATGAAGTAGAGCTGGGGTCTGCAGTTCCCGATTTTGGGGTATAAGAGTATCAGTTTGGCCATGGGTAGGTCCCATCCCTTAGCATCTTGTTTCTCTAGGGGGCAATGGCTCTCAAGCCTATGCCAAGGAATCTGGAGCTTCATTTTCTTATGGTGGTCGAGGTCATCTGCAACGAGAGTGTCCAACATTCCATAGTATTCATCGTGAACCATGTGTTCTACAATAGGTTCCTCCATTGAGGATTTTCTTGCTGAGGTAGTAGCAATATGTTTCACTAGATTTGGACTAGCAGTGAGTAGAGGGAGTAGGATGAGGATAGCCCTATGAAGCTCCCCTTCCTCAATGAGTATATTATCTTCATGGTGGTATTTATCATTAGGGTTATAGAGGTGGTGGAAGAGGTCATGGTCATCTTAATGCATCAACTTTTCGAGTTCCAGGTGAGCCGAACGTCTTTCGAGGTACGCATTACTTTTTTTCTACTGTGGTGTGTTCCTTGTTTGATTCATGAGTGAAACAATCCTTCATATCACCTAACCTTTTCCATGCATTGGGAAATATGGTATAAAGGATTCTAGTTCCCTTGGTGTTGACTATGTCATTTGGAGTTCCAGCTAACTTGTTTGAAGAATGTAAAGATTATGAGATTGTGCTGGGGAAGCACCGCTCTTGGGGAGATTTAATATTTTTACAGATATAACCATGTCATGTCATCCTTAGCATGGATTTTTTGTATTCAGTACAAGCTATCTTGGATTGATTCTAGAGGCATGTTGTGTTCTTCGATACAGATAGAGATCCAACTATATTTGTTGGCAGCCGAGACACTCGGATGGTTTAGAGGTGTGTTCTGTCCTTATCAAACATGATGGTTGAGCTGATGACAAGTTCTTCAGAGTTTCAATATTTGGTGTTTTCTATGGTCGTAGAGTAGTACTCTGATGTTTTTGTAGAGGAGGATGTATAATCAACCCCTCGATGAGAGATTGAGCTAGGGATCGAAATACAACCAGAAGCATCTCTTATCTCTAAGACTCTATATAGGATGGCCCCTTCTAACATATGAGATCTACGTATACAACGTTACGGTATTAAAGTGAGGTTTTGTTCGGCTGAGTGTGTCACTGTGGGGTTCACCTGTTCTGTTCATGAAGAAGGTTAATAACATTTTGCGGTTGTGTATCGATTATCATAGCTTAAACAAAGTGACAGTAATGAATCACTATCCTCCTATGTGGATTGATGATTTGTTCGATTAACTGAATGGTGAAATTTGGTTCTCAAAGATCGACTTGTGGTCAGGATATCATCAGATTCATGTGAAGGACAAGAATGTCCTGAAAACTAATTTCTATTATTTTCATGAGAATTATGAGTTCATTGTAATGTCATTCAGTGTGAGGAATTATCCAACTGTGTTCATAGGATTGATGAACGCGGTTTTATGTGAGTTCCTGGATCAGTTCTTGGTTGTTTTCATCAACACAATCTTTTTCAACTCTATATCTGATGAGGAGAATTTAGAGCATCTACATGACATTTTGGGAGTTCTTCGTCAACATCTATTGTTTGGAAAGTTGTGTAATAGTGTGTTTTGGGCTTGATAAGTCTGTTTCCAGGGGCATGTTGAGTCCTTGTAGGTAGTAGTTGTGGGTCCATCGAATATATAAGATATTGTATCTTGGGAATCCACAAAGACAGTGGCATAGGTGTGAATTATCCTTGGACATGAAGGATAATAGAGGAGGTTCATAGTCGATTTCTTTTGTCTTTCGACTCCTCTAATAAAATTAAAAATGATGGATCAGGTGTTCATGTGGACAGATTAGTGTTAGACAGCTTTCGATGATCAGAAGTATAATTTAGAAAGTTCTCTAGTATTTTGTCTTCTAGAAGAGAGAATTTAGTTTGTTGTTTTTTGTGATTCTTTACATCTGGGGTTAGGTTGTGTTCTGATGTAGAAGAGATCAGTTGTTTCTTAGGGGTCTCGGTAGCTACTTCCCCAAGAATGTATCTATGCCACCCATGATTTGGAGTTGACATCCATGGTTTTTTATTGGATTTTGAGGATACATAAACTCATTTTCAAGCACTTTGTGGTTTTCACCAATCCAATGATCATGAGGTATGTTTTCTTCATGGGTGATGTAAAATTTCAACAGATTTGGTGGATGGAGTAGTTACCAAAATATGACATTGAAATATTGTATACCCCAATAAATGGGAATGTTGTAGCTAATGTACTAAACAAGAAGTCAAATTGTGATCTAGTGCATGAATCTAGTGATTCTAGGAGAGTTATAGAGGATCATTCAGCATTACATCTCAATATGGGAGAAGTTAGTGGTAGAGGTTGTATTTTTTAGATGACGGTGCAGTCATCTCTAGTGTAGTAGGTGGAAGAGTCCCAATTAGGGGATCTTGAGGGGAATGTCTAGAGAGACCGAGTTGTTTTGTGGCGAGGTTCCTAATGTCTGGTCTGAGGATGAACATCACACAGTTTTGTGTCACATATTACTATTTTTTCCTTTTTCTATGCATGATATGGTTCATGGAGAGTTAGATAGTATTCTTTTAGCGGTTCATCCTGGCATGACAAAGATGTACCAGGCCATTTGGTGTTAGTTTTGGTGGCCTAGGTTGAATCGTGTAGTAGCATAGTTTGTGTCTTGATGTTTGGTCTGCCAGAAGGTGATGGCTAAACACCGTGTTCTTGGTGGGATGCTATAGCTGTTAATTGTTCCTCAGTGGTAGTGGGAGGACATATCAATGGACATCAATACTAGTTTACCTAGATCTGTAAGGGGACATGCTACCGTTTGGGTTATAGTGAATAGTTTAAAGAAATCATCCCACTTTATAGAATTCATGGAGTTGAGCTCAATGGACGTTTTGTTAATGAAATATCTAGATGAGGTTGTGGCACTCCACAATGTCCCGAAGACGGTCATTTTCAATCAAGATCCTTATTTTACCTCTATAGTGTGGAGAGGTCTCTAGAATTATTTTGGTTCTTAGCTATGCCTTAGCACTGATTTTCATCAGTAGATGGGCATTTAGATAGGGAAAACAATCCAGACTCTTCAAGACTTGTTGCAGTTTTTTTGTCTTAAATTTCGGAGGTTCGTGGATAAGGCACATACCCATAGTAGAGTTCGCTTACAATAATAATTTTTACTCCACCATCAGTTTGGAACCTTTGTAAGCCTTGTATATATGACCTTCTTATTCTCCATTGTACTATAATGGGGTCGGAATGTCAGCATTTATCTAACCAATACTATTGAAGAATAAAACAGAGATTGTTGAGGTGATTCTTGAGAGGATGGAGACAGCGCATGATCATTATATATCATATTCCGATCAAATGAGGAGACCATTGGAGTTTGAAATTTTGGATCACATGTTTCAAAAGGAGACATCCCATTGTGGGAAGTGAAGAGTTGGTTATGAGATTAAGATTTCTCCCCAATTTTTTTGACCTTTCGAGGTGTTGGATCATGTCAGGGCTATGGCATATCGTGTAGCATTTCCCCTATAGATGAGTTGGATACACGATTTTTTTATGTGTCACTGCTCCTTCGTTTTCTTCATTATGACTCTAACATCATTAATTAGGGATAGATCAATGTTTATGGTAAAGTGATCTTTGAGGAGAAGATGATAGAGATCCAATACCTTAAAGAGAAGGTGTTGTGAGGGAATTCAATCCCCTTGGATCGTGTATTGTAGAGACACAATGGAGTGGAAGAGAGTCCCTAGGAATGTGAGTCATAGATATGTGCTCTGTACCTCGATGTTTTTGATGTTTAACTCTATTTAGGTATAAAAATGTTATTTTTGTGGTTGTAGACCTCTCATGTATATGAGATGGATTCCATTGGTTGCTTCTTCTGACTCTGTCTCTTTTGAGAGTTATATCAGTGGGTGATTGTTCTGACCCCGTTTTGGTTTCCCGTTAGGTGGGTTTTTTAATTCTTGAGGATGAAAATGTTTTAAGAGGTATTTGATTCAATGGCCTAGACCTATATGGTCCATTACATTGCCAAAATCTTTTTCCAGAAATGTTTGGGTAGGTCTAGGTGACATATACAAAATAATTTTTTAAATTTCTAGTTATGTGAATAGTGTTTCTAGTTCTGTGAATGGTTTTATTTTTAACCTTATGTGAATAGTGTCATAAGTAGGTTTAAGTGAATAGTTCCAATTGTAGCCTTATGTGAATGGTGTCCTCAGTAGGCCTATGAGAATATTTCCAATGGTAGGCTAATGTGAATTGTGGCATTGGTAGGCTTGTGTGAATAATTCCAATGGTAGGCTCTATTTCATTTTCCAAATTTCGAGTCCATGAACAATATCTCTAGAATAGTGAGGTTCCAATGGTAGCCTCTATTTCCATTTCCAAATTTCGAGTTCATGAACATTACTTCAAGAACGTTGAGGTTCCAATATTATCCAATATTTCTTTTGTAAAATTTTGACTTCTTGAATAGTGTTCTCAGAACTGTGAGGTTCCAATGGTATCCTCTATTCCCTTTTCCAAATTTCAATATCATGAACATTGTTTCTTGAACAGTTATGTTCCAACGATAGCCTCTATTTCCTTTTGCAAATTTTGAGTTCATGAACAATGTTTACAAAATGGTGAGGTTCCAATAGTAGTATCAATTTTCCTTTCCAAATTTTTGGATTACGAATAGTGTTTCTAGAACGATGAGGTTCTAATGGTATCCTATATTTCCATTTCTAAATTTTGAGTTCATGGAATATTTTTCAAGAATAGGGATATTCCAGTTGTATCCTCTATTTTCTTTTCTAAATTTTGACTACATGAAAAGTGTTTCCAGAATAGTGAGGTTCCAACGATAGCCTCTACTTCCTTTTCCAAATTTCATGTTCATGAAAAGTGTTTTCCTAATGTCGAGGATCCAACATTACCCTCTATTTCCTACCCCAAATTTCATGTTCGATGTACAATGTTTCCAGCTTCCTATAGTTTCACTCCTTGGACATTAAATTTGATGTAAAATGTGACTAAAGACTCATTTCAAAGACTCTAAGACTAATTCAAAGGCCATAACTCAAATATTAATTTTATTACAGCTTAGGAGTCTTTTACATGGTCAGAACCTGTGGTTTTATGTGATCTTCATTTAATGGAAAATCCATCATATCTTGAACAATTATTTTGTTAATTTTTCTAAGGGGAAAAGATATTTTCCTCCCTAGTTCTTCCTACTTTACCTTTAGTGTGAGAAGCATGAAACTTTCATTCCTTCCCGTAGGAGTTTATTGATCAAGATTTATTATTTGGATGGGTTCCCCTCTATTTTTATGTAACCATGTAGTATCGATCAATATTCGATATAAGGTATGATCTATCTTCATTATTTTTTGTTCATCTACTTATGTTTTTCCTTGCCCATTTATGTAATTATATCTCTATGTTCCTAATTGAATTTTTTTTGGTGTTGAGTAGTGTTGTGGTTTCTCTACATCCTTGAGTTGATAAAGTTTTTATGAGGTGTGGATATCATAATCTGTTGAGCGTCTCAATCTTATATAAAGAATGTCAAAAACCATTTTAGGTAGGGGATTATTTTCTTATATTCTCTATTACATGAAACTATAGAGTTAGCATGTTTTTGCCCACTAGATCATAATGAAATTGTAATATTAAAAATTGTAACTGGATAAATAAATTGATATCGATCTTATGTTATTGCCTATTTTTTCTAGATAGTGTGATATGAATTCTATCATTTTTATCTTTTCATTCTTGATGGAAATTGGTAATCAACATAATGTTGTAATTAACTAATAATTTTTTGGATAATGATAAAGAGGAATGAAAATGAATTAGGTTTTTAATGTATTAATTAGATGTTAATCAAATTAACTGAGTAATCATGTTTAATAAAATTGTGATTTATTTCTGTTTAGGATTCCCAAAGATGGAACCTACAAATAATAAATAATTTAAACATGTCTTGAAACATAGGATCAGTTCATCAATCGTATGATTTTCTATGGAGAATTTTCAAGTCTGAAATCCAATTCTGTTTGATGAATGCATATTGATTCTCTAGGTAACATCATCTTTAGAACAATTTCATATTATTTTTAGCAATTATATATTCTTATCTCTATGATCCCCATTTCCACCCAATGATAATTTTTGATAGTTCTTATAATTTATATTAAATGTGGGCTCTTCACTAAGTCAATAAAAATTATTAAATCATCAAAACATCAATCATTTATTTATTATAAACATATTGGGAAATTATTGATAACTAATGAAACACTATTTACAACAATCTCCACCTTGTATTTTTTTCAATATATCTTATGCACACTATATAAGAGTCAATATGTGTGCCAATTTTTTCTCCCGCTAATTTGAAATCAAATGCATAGGTGTTGTAGGGACTATTCAAAAACATGTTCTCCCCAGATTAATGAAAATAATCTCAAATATTTCAGAGATAGGGATGATGTAACATAATTAATTTAGAAAAGATAATTTTTGAAATCAACTCTAGGTCTAGTTATGCTAATATGGTGTATAAAAAAAGAGAGATATGACAGGGTTTTTAGTGCTTCCAATAAACAACCTTGCATGTGAAAAAATTCTACTAATGTATCGATTCTTAACCAAGGGGTAGGAAATAAATATATTTCAACATGAACTACTAAATCTTACATATACATTAACAAACATATTAAAAAATTAAAATGAAATTATAATTCTCCCACATCATCTCATATTGATATCAATCAAGAAATCCCTTTTAATTGACATGATAAATACAATTAATAACAAGTGATGAATTAGTGATTTTAATACATTGAGTTTTAATATCTATATTTTAGTTTAATTTTTATTTTATTAGTGAAATAATCCATTATTTTATCTCCTTCATGTTTTATACCCCTCATGGGGTGAAATCACGTTGATTTAACTTGGTGTAAAATAAAATCAAATAATCTTAAATTGATTCATGTTTGAAATCTTCCACTGAGGAACATTCTAAGTAATTATCTATTCATGAATAGCCAGTAAAAGTTTTTGTTCTCTTATTTTAATTTCAATTATCATCCAAGTAATAAAAATGAACCTCAAATTAGAAAAATATATGATCACTTATTCAATAAATGAATATGTGAAAAATATGGACCACATGTGTGCTTTATAATATGATAAATAAGGTTGGGAATTTCCTCTCAACCCAAGAACTCTAGTCCTTGTATATTGAATGTGTATTATACCATTCTAGATTGTGTCTCCATTCCATTTTACCTTTAATTCCTTCATTATAAGCATGGATTCTTAATATCAATTCACCTTTATTTTTTTGTATTGTTTGTCCTATATTTTTTCACAAGTTAAGTAGCTTCCACTGGCACATGTTTTTTAATTTTCAATATCCCCATTTGAGCTGGTAAAATTGTTGTACATTTTTTTCATTATGTCAAACATGTCTACTCCAAACACACAATACTAGTGGGACCCAAGGGTTTTCATTGGTTGAAAACGTATCATTAAATTTGAATTCTTCTTCATATGGAATTATATGTTTCTACTTTTAATTAGTTGTAATAAGTACTTTATCTTCGAAATTTTGAAGTTCTCTATAAATATTCAATTGACCAGGAACAAATAAAACATCACCAATTATCATATTTTAGTTTGAGGTTCCACATTGACTATTCAATTATTTTAAGTTACCTTTCTAGGGAATCATATAAAAATTATATTTTCAGAATGTATTCAATCAATCCTATCTTCTCCAGGATTTTTTTAAATTTTTATTTCATCTTACATCCATTAATTTTGGGGGCTTTTTACAATGATCCCTGGTATGACCTCTATTTCTATAGTAGAAGCATATTTTCTTGGATGAGATGACATTCTTGGAATCGAGACCATACATCAATTTGGGAACATTATGTTTTACAACTTTCTTGACTTCATTATTTTTCATATTCTCAATGGAAGATTTTGCAACTATTACTCAATTATCATAAATTTGTTGTGGACTTTTATTATTCTCAACATATTCATGATGCGTGGTTGTAATAAACTAGAACTCATTATAAATGTTACCTCCAATGTTACAATTGACATATAAGTATTCCAGATATTCAAATATATTCATGATAGATAGGTTCTTCTTCCTATGTGAATTCCTGTTTACTCTAAAAGTTGTTTCATTTCTACGCAGATGCATTCCATGAATGTAGGCCATCCATAATTGTTATATGATGATAGATTATTCTGGAATCCACTGGAATAATTCCCAAAATTCAAAAAACACCAGAAGTGGCTATGGAATATATTTATTTTTCTTGTAGTATCCGTCTGTGATGATTTATTACATTATTATTTTTTGGATATTCATTTATTAGTTATATGCTAATTTCAATATTAATCATTATTAATCATTAAAGTATTCACCCATGAAGATTTTCTATATGGATAAATATTTTCATCAATTCACAACATCCCAGCTTTTACTGTTGAACATATTCTTTCTTATGAAACTGAATCAGTATAAATAAAAATAACAGGGTATTAGGATACCTCATTATTTGTGGATTTTCCATTAGATTATAAGATGTTCTAATACTCTTTTTGGAATCATATTCTAATTTGGAATCTTGAGTGTCTGTATCTCTTCTTCCAAATATTTGGTATGTTCCATCATGGGGTGATTTTGGATTTTCCAATTTCACCACCAACTCTAAAAGGTTCTTGTCAAGAGAGTTATTCTCATCCTCAACTAATATCAGGTCAATTTTTTAATTCTCCAGCATCATTATCATTTGATCTTCACAAAAATTTCATTATTCTTCAAATGAAATTTCAATCCTTATTTCGTGGTTTTCATTGTATTCCAATTGAGGATAGTTGAATCCATAAAACCTTTGTGAGATTTTTCAAATTCATGTAATGATTTTACAAATACAATGTCAATGATTTCATTCCCAAAAATAACTCTTTGACAATATTCATTAAAATTATTATATAATTCATTCCAAAGTGAAATTGTTTCTCCCTTTACTTTCATAGGTTTCATGATTGTTTTTTACATGCCATCCCTTTTAACTAATGAATTTTCCATGGAATCATATTCTTCTTCCAGCTATAATTTTTCATATTGAATAATGTTGATTCTTGAATCAATATATCCTGCCACTTCTCTAGAGACATTATTAAGATATTCACTGAGTAAATACTATGGATCCGTAGTTGATCTATAATTGTCAATGATAGACTAGGATACATTAAAAGAATCATAAGAAAAAGATTTATTACATGTTGTTCCTTCCAGCTTAGCATTAGTAGTAGTTGTCTGCCATTACCAGTAATATTATTCATCATCTTCCTTTCATGTTTCTTCATCTTATTATTCTATGTCATTGTAGAAATAACCATTTGAGGTTTCTCACTATTTTCCAAAAATCTATATTTCATAATGAATACATTGGATATTTAGAGGGGACCTATGCTTTGATACCAATTTAGTTGACCAGACCAGTGTAAAATAAATGAGATGGAGGGGGAGTGAATTAGTGATCCCTTTTTCTCAATAAAAATTAATTCATTTCAATTAAACCTATTTGGATGGTTAAATCCTCTTGCGACTATTATTGTTTCTCTCAACCGTACCTAGAATGAAGTTTTAAATTACAAGGCACTAAATAGAAGGATTTAGAAGCATTTGTAAAAGGCATACTCTTTCTTCTGTTGGTTATTCCCCCCAACACTGATTCTCCACTAAAATCTGATGAACAATTACAGTGGTTGGTACAGTTTCCAATGGAATCTCTTTAGAGTCCTATAAGTGGTTCTTTATAATAAATATCCTAGTGCTTCAAGAATCACCCCATCCTACTCCAAAGTCACACTGAGTAATTAAACTATTGAATCAAACCAGATACTCCATGCTCTAGATTCACACGGGAATATTCCTCCTTTATTTCAATTTTTTATACCATGTATATTGATATGATGATCTTCCTCCAAAAGAATTCTGAATCATACTTGGTCTTATAACGATTCATGAAAATTTAATAGCCATTGGTAAGGTATGTTGCCTTACTCAATTATTCTTATGACCTATACTGATCAGTTGCCTCATTGAAATAATCATCGGAAAAATTATTTCATATTCTGCTAAATAATCGTCCTCACATTAATGTGTGAAAGTGGCACACAAAATTTATTCAAGAAAATTAATTAGAACGAATAATATTTATGAATATATTCTCTATCTGTCTTCTTGAATTCTCAAAAAATATCAACACAAATATAAAATATTTTATAATTCTTCTAATCTTAAGTATAAATTAAAATCCACAACATGCATGGTTTTTAGGGAATTCAAACCATCTATCCTTTTTTATGTCAAAGACTTCTCATATGTGAATGTAATTTGGCATGATTACATGATTCCATATTGTCTTTCTTGTAAATTCAGACACACACTATTCACTTTTATCTATATATTAGTTTTAATTTGTGTATGTCATTAATCTACAAAATTATATTAAATTTATTTTCTTCTTTCTCAATCATCACAACAAATTCCTTATTCACATGTTCATGGCAATCAATAGATGCATGTATGTTTAGAAATGATTTTCTATAAAATAAATAAACATTGTTCACTTTATAAGTGAGGAACAAAACACTTTATACCTCCTATGATTCAGATGATCAACTATGTAAACCATCCATTTTAATAGTTTATATCATTTTCATCAAATATATAAAATCTAGTTACATAAAAGAAAATAAATCTCGGATTTTTAATTTTTTTTGATCATGAAATTCTTATTTTTTATGTATCCCTTATGTGAATGAATTTATGAACACATTAAAATATATCCCCAAATAATCGAATGATTAGTGTGGAATCAGAAACATTGTTTTCTTTTGGAATTTTTGTGTTACTAATTTAATTTACATGCATACATATGTAATTGCATGTATGATCACACGTCAACCAGATGACACTCATGTAGTGTGTCTGACCATCAATGGTGGTTGTAATTCAATCATGGAGTTGTAGTCTTGCTGATGGTGTACTCGTATACATCAACTGTTCAATGGTAGAATTAGATCTCTTTATACAATTGAAAAGTCTAGGAATTCTAATTATGTTGATCGTACGGTCAAAGTATTGGTGAGATGATCAAATGGAACATATATTTCAACGATATAATCCATCATCAAAGATTCGATTACTGATAAAAATTCCAATACCACCACTCTCGGTGACCTTAGACCTGTATATTTAAGGTATCAACCCCTGTGTTCTCCCACGGGATTACACACGGCCCAACACCATGCCACGTATGGTCTGGCCATGGATATTTTCCATTGGGTGAGGCCAAACTAGTGTCCCAAAAATTGCCTTTATTGAGGATTTCTAGTAATCTTAGTGAGATGGCCTCTTTTTAAATAATATCCATATCAAATGTAACACCCAAAGCTTCCACGACATGCTTCTATTTGAATAATACAATAGCGTGTGTTGTACGCAACTTCCAGTTCTAACACACCACAACCAATCAAACGAGCCATAATGAACAGTAATACCAACATTTTAAAATTTTATACATTTTATCATTCAAATGGACTTCATTTTTTGGAT
This sequence comes from Viscum album, assembly GCA_963277665.1. NCBI lineage: Eukaryota > Viridiplantae > Streptophyta > Magnoliopsida > Santalales > Viscaceae > Viscum > Viscum album. The sequence continues at coordinate 329,961,784 of OY728143.1, forward strand.
TCAGAATATTGAAATTAGCTTAGGGTGAATTTTTGGTACTTTTTTGATATCTTTCATATTTTGTGGAATAGTGAAAATAACTAAATTTTAATTAAAAACAACCATTTTAATCTAAATAATTAATAGTGATAAATTATGAATTTAAATGGTTCATAAGTATAATTATATTATATTTTTATCATTTAATACAATGTTGGTCATGGTAATTAATTTCAAATTTAAATTTGACATAAACAAGTGTCAATCTTTTGATAGTTATTATTTCATAAAAACACTCTTTTTGTTTTGACAACGGGAATGAATTTTAAATTAATTTCTACCACTTATATGTTTTGAATTTTGAAAAATGGATTCATTATTTAGAATCATGATTTCCAAATTGTATAAATAGGTAACGTTTATTTTTAAATAGTTTGAATAATTACTTCGGTAAATATTTTATTTACCATGGTTAATGGGGTAAATCCAGTAAATAAAGTTAAAAAATAATATTATAATAATATTAAATTACCCTAACACATGTACTAACCATATTTTATGAAACAGGTCCGACCATGGGTATCATTGGGTCGATTTTAGGACCCCATGGAGCCACAAGGAAGTGATAATGACATAATATATTAAATCATTTAAAGAAGAGACAAAAATAAAAAAAGCAAGTATCTTTTAGTAAAAAAAATTATATGAGGTTATATAATTGATCAATTTGACTATAAATATTCATAAAATGATAAAAATATTTCTTACATAATGGTTTTTTATTTATAATTTTTGGACATTATATAATTAAATTTCTTTATGACACAAAGATGATGCAGTAATTATCTTATTAATGAAAGAATAAAATAAAATTTATTATAAATACTAAAATAAATATAATTTGAAAGAATTAATGATATACACAAGTTTTATAGGTAAATATGAAATATTTAGGATGAATTAATGAAATTATTTTGAAGTAATAATGCTGTTATGACATTAGGAAAAAATAAATTATTAAATATTTTCAAAATTGACATAACTGAGTTTTTAAAACAAATACTATATTATTGGTTAATATAATATTCCTAAATGCCTAAGGTTCAGAAAAAAAGGCATAAATAATATTATATTCATCATTAATGAACCTATAGGGGTTTGTTTCAATGTATATAGTATGTTTATTAACCATATAATATAAAAATATAAACTGACATGGTAAATGTCAAACACTGTAACTAAGAGTTAAATCTAAAAGATAAGGTCAATATAGCGAACCAAACCAGTCTAAAACCTATTGGTTGAGTTTTTTTCTATCCATACCCACCTTATACTTTAAGTAATACACTTTAAATCCATTATAAACGTAAAATTATTTTATTATAAAATAATATTTCTAGTTTTTTCTAAGGTACACCTCACTCCTCTTATAAAATGGCACCCCATTCCCTCTAATTCACATCTTCAAAGAAAATTGGCTCATCCAAACACTACCCAAATAACCTCTAAACTATCTTTACTTAATCCTAGAGGCCTTTCTTTAGTCATGAAACCATCTTATGGAACCCGTTTGATCAAATCAAAAGGAAGACCCGAATAAGAGGAAAATATTTCATCACCACTTTCAGAAATCTTTCTTCTTCCACTTCCTCTTTCATTGTTTTTTCCATTCTAAAATAATAACTCCAGTATCATATATATAATATGATCTTATTATAAATATGGTACAAACATATTCATTATTCTATACATCCTTTGAATGACAAGTCACTATACGTGTGTACGTACGACTTACCGTCTCCATGTTGTGGTGTATTTGTTATTCAATACATTATTATTTGGATGAGTATAATAATGATGCGATATTGTTGTAAATAATAAATATAACATCATAATAATTTCTAATATATTATATACCATCCAATTATATTTTATTTTAATATCAAAATAATTATATTGTCGCTCGAGCATACGTACGAATTTCCATCTCCACAAATGCAATGAGATTCATTCCCCATCGTATCCATTCAATAATAATTTTCATTAGATGATTAAAAAATAATGTTTAAATACTTAATATAATTTTGAGTATAAATATTATACATCGTATCCTTAATAAACATTACTTACATAAAAAATTATAAAAAGGAAAACGAAGAAGTTAACACCCGAAACGACGATAATACTAAGATATTTTTAACAAAGAAATATTAAAAGATCATATATGATATCATATTAATATATATTATTCTTGTATAATTTAGTAAAAATTATTTCACCATTATATATGAGGTTAACCTACACAAGAACAATGAAAATTACAAGGTAAGGGTTAATTTCACAATCACTTTATTATCCGAGTTGTTATTATATTAGAATCTACTGGGACCTCTTTATCATTCACATCCATGTTTCTTAAAAATGTATTCCAAATTTTCTTAATATTTATTACACTATGGGAAAAAGTCATTTGTACCATAGTTTGACTTTTTATAAAATGGTTTGAAAGGAATCTTTCCGTTATTTTCCAAACAAGGTACTTTTATCCTTTTTGAAAAAAATAAGGTAAGATTTTTTTTAACTTATACGGTGGGTGCACCTATCTTCCATCGTTATAAAATCGTCAAATCATCCCTTACAAGATTATATGAATATTTTCAAATATAAATGTTTTCTTTTATAATTATGTGACTTTTTAATGATTTCAATATAGAAAGAGATATTTCTCAAAAAAGGTATTGATTTCATCTATGTCAACATCCATTGAGGGATTTTACATTTGTTTTAAGTTTATTTATTATGATTCAAAACATCCATATTGCATTGATGTTTTTGGGATATGTTTTACTATGGATGCGTTATTTCATACAATTAATGGTTTATGGATAATGTATTGAAATTTTGTATGCTAGTTTTAATAAGAATGTTTATGTTATGTGTAAACCTTTTCATATGAGGAATGCATTGGACTTAGTAATTGACGGGTGGAGCCCGCTATAGATCATCGATGCATTGGTAGATCTCATGAGAAAAACTAGTGTCGAGGCATAGTTCCTTGACAAAATCTTATTTGTAGTTTTGGCACAAGGCCTTGACTATGTGGTTATGAAAGTCTGGCATTATGCATTCCATCATTGTGAAAGTGGCTATTGATATTGCATGTGATTATTCGACCTGTAGAATATCAATGTGAGTATGTAAATGTCATTAATTTGATTTTATCATTGCTGTATTAGGCTGATGTTCTGGTTAAAAAAGATTTTTTTATTCTTATACATTTCCTTAAATGTTTAGGCTGATTTATGAATGTTTCTACTATATTGTTATCCTTACTGAGCATCTGAGCTCACCCCTTTCGATGTTTTATTTTTCCCAGGATGCGAAGAAGTATATTATGGCTGACCTGCAGGTATAGTCTACGGGTTATCAGTGTTTTCTATGGAAAAAATATTTTTGTAGTTTTCCCTTTTATGATGTAATGTAAACCTTATAAATGTATCTAGTACTTACAAGGCTACTAAACTAATCAGTTTTTCGAGACTTGATCTTTTACGATCATGCCAATGATACGTAACAATGCACCGAATCGGGGATTCTGGGGTCTGGGCGTTACAGTTGGTATCAGAGGATGTTTATTACTAACCATGGAAAATAGATTTAGATAAACTGTGATTAGAGATTATAGACCTAAGATAGACATTGAGGATTAATATAGAAGAATTTCATATCATTTTGGTATTGTAGAGTTTTTTGTGAGTTTTCCAAGAAATACATTCATGTGTAGACATGAACGGGTAGAGGTGGCTCTGGAACATATGTATCTATGGGTGAAACATGAAAACGCCGCTTTAAGATAGACTCAAATGGGAACTGGTTCACGACAATGGGCCTTGCTGCACTCTTCGTTACGACACTCCCAGGGTATATGCTTAGGATAATTCTCATTATCTTTACAAAACATTATGAAGGTATTACCAGTATATAGTTCCTCAAATAAAACATTTTTATGAATATTTATTACATCCATAAAAACCTCAATTTATGTTAAGGGTTTTACAAGTTTGGAAATATGTTTTTCGATTCATAAACTATGCTAGTTTATGCCATTGTTTTGAAATGGCACCTAGTAGAAGGAATGGAAACTGTATCAATGCATGCACTCCATGTAGGGATTTACCTCTTGCTCAAGATAATTATAGGGGAGCTGGTGATGCAACTGGTGCTGATAAGATAATAACCATACAGTGAAAACTTACTTAGGTTATGAATAATAACCTTACCTATATAGAGCACCCTGATCCACAGCATGGAGGATCAATGTTAGATCACTTAATGAGGCAATAACCACAAACATTCAATGGGGGTATAAATCCACTAGTAGTAGAGCAATGAATAAATTCCTTAGAGAAAATATTCCATGCCTTGGGGAGTAGCGAAAGGGGAAAAGTTTTCATGGGAGTTTATTGGCTCACTATAGATGTAGATCAATGATGTTCATTGATTCAAAACACAATGGAAGATTAAGAAGAATCAATTATCTAATGGAGGGAGTTTAAAGAGATTTTCTTTGAAAAATACTTTCCACATGAACATCGAACAGATATGGAAAAGGAAATTTATGAGTCTTAGGCAAAAGGAGGATACAAATGTCACAATGTATGATGCTAACATTAAAAAGTTTGCAAGGCATGCTGCAGATAATATACATATCCCAAAATTATGATTGATCGTCTATTTGATGGGTTAAATCCATTTCTCTATCGAGCATTAGTCTCAAAATCCTTTTCATCATACAATGATATTGTTTCATGTACTATCAAGATAGAAAAAAATTCTCTAAGTCTTACAACATTAAAGTAAAGAAAGAGAAGAAGAGATCTACTGAACACACTAGAAATAAAAATAAGGGGATGAAGGGAAAAGTTGAATATCCATCTTGCAGTAAATATGGGAAGATACACCCTGGTACTTGCCTGATGGGAATGGGAGTCTGTTACAAGTGTGGTGAAAAGGCCACTAAGCTCATAATTCCAAGGGGAAGAAAGAGGTCATCAATGTTGAATGCTACAATTCTAGAGAAACGGGGAATTATGCAAATGATTGTCCTAAGCATCAGGGTAACTTACCTTAGAAGAGGCCATGGGATCAAGGCCAAGCATATGCTATCACTACTGCTAAGGTTGAAGCTTCGAAAGATGTACTGGAAAGTAAATTAACGGTTTCATCAAGTTTATCCAATGCTTTATCTGATTCTAGATCATCACAATGTTTCATATCTTCCTAGTTTAATATAAAAATTAGATATTTCTTATCTTATTTGACAAGGGAGTTGTCATTCAAAACTCCTAAGGCATGTATCATTGCTATAATATTTTGTGAATCAGTTCCCATTAGGATATATAAATTTCTTTTATCTACTGATCTCATTGTCATAACCATGATTGAATTTGATATAATCAACGGTATGGATTGGCTATCGGACCATGATAAAAAATCTTATTATAAGAAGAAAGAGGTTACTATTTTTTATGAGGATGATAATGAACACCTTATCTTTAGAGAAAAATTATCACCACATAATTCTTATCTAGATCCACCCCAATAGCTCAACTAAATACAATTACTGTGGAGGAAGTGAATGAAATAACTATTGGTGAGGAAAAGAATGCTCAAAAAGAAGATTTAACTATTGTAAAAGAATATGGTGATGTGTTTCCATAAGATTTACCTGTACATCCTCTAGAATGTGAAATTGAGTTTTCCATTGATTTATTTCCTAGATCAAGGCTCATATTGAAGACCCCATATAGAATTTCCACTGTGAAATTAGTGGAACTAAAGAAACAACTAGAGGAATTGAGTAATAAGAGAATTATTCAGAAATGTGTTTCACCATGGGGAGCCCCTATCATTTTTGTTAAGAAGAAAGATGAATATCTGAGGTTGTGCATTGACTACAGGGAGATCAATGATATAACAATAAAGAAATGGTATCCCCTACCTCGCATTGATAATTTATTTTACCAACATCATTAATCTCAAGAATTTTCAAATATTAACCTTCAATCTAGATATCATATGTTGTCTGTGAAGAAGGAAGGCATTTAGAAAACAACATTTCAAACGAGGTACGTGCATTATCAGTATACAGTAATGCCTTTTGGATTGACTAATGCACCATATATCGTCATGGATATAATGAATAGAGTTTTCAGGGAATATCATGATGACATTGTAGTGGTATTTATTGATGATATCTTGGTATACTTGAAAAGAAACTATGATCATGAAAATCACTTGCGCTTTATTATAAAGACTCTTAGAAGACACGAACTATATGGGAAGTTTAGAAAGTGTGAATTCTACTTCCGGAGATTCCTTTTCATGGCCATATTGTCTCTAATGATGGAATCTCTATTCATCCTTCTAAGACAAGAGAAATCCACGAATGGCCAACAGTAACAATTATAACTGAGGTACACAGTTTTATTGGTTTAGCAGGTTATTATCAGCATTTCATTCAGAAGTATACCTGATTGGCTAACCCATTAACCAAGAAAACACGTAAAGGGGTTAATTTTTTTTGAAAAAAGAGTGTAAAGAATTTTTTGAAGAATTGAAGAGAAGATTAGTCAATGTCATTATCTTGAATCAACCATCGGGGAGTGATGTGATTGTTAGTTATAGTGATGCTTCAATGAAAGTCTGAAGACCCAGAAATTTGAAGGAATTTTTTTTCTTAATTTCCTTGGAATTTTACGAGTCCTCAGTTTTTGATGGAGCCTGATTCCGAGGCTCGGTGTGCCCAAAATCAATTTCTGATGATTATTTTGGGTATGTTTAGTGAACGTACATGCGGGGTTTTCTATCTTTGGAACCGGAGTTCAGATTTGAAATTCGAGGACACCGATGAACTCACAATGCTGGTATTCTCTTAAGGAGACCTTTACTGTAGTTGTGTTTGATCAAGAAGAGAAGTTTATTTTTCGAGATTCATTAAAAAAATAATAATAATAATGTGTACAAAATTTTTATATGGTGGTGGTTATTTCCTTCAAAGAGGAGTTGGATGTGTGGTCCACACCCCACATAACCTTCCATGGGAGGATAATGGTGGTGTGGCCCACACGAACCCAAACCCTTTCACCTCCCCTCTTTAACTCAATTTAACTCCTCTCTTTTGAATTTTGAACACTTCACCCCCTTTTTAAAACTCTTCGATTTCCCATTAATTAATGAGGCCACCTCTTCTCCCATAAATTATGCCAACCCTAATAATTAATGCCTACTTTAATTAAGTTGGGTGTTAACAACTCTTTTTGAATTGTTTTCACTTATATGGAAATTATAATATAATCGGATTCTATATTATAATATTTTCCTTGGAAAATATTTTGGTGGGGAAGGCTCTAGAGATTTAGAAGAAGGTGTTCCTCTTCGATGAAAAACATCATTCTTCAACGACGAACAACTATGACGAAGAACCCGAAGAACCTCTTCCAACGACGCTTCCTCCTCGGATGCACCCCAAAATCAAGGAATCTATGTCGTCTTCAAATTCTCTTTCTGCGTCACGACAACAACTCTTCCTACAACATAGATGGGAAGACATCGTTCTCCGCGACACCGTCTTTCTTGATGCCCAACTACTGCGATGCTCGTCTTCCGTGGCTCGTCAACATGAGACATCAGTTACGAGGTTGGGGTTTATTTTCGAATTGATATTTTAACCCTTTTTCTTACCTTCTCCCAGGTTTATAAAGGGTTTGATGTGGACTTCTATATTGTTCATCATCTACTTTTGTTGAGCCATTTGTTATCACCATAATCACAGAGAGTTCTGACTATCTTCACATGTCTCAACACTCTCCATCAATTTCTTTTTGGTGTACTTCGAAGTGGTGAAGAGGCGTTAGCGACAAAGATAGAAAACAAAGGCTGAACTAACCACGACCTCCATGAATCACACCGTCGGCCAAGAGGTGCCCGAATCGCACCCCACGCACTACCCGAACCTCACCGGCACGATGCCCGGGCTGCCCGCGCCCACTGGCACGCTTCTCGGCCTCCCCGGCGAACACCGGTGCCCCCCGCGGTGCACTACCCATGCTGATAGCACCCCTCGTCACCATGCCCTAGCTATTGGTGCCCCAGGGCACGCTACCGCGCGCCCCATGGTGCACTGCCCGGCCTGCCCGGTACACACTTGTGCCCCCCTCCCCCGCGGTGCCCTGCTCGCACTACCGGCGCCCCGCTCTGCCCAGCCCATGCTGCTGGTGCCCCGCGATGCCCTGCCCGCACTGACCATCACACCCTAGTGCACTGCCCGGCACTCCATGGTGCCCTCTTGCCCTGCCCAATGCCCCTCGATGCCCTTTTGTGTGGCCTAGTAGGCCCCACGCTATGCCGGGACGCCCTTGCGCGCTGCACGAAGCCCGACACCATTCCCAGCACCAACGTGCCCTGCCCGGCGCACCCGCGCCCTGCCGGGTGCACCCGCGGCCTGTCCGTGACCATCCGGCCAGCATGTGCCTCGCATGGCCTGCCCGCTGGCCTCCATGCCCCCAACCTATTGAACAGGGCCACGACGCCCCTGCGGTGTCACTGGTCGAACTGACCCGGTCTCCCGGGCCGAGTTACCGAGCTGCCTACATGGAGACTATTGGGCCGAACCTCCCTCATGGTCCACTGGGACGGGCCTAGCGGACTGGGTCAAAACATAGCGGGATGACCCCCCAAATGGGTGGGGTTAGACTCTGCGAGTATGACCGGGTCGGCCCTGACTGGGTAGGGCCGAGTCAGTCCGACCGGGTCGGACCGGACCCAGGCCCATTACTGACCCTTTACCTTCTTGGGCCATATATTTGGCACATGACGTCCTTTTGATGGAACATCAGTGGTGCTGGAATTAATGGAGCATAGTCATCCCTTTGAGTATTCCCCACTAGAGTTTGGGGTATATTTGAGTCACAGTCAGGTTGGTTCGTACACGAATCCAACCGAGCCTCGGGACTAAAATGCTAATAACTCACAAACTGGGCATCTGATTGATGCGCCGTCTATTGCGTTGGGACCCCTATGATGTGGAGGTCCTTTGATATACATCCACATTAGACTACGTGACACTTCGTTTATCAAACAGTAGCTCATGGAGTTGATCCTCCCGGAGATGATCATACAACGTGAAAACACCTAATAGTTGTAGACCTGATGACTGCTTGACTGTTTCAACTCGGAGTAATTTAATTATCCTAGTGGACAGAGCATCCAATTTGGCAGTAGATCCATGGTGGAAGAAGCGCCTGGTTTGGCAGTAGACCCACGATACTCGATAGGAGGAGTACTACTGACGACTATTAGGGGGAGAGCCCATTTTGGTGGTAGACCCACAGCGGACAGAGTGCCCGGTTTGGCAGCAGTCCCATGGTACATGAAAGAAGGATTACCTCAGTAGTTTAAGGTTAGTGAGTAGCGCCTCAGATTCATGACAGGGCCAATGTACTCTATAGAGGAGGTGTTCTCCAGTATCCATTGTTTTGATAATGAAAATCCTAATTTGAGATGAGTCATTGACCTTTGTGTTTTCCTCATGATTGAGATGGGTTACTTGATACCTTAGGTATATGAATGGGCATTTACCTTAGCAATGGACATCCGTTGATTTCATACTTTGTGGTTTATCCTTGTTGGATTTTGTGAGACCTTAAGGGTCTTAGGGTCCCTACTGAGTATCATTATACTCACCCATACACGGGCTATGCCCACACTTGTTGTGTTGGAAGGAGACATCAGACAGATTAGACCAAGGCCGGAGCACCAGGACTGGACGGTACCCAAAGGGGGACCTTACGACGTATCGGTAGACAGTGTAGTCCGATGGATGTGGAGTGATGAGGAGGTTATTTGTACCTACCATTTAGGTAGGAACTCCAAAGGTCGATCCAGGAGCTACTTTCACCTTTCGGCTGTTTGAGCCTTTTTAGTTTTACTTACTTTCAGTTGTATTTATACTTTATAGTTGGGCTTGTATTCTAGACCCCTTTCCTTTCAGTACACTTGTTTTAGAGGTTTACTTAGTGCTAGCTTCTGCTTTCACTCTGATAGTGTTTGTTTTCAGTTATACAGGCAAAGTCATCCCAGGTCTAGGGATTTAAGCCTTTGGTGCTAGTCGCCAGCCCCTGGCCTATAGAAGGCGAGCTTGGTGTAGTCACTATGCGGGCCCTAGGGGACGAGTCATGAAAAATTGGTATCAGAGTAGTTGGTTCTACTGTAGAACATTGGACTCTAATATTTGTTTTCTGTGAAGCAGTAGTGATAAGGGTAGTAAGTATGGTTTTCTGTTCAGGTAGTCTAATGTTGGTGCGAGTGGCCGACGTATGCATACACCAGGACCCTGACTTCTGATTTCCATCTTAGTGCATGAAAACACTTATTGCATGTGTGTTTTCAAAAGTTTTGTTTAAGTCAGATCACACTAGGTCAGATCACTAGGTTTATTCTTTTGATAGTGTCACATCTGTTTCTTTCAGGATTCCTCCCAACGGACGACCAGTTTGAACCCCGAGAGTCGTACGTAGTGACAACATGCTGAGCGATGAGGCCTCAGTATAGGGCCCTCTTCCAATTGAGGCACCAGCGGAGGCCCCAATGGTACCACTTTCCATTGGGGCACCAATGCCACCAGCCCCAGCAGTAGAGAGTGCATGCTGCTTTAGCGCGCTGCATTAGTTATAGTGCTAGAGGCCTCCCAGGTTCAGGGGAGAGACGGACCCGCAGGCGGTTGAGGATTGGATGGAGGCTATGGAGAGAGTCTTCAGACTAGTTAGGACAACAACCGACTTAATGGTGATCATTTCTGCGAGCCTCCTTCAGGCAGCAGTAGGCAGATAGTGGGGCCTAATGTTGCAGATGCATGACGAGGCATCACTTCTATTGGCAGACTTCGAGAGCCTGTTCCGGGAGGAGTTTGTACTAGCCATCCTTCGAGCGGTGTGTATATAGGAGATACTACATCTACAGTAGGGTATTATGATGGTGACACAGTACTCAGCGAGGTTCACCTACCTCTCGCTCTACTCCACTGATATGGTACAAGACCCATTCTTCAAGGCCCAGACCTTTGATATGGGACTCGAGCGAGATAATAGAGCTTCATTTGTCCCCCACTGCATCCCGACATAGACGGGGGTGTTTGAGTGAGCCCTCCTAGTGGATAGTTTCCTTGCTGAGCAGTCTCTAGGAGCGAGACCCACCACTAGCAGACATGCAGTGGAGTCGTTTGCAGCTGGCAGTAGAAAGATGACGTAGAGGTCCAAGAGGACCAGACCTATAAGTCATTGACCACATGACTCAAGATCGTTTGTGTGGGGCACCCAGAGTGGAAACAGATCCAGGCATACCAGGAGCAGACAATGTTACTCTTGTGGCGGGCTTGGTCACATGGCACATTACTGTCCAACCCCCCATACAGACGATCAACAAATAAATGAAGGATCTCCCAGGCAGAGGCAGAGGTTCGATTGAGGCAGAACTCAAGGATTGGGAGACCGAGGCAGAGGAGCTGGCCATGCATCTGGTGGTGGAAGATGCTTTTAAGTGTTCCCACCACCACCACCAGGTGGTCCACCCCGACCACAGGGAATGGGTGGACAGCGGAGAGCACAACTTCATGTAGCTGAAGCATACTACCATAGAGATCTGGAAGCAGGTCGAAAGGAGCGGGATTAGGTCTAGGAATAGATCCCTTTGTTCATGATGCTTCTATCATCGTTATTTTTTTTTCATGGTTGCTTTGTGTCTTTGTACTTTGAGCTGCAGTAATAAAAGACACTTGTCCTTGTGATGTTTTCTTTTCTTCCTTTTTATGTGATTAATTCTAAGAGGTTCTGGTTGAAACTGTTGGCATGACCCTCACTTTTGATATTTCTACTGGAGGATACCCAGTGACCACACACTGATGACGATAGTGTGACTCAACCCTTAGAGGTGAATGTAATGGTTGGATCTCTTGGTAGTAGTGTTGAGGCCTTACGATGTCGTCCATGGCATGAATTAGTATGATTCATGTCAGTATTGACTATATTAGGAAAAAGGAGAGTTTCATCTAGGTAATGAGACCAGATCTATATTTTCGGTAAAGGATAAATCTTAGTAGCTCTTATTGAATATAGGCGAAGAAGGGTGAAGTCGAGTTCTTACAATTTTCAAGTCTCACCCATAGTTCGTTGAGCAAACGGTTTATGGTTTACCCTAAACTCAATAGTCTCAGGTGTGTATTCTCATAGAAGGACTTGAACCTGAGATAGTGGCAATGGCTTGAGTTCTTCCAGGACTATGACTTTGATATAGTATATACTCATGGGAAGGGGAACATTGTTGGAGATGCGCTCAACAGGAAGACTGGTATTCAGCTGCTAGGAGAGGCGGAAGAGAAGCTAGCTTCCTTGCATATATCCGTTGTGGATAGAGATGGTGCATCCTATCTACAGTCTCTTATAGTCACCCCTCTACTTCTTCAGCAGAGTAGGTGAGGTGGCTTACTGCTTGTCTCTTCCTCCTCAAATGCACTGGGTGTACGACGTCTTCCATGTATCTCAACTGAGGAGATGTGTGCATGACCCATTCCAAATCATAGACCACGAGGAGCTGGACATTGATGATAGGGAGACTTTCACGGAGGTTCCAGTGGAGATTGAGAATTGACAGGAGTGGGTCCTACGAGGATGGGTGATTCCTTTGGTGCGAGTTTTCTGGGAGCACGGGAACCTTCAAGAGAGAACATGGGAGCAGGAGTCTCATATGCATTCACAAAACCCACCTTTGTTTCCCTAGTGTGTTTTGTAGGTTTACGGGGACATAAATCTCTTAGGTGGGGGTAATTTAAAGACCCGAAAATTTCAAAGAAATTTTTTTCATAATTTCGATGGAATTTTATGAGTCCTCAGTTTCTGACAGCCCCTGATTCTGAGGCCTGGTGTGCCCATAATCAATATCTAATATTTTTCAGGTACATTCAGTAAACGTACGTGTAGGATTTTCTATATTTTTAACTGTTGCTCAGAATTGAAATCTGAGGACATCGATGAACTCTCACCAATGGTATTTGCTTAAGGGGACCTTTTTCACAGTTGTTTTTGATTAGAAGGAGAAGTTAATTTTTGGAGATTCATTAAAAAAAATTTAGGTGTACATAATTTTTATTTGATGGTGGTTATTTCCTCCAAAGAGGAGTTGGATGTGGGGACCACACCCCACATAACCTCCCATGGGAGGATAATGGTGGTGGGTCCCACACGAACCCAAATCCTTTCAGTTCCCCTCTTTAACTCCCTTTAACTCTTCTCATTTGAATTTTGAACTATTCACCCCCCGTTTTGAAACTCTTGGATTTCCCATGAATTAATGAGGCCACCTCTTCTCTCATCAATCGTTCCAACCCAAATAATTAATGCCTACTTTAATTAAGTTGGGTGTCAAAAATTCATTTTGAATTGTTTTGAATTGCATGGAAATTCTAAAATAATGGGAGTCCTTATTATAATATTTGCCTTGGAAAATATTTTGGTGGGGAAGGCTCTGAATAATTAGAAGAAGGTGTTCCTCTCCAACGAAGAACACTATTCTTCAATGAAAAACAAATACGATGAAGATAACGAAGAAACTCTTCCACTGATGATTCCTCCTCAGATGCACCCTGACATCAAGGAATCTACATCGAATTTTAATTCTCTTTCTGTGTCACAACAATGAATCTTCCGACAATGTAGATGGGATGACACTGTTCTCCGCGACAACGTCTTTCGCGATGCCTAACTACGATGACGCTCGTCTTCCGCGGCTCGTCAACATGCAACATCAATTATGAGGTAGGGGTTTATTGTCGTATTGATATCGTACCACTTTTTCTTACCTTCACCCAGTGTAATAAAGGGTTTGATTCAGATGTCTATATTGATCATCTTCTACTTTTGTTGAGCCATTTGTCATCACCATAAACACGAAGAGTTCAGGAAAACCACAAATGAATCGAGTCTCTCTGTCAATTTCATTGTGGTGTACATTGAAGCGGCAAATAGGAATCAACGACGAAGATGTAAAACAAAGGCAGTGCTACCCACAACATTCACGAACTACACTGTCGTCCAAGAGACACCCGACCCGTGCCCCACACACTGCCCGCACGTCGCAAGCGCGCTGCCCGTCCTTCCCGCGCCCCCTGGCGCGTTGCCCAGCCAGCCCGGTGAACAACGACGCCCCCCTGTGGCGCCCTTCCTGCACATGCCGGTTCCCCACGGTTCCCTGTCCACGCTGTTGGTGCCCCATGGCGCCCTGCCCGCACCCCCAGGCATGCTGCCCGTCCTGCCCGGCGGACCCCTGCGCCCGGCCCGCACTGTCGACGCCCCGCGTTACCTGCCCGAGCTGCCCGGTGCACCCCGGCGCACTGCCCGACGCTCCGCGGCACCATCCTACCCATCCTGGCGTCCCATGGTGCCCTTCCGCATTTCCTGGCGTGCTCCCGCACGCTGCCGTCACACCCCCGTGCACTGCCGGTCACCCAAAACCCTTCCCGGCACCCACGCGCCCTACCTAGCGCACCCACACCCTACTGGGTGCAACTGTGGCCTGTCGGTGACCAGCCGGCCTACTGAACCGGCCCACGACGCCCCCGTGGGGTCGCTTGTCAAACCAACACTGTCTCCCTGGCCGAGTTACCAAGCCAACAATGTGGCGACTATCGGGCCAAACCAACCTCATGGTCCGGTGGGCCATGCCCAGCGGACCTGGTCAAAACATAGCGGGCTAGCCCCCCCAATGGCCAGGGTCAGACCTTGTGAGTGTGACTGGGATGACCTAGACCGGGTCAGCCCAGACCGGGTTGGGCCGAGTCGATCTGACCGGGTCGGACCAGACCCATGCCCATTACAGACCCTTTACCTTCTTGGTCCATATCTTTGGCACCAGATGTCCATTTGAAAAACCATCAGCGGTGCTAGAATTCATGGAGGATATCCTTCCCTTTGAGTATACCCCATTGATTTTTGGGGTATAGTTGAGTCAAGTTCATGTTGGTTTGTACACGAATCCAACCGGGCCCCGGGACTAAACTGCTAATAACTCACAGACCGGGCGTTCAATTGATGCGCCTACTGTTGCGTTGAGGCCCCTATTCCATGGCAGTCCTTTGAGATACATCCACATGAGAATATGTTACACTTGGAGTATCGACCAGAAGATAATGGAGCATATCCTCCCGGAGACGAGCATACAACGTGCGAAGACCTTGTAGGTGAAGACCTGACAAGTGCTTGACCGATTCGGCTCGGAGTGATTCGATTAGCCTTGTGGGCGGAGCACCCGATTTGGCGGTAGAACCATGGTCGACAGAGTTCCTGATTTGGCAGCAGACCCGTGGTACTCGACAGGAGGAGTACCTTTAGCAGATACTAGGGGGAGCACCCGGTTTAGCGATAGACGCACAATGGACAGAGTGCCCGGTTTGGAAGCAGTCCCGTGGTACACGATAGGAGGAGTACCTTAGTAGAATAAGGTTAGTGAGTAGTGCCTCATAGTTTCAACAGGGCCACTGTACTTGACAGAGGAGGAGTTCTCCAACATCAGAAGTTTCGATAAGGAAAATCATGATTTGCGCTGAGTCATTGACCTTTGTGTTTTCCACATTATTGAGATGGGTTACTTGATAACTTTGGTATATGTATGGGAATATACCTAAGTAATGGATCTTCATTGATTTCATACTTTTTGGTTTATCCTCGGTGTATTTTGTGAGACCTTGAGGGTCTCGAGGTCCCTACTAAGTATCATTATACTCACCCCTGCACAGGCTATGCACACACCTGTTATGTTGGATGCAGATGTCAAACAGTGCTGACGGAGGCCGAGAGCAACAGGACTGGATGGTACCTATAGGAGGACCTTACGACGTATCAGTACACAGTGGAGTTTGACGGACGTGGAGTGCTAATGAGGCCATCTGTACCTACCCTTCAGGTAGGAAATACAGAGGATGATCCCGGAGATGATTTCACCATTTACCTATTTGACCCTTTTTAGTTTTACTTGCTTTTTGTTGTATTTTTACTTTACAGTTGGGCTTGTATCCTAACCCCCTTTCCTTTCAATAAACTTGTTTTACATATTTACCTAGTGTTTGCTTCCGCTTGTACTCTGTCTATGTTTGTTTTCAGTTATAAAGGCAATGTCTTCCCAGTTCTAGGGATTTAGGCCTTTGGTGCTAGTCACTAACCCCTGGCATATGGAAGGCCTGCTTGGGGTAGTCACGATGTGGGCCATGGGGAACGGGTCATGACAGAAATGACAGGGTTTTGTCCTTATGCAGCATAATAGGGTTCTTTCTTATACATCATGACAGCTAAAAATTCATGAGCTAAACTATCCTACTAATGATCATGAGTTACCAACTGTAGTCTTTGATTTGATGGTTTGAAGACACTATCTCCATAGTGAAAGATGTGAGTTTTATATTGATCACAAGAGTTTGAAGTATATTTTCTCACAGAAATAACTCAACATGAGGCAAAGTAGATGGCATTAACTACTCAAGGATTATGATTTCACGATACACTACCACCTGGGGAAGCAGAATAAGATGGTAGATGCTTTGAGCAGAAACGATCATGGATTTGTGAACAAGATATGAGTTTAAAAGGATCCTATATACGTGGATCTAGTAAATATATATAGGGGAATAACCATGGAAGGTGAAACATCAATACTTTTTCAAATGGATGCCAAACCATCTTTACTAGAAAGGCTAAAAATTTCACAGGCTGATGATGAGGTGTTTCAAAAGAAGATAAATGCTTTGAATAATGAGAGATTGACTGACTTCATTTATGAAAATAGAATTTTGAAATTTCGGGAGAGACTTTGTGTTCCCGATAAACCTGATCTAAAAAGAGAATTATTGGATGGTTCTCATAGTTCCAATTTTTATATACACCCTGGGAGCACCAAAATGTATAGATATTTGAAGGAACATTTTTGGTGGGACAAGATGAGGAGGGAGATTGATGATATTGTGTCATGATTTATGGTTTATCAACATGTGAATGCTGGAAGGAAACAACATGGAAGAGTCATGAAACCTTTTCCCATACCTGAGTGTATATGGGATAATATTACGATGGACGTTTTCATGGGACTACCAAATACACCATAAGGAATGATGCAATATGGGTCATTGTTGATCATCTTACCAATTCAACACATTTTCATTCTATAAGGGAAGATTTTCCACTTGATCTTTTAGAAAGAATATATATTAATGATGTTGAAAGACTTCCTAGAGTACCACTGTCGATTTTTTCTGATCATGATCCCCATTTTATGTCAAGATTCTAGAAAAGTCTTCAGAAAGCCTGGGATACTGAACTGCGTTTGAGCAATCCCTACAACCCCCAAACTGATGGAAAATTAGAATGAACTATTCAAATGTTATAAGACACATTGAGATCATTCTCACTTGACAGTAAATGTATGTGCGATCAATATTTACCTCTGGTAGAATTTTTCTTTAACAATAGCATCTATTCAAATATACATATGGAACCATATGAAGTGTTATACAGAATGAGATGTCGCACACCAACCTGTTTGGATGATGTTGGTGAAAGAAAACTCTTAGTCCTAGAACAGGTGGAGGAAATGATGGAAAGGTGAATGTAATCCAAAACCAAATCAAAGCACATCAATGTAGGAAGAAGAGATATGCTAATAATCGAAGGAAGGATTTGGAATTTTCGGTAGGAGATAATGTTTTCTTGAAGGTATATCCATGGAAGGGTGTTATGAATTTTAGAAAGAATGTAAAATTGAGTCCCAGGTACATCAGATGTTTCAAAATTATAAAATTAATTGGGGTTGTAGCTTACCTTTTGGCAATGCCGCTAAATAACATCAAAGTTCATGATGTGTTCCACGTATCACTGTTGAGAAAATACATACCTGACCCAACACATCTACTCACCTATGAGGAATTAGAATGAGAACCTGATCTGTCTTATTGAGAAGAGCCTATCAAGGTTTATGATACAAGAGAACAATTGCTGAGAAACCAGCCGAATCATCTGGTAAATATTCTGCGGAGCAACAATAATATGGAAGAGGCAACATGGGAACCTGAAGAACATATGATGAAGAACCTCCCATGTCTTTTTATACAGTAATACTCTAGAAATTTCTAGGACAAAATTATTTTAAGGAGGATAGAATGTAACACACCAATATTCAACGATAACCTTTTCATTGTATATTATAATAGAGTGTGTTGTACGCAACTTCGAGTACTAACACACCACAACCAATCAAACTAGCCATTATGAATTGTAATACACATTTTTTTTTGAAATTTTATAAATTTAATCTTTATAAATGGAATTCATTTTAGTATTTGAAATATTAAAATTATCTTAGGGTGAATTTTTTGTACTTTTATGATAACTTTCATATTTTGATGAACAGTGAAAATTTATATATTTATTTTAAAACAAAATTTTAGTCGAAATAAATAAGAGTGATAATTTATACATTTGAATGGTTTGGAAGTATAATTAGATTATAATTTTTTAATTTAATACAATTCAGGTCATTTTAAGTAATTTCACATTTAAATTTTACATAAACAAGTGTCAATCATTTGAAAGTTATTATTTCATAAAAACACACCTTTTGTTTTGACAATGGGAATAAATTATAAATTAATTTCTGCCACTTATCTATTTTGAATTTTGAAAAATGGATTCCATATTTGGAATCAGGAGGTCCAGATTGTGTAAATAGGTATCTTTTATTTTTATACATTTTGAATAATTATTTCGGTAAATATTTTATTTACTATGGTTAAAGGGGTAAATCCAGTAAATACTATTAAAAAATATTATTATAATTATATTAAATTAGCCTAAAAAATATCCTAACTCTATTTTCGGATATAGGTCCAACCATGGACATCCCTGGGACGATGGGGACCCCATGGAGCCGTATGACATTATATATTAAATAATTTAAAGTAGAGACAAAAATAACAAAAGCAAATATCTTTTATTTAAACAATTTTTATATGAGGTTATATAATTGATCATTTAGACTGTAAGTATTCATTAGAAAGATAAAATGATTTCCTATATAATGGTATTTTATTTATAATTTTTATAGATTAAAGAAATAAAATTATTTATGACTCAATGATGATAAAGTAATTACCTTATTAATGAAAGTATCAAATAAATTGTATTATAAATACTGAAATAAATATAATTTCAACGTTTTTATGACATTAACGAATTTTTTAGGTGAATATGAAATTTTATGTTTAATTTTATGATTGTTATGCGAAGTAATAATACTGTTATGACTTATAAAAAAATAAAAAATTAATTAATGTCAAAATTGATATAATTGAGTTTTTAGAACAAATACTATATTATGGGTTGATATAATATTACTAAAATTATAAATATCATCTAAAGGGCCTATATAATATTATATGTGTCATTAATGAACCTATTGGGCTTATCTGGGAATTTTATAGTATGTTTATTAACCATATAATATAAAAATTCAAAGAGACATTGTAAATGTCAAACTATGTAACTCAGAGTTTAATCTTAAAGATAAGGTTAATATTGTGACCCAAACCTATCTAAAACCTATTGGTTGAGTGTATTTAGACCCATACCCAACTTTAACATTAATATATCCACATTGGAGTCATTATAAACCTAAAATGATTTTATTAAAAATTAATATTTCTAGATTTTTCTAAGGTACCTCACATTCCTCTTAAAAAGGGAACTCCCCCATCTCTCTAATTCACACCTGAAAATACATTTCTCTAGGCCAAAACCTACCCAAATTACCTCTCAAAAATCCTACCTTAATTCTAGAGTCCTTTCTTTAGTCATAAATCCAACTTGTGGAGCCCTTTTGATCAAATCAAAAGGAAGTCATTGAAGAAGAGGTAAATATTTCATCACCTCTTTCAAGTTCCTTTCTTCTTCCACTTCCATTTTTATTTGTTGTTTCCATTTTAAAATAACAAATACAGTGTATTATATATACTTTGATTTTATTATAAATATGGTACAACCATATTCATTATTCTATACATCCTTTGAATGAAATGTCACCATACGTGTGTATGTACGGATTACCATCTCCACGTCGTGGTGTAATTGTTATTCAATATATTATAATTTTAATGGGTATAATAATGACGTGTAATTGATGAAAATAATAAATATAACATGATAATAATTTGGTATATTTGATATACCATCCAATTATATATTATTTTAATATCAAAAGAATGATATTGTTTCTCGTGCGTACTTATAGATTACAGTCTCCACGAATGCAATGAGATTCATTCCCCATTGTATCCATTCAAGAATAATTTTCATTAGATGGTTAAAAATAATGTTTAAATACATAATATCATTCTGAATATTAATATGATTCATCCTATCCATAACAAACATTAATTATGTAACAATGAAAATAAAAGAAAACGAAGCAGTTAACACCCGAAACGACGATAATACTACGATATTATTAACAAAGAAATGTTAAAAGATAATATATGATATCATATTAATATATATGATTCTAGTATAATTTAATAACAATTATTTCACCATTATAAAGGTGGTTAACCTACCCTCGACCAAGGAAAAGTACAAGGTAAGTGTTAATTTCACAATCTATTTATTATTTGAGGTTGTTTTTATGTATGTATCTACTAGAAACTCTTTATCATCCACATCCATGTTTCTGAAAATTTTATTCCGAAAATTTTTTACTATGTATTATACTATTATCTAAAAAAATTAATACCCTTGTTTGAATTTTTACAAAATGGTTTGAAATGAATCCTTCCATTGTTTTTTACAAAGAAGTTACTTTTAACCTTTTCAATAAAATTAAGTCATGAATGTCTATTTTTAACATATAATATTGGTGTGGCAATTTTTCACCATTATAACATTGTTTAAGCTTCCCTTAAAAGATTATAAGAATATTTTCACATATAAATGTTTTCTTTTATAATTGCGCGACTTTTAAATGATTTAAAAATATACATAGATATTTCTCTATAAAGGTTTTGATTTCATCTATGTCAACATCCTTTGATAGATTTTATGTTAGATTGAAGTTGATTTATTATCATACAAAACATCTATATTGTATTAAAGGTCTTGTGATATGTTTGACTATGGATGTGTAATTTAATACTATTCATGGTTTATGGATAATGTATTGACATTTCATATGCTAGTTTTAATATGAATTTTTATGTAATGTTTAAAACTTTTTCATATGATGAATGAATTTGACATAGTAAGTGATGGGTGGAGCCCGCTATAGCTCCTCGATGCATCAGTAGGTCTCATGAGACAAACTAGTATCTTGCAACACAGCCTTGAAAAAATCTTATTGGCAGTCTTGGCCTTAGTCCTTGATTATGTGGTTATGAAAGACTGGAATTATGCATTCAATCATTATGAAAGTGGCTATTGATATTGTTTGTGATTATTTTACTAGTAGAATATCCATCTGGGTAAGTAAATTTAATTACCTTGATTTTATCTTTGCCATATTATGCTGAACTTCAGGTTTAAACGGTTTTTTTAGTCTTATACATTGCCTTAAATGTTTATGATGATTTATAAATGTTTCCGCTATATTTTTATCCTTACTAAGCATCTGAGCTCACCCCTTTCTATATTTTATTTTTCCCAGGATGTGAAGAAGTATATTATGACTTAGTTTTAGGGATATTCAATTGGATCTCAATGTTTTTTATGGAAACAATATTGTTGTAGTTTTCCATTTTATGATGTATTGTAAACCTTATGGAGAATATGATATTTGACCAGTTTCCATTTTTTGCATCATCTAAAGAGGGATAACATACTAGTGAAAGAAGATAATTATTTCAATAAACGTGAGGAAAATGATGAAGAGGATGACATTGATATAGTAAAATTTATAATAGATAACACAAAAACTCCAATATATAATAAATTCAATAAAATATGAATGTTGAAATTTATTAATGTGGTGATATTATAGAAAAACCATATATAGAATTACCAAAACCTCCCTTGATTATATTTTTTCATTTTTAAGGTCATGATTTATGATGGTGCATATATTCCACCAAATCATATCGATGGATTAAATTTAATTAAGCATCATTGATTCGGAAAAAATTATTTTCAGGCTTTACTGAAAGACTTCAGTTTATTTTTTTAGGAAATCATTGACTGTAGTAACTCTAAATAATTTTTTACATCTCAAAGGATGGAAAATTTTAATGGAACACCATATTATGTGCCACAGAATGGTATGTGCAACATTCAATTGATTATAAGAGTAAAAAAATTTATTCATGTTTGAAAGAATCTCATCCAATATGAAATGGAATTATTCTGAGATAAATAAAGGTAACAATGACTTGGTACATCATGTATATGAATTATCGTGGTGGGAATTTGGTTCTCAACACCATGATTTTTTAGCTGAGGTGAATAATGTAATATTGGGACAATCATGTTATGTTTTTAATTCATTTTTTCAGATTCTTACTAGTCACAACACATGGCCAATATTTATTAATATTTATAATCTTCAAGTATGAATTTTTATGGAATATACTTTCACGTCCATGAATATACTGATATTTTCAACATATAATACCAGAAATGATATATGTGTCCACTTGAAGCCATTAATAAGAGAGTTTAAGCATCTTTGGGATGTGTGTGTGCAGACATTCAATGTTGTTTTTAAAAATTATATTCTAGATGTGTGATTACCTTATATGGACAATAAATTATTTCAGTTCTTATGAAATGATTTATAGTTGGATGCCAAAAATAAAACTATCATGTCTTATTTCTATGAATAATTCATGATCGATGAGGCTTTAATATTTTCGTAGTTACAGTATCATGGGGAATCATTGAATCTCTCAAATAGACCATTAATATAAGAATAATCGTCGAAGTTTTGATAATAATATATATAATGAACAACCACCTCAATGTATTTCAAGTAGTGATGTGATTACTAAATAGAAATATTTCTATAGTTTATTTGGGAATGGTCAGAGGGATTATAAAAAGACAATAAATGACGACACAGAATCCATATACAATTTTAAAAAGGGACCTATCATTTTTAAGTTTGCATATTTGTCTGCCAATTTATAATGTCATTGTTTTGAAATAATACACCTTGAGAAAATTACATGTGAAATGTTTCTTGAAATCCATAAAAATATTAAAAGGATGATCAAAATAGACTTCTGATCTAATCATGCCTTTTTGAATTGGGGTATTTGACTAGAACTATATCCATTTGTGTAATGGAGGAAACAAATGGAATCTTCCATGTGCTTATTATGTGTTGACATTATCAGAGAAATATCAATTTATTGATGTATATCATAATATCAATGTTCTTAATTGATATTACACCTACATATCTATATGAGTCAACAGATGGTATTTGAAACTAAAATCCATAAAAACTCAGGATTAACAATTAATTCTCCATGAATTCTTTCAAATATAAATTCAACATTTTCCTTCCAATAATTTAATGGTGGATTTGATTCAATTGTTCAATTTTTTAGAGTTCCTTATGAAAAATGTATATCCATTTAATTATTGAAGAAAATTTAATATGTGATGCGCATAATTTTGTGTGAGATGGGAAAAAGTTTCCTCTTTCATTTTTCACTTGCTTTCTTCATTTATGATTGTATCATTTAATAGAAAACTTTTTGGGGGACCAAATTTCATTTTAGTCAATGTATCCTACTAAAATAAACATCTTAACAATGAAATCATATATCCAAAACATGAATGATCATTAAGATTCGATTAATATAGGTTATCTGGATCTAAAATGTATTAATTTTATTTTGTATTTGATTGATGTGAGCACCAAACATTACCCACCAACGAGAAATAAAGATTAAAATTATGAGTAAATTAAATCCTTGTTTACAACTAGATACCCTAATAGGATGAATTTTTGTTTTTTTATACAATGGATATATTGAGCCTTGAAGAGCACGATATAGGACATCACACATTCTGTTTTAAGTAGGGTTTATTCAATGACTACATCCACTATGTGATCTAGATATTTACATGTATCACATGTTATAACATTTCACATATACATTAGAATTTTATAATAATTTAATATAGGTAACAGAATAAAATAATAAGTAGACTTCTTCTATTTTTAACTTTGAGAATGAGATATTATTTTTATACACATGTGTTTTTTATTTTTTGAAATCAAAGGTATAAACATTAATTTAATTAGATTAAAATATTATTATCAATTTAAAAATAATTCTGATAAATATATGGGGTCATGTGTTTAATTGAAGTCTATATTTATAATGAATTAAGTGTATTGGATTTTGTTACAAATTCATTGATTGTGAATGAAAATATTTAAAAATCATTAAGTATAAATATATTACAACTGATCGATAGGATAAAATTAGAACACTTCATAAAGGAAAAACATTAACTTCTAGAATCTATTTTTATTCGACTGAATTTGATAGTATGCCTCTATATAAAGATGTGTATTATTAAATACTATTTATTAAAATATTTTTATTAGATTTACGCTCATAGGGTCAGTCACTATGATTAAATGTAAATGTTTTTATTAAATGACACAATATTAAAAAAATTATATGAATTTGGTTTTATATTTATTGACATGAGTCAATTCCTTCATACTGATAAACCATACATTTTTGAATTAATGAAAAAACAAGAGTTTTAGGTGAAATATCATTTTAGACCTAATTATGGTTTCATTAAAAAATTAATTCAATGGCATATTTTCATTATTATGGGGATGGTGTTTAATCCATTAACCCCACATTGGTGTACACCAAAATGTTTCATTTTATGATTCATATATTCCCATTGTGAGTGTTGATGTTGAATATGATGTTATTGTGGGTAATATATAGAAGAAAACATATATGTCTTTTGTTCATTAGGTTATCCTTTACATGAGTTTCTCTTTTTAGTATTAATTTAATTACATAATTTTAGTTTCAATTTTAAAACATATCATTGTTTTTTTCTAGTGTCCTTTAATTTAATTATGTTTATATCAATTTTAAAAGTTGTTCTTATAATAAGTTTTTATTATATAAATTAGTTTTAACCTATTTTTACTTAAATATGTTATGCCACAACATATGCCTTTTGTGACATTAAAACGGTGTGAAAAATTTATAACAACTATTTCTAAAACATTTACTCAACATTATTACATAGATTAATAAAAATACTTCCAAACATCGATGGAAGTGACTATTTGAAATCAATAGGCAGGTCTTCCTGCTTGTGTTACCTCCATATCATCACTCAGAGAGTATAATAATTGTAATATTATTCATCAACATAAAATTTAATTTATTATTAATATTATTTATGAATTTTTTAGGGACATTCATTTCAACCATAGTTCCCTCCTCATCATTCTAGAATTGGTCTGAATGGGGACGCTCCTAGACCTAGAAAGACCTCCTATCATACCAGTTACCACAATGACCCACCAATAAACACCCCGCCTACCACACCTTTATATCCTTTATTTGAGTCTACTTGGACGTTCTTATGCTGGAATTAATTGTTGTCTAAGCTACCCTTTTATTCACATATTGTGTCTATTCCAATTCCAATTATGAACCAATATATGCCTCCATCATCTCATTTAGGATCCTCCACCCATTCCATGTCTACACCACCTCAACAGATGGCCCACCAAGACCATACCCATATTAAATATTGTATCCCTTAGACTAATTCCCATATACATCCACATCTATACTGCCTCCAATTCCTACCATCCATACAACATATATGAGTATATTCTTTCATCTTCCACTATACTTCATGAATACCAACAGAGAATTCATAGGAACATAGAAAATGTTTAGAGGTTGGTGATCTAGGACAACCCTCATTTCCATTGTAGTCCATTGAGCATCCTATTGTATTTTCGTTTTATTATAATTGGGTCAAATTATAACAAATTTTTTCATATTTTATCTTGACTTAATTCATATTATTTTTCTCCTCATTTCTTATTCAGTTGGATCTTTTCTTGTTAGCGAGGATGCACTCATATGATGAAATCCTAGATCGATAGACAAATATAATTACACACTATATGTAACGCCCCGACCCCAGCTACCCAGAGTCGGTGCATTACTTCGTAACATTGGCATGATCACAAAATATCAAGTCTCGAAAGACCGATTAGTTTAGTAGCCTTGGAAACACTAGATACATTCATAAGTCTTACATTACATCATAAAGTGAAAAATAATAATAATAAAGTCTTCATAGACCACACTCTTATCCTCTTCTGACTATCCCTGCAGGTCATTCTTAAAATACTTCTTCACATCCTGGAAAATATTAAACATTGAAAGGGGTGAGTTCAGATGCTCAGTAAGGATAACAATATTGCCGAAGCTTTCATAAATAAACATTAACAATTAAGGCAATGTATAAATAAAACAAAAGCCTTTTAAACATGGACTTCAACATAATACGACAAAAGTAAAATGAGATAATGCCATTTACTTATTCACATGGATATTCTACTGGTCGAATAATCACAAGCAATATCAATAACCACTTTCATAATGATGGAATGCATAATGCCAGAAATTCTGAAACATTTTGTCAAGGCCTCGGCCAAGACGTCTAAAATGATTAAGGCCTCGTCCAAAACCATAAATCAAATTGGGAAAGGGCCTCGGCCAATTCCACGTCTAGTTGTCTAATGAGACCTACTGATGCATCGAGGAGCTATAGTGGGCTCCACCCGTCACTTATTAAGTCCAATACATTCCTCATATGAATAGGTTTAAACATATCATAAACCATAACATAATCATATCACATAAAACATGCATAAAGGAAACATAACATTTCCACATTTCAATCACAAAATATCAATACAACACATTGATATAATAAAAACGCTTTCAAAACCATTTTCAATACCAAAATAAAAGAAAGTAGTAAAACATGGTATTTATTTTTCTTTTAAAAAATGATGGCTTGTAGAGGAAGCCGAAACACAAATAATGGTCACGACGGCGGAGAAGTCGTTGTCGCCGCATAAGTACGGAAAGAAAAATATTCCCTTTTGTCATTTAGAAAAATGCATCGTATAAAAAATATTCCTTTTGAATAAACGTAAAAGTCAAAGGGGTTTATACACCGTATAAAAGAAAGTTGTGTATAAAACCAAATATGCCTCAATGAAAGGGGATTGAGACGATGTCCTTAAAAGATCATTTTTAAAATAAAATAGATCTATTATGTGTATTAACTATAGGTACACATAAAGAAAGTAAAAATACAAAATAGGACATAATAATATCATGACATAATTTGAAAGTAGGAGATTAACCCAAAGAATGGAAGTTGGGTTAAGAAATTCCCTTACCTCGTGTCCAACTTGACTCAATCGTTCTTTAACCTCCTGAATAATAAACTAGAGTTAATATCTACCTTATTAAAAACCATTTTCAATTTCATTATCCTTTTTATATCACTTATTACAATGTTATGAACATTATGTAATTATTTAAGTTTATAACAGTCATTTTGTCGATCTTAGGTACTTGAGTCAAAAATAAAATTCTTATAATTAAAAGTTGTTAATGTGGTGATATATCCATTATATCCAGAATTATGTTCAATATATATCATATATATCCAGTATATACTTGTATTTATAATATTACATAACATTTAGAGGTAAGAAATGAAATTCACTGTTCATGGAGACGGTAAGCCGTACGTACGCATGAACGCTACTTTCATTTCTATTTCATATTTAATGGAATGAAATCATAATTATATAAAGGTATAATATAGTTCCAGTATAATATCATATATAATATCATTTACTCCATCCTTTATACATCCCACATATGGAATTAACGATTCACATCACTTTGAGGGGGCGGTAGTCCGCACTTCCTAAAATGAAATTATCGCGTTTACCCATAATGGAAATCATAAGGTATGCCATAAATGAGAAATACAGAAGCATAATTAAAACATAAACATATTATATATCCTATATAAATATAGTGACATCTTAATGGACACCTATGAAGGTGTTATATGAGTGTTGAACAATCATCGTTTCGTGAGGCAGAAATTCGCCATCCACAGAAACCGTATGTTCTTTAACCATTAGATGTGGGTGTGTGTAAGTGTAGCTCGAATACTCATTATAAATACATCATAGTATATTGAGGATACAGGTTTTGTTACAAAAGAATGGAATAAAAAGAGTTTAGGGGTTTGGATAAGCAAAATAAAACAAAATAACATATGAGAAGACATTACCTTAAAATTGGGTAACTCTTTTGATTTGAGACAAAGGCTTCCTTGGGAAGAATTCTGCCCAAAGTGAGGCTTCTAGGAGTAAGGGGGGGAAGTTGGGAGAGTATATGGGCAGAGGGTTTCCGAGGCAAATGTCTTGAACGTGTGAATGAGGTGGGAGAGGTGGGGGCCTTTTATAAGAGGAGAGGAGGGGCACTCTTGGAAAGTAAGGGAATTTTACATTATTATACAATTATTTTCGGATTCTAAAGGTCCCACACTTATATAATTCGTGGATAAGGTGATAAGGGTTCTAAATCTACCAATACAATAGTCTTTGGACAAGTGTAAGCCTTGGATTGTACATTATATTTTCATTTTTTTAAAATGGTTAAATAATGAGGTCATTGCTACATCATAATGATGTCATAAATAATTTAATTTATTTAACGTCTAAAAATTATATAAAAATACTATGATGTCGGAAATCTTTTTATCTTTCAAATGACTATTTATATTAAAAAATTTGACTTTTATAACCCCATGTAAATTTTTTTTTAGTAAAACATTTCTTGTTTGTGTCATTTTTTACTTTAACATTAAATAAAAGGTATTTATGTCATTTTTTCAACTAAAGTGGCTCCATGGGGTCCCCAAGTTGACCCATGGATTTTCTTGGTCGGCCAGGCACATCCAATGAGGGTAGGACATGTGTCAAGCTCATCTCATATTATTAAAACATTATTTTTACCTTAAACTACACTAATTACCTCTAATCGCGATTAAGAACTTAAAAGTTACTATTCACCAAAAATTATTTTAATCTCATTGAACCACATTTTACTTATTAATGAAAACCATGTATGTCAGATTTTTGAAAATCAAAACCCAGAAGTGGTAATATTTATTTTAAACGAAAAATCAGTTATTTAACTACCACTTAGTGGTTTCACTATTCATCAAAAATTGATGTTTTTCAGAACAATGCCAAAATTTCACCCTAAGCTATAATTGATACTCTGAATTCAAAAATGATGTTTATTTTAGAAAATTCCAGACATATAATTTTCATTAATTAATTTTATAATTAATTCCCGTCGTCACAACAAATAGCGTGTTTTTAAGAAACAATATATATCAAAAGATTAACAATTGTTTATGTCCAATTTCAAAGTGAAATTAATTCTAATGAACACCATTGGATAAAATGGTAAAAATATATTCTAATTATACTTTAAAACCACTAAATAGTATAATTTATCACTATAAATTATTTTCATTAAAAAATTTGTATTTAAGTATTTTTCACTATTCATAAAAAATTAGAAGTTCTCAGAAAAATACAAAAAATTCAACATAGGCTAATTTCGATATTCCGAATCCAAAAATGAAGTCCATTTTGAAATATAAAATTTCTATAATTTTATAAAGTGGTTATTACTATTCATAACGGCTACTTTGATTAGTCGCGGTGTTTTAGAACTCAAAGTTGCGTACAATGCAAGCTATTGCATTGTTGAATGAGAAGCGTATCGTGGAAGCTCGGGGTGTTACATTCTCCCCTCCTTAAATAAATTGCATCCTCGCAATTTGAAATTTTTCTTTGAAAATAAAAGGTTGAAAAGATAAAATACCTTTGTGGAAAACCCACATCGGAAATAAGATTAATAAAATTTAGCCTTAATAAGAGGGAAAGGGAAATGAAAAAGTCATCACCCAATTATGATCTCGATTAGGAGAACATTGGTGGAAATTAGAGACATATAATTGGAGGAAAAAGGTAAATATTTGTAGGGAGTGATTGAGGTCATCAATTACAATCAACTGTCAAATTGAGGGCCTCAAAGCCTTCAATCTATGTTGATTTAAAATATCATCAGTTCAACAAGACATAAGGTATTAGGATAACACATTTTTTGTTTTAATATCCCTTTACTAAAGTTTAAGAATTAATTTATTCATTCAATTAGAGATAGGTATATATATATTTATGCTTGACAATTAGAGTTTCAACCTTCAACTCATCTTTCACTCAAAAAGATAATAGAACTCAAAAATATTATACTCATCCTAATTGTATAAGGTTCCAAATGTTAACACATACCATTTAGATTAGTAAAAATATTTTGTAACAACCAGGGACTTCCTGTATGCTAGTGGTAGGAAATAAAGGCCTGTCGCACTATGGTTGTGGGTTCGATTCCTGCAGCTTTGTCCGACGTGACGCGTTATGCCCCACCCTGCAGGTTGTCCATTTCCTAAAACTATAGTAGTATAATATTCCAAAAATAATCTTCATAAATTTTTTAACCTTAAACAATAACATCCAAAGATCAAATTAATCCACTCCAACCTTTATAGTTATCCAAAATACCTCTGTCCAGACTTTCTCTAAAAGGTCTCTTAATTTCAAAATCAATTTATCAGATTCCCCAAACAAATTAAATTTTCTCTTTTTGTCACATACTAAAAATATGATTACCTTAATCATATTAAAACCTTACTGAAATCAACAAGTACTGCAGTACAATCCTTATATATATATATATCACATTATTCTAATAACCAGAATATAATCCATGAGTCCAAAATCACCAATACATTAATTATTCTGCTTCAACTATAGTAACATCATAAGATTTTCCTTGATCCCTTGGCCTTTTCTGAGGTAAGTTTCCCTGACGCTTTTGACATTCATTTTCATAATGCCCCATTTCCCTACAATTGTATCATTCAACATTGATAGCCTCTTTCTATCCCTTGCAATCACGCACCTGGTGACCTTTTTCTCCACATTTATAACAGACTCCCATTCCTTTTAGGCAAGTACCAGGATGATTCTTCCCACAATTATCACATAATGGAAAATCCTTCCTTCCCTTTTTCCCTTTATCTATCTCTTGTTCCACCGTTCTCTTCTTCTATTGCTTTACTTTGTTGTCATAAGACTTAGAGAATTCCTTTTTCTATCTTGATATCACATGAGACAATATCTTCGTATGTTGAGAACGATTGTGATACTAAAGCTCGACGGAGAAATGGTTTTAACCCATCAAAGAAACGATCAATCTTACTTCTTGGGTTACGTATATAATCTTCTGCATGCCTCACTAACCTTGTAAAGTTATCCTCATACTTTGCAACATTATCATTCTCCTTTTGTCTCAGACTCATAAATTGACTTTCCATATCTGCTCGATGGTCATGAGGAAAGTATTTTTCTAAGAAAAGCTCTTTGAACTCCCTCCATTCCATATTCGATACGTCATCATCTTCATTTGTGTTTAGAATCAGCGACCACCACTGATCGACATCTCTAGTGAGGCGGTAAACTGCCATGATAACCTTTTCCCTTCACTACTCCCAAGGCGTGGAATATTTTATCTAAGGAGGTTATCCATTGCTCAGCTACTAATGGATTTGTACCCCCATTAATTGTTGGTGGTTGTTGCCTCATGAAGCGGTCTAACATTGATCCTCCACATTGCGGATCAGGGTGCTCCATACGAGAAAGGTTATTATTCATAACCTGAGTGAGTTGTCCCAGTATGGTAATAAGTTGATCAGCACCAATTGTATCTCTAGCTCCACAATAATTATCTTGAGCAGGAGGGCAATCCCTACACGGAGTGCGTACATTGATACGGTTTCCATTCCTTCCACTAGGCACCATTTCTAAACAATGGCATAAACTAGATTAGTTTATGAATCAAAATACATAATTCCGTACTTGTAAAACATTTAACACTATTTGAACTATTTTATGGATATAATCCATAATCATAAAAAAAAGTTTTCTTTGAGATAGTATATACTCATAACCCTTCATAGTGGTTTGTAAAGAAATGAGAATTTTCCTAAGCATATCCCCTGGGAGTGTCGTAACCAAGAGTGCAGCAAGGCCCGTTGTCGTGCACCAGTTCCCATTCGAGTCTAGCTCAAATCGGTGTTTTCGGGTTTTACCCCTAGGTACATCTGTGCCAGAGCCGCCTCTACCTGCTCGTATCCAGACAGTGATGTATTTCTCAAAAAACTCACAACATCTCTACAATACCAAAATTCTAGGAAGTTCTTCTATACTAATCTTCAAAGTCTATCTTCGGGCTATGTGCTCTAATCAGAGTATATCTAAATCTAGCTTCCAAGGTTAGTACTAAACTGCCTCTTATACCAACTGTAATGCCCCGACCGTAGCAACCCTGAGTCGGTGTATTACTTCGTAACATTGGCATGATCACAAAAGATCAAGTCTCGAAAGACCGATTAGTTTAGTAGCCTTGGAAACACTAGATACATTCATAAGTCTTACATTACATCATAAAGTGAAAAAAATAATAACAAATTCTTCATAGTCCACACTCTTATCCTCTTCTGACTATCCCTGCAGGTCATTCATAAAATACTTCTTCACATCCTGGAAAATATTAAAACATTGAAAGGGGTGAGCTCAGATGCTCAGTAAGGATAACAATATTGCGGAAGCTTTCATAAATAAACATTAACAATTAAGGCAATGTTTAAATAAAACAAAAGCCTTTTAAACATGGACTTAAACATAATACGACAAAAGTAAAATGAAATAATTCCATTTACTTATTCACATGGATATTATACTGGTCGAATAATCACATGAAATATCAATAACCACTTTCATAATGATGGAATGCATAATGCCAGACATTCTGAAACATTTTGTCAAGGCCTCGACCAAGACATCTAAAATGATTAAGGCCTCGTCCAAAACCATAAATCAAATTGGGAAAGGGCCTCGGCCAATTCCACGTCTAGTTGACTCATGAGACCTACCGATGCATCGAGGAGCTATAGCGGGCTCCACCCGTCACTTATTAAGTCCAATACATTCCTCATATGAATAGGTTTAAACATTTCATAAACTATAACATAATTGTATCACATAAAACATGCATAAAGGAAACATAACATTTCCACATTTCAATCACAAGATATCAATACAAGACATTGATATAATAAAAATGCTTTCAAAACCATTTTCAATACCAAAATAAAAGAAAGTAGTAAAACATGGTATTTATTTTTCTTTTAAAAAAATGATGGCTTGTAGAGGAAGCCGAAACACAAATAATGGTCACGACGGCGGAGAAGTCGTTGTCGCCGCATAAGTACGGAAAGAAAAACATTCCCTTTTTTCATTTAGCAAAACGCTTCGTATAAAAAAAATTCCTTTTGAATAAATGTAAAAGTCAAAGGGGTTTATACACCGTATAAAAGAAAGTTGTGTATAAAACCAAATATGCCTCAATGAAAGGGGATTGAGACGAAGTCCTTAAAAGATCATTTTTAAAATAAAATAGATCTATTATGTGTATTAACTATAGGTACACATAAAGAAAGTAAAAATACAAAATAGGACATAATAATATAATGACATAATTTTAAAGTAGGAGATTAACCCAAAGAATGGAAGTTGGGTTAAGAAATTCCCTTACCTCGTGTCCGACTTGACTCAATCGTTCTTTAACCTCCTGAATAATAAACTAGAGTTAATATCTACCTTATTACAAACCATTTTCAATTTCATTATCCTTTTTATATCACTTATTACAATGTTAAGAACATTATGTAATTATTTAAGTTTATAACAGTCATTTTTTCGATCTTAGGTACTTGAGTCAAAAATAAAATTCTTATAATTAAAATTTGTTCATGTGGTGATATATCCATTATATCCAGAATTATGTTCAATATATATCATATATACCCAGTATATACATGTATTTATAATATTACATAACATTTAGAGGTAAGAAATGAAATTCACCGTTCATGGAGACAGTAAGCCTTACGTACACATGAACGCTACTTTCATTTCTATTTTATATTTAATGGAATGAAATCATAATTATATAATGGTATAATATAGTTCCAGTATAATATCATATATAATATCATTTACTCCATCCTTTATACATCCCACATATGGCATTAACGATTCACATCACTTTGAGGGGGCGGTAGTCCGCACTTTCTAAAATGAAATTATCGCGTTTACCCATAATGGAAATCATAAGGTATGCCATAAATGATAAATACAGAAGCATAATTAAAACATAAACATATTGTATATCCTATATAAATATAGTGACATCTTAATGGCCTCCTTTGAAGGTGTTATATGAGTGTTGAACAATCATCGTTTCGTGAGGCAGAAATTCGCCATCCAGAGAAACCGTA
This sequence comes from Viscum album, assembly GCA_963277665.1. Taxonomy (NCBI): domain Eukaryota; kingdom Viridiplantae; phylum Streptophyta; class Magnoliopsida; order Santalales; family Viscaceae; genus Viscum; species Viscum album. The sequence goes on from OY728143.1 coordinate 329,996,424, forward strand.
TGTTCTTTAACCATTAGATGTGGGTGTGTGTAAGTGCAGCTCTAATACTCATTATAAAAACATCCTAGTATATTGAGGATACTGGTTTTGTTACAAAAGAATGGAATAAAAAGATTTTAGGGGTTTGGATAAGCAAAATAAAACAAAATAACATAAGAGAAGACATTACCTTAAAATTGGGTAACTCTTTTGATTTGAGCCAAAGGCTTCCTTGGGAAAATTCTGCCCAAAGTGAGGCCTCTAGGAGTAAGGGGGGAAGTTGGGAGAGTATTTGGGCAGAGGTTGGCCAAGACAAACCTCTTGAAAGTGTGAATGAGGTGGGAGAGGTGGGGGCCTTTTATAAGAGGAGAGGAGGGGCACTCTTGGAATGTAAGGGAATTTTACATTATTATACAATGATTTTCGGATTCTAAAGGTCCCACACTTATATAATTCGTGGATAAGGTGATAAGGGTTCTAAATCTACCAATCCAATAGTCTTTGGACAAGTGTAAGCCTTGTATTGTACATTATCGTTTGATTTTATTAAAATTGTTAAATAATGAGGTCATTGCTGCATCATAATGATGTCATAAATAATTTAATTTATTTAACGTCTAAAAATTATAAAAAAAATACTATGATGTAGGAAATCTTTTTATCTTTCAAATGACTATTTATAGTAAAAAATATGACTTTTATAACCCCATGTAAAAATTGGTTTAGTAAAACATTTCATGTTTGTGTGATTTTTTACTTTAACATTAAATAAAAGGTATTTATGTCATTTTCCAACTAATGTGGCTCCATGGGGTCCCCAAGTTGACCCATGGATTGTCTTGGACGGCCATGGAACATCCAATGAGGGTAGGACATGTGTCAAGCTCATCTCATTTTATTAATACATTATTTTTACCTTAAACTACACTAATTACCTCTAATCGCGATTAAGAACTTAAAAGTTACTATTCACCAAAAATTATTCTAATCTCATTGAACCACATTTTACTTATTAATGAAAACCATGTATGTCATATTTTTGAAAATCGAAACCCAGAAGTGGCAATATTTCATTTAAACTAAAAATCAGTTATTTAACTACCACTTAGTGGTTTCACTATTCATCAAAAATTGATGTTTTTCAGAACAATGCCAAAATTTCACCCTAAGCTATAATTGATAATCCGAATTCAAAAATGATGTCTATTTTACAAAATTACAAACATATAAGTTTAATTAATTAATTTTATAATTAATTCCCGTCGTCACAACAAATAGCATGTTTTTAAGAAACAATATATATCAAAAGATTAACAATTGTTTATGTCCAATTTCAAAGTGAAATTTATTCTAATGAACACCATTGGATAAAATGGTAAAAATATATTCTAATTATACTTTAAAACCACTAAATAGTATAATTTATCACTATAAATTATTTTGATTAAAAAAGTTGTTTTTAAGTATTTTTCACTATTCATAAAAAATTGGAAGTTCTCAGAAAAATACCAAAAATTCAACATAGGCTAATTTCGATATTCTGAATCCAAAAATGAAGTCCATTTTGAAATATAAAATTTCTATAATTTTAAAAAGTGGTTATTACTATTCATAACGGCTACTTTCATTAGTCGCGGTGTTTTAGAACTCAAAGTTGCGTACAATGCAAGCTATTGCATTATTGAATGAGAAGCGTATCGTGGAAGCTCGGGGTGTTACACTTTAATAAAGAGAATCAGATGGTAGGTAACAATGAAAGGTTGTGTATAATTTTTATGTCCACATTATCCAAATTCCCTGGTATCATTCTGATGGAACCAGACTCATTGAGAAAAATCAGTAAATACAGAAAAGAAAAATTCATGGGAGAATATATGGTTATGAGAATTTTATAAAATTATATATATGTTATGGTTGTATTTATAAGAAATAACATGTTCATTTTAGAGTCATTTTAACATTAATGATGTGTAATATGCTAAGACTATATGGTTGATTGATGTTTCAAAGTTATAGAGATTATGAAACCACGACTATATTTTTTTTGGGAGAGTAGATTAGGATATGATTTATAGGGTGTACCCACATTCCCCGACTATCTAAATACACAATGTCAAAAAATTATTTCACATTGAAAGATTAGTTAGTTTAAGATATGCCCATTATATAGCGGATTTCATATAAAATTTAACCCTTATTCCTTGTATTGGGAAGTTTTAAACATACATAGGGAAAAAGAAGAATAAATATTGAATGATATATGTATACACATTAGAGACATAACGATGGTCGTGTATGTGAGGCACCAGGTACTCTATTCTATTTTAAAATATTGACCATATTTTAATTTTTACATAGTCATATATTTAAGCTGAATTTTATGATTTACTGTCATTAATCCATTCAATAGAAGGATAAAAATACCCTTTTCAAATGGAATATTAAGCCTATATTTTAATTGGTTGTTATGCCTATATGCCAATTATTAGTCAGGCCTGAGGGAAAATTCTCTTATTGTTTGAATGTCCAATTTTCATATAGGTTAAATGACCAATCAGCTGATATTCCAAATAGAAAAATTACCCATTTCCATATTGTTTGAAGGGGCAATTGGCAATTAGGAATAAGGTCCAATTTTTTGATAGGATAAAAGTAAAATATGAAAGAAAAAATAAGGGCTAATTGGCCAATAAGAAAATATCCCTATGGGCATAATGGAAAATTGTCCACTATGCGTAAGGGAAATTTTCCTTTAGTCTTATTTTCAGATGGACCTTAGGCCTATTGTGAAATTTTCCATTATACCTAACTACCAATTGACATATAGTCCAAACAGGCCAATTAGCCCTATGACATAATGTAATAATTTCCAATTAGCATTTTTGTGTAGTATCCAATTTTAATTTTGGAGTAACGAAATATTGTTTTATATAAATAATGTACTATTTGATAATTAGGTTTTATGAAATAATTTTCAATTCGATTATAAGACTTAATGACCAAGTGGCCTATATGGAAAATGACCAATTGTCCTATTATGCATAATGGAAAAATTTTCAGTTGGAATATATGATTATTGAACAATCTGCCAATTGGATAAATGGACAAATGGCTGATAGGCCCACTGGGAAATATTCCCATTTTTCCCCATGGACAATTGTCCTATATTTTGTCAATTGACCTATTAGGCATATAGCCTAATTTTTCATTAGACTTATAAGACTATTGGATGGTATTTTATTATGCCTAATGTCCAGTTATCCTATATGCCTAATTTAAAATTGGACTATTAGACCTAATGGGATAATGTGCAATTATCCTATAGGCCTAATGACCATTTGGCCTATAGACCTAATGGTCAGTTGTCCTATAGGCCTAATTTCCTATTGGCTGGTTAGGTGAAATGGACTATATGCCTATTAAGAATAACGACCAATTGGCATACATGCATAATTTCCAATTTGTAGTTAGGACTGTGGTAAAATTGTCCTTAGGTTTATAGTCCTATCATCCATTAGGCCTCTTGTTCTAATGACCAATCGTCCTATTATTCTCAATGGAAAAATTTTCTATAATCCTAATGGACAATTTCCCTATTTGTATATAGAAAATTGGACTTTAGGTGTAACGGACAATTATAATATATTTCTAATAGGCCAATTAGAAGTTAGACATATATTTCTAGTCTAATAATGTCCATTTGATCTATAGTTCTATTTTCATAACTACCAATTGTCTAATAGGCCAATAGTACATGATAGCATTTGGACTAATGTCTAATTGGCCTACATTCCTAACAAAAAATTGTACTATTTTGCCTAATGGAATAATATTTAATTGTCTTATAGAAATAAGGGACAATTTTCCAATATGCATAACAACCAATTAGCCAACATGCCTAATGGACAATTAACCTCTTTGGCCTAAAGTCCAATTGGACCATAGTCCTAATGGATAATTGGAGGTTAGGATTATAGGATAATTGTCCATTAAGTATGTCATCATAATTTTTAATTGAATGATTGGAATAACAAAAAATTGGCATATATTCATAATGGCTAATTGAAATATAGGCCAAAGGGATAATTGTCCTATTAGGCAGAAAATTCAATTGGACAATAGGAATAAGTCCAATTGTCCAAATTTAATAATGTCCTATTGGACTATTAAGATTAATGGTGAAAATTCGACTGGTGGAAAATTGGCTAATCTACATAATGTGAAATTTCCATATAGACCATTATGCCTAATGGAATAATGTACAATTTTCCTAATGTTCTAATGAAAAATTGTAATATTGGCCTTATGGTCAATTGTCCTATATTCAAAATGAGATACATGACTAAAGGCCAATTTTTCATTAGGCCTCTTGGGTAATTGGCCATTAGGCATATAATACAAATGACTATTATGGCTCTAACACAATTTTAAAATATAAATAAATTAATAATATTTAATTAGCCCATATTCCTAATGATTAATTGGCCCATAGGCCAAATTTCCAAATTTTCATGAATTTTTAACGCATTAATTTTGAATTTTTCATTTATTTAAATGTTATTTGTTTAAATTATTATTAAAGATAATAATATTTTTACATTGTTAATATATGTATACTATTCAATGACATTTGAAAATAATATATATTAGCTATAAATGGTTTTCTACCTCGAGAAAAATTATTTTTCCCAAGTAGGAAAAAATAGATGATTTGGCTGTAAATGCAAAAACATAGAAAAAATATATTTTTTTTATATTTATGACATTTATAAAATATTTATAATTAAATATATTTTTTTATATTAAATTGACTTCCCTAGATACCCATTTTGAAAAATAAGATTTCATCTTCAGGTGAAATGATCTTTTATTTTAGGATTATGGTGACAAGTATCATCGTAGAGTCTGATGTCAACATGGGAAGAATATCATCCCCTATATGTGTAAGTCCTAATAATGATTCTCTTAAGACTTTGATACTAATGACCTGAAAATCACTAATTTTGAAGCATCTACAAAAACATATATATTTAGAGGGGAGTGAAAAATGTAAATATGAGCTTGAATAAGGTAAACTGGTCACCAAGAAAGTTTTTAAAACTATTATGTTAATCAACCAATCCCTCCATAAAAGGATGATAGTTATCCTTATTTAAATATGGAATCTATTCATTCATTACATTATTCATCGATTGATGCTAATGATGCTACTAATAGTGATTTACCTGAAAGGTGGTGGGTATTATATTGTTAATGATGATGCTTCAACAAATGGTTCTATTTGTGAGGATGTTTTTGCCGCTGATGATGTTGGTTCTAATAGTGTGGATGATAATATTAGTGATGGGGGAGATATTTATTGCTTTAATTTTTTTTGGCATTGTACAATGGATACTTGTTTATATTTTTATAACAAAAATTGATTTATTTTATAGATTAATATATATATTTTAGTATTAGATATTGTTTAAATATTATTAAAACTTATTCTTAGGATGATAAATATATAAAATATATACTTCATTAAATGTCTATTATTTTGTTTATTGGAATTATATTTTTGGTAATTTGGATATGAAGGTAGTGGGGAAGCTACCAAATGCAGGAAGAAACATGTACCCTTGGATTTTATTATTGTGGGTATAGGATGTATAGTTGAATAAACATACCAAAATTTTGAAAAAATCGATATAGAAATATACTCAAGGTTCATTAAAACTTTATATGAAAATCCATCTTAAATATACAAAAAAACACTATAGAAACTTTGGGTATATGTGTATACTGATACCTTAACTAAACACAATTATCAAAATCATAGTTATAGGTGCCTCTTCTAGTATTGTTTTAAAATATCAGGGCGTTATATTCCCCCTTCAATTAATTTCATCTTCACAATTTTTCAATCATCTCAAAAATAATTTATTTTTTACTTTAATGTATCCTTATTGAAATCCTACATCATGGGATGGTTTAATAAACCATCATATCAATAAAACAGAAAGGGACCTAAAAAGAAAATATAGAATAACTCATTCATTATATCCAAATACGAGAACATATGTGGAAAGTGAAAACATGGACATTGAAGAGAAGACTATCCCCCAAAAAAAATATGAAGATTGATAGAGAACACGTTCATGAAGATAATAGAAAACAAAAACACATAAAATTGCAGTGTGAAAAAGTCAATGATATCATATAAATGTGGAAACGAGAAAACCTGTTTACATTCAAGACCATTTTCCAAGATTTGGGAATCCATTCACTATCAAATAATACAATGATACATAATTACATGATATGTTTTTATTTCTTATGTATAATTCCATCCTTTTGTTGTGATTCAGTAAACTTACACATAATCTCTTACCCCAACAAATGAATATCCACACATGAATTTCTTAATACTCTAGTATTAATATACACATTTAATGAATCAGCATATCTATAATATAATGGTAAGAAATTCCATCAATAACTAGATATCAATATGGATAATTTGGTCATAAAAGGATATCATATTTTTAAAAATTTCTATATTGTGACGTAATACGTCAATATATTATATTTTATCCAAAGTACAAAATAAACTATTTAATCAAGGTAAACCATATCAACCATACAAAATAATAATATCTCAAACAGTAGAATGAAGGTCACTGAATGTCCAAAATAAACTTATTATTAACGAAAACAACATGTATTTTATTCTAATCACTACACACTGAAAAATTTAATAACTTTATAATCTATTCTTTTAAAACTAGATAATAACCTGAATTACAATAAAAAATCATTAAAAACATGCATGATTACTTATTAAATAAATAAAAACCATATTTTTCGATATATTGGTTAATTTTAAAGATACATATATCTATATCAATGATATAATTCAAATCATTTTCCAAAAGTAGTTAATAAATTCCACTGTAGTAAAAGAAATCCAGGTAACTTTATTTATATCTATCATCTATTTATCCCAACATCACTATCTGAACATTTGGAACATATTAAGGGGTTTCCTTTCCTCAATCACCCATTTTACATGACGTTTATTATTTACAATAAATCACTAATCATAATATAATTAAAAATATGGTTTTAATTCTATATTCCTTGATATTTGTGATATTAATTTGTGAAAATACCCATATCCTTCTACTGAAACATTGGACATCAGAAAAATATTTATTTACCTTGAAATCATGATCATGGTGTACATTTTCTCCACACATAGAGAAATACACCATTCCATTTATAAAAATATCATGTTGTGTAGTTCCACTATTATAATATATAGGAATGTCATTCTTTCCCTTCTTCCCTTTACCCAATTTTTTCTAATCCATATTGGTTTTCTCATTCTTCCGTATAACCCACATTCTCTAATTTTATAGAAGAATAAATATTACATTATGTGAGGGAAAATATTGAAATACCACCACCCACTAATGATTGAGCTTAATCCAATCAAATAAATTGTAAATATTTAACATTGTGTTCCATATTTATTCAGTAGAATACCTAGAAACCCATTTAAAGGATGTCTCATACTCTAAAAAACATTATCCCTCCTTTTTTACAACAAAGGAACTTTCTATTTATTTCAATTTATTTCTAATTATAGAAATATTTTTCAATGATTGTATCATCAGAAGCATTATATTCTATGGGTTCTATTTTTGATTGCTCTATATTATTTGAGATTAATAAACACCATTTACTAAAATCACCGTTGAGAAAATACTCTAAATTTGTAACATATTCCTTTTCACCACATCCCAGATCAATAATGATATTCTTTGGATACGTAATACATTTCTCTACTACAATTAGATTAGTGGTATGACAAAATTATAGGGGATTATATCACTTAAACTAGTCCTATATAGGAAAAGAGTAATGTGGAATCAGATTATTCTTCCATGAAAAATATTTTTTCCTAACCTAATAATTATTCATTATTATACCCTTATTTTCTTGGTTTCAATACCTGCTATAATGAATTGCTTATAAGGTAAATATTTAAGTTGGAAATGGGTATTGATACCATTTTTCCTACCATTCTCCATTTCAAAAAAAAAATCATATAATAGATTATCTCGTAAAATTATGAATTATAAATCGTAATTTAGAATTATAATTGTTGTTTTACACATAATATAAATTAATTATTATTATTTTTTAATATCATAATCTAATACACTGGTTTCATTGGGGATATCATTATTTTTAAATCCCTTATATTGGGTTTTAATGAAAATGTGAATAATCCTAAGAATATATCCCGAGTGTGTGAAACTAGGTGTGTAATAAGTATATTTTTCATGGACTAGATGATGATCGTGTCATTCCCAATTTTCTATTTATTATGTGATTTCACCTAGGTATGTAATTTTTATATCAACTCCTACATAATCATCAAACATGGACGTATTTAATGGATAACCATATAATATCATGCTTAAAAAATTGTATATTCTTATATACTTATGCTCAATGTCTGTAATAGGGTTAAATTTCCTAACTTAGTTTTCCTAAATGTAGTACTCAAATTTTCATCTAAAATTTCTATTATACATATAGTAATGACCCCGAAAAAATTAGACTTGATATAGTACCTTTCATTTTTACATTATTATAGATACTAGGAAACAAATCACGAATGATTGATTCATTTAGATGTTTTGAAAAACTATATAAATAAATGATACCCATTTTACATTGGTAATATAAAATAAAACATTAAAAAACATAAGAAATTTCTTAGCATCCTTGAATACTCATTCAATGTATTCAACTTCCTAAAAAAGAAAAATGGATCGTAATATGCGTGATATCAAATTCTCAATATGGTGTAAGTAAAATGGAATATTTCTTGAATCAATAGATTTTAATTAACATGGAAAAGTAAACAATAAAACACACATTCAATTTTAATAACATTCTTTTATAAATATTTAAAAATAATAATTATGGAAAACTATGTAACTGAATATTCAGTCCCTTTAATCAATAATTTGAGAATTAAATGAATTTGTAGATAATATCATTGTGAAAATATCATGGATAATAAAAATAACTATGTTTTAAGAGATATAAATTCTTAATTATTGTAATTCATGTTTTCTAGGCCCGTGATACCTTTAAAATCAAGACTATTACCATGATAGTTTAAAACCAATGGATAAGACCCCATCTAAATTGGTCAACTGATTCATCTAAAAAAACTATTAACCAATCGAGGGGATATAAATAACAAGTTCACACCTCTGTATTTATTATCCAACTAATTCCGTATATACCAAATAATATATTTAATAAGAAAATAATGTTCCTTATCATTTATTATTTTTATAGATTAATGTATATAGATTTATCAATATTTCCACACATAGTCAAATTACATTCCAAGAAAACACTGTATATAAGAAAAATACGATGTAGGAAATAATCATATCAATTAGAAAAAATATGGTTATTTAAGTGAAATGTATTGTCTAATGTAAAATGATTCACAATAAAGTAATTATTTCAATAGAATTATTACATTGATAATAGAAAGTGAGATTCCACAATAACTATTACAACTTGATAATTTTATAATCAAATCCCCTTAGTAGAAATAATCTACAATGATAAATAAAATAACAAGAATTATGAATCATTCATGATGTCACATGATAAATGGTTATAATATGAACCAAATATGAATGGAATTGGTGCATAATGAAAAGTAATTCTCAATCGAAGGTAAATTGTGGCAAAATCCCCTACATCACACTTCATTTCTTTGTTAAACATGACTAAAACTCATTTATAAGGGTTATAATCTTTTCATTTATTTATAAAATAATCATATATTTAATTATCATATTATATATGATTTTTATTTACCTTTTCCACCCTTATGTTAACAATATTTTATTATTTTCATTATTTCTTATATTAATATCCTTGATCTGTAATTATAAATTATAATGAATGTTCATGTTCTATTTAATATAATAAAAATAAAAAAATATACAATTATATTGATGTTAATAATTTAATATGTATATATTATATACTTTATTAGATCCATTTCTTATTTTTAGCATAATGTATTTGTCGAATCGCTTCATAGAGATGGTAGTCCGTACATACACATGAGTGGCGATATTAGTACATTGATGAGTGAAATGGTTGTGATGTGGGAGATAAATAAAATTTAAAGAATATCTATATTCACATATATATCACATATATAATAATTAAATTAATATTTAGTACATTCGATGTAAATAATTTTTCAAAAAAAAACTCACAATACTCCACGATGTGGTTGTCTACTGCAACGAAAACTGATTTTATCATATTATAAACTGCATGAAATGTAAAAATGTATATGTTCAATTGTAAATATAGAAGTAAAATAATATAATTAATATCATATATTTTTTTAAATATATTATTATATTCATTTTTTTAGGTTTATATGAAAGAACAAATGACATTGGTTTATGAGGGAGTATTATATCATACACTAAAATGATGATTCCAAAAACTATATCATTGAAGTGGGTAAAGAAATTATTATAACATAAAAATAATAAAATAATTTATATGTGATATATATGTGTTATTATATTTTATGTTTTAATGAATAATTTAATGAGTATGAAGAATAAAAAAATAAGCTTTGTTAAGATAATTACCTTCTCTAATAGTCACCTCCTTTGAATCTCCTACTAAGGACCATAGGTTTGGTAAAATGGGGGGAACTAAATATATATATTGTAAATAAGTATTTTGGGAGAGAAATAGGTAATTTTTGGTCTATTTTAATTCTTTGGAATGTGTACAAATATGTGGGGATGGGCTACCCTTTTATAAGTGGAGAAACTGAACCCTCTTGGAAACTTCTTCAAAATTTCCCAATATAATGAAAAATGTTAAAGCAATTCACATTAATGATACATAAAAAAGAACATATATGAGGAATTAATAAGGCTAATATATTTTAATTTCTATATAATTATAGTTTTATAACATTCTTGGTCATATTAACCCTTGTTCTTTTAATTTAATCCCATTGTAAATACCTATTTACCTTAACCACAATATTGTTTTTATTTTCACTTTTCATTTTTGAAAAATATTTATATTAAATTACTATAAACTATATATAATTATTATTATAGATATGAAATAAATTTTCCATATTTTATTCACATGATATAATAATATTTCATTTAAAATAATCCCATAGGCGTTACGAGAGTGCGTGTTTTCAAACATAGTATACTACAATGTTTAAAAACATCTAATACAATAATTATATATACAATCTATTTAAATCACCTAAAAAGGATTAATTTATAAGAAATAAATGTAATTTTACATTAAAACAATATATTTTTAAATTAGAAAATATTTTAATGAATAGGCAGTTTACAATTAAAATTCATTACTTCTCACTACTAAACAAAAAAATGAAATTATGTAAAAATTCCAATAATTCCACCATCAGGTATTTATTTTCTAGTTTAAAAAATTAATTCAACTCTATTAAATAAATTTTCTTAAGTTTTTATATATTATATTAAATTAGGTGTACACTATTTGACTATACTATACATTACTAAAATTCAGTTATTCTAAGAACATTTATTTCCATTTTAAATGATTCTTTTTTAATTTATAGTTAACATATATCCATAAATATTTTAATTTATTTATTAATTTTCATACCCTCATATTCCAATAGCTATGAGATAATGACCATATTATGTAATAATATTTTATTAACCTATTAATGTTCATTTAAACTTGGTATTGCATGTAATAAAAGATAGACTCAGGGTTGCGTGTAATAAAAGATAGAGTTACTACTTCATTTAATGCAATATATTAAATATGATGATAATAATTTAAAATATTATGGTTTGAGAATAGATTTTTTAATAATACATGGGATCAAATATATATTTTATGTAAATTTTAAAACATTTAGGATTTTATTTAATCCTTCGGGACTATCTGAAATGTCACATAGATGAGCTCCGATAACTAGCTAACATATTCCATAAATAAATATCTATATAAATTTAGTAAAATTTAACCCTAACAATACTATATTGTTGTAATTTAATGATAAAATTAGAGTGTTAATATAACTATAATTCCCATTCACTTAATATTTTCATCTTGTATTCTTAGAATATTGGAATCCAACTATTTCAGACTAGAGACATCAATCATAAATGTAAAAACCTAGGTAATGATATAAATATTATTCTCCATATTTATTAATATTTATCAATTTTAATATAAATAAAATATGATATATATTTAATATCATGTGTGTAAATCTAGTTTTATGGTTAAAAATAATATTGTTTTCCAAAAATGAGTATTATCATTTTTTATAAGGAAACATATTCTAAAAAAAGATTTTTCAATTTTATAAATTATATTAGAAAAAAATTCATTTTTTAAAATTAATATCAGAAATTAATTTTCTTCTTTATTTTACGTTTCATATATTGATAAATAATGAAAAATAATAGAATTTAATTGAATTAATCTTTTTCCCCTCAATAATATATAGTATTAAATTATCATATTAATTGGATTTAAAATAGAATTAGATAAATTTTATATAATTTGATATAAATTTATAAAATTATTGTAATAAAAATAAATTTATCATTTATGTTGGAAATAAAAATGTTGTGAAATTTTGATGTTTTTTACTTTAGTATAAATAATTTTTTCATTATATAAATAGTATTAAATTATAATTAATTTAACCCAATTATGTGTTTTGATTGTAAAAAATATTCCATATTTTATATAATAATGTCAAATTTATATAAATATAACCATTTTATTTTTGTTAAATATTAAGAATAGCTTTTTTGATTTTTCTTATTAACATGTTATAAGGTTGATGGGGTAATTAAGCAAAAAAATAAAATTATCAATATTATAGAATTACCTAAAAATTTATAAATATACCTAGATGAGTTTTTGAGGAATAAAATATTAATTTTTTTTATAAATTATAAAACTTTTATTGATCATGGATGAGAGTATGAAATTTCAAATATTATATTCAAATAAATTAAATTTTTTCACACTATGGTTTTTAAAAACTAAATTATTTATGATATAGAGTTATATAATGAATATATTAAACAATATATAGTTTTTTGAGATACAAAATATTTTTTTTTATATTGACAGTTTATTTTTAGTTTTTATAGATTAAATCATTACACTGATGACTTTAACAATGATAATGCAATAATTGATTAATTAATGAAAATATAAAATACAAATATTAATAATAATAAAATAAATATAATTTTATATCATAAAATTAATCCTTGAATTTTTTAGATGCATTTTATATTCTAGGTAAGTTTTATATGTGATTTATTGAATTTATTTGGATGTTTTGATATTTTTAAAACATCATGTAATTTATACTATCAACATTGACATTATTGATATATTAAACTAAATAATATTTCATTAAATTATATAATATTTATAAAAAATTTCTATTTTATCTGAATGATTTGATTATGGCTTAACAATTCATTAAGGACTCATTTATTCTTCTTTTGTAATTGTATAATAAATAAATTAACCCTCAAATTGTAAATTAAATTATATAATGCTAAGATTTAAAAGGGTTGGACCAAAAAGAAAAGGATGAAAAACATAATGAAAGTATAAATAATTTTCAATTAATTAATATATTTAAACACATAATAATTTAACATTTTAAATTATTCAATTTTAATCCATTTTTAATAGAAACATAATTTATATTAATTTAATATTTTTAATAATTCCAAGTGTGACTATCCCTAATCTTATAAAAGGGAACTTTTTCCTCTATTTTAATCACAAATAAAAAATTATTTAGATAGATAAATCCATACATAGACCACCTATTAGAATACCACAAACAGTATAAAGGCCTTATTTAAGGTAGAACTCCTTCATTATATGTATTCAGTTGTTAATCAAAAGTGGTTGACATAATGAGAGGTATCATTTTTAATTAAGTGTTTATATTTTATTTCTTATTACTGTTCCTTCCAATATTCATAAGCCATGTTGTAATATTAACATATATATCCAAAATATTTGATTTTTTTATTTTAATATAATCACCTAAATAAATCTCCAATTTCATCAAATGGTAATTAAATTATTTGTTCTTGTGTATGGTGAATCACTGCCACAAGGTGAAATAAAATTTATTTTCAATCTCATTTTCTCAAGAATGGTTTTATTGATATAATTAATTTGTATGTATGATATTAAAGAATTATTTAAAATTTTATAATAATAATAGTATATTATTTACACTTTTATAATTCCATGCACATAAAAAAGATAAAATAATTTGTGTTTACGTGTGAACTATCACCTCTTGGAAGGGATGAAATTCCTTATCCATCTTCAAAGAACATGAATGATATATAGATAAGACAATTTAAATGACTAATATTAGTATTGATATAGATACTTGGGAACATGTTGTGATTATATTTTATTTTTCCACCTTTGTCTTCGAATTTTTTACTTTTCATACTAAATGATTTTTATGATATTATTGTCTGTTTTTAATAATAAAATAATAATTTCCTTATTTAAATAATGATCACTAGAAATGTAGATGGTTCTCAAGCATTCATACAACTTAACAGCTCCATGATTATAATTTTTATTATTTTTCGTAACAATATTGAAATGGTTTGATTTAAAATTATTACTAATGTATAGAAGTTATTTTTATGTAAATAATATAATTATGGGGATGATGGACTAATTAAAGTTACACAACATACAACATACCAAAATCAATTTGTACTCATTTACCGAATACCATCCAAATAGCTATCATTATCTTTAATAAATAAGCCACTATTATAACATAATTATAAGTGATACAAAAGGAATATTAAACAAAAAAATGTTCGATATAATGTAAATAATTATCAAATGATTATTATTTAAATAGAAACAAATTGTCTGTGATTAGTCAGACCCACATAAAGATAAATTATTTTAAAAACACAATTTTAATGTTCATTTTTATACTATATTTTAAAATGTTAATGGTAATGTTTTTTAACTTATACATCATTATTGGTTTCTAAAAATTTCATTATTCTTTAATAAAACAAGGTTATATTTATATGTTTTAATATTTTTTCAAAATTAAAATTGATTAATTACAATATATGAAAGTTTTTTATTTTAAAATTTATTTTTATTATAAAATATTATTTTGATCTCTTAATGTTTTTTTATAATGGGTTTAAAAGAGTTTCCATTTTTATTATTCATGTTATGTTCCATTGAAATTTTTTATTATGGGTTTATCCCTTTATAACTTATGATATCACTGGTTGATCCCCATTATAGCTTCTCATATGATTGGTTGAAACAATAAATTGTTCAAAACATGAATTGTGATCCCCATTATAGCTCTATAATGCATGAGGTACTATGTATATGGATTTTGACCACATGGTTATTTCATTTTTAAGGGTTAATGTAAGATTAAAATAATAATGATGTCTCAAGGTACCAACATGATAATCTATTGATGAAGAAGTGTTATTATAAAAAGGGATTTTAATGGTTTTCTTATTTTCACTGGACTAATGTTTTCTTCATTTATTTCCCTTAGTGAGATTTTTGTGATGATAAAAATATTTAAATTACATCATGGGTTATAAAGATGGGTAAGAGAATTAAGGAAGACAATTTTGATGTTATGATTATTTTTCTTGAAATGGAATCCATGTTGTATTTTAAAAAAATTATATAGTAAAATATTGTTACTATAAGGCCCCAGCCTTAAACCTTACATAATATTGAATTAAATGAATAATTCACATTGAGGATCTTTTGAGGTTTAGAGTTTTAGAGAATTAGGACATAACTATTACATCTCAAAAGATTACAAAGTAGAAACATCTACTAAGTTTCCATAAAATAAAAACTCTTAAAAAGAAACATGTCTAGTCCCATGTTTTAGGTAGCATGACTTTCCCTTGATCCCATCCTTTACCATATTCCACGTTAAGTCCTATGAAAAACATTTCAAAAACATGTGATGAGCATAAAAAATCTCAGTAAGGGATACACAAAGAATAAAAACTGTTAGTTTTTCAAAACAACAAGTAAACCATGAATACTTTATCAAAGTAATACTTTTCACCGTTTGGAAGTAGTAAAAACTCTTCACTGAATAAAAGTTCATTACATACCCTTTTGAAACCAAAAGATTACCATAATCCCATATAAAGATCACATAACATATAAAGGTTACTTGGGACATAAACATACTTAAGTGGAATAACCATACTGCCGACTTCCACACATACTTAATGGAATAGCCATACGGCCGAATTCCACACATACTTAATGGAATAGCCATACGGCCGAATTCCATACCCAATGCATTAGAGGTTATAACGTAACCACCAGTCCTGGTATTCATGTCACCACCCGTCATATGGTTTATCATGTAACCACCCGTCAAATGTCCAAGTACCATTATAAAATCATAAGACATAAAATAAACACAAAGGAGTGAAAACATTTCCACATTCCGATCAGAATATATCACATAAATATATTGACATAACAAATCCATTATAAAAACCATTTTCAATACCAAAAATACATAAAAGATTATATGGTATTTATTTCATTTAAAAAAACATTACAGCTTGTTGAGGAAGCCAAAGACCAAATAATACTCATGGCGGCGGAAAAGGTTGTTGTCACCGCGTATGTTAATAAAAACATTCCTTTTTGTCGTTTAGTAAAACGCTTCGTAAAAAATGATTCCTTTTATATAAAAGTAAAAGTCAAAGATGTTTATACACCGTATAAAAGAAAGTTGTGTATAATACGAAATATGCCTCAATGAAAGGAGATTGAGACGGAGTCCCTTACAAAGTCGGTATCCTTAGATTAGGGATAAATCAATTATATGATTATGTGTGACAAATAAAAATACACAAAAAATAAGTTGATATTAAGTGTAAAAAAATCATAGGTCAATCACACATAATCATGGAAAAACAAAACCAATGACATAGATATTTAACTCAGTGAAATAAGATTGAGTTATGATTTCTGATACAAGTCCATCTAAATGACATAAGAATTTATCAATGAGATGATAATGTGTAGAAATAGTATATCCACAAAACGTTATGTGGAAACTCAAACATAGAGATTCCACACATAATCTTGTCATAATAAAATCAATACGTAGAGGTTTAACCCAATGAATTGAAAGTGGGTTAAGAAGTTCCCTTACAGAAATTCGACAACCTAACGACATCACTTCAAAACTTATAAAATGAGTTGATGAGAGATAAAAAGGGTATCTCGTCACTTGGACATAAAATTTTCATTAATAAGGATATAGAAGAACATATCCCAACATAATAGTATGTGAATTAAAAGACATAACAAAATAAGTCTTTTAAAAAGAGGAGGGTGAAAGGTTCCCTTACCGACTTGGGTAACTTTCGAAACGTACACCCCATTGAAGAAGGGTCATACAATGAATATGTAAGTACCCATAAATGAAATTATAATACAAAAAGAGTATAATAATGGGAAGTACATACACCACTCAAATGAAATGGTGGAAAATGTAGCATGAATCTCACGGGAGTAAAAGTGAGATGAAAAATTCCTTACGAAAACTCGGCAGCCTAACAGCGCCACTTAAAACATCCAAAAATGGATTGATGAGATCAAATAGAGTATCTCAGAATATTACAATAAAATGTAAATCAAGTGGAATATAAAATAACATCCCCCATCATAACAAATAGGATCTTAAATGAATTGACATAAAGGAGAGTAATAAAAAAAGAGAGAGGTTAGATCTCTTACGAAAATTCGGCAGCCTAACGGCGCCACTCAAAACTTCCAAATTGGATTGATGAGAGAAAATAGGGCCTCTCACATTATGAAAATAAAAATTACAGTACAGGTTATATAAAATAACATCTCAATCATAATAAAGATGATCGTAAAAGGAATGACATAAAAGAGTATACTTAAAAAGAAAGAGAGGAGTAGGATCCCGTACCTCGTATCCGACATGACGTGATGATTATTTAATCTCATGAATAATAAAATTTAGTCAATTTATAATGGCTTAAGGACCACCTATAAATATTATTATTCAGTTAATATCAAATATTATAATGTTATAATAATTAGTTAATAAAGTGATTTCGTATCAGACGTTTTTGTCGATGTTCAGTACATGAGTAAAAATTGAACTTATTGGAAAAGAATTTTCCATGTAGTTATAGGTATATCATCTCCAGAATATTATTTATGTTTTAAATATAATATATATCTAGTATATATCCATTTTATACTATTCCATATCATTTTGAGATAAAAATTAGAAGCGCCGTTCATGGAGACGGTAGGCCGTACGTACGTATGAACGCTACTTTAATTTTTTTGTCATATTAATGGAATTAAAACAAAATGAAAGATATATATATATATATATATATATATGTTATAATTCCAGAATTATATCCATAATTTATATGTAATATATGACATATATATCCATTATATATATATGTACTTATAATAGTACAAAACATTTTGAGATAAGAAATGAAATGTACCGTTCATGGAGACGGTAAGCCGTACGTAAACATAAACGCTACTTCCATTTCTATTTAATATTTAATGGAATTAAAACATAATGATACATGATAGTATTTTAATTCCAGTATTTTATCATATATAATATCATTAAATATATCCTTTATACGTACCACATATGGTATTAACGAATCAAATCACTTTGAGGGGGCGATAGTCTGCACTTCCTTAAATAAAGATATCGCGTTTAACCATAATGGAAACCATAATGGTATGCCATAAATGAAAAATAAAGAAGCTTAAGTATAACATAAACATATTATATATCATATATAAATATAGTGTCATCTTAATGGCCACCTTTGAAGGTGTTAGAAGAATGTTGAACAATCATTGTTTCGTGAGGCAGAAATTCGCCATCCACAGAAACAGTATGTTTTTTAACCATTAGATGTAGGTGTGTGTAAGTTTATCTCGAATAATTCTTATAAAAACATCCTAGTATATTTAAGATACTGTATTTTCTACAATATAAATGAATAAAAATAGTTTAGGGGGTTGGAGAAGAAAAATAAAACATAAGAACAGAAGAGAAGACAGTACCTTTAAATTGGGCAACTCCTTTTGATTTGAGCTCAAAGGCTTCCATGGGAAGACTTCTGCCCAAAGTGATGCATAAAGGAGTTAGATATGGATTTGGAGAAGAAACATTGGAAGGGGTTGGACGATCCAAAGGCTTTGGAAGTGTGGGTAAAGAGGTAGAGGTGGGGCCCTTTTATAAGAGGAGAGGAGGGGCACTCTTGGAATGGTATAAAATGTAACATTATTTTCAAATGATTTTCGGATTTTAATGGTCCCACATTGATTTGTTTCGAGGAAAAGGAGATAAGGGTTCGAAGTTCACCCATACAATAGGTTTTGGACATGTTTAGGTCTTATATTTTACATTATCATTCCATTTTATTTAAATCGTTAAATAATGAGGTCATCGCTGCATCATCATGATGTCATATATAATTTAATTTATTTAATGTCTAAAAATTATAAAAAAACTAATATGATGTATAAAATCATATTAGCTTTCCAATGACTATTTATAGTCCAAATTATCATTTATTTAGACAAAATTAAAAATATTTTACTCAGGTGATACATTCTTTGTTACATTTAACATTCTTCAAAAATAAAAAGATAAAAAGTCACTTTTCAAAAAAGTGATTCCATGGGGCCCCCAAGTTTCGAAAAAGGAATCCCATGGTCGGCCATGAGACAAATAGTATCCTTAGGACACATTTTGTGGTCATTTTGAATTATTATGATATTATTTTATTATCTTTAACTACCTGATTACTCATTAATCAAGATAATTAAAGATAATTACCGTCATTACTATTCATAATGTTCAAAAATAAAAGAATATTAATTAAATAATTTACACCTTCTGATTCCAAATATGTAATCCATTTAACCAAATTCCAAACACATAAATTTCAAAAATTAATTTAAAAATAATTCCCGTTGTCAAAACAAATAACGGGTTTTTTAGAATCAATATTTATGAAACGTTTTGCACTTGTTTATGCCCAATTAAAATGTGAAATTAATATCAATGACCATCATTGAATTAAATGGTAAAAATATATTCTAATTAAACTTTAAAACAAATTTAAAATATAATATAAGTATATAATTAAATTATATGAAGAAGCAGTTTTGATGTAAAATGCAGTATTTTTCACTATTCATTGAAAAATGAACATTGTCAGAAAAATACCAAAAATTAACCCAAGGTAAATTTCAATGTCCCAAACATAAATAATATGTTTATTTTTTAAAATAGAGCTTATAAAATTGTCAAAAGTGTGATTTAAAAATGGTTTCCCATCAAAAGGTAGTAAAATAATCTTTTAAAAATATTAGTGTATTCAATGCTTAAGATTGGATTCATTTTCAATTTAAGCCTCTAAAATTTATTGGATAAAAGGAAAAACATTTAACAAACATATATAATCATATTTTAGTTATTTCTATTCATTCTTTTCAATACAATGGCTATGTGTTAACTACCATTTAAAATAATAATATTTTATTATTAGAGTGCAACGTATGATTTTCAAGGAACTCGTTGTTGCATATTGGGTAAGCCATCGAACATAGAATTCCCTTTAAATTAATATTGAAATTTTATTCACAAATAGGTATAAATATTAAAATTTCACATTCTTTATTTACCTAGGGTGTTACACCCTTCCCCCCTTTTGGGAATTGTGTCCTCGCAATTTTAAAACTGGGCTTGGAAACATCATTGAAAATCCCACATCGGAACAAGAGTCAATAAAACAAAAACATTAAAATAAAAAAAGATAAGTACAATGGTCACCCGAGTTAACCCATAGTAGGATTCCATGTATGAAAATATGGACATGGAGGAGAAAACATAGGGTCGTGTTCCGACGGAGAGTGATAGAAAACATGTTTAGGAGAAAGATAACCACAAGAAAATCACAAACTTATGATGGGTTAAACGGTATACGATTCCCTAGTAGGAAATGTTAATAGACAACATTTTTGTTTTAAGTTACTTTTTATTGAGGAATTTATTCATAAGTATACATAATCACTTATCATGTTGACTTTCATCTTTTATTAGATTCCTTACACAAACTCTTATTTTCTCCAAAAGACGAGTATTTAGGAAGACTTCTTCCCATTAAGAGTACTATAATCAACATATAGAGAATCACCTAATCCAGAAAAGAGATCTATATACCTCCCATGTATTTAGACTTTAACCAAAACCAAAACCAAAATGGTTAGTACAAGATCTCATAATCCAGAAAAGGATAACCCTTTATAAAAATAAAATCTATGCTTAATCTCCAAAATTTGTCCAACAAAACCCAAAGTTCAACAAGGACCATTCAATAAACAATTTGTCCATAATCTTCTTCAAATTAAACCAAACTAAGATTGAAACCCAAATATTTGAAGGATTTATTCACATAGTCTTCCAAGTTAAATCGTGACATATATCTCCAAACAACACCAGTTGCTCTTAATGTCTTGTATTGAAATGTAATTAATCCTAATCACTTATCCTCCAAGATATGTCAATTAATATCCATATATAGCCCAAAATAAACCTGCTCTTGATTCCTAAAATCATCTAACTAAAATGAATTAGTCAAACTAACCAGGGACTTCACGTAGTCCAGCGGTAGGCAATAAATACCAGTCGCACTTTGGTTATGGGTTCGATTCCCGCAGCTTTGTCTGACGCGGCGGGTTGTCACACGGTCTGTCTGTTATCCTTTTTCCAAAACTATATAATTTTAAAACATTCCCCAAAACGAGATAAAATATTCAAAAATGATCATAACATATTTTAACCTCAAGTTTATCTCATGCCTTTAATTTTCAAGCATATCATATAATAACCCATAATTACCTCAAAAGTAAGGATCATATAAACCCTAATGGTTACCTTTATAATTATTACCTAAACTTACACATCAATTGGTCATCTCGTACATGATGCATTACAGAACATACAAAGGTTAAAGTGGTTGATCATGACTCCTTGATAGTTGGTTTAGAACAACTATGAGTTTCCTCATTGAATACCCCATTTCATCCAGTCTCTTAATCAGAGAACCACCACAGTTTCCTTCAAACCAATTTTCTCTTTGGTGCCTGCTAGATCCAGCCATTTACTAAACCCAAAATGGTCAGTGTGAGTATATCAACATAACCATCATGTACTAATGAGTAAGATAAAAACTAAGATATACTTATGCATTCACTTTATCTAAAAACTATGACACTTTCTAAAATCCTAGCCAATATGGTAATGTCACTTATGCTTAAAGAATACCCTAACCTCTAAAGTTGTCTAAACCGACCTCTGATACCAACTATAAGGCCCAGCCTGAAACCTTACTTAATATTGAATTAAATGAATAATTCACAATGAGGATATTTTCAGGTTTAGAGTTTTAGAGAATTAGGACATAACTATTACATCACAAAATATTACAAAGTAGAAACATCTACTAAGTTTCCATAAAATAAAAACTCTTAAAAATAAACATGTCTAGTTCCATGTTTTAGGTAGCATGACTTTCCCTTGATCCCATCCTTGACCCTATTCCACATTATGTCCTATGAAAAAAATTTCAAAAACCTGGGATGAGCATAAAAAAGCTCAATAAGGGATAAACAAAGAATGAAAACTGTTAGTTTTTCAAAACAACAAGTAAACCATGTATACTTTATCAAAGTAATACTTTTCAACATTTTGAAGTAGTAAAAACTCTAAACTGAATAAAAGTTCATTACATACCCTTCTGTAACCAAAAGATTACCATAAAACCAATATAAAGATCACATAACATATAAAGGTAACTTGGGACATAAACATACAAAAGTGAAATAACCATATGGTCGACTTCCACACATACTTAATGGAATAGCCATACGGCCGACTTCAACACATAGTTAATGAAATAGCCATGCGGCCGAATTCCATACCCAATGCATTGGAGGTTATAACGTAACCACTTGTCCTGGTATTCACGGCACCAACCGTCATATGGTTTATCACTTAACCACCCGTCAAATGTCCAATTACCATTATAAAATCATAAGACATAAAATAAACACAAAGGAAAGAAAACATTTCCACATTCCGATCACAATATATCACATAAATATATTGACATATCAAATCCATTATAAAAACCATTTTCAATACCAAAAATACATAAAATAGTATATGGTATTTATTTCATTTAAAAAAACATTACGACTTGTTGAGGAAGCCAAAGACCAAATAATACTCGCGGCAGCGGAAAAGGTCGTTGTCACTGCGTACGTTAAAAAAACATTCCTTTTTGTAGTTTAGTAAAACGCTTCATAAAAAAAGGATTCCTTTTGTATACAAGTAAAATTCAAAGGGGTTTACACACCGTATAAAATAATGTTGTGTATAAAATGAAATATGCCTCAATGAAAGGAGATTGATACGAAGTCCCTTACAAAGTCGGTATCCTTAGATGAAGGATAAATCAATTATGATTATGTGTAAAAAATACGAATACACAAAATATAAGTGGATATTAAGTGTAAAACAATCAGAGTTCATTCACACATAATCATGGAATAACAAAACCAATGACATAGATATTTAACTCAATGAAATTAGATTGAGTTATGATTTCTGATATAAGTCCGTCTAAATGACATAAGAATTTATCAATGAGATGATTATGCATAGAAATAGTATATCCACACAAAGGTTTGTGGAAACTAAAACATAGAGATTCCATACGTAATCTTGGAATAATAAAATCAACAATTATAGGTTTATCCCAATGAATTGAAAGTGGGTTAAAAAGTTCCCTTACAGAAATTCGACAGCCTAACGGCGTCACTTCAAAACTTATAAAATGAGTTGATGAGAGATAAAAAGGTTATCTCATCACTTGGACATAAAATTTACATTAATAAGGATAAAGAAGAACATATCCCAACATAATAGTATGTGAATTAAAATACATAACAAAATAAGTCTTTTAAAAAGAGGAGGGTGAAAGGTTCCCTTACAGACTTGGGTAACTTTCGAAACATACACCCCGTTGAAGAAGGGTCATAAAATGAATATTTAAGTACCCATATATGAAATTATATTTAACAAAGAGTATAATAATGGGAATTACATACACCACTCAAAGGAAATGGTGGAAAATGTAGCATAAATCTCACGGGAGTAAAAGTGAGATGAAAAATTCCTTACGAAAACTCGGCAGCCTAACAGCGCCACTTAAAACATCCAAAAATGGATTGATGAGATCAGATAGAGTATCTCATCATATTAAAATAAAATGTACAGAAAGCGGAAGATAAAAGAACATCCCCCATCATAACAAAGAGAAGCTTAAAAGAATTGACATAAAGGATAGTACTAAAAAAAAGAGAGAGGTTAGATCTCTTACGAAAATTCAGCAGCCTAACGGCGCCACTAAAAACTTCCAAAATAGATTGATGAGAGAAAATAGGACCTCTAACCATATGAACATAAAAATTACAGTACGGTTAATATAAAATAACATCTCAATCATAATAATGATGATATTAAAAGGAATGACATAAAAGAGTATACTTAAAAAGAAAGAGAGGAGTAGGATCCCTTACCTCGTGTACGACATGACTCGATCGTTCTTTAATCTACTGAATAATATAATTTGGTCAATTTATAATTGCTTAAGGACCTCCTTTAAATATTATTATTCAGTTCATATCACATATTATAATGTTATAATAATTGGTTAATAATGTGAGTTCGTATCAGACGTTTTTTTCGATGTTCAGTACATGAGTAAAAATTGAACTTGTTGGAAAAGAATTTTCCATGTAGTTATAGGTACATCATCTCCAGAATAGTATTTAAGTTTTAAATATCATATATATCCAGTATATATCCATTTTATTCTATTCCATAGCATTTTGAGATAAAAATTAGAAGCACCGTTCATAGAGACGGTAGGCCGTACGTACGCATGAACGCTACTTTAATTTTTTTGTCATATTAATGAAATTAAAACAAAATGAAAGATATATATATGATATAATTACAGAATTATATCCATCATTTATATGTAATATATAACATATATATCCATTATATATATGTACTTATAATAGTACATAACATTTTGATATAAGAAATGAAATGTACCGTTCATGGAGACGGTAAGCCGTACGTACACATGAACGCTACTTCCGTTTTATTTCATATTTAATGGAATTAAAACATAATGATACATAATAATATTTTAATTCCAATACGGTGTCATATATAATATCATTAAATATATCCTTTATACGTACCACATATAGTATTAATGAATCAAATCACTTTGAGGGGGCGGTAGTCCGCACTTCCTTAAATAAAGATATCGTGTTTACCCATAATGGAAACCATAATGGTATGCTATAAATGAAATATAAAGAAGCTTATGTAAAACATAAACATATTATATATCATATATAAATATATTGTCATCTTAATGGCCTCCATTGAAGGTGTTAGATGATTGTTGAACAATCATCATTTTGTGAGGCAGAAATTTGCCATCCACAGAAACAATATGTTCTTTAAACACTAGATGTAGGTGTGTGTAAGTGTAGTTCGAATCCTTATTTTAAAAACATCCTAGTATATTAAATATACTGTATTTTTTACAAAATAAATGAATAAGAAGAGTTTAGGGGGTTGGAGAATCAAAATAAAACATAAGAACACATGAGAAGACACTACCTTTAAATTGTGTAACTCCTTTTGATTTGAGCTCAAAGGCTTCATTGGGAAGCCTTCTGCCCAATGTGAGGCTTCAAGGAGTTATATAAGGATGTGCAGAGGAAATATGGGCATGGGTTGGCCAAGCCAAAGGCTTTGGAAGTGTGGTTAAGGAGGTAGAGGTGGGGGCCTTTTATAAGAGGAGAGGAGGGGCACTCTTGGAAAAGTATAAAATGTAACTTTATTTTCAAATGCGTTTCGGATTTTAATGGTCCCAAATTGTTGTGTTTCGAGGAAAAGGTGATAAGGGTTTTATGTACACCCATACAATAGGTTTTGGACATGTGTAGGTCTTATATTTTACATTATCATTCCATTTTATTTAAATCGTTAAATAATGAGGCCATCGCTGCATCATCATGATGTCATATATAATTTAATTTATTTAATGTCTAAAAATTATAAAAAAACTACTATGATGTATAAAATCATATTATCTTTCCAATGACTATTTATAGTTCAAATTATCATTTATGTAGACAAAATTAAAAATATTTTACTCAGGTGATACATTCTTTGTTACATTTAACATTCTTTAAAAATAAAAAGATAAAAAGTCACTTTCTCACAAAAGAGTTTCCATGGGGCCCCCAAGTTCGGTACAAGGCATCCCATGGTCGGCCATGAGACAACCAGTAGCCTTAGGAAACATTTTGTGGTCATTTTGTATTATTATTATATTATTTTATTATCTTTAACTACCTGATTACTCATTAATCAAGATAATTAAAGATAATTACCGTCGTTACGATTCATAATGTCCAAAAATAAAAATGTATTAATTACATAATTTGGACCTTCTGATTCCAAATATGTAATCCATTTTACCAAATTCCAAACACATAAATTTCAAAAATTAATTTAAAAATAATTCTCATTGTCAAAACAAATAGCGGGTTTTTTATAAGCAATATTTAGGAAATGTTTTGCACTTGTTTATGCCCAATTAAAAAGTGAAATTAATCACAATGACCATCATTGAATTACATGGTAGAAATATATTCTAATTACACTTTAAAACAAATTAAAAAGATATTATAACCATATACTTAAATTATATGAAAATGCAATTTTGATGTAAAATGCAGTATTTTTCACTATTCATTGAAAAATGAACATTGTCATAAAAATACCAATAATTCACCCAAGGTAAATTTCAATGTCCCAAACATAAATAATATGTTTTTTTTTGAAAAATAGATCTTATAAAATTGTCAAAACTTTGACTTAAAAATGGTTTTCCCTCAAAAGGTAGTAAAACAATCTTTTAAAAATATTAGTGTATTCAATGCTTATGATTGGATTTATTTTCATTTTAACCCTCTAAAATTTATTGGATAAAAGTAAAAAATATTTAAAAAACATATATAATCATATTTTATTTATTTCTATTCATTACTGTCAATACAATGACTATGCGTTGACTACCATTTAAAATAATATTATTTTATTATTAGAGTGCAACATATGATTTCAAAGGAACTCGTTGTTGCGTATTGGGTAAGCCATCGAGCATAGCGTTCCCTTTAAAATAATATTGAAATTTTATTCACAAATTTGGATAAATATAAAAATGTAATATTCTTCATTTACCTGGGGTGTTACAGTTACTATTATAGCAGTACCCATTTTGAATGAAAATGGAAACCTGTGTATGAAATACCACATAATTATTTAGTACATTAAACCAAAAATATAATCGGAAGATAATTATATATATAAAAACATTGTATTTTGTGATCTTTATTCCCATGTCCATATAGTTTGTTTCAAAATCCGGTTGAGATATTTTTAGTGGTTAATATATTGTAAATAAATTATTCATAAATGATTTTTAATTTATGATAATGTTGAAATGATATTTCATTTCATTATTACCATGATGTTTCATTCAATATATGTCATTTTAGAATGTTTTTTTGTTGATATATCCAGTAAACTCTGGTGGGAAGGATTCATGAATAAAAATCCATTGAAATTATCATCACGAGATGATCAGAATCTAAAATAAGTAGAATTTTTTTGGGATAGATCTCTTGAAACATGATATAAAATTCTTAAACATCCAATAAAAAGATAAACTTGATAAAACAAAGAGAAATATATCAGTATTATAGAATTTTAGGAGACAATATCTTCTATATTTTAGTGTATCCTCATGGCAATTGGTAGCTAAAGGATAGAACAACTATTTGGTAAATATACATAGTATTTGAAGATGTTAATAATAAAAAGATATAACCCTATTTTTTCAATTTAATGGTCAATAAAATCAATGGAGGTATCTAGTTGGGGACATAATAGAAAAATATGTTCTTCATACTCTAGAATGAAATACTTTTACGAGCCTTTTTCTGAAAAATATTTTCCCAAAACTGTTCGACATAGAACTGAAAAACAATTCATGGAACTGAGGTTAAATGATGTGGATTTTTTTACTATGAATGAAGGAAATATTTTATAATATCTCGGTACATACAATTTGTTTTTTATTTTATCGTTATATAAATATATTAATAGGTTTTACTCTGGTTTAATTTTTTTATTAAGCAATTTAGCTCAAGAGAGTTTAAAATCTACAAGAATCGTGATTCTTACTCTAAAAATGATGATATAGAGTGTGTTTATATGTATATGCCTTGTGATTACATGAATAATATTATGTTATGATGTATTTAATGGGTAATAATTCAACAATGAAATATGGTGGAAGAAAAATAACATTCTCTGTTTTTGAAATGTGTTAAAAGGGAATCATAGAGAATGTCTTAAATTTTTTGGGAATCTATAAATATGTATAACATTTGGAAACATATCTTATGATTTCATGAATTATTATCATTAAAAAAATAATTCCATTGTGAGATTCATTAAGTCTAATTATTTGGGTCATTTTTCTAATATATGTCCAAAGGTATTCACTTGGGGGGTAATAAACATGATTGAAAACATAAGGTTGTGTAAAAATCCTCTATAGATAGTTTTGAATATTTTAGGCCATCAAACAGTGATGTAATAGGTATGGTTCATGTTTTTACATTGTAGGCCAATTTATTGTTTCATTCGGGGTGTTCACATTCTTTAACTTATGAGTAATTTTCATATAAATTTGGAATTTCACCTCAAGAAATGAAGTGAGAATATATGCTAAAAACACATGGGGAAATATTAATGAAAATTATATTATAAGAATATTTATTTTTAAATCTATAGAAAATATTATCCTAAAATACTTATTTATTGTTCCTCTATTAGAGTTTAATATTATTCTAGCTCTGGATTGGAATTATGTTTACAGAGCTAAGATAGATTGTAGAGCTAAAATGTTTACTTTTAGAAAGCCTTTTTTGTCTACATGAATAAAACCATTCTATAGATGACATATCGAGAAACCAAGATACTATTAAAAATAATAAATTAATTTTATCTTTCACAAATTTATGATAAAAGTTACTATTTAGATTAATGACGTGCCGGTGATAAATGAGTATATAGATATTTTTTCTTATGATATTCTTGATATTATATTTAATCGAGATGTAGAATTTACTATGTAATTGGTTTATGATTCTAATAAATTTTCAAAACCCATTTGAAAATATATTAATTTTAATGTTTAATGTAACACCCCATGGTTTTGAAAATAAATATTTATTGCATCTTATATTCAACCCATTAAACACCACTTTGCCTCTACTGTGTTTTGAAATTTTGAAAATCTATCATCTAGAGTTGTGACCATTAATTCATTTGGAGTCTAATAAAACAAAGTTAATTTTTTTGAATAGTAACATACCATTATGAATAGTAATTTGACCCTTATGAATAGTATATAATGACATTATTTTATTTTATTAGTGTAATAAAATAGTGGGATACTAATTAATTTTTCAATTTGATATAAAACTAATTATACCATAAAATTATTATTTTTTGATCATATAATTATTTTATTTAAAAATCAAATAAATAATATTTAGAAAATTATTTTTGATAAATGGAGACCATTTTTTAATTCTACACATCGAAAAATGGTAGGGGTGAATGTTTGGGATTTTTTTTAAAATACTTGAATTTTTCCTAAATTATAAAAATATCGTTTTTGAGTTTTCAGTTGTTTAATGACAACATAATGATAAAATAAAAGTCTGGACTACTTTTGTACAATAAAATTTGACATGAGGTGTCCCAAGTGGCTAAAACCATCAGATAATACCATGGGAAAGCCCATGGTTTGGGAAAAAACCCCATAATTAGGTGTCCCCTGGAAATTCTTCAAAAACTACCTCTCTTCTTCTATAAATACCCACTCATCCATTCGTTTTCATTCATTCCACATCCATCATCCTCAAATATTTGGTGGTTTTAACTCTGTATCTGTCCCCAAATTATGTCTTTAATCCCCCATGGTCCCAACCATCATGTTCTAGGAGTTACTCCACACGTTAAGGGAATCCTCCACCCCCTCTTTTAGTCGAAACTTCATTTATGTTATCTATTTGATTTTACATTCTCATATGTTGGAGTTTTATTTTATGTATTCATTTTATTATGATTTTTTTCATATGATAATATACCTTTTTTCTTCTCATCATTTCATTTTATGAAATTTAATGCGATGTCGTTAGGCTGCTGAATTTTCATAAGGGATCTCTCATCTTTTCTTTTAATTTCAAGTTCATATTTCTCCTTTTCCGCTACTCACCTCCATTGTCCAAATGACAATGATAAATCTATTATCATCTATATAATGTACTATATCATGTTAATTGACTAACCATCATCAATATACTATCACTCTTTCTCTCCACCTTTTATTTTAGAAATCAACGTTCACAAGGTTCCTATTTATAGCCATTATGGACGATGAAGTTTCGATCTTCAATTTCTCTTTCATTACTGTTCATGAAACCATTTTGATGGTTGAATCAGAATATAATATATGTATTATAAAAAAATAAATATTCAGGAACCAGTATATGTTCACATTATTCAATCATATGACCAAACTAGTTATTAATAATCAAAATACCGCTTAAATAATCAAAGTGAATATCATTAATTATTCATCTAATGATTCATCCCTTTTCCATGTATCCAAATTATAGAAATTATTATTAACACTTATGTATTTTCCAAAATAATATTTAATTTCAGTTCTGGATATTTACATCCATTCCATATGAACTCCATTACTTAAAAACAAGAGAACTGATTATAAAAATTAAGAAAACGAACACTCTGGAATGACAAAATTTGATACTATAACTATTTAATAAGGAAAAAAATGAACTAAATAGTATTATTATAAAATAAATAAATTCATAATATATTCTTAGTTAAATTATTAATGAGTCTATTTTCATATTTTAAGAACTTATGTTAATGAGAGGAACACATTCAGACATAAGGTAAGGGTTTTTCCACCCGAATATCGATTTATATTCAGGTTACATTTATTGTCTATTACACCAACAAATCACTTTTGTATTATTATTTACTCCTAAAAAATATTTATGTGGGTTATATATATGATTAACAGCCATACAATTCCTTATTTTATGGATGGATACACTATTCAAATGGAACCATCAAATTTTTTTTGAAATACAATCCCGATCCAAGGTAATTTATCTAATTCATAACGATTTTCAAGGGAACTATAAAATTTATATTTGGAAACCATGATTTTATAAAATCACTAATTTTATTATGAAAATTCAATATTACTTCAATTTTGGTTTTATACAAATATTTTTCCAAAATAACTCTTCTTTTCCAAGTAAAAGAGTACTTATCCAAATATTTACTTGAAGAATTTATAAGAGTATCTTCATCTATTTCATCAAACTTGTTGAATATTATGTATTATTGGGATTATTATTCCATGATATAATATACCACATTTAAGTTAATGGTTTATTATTAATTTGTATGTGGATGTGCAATCATAAATTCATTCCCCAAATTACTCTGAATCATTAGTGTTTTTGCTTAATGTTAAGGGAAAGTTATTTTCATTTCGTATATAAATTTCAATATTAATGAATATGTTGTTTATGTTTATCACCACTCATATAAAGAATTAATTGGACATAGTAGGTGTCGGTTGAGGCTCTCTATAGCCCCTCGGTTCATGAGTATGTTCCATGAGACAATATATGGTCATTGCATAAAGCCCTGAGAAAATGATTACTTATTGTCCTGGCATGAGGCCTCGATGGTTTGGTTATGTTGTCCCACATTATGAATTCCCTCATTATGAAAATTGTATTTATGGGTCATGTGGTTATTAGACTAGTTTAATAACCCTGATTATGTTATGTTATGGTAATATTGACTCATCTAATTTTCTTCCATATTATATTCAAGTTTATTTTTAGAGGAATGTATATTCAATTATTCACCATGTCTAATGTTGATGTTATCTTCAGATTTATTTCTTACCCTTAGTGACCATTTGATCTCACCTCTTTATTATGTTTCATTTTCTTAGGACATTAAAAACATTATTATTAATGAAATTCTAAAATAACCTTGGAGTTATGGATGTTTTCTAAGGAGTTTCTATGTTTTATTTAATTTTAAGTTGTATTGTTTAACTTGAGTATGAAAAATGTTTCCAATAATACTAAACTACATGATCCATTATGATGATTATTCCTTGATTTTATGCCAATGTAATAAAATAAGTCACCATCTTTATACAACTGGGGTCCGGTCCTTACAATTGGTATCAAATGATGATTAATAAAAAAAGAGGATACTATATTTATAAAATGTATAATAAGGGAGAGATCATAAGATAATATTTGAGTATAAACATACAAGAATGTCCTGGTATTTTGGTAAGGAATAGATTCTGCGGATCTTCCATGAAATACATCCCTAGCTGGATACGAGCAGGTAGAGGTCACTCCGACACAAAAGTATCCATGAATGAA
The DNA here is from genome assembly GCA_963277665.1 of Viscum album. Taxonomy (NCBI): domain Eukaryota; kingdom Viridiplantae; phylum Streptophyta; class Magnoliopsida; order Santalales; family Viscaceae; genus Viscum; species Viscum album. The sequence continues at coordinate 330,029,385 of OY728143.1, forward strand.
ATCTCTGACAATGAGTTTTGAGCTTGACTCAGGGTATCCTGGTAAACAAAAATGGGTATTTCTGCACTCTTGGATAGGAAAATACTAAGTTATATGCTTAAGATAATTCTCATTTTTATTACAAGCCATTATGAAGGATTTAAGTTTAATTTTTTCCTCAGATATACCATGTTTATGATTTATAGATTATATATGCATAGAATTTTGATTTATATTAAGTATTCTTCTACATTGAGATTATAAATTATGATTAATACCCTAAACTATTATATTCCATTATTTGAAGGTGATGCCGAATGGAAGTAATGGAAACCGCACGAACGTGCCTAAGGATTTCCGTTCAATGACAGATAATGATGTTGTGTTTGGTGTTTTTAATGGTGTTGAGAAACTTATAATAATACTAGGACATCATACTCAGGTTCTTAATAATAACCATACCCATTTGGAGAATCTGAATCTACCATGTGGAGGTGTTATGTTAGATCACATTATGCGACAATAGCCTCCATCATTAAATAGGACTAAAAACCCATTTTTAGTAGAGTAGTGGATAACTTCCCTCAAGAAGATATTTCTTACTTTGGGATATAATAAAAGAGAGAAGGTTTTCATTGAAATTTATCATCTAACGGGAGATTCTTATTAGTGGTGGTCATTAATCCAAAACACAAAGGATGAGGATGAAATAGAAGATATGGAATAGGGGGATTTTAAGGAAATAATTTTAGAATTATATTTCCTTCATGAAAAGTGAACAGATATGGGGAGAAAAATATTGAATCTGAGGCAGAAGGAGGACGAAAATGTTTCCCTGTATGAATCCAACTTTAAAAGGTTGGGATGGAATGCTACAGACTACATTCATACTCCAAGGGGAAAAATTGATTGAACATTTGATGGATTTAAACCATACATTCGAAGAGATATAGTCTCCTAGAATTTTCATAACAAGAAGACATAGTTTCATGTGCTATCAAGATGGAAAAAGAATTATCTATGTCTTCTGACATTAATGGAATGCAAGAGAAGAATGTGGCTGCTAAAAACTATATTAAAGGAAATATGGAAATGGGGAATAAGTGAAGAGTTTAATTTCCATCGTGTAGTAATTGTGGAAAGAAACACAATGGAACATGCCTGAAGGGAATGAGAGTCTGTTACAAGTGTAGAGAAAAAGTCCAAATATCTCAAGATTGTATGGAGATGAAAAAACCTACCCATATTAGGTTCTACAATTATAGGGAGATGTGACATTATGCACATGCATGTCCTTAGCGCCAGGGAAATGATACCCAAAGAAGGCCAAGGAAGCAAGGCCAAGATTATGTCGTCACAACTATGATGGTTGAAGTTCTTAAAGAAGTGGTGGTTGGTACATTTATCATTTCATCAAACATATCAACTTCATTATTTGATTATGGATCATCTCATTCAATTATATCTTCCCTTTTTTCCAAGAAAATAAAACGTGCCCAGTTTGATTTAATTAAGAAGTTATCAGACAAAACTCTTAGTGGATGGATCATTTCAAAAATGTTTTGTTGGTTAGTCCCCTTTATGACACATAAATGTGCTTTAGTTGCAAACCTTACCATCATACCAATGGATGACTATGATATTATTCTCTATAAGAATTGGATATCAAATTATGATACAAAGTCCTATTTCATGAAGAAGGAATTTGTAATTTTTAATAATGGTGTTGGATCAATTATTTTTAGAGCAGAAACCTTTCCATATGATTTTCATCTAGTTCCAACCCTAGTAGCTATACTGAATTCAATTATTAGGGAAGAAGGGAATGAAATAAATATGGCTGAGGAGATTCATGTACATATTTAATATGTGCCTATTGTACAAGAACATGTCGATGTGTTTTTAGAGGATTTACCTTGACATCATACAGAGCGAGAAATTGAGTTTTACATTGACATAATTCTTGGTTCAAGGACCATATCAAAAACCACTTATAGAATGGCCACTATGGAGTTGGTGGAACTAAAGAAATAACTATATGAATTAAGTGATCAAGTTTTTATATAACTAAGTGTTTCTCCACTGGGATCCCTTGTCCTCTTTGTCAAGAAGAAAGATGGATCCATGAGGTTGTGCATTTATTATAGGGAAATCAAAGAAATTAAAATAAATAATATTTATCCTCTTCCATGAATTGGTGATTTATTTCACCAAATTCATAGAGCCCAATATTTTTCAAATATTGATCTTCGATCAGGATGTAATCGGTTTGTTGTGAGTAAGTAAGGCATTTTGAAAATGGAATTCTGAACCAGGTACATGCATTACAAGTTTAAGGTAATGCATTTTGGACTAACTAATGCACCATATATTTTTATGAATTGATGAATAGAGTTTTCAATGAATATCTTGATGACTTTGTAGTGGTGTTTATAGATGATATCATGGTATACTCTAAAAGGCATTATGATCATGAAAATCACTTGTGTACTATTCTAAAGACAATGGGAGTAAATAAAATATATGGGATATTTAGAATATGTGATTTTTGGCTCTAATAAATCTCCTTTCTAGGACACAATATCTGTAAGGATAGAATATCAGTAGATCCTATGAAGAAAAAGGATGTGCAGGAATGTCCTACTACAACGAACATGACTTATGTATGTAGTTTTGTATGTTTAGAAGGTTATTATAGATGTTTCGTTCATAACATTGCTCTTATAGCCAATCAAATGATAAAGAAGTCATGAAAAGGGGTTAAGTTTGTATGGTCCATGGAATGTGAAGAATGTTTTGAATAATTGATGAGGAGGTTAGTGAATGCTCTGATCCTAATCCTACCATTGGGGAATGATGCATTTGTTATTTATAGTGACACATCAATTAAAGGACTTGGTTGTGTCCTTCTGAAAAATGACTGAGTGCCTGCCTATGCATCTAGGAAGCTAAAAAATCATGAACAAAACTATCCAACTCATGATCATTATTTAGCAGTGATGAAATTTTCTTTTCAGATATGGAGACATCATATATATGGAGAAAAATGTATGATATATAGTGATCGTAAGAGTTTGAAATATATATTCTCACAGAAGGAGCTCAACATAATAAAATGGAGACGGATTGAGGTACTAAAATACTACAATTGTACAATACATTACATCTTGGGTATGTAAAATAAGGTGGCAGATACTTTGAGTAGAATGGATCATGGAATTTTGAACAAGATAATAGCAGGAAGGGAGCCTATGTTCATGGATCTAGTAAAGATAGATATGAAATTATCAAAGAAGGTAACACATCACTAATTCTTCAAAATGGTTTCCAAATATTATTTATTGGAAATGATAAAATGTTCTCAGGCTGATGCTTAAATTTTTCAAATTAAATTTAAAGATATAAATAATTGGATGTTGACTGACATCGCATATGAAGGTGGCATTTTGAAATTTCGAAAGCAGCTTTGTATTCACGCTATTCCTGAGCTAAAGAAGAAAATATTGGATGATTCTCATAGATCAAATTTGACTATAATCCTTATTATCACAAACATTTTTAGGGATCTAAAGGATCACTATTTGTAGGAAAACATGAAGAGGAGATTATTGATTACGTTTCACGATTTTTGGTTTCTCAGCAGGTGATTGCTAGAAGACAATGTCTTGGGGGAGTTATAGAACCCCTTACTATTCCTATGTAGAAATGGGATGATATTACAATGGGATCTATTATGGGGCTACCCAAGAATCAAATAATGAATGATGCGATACGGTTTATTGATGACCATCTTTAAAAATCAGCACATTTTCTTTCTCTAATAAAAGATTTACCACTTGAATGTTTAGAAAGAATGTATATTAATGATGTTGTGAGACTTCATGGTGTAACCTCATCAATTTTTTCTAACTGGGATAAACGTATTACATCATGATTCTGAAATAGTCTTCAGAAGTCCCAAGATACTGATCTTTGTTTGACTACTACCTACCACCCACAAACTGATGGAAAATCAGAACGAACTATTCAGATAGTGGAACACATGTAGAGGTCTTGTACACATTATTTTCAAGGCTTGTGGGATGAGTATTTACCTCTCGTAGAATTGTATTATAATAATAGATTCCAATCAAGTATTCAGATGGAACTAACTAAAGTGTTGTATAGAAAGAGATGTCGTACACCTACTTGCTGGGATGATATTCGTGAAAGAAAGTTTGTAGTCCCAGAACATGCTAGGGAAACAATGTAAAAGGTGTAAATTATCCAAACCAATATCAAAATATATCAATGTTGGAAAAATATATATGGTGATAATTGAAGAAAGGACATGGAATTTCTCGATGGAGATTATGTTTTCATAAAGGTATCTCCATGGAAGGGTATTATACAAATTCGATAAAACGGGAAAATTATGTCCCATGTACATCATACCTTTTTAAATTTTAGACTAAATTAGAGCTATAGCTTGACATTTGGCAGTGCCACCAGGTCTCTCCAATGTTCACAATGTGTTCCACATGTTAATGAAAGAAAATACTTGCAAGAACAAACACATGTACTCACTTAAGATGAAGTAAAACTTGTGCCATATATATCTTATTGTGAAGATCCTATTAATATTCTTGATACCATAGAACAAGTATTGAGAAATCGGACAACCTTTCTGGTAAAGGTTCTTTGGAGGAACCAAAAGATGGAGGAAGTAACATGGGAGCCTGAGGAGAATTGGTTGAAGATAAACCTGATTTTTTAGGTTACATTTTGTGAATTTCGAGGATGATATTTTTTTAGGAGGGGAGAATGTAATGACCCATGGTTTTGAAAATAAATATTGAATTCATTTTATAATCTATCCATTAATGACAACTTTTCCACCTCTATGTTTTGAAATTCAAAAAACTGTTATCTAGAGCTATGACCAGTATGTCATTTTGAGTCTGATAGAATAAACACAATTTTTTGGTGAATAGTAACATAACCTAATGAATAGTAATATGACCATTATTAATATTAAATAATGATATTATTTTATTTTCTTAAGGATATAAGATAATGAGATCTTAATTAATTTTTCAATGTGATATAAAACTAATTATACCTTAAAATTTTTATTTTTATAATTAACTATTCTTCTACTTAAAAATTCAATTAATAATATATAGAAAACTATTTATGAAAAATAGATTCCATATTATAAATCTAAATGTCAAAAAATGGTAGGGGTGAATTTTTTTAATTTTTCTAAAATACTTCAATTTCTCAGGAATAGTAGAAATACAGTTTTGAGTTTTCTGTAATTTAATCACATCACAATGACATAATAAAAGGGTGGTTGACTTGTGTATAGTAACATATGTAATTTCATGTCCAAAGTGGCTAAAACCATGGGAAAATACCATGGGAAAGCCTCTGGGTTTCCAATAACCAATAATGAGGTGTCCCTTGGAAAATATTAAAAAGCTACCTCTCTTTTTTTAGAAGTACCCACTCATCTATTCGTTTTATGTCATTACAAAACCATAATACTTGAATATATAGGTGATATAACTTTCTATGAGTCTTCCCAAGGTGTCTTTAATACCCCAATGTCCCAATCTTCATGTTCTAGTAGTTTCTCTACAAGGTAAGGGAATCCTCCCTCCTATTTTAGTCGACACTTCTTTTATGGTATCCTTATGAATTTTCATTATCATATTTTGGAGTTTTATTTTATGTATTATTCATACTATAAATTTGTTTTTATATATTATCAGATACCGTTTTTCTCTCATAATTTATTTATATTTAATTTTAAGCGACACCATTAGGCTGCAGAATTCTCATAAGGAATCTCTCAACTTTTCTTTTATTTCCAAGTTCATTTATTTTATTTTCCTATCATCACCACGTCAATCCAATTGAACATGATATAATAAGTATCATATCTAAAATTATATTATATCATGTCAATGTACTGATCATCATCAATATCCTCTATCTCTCTCACCCATTTATTTTATAAATCAACATCTATGAGGTTCCAATTTATATCCTTTGTGGATGATGAAGTTTCATTCTTCAATTTATCCTTCATTAATGGTTGTGAAAAAAAATTGATGGTTTAATCAGAATATAATATGTTTATTATAACCAGATTAATATTCAGGAAACAATATATGTATGTATTACTAAATCCAGAGACAAAACTATTTCCTAATAATCCAATTACCATTTAATATTCTATGTGAATGTCGTTAATAATTCAAATAATGATTCATCATTTTATGATGTATCCAAATGATATAAATGAAAATTAAAACTTATGTATGTTTATAAATAATATGTAATTTTAGTTCTGGATATTTACATCTATTCCACATGACCTCCATTACATAAATATATGAGAACTGATGATTAAAATCAAGAAAACGAACACTCTGGAACGACGAAATTATTTATTATAACATTCAAATATGAACATAAATGAAGTAAAAATAATTATTATAAAATAAATATGTCTCATAAATTGTTAATTATATTATTAATGAGTCTAATTTAAAATTCCAAAACCTTATGTTCAAGAGGGGAACACATTCAGACTTAATGTAAGGGGTTTTCCACCCGAACTTCCATTTTCATTCAGGTTACTCTTATTGTATATTAGCTCAATAAATAATTTTTTTATTATTATTTACACCTCATTAATTATGTGTTTGGGTTATATATATGTTTACCAACCAGAATAATTCCTTATTTTATAGATGGTTACTCGTTTTAAAAGGAACATTGGAAATTGTTTCTGAAATACAAGCCCGATCCAAGGGAATTTCTCTAAATCTTACATTTATTCAAGGGAAATATATAATCTGTTTTTGGAAACCATTAACTTTATAAAATCCATAATTTTATTTTGAAAATTTTATCTTACTTTAGTTTTGGTTTTATAAAAATATTTTTCCAAAAGAAATATTCTTTTACAAGAAAATGAGTATTTGTCTCATGTTTTACTTGAAAATTTATAAGGATATCTTCATCTATTTCAACATAGTTGTTGATTATTTTATATTATTGGGATTAGTAAAAAATTTTATCAACTACCATATTTAATTTAATTTTTTATGATTACTTTGGATATTGATGTGATATCATAAATCAATTCTCCAATTTACTCCGAATTGTTTCTATTTTTGCTTAATGTCAGGGGAATGTTATTTAAATTTCATATATTAATTTAAATATGAATGTATATGATGTTTATTTCTATCCCCATTCATATGTTGAATGAATTGGACATGGTATGTTTCAGGTGGGGCTCTCTATAGCCACTCGGCGCATCGGTAGGTCTCATGAGACAAACTGTGGTCATGACAGAAGGCCTTGACAAAATGATTACTTATGGCCCTGGAAGGAGGCCTCGATGGTTTGGTTGTATTGTCCCACATTATTCCTCATATCATTATTGAATTTGTATTTATGGTTCATGTTTTAATTTTACTAGTAGAATACCCATTATTATTTTATGATATGGCATATTTACTCAACTCATTTTCTACCGTATTATGTTATATTTTATTTTTAGATGTATCTATTTTCCATTATTCACCATGTCTAATGTTTATGTTATCTTCTGCTATATTTCTTACCCTTAGTGAGAATTTGATCTCACCCATATTTTATGTTTCATTATCTATGGACATGAATAAGTTTATTATGAATGACATGCTGAAATAACCTAGGGGTTATGGATGTTGTCTTTGGAGTTTCTATGTTGCATTTAATTTACAGTGTAATGTATAACTTATGTAAGAATCATGTTTCCAATAATACTAAACTACTCCGTACTTAGGTGTGCTTATTTCTCGTTTGTATTCCAATGTAATCAAATAAATCACTGACTATGGATAACTAGGGTTGGGTCCTTACATTTAGAGTTTGAAAATAAATTTTAGGATTTATTAGATAAAGGATTCATCTATCATATCAATTCCCATTGGGGTAATCCATTATTTTTTGTTAAATTTAATGTTGATTAAATAATAATTCTCATTGATTATAGATTATTGAATAAAATAAATGTTTTGAAAAATTATGATTTGGCTCATATCGATTATTTTTTTGATAATATCTATGGATCATAGTGTTCATCAAATTTTGAACTGAGGTTGGGGACCCATCATTAGGAAGTAAAGGAAGAATATATTCCGAATAATGCATTTCAGATTGTATATGTGAATTATGAATGTTTTTCTATGCACTTATAGTAATCTAACGACCCTGTTGTATTCATGGATCATAGAATAAAATATTTCATGTGATCATTAATATGTTTTAGGTTGTGTTTATTAATGAATGTTTGGAATATTCTAAATTTTAATAGAAACATTAAATATATTTAATGAATGTATTAAAAACCTTTAATTAAAAGAAGTTGTATGAGAAAATTAAATTTTCTTATTTTTTTTTTCAAAAATGTCTTTTCCATGGTCACATTGTTACTAAATATTGAATAAAAATTGATATTGTTAAAATGATAGTTTTTCATTATTTTCCAAAACTGATAAATATAATTGATATTCAAGGTATTCTTTATTTAGAAAACCATTACAGGTGGTGTGATGAAAAATTTTCATGGTTATCTATCCCACTGAATATTTTACCTATAAATGATTTTATGTTCATCTTGATAAAATATTGTGATGATTGTTATCAGTTATTAAAAATAAGATTAGAGATTTCCCTTATTCATTCCCGACCTTTTTGAAGTGGTAATTGTGTCATATATCACGATTCATAATTGAAAGGACATGGTTGTTTCATAATAATGAAATATCTAGCAATTGGATAACCTTCAACTCATTTGAAGCCACATGAGATCAATTGTGATACACATGACTTGGAATAAGATAAAATTGGTTTTTCTTTAAAAACATTGAAGATTAATTTTTATATAGTAAACTATTAAATATATAATGATCATAAAACATGGAAGTATATATTTACTAAAAATTAATTGAAGAGGAGACATAAAATATGGTTGAACTAATCAAGGATAATGATTCACAATTAATTACAATCATGGAAATTAAATAATGTGGTTGATGCATTGACTTGTAAATGTAATGAAACATTAACCATGATTTGATTGTAGGGTGATGCTTTTTTAACAATTGCATAACTTTTTATTTGAGGATACTTGTTCTTTAAATTTATAATTTTCATTTTTCGATGTTACTGAAATCATATCTATTAGAGTGAATAAATCAATCGTATATGTAAGGGCATGAGTTGTAGAAAAATGTATTATTTTTTCAAAGGGAAATTTTTTCCTAAATTTATCATTTAAAAAGATTATTTTTTAATATTTGGTAAGTGATTATATGTTTATTGTGATTCATAGTTAAATAAATAATTTTTATGTAATAATCAACATTTTATATTTTCAATTCCTCTTGGAATCACTATGATGTACAAAGTCCTTTAAGAGTATTAATAGTGGTATGTAATGAAATGGTATATTTTAGACTATAGAATGATGTGTTTGAATAATTAGTAACTTAATGTACAATGTTATTTTCCCAAGGGTATTTTCTATAATTTCATAGTGCTAGACTGTATATGGGGAAAATATATCCATTGATTTCATAGTGCAATTAAAAAATACTTCTAGAGGTAACAATGTGATATGGGATATTGTTGATCAACTAAATAAATATACTCATTTTATTTCTATTCGAGACACTTATCTAATAGATAAACATTCACAGTTTTATATTAAATATATAGTCTGGTTATAAAGATATACACACAATATTGTATCTGATCATGATCACTGGTTCACATTTAATTTTTGGAATGTCCTTCAGAATTAATTGGTAACTATATTAAATATTATCACAACACTTTATCTTTAATCTGATTGACCGTAAGAATGAAATAATCAAAACATGGAGTGCATTTTATGTTATTGTTCAATGAATTACCAGGGAAGTTGGGATCAAAATCATTATTTGTCTTGATTTTTTTTGATAAAATTTTCCATTCAGTTATATAGATGAATCCATATTATCTATTTTATGGAATGTGGTCTCAAAATCCATCATTTTGTGATGGAGTAGGTGAAATGAATTTGAAAAAATTCGAATTGGTAGAGGAAACGGTACAAAAATAATGTTGATTCAACAAAACATTGGGACATCATTGAGTTGGTAGAATATTTATACAGATAACTCATGGTGGGATATTTCTTTTGATGTAGGCAAACATGTCTTTCTCAAATATTGTGCATGCAAAAGTGTGATAGATTTTGGTAATAAGGGGAAACTGAGAACACGTTTCATTTTACCCTATGAAATCCTTGAAAAGGTTGTATTAGATTCTTAAAGATTGTATTTTATTCTATTTTTATCTTATATTCACAATATATTTCATGTTTCAATGTTAATTAAATATGTGATAGATTCATCTCATGACTTAATCCTTAGTGTATTTTAGTTGGAAGAGAGACTTTCTTATGATGAACAACCGAATCTTTTTTTTAACCGTAGATAAAATTTGTTTCGGAATTAGTTGATTCATTATATTATTGTTTTATGTAAAAATAATATTGTTTAAGAATAAAAATGAGAAACTGATAGTAATATGGGAGATACATATCCCAACTTATTTAATATGTGAATAAAATTGTAAATTATTAATTTTTAAAAGTCGGTAAGAATATAAAAAATCATATAATGATTGAATATTTCCTAATAATATTAATTAATATTTATGAAATATATTTTATTTATACGATAATATATGTTAAATAATCTATGTTGTGTATCTATCCTTATGGTTTGAAACATTTTTTTCACTAAAAATAAGTTGTACCACCTTTTAATGGTGCTCTTGTTTTAAAAATAGTTTTTTTCACATTTATAAATATTAGTTTAATAAATAAAAATCTTATTAGAATGAGTATTATAAATATTAGTATCACATGAATTTTTAATAAGAATCATATTTTGATGAATAATGAAAAATTATTACATTTTTATTAAGAACAACTTATTCATCTAAATAATTGATAGAGTTAAATTATATTTTTAATTTTTTATAGTATAATTATATTAATAGTATATCATTTAATACAATTTAGGTCTTTGAAATAAATTTTACATTGATATTTAAAATAAAACCTATATGAGGATAACATTTTTACTTAAAAAAACATGTTTTCTAGTTCAATCAAATTGATTAAAATTTCATTTATTTCTTATAATTATAACTTTTAAATTTTGAAAAATTTATTCAATATTTTGAATCGGAGGGCACGAGTTATATAAATTGTCCCCATAAAGTTTTGTTCAATATTAATAGTAATATTATTAATTTATTATTCACAAAGTTATAGGTAAACCAGGAAAATATGTGTAAATTTATTTTTATTAATATTTTAAAATTACTGAATTGTTTTTCAAAATTTCTTTATATGATTTATTTCAACCAAAATAATTATTGGTCCTGAATTATAACTTTTTTATGCCACACGGTTGAAAATATAGCTTTTATAATTATATATTAAAAAACGACAATTATCCACACTTGTTTTTTAAAATCGAACTATTAATATTATGGTATTATATAAAGGATTTGTTCTACTATAATGAGTATTTTCAAAGATAAAATTTGTATTTGATCATGGTAATTTATTTTTAATATTTAGAGATTAAATATCTAAATTAAACACTTTCACGATTATGATTCAATATTTCTTTCATTAAAAGAAATATCAACTAAATGATATTGAAAATAATAAAATAAAAATACTCTGAGATAATAAATGAAATAAAAAAATCTAAATGACTTTAACATTATTTATATGTTTTTGATTTATATTGAATTTATCATTATGTTATGATATTTTAAAAAATTAATGTAATTAATAGTTTCAAATTATCATTATTTATATTTTAAAATATATAATATTTTATTAAATGATATAAAATATATAAAAATATAAATTCCAGCCAAATAATTTGTATTATTATTTACATGTCTTCAATTAATAATTTTTTTGTTCTTTTGGAACATAATACTAATTATATCGACCGTAAATGTTTAAATTACATGATACCATGTAAAGTGCTTAAAGGGGTAAATAAGGGTTAAAACAAAATTAGAAGGATTAAAAATTTTAACATAACATTTCTAATTTTCATTTTATAATTATTTTTGGACCCATAATCATTATATAATTAAAATAAATCAGTTTTCTTCCTTTTTAATAGGAAATAAATTTATATTAGTTTAATATTATTAATAATTACATTAGTCCCTCTCCCATATCTTATAAAAGGGAACCCATTATTCTTTGTAATTAACACATAAAAAAACTTTTTTCTATAAATATCTTCCCAGATATATTAATATAATATTTTCCCATAGTAGGTATGCCTTAGAGTTGGAATAACACCCTACTTAGTGGTGTTCAGTTGTTAATCCAACTGACAATTTCTAAGGGTAGTTATCATTTTTAATTTATTACTTCAATTTTATTTCTTCTTCCACTTCATTAAAATATTCTTCAACCACAATTAAATAACAAATTTAGAATCAAAAATATAATTAGACAAGATTATTTTAGTATTATTTCCTAAATCCAAACCCAATTTCACTTAATGGGAATAGAATTATTAGTTCGTTTGTATGGAGGACTACCACCTCACGAACCAATATAAGTATTTTCACCAAACATCCTCTTAGGCTGGGTTATAATGACTGATTAAATGTTTATATAATATATTCATTAAATTTTCATCATTACTATGTAATAAAATAGAAATTATGTTCTTACCTTTCCATGCACATAAAAATGATAATGTCATTCATGCGTACATCTAAACTATCACCTCGACGAAGCGATGTGATCTTTTTGTCATCACCAAAACACATGGATGATATATATAAGTATATTTTATTTATAAATAATATATATATCATATTATTATTATTATTATGTATATATAAAATAATTACTACCTTATTCCTATAATGATCTTGGAAAAATAGAAATGTTAATCATGTGTACATATGACGTACCGCCTTCACTAATGTAACATTGTTCATTTTTCATAACCACAAGAAAATGGATTTATTTAAAAGTAAAATTGGGGTACGAGAGAGATTATTATGTCATGAATATTTTTATAGAGATGATAGAAAAATTCCACTCTTACTATTTTCATCATACACAATTATTTTTGGACTCAAGAATAGAATATCATTAAAACATATTATTTTAACATAAATAATTAAATATTTTTTATAAGATGAAAATAAATTATATTAAATAAATTATAAACCATTAAAATATTCTCAAGAATGTAAATAATAAACCCATGTTTATTATTGTGGATGATAATGACATTACGTGGTGAGTCAGACCTAGAGAAATGGACATTCATTTAAAACCCCATATTTCAAAGTTCCCTTTTAAATAATTTTTAAAAATGTCAATGAGAATGTTTTTTAATTTATATATATTTATTAGTTTCTATGGATATCATTATTATTTGCGATTTTATTTTTTTTCTTTTTAGTTTTTGATATTCCAATTCCATGAATATTGTTTCATTATATTGTGTACAGTTTTAATATTTTTAAATTAAATTTTTTCATGAAAATAAATGTTTAATATTTGAATGTGTTTTTATCATCGGTTTAAAATAGTTTCTTAGATTTTTATTTTTTATAATTTCATTATACATTGTTTATTTTTGGTTGATCCCATTATATCTTAATTTATGATTTTTTAGCCCCATTATAAATAAATATTTGATGGGTTGATCCCCATTTTAGATCATGATATTATAAATGGATCTTTTTAGTGATCTATGATGCCTTGGGTACTTCATGGATGGGATTTGGATTTAAAGATTTTATATTTTTAGTGGTGAACATAGGTGTGACATGTTAATTATTTCCCAATATAGAATCATGATTTTTCAGTTCATGCTAATGAGTTTTTAATAATATTATTTTTAATTGTATTCATGTTTTCACTAGAGTATTGATTTCTTTCTTATGTCCCTTACAATTTTTTTTGAAATCCAATGTTTTAAATTTTTCCATTGGGTATAAGGACGAGTAATATAATAAAGGAATTTAATTTTTAATCTGATAATTTTTTTCATGAAAAAGAATCCATGGTTTAATTTTAAATTTTTTATATTAGAAAAATTGGATATAATTTTATTAGTGCAAAAATTTTATGTATGTGTAATGTTATGTACATTATATGAATTATTCTTCAAAACTATAAATTGAAAAGAACCTAATATATAAATTCTCGTCAAAAAAATCGATAATTTAATTTTTTTACGTAGGTTACTTATAATCAATGTTGAATAAATAAATTTTAAAGAGATAAACATATCAATTAAATAAAACCAATAAGTTCCATAATTTCAATAAAAAAGCACCTCTACTTTAGAATTATTTATTCACTGAATGTAAGGATATTAGTGGATATTAAAATCTTAATCCTAATCATTATTATGGTATGAAACCATACCTTCATTCATTGCATGATCTATGAAATATCATATGCTTTAATCAATGAATCAAATTATTCAAACCACCTCCGTGATGAGATCATGATCCTTATATAAATTAGATCACGATAAACTATTTGTAACTCCTTTTAGTGTGTTAAAACAATGTCCTCATTAAGAGAAAATATTCATAAAAATATTTAAAATGGTTATAATATAATTATATTTGTATTAAAACATAAACTATAATAATAAATCCATATAAAATGATATAATGTTCCATATAACTATATAGAAATGTTATAAAAATATAACTACACATGGTTATGTGACGTGATTTACAAGATAAAATGCCAACTTTGGGGATATTTGTGTATGATTATGGTTTGATATACTATTTGGCTGCATGGTTTAACAAACATTGAACAAAATGTATTGGGATTCCTATGTTATTCATCTATTTTATGTCCAATAGTCATAAAATGTTATATATCCCATTCTAGTTAAATATTCAACATAAAACATTCACTACCATTCCATTAATCACACCAAAATCATTAAAAATCCTAAATATAAATGAATTTAATTCTATATTATTCAATAAATAAATAAAATATAAATATAGGGGTCATTGTAATGATTGTTTTCAATAATATATATCACTACCAACACCTCAATTCCAAATGAATCATTCTAAAATATTACATGACATCCAAAATAGTTTCAATAATTATATTTTCTAATATTTTAACACATAATAATATACTAAAAACCCAATTTGGACCATGATACCACCTATAAAAAATGATTAAAGGGTGTTCTCAATCACTATTGGTTGCAGACAAGTTCTTTGGAATGAAGTACATGACCTTTAGAAGAAATCCCACCTAATAAATCTATAAAATTGTTTCCCAACCATTAAACTGGAAATATCATACAATGTATTAGTGTGTGATTTTCCAAAATAATCAAACATATAATGATAAATCACCTATAGAATTTAATTTAATTAAAATATCTTGGACACTTTGAAAAGAATAATTATAAAATAATCACAAAAATATAAATTAAGACCCATTATATTATACAATGTATAAAAAACAATAATGGAAATCCTATAATGGGATTTTTTTTGAATCTACCACTTTATATTGATGTTGAATTATATATAATACAACCCATATTGATGGTATATTATGACTAAACTCAACTAGGTCATGTACACTAACATCATATTTTTTAATAATATTTTATATAACCACTATGAGATGGAACCCCATTACTAGAATTGCAATAAATGAGGTTTACATTATCATTATGGATATATGTAGGGTGTGATTATAAGTATACAAGTAAAATATTTTGGTGTATCTGATGATAAAACATTGATAGATAATACATTGATTCGTGATTTCTATTAATAATATATATATATACATTTAAAAAAATTTATTATGTATAAGTTACATATGTCATGATTTATTACAATTACTAAAATTCATATACATATATATGTAATTTAAAACAAGAATCAATAAGTAAGGCCTAAGATAGATATGGTGAGTGAATTGAATGATCCTTATTCAATATCATGTAAAGAAATAATCTATTCATACTACATGCATGCCAATAAAATTGGATATGATAATTCAATGTGATATGTAATATATTAGCTAGTTAAGAGAGATTCATCAATAAATATCAACACCATTCAAGGATACGGTGAGATTCATCAATTCATAGTGTATTTTAAAAATGTAATCTAATATTATCTAGTGTGTATCAATGTGTAAGAAGATCTTGTCATAGGTTCTCTACCCATATACCGAGGGTTTCGATTAGCACATCGATAAAAAATAATTAAATGTATATTTTAAAAAACATTAATAAATCCATTTCATTGAGAAAATTATTGTATCAATCACATTATTTGAATTATTCAAATTCACATTCAATTAATGTTTCTTAATAAGATAATGTACTCACATCCCATTAGACAAATTTGAAATAGGATGATTAAATATAAATTAGTATTAAATTTTAAAATAATTTTTTTAATGATTTAATATTTCAACATTGTAAATTAATCTAGTAATGGTTATTCATACAATGCTACATCATTTAATATTATAACATAATAAATGAGACCCTCTTTAGAAAGAGTAATCCCAAATGTAATGATAGGTAAAAGATATATTTTAGAAAAAAATGATAACCCAACAAAAATCTTATTCACTAAATCCCCAATTATAGACCAGATGAAACCACAAAAAAAATAATAGAGTACAAATTGATAATGGCAGTATAAAAATTCAAGCTAAAATGTATAATAATTTATATGTAAGGGATTCATGTCTGTTCATGTATATAATACCCTCGTTAAAATGATGAATATTTGTAGAAAATAAAGACACATAATCCTTAGACAATGAGGTTTAAAATTATGGGATTCTATAGAAGAAAAAGGACTAAATCAGTTAGTTGAATTAAGGTGTTTTTAGATTCTCTGGAATCTAAAATGTCTTAATGGTTTAATATAATGATTTACCAAATTTTGTGATAACTTTATGTATGTTAATAGAAATAACACGGGAGACACAAATTAATTTTTCATCATTTAGAAACCTTGAATATATCCTAAAATATCCTCCGGAATGTTATATAATTTTTTTCATGGTTCTATCACTATTTTTTCTCAAACCACATTCTAACCATGTCACATTTATTGCTTCAAAATATTAAAAAATAAAAGACCAAATTTAAATAAAAATAATGTATAAGGATGAAAATAATAAAATACATAGTAATTATTTTAAATTTAATACATTGATTTTGATATTGAATAAATGATGAAGGATTCATAGTTATGACCCCTTTTATGGATTTATTTGAAAAAACAATTACAAGTTTTGTGTTGTGAAATTATAGACCCATATTCCACTTAATGGGTTCCAAGAGCCTTATGGGCCATAAGGCCTCAAGTGCATCTCCCAAACTTACAGAGGTTACTAACTTGTAATGAGGGCCTAGGGTGTGTCTATGGGGAGACTATAACCTCATTACCAGAGTGTAACAAAATAGATATTGATAAATAGTGTCAAATAGAAGAGGAAATATAAGTAAATAGAAGGAATAATGAAAATAGGGACTATAGTAACTATAACTAAAATATCTAAAATAATATAGAACTATTGATGGTGATATTACATGTATCTAGAAAATTGAGAAAAATGGAAACAATTTGAATTGCATTACAAGTTCCAAAAAATTATAATGAAATTCATAAGATAGTCCCATGAATCCTTTGCTTCACCTCCATAATATGACATCAAGATAAATTCTAAATATTATTCAATCAAGTGTTTGAAGCCACATGCTTACATTTATAAATATCTTCATTCATGTAATATTCCTGAATATCTAATGGAGCTTAGATAGGGTGTGATATAAATCTCAGTGGTCAACCATGAATGGTTTCTATATAATATGGACCATGTAATGGGAATGTAACAATGTGAAAGCATGTATATACTGAGTAATTAAGTACAATGTACCTAAATACCAATGTTCCTACGTGAGACCTTGGTTGGTGTTTAGACCTGTAACAAGTTCATTAATTGAGTGTTTCCAATTTATAAATTATTCACTTGTTAACAATAGTAAAGGATCAATATGTAACAAAAAAACAAGTAATGATATTTAATAACAATGTTCCTTGGTAATTACCAATGAAACATAGACCTCAGGGGTCACCAACTCATTATGGGTTATAGTCTAGATAAGGGTAAGAGTTTAATACAATTATAATAAACCATTTATTTCTATAATAAGACACATATTAATTCAAAGTTGCACATACAATGTAAAATAGTTATATTAAATGACTATTTCTGAATAGATTTAACCATAGAACCTACTTATTGATGATTGATCCAATTAGTGTGATCATGGAAGATTGAAATATTACATGACGGATTTACAATGTCATACCAGGAATCCAATGTTAGAAAAATATCGGGATGGATGTGGGTGGAATCCAAAGAAAGCCATATCCTTCAATTTGAATAGGGTTTCTGAGTGCTCAAGGCATTCCCTCTACAATCCAAGGAGATATTGAGTCTGCCAACCATATTTGATAATGATGTCATGTAACATTTTAATAAGTTAAAATCTTTAACTTTCAATATTATGAAAAATCTAATTGAGAATTCAACTATTTATTCATGTCTAAATTAATCCATTTTCTCATTTGGTTGAATCCTTGAATTTCATTAGTTTGATTACCTCATTTATCATGCAACCATTCATTTATTTTTTTAAGGAATTTTAAATAATCATGGTTCTCTCTTATACCTTCCATTAACAAGGTAAGGGGTGCAACTGACATGATACCAAACATTCATTTACATATAATAAGTTAATGCCATCTACATAATATACATTTAAATTTCTTTTTTTAGTTAATTATAAAATTGATTTCCTTAACTTAGATGTGTCAATTTGGGAGAATAGATGGTTAATTCAATTAAGAAATAATATCCATCATGGGATGTATAGAGTTGTGGTTTTAACCACAAACAACTAATAAACATTTCAAAAGTGAATAACCATACAATTATAATGATTATATTCATGGAATATATATTCCATAAACAATACCTGTTAAAATTAGCTACCCCCACATGATAATTCCAAAATAATTAAAAATGAGGGATGATTTATACACTACCCAACTTAGGGTCATATTAAAATACTCCTCTAATATCAGGATCTGAATTAGATTAGTACTGTTTAAATATTAGAAATAGGATAATATTCTCACACCTCGATATCTAGGTCAACGAAAATAGAGAAGAAGAAATGATTAAATGAACTTGAGTACTTACCATTGATCTCCATACATGCTTGGAGAAAAATCGATGGAATCTATGGTGAAAGAGATCATTAAATCCCAAGCATAGAAATTTAAAAAATTTCAAATGTGGAGAATAGGAGGATAACCCCATTGTAAATCAGATCAGTAGGAAGGATGATGAATAACTAGATCGTAAAGGGAAATGGTCATTTTACCCATAAATTATCTTATGCACTGGATGGATGCATGGTCTGAGAAACCCTAGAACAATTGTGTAGTAAAGATCTATCCAAAAAAGGAATGCCACCTACATGATTTTCACTAACTGTGCAGCATCCCAGAATGGTTTACTATAAAGTTTACTCTAGACTTGTTTCATCAAATAAGATGGGTTCTATGCTCTGAATAAGGATTGAATACCCATGAGACCATAACTAAATAATTAGGAATCTATAATAGGTCCAAAATAGAAAATTGGTCTACAATTTAATGGATCCATACCTTAGTGAAAAAATAGGTTCTTACAGTCACCCCTTAAAAGTTCTCATCCTTGAGTTCACCTTCCAAAGGTGGTGATGCACTATATGAGAACAATTCTAGCCACTGGGAACTTATATCAGCCTCTAGCTACCATTTTTTCTCTTAAACATGGTCAGGCATCCATATCACACATACTAAAGGGACAGAATGGTCTCAGAGATCCTTCATGATCTGGTCAATGATAATTAAAAGATAATCTAAAAAAGGAATCATCCACATATAATTCATCTTACCCTGTATTAAAGGTATGAGATGGTTCAGCATGATGATGGGGAATCTATGAAATATGGATGACATCATGCATGGAAAATAGAACTATGGTAATAGCAGCTGATAGGCAATCAGACCGACTATCTCCAGAATGTCAAACATCCCTATAAAATGATGTGAAAACATATCTTTATTAAGAAAATATATATTCTTAAGATATTGTTAAACCTAATGCAAAACATGATCACCTACATGGAAATCTAGATTTTTTTATGGTGATCGACATTAGATTTTTTTCTAGAATATGTAGTATGCGTAGGCTTTATGATCACCTAAACCTACTCTAATGTTTCCAAAATGATATGATTAACTAGTAGGGATGCCTCACCTATCTCTAACAAGTATAGGGGTGAGATTCACGATATACCATATATGGCCTCAGAATGATCCTTGAATGTGGTCTCCAGAAAGCTGTAAATATTGGATAGCTCAATGAGTGGGATATGATTATCCTATAAATAGCTAAAATCTAGGACATATTCTATGATCATATTCTCAAGAACCTATATAGTCTTTTCAGATAATCCATTGGTCTGATGGTGAAAATGTGATATTAGATGCAACTATTTTTTCCAGACCCTTCTACATTATCTACTGGAATTGAGATTTAAAAAAAATTCATATCTAAAATGATAGAACATGGGACCCCATATAGTTGTATGATTTCACAGACATAAAACCATCCAAACTAATCAACTGAGAATGTCTCTCAAAAGGAATGAAGTTAACCACATTAAACAATCTATCAATGATAACCCATAAATCGTATCAACCTATAGGTTTCCAATGTAAATCAACTAATATGTCTATGAAAATATGTTACCATTTCCATTCAGGTACTAGATGTGGAGGTAATAAGACTTCAAGTCTCTGGTGCTTCTCCTTCACCTACTTACAGGTTAAAAACATAGTGATAAATTATGTTATCTGATGATCCATTCCCTGAAACCAAAAATAGAATCACATATCTCAATACATCTTTGAGACACCTGGATTAATTTCCCACTGAGAAGCATGGGAATAATAAATTAACACTCTATGATATCTGTAAAAACCCAAAAACATCAATGTATATTATAGATAATGTATCTATCCACAGGCCAATCAAATGGTTGTTTATCTCTTTATGTACTCTCATAGTGAACCAATACTTTAATATGTTAAAATTTATTACTTCTAACCTTTCCAAGGGGGAAGACGTAAATGTCAAATTTGAGTTGTAAGAATGATCATGACTATAATGAAATTCTATAAGCTACTAAAAAAGGGGGCCATTAACATAAATTATTCAATGAAATCCATTTAAACCTATGTTTTAGTTTTCTATCATAACCCATTTGCAACAATATGTCCTTTATTTGGTTAAAAAGAATGATCTAATTCTATGGATTGTATATAATCAACCCATATTCACTATCCAAGGTTCATGAAACACCTTGAGAGGATACATTTGAGGCTTTTCTGTCATGTGTACACCATAAATCACTCACCCAATAGGTATTCTCTCTAGTAACATAAGTCATGGTCAACTTATGCTATATCTTGGTCATTGATTGTCTAATTTTCCTCACGATACCTCAATCTTTGAGATACTTATGTAATGAATCCATCCTCTTGCATCAACAATGTTCCTAGGTTGATGCCTGATGCATCATACAATATGGTATAACATATTCCTGGATCAAAAATAGTTAGAATATGTGACGATACAGGCCTCCCTTTATGATCTTTAATGGATTTATCATAATCTTTTGACCATATGAACTTTACCACCATCATTGAAAGAACAGATACTACTGATTCTGATATAATATCACCCAATTTGTGAACATTTTTTTGTCATGAAGTGGAAATAGAAATAATTGAATAATGGTGGTTCTCTATCAGTGTATATAAAATGATATAAATGTGTTTATCATGATTATTACGAGTATGAAAATATGCCAAGATGTATTCAACAAATTCAACGACAGAAGAATAAAGATAAGGATGGAAACCCATATCTATTAGAGCCTCGAAAATAGTGGGAGCCTTTGTAATACCAAACCATATAACAAGGTACTCATATAGACTATATTGTATATAGAAATTTTTCGATATATGTCTTATGTCTTGACTCTTATATGATGATAACAAATTTTTAGGTCTATCATAGAGAAGAAACTAGATCCTTGGTGCTCGTTAAAGAGATTATCTCTTTGAGGTAGTGGATACCAATTCTTTACCATAAACTAGTTCTAGCCATGGTAATCCACAGATAGATGTAAGGATACATCAACCTTATTTTCTAAAAGAACGAGAAAACCCCAAGAGGATGTATTGAAAAACAATTAATACTTTGTACTCTAAATTCTCTACCTTTGTCTTGATCTATAGATGCTCTATAGGTTCCATCCTAAAAAGATTAATGGACACTGGAGAATATCTAGGGAAATGCTTGATTGTAAACTATACCACTACCTCAGTATGTAAAACAAAAAAAATTGATGGGAAATATGTCCCAAATATGAACCACTACTGGAGGGAAATATTCTTTGCATAACCAGGATCCTTCATGAGGGGATTTACAATCTGGGTGGTCAATCCACTATGAACATGATGTTATGGTCCTACTCAACATTCTTGGACATCCCACATATAATTATGTAGATAAAATCTAACCTATAGCGATGAAAATGATAATCTTTTATAGTAAAAGTATATAATAAAATTATATTTTTCCAACAAATCCTGCCCCAGAATGACAATGAAGCCTATCATCTTGGGAATGATGATGTTTAATAAGAAAGGATAACTGCTTATATTAAGGGTAAAACCCTTACATAGGTTTATTCCCTTAGACCTCACACATAATGGGGTACCTAGGTTCATTTCCCCATAGTAATACCGTATATAAATTCCATGCCATTCCAGAATAGATAAAAACATATAAAAGAGCTGGAATCAGATGTATTAAATAGGAAAGACACTATAATATATTCCACAAGAATAGTTCCTTGTATTATTGACGTTCCCATAACCTGATCCTTGGTTACTGTCTATTGTGCATTCAATTTGATGGATCCATGGCCATGAGAAATAGCAGTACTACCATGATCATTACATTTTTACTGTCACAACTGGCCATCAGGGGTCCAATTACAACAACCATGACCTCCTTATAAGCATGTCCTGTAGGTTCTACTCTATCTCCCCTTGTAAAGTAGTATAAAAGAGCCTTCCCTTGAATGTTGACATAGCAAAAAACCTTTTCCACTCGAAGATGGTGGAATGGTACCATCGATTTTCAAATGATTCCATATAATAACGCAAGATAGGAACTCTTGTGGGCCTCAATCACACAAAAGAATCAAATTCCCCCATAATCCACACTGATGACACACAATGGCATTAAAAAAATGGGTACTCTAGTTTTTACTTACCTAATGATAAATCATGAGGGGACGTTTCTCTCCACTGAGAGAACAGCTGGAATTCACAAGTCCATATTTGAATTGTCTAGCATGTGAAATGTCATCTCCATCTTGAAGTAGCACAATGATTTTTAAATTAGTGAAATGCACTGAATACTCCATAAATAACAATGAACCCCACTCAAGATGCATAAAATCTAAGGATCTATTGTCCCTCATCATCTGAGGAATGAACTACTCATATTAGGTAGTATGGAAATAAATCCATAACATGCCCTGATGATGACCAGCCTAGGTAATCACATCCTACCATCGCTTGGATGGATCACACAACATGTGTTAGGGAACTTTGATCCTCCACTCTAGAGGAATCTCTATATGTTCAATGATAGAAAGAGTGTCCTTTATCCAAGAGAAAATATCTTGTGGTCTACCATCCCTTAAGAAAGTATAAGGATGTTGCTTCTAGAACACATGAGTTAAATTAGACATCATATTTGCAACTAATAGATCACCATGCATGGACTAATTCAAACATATAAAACTATCACAAACATGGGCATCGGTTCTTGGATAATGTAAAACTAGAGGTGCATCATGTGAAATTCCTAGACGTATGAATGGAGGCTCAGATCCCACCATGTCGGAACAATGATTTCAACACCTTCCTGGTGTACGATATAATGACTTTATGGTGAAATTGGTGAACAAATGCCAAAAAGGAAGCTCAAAACAAAATTTGAGAAAAAAATAATCACTTGAAGAATATTAAAGTAAGAAAACTATCTACCCAAGCCATACTACCCAAAATCAACTCTTATATGGTTAGGTATCAGTGAGTGATCATGTATAAATTTCCTTTCATTTTAAATTTCTTTACCTATTTCACAAATATACCTTTCATAAACATGACATGTCTGGATAAGGGAATGAACCCATTTATTTTTATAAGAAATGTTTCACATTATAATTGACAGTAATTCCCATCTATTCAATTCCCATAAATCGTGTAAATGAAAACTATAGCCACATATTAATAAAGTAATCGATCGTCTTGGTATATTACACAACCCATCCCATGACGCCCCATACACCTCATGAATAGAGACATGAAATCATTAAATCTAAACCAATATTATTATAATAATTGGCTAAAAAATAAGATCATCACTCAATAAAAATAAGCATATCATGAAATTTAAAATGATGAAACACACTTAAATAGAATGAAAATATGCATGACATGCAAATCCTAGGTGCCTATAATGATTCATGTAATAATGATCATTTCCCTCATGTCATCGGGCCAATGATGAAAAATATATTAAAACAAAATAATAATAAACAACACCACATAGCACCTATGAAACCCAATGGTAAAATAATTTCAATTGTTTAAGAAAAAATCAAATAAAAATTTTATTTTTTGGAAACTCAAGTTTTACACTAAATATGGGTTCATGATACACTATCATGAATTAAGAACATGTTAGATGCATTTAAAATATTAAATATATTATCACTAAATAGTAATGAAACATAAGAAAATGCTATGATACCACTATTTTGTCCCCGACATGGATGTTAGTTAATGGGTTCCCTGAGCATAGTCGGCAACATGGCCTCAAGCGCATCTCACCAAATGCCAAAGGTTTCCGACTAGCAGTTAGGGCCTAGGTTATGGCTTTGGGGAGAATGTGCAGTCATTATCAGAGTGTAGAATAATGGATATAAATAAATAGAGGAAAATAGTGAATGGAATATAATTGAATAGAAGAAACAACAAAAATTGGGGAAACTGTAACAATAACTAAAACAATAATAATAATATTCAACAACTAATGATGATTTTTCATGTATCTAGAAAACTGGAAAACATAGATAAAATAATAAATTAATAACATGTTATACAAATGAATAATGGAAATAAAAATACTATCCCAAACATCTGGAGCTCTAAATCAGTCATCTGCTATCAAAATTTATCTTATATTGTATGAAATCAAGTGTTTTAGGCCATATGCTTCCCTTTATTAACACATGCATTCATGTAATCTTCCCTTGGTTCCAAACAACACCTGAAGAGGGTGTCAGACAAATTTCATTGGGGAATCAAAAAGGGTGTTTGTATCATCTAGTATGTCTAAACAAATTGTTACAGTGTGAAATCAATTACATGTAAATAAAATCACTAGAATATAAATAAATAACCATATAAAACATCATACATTATTTGTTGTCCAAAAAAGAAACTGATTCATTTACTTATTATTACTAATTTGTAAATGAGTGGCATATTAATAATATAGAAGTATCGAGTATATATCTTGGAAACCGTTAATGACATATAATAATGATGTTCTAAGGTAACAAAAATGAAAAAATATAACTCAAGTCAGCAACTCAGTAATGATTATTTCCTAGTTAATGGTTAAGATTATAATAAAAAGATAATAGTCCATGGAATTCCAAAATAAGATTGCATATAGTGTCTAAGGGGTCCATCCAAGGAAAAATGGGGCTAAGAAATGACTAGAACCGATTGGATTTAATAATGTCACAAACTTTTCAATGCTAGATCCTAGGAGTGTATCCACTATATCCTATAATAATATATGAGGGATCCTACGATGTCATACCATGAATCCCAAGTTAGTTAAATTTCAGGCTCTAGGTAGTTCTAAACCTATGAAATCAATATCCCTGATTTAGAATTAGGTTCCTAAGTGCACAAGGCATTCCCTATGGAAAATAACGTGATATCGAGTAAGGCCACTCCTACATGAAAACAATTTTATATAATATTTCAATCATATTAATTCATTATCCATAATTAGTGTGATAAGGAATATTGAGCATGAAATCATCTAATAAACTATTATTTAGTCAATAATTCCATTTGGTTTAAGCCTTACCTTTAATTAGTGTTACATGGTCAAGTATCATGATAACATTAATTTAATATATTTATGTTTGTTTCAATAATAATGTTTCACTCTTCTACCTTAAATTTACATGGAAATGTGTTCTACGATCATGTAGACATACATTCATTATTATTTAATAAAGAAAATTCATATACCTATTATACATGAGCATTTCCATCTAAAACATAATTAACCAATTGATGCACTAACCTTGGATTGGTAAAGTGGTGAAAATAAAGAGTAATTTTCTTTGTTAAATAGAAACAATAAATTAAACCATTTAATATATAAAATCATACACATAGTAAGTATATTCCAAGGAACACCTGATGGAAGGCTCAAATGTGTCAAAAATCTAGAATGAAAATTATAGAAAAATATCCTAAATTTGGATGTATGGAGTTGTGGGAATAAACACTAAAAACTAATAACATATTTGAAAAAATCATAACCATAATGTTATAATTATTATAAACATGGCATATAAATTCTACAATTGGCACTCGATGAAATCAGGGAGTTCCAGACAATAACTCAAAAAACCAATGAACTGGAGGGATATGTTAAAGGCCACCAATCATAGGGTCATATAACTCCCATAATTTGATATCACCTTCTAGTTTTTTTTGAAAAAATTTCACCTATGAAAATGGAAAAAACACTCACAACTCAAAAACCAGGTCCATAGAAATATAGAAAAATAATGTATTAAATGAACTCAAGTATGTACTGTTGCACATCAAATGTGATAAAAATAAGCTCAATCATATCATTGATTAAGGATATATTCCGATCCGTAGATTAGGCCTTCAAAAATCATCAAATTGGAAGAACTGGAGGATAACCCAGATGCAAATCAAATTATCAGGAAGAACGATGATAAAATAAATCCTTAATGGAAGGATGGCCTTTTTACATAGAAATTATTCAGTGCACTATTTTTCCTCATGGTTTTCCAAACCATGCACTAAACATATGTGGGAACTTGGGAAAAAGTAGAACTCGCACATATAGGCTACATAGTCTGAAAAACCATGTTCCAACTGTGTGGTAAGGCTCTTTCTAAAAAGAAATGCATCTCGTAATGTTTTCTCAAACCATGTGGCCTAGTCGCATGGTATACTAAAAACCATGATCCAGGACTATTTCTTCAACAAATAAGGTTCTTGGTATCCGAACATGCCTCATAAATCCAAATATATTTTATAAGTCATTAGGCATACATATTAAGTTTAAAATAAAAAATTAGTGAAAAAATTAAAGGATCTATACAGGAATGAAGATCATGGTTTATATAAGTTTCTAGAATTAAAATTAACTACTTTCTAGATAGTTTAGGTTTGGAACCCCCTTCAGGACTTTCCATGGTCATGCTTCATGAACTATTGAGATGTAGTTTGAGTTTATTCAAAACTATTTATATTTTATTTATGAAATATCTCATTAATCATCGACATTTTGTTTTATAGAAGCATATATTTATTTAATAATATTTTATTAATACATTCTATCTATTTTATTTTTTAAAATGATATAATGAACCAAAACTAAAAAATTCAATATAATTTATTCACATATTAAAAATTTATTTTTCATACATCTCTCCACATAATATTATCATATATTCATTCTGATTTCATTGGTTACATTGTTTCATTAATTTGTATATTTACCATTTTACCCAAATGTGATGTATTGGATTTACACAATCTTCTCATTACTATTGTTTAATCATTTGATAGATTACATAATAGATGATTTGACAATAAACATCATTTAATAAACCCTAAAATTAATATCATAATTTATTAATGAATATTAGAGATAAAAATGTAAAATAAAATAATAAAAATTATTTAAATATTGTCACTGTTCAATGGAATATCTTAGATTTTTTCTTCACATTTTATGGATATTACAATAATCACATTTAAATATATAATTTCATCATTATGAAATCAATAACGAACATTATATACATATTTTCCCAATCACTATCTTATTATTATTATAATTAATATTTCAGTTCCTCCTTTAGGTATCATAATTTTATTATGATGTTTCAATGTTGATATGTGGTTTCCAATCCCATGATTTTAAAGATACCCCTATAATTGAATGATTATAAACATAAATCATTATTAGTTTTAAAAAATACAATTGTCTATCTATTAATTTTTTCATTCATCTTCAAATTTCTATTTTTTTATTGAGTAGTTTATCATTTTGTGAAATAATATTAAACCATTCCATTCATATATAATCACCAGGATGATTAATATAGTATCTTTCGGAGTATATAATTTATAATGTTTTAAGAAGAATCATCAATTTTAATGAACATTTTTTTGTTCATCTGCTTCATTATTTTTAGTTTATAGGACTCTCTTATAACATTTCAATTACAAATAACATCACATTCACAAATATAATTCCATACTAGATAAGAACACACTGTAAAATTTCATTATTTTTGAAATAATAAATATATAATTGGGTTACATGATCATGTAATGAGAATCATATTATTTTTAATCATTTTTTTAAATATATCACACTTTGTCTACTTATTCTACATAGAAAATTTTTGCCTACAAAAAAAGTATCTAGAGGAAAATATTCTATAACAAAAACATCTATATTCCTCAAATATTTCCATATATTTCCCCTATCATATGGGATGTCTATTATTAATATTTGAAATGTATTTTGGATTGATAATTATTTATAAATTAATCCACCACATCTAATACATTCTCAAAATGTATCTCCTTATTTAGAATAGTTTATCTCATATCAATAGTCCAATGAATATAATGTTTTTATAGATAATAATTATCATAATAAAAATTAAAAACTATAAATTTAATTTTATTGATGATATTTATTGGGGATTCTATTTGACTCAAGAATCTATCATGATTTACATGAATGAGATTAGTCCATTTTATGTAATATATAATACATCTTCGTATGTTCTAACTGAATAGAAAAAAAAAACTAAACCATTGAAGGAATTAAAATAATAATTAATTTCTTTTATTTTTATAATTTTTATTAGAACATGAAATACTATTAATTTATGGAAAATTAATTCGATGAATATACCACAATTAAATATTGAAATTACTTTTCATTTGGTGTAGAAATCAAATTATTCACAGGTTGAACTAAAACCATTTATATCTCACCCAAATATATAATCATACAAAATAAAAAAAATGCATATTGAATTACGTATTAATGATATTTTATTTTTCATCAAATCTTAATCCATAATTGAAATAAAAAAAACATTTCATTTTATAAGAACACATCATTGATTATTTTATAATCATGTCATTTATTTGATATCATTAACTGTAGAAATGATTAACCAATTTGATAACATAATTCTAGGTGTCATTTGTCATTTTTATTAATATTTATTCTCATCAAAAGAAACCTCATTAGAGATAATTTATCCTCTTAAGATTTTATTTTACATTGGTATTCACAAAATCAATTATGTTTTCCATAACATCTAATTTATTATTTTTTACGAATAATATATATATATATAATCATTTAAGTTATACATATTAATGTATTATCCTATAAACATTATTTTATTATTTTTAATTCGTGTTTGTAAAGACCCAAATTTTCCATGTAGTTTTTTAAATTATATGGAATTATTACGAGTCTGATAAATTTGATAGTATGTGATTCCATGGACCTGTGTGCTCATAATGAATCTGTCAACATTTTTTAATGTACATTTAGTAAAAGTAAGGGAATTATTTTCTATATTTTTAACCGGTACTCAGAATAAAAATATGAGTGTACCACTGAATTCGTAGTGCCGGGATTTACATAAGAAAAGCTTCACTTTGACTACAGTAAGTCTGTAAAAAATGTAATATTTTGGACTTTTTAACAGAATAATAAAATAAATTTGTAATTTTGTTTCCTTCTTTCTTTTTCTTCCAAAGGACAAGCGGAAGTGGAGGAACCTATGACGTGTCATGCCATTAAATGGCTTGAATCCTCAAACCCTTTGTAACAAAATCATTGGAATTAGGAAATTTCCTATTAAATGAACCCCCATTAATTCTATGAATTTTACTCACCCAATAACTCTTCAATTTATATAGTGCTTGGGGAGGGGTACTAAAATAACATCACCAATCGACGATGTTCTAATAAAGTGATGCAATGAAAACCCCATGGAATACTAGATCAGTTATGGAGAGTGGTGATGAGTGACACCGAATCCTGAACTGAAGAACGATGATTGAGCAGCTTCATTGGCGGCTTGTCATGAGGACGACCAACACCGACTCTACCTCAATCACGGTTATTCTCCATCGATCATGATGTAAGGGTTTGTATCATTTAATTTCAAGAGATTGTTGAATCACACATCGTCTATCTTGATAAGATGATAATGGGGAGGGGATGAGCCAAACATACAAGGACCTAGCCCTCCGCCACTTGTTTTACATTTGCGTTCTCTACGTAAGACTGCCAATGCAGCATTGGTGACGGGCACCGGAAGATGATTGCAGTGTCCAACACATGCTAGCTGTGATGGAGTAATTTTGTCATCACACACTATATGAGGAGGCCACAACACTATGCTATAAAGATTAGTAGAGAGGCTGGAAACAACTGGTCACGATGGTTATGCAGTGCGCCGCTAGCGGAGAAGGTCAGTAGATTTTTAGCTATGGCGGTCGAGCTGGGTGGCCGACACAAGCCAACCACATTAGATGAAATGAAGTAGTGAGATGTTTTGCACTGCTGAACATGGATAGGGAATGAAGCTACAATGGTGGAGGAGGGACCCACCCTTGTGTGTCCTGTAATGATTGGGCGGTGCCACGTGCTAGAGATGTTTCACAAACTGAAGCCCTGCTCGACCATTCAGGAAAACAGGGGGACACCCCCATGTATCATCTCGGGAAGTCCTCTCTTCAGCAGGCAATGCCCATGTGGGAAGGTCCAGACTGCGGCCCAGTGGGCCAATTCCACTACGGCTCCGCCTACCTGGGTCGGACGCAGACCAGGTTGGGCCAAGTCATACCGGACCGGACCCTTTCGGGCCCAATTTCACTAAATGATTCATAACCTTAAATATGGGAATATTTTTGGTGAACTGTTGCGGTTCTATGAGCCTAAGAGCAAGGAGGTACTTTTGGAACAATTCACAAGAGTTTTGGTAAAATTTGGAGTACGATCAGTCTGGATCAAATCTGAATCCAGCTGGTCGCTCAGAACTAAATGCTAATAGGACATAGACCGAGTATCCGATTGACATGCCGTAAGTTGCATTGGAACACTTACGACATGGTGGTCCTTAAGGATACTTATTTTTGAAGTTAATGGTGTTTCAGGTAGGACATATGGCTTTAGGAGTGTATCCTCAAGGAATAAATTTTGCAATGATTGGGAAACCAGTGGCTGACAGTGTGATAGAGGTTGGAGACATATCATACAGAGGATAATACTGAGAGATCCTATGTGGGTCAGCCCTTAATGATCTTATGTGGGTCTGATCCTATATGGGTCAGCACTCAGCGATCCAGTGTGGGTCAGTGTATATCGATCCCGTGTGATTCAGATCCTATGTTGGTCAACTCTTGGAGATCCTGCGTAGGACAGCACATAACAATTTTGTGTGGGTAAGATCTATTGTGGGTAATTGCAGGGGTTATTACCTATCGATCTTGTGTGGGTCGGGATTTGTATAATCTAGAGCAGTACCTCTCTACCGTAAAAGGTGATCTAGTTTCTTGATGAATCATCTATACTTCTTTAACATACTTATATACTGAGTGTGAGATGAGTCTTGTACATTCGTGGGGTTACCGTTGGGGTACCTTCACCTTCATGGTGTTATCTTTATGGTGATACTTGGGTGGTAAGTTTACCTTTATGGTGGTACCATTGTGGTGTTACCTGTGTGGTATTTTTACATTTGTGGTGTTACCATCATGGTGTTACCTATGTGGTAATTTTAACTTCGCGGTTTTACTTTCATGGTGTTACCATTGTAGTACTTTAAACATCATTGTTCTACCTTTGTGGTATTATTCCCTCATGTGTGAGATGAGTATATATTGATAACCTATCTTTATGTATGGGGATATACCTATGTAGAGTTGTTGATGGCTATGTGCTTGGTGGTTGAGGTCTTTCTTTGTGGTTTTTTCTTTGTAAAACTCTGGGAGACCTTTAAGGGTATTAGGGTCCCTACTGAGTATCATTATACTCACCTCTACATTGGATACACCCACATGTTTTTGTGTCTTATGCAGACGACATACAACTTTGATCAAGCCTTTGGGAGCCTGGATTGGACGGTGCTTAGAGGTGGACCTTTGATGTGACATGCTGCAGTGACTACTGATCGTGAGTTATACCTACCCTTCAGGTAGAATCCTTGGTGGAAGTTCCCAGAGTAATTTTTCACATTTTAGTTGTACATATAATTTTTATTTTTTTCTTTTATTATGTCCCCTTTACATTCAGTACACTTTTTAGTACATCAGTTTACATTGCTGTTTGTTCTTGTTGTGTTCTCAGTTTGTGTGATTGTACGGGTTTAAGGGAAACACCTTCTTATTATAGGGATATGCCTTTTTAGTGATAGTCAACATCCCCTGGCCTATGGAAGGTGGGATTAGGGTAGTCATGACATGAGCCCCAGGTGATGGGTCATGACAAAGTGGTATCAAATGATTTTGTCCTACCGAAGGACTAAGACTTTGATCATTTCAATGTTTCAAAATTGTTATGCATTATGAGTGTGGTTTTCAGTTTGTTGAATATACTTTTGGTGTGGCGGCAAAAGGATCCGTACACCAGAACCCTGAATTCTGATTTTTAGCTCAGTGCACGAAAAAAAATGATTGTGTGTGTTTTGAAAATTCATTTTCTTATGATTTTTTGAGTCAACCCATCAGGTATAGATATTGACCTCTGTGAACCTGTTTTCATTCACAATTTCTCCACATAGACAACCAACCAGGATTCCGGAGAGGGTACACAATGACAACCCATCGAGCATTGATGCCTGGGTGTAGGGCCCTCTTACGATGATAGCACTTTGGGGTGGTGCACCAGTAGCACCACCACCCATTGGGCAACATATGCCACCAGCCCCACCAGTATAGTGTGAACGTGTACTGAGTGCATATCATGAGTTTAATCATAAGATATCTCCATGTTTTTGATGCAATATGGATCTGAAGGTGGTTGAGGATAGGCTGGAGGATATCTCCAGAGCTTTCACTTATTTAGGACACCAGCTAGTCTGATGGAGATCCTAGCTGCCAGTCTCTTCCATGGAGCAACTGGGAGATGGTGGAGTCTGACACTCTAGTTAAACGACATGGAGACCCTCTACTTGGTGGACTTTGATGGAATTTTCAGGGACGATTTCACCCCAGAAACATGATGATTAGTGGGTATATAGAAGCTGCTGCACTTACAGTTGGGAAGCATGACCATGTCCCATTAATTAGTGAGGTTCACTGATCTCTACATCTACTCCACCGACATGGTATGAGACCCTTTATTTTAGGACCATACCATTGGGTAGGGTCTCTGATGAGAGATCAGTGCATCAATGATATCTCTCATCATTCCAACGTAGGATGGGGGGTTTGAGCGAGCGCTTTTGGTGTATAGCTTCCTAGTTGAGAATGCACCGACAGTGAGAGCCTCCAACAGACCTCATGATGCGGAGTCATCTACAGCAGGTAGTAAACAGATGAAGAAGAGGCCCAAGAAGGCATAACATCTGGTGGGTAACCTCAGGATACAGGTTAGGTGCAGAGGGGCTAACGGGACCAAGGTGGATAGTTGAGGATCAGGCAGTGTTACGTGTTCGGTGGGTAGGGTCATATTTCTTGTGACCACCCATCCAACCTTTTGGATGACCAGAATATGGTCGAGGGACCATCGAGGCAGAGGCAGTGGTTTGAGTTAGGAGGTCTGCAGGGCGGTAGACGTGGCAGTGGAGCTGGTCATGCATGATTCAGTGGGCGGCGATTTGAGGTTCTACCGCCACCAACTCCAGGTGGTCCACCCCAACCACAAGGAGTAGGATGACATGAATGAGCTACACTATAGGTAGATGAGGTCTACAACCACGGTGTTATACCGCTGATTAGATGTATGATCTACGTCTACTCCACCCAAGTTGCAGTACTTATAGTCACAGGTTCCAGTCACTCATTTATTTCCACTACCCTCGTTTAGAGATTGGAGATTCTAATGGAGCCGTTGGCTCTATCCTTAAGACTAGAGACATCTATGGGAGAAGATTCAGTGATTTCACAGTGGTACTGGTAGTGTGAGCATACTATAGGAGGAAAGAACTTCGGCTGGGATCTTCTAGTAGTTGCATCAAGGACTTACTACGTTATCTTAGGTATGGATTGGTTATCCATAGTCCATGCTCATGTTGACTATATTTGGCACAAAGTGCATTGTGTCCACACAGACGGGATCATGTTTTACATCACCATTGAGAAGGGAATCATTGTAGCATAGGAGGGACATACTCGGAGGAGTTTTTAGCCAATTACATATTAGTGGTTTAGCCTTACGCTAAATGTAGTTGATGTTGAGAGTCTGATCTATCATGTATTGATGGACCAGTATGCAGATGTCTTTAGTGATAATTTTCAGTAACAACCTCTTCAAAGAGAGGCAAACATTTACATCGATCTATACCCTGCGATGACACCGATATTGTGACAACCGGGCCCCGGTGACAGCACAAGGAGTAGGATGACATGAATGAGCTACACTATAGGTAGATGAGGTCTACAACCACGGTGTTATACCGCTGATTAGATGTATGATCTACGTCTACTCCACCCAAGTTGCAGTACTTATAGTCACAGGTTCCAGTCACTCATTTATTTCCACTACCCTCGTTTAGAGATTGGAGATTCTAATGGAGCCGTTGGCTCTATCCTTAAGACTAGAGACATCTATGGGAGAAGATTCAGTGATTTCACAGTGGTACTGGTAGTGTGAGCATACTATAGGAGGAAAGAACTTCGGCTGGGATCTTCTAGTAGTTGCATCAAGGACTTACTACGTTATCTTAGGTATGGATTGGTTATCCATAGTCCATGCTCATGTTGACTATATTTGGCACAAAGTGCATTGTGTCCACACAGACGGGATCATGTTTTACATCACCATTGAGAAGGGAATCATTGTAGCATAGGAGGGACATACTCGGAGGAGTTTTTAGCCAATTACATATTAGTGGTTTAGCCTTACGCCAAATGTAGTTGATGTTGAGAGTCTGATCTATCATGTATTGATGGACCAGTATGCTGATGTCTTTAGTGATAATTTTCAGTAACAACCTCTTCAAAGAGAGGCAAACATTTACATCGATCTATACCCTGCGATGACACCGATATTGTGACAACCGGGCCCCGGTGACAGCACAACCACCCCGCCTTAACATGGCCGTCGGGTCTTGGCTCACCAGGTACCACCAGTTGCCCCCGCAGACATGTGGGGCCCACCCCAGGGTCCACCCACATGCCCGAACGGGTCATCTGACTAATGATAGTCCCCACAGGCCAACACATGTCCTTTCCAGTGTGCTTTGTCCTCACTCACACACACCCAGGGAAACTTCCCAGGAGGTCACCCATCCTGATCACTACTCCAAGCCAAGCACGCTTAACTGTGGAGTTCTAATCAGACAGGCTCCCGAAAAAGAAGGTGCACCTTGTTGACATGAGTCATATCATTTAGTCATTTAACCCTTTATCATTTGGGGATGTTACAATCACCCCCCCTTTAGGGCACAACGCCCTCGTTGTGGGCCCTACATCTCAACCCAGGCAGTGCACCACACACTAAAGGCTGGGTTCCTGCTCTGATACCAAATGTGACAACCGGGCCCCGGTGACAGCACAACCACCCCGCCTTAACATGGCTGTCGGGTCTTGGCTCACCAGGTACCACCAGTTGCCCCCGCAGACATGTGGGGCCCACCCCAGGGTCCACCCACATGCCCGAACGGGTCATCTGACTAATGATAGTCCCCACAGGCCAACACATGTCCTTTCCAGTGTGCTTTGTCCTCACTCACACACACCCAGGGAAACTTCCCAGGAGGTCACCCATCCTGATCACTACTCCAAGCCAAGCACGCTTAACTGTGGAGTTCTAATCAGACAGGCTCCCGAAAAGGAAGGTGCACCTTGTTGACACGAGTCATATCATTTAGTCATTTAACCCTTTATCATTTGGGGATGTTACAGATATCTTCCCCAACACATTAGATGGCCCCCCATGTAGCTTCACGAGATACGGGTAGAGATAGAGGAATTGTAGATGAAGGGGTTCATAAATCACAATGTTTCACCATATTCATCCCCTATTTCATTAACCAAGAAGGTTGATAGGATTTGAGACTCTTTGTGGACTATCGAAACATGAACCAGGTGACCATGAAGTACAAGTATCCAATTATGAAGATTGATGATCTTTTCGATCAGCTGAAGGGATATCGTTGGTTTTCAAAGATAGACCTCAGATCATGCTATCATTACCATAGGGTACGATATGTGGATGTCTATAAGAAAACATTTCGATGTCGGTATGGCCACTATGAGTTCTTTTTTATGCATTTTGGCATGACTAACGCCACTACAATGTTCATGGGACTCATGAATTGGATCTTCTAGCCATACATCTATCGCTTTGCAGAGGTCATAATCAATGAAATCTTGGTGTACTGAGTGTTAGAGGAGGTGAATTACTATCATAAATAGATAGTTTTGGATACACATGGAGAGAACCAGCTGTATGGTAAGCTCTAGATGTTCTAGTTCTAGATACTAGA
Source organism: Viscum album (assembly GCA_963277665.1). Classification (NCBI taxonomy): domain Eukaryota; kingdom Viridiplantae; phylum Streptophyta; class Magnoliopsida; order Santalales; family Viscaceae; genus Viscum; species Viscum album. Next base: position 330,066,758 of record OY728143.1, read on the forward strand.
GGTCCACTATCAAGTACACGTTATCACGGAGGCTGGAGTTGCAGAGGATCCAGCAATGACAGAGGTAGTGCAAGCATGGGATCCGCCCAGGAGTCTGACAGAGGTTCGAAGTTTCTTGGGGTTGGCTGGGTACTACCAAACATTCATAGCCAACTATTCTAGAGTTGTGGTACCCCTGTCAGTTTTGATGATGATTGGACAACCCTTCAGAATGACGGAGGGATGGCAGCAGAGTTATCATGGGTTGAGGCAGAGAGTGATGTGTGGACCCATATTAAGGCAACCATTAGAGGGTGATGGATATTTAGTCTACTATGGAACATTAGGTAATGTACATGGATGTGTATTGATGTTCGAGCGATAAGTGATTCTATATGGATCTCGAAAGCTGAGACAACATAAGAAGAACTATGCTACCCATAACCTGGAGCTAGTAGTAGTAGTCTTCATCTTGAAGATGTAGCGACATTACTTTATGGGTGAACATTTAATAGTGTACTCAGATCACAAGAGTCTCATATATATCTTCTCACAGAAGGACATGAATATGATACATAGATGATGTAAAGAGTTCCTCCAGGACTATGACTTAAAGATAGTCTATACTACTATGAATGTGAATGTAGTGGCAGACACACTCAGCAAGAGACATGGTCTACAGTTTTTGAGTTAGGCGACAGAGCAGCTATCCGCATTGCAAATATCCCTTGTAGATAGAGATGGAGTAGCTTACGTAAAGTCTATGACTGCAAATCCCCCACTTCTCTAGAGAGTTCAGGAGGCACAACATGGGGAAAATGACTGTGAGGCTCAACACACTCAGATATCCTCAGGAAAGGCACCTGATGGATTACCTAAAGGTGGGGGGGAGCACATCATACTCTTCAAATGATGCACCATGGTACCACGTGACCTACGAGAGGAGATGTTTAGGGAGTTCCATACGCCCACTCTAGCTGAACATATTAGTGTGGAGGATATATACTAGGACCTCTAGCATCAGTACTGGTGGCTGGGGATGAACTAGGAAGTTGAAAAGTTTGATTCACAATGCCTCAGTTTTCAGCAAGTAAAGACCGAGCACCAGTTTCCAGAAGGCTTAGCATAGGCACTGGAGGTGCTATAATGGATATGGGAAGGTCTATCCATCGAAATTGTGATAGGGATTCCATTTAATTCCAGAGGAGATGATTCCATATGGGTGATCATTAACCGACTCACCAAGTTTTCCCAGTTCCTACCCATCCGAGAGTAGGGATCATTAATGGGTGTGGGATGCCTCTATGTACCCGAGATTGTATGAAATCATGGGGCTCCATCGACGATCATCTCCAACTATGACTCACATTTTACATCCGGGATATAGAAGGGATTAAAAGAACCATTTGATACTCCGCTACATTTGAGCAACGACTTTCATCCATAGATAGACGGTCAGATGGAGTAGACTATTCAGACACTGGAGGACATGATACGTTGTTGCATCCTAGATTTTGGCCATAGTTGGGAGGATCACTTACCCTTATTGGAGTTTTCATTTATCAAAATCTATCACTCCACTATTGGTATGGCACAATTCAAGGCCTTATATGGTCGAACATGTAGGTTACCTCTATACTGGACAGACCCATGTGAGTCAGCGATTATGGGTCCAGAGTTGGTACATGATACCACTGAAAAGGATTATATCATCCAGGAGTAGATGAATACTACACAGACCAGACAAAATTCTTATGCTGGTTGGAGACAGAGGCCATTGGAGTTCGAGGAGGGAGACCATGTCTTCTTTTGAGTCTCACCTCGATTAGGCTTGTGGAGATTTGGCTGATGCGACAAACTCTCACCAAGGTTTATTAGATCTTTTCTGATAATTCAAGGGATTAGTGTGGTAGAATATCGATTAACACTACCACCGTAGTTGGAGAGGGTGCATGACTTCTTCCACGTATCCTAGATGAGAATATACATGCATGAACCATCGCACTTCATCGACCCTAGAGAGATGTACTTTGATGATATGATGAAAATTACAAAGGTTCCAATAGAGATTGAGGATCGAAAAGAGTAGGTCCTTCGTGGGTGTTTGATTCCTAAAGTGTGCATTCAATGGCAGCACAGGAACCTCTAGGAGAGAAAATGGGAGCGAGAGGATAATATTTATGTTCAGTACCCTTTTTTGTATCTTTAGTCTATATTGTGTCTTTTGGGGAATACAATCCATAAGGTGGAGATTATGTAATTTCTTTTATTTTTTATGTAATTTTTTTATATGGAATTATCAAGAGTCATAAAAATTTGACGATGCATGATTCCGAGGACTGGTGTGCTCTAAATAAATTTTTGAACATTTTTAAGGTATGTTCTCTAAACGTGCGGGTGGCATTTTCTATCTTTTGAACCAGTGCTCAGATTAAAAATATGAGTGTACCGTTGATTCTAAAGCATAGAGATTCTCTTAAGGGAGGGTTCACTTTGACCACAGTAAGTCTAGATGAAAAGATTGAATTTGGAATTTTTAAAAGAATAACAAAATAACTTTGTGATTTTATTTCCATCTTTCTTTTCCCCCAACAGACAAGCTGCAGTGGTATCACCAATGACGGGTCATGATATTAAAAGGATTGACTCCTCGAATCCTTTGTACCCTCATCATTGGAATAAGGAATGTTCTTATTAAATGAACCCCAATTAATTCTATGAGTGTTACTCATCCCCTCACTCTCTTATTTATATGGAGCATGAGGAGGGGTATTGGCATGGATTCACCAAGAGACGATGTTCTGATAAAGTGTCATAAAGAAAACTCCTTGAAGGATGAGATCAGTTCTGGCAAGCAGTGATGAGCGAAACAGACTCTCGAACCGAAGAACGATGATGGAGCGGCATTGTTTGCAGCTGGTTGTGGGGATAACAAACACTAAATCTTCCTCCATCATAGGTATTCTTCATCGATCATGAGGTTGGGTTTTGTCTCGTTTATTTTCATTATATTACTGAATCATACATATTTTATCTTGATAAAATGATTACGTGGAGTGTTCAGGCCAAATGAACAAGGCCCAGTCCCTCGGCCACTTGTTTTACCTTTGCATTCTATGTGGAAGACAACCGGTGTGACACCAGCGACCGGTGCCGATAGATCAAGGCATCACCCGACACCGGTCGGCTAAGGTGGAGGTGGTGCACCGTCACGTGCTACAGAATTAGGCTACGACAATATTCCACGATGTTCAGTTGAGTGGGTGGCTCTAGCTGGCTGTAGAGGACATGCGGCATGTCGTCGCGCACTGCTGGCGGAGAAGGGCCGCATATTTTTTGTCGTGGCGGTCAAGTAGGGCGGCCAGAATGGGCCGACTGCAGAGAAGGAAGTGGAACGGTGAGCCATCATGCACCGCTAGACAAGGCTGCACCATGATGCAATAGCACTGGAGGTGGCACATGCCCTTACGGGTCCCGTGATGACCGGGCAGCGCCACACTGCGCCGCCTCTTCACAAACTGAACAGCTTCTTGTAACACCCTGAGATTTTATAAGATATATTCTTTTTAATTACTTTCATATCTTCTATTTTATGCTACACAAATATTATCTTGCACTATACACAACACCATATTAGCTGGCAGTTTACGCAACACTAATCTTGGATCGTGTTACACACAATTTCAAGTTCATTTGAGAGAAGTTATTTTACGCAACATTGAGTGTATATATATAGTCAATGTAAAAATGAAATGTGGTTGGATTCTATTATATACAAAAACAGTGAAATCATTCACTACATGAAACTCGGACTTGTCTTTCATTACATGCAATCAAGACCTTCCCCGATAGCGTGTGTAGTACCCAATACCGAGTTTCACTAAATGAGATATTATTATTATATTATTATGAACTAGCTCTTATGAATATTAATACCCAATTTTTGAAATTTTATAAATTTTAGCTTTCAAAATGAACTTCATTTTTGGATTCGGAATATTGAAATTAGCCTAGGGTGAATTTTTGGTATTTTTCTGAAAACATTCAATTTTTTATGAATAGTGAAAACACTGAGTTATTTGTTAAAACCGACTTTTTATTTAAATAATAATTTTTTATTTAAATTTATTTTTGGTAAATATTAATACATAATACCTATAGATGTACAATATAATTCATTGGGGTAATTTTACAATTATATAGATACAAAAAAATTTATTGAACTTTTTACCGTCTTTTACCCACCTCCTCGGAGCATTTCCAATTGTACATAAAACATAATTTTACCACTTATGTGAGTTTAATTTGAAATTATTAGAGACATGGTTAATATAAAGGAGTAAAATGTGGTTCAATAAGTTAAAAATAATTTTCGGTGAATAGTTACTTTTTAGTTTTATTTACCACGGTTAAAAGTAAATAGGGTAACAAAGGATAAAAATGATATTATCATTACCCTAACACAAGTCCTAATTCTATTGGATAAGATTAATTCGACCAAAAATATCCTAAGGAATAAAATCTGACCATTTAGGTCCACTTGGATTAGATTAGGACACTTATTATTATTATATTTAAAGAAGAGTTGAAATAGTTAAAATCAATGTTTAATAACTAAAACATTTTTAATATATTGTTATAAATAAAATAAATTCGACAATAAATATTAATTAGAAAGATAAAAAGATTTCCTAACTAATGGTATTTTATTTATAATTTTTAGAAAATAAATATTTAAATTTATATATGACACAATGGTGATGCATTAATTACCAAATTAATGAAATATTAAAATAAATGACATTATAAATACACAAATATATGTAATTTGAGACTTTTAATGAATTCAACTAATTTTGTAGGTTAATATGACATGTTAGTATTTATTTAATTAAATTTTTTCCATATAATCATTCTATTATGATTTTCATAAAAATCAATTACCAAATAGTGTCAAAATTGACATAAAATAGTTAATAAAACAAATATTATATTATTACTTTTTATTTTATTCATAAAAATCAATGGTTCATCCAAATAGATTAGATAAGGTTATATATATTAATAATTAACCACTTGGGGTTAGTTTGTGTAGAGACCCTAAGCTTGATGTACTTGGAAATTACATTACTTTTGCGGAACACTTAGTACATAACAAAAACAGACACCAAAGGACCGTAATAGTTTATTGTATTTGGAAACATGGAACATAATCTACTAATTGTAGTGAAGGATCTCCAAATACTCCCATAAAGATATTCCCATTTTTTCATACCTAAAACCATTCTTTATATCCTGGGGAAAAGAAAACATAAAAAGGGTGATCTCAAATGCTCATTAAGGGAAACATAGTGAACATAAAACAATCCATAAAAATTTGAAAGTAAAAACCTGAACATGAAATTTAAACATCAAAATCTTGAGAAAAGACATAAATCTTGGAAGTACATAAGGAATATATCATTATAGAACATTAATCATGATAAAATATAATGGGAATAAAACATGTAATTGTGGAAACCATTCAGCACATGTTATGATTTCCATAGTAGCCAAGGCATTGCTGCCAAGACCATCTTAGTGGACAAAGTCCCTTTCTGAATCGTTTTCACTCCTCATTTCAGTCCTATAACACTGAACTGGATTATCACACCATTCCAGCCATGGCTATCTCTTGAGATATAATTCGTTACCCAATGCATTGGAGGGAGATATACGTCCCACCCATCTCATAATGAAATCATTCTTACATGTGCCACAAAATAAACATACATCATTCATAATAACCCAATAAATAAAATGGCTTTCATAAACATCAACCCATCATCACATAATCCATAAAAAAGAAATGGATATCATTTCATAATATGAAAATTGAAAAAATGTAAATCATAGAGACATGATAATTGAAACATACACATATGAAATAATGTCATCTTAGGTGAAAAATGGTTTTGATAAAACACATGAAATGAATTTTTGAGGAAAATATCATTTTTCTTCTAAATCATTCTCTTTCCTCAAAATTTCATGCAATTTTAAAAGAAAATGATTTTGTTGAAAATATTCATGAAATCTTTTGGAGGAACCATCATGAAAATAAGGCTTTATAAAACCGTAAAAATCCGTTCGTGCCGTATAAGTTAAAAAAACATTCTTCTCGTAGTTTTGCTTGAAAAGTCAAAAAAGTGCCTCATAATGTAAAAAAAGAAAGATTACTTACATACCATGTAGTAAAAGTCAATAATGGGAAAAAAGGACATTAAAAATACATGAAACCATTTTTAGAAAATAGGTACAAGGATGATAAATATAACCCCAGTGAATACTTACAAATAAACAATCTCGGATAAGAGCGAGATTGGAATAGTTATCCCTTACCTTATGTCCGATATGCTTCGTATGTATCCTAACCACCTGTATAATTATTTAAATAATGTCATTTAATTATTTCAGAATCATATTTATTGTTATGATATCATATATGGTTCACTTATGACTTTATATTACCCGTTATTTTGTAAATTCCATTTTATAGAGTGTTTTGGGTAAAATCGTTTCATTTGTCGTCCGTGGTTTGAATTGTAATTATTCATATGATTAAATAGATCATGATTAATTAATTCCATAATATAAAAAATTATTTATATATAATATATGTTCAGAATATACATAGATATAATAGATCGATAAATGGAAATAAATACACTGTTCAAGGAGACTGTAGGTCGTACGTACACATGAACATTGTTTTCGTATCTTTATTAAATTTAATGGAATTAAGTATATGACATACATATATATATACATAAATCCAGTAGCATTATTATTTCATATATTTCATTATTACTTATTATATATACCTTACAATCATTTTTGAATTGTTAACATGGAAAATGAATCTCATCAGATCTTGGAGACGGTAATCCGTACGTACGCACGAGCGGTGATATCGATCTCATATTTATTGATTCGAATTGGAGTGAATTATATAATATTTTAGAATTAGTATGATGTTATAATAATCATATGTATTTATTCTTTACACCATTATTCACATCCAAGTAAGGTGGTGGTGGAAAAACAGATTACACCACGGCGTGGAGACGGTATTCCGTACGTACGCACGCGAGGTGATTTTGTTTTCCATAGGATGGATAGAAGGTTAAATGGGGTTGTTTCATAATTATAATACAATATCAGTATATTAGTGATATTGATGTTATTACAATATAATGAAACAACTAAAGAAGAATAATTAGAAGAAGAAATAATGTTGAAAGAATCGGTAACAGATATTACCTCTACTTTCAACACTCCTTATTGAAACCTCCTCTCCGGGAACTATGATTGGTATTTGAAGAATCCCAGAACATCTGGGATGTTTCTAGGGAAGTTTAGAAGAGAAATTGTCAGGGGTTGGCCGAGTTTGAAGGCTCAATGTGGTGTGAGGAAGAGAGGGAGGAGGTGCCCTTTTATAAGGGAGGAGAGGGGCACCTTTGGAAAAACTAAAAATATTATATTATTATAAAGTCATATTCGGTTTTTAATAGCTAAAAATTGAGTTATTTCTAAGCTAAGGTGGGGATGGGTCTAAATAATATCATCCAATATAATTTAGACAAGTTTAGATTTCAATTTTAACCTTATCATTTAGATTTAACTTTACGTTAAATAATTTTTCTTTTATCATGTATTCTTGTTTTCTTACACTATAATGTTAATAAACATACTATAAAAAGCCAAACGAACCCCAAGTTGTTTATTATTAATATATATAATCTTATATAAGTCATTTGGCCGAACCTTATATTTTTAGGAATAAAATAACAATTAATAATATAATATTTGTTTACAAAACTATTTTATATCAATTTTCACACAATTTGGTAATTGGTTTTTGTGAAAATCCTAACAGAATTATTAGTTTGAAAAAATTTAACTAAATCAATACTAACATGAAATATTAACCTATAAATTTAGTGTAATTCATAAAAAGTATCAAATTAAATTTATTTGAGTATTTATAACATCAATTATGTTAATATTTCAGTAATAGGATAATTACTGCATCATCATTGTGTCATAAATAAATTAAATTATTTAATATATTAAAATTATACATAAATTACCATTATGTAGGAAATATTTTTATCTTTCTAATGAATATTTATAGTCGAATTTATCTTATGTATAACCCTATATTAAAAATGTTTTAGTTATTAAACTTTGATTTTAACTATTTTAACTAATCTTTAAATAAAATAATATCAAATGTCCTAATCCAATCCAAGTGGGCCTAAATGGTCATATTTTATTCCTAAGGTTGTTTTTGGTCTAATTACACTTATCCAATAGAATTAGGACAAGTGTTAGGGTAATAATAATATCATTTTTACCCTTAATTACCCTATTTAATTTTTACCGCGGTAAAAAAAGTAAAAAGTTACTATTCACCAAAAATTATTTTCATCTCATTGAACCAAATTTTAGTCCTTGATATTATCTATGTCTCTTATATTTTCAAAATTTCACTCACAGAAGCGGTAAAATTATGTTTTATTTGAATTTACAAATTCTCCTAGGAGGTGGGTAAAAGACGGTGAAAAGATCAATTAAAATTTTATATATCTAAAATTATTAAAAAATGACTCCAATGAATTACTTTGAACATATATAGGTATTATGTATCAATTTTGACCTAAAATAAATTTAAATAAAATAAATAATTATTTAAATAAAATGGCGGTTTTTAAATAGTAACCCAGTGTTTTCACTATTCATCAAAAATTGAAAGTTTTCAGAAAAATACCAAAATTTCACCCTAGGATAATTTCGATATTCCAAATCCAAAAATGAAGTCAATTTTGAATGAGGAAATTTATAATATTTTAAAAATTGGTTATTACTATTCATAATGGCTAGTTGTAATAATATTTTAATAGCATATCGTTGTTTAGTGAAACTCGGTATTGCGTACAACACACGTTATCGTGGAAGGTCGTGATTGCGTGTAATGCAAGCTAAGTCAGGGATGTCTGTGGTGAAAGTTCATTTTGGTGTAGCATACACCAGAATACATCAATAAAATTAAAAATAATATTTTTAATAAAATCTCGTGGTGTTACATTCTACCCCCCTTAAAATGAATTTCGCCCTCAAAATTTGTCGGTGTTATAAATGGTTTACTACTCGAAAGATTATTTAATAGAAACCCACATCGTAAAAAGGAATACCAAAAACAATATTTAAAAACTAAATTTTGAAACATAACAGTTACCCAAATTAACTAATCACTAGGTTTCCACATAGGTGAAAATATGGATATAAAAGAGAAATCTAACCAGCATGTTCTGATGGAGAGTGGTAGAGAACATGGCTATGGAAAAGCCAGCAATCACAAAGCCATAGATTTGTGATTATCTAAGGTACCATCTGATTCATTGGATATAAGGGCACAAGGAAAACATTTTTGGATTTCATGATCATTTCCCTAAAGTTGAAGAAATTGGAATTAGAAGAAATAATTTATTGATTTTGGTATAGTCTCACCATTGGTCATTCCATGGACAATTTACACTTCATCTCTTAAAGAAATGAAGTTTTAATTTTCATTTGTGAAGTGTTAGCAGATCATGTGAGATAATGATGCGTCATTCCATCTGTCTTAAGCAAAAGATTATAAAAAGTTACCAAAAATACATAAGTCCATCTATAGTGAGATTAATCATATATGGTTTCTAAAATGGACTTATAATTCTTATATCATACTGCTTAATATAATAAAACTGGGTTCTACTAAACAGGGACTTCCTGTAGGCCAGTGGTAGGCAATAAAGGCCTGTCGCACTTCAGTTATGGGTTCAATTCCCACAGCCTTGTCCGATGCGACAGGTTGTCGCTCATCCTGCAGGTTGTCCTTTTTTCTAAAACTACATTATTATAACATTCCATGAATAATATTGAAAATTTTCTATCCTTAAAAAATACTAACTTATGTCCAACATAATCCATTCCAATCTTTAGGCATATCCAAAATACTGTTGTCCAATCTCATATTATAGTGAAAACGATTACCAAAGAGTTCATATAATAAGAATGTTAATACCATCGTTGTTCCCCATATATCATCAGATATATCTTGTTGATAAAATTTCAAACATGTGAATAACTTAATCATGTATTCTCTTGAAGAATGAATACCCATTGAACCTTAGTAAAAACATGAATGTAGTTAAAAGTTAACACTTTCCACATACCAAAATCCTCCAAATTCTATATACTCAAATCATGATATCACTTATTCCTTATATCAATCATGAGCTCATGAATACTGTAAAACATTTCATTTTCTCCTTATCCCTTCATTATGCACATATCATCTGCTTTCCAAAATATTTGAATCACTTTCCATGGTTACCGATACCATAAAATTATTGAAAACCACAATATACTAATAAAAAAAAATTCTAATACACAATAAAAGTACCTCAACAAAATTATTCATGAATACCAATACAGATACACTTCAATCCATCCTCTTCAATTATTTTCCTAGAATAAGTCCTTCCTTGATTTAGAAGTAACTTTTTAGGTCAGGGCATTGAGTTGGGTGATTCCAATGTTCTCCACAAACAAGACATTGAACTCCATAATAGTCTATCACTCTATGACCCTTTTCTCCACTCAGATAACATATGTCCCTCCATTTGAGGTATTCCTCAAGGTTCTTCTTCCCTTATTTAGAAATATCAATCTTCCTTTCTTTATGCTCCTCATCATGCGAACATGCATAAAATTGTATCTTCCTCTTATTTAATGAATTCGGCATACCAATAAAATTCACCTTGTTAATCATATATCGTGATGACTGATTTGGCATAATCACAATATATTTCTCTCTAGGCATTACGCAATTTTGTTGCTCATAGTCACCAATTATTCCATTGGATTCAATGTTAGCCGAATTCCTTCTGGTTCCCTCCATTGACTAAAACATAATAATAATTCTGTGAGAGGAAAAAATCATAAAAGAAAATAACAAAGTCAAGGGGGAGTACCTTCTACATCAAACATCTTTGGTTTAATTCTAATATCATTACCGTAATTCTAGGACTATAACGTATACTTATACATAACCTTAGGGACATCCCTAGACATACCTTACAAATATCTCTAGGGATCTCACTATAGTTTTCGCATCATAGTTTCCAAAGGATGACTAAACCTTTCCTCTGATACCAAATGTAGAGACCCAAATCTTGACATAAATGGACATTAAATTACTTTTGTGTAATACATAGTACATAACAAAAACAGACACCAAAGGACCGTAATAGTTTATTGTCTTTGGAAACATGGAACGTAATCTACTAATTTTAGTGAAGGATCTTCAACTTCTCCCATAAAGATATTCCCCTTTTATTTTCATACATAAAACCTTTCTTTATATCTTGGGAGAAAGAAAACATAAAAAGAGTGAGCTCAAATGCTCAATAAGGGAAAACATAGTGAACATAAAACCATCCATATTCATTTGAAAGTAAAAACTTGAACATGAAATTTAAACATCAAAATCATGAGCAAATACATAAATCGTGTAATCACATAAGGCATATATCATAATGGAACATCAATAATTTTAAAATATAATTGGAATAAAACATGTAACTGTGACAACCATTCAGCACATGTTACGATTTCCATAGTAGCCAAGGCATTACAGCCAAGACCATCATAGTGGACAAAGTCCCTTTCTGAATCGAGTTCACACCTCGTTTCAGTCCGGTAACACTGAACCGGATTAACTTACCGTTTCATCCATGTCTCTCTCACGAGATATAAATCGTTACCCAGTGCATTGGAGGGACATATAGGTCCCACCCATCTCATAATGAAATCAATCATACTTGTTCCACAAAATTAACACACATCATTCATAACAAACCAATAAATAAAATGGGTTCATAATCATCATCCCATCATCAAATAATCCATATATGAGAAATGGATATCATTTGATAATAAGAAAAGTGAAACCATGTAAATCATAAAGACATGATAATTGAAACATACACATATGAAATAATGTCATCTTATATGAAAAATGGTTTTGATAAAACACTTGAAATGAATTCTTGAGGAAAATATATTTTCTTCTTCAAAATCATTCTCTTTCTAAAAAAAGTCATGCAATTTTATAAGAAACGGATTTTTTTGAAAATAGTCATGAAATTTTTTGGAGGAATATTCATGAAAATAACTCTTTATAAAACTGTAAAAATATGTTCGTGTCGTATAAGTTAAAAAAACATTCTTCTCGTACTTTTTCCGGAAAAGTAAAAAATGTACCTTGTAACGTAAAAAAAAGAAAGAATACTTACATAACATGTAGTAAACGAAAAAAATGGGTAAAAAGATCTTAAAACTACATGAAACCATTTTTAAAAAATAGGGACATGGATGATAAATATAACCCTAGTGAATACTTACAAATAAACAATCTCGAATAAGAGCGAGATTGAAATAGTTATCCCTTATCTTATGTATGATATTCTTCGTATGTATCCGAACCACATGTATAATGATTTAAATATTGTCATTGAATTATTATAGAATCATATTCATTGTTATGATATCATATATGGTTCACTTATGACTTTTTATTACCCGTTATTTTGTAAATTCCATGTTAAAGAGCGTTTTGGGTAAAATCGTTTCATTTGTCATCCATGCTTTGACTTGTAATAATTCATATGATTAAATAGATCATGATTACTTAATTACAAAATATAAAACATGATTTATATATAATATATATTCAGAATAAATATATATATAATAGATCTATAAATAGAAAGAAATACGCCGTTCATTGAGATGGTAGGTCATACGTACGCATGAACGTTGTTTTCGTTTCCCTATTTAATTTAATGGAATTAAGTATATGATATACTTATATTTATACATAAATACAGTAGAAATATTAAATCATATATTTCATGATTACTTATTATATATACTTTATAATCATTCTTGAATTATTAACATGGAAAATGAATCTCATCGCGTCGTGGAGACGGTAATCCGTACGTACGCACGAGCGATGATATCGTTCCCATATTTATTGAATAGAATTAGAGTGAATGATCTAATTTCATAGAATCAATATGGTGTTATAATAATCATATTTATTTATTCTTTACACCATTATACCCATCCAAGTAAGGTGGTGGTGGAAAAACAGATTACACCACGGGGTGGAGACTGTATTCCGTACGTACGCACGCGCGGTGATTTCTTTTTCCATAGGATGAATAGAAGGTGAAATGGGGTTGTTTCATATTTATAATAACATATCAGTATATTATTGATACTTATGTTATTAAAATATAATGAAACAACTAAATAAGAATAAGTAGAAGAAGAAATAAAGTTGAAAGAATCGGTAATGGATATTACCTCTTCTTTCGACACGCCTTTTTGAAACCTCCTCTTAGAGCACTAAGATTGGTCTTTGAAGAAGACCAGAACCTCTAGGATGTTTCTAGGGATGTTTATAAGAAAATTTGGCATGTTTTAGCAGATTTTGAAGGCTCAATGTGGTGTGAGGATGAGAGGGAGGAGGTGCTCTTTTAAAAGGGAGGAGAGGGGCACCTTTGTAATAACTAAAAATATTATTTTATTATAAAGTCATATTTGGTTTTTAATAGCTCCAAATTAAGTTATTTCAAAACTAAAGTGGGGATGGGTCGAAATAATATCATCTAATAGAATTTACACATGTTTAGGTTTCAATTTTAACCTTATCATTTAGATTTTACTTTAAGTTAAATAATTTTTCTTCTACCGTGTCTTCTTGATTTCTTACACTATAAGGTTAATAAACTTAGTATAACAAGCCAAACGAACCCCAATTTGTTTATTATTAATATATATAATCTCATATAATTCATTTTTCTGAACATAATATTATTAGGAATAAAATTAAAATTAATAATATAATATTTTTTTTAAGAAAACCATTTTATGTCAATTTTCACACTATTTGGTAATTGATTTTTGTGAAACTCCAAAAAGAATTATTAGTTAGAAAAAGGTTAACCAAATCATAAATAACATGTAATATTAAATTATAAAATTATTAAAATTCATAAAAAGTCTCAAATTAAATTTATTTGAGTATTTATAACATCAATTATGTTAATATTTCATTAATAGGATAATTACTGCATCATCATTGTGTCACAAATAAATTAAATTATTTAATGTCTAAAAATTATAAATAAAATAAAATTATGTATTAAATACTTTTAGATTTCTAATTAATATTTATAGTCAAATTTATCTCATGGATAACCCTATATTAAAAATGGTTCAGTTATTACACTTTGATATTAACAATTTTAACTATTCTTTAAATAAAATAGTATTAAATGTCCTAATCTAATCCAAGTGGGCCTAAATGGTCGTATTTTATTCCTAATGTTGTTTTTGGTCGAATTAAACTTATCTAATAGAATTAAGACATGTGTTAGGGTAGTAATAATATCATTTTTACCCTTAATTACCCTATTTACTTTTAACTATGGTAAAGAAAAGTAAAAAGTTACTATTCATCAAAAATTATTTTCACCTCATTGAACCACATTTTAGTCCTTGATATTAACCGTGTCTATTGGATTTTCAAAATTCCACTCACCGAAGTGGTAAAAGTATGTTTTATCTGAATTTTCAAATCCACCTAGGAGGTGGGTAAAAGACGGTAAAATGTTCACTAAAATTTGTTTATATCTAAAATTATAATAAAATGACTCCCATGAATTACTTTGAACATATATAGATATTATGTATCAATTTTTACCTAAAATAAATTTAAATAAAATAAATAATTATTTAAATAAAATGTCGGTTTTTAAATAGTAACCCAGTGTTTTCACTATTCATCAAAAATTGAACGTTTTCAGAAAAATACCAAAATTCTATCCTAGGATAATTCCGATATTCCAAATCCAAAAATAAAGTCCATTATGAAAGATTAAATTTAAAAATTTTCAAAAAGTGTTTATTACTTTTAATAATGGTTAGTTTTAATAATATTTTAATAGCATATCATTGTTTAATGAAACTCGGTATTGCGTAGAACACACGCTATCGTGGAAGGTCGCGATTACGTGTAATACAAGCCAAGTCAGGGATGCGTGTAGTGAAATATCCTTTTGGTGTAGCGTACAACACAATACATCAATAAAATTAAAAATAATATTTTTCATAAAATCTTGGGGTGTTACAGTTTGACTTGTTATAGTAAGTTTATTAACAATATAGTGTAAGAAAACACGAAGACCCACTAAAAGTTAAATTATATAACATAGAGTTAAATCTAAATTATAAGGATAAAATAGTATCCTAAACTTGTCTAAAACATATTTGGTTGAGATTATTTCTACCCATACCCTCCTTTTCTTCGAAATAAATCAATTTGGAGCTAGTAAAAACCGAATATGAATTTATTATAAAATAATATTTTAAGTTTTTTCAATGGTGCCCCTCTCCTCCCTTATAAAAGGGCACCACCTCCCTCTTCTCTTTACACAATTTTGAGCCTTCACGAATGGCCAAATAGTTCCCATTTCCATTCTCAACTTCCCTAGAAACATTATATAGGTTCTGGTCTCCTCAAAAGACCAACTCTAGTGCCTTAAAAAGAAGCTTAAAAGAGGTGTGTTGAAGAAGATGTAATCTCTTCTACCGATTCTTTCATGTTTATTTCTACTTTCAACTTCTTCTTCTTTTGTTGTTTCTTTGTAAATGTAATACCATCAGTATCACTACTATACTGATATGTTTTTATAAATATGAAACGACCCCATTTCACTTTTATCCATCCTACGGAAAACGAAATCACAACGTGTGTGTATGTACAGAATACCATCTCCACACCATGGTGTAATCTATTTTTCCACCACCACCTTACATGAATGGGTATAATGGTATAAAGAATAACTATATACGGTTCATATAACATAATATTGATTCTGATATATTATATCATCCACTCCAATTAAATTCAATAATTATGGGAATGATATCATCGCTCGTGTGTACGTACGGATTACCGTCTCCCCGACGCGATGAGATTCATTCTCCAGGTTAACCAGTCAAGAATGACTATAAAGTATATATAATGATTAATAATGAAATATATGACATGATAAAGCTACAGTATATATGTATATATATATGTGTGTGTGTCATCTACTTACATCCATTCATGTTAATAAGGAAAAAAAACATCGTTCATGCGTACGTACGGCCTACCGTCTCCATAAACGGTGTATTTAATTTAATTCATCTATTTATTATTTATATATATATTTATACAAAATATATATGATATATAAATCATGATTTACATTATGTAAGTAAGTAAATAATGATATAAGTAATAATAATATCAGGAACAACAAGTCTAATCACGTACGATAAATTAAACGATTTTACACAAAACACTGATTTAGCATGTAATTTACAAAATAACGTGTAATATAAAGTAATTAGTGAATGTTATATGATATAATAACAATGTATATATTTCTTTAATAAGTTAATGAAATTATGTAAATCATTATATAAGAGGTTTGTATACGTACGAAGCAAATCGGACATAAGGTAAGGTATAACTATTCCAATCTCTTTCATATCAGAGATTGTTATTCGTAAGTATTTACTGGGGTTATATTTTTCATCCATGTCCATTAAAATGTTTTTAATAAGGTGTTTAATATTATTACATTTATCTTTCAAGTCATGATTACC
Organism: Viscum album; assembly: GCA_963277665.1. Classification (NCBI taxonomy): domain Eukaryota; kingdom Viridiplantae; phylum Streptophyta; class Magnoliopsida; order Santalales; family Viscaceae; genus Viscum; species Viscum album. The sequence goes on from OY728143.1 coordinate 330,083,555, forward strand.
CCTCTTTGACTTTTACTTTGTGTTATGGAGAGAATCTTTCTTTTGTTTACTATATGTGGTACATTTTGACTTTTCCATTAAAAGTATAAGGATAATGTTTTTTTAACTTATATAGAATGAATGGATTTTTACGGTTTTATAATGCCTTATTTTAAAGAAGAATACTCTATAATATTTCATTACTATTTTTAACAATATCATTTTTTTTAAAATTTCATTTCATTTTTTAAAAAGAAGATGATTTTAAAGAATAAAGGATATTTTCCTCAAGAATTCATTTCAAGTGTTATGTCGAAACTATTTTCCATATAAGATGAAATTATTTTTTATGATTGTGTTTCAAGTATAATGTCTCTATGATTTTCATGGTTTCACTTTTCATATGATGAAATGATATCCATTTGTTTTATATGGATTATGTTATGATGGGATGATGTTATGAAACCCATTTTATTTTTTGGTTTATGATGAGTGATTTATGATTATGTTGTGGAACACAAGATAATGATTTCATTATGAGATGGGTGGGACCTATATCTCCCTCCAATGCCTTGGGTAAAGATTTATATCTCATGAGAGAGACATGGATGGAATTGTATGTTAACCCGGTTCAGTGATACAGGACTGGAACGAGGAGTGAACTTGATTCAGAAAGGGACTTTTTCCACTAAGATGGTCTTGGAAGCAATGCCTCTGCTAATATAGAAATCATATCACGTGCTTAATGGTTTTCCAAAATTTCATGTTTTCTTTCAATGCTATTTTATAATGATTGATGTTCCATTATTATATATGCCTTACGCACTTCCAAGATTTATGTCTTTGCTCTAGATTTTGATGTTTTGATTTTATGTTCACATTTTTGCATTCAAATGTTTATGGATTGTTTTATGTTCTCTATTTTTACACTTACGGAACAGTTGAGCTCACCCTTTGTATGTTTTATTTTCCCTTGGATATAAAGGATGGTTTTAGGTAAGAAAAAAAATGTAAGATCATTATGGGAGATCTTGAAGATCTTTCACCAAGATTAGAATATTATATTAGGAGTTTCCAAAGACATTATAATTTTACGGTCATTTGGTGTCTGTTTTGTTATGTATTAGATATTTTGAAAAATCAATGTAATGTCCATGTATGTCAAGATTTGGGTCTCTATATTTGGTATCATATTAATGGTTTAGTTAACCTTTGGAAACTAGGATGCAAAAAACGATAGTGAGATCCCTTGAGATATTTCTATGGTTTGTCTAGGGATGTCCTTAGGATAACTATAAGTATTTGTTATAGTCCTAGAATTATTGTAACGATGTTAGAATTAAACCAAAGATGTTAGATATTGAAGGTGCACCCCCTTGATTAGGATTTTTTCCTCTCAAACTATTCTTTTTGGGTTTTAAAAAATGGCCGGAAATAGACAGATTCATGATAATGGAGGATATGATGGACAATGGAATGATATTCTTAATGAGAACCCAAAAGAAATGGGATTTGGAAGTCCAATCATCACTATTATTCCAAATCAAAAATCTCATAATATGATCAACAATCTCAACTTTGGTAAGATTCTTGACTCAGCTAATAAGAGAACGATGGAGTTTCATGATGATCATAGAGGAATGGAAGTTCAATTTCCCTCATGTAAATCATGTGGGAAGTTTCATTAGGGAAAGTGTTTTAAAGGAACTAGAAGATGCTATGGGTGTGGAAAAAAGGACACAAATCTAGTAATTGTAAAGGAAGAGGTTCAGTTAACCCCATGGAAAAGGATAATGTTATTGCAATGACATCAACAATGGTTAAATGTTTTAAATATGGAATGTACGGGCATACTAAAAACCAATTCCATAAGGGAAAATCTCACTAAGAAAATTAGCATGGTCATATGGGTAGTATTTATGTGGATGATGATGAAGAGACTACAAATGATATATGAGATGAAATAAATAATAATTCTCAGTCAGTGGTTTAAGAAGGTAGTGGAATGATTTTATGTTTATCAAGAATAATTTATGGTACTATGGAATAAAAAAATCTAAGAATTATTACACTGTTATCTTTCCTTGAGTTTTTGAAAGTATATGATGAATGGTACTGGAAACCATGAAAGGTTATTCAAATATTTTGGAAGGTATATGATATGTGCATAATGAAATCATTAAAAGATAAGTAGATGTTAGATAATATTAATGATCTCATGATGGATATAAGGACAAACTGATATAATGGTTTGAGTATATAGAAATTTTGGGATTTAGGTATGTGGAAAGAGTTACCTTTTGACAGCATTCATGTTTTCACTAAAGTTCTATGGTAATTCATGTTTCAAGAGAATACAAGATTAAGGTATTCATATGTTTGGAATGCGATCAACAATATATATTTTATGGTATATGGGGGATAAATGATGGTATTAACATGCTTGGTTGATGTGGTTTCTAGTAATCATTTTCATTATACTATGAGTTAGGACATATGTATTTTGTACAAGTATAATGACAAGAATGGATTATATCAGACATCAGATAGTATAATTTTAGGCTAGAATTTTTTTCGATATTATTTCTGTAATGTTGTAATAGTGATGTTTTAGAAAAAAGGACATCCTGCAGGACGAGAGACAACCCGTCGCGTCAGACAAGGTTGTAGGAATTGAACCCAAAACTGAAGTGCGACTTGCCTTAATTTCCTTCCACTGGCCTATAAGAAGTCCCTAGTTTGTAAAAACTAGTTTTATTTTATTAAGCAGTATGATAGATGAAGTATAAGTCCATTTTCAGAATCATATACGATTAACCTCACCATAGATGGACTTATGTATATTTGATAACTTTTGCTAACCTTTTCTTTGAGACATATGGAATGACCCATCATTCTATCACATGATCTTCTAACACTTCACAAATGAAAAATTCAACTTCATTTATTTAAGAGATAATGTGGAAATTGTTCAAGGCATGAACAACGGTGAGATTATACTGAAATAAAGTAAGTATTTCTTCTAATTCAAATTCTTCAACCTTAGGGAAATGTTCTTGAAATCCAAAAAGTTGTCCTAGTGCACTTATATCTGATGAATCAGATGGTACCTTAGATCCTCACAAATTTATGGCATTGTGATTGTTGGATTTTTCATAGCCATGTTCTCTACCACTCTCTATCAAAATGTGATGGTTAGATTTCTCTTCCATATCTACATTTTCACCTATGTTGTCCTATGTGGAAACCCAGTGCTGAGTTACTTTGGGTGACCATTATGATTCTAACTTTCCTTATTAAGATTATGTTTTAGTATTCCTCTTTATAATGTGGGTTTCTATTATGGAATCTTTCAAGTAGTAAATGATTTATAACCCCGAAAAATTTCAAGGGAGAAATTCATTTTAAGTGGGGTTGAATGTAACACACTGAGATATTATAAGATATATTCATTTTAATTTCTTTCATATCTTTTGTTGTACGCTACACCAAGATTATATTGTGCTATACTAAACACCTTATTAGCTTGCAGTATACGCAACACTAATCTTGGATCGTTTCACAAACTATTTCAAGTTCGTTTGATAGATGTTATTTTACACAACATTGAGTGTATATAAATATATATATATATTAAATGTATAAATGAAATATGGTTGGATTATATTATATGAAACAACAAAAGAATCTTTAACTACACGCGACCCTGACTTGGCTTTCATTTCACGCAATCAAGAACTTCCTCGATATAGTGTGTAGTACGTAATACTGAGTTTCACTAAATGAGATATTATTATCATATTTTTATGAACCAAATATTATGAATATTAATACCCAATTTTTGAAATTTTATAAATTTTATCTTTCAAAATGGACATTATTTTTGGATTTGGAATATCGAAATTAGCCTAGGGTGAATTTTTGGTATTTTTCTGAAAACATTCAATTTTTGATTAATAGTGAAAACACTTAGTTATTGGTTAAAAAAGAATTTTTATTTAAATAATCATTTCTTATTTAAATTTATTTTAGGTCAAAATAGATACATAATACCTATATATGTTCAATGTAGTTCATTGGAGTAATTTTATAATAATATAGATACATAAAAATTTTATTGAACGTTTTACCGTCTTTTACCCACCTCCTAGGAGCATTTGGAATTGTAGATAAAACATAATTTTACCACTTCTGCGAGTTGAATGTCGAAAATCCGAGAGACACTGTTAATATCAAGGAGTAAAATGTGGTTCAACAAGATAAAAATAATTTTTGGTGAATAGTAAATTTTTGCTTTTATTTATGATGGTTAAAAGTAAATAAGGTAATTAAGGGTAAAAATGAAATTATTATTACCCTAACACATGTCATAATTCTATTGGATAAGTGTTATTCGATCAAAAATAAAATTAGGAATAAAATATTACCATTTAAGTTAACTTGGATTAGATTAGGAAAGTTATTATTATTTTATTTAAAGAAGAGTTAAAATAGTTAAAATCAATATTTAATAACTAATTTTTTTTAATATATGGTTATACATAAGATAAATTCAACTATAAATATTAATTAGAAAGATAAAAAGATTTAATTCCTAATGGTATTTTATTTATAATTTTTCGACAATATATAATTTAATTTATTTATGACACAATGGTGATGCAGTAATTACCTATTTAATGAAATATTAAAATAATTGATATTATAAATACCCAAATAAATGTAATTTGAGACTTTTTATGAATTAAAAAAATTATCTAGGTTAAAACGAAATGTTATTATTGATTTAATTAACTTTTTTCTAACTAATCATGCTTTTATGATTTTCTCAAAAATTAATTACCAAATAGTGTCAAAATTGACATAAAATAGTTTTAAAATTAAATATTATATTATTAATTGTTATTTTATTCTTAAAAATATAAGGATCGGCCAAATGACATAGATAAGGTTATATATATTAATAATAAACCTCTTGGGCTTCTTTTGGCTTGTCATAGTAAGTTTATTAACCATATAGTGTAAGAAAACAAGAGGACACAGTAAAAGTTAAATTATTTAACTCAGAGTTAAATATAAATGATAAATGTAAAATATTAACCTAAACTTGTCTAAAAATTATTTTTGAGAGTATTTAGACCCATCCCCACCTTATCTTAGAAATAAATCAATTTGGAGCTATTAAAAAATGAATATGACTTTATTATAAAATAATATTTTATGATTTTCCAAAGGTGCTCCTCTCCTCCCTTATAAACGGGCACCTCCTCCCTCTTCTATTTACACAATTTTGAGACTTCAATATCGTCCAAACCATGACCATTTCCCTTCTCAACTTCCCTAGAAACATTATAGAGGTTATGTTCTCCTCAAAATACCACCTCTAGTGCCTTAAAAGGAATCTTAAAGAAGGTGAGTCGAAGAAGAGGTAATCTCTTCTACCGATTCTTTTATGTTTCTTTCTTCTTGAACTTCTTCTTATTTAGTTGTTTCATTATAAAGTAATAACATCAGTATCAATAATATACTTATATGTTATTATCAATATGAAATAACTAAATTTCACCTTATATTCATCCTACGAAAAATGAAATCACCGTGCGTACGGACGTACGGAATACTGTCTCCACGCCGTGGTGTAATCTATTTTTCCACCACCACCTTAATTGGATGGGTATAATGGTATAAAGAATAACTATATTTGGTTAATATAAAATCTTACTGATTATATGATATTATATCATCCACTCCAATTAAATTCAATAATTATGGGAATGATATCATCGCTCATGCGTACGTACGGATTACCGTCTCCATGACACGATTAGATTCATTCTCCATGATAACCATTCAAGAATGATTATAAAGGATATATATGAATAATAATGAAATATATTTCATGATAGTGATAATGGATTTATGTATATATATATATATTATATCTACTTACTTCCATCCCAGTCAATAAGGAAAGGAAAACATCGTTCATGCGTACGTACGACCGATCGTCTCTATGAACGGTGTATTTCATTTCATTCACCTATCTATTATATATATATATATAATGAATATATATGATATAAAAATTATGATTTACATTCTATAAGTAATTAAATCATGATATAAGTAATAATAATATCAAGAACAACAATTCCAAACACGTACGATAAATAAAAATATTTTACTCAAAACGCTGCTTTAACATTGAATTTATAAGGGAATGGGTAATATAAAGTCATAAGTGAACCATATATGATATCATAACAATGAATATGATTCTGTAATAAGTAAATGTCATTATTTAAATCATTATACAGGATGTTCTGATACATATGAATCATATCGAACCTAAGGTAATGGATAACTATTCCAATCTCGTTCTTATCTGAGATTGTTATTCGTAAGTTTTTTCTGGGGTTATATTTTTCATCCATGTCCATAAAAATGTATTTAATAAGGTGCTTAATATTCTTCCATGTATTTTTAACTTCATTTTTACCCCACTTTGACTTTTACTTTGTGTTATGGAAGGAATCATTCTTTTTTTTACCATATGTGGTACTTTTTGACTTTGCCGTTAAAAGTATGAGGAGAATGTTTTTTTAACTTATACGGCATGAACGGATTTTTACGGTTTTATAATGCCTTATTTTAATGATAATTACTCTACAATATTTCATGACTATTTTTAACAAAATCCCTTTATTTAAAAATTTCATTTCATTTACTGAAAAGAAAATGATTTTGAAGAAGAAAGTATATTTTTCTAAAGAATTCATTTCATGTGTTTTGTCAAAACTATTTTCCAGCTAAGATGCCATTATTTAGTATGATTGTGTTTCAAGTATAATGTATCTATTATTTACATGGTTTCACTTTTCATATGATGAAATGATATCCATTTTTTCATATGGATTATGTTATGATGGGATGATGTTATGAAACCCATTTTATTCTTTGGGTTATGATGAATGATTTATGTTTATGTTGTGGCACATGAATGAATGATTTCATTATGATATGGGTGGGACCTATATATTCCTCCAATGCATTGGGTAATGAATTATATCTCATGAGATATACATGGCTCGAACGGTAAGTTAATCCAGTTCAGTAATACAGGACTAGAATGAGGAGTGAACTAGATTCAAAAAGGGACTTTATCCACTAAGATGGTCTTGGCAGCAATGCCTTGGCTAGTGTGGAAATAATATCATGTGCTCAATGGTTTTCCAAAATTATATGTTTTCTTCCCATGCTATTTCATCATTATTGATGTTCCATTAAGATATATGCCTTACGTACTTCCAGGATTTATGACTTTGCTCTAGATTTTGATGTTTAGATTTTATGTTCACATTTTTGCATTCAAATGTTTATGGATTGTTTTATGTTTTATTTGTTTACCCTTACTGAGAATTTGAGATCACCCTTTATATGTTTTATTTTCCCCAGGATATAAAGAAAGGTTTTAGGTTAGAAAAAAATTGAAGATCTTTATGGGAGATGTTGAAGAACTTTCACCAAGATTATATGATTATATTCTGAGTTTCCAAAGACACTAAACTATTATGGTCCTTTGGTGTCTATTTTTTTATGTATTAGATATTCCGCAAAAGTAATGTAATGTCCATGTATGTGAAGATTTGGGTCTCTACACTGCTCGACCGTTCTAGAAAAACGAGGTTAATCCCCCCCACCCCCCTCCCCCATGTCGACTAGGGTGGACCCTGCTCTAGTGGGCTAGACTGCGGCCCAGTGGGATATGCTCATCATGACCCCGCCTGACTAGGTCTGTCCCGGACCTGGTCAGGCTGGCTCAGACCAAACCCAGACCCTTCCGAGAGTAGTTTCTCAAAAAGATTCATAACCTGAAATACGGGCTTTTTTATGATGAATTGTCTACATCCCTAGGACCCTAGGAACAGAGATGTACTTTTAGTTTATTCCACATGAATTTTTGAGAAAGTTGGAGTACATAAGGGTTACATTAAATTTGAATCAAACCGGGCCCTCAGAACTTAATTGCTTATAATTCACAGACCGAGGATCTGATTGACATGCTATTTTTCTCATTAGAACCCTTAATATATGGCGGTCCTTTGGGATACTTATTCATAGGGCTTAGTTGTAGTTGAGGTAGGAACTATGACCTGAGGAGAAGATCCTCCCACAATGAAGCGTACAATAAGTGGGAATCCAGTGGCTGACAGTGAGGCGGAGGTGGGAGACATATCATACAGAGGTTAGTACTGAAAGATCCTATGTAGGTTAGCACTTACTGATCCTATATAGTTCAGATCCTTTGTAGCTCAACGCTCAGTGATCTTATGTGGGTCAGCACATATCGATCATGTGTGGGTTTGATCTTGTGTCAGTTAGCACTTCACGATCAAGTGTAGGTCTGCACATACTGATCCTGTGTGGGTCAGATCCTATATGGGTCATTACGGGGGTCAGTAAATATCAATCATGTGTGGTAAAGACTTCATATAATCATCAACAGTTCATCTTGATTGAATAAGATGATCATGCTTCTCAACTATTCATTTTTACTTCTATTCCTTACATATATACCATGTGTGAGTTGAGTTTTTTACCTTCACGGTGTTACCTTTGTGTACCTTCACCATCGTGGTGATACCTGTATGGTAATTTTACCTTCATGGTGTTACCTTCATGGTGATACCTATGTGGAACTTTTATCTTTGTGGTGCTACATTCATGGTGTTACCTCTATGGCACTTTTACCTTCGTGGTGTTACATTCATGGTGTTACCCTTGTGGTACTTTTTCCTTCGTGGTGTTACCTTTGTGGTATTCTACTCCGATGTATGAGATGATTATATCTTGATAACATGGTTATATGTATGGTCATATCGTGGGATGTACCTACCCTTCAGGTAGGATCCTCAGTGGACGATCCAGGTGATATTTTTCTCTTTTAAGTTTTATTTTTACATTTCAGTTGTGCTTGCCTTCTGGCCCCTTTAATTTCAGTTCACATTTTACTACATTAGTCTAATTTACGTTGGTTTCTTGTTGTGTTCTCAGCTTGTGTGTTCATACAGGTTTAAAGGAAATTCTTTCCCATTATAGGGATATGCCTTTTTTGTGCTAGTCGACTGCACCTAGATTATAGAATGTCGACTTGGGGTAGTCAAGGCACAAGCCCCAGGTGATGGGTTGTGGCAGTGTTCATCCATGAAGGGAAAAATGGTGTTGTTTACAAATATTAGCTTTTACATGTATAAAATTATTCAGGAGTCCCCCGTATTAAATTATGACGGTATAAATGAAATAAGATATTTCAATAAAATTTATTATTAAAATTTTCACTCATGGATATATTAATAAAATTTCTAATGAAATAATATTTTTTATATTGACAATAATTGATTTTCATATATTTTAATACATTTTTGGAATTTTCTTTTTGTTAAAATTTATTATTATGGAAATATATTCATTTTATTTTTTATTTATAAATTTTTTGGAAATTTTATTTTTGATAATAAAAATAAACCTCATTTAAATAAATTAATATTTGTATAGACAAAAAACTGAATTTAAAAAAAATTATATTTCAATTGTAAATGATTTGAAACCTAATATTTATAATTTTTACCACTTTTTGGTTAAATGAAGTTGAATAGAAATACATTATGAACATCATTTTCATATTTATTGTCTTTCATTGTGATGTTTTTATAGACATGATTTCCATATATAATTACATGACTCGATAATTGTACCATCCCTGATGATAATCAAACATAATATGGGAATTCATTGATGGTGTTAACATGATATCCTCATAATATCACATTTCCCAATTATCAATACATTCATATTGAAATATAAATGTAATATTATAATAATAGGCTTAAATGATTTAATTATTTAATAAAATATATATATATCCATTCATATTCTCTTAAACACCATTCTATAAGATTAATAATGAATTGATTGATTATTTCAGGACATTATAAATTATTCATAGTTTGTGAAACTAACATATAATACTTATTGTTTTTCTAGTGATTAAAATTCATAGATATTTAATATACAATAATATTCCTCCTTTATAAATATCAAAGTCAATAACAATTTATAAACAATGTTTAATTTTTATCATAGTTTATTAAGTACATGTTCATCCATGTCATGTTACTAGAAGACATTTTTGTTGATGAATCTATTTTTAAAATTAATTAAAATTTCACATATAAAAATAATTTTTACATCAATAAACTATTATTGGTAATAGTGTATAATTTGATTCTTCCATAAATTTAGATTATCTATTTTAGGGATCAAAACATCATTCTGAATAACTATCAAAACAATAATAAAATTTTAGTGGAAAATACTCTTGAAGAAAATCAACAACACTAATGAATCGTTTTCACGACAACTAAATTTTGATACTTTGGGTGTATATATCATGAATTGATATATAAAATCATTCCCAATAGATATGTTATTTTCCATATGATTAGTTAATAAACACTCTATTGAATACATAATATAAAAAACAAGATAAAATTAGTTTCAAATGACTTTAATTAGTCCATTCAAAATTGGAAATGACTATAAGGAATACACTTGGTGCTATGTTGACCATGGAAGAACTTAGATCGTCCATCTTTTTGACATATAAATTGGTGTACAACACTCATAAATGGTGTTCCCAATCATTATATGATCATTTGTGAGGCCATAAATCATTAATGAACCACATGTGAATGGTTCTTCCAATAAATATTCTAAAAAACATTAAACAATTACCATGACCGCAATGTATGTTTCAGGTACACGGGATAGGTAAATGGAGATATATATATATATATATATATAATATGTACAAATAAATTACAAAAATTTGATATATACAATCCATAAAATCGCTTTTCTCACCTCAAACTTCTTCCCAGACAGAAACAACCCACATCAAATTCCCTTCCTATAGTCTCCACATATATAATGCACCTCTGATAAAATAAAAGAATATGAAAAAGGTATTACCTGAGAAATTTTGATAGTAGTACTTAAAAAGGTATACACATAAAAATTTGACTCATTTTATCACCATTTAACAACACACTATTATCCCAATGCTCGAACGTAGTAAAATGTTGTTAAAGTCTACACTGATAATTTACGACAGTGATGGGAAAACGTATCATTAGGCATAAAAATAGAAACACCCTCCCATGTAACGTATTATTTGTAATATTATTTGATGCTTGTTTGATATAAATTATTAAAAATTTATTTCTTTTGATCAATTAAATTTTTCTAAATCATGCCAAAAATCAATTTCTATGAAATAATTTTTATTTCATTTTTCAATTGAATAAATCACATTTAAAACACTATTTTATTCTATATTTTTTATTGAATAAACCATTTGAATCCCAATATATCTAAAGCATAAATATATTCTTTTCTTGAGTAATTTTGAAGAAAATTTAGTGATATAAGGGTAAATAAACTAAATTGCATAACATTTAATAAAAGAGACAGAGGGAGAGAGAGAAATTCATTTAAATTATTATAAAAGAAATGAATTTATGTTGATATAATAATTTCACTAATATGTATAAATGAAAAATTCATTCTTTGTTTTATTTTAGGTATATCTTAATTTCCTCATATCAAATCATGATCTAATATATTGAAATATTATAAATTTCCACCTGTTAATTAAAACATGTTGGGGCTTAGTGGTCAGTTGATTTTAAATTGTGTAAATACACCAAAATACCACTAAAGAGTATATTATTTATCCTAGTAGTGTGAAATAAAATAGTTAATCACTTGGAATAGTTTTATTTAACTTTCTATCAATGAAATTACAACTAATTGATTCATTATTGAGTGACTAATATGTCCATGGGGTGTTTTGTCATCCCTCTATAACACCATAGCCACTACCTAATTTAGTTTTGTTTATAATGAAGTGTAATACATATTCATACTTAAGAAAAGTTACCGAATTTAATACATGAATTACCATGTACATTAACTACCTCAAAGGATTAAAATTAAATTTAAGAATTATAATAGCTCATTTAATCAATCCATCAATCAATTTTACATATAAATCTCATTCCTAACCCTTTAAAATATACCATTTTAAAAACAATGATGAAAACCTTTTAAATAACAAAGATATATATGATAATTCTTAATTAATATCATAAAATAATTTTAATGAATTTTAAATCCAATTAGAAGATATAATAACTAAGGAATTAATAGAAAAAACCATTCATAATATAATTTTTAATAACCTATAAAACCATTTTCAAAATCAATATTTTATATCCCAATTAAAATCTAAAAGGTTATAATGAAATTTTATTCCCATATACACATTCACACAGATAAAAATTTCATTTTTTGGAAAATTCATGAATTATCATAAGATTGTTTTGATGTGGTTATTTATGTATTTATATATAAATAAATACGTATACATATATAAAAATTAAATACATATAAGAAATAATGAGGAAAATATTTTTATTCCATGCTATTTTTTTAATATATTCTCAAAAAATTGAAACATTTATATTACTTGAAATGTTATATTGAAAAACCCAATTATAAATTCATTTTTAATTATAATAAATTGTTTCATTTATCAAAATACTTAAGAAATAAACAATCACTAATTTTATCAAATATTATTTATGAATGGAAGTTAATGGAAATTTTTGAAACATATGTTTCAATAAGAAAAATATTTTGTACATTATTGGGACATGTAGAATGTGGTTCCCCTTTTATATATTTTTATGATATTTTATAAAAAAATTATTGAGATAAAATAATTAATAAATGTAAATTCAGCCAATGTTTTGTGATTTAATGTTCAATACAAGGGGAAACCTATTATAAATTGTGAAAAACCCATCACACAGAATAGATACAAAAATAATCATCCTCAAATGGATCCTCACATACCCTAGGATATATTATTCAATAAAATAAAAACCCAAATTTTTCTTCATGTTCAAATATGGTGTGGTAACATTTAAGGAGAGATAAAAAATTATGGAAAAGGGAAGATGATGGCGAGAGAGTTCAATCAATGAAAAAACAACAAAAAACTCTTGAAACCCAATTTGAATAAGTATTTAACGAGGAAAATATACAAGATGAAATTATGAGGTGTGTCTTATTAAAGGCACTCAGGTCAATGGGGATTGAAGTAGTGGGTAAAATGTGGTACAAAATATAGAAGAAAAAATGGTAAAAATCTATTTTAATGTATTTTGAACTACAAATTGTTTGGACACACAATTTTTCAAACCATGAACCAACCATTTGGCTTCTATTTTAAATTATGGAACAGGGGGCATAAGTAAGGCCCATGATCAAAAAAACATTCTCCAACTATTCATTTTTGATTATTTAAGTTATACACTATCTCATATTAAAAAAATGAGAAAATATACACAAACCACGAACTAGTGAAAATATTAAAAAATTATTAAATTTCAAAATGGGTTAGCATTGATTTTTTTGGGATATGATTAAAATAACTAAATAAGGTAAAATAAAATATGAAATGATGGAGTTGGTATGTGACATAACGTACTAGAATAATTATTTCTACCCAAATAAATATATAAATAAATATAAATAATCTAGTAGGAAAGAGGCTATAATATTCATACAATATATAATATTTGAGAGAATAAATAAAAACATACAACAATTTTTTCTTGTTCCAAATTCCACTATTCTCAACAATAAAATCCTTTATACGGTGAAAATTAAATTTTCTTATCATATTAAATAATAAGTTATCATTATTGAAATCATTGAGTACACAAAATAAAGGAAATGTACCTTAAAGGTTAGAATAGTTTGATTATATAAAAATGAACATTAATAAAAATGAACGTATCGATTAATGTGTAAAAAATGTAGGAATTTACAAAATATGATCACATATTTTGAAGAATACACCATGGTATAATAAAAAACAAAAACCATTTATCATCATTTAGGTGGGAGTTATTGTTGATACATCATATGAAAAAAAACATAATGTGTGAAAAAAGATAACTAGGTCAAAACTATTTGACCTATTACAAAGGCATTTACACTATAAGGACAACGTAAAAATTAAAATCAGTTGAACTATATAATACACTAAGGGAAACAACATAATAAAAAATACATTAAAACATGTTAATTTAGATAAATTACTCAATCAATTTCATATCCATAATTCTATTAATATCACTCTGACTAGTGCTCAAGGAAAACTATAATACTCCAAAAACAAAAAACACTAAAAAAACTGTACCTAATGATAACAGTATCACAAATCCTAGATGAAGGGAACTCAAGATATTCAAGCCCAAAATACTGGTTCCTACATCAGAGCTACTACATAAGAAAGATGAACTTTACTAAGACCAAAAGTGTATGGTCACCATCCAAACAGGTATGAAATATTGTAATCTAACTGGCTTCCATGGACCCCATGATCACAATATCATATACAATGAGGTTATACTAGGACACATCTAAACTAATGTCTGGTAAAGGCCACATTAAACAATTGAACATTTAATTGATACAAAACCAACATCTTGAGAATGGATCCACTGATGTAAAAACACATAGAATCCCACTAAACATTATTGGCTTGACCATACAATAATGGGTCCATACATCATAACCACATGATATACCACTCAATTACATCCAATGAGATATGTATTTCAAAATTCACAAGAAAATTCCTAGTTTAAAACAAATGGTACCAATGGAAACCTTATAAAATAAATAAGAAACAAAATTACATAGATAAATAGATCAACACACATAATTAAATCCCAACTAAAATAAATAACCAAAACCAAAAAATATCATTATATTCTCTTATAAGACCATGATGTTAAGCATTATTGAACAAGAATATATTCAAAATTACATTCCATATAATGAATTAAATAATTTCCTTCACACAAATTTTATAAAGTCTATTTATTATTTTCAATTTTTAAATTGGGATTTGAAAAATAAAATCTCCCAATAAATGTCACATTAAATTTATAAATCTTAATATTCTAATTGAAACTATTAATAAATTATATATTTTATTTAAATAATTATTGAATGAAAATCCTCAACAGTACTTCACAAAATTTTAGAAAAATACATTTACAAAATTCTAATTGAAAAAAAACATTTCATTTCATACAGTTAAATTATAAAACGTTTTTTTCCATAACATCATTTTTAAAATCAGTTTCTCATCATAACAACTATTTAGAAACATCCCAAAAATAAATAAATTATCTTCTAAACAAATAAGGACTCAATAAAATATATAATATTAAAAATATCATAAATCACCAATGAGTAACTAGTTATTTTGCATGTCCGAGACATGGGGAATAGTGGACCATGTTCCCTGTATACAGAAAATTTGTATTCACATTGATGTATGTATTCATGCACCACAGGTATATATATTCCATTTGATCACACCACATAATGCCTATCCACTCCCATTCTCATCCTTCAAATATGTAGATCAATTTGATCGAATCGAAATAAAACATAAAATAAAAACCTACACCATGAAATCAAATAGTAACTAAAGTCTCATCTTGATAGGCTAGAATATGGAACCTTACCATAGAATATATCATCATCTAAAAGGATCCTAGTCTATTATGCTTGAATATACAAAATATAAAAGAGCTCCCTCAAACAAATCCCACTCAATAACATAATTATTTGATATAATTATTCATTAAATCCCCAAACCATCCAATAATCAAGAGATTAATCTATTCAATGACTGACCCAATTTGAATCATCTATCCCCATGAGCTTGAATGATTTATAGGATATCAATGAATCACCACATGGGACTTTTTTCTATGAATAAATAATTTAACCGTGCATTAGAAATGTAAAAATTACCACTTGTTATGTCAAATTTACATGAACAATCAGATATAATGTAAAAATATAAAAGAACTATTGATTTAATAATTTAAATTAATTTTTCAGATAAAATATTTATAATCCATCTACCCCAAACTCTCTCCCATATAGAAACAACTACAAAAACATTTTTCTCCTCTATCATCCACACATACAATGAACCTACAATAAAATTAATTAAAACCAAATACAATCTACCTATATGATGTGTGATGGAAAACTATAATCAAGTTGTACATATGCTCATGTGACTCAATCATTCATCATCTTAGGAAAATAGTGATCTCAATGCTTAAAAAGATGTAATAAATGAGTTGGGACATAAAAATGAAAAGTAAATTTTGGCATGATAAAAGAGTGATTTAGTCATCACAATTGAAACCAAACACTATGTAAATTATATATATGTATGGTATATATTTTTATTTATTGATATATATTACTAAAAATATTTTTTTATTGAATAATCTCATGAAGAAAGTTCTTTTACATAATCAGTTTTATAAATTTTTGATTTTAATTTTTTAAAATTGAAATGAGTTATTTGGAAAACATATCATTAGCCTAAGAATATATTATTGAAAATCTTATTTCAAAACCAATTTTGTAAAATTTAGAACCAATAATTTCATAAATAATTATTTATAAACTTCAATCATCTAATTTCAAAGAAATATTAGATTTCCCAATGGAATGGTGAATTAAATTTATGATACTATATCGAATAAACACTAATGTGTAAATACATTAGACTAACTGTGTACCTATTATATGTTCATGTAATTTCTTATTAGAATGGAACAACCCATCCATGATAGAAATTTAAATTTACCTACTAGGGATGCATTCCATGGTCTATTATTGTGGGGTCACACATCCATGAAACCATGTTCTTTATCAAATTTGGTTAGTACAGTAATGTGGCCTAATCCAAATGAATACTTAAAATAACCATCCCATATGAAACCGCATATTCCCTTGTGATTTAGTAATATTGAAAGAGTAAATTTTCATTAAAACAATCATGGGTCTATTTATCATCCACTATATCAGGTCACATAAAAAAATAAAAGAAATCTATTTTAAACTATTTAATCATTAAAATAGAGAAAACAATTAATGGTCACAAGATACATATAATGAATAATGGAAACTATAATATAATGGAATTCAATATTTTTCCACAATAAATATAAGATTATATCAATGGTTGAACATAATAATGATTTAACTAAATTTTAATAGAGAGATCATATATAACCTCAATTTGGAAAGAATCATTTAATGTCAAATTTCACAACCCCATGGATTGAAGATATAATAGTTTGATTTTGTAAAGATGTTTTATTTATTATCAATACATTCGTTGATTTTTTTAAATTTAAGGTAATTCATTGATTTGTTTTCTATTAGTGTTTTGAGATCCATTCAACATAAATTTTATATTATCCACCCCTATAATAGGAAAATTCGAAAAACTAAAAGTTTATTTTTTTGATAGGGGAAATTATATAATGATAATATATAGGGAGATTTATTTTGAAATAGTAGTATTGCTGTAGATGATTATCTGGAAGATTAAAAAAGATATGATTTTGAAATTTTTTTTCTAAATAAACCTGAAAAACTAATTCACAGTAGATCTTAAAAGATAATAATAGCAATGTGTTATAATATAATTAGAACAAAATTGTGTTGATTTTAATATATAAGAATATGTGATATAAAATGTCTATAAAATGAATATTCACCATAATAAATAATATATTATCTAATTGAACAAAAAAAATTGATAAACTTGTTTTGAAAGATAAAACAAAGAGGAATATTGATCAGAATAATGATTATTAAGAACGAGACTGTTATATGTATAAAAAATTGATGATTATTAATGAAATCAAACAATGTTTGATAGAATAATTATTTGGTTTAGAAAGATTATGGGAAGAACCCGATGAAGTAGATAATAATCATCAAAGTACACATGTTGTATATATTAGAATAACATTCACAAAATTCTTCTCGAAGAATTTTACATTTTTGTAAATTTAATAAATTATTATGAATTTTTGCAACAAGATAAATGTTAAACATTCATGATTTTTTTTAGTGAATATTTTATAAAGATATAAAAATATGAATTTTGGTTTTTTTGTAAAGATTCATTTTGAGTATAATGTATCAGGATGTTTTGAAGGTAGTCAATTGAATTTATAGATAAATTATTTTTGATGAGTGAAAATAAATTTATCTTAAGTTATTGGAGATATATGTGGGTATTTAATGTGTTCTGATTATATGTGACATACTGCTATATTATTAAAATAATATATTAGTGAATAACTAAATGTGAAACAGAAAAATTTATTCTTCAATTTAGAAGTGTTGAAGAAGTGTATTTATCAATGAAATATTGTTGTTGAGTAGAATGTTTTACCATCAATATTTGTGAAAGGTTTATTGGTATAAATTATAATTTTTTTTAAAATATTTACTAGAAGTGTTTCCTAAGTCCCAATAGATTAAGGCAATAAATAATATGGGGTGAATTATATTTCGTTTAAAAAATATTGATTAATTACTAAAATAAAAAGTTAACAATCCAAATATTAAATAATTAAACAACACAGTAAAATGAAAATAATGAGAAAATACAATAATATAATAATAAATATGAATTAGATAATTTTATCTTAGTTCAAATGTATATGATAATATAAATAATTTTCGCACACCACCATCATATATGGATCCCACAATGGTAATAATATTTAAAGGGGTGTGGATATAATTTACATCCACAACTTTCATACAATGTTTTTTAACCCAATTCTATTGAATTTTTTGAGTTTAAAAAAAAACTCATTATATATGATAATTATTGACTTATAATTTTACATGATTAAAAATAACAAGTTTATATTTTCATGTTTACCTAAAACCCAATATTTACTAGGTAATATCATAACTTCGTCATTAATTTATTCAGAACCAACCTAGCCTATCAAATTGATTGTCTTGACATTTTTTAGGACACTTTTTAGAGGAAACTATTTTTCTAAGAGGATATAATATATATAGTCTCTTAAAAGATGGGTAATTTTCTCTACTATTTTATTGGTTATATAGAACCTGGTTTTCAAAGGGGATTTAATAATTCCAATATTAAAAGGTAAAAACATAATAATAGAAAATGTGGTCAGTAAGACCAAATGGAATCTCTATATTAATTTCAATATCCAAAATTCATACATCAAATATTAATAAAAAAGATTTACATTACTAGGGGTCATCAATATAATCCTCATGTGATCTTCATACTCTTCCATTATCAAGGATTGTATAAGAATATCACCTATAAATACTAATAAAAAACAATTAGTGTAATATCTTTCTAATATATTCATCAATTATTGAGAATAACTATGGTATTAGTAACACCAAATGGAATCTATATAAATTTATTTTTCTTATATAGTAGAATTTGTTTCTTTATTATTTATTCACCATTGTACATTATCTTATAGTCACTATATATAAAAATAATCTCAAAAGACTATTGAAAATATAATATTTGGTAAAAGAAATAATTATAATGAGGAATAAGATAGTTATTATTAAAAATGATCTTATTAATTATAGATAAAAACTATCATGTTTTATTGATCGATCATCCTTCTAAATAAAATTTCCATCTGAACCTACTGTTAATGAACTCAGTGGAATGAATCAATTATTAATATTGTCAAATATTTTCATCTTTAATTAATTCAAATCAATTGGGGTCATTTTCAATATATATAAATATATATTCATTAAAAGTTTTATAGAAGAATATCTGAGTTAAAATGAATACTTAAATTATTGATTTAGAGGATGACTAGAAAACAATTACATTATTACATTAAACAAATCCCAAAAAATAGGAACACCATAAATGGTGAGTTTCACTCGAACTATATGATAATTATACTAATGATGAATAGGAATAAGAACACATAAAATTGATGTAGTTTGGATTATACGAATACATTTTTCCTTGCACTGATTGATAGAAATTGGTTAATTAATACTATCAAATCGGAATTCTTATCCTCTAAAATTGATAAAGTTTTCATATATTTAGATCTAATATGTTCCCAATGTCACATAATAGTGAATAATAGTAATTCATTGAGTAAGTAATTGTAATTTATCATATTAATTGTTACTACTGATTCTTTATCCTTATTCAAAAGATCAATTAATTCCTTCAACAATATCCAATATGAATATGAGGAATTTAATTACCCAAAAAAAAGTTCCTAAACACTTCCCACTCCGTGGATTCAATGTATTTCCATTTGATAGTATTCACTATATGATTCCAAACCTGATCTACTTCACCTTCCAAAAGAAAAATGTATAAGATAAACATTTTATATAGTATGATTTGGAGAATGGAAAAAATATTCTATGTGGGATTGATCAATTTCTCATTAATTATTGGACTAGAGGACCCACTAAAGGATTTTGTAAGTTTAATATTAATGTAATAAATAATATATTGATACTTCCATTTTTATTTGGAATATAAACATCAAAGAAAAATTGATAATGTTATATAAGTATATAATAAAAATTATTCATTCAAAAACACTTCAAGTTTGGTTTCTATGTGGGAAAATAATTTTATTTTCCATCAACTTAATTGTTAAAAGAGTTTCCTTTGTTTTTATCAATAGAAAGAAATAGAAAATAATTACATGAGATAAAATAATCATAGTGGGAAATCATATCATATTTTCATTTTTATTTTGTCTAAATCATGACTCAATTTCAATATATGACTCTTTAGTTATACCATATATAATAAATGGGTGTTATCTATTGAAATCCATAAAAATTGTTGATTAAGAAAATGTTTATTAACCTTATCACATCCACTATGAGTATCAAACCGGGTGACCAGAAAGATACTATTAACTATGAAATAGAATTGTGGTAGATATATACATGATAATATCTTTTAAGAGTTATTAACCAATTATTCGTTTGTTACTAACCCACATCAACTTGTATTATCTATAGAATGCTCTATTTTCATAGAAAATTCAAACTCTTTTATTTTCCAAAAAATATTTTATTATCATATTTATTTTCTTATCATAATGGATTATAACATTTTTCCCCATCCAACTCTCAAAAATCATCTAATAATTATGTATGATATAAACTAATGTAACCCATACATTTCATATGTAAATATAACAACAATTTAGATTAATATAAAATAATTTTCAAAATAATACATGCATGATGGCCACGTATGTTTAGTTTATTTTGGAAACATGGATTTATAAAAAAGTGGTATAAAAAAAATATATCACTTTAAATTACATTATAAACAACATTCATCCTTAACTAAAATACCAAATGTAATTCCATTATCAATAGCCCAGATAAGGGAAACATAATAATGGAAGATATCAGATTCTTATTATGGGTAATGAAATGAAATTTCAATAACATAACATATGTTAGCATAATATAGTAATAATAAAATAATGAAAATATTATGACTTTCAATAATCATACGAAATCATTCAAATATCATTAATCATGAAATATGTTGTAATATATTATCAATCGGATGACATAAGACATTCGACTTTATAATCATAGAAAAGAATTTATCCATCGAATCATATAATAAGAATAGGATATAAGTTTTAATCATTAGAATACATATAAAAATTCATTTCCATAATCATCGATAGCATCCGTGTTCGTCGTAGTGAAATGGTTTCACTCCCCATTATATAATTTTTTAGGTTATCATTCACTCACAACATTATATTATCAGAATAGATCTTTTACTAAAATGGGTTATACCCAATTATATTCGATATTATCAAATGGGATAACTATATTTACCCAAATATTGGTAGGGATATGTAATTTTATTATTAACCATCATAAAAGGAAAAACTGTAATTATGTGTTCTGTTAGATAAATAATCATTCATCATATCGTCAAATAATAACCTATTTAACAAATACATGTTTTATAAAAATTTCATAATCCACATCCTATACCATTTAATGAAATAGAAACCATGGTAACATTGTAATGAAGTCTAAATAAATCATATGAAACATTACATGGTTTTGTTAAAAAAATAATTTTAAATTATCACACGATCAATTATTTATGAAAATACACTTTTTATTTGAAAAAATATAATTTGACTAAAAAAAATACAAAATTATAATCAAAGGATAATATGAAAACAAATGAAATATTATTTCATATTATTCAAAATAAAATAGTATTCATGATGGTGTTGAAATCTGTTTATGAGGTGTTTTACAAAAAATAATACATTTCACATTTCATTAAAATTCAAAAGGAATATGTTTTAAAAATTTGAAGAGGGATCATTTAAATCCACTACAAGGAAAGAAAATTATTGTAAAAATGAAAATAAATGATTATTGGATATTATTATAAACACAATTGTAAACATTTTAATGTAAATATCAATATAAGGGAATAGTTTATTGACCTAGAGGAAAACATGGTCGGTTTTCCTTAATAATACTGTTTTAGTTACTTTTATACTTAATGTGGTAGAAATGAAATGAAAAAAGTTAAATATCTATACATATCAATAAATATATATCTAATAATGAAAATAATTAATATTTGGGATATATATACCATATTATTCCTTCTTAAGAAAATTAGTATAAATAAACAAGATAAATAATAGACTGTAAAATAAAACACATACCTATAGTCTGTCATGATTCGTAAGAACTCTAACCTCATATATAATAAATTTTAATTTATTTTAATTATATAATATAACCATAATCATCCTAATAATAACATACAATGTTTAATTTTTACATTTTATCTACTTTTTATTCATAACATTAGATGTTATCTATTTCATTTCTTGTATATATTTTGTATCTGCGGGATATAGTATATTCTCTTTAATCATTGTCACTTAAAATCCATAAATATAATAATGATATAAATATATTGTATATTAATTATATGTACACTATTTTATAAACATTCATATAATGTAATGATGAAAATTTAATAACATCACTATGTAAAGGCGATAGTCCTTACAAATGCACGAATAACATTCAATTTTATAATTCATGGTAAAAGATAAAGGTAAATATCAAATAATATAGTAATAAAAATTAATATATCATTAAAATTTTAAATACACATTACATATATCTTAAAAAATACACATGAATGGTGGTTTTTGAAAATGAGTCATTTTACTATGTAGAGGTGCTAGTCTACAAAAACACTCGATGAATACATTCATCTAAAATTAGATTATGATGATGGGATAAATAGTTTTTACATTATCATAATAAAATATCAAAACATTTATGAATCTATATTAATATTTTTTTATTGGATAAAATACTTGTATAGGATGTTTAATAAGAAATGAAAATGAATTTTCCTCATTCAAATATGTATCTCTTCATTAAGATGCCTCGTTTTGATTACTCCATATTCTATAAATGATTTAACGAAATATAATAAAAGAATATGATTAATTAATGGAATTATTATTTTAATGTTATATTAATATTATTTTATGAATAATAATCCTCATACTCTTTGAATAATAGATGGGAAGAGGTTCCCATTTATATGTGAGGGGAGGTACACACAATGAATTCGTAATTTTATTTCAGTTATATATGGTCAAATTAATTTTAATGTTTCTCCAAAATGAGAGGTATTTAATGTTAGGATATTATATAGAAGAAATATATTCAAATAGAAATAATTATATAGGTTATTATGTAAATTCTTCCGTTATATAATTTTGTACCCCTATAATCCTCATTTAAACACAAAAGATGTAAATAATGTTAAGTTTTTTTACTTTTAACTTTTACAAAAAAATTAGTTCAACCAATTAAATTATTTGAATTATTATGAATAAATATATGGAATCCATTTAGTATATTAAATTTTTATATTTCATAAAATTTAATTTCAGGTAAGCATGCACACCACCACAAAGACAAAATATACAAAAAAATGTTTTTATGTATAAACCATTATTTACATCCCATCTATTTCTTATAAAAAACAAATAAATTCATTAAAATATTATATAGAATATATATTATAAATATTTCGTTAAAAAATTTATAAAAAGAGATTCTATAAATTTATTAAGAAAAAAACACATTACATACATAATTGTTTTTACAAAATGTGTTTTCAACCTCAAAATATTACTTATACAAAAATATAGTATTATGATTAATAAAATATAGTTATTTAGGTTTATAATAATTGACATAGAATTTGTATTTATTTATAATATTTTAAAAATAAAATGGTATATTTACTTTCAAAATAATAATTGTTTTAAAAAATATTATTATTATAAATTTACTAAAAAACATTTGGGATATATTTTAAACCCGCACCCTACAAAAATAATAAAAATATTATTTTAAAAAAGATAAAAAATTTATAAATAAATAATTTATAAAATTGTAAAAATTAATAATTGGTATTAATTTTAAAATTTGAGGAAAATAATTTTTGAAGAAAAATATATTTAAATCAATAAATGCCTTCACAAAAAATTGAGTATTTATTAATTAAACAATAATAAATAAATGTTCATTATGAAATCATTAGAAATATTTTTCATTAAAGAGTTTATTTATTTTTATATATTCCAAATTATTTCCTAAGTTAAAATGGTTTATTATTTCATGTTTTATAGTGACTTATACATTTCATTCATAAATATTACATCTTATTAGATAAATATTCAAAACATTAAATTATAATCAATTAAAAAATCATTTAGGTTTCGTGTATTTGGAAACAATGGAAAATAAAAAACATGGTAATAATATAAATACATCATATCCAGTAATATAATTCATAACTAACACTCGTCTTACGAAAATAAAAATCTAAACCTTTCTTTATAACCCTCTGAAATGAAATATACGAATGTGTCAAATCATATGCTTAATTAGGGTAAACAATAGAGATGTCAATTTTTTTAAGTATAACATGAAAATATTATTTTCATAACATGAATATAACTTTTCTAAAACAAATCATAATATATTATAGCTCACACTATTGACTCATAATAGAAGTCATATCAGTTTATAATATTTGATTCATAATGGAATGAAAGAGCATGATTCAAGAGAGAATAACAATAACATAAGACACAAGTTTGTGTAAAACATGTATTAATGGAAAATCCTTTTCTTTACCATGGTTTACTACCATGACTATTATAGTGGGATGGATTTATTCTGCATTCAGGGTTCACCCCCAACACTATCATATTGGAAAAAGACACATACAAAAAATATTTCACTTCCCCTTCCACACATTATTGTAACTCTACTGAATGATAAAGGGTTAAATTAATATATGATATGACTCATGCCAACAAGGTCAACCATTTTTTAAAAAGCTACCAGATTATAAATCTATAGTTAAGAGTGATTTGTGTGATGTAGTGATCATAATGGTTTAACTTCATGGATGTTACCCAACGTGTCTGAAAGTGGATGCATTGTACACTGGAATGAATATGTGTTGGCCTTTGGAGACTTTTATTAGTCATATGACTCATTCAAGAAAGTTGGTTGGCCCCATGTATGGCACAATATGTATGTGGGAGGACTACTTGTAATTGGAGGTTGAGGACCTAATGACCATGTTTAGGCAGGGTGTCTATGATAACAATGGGGACCAGTTTGTACATTTGTATCAGGGTATTAACCATACCTTATGTGTATTGTAAGTACATGGGTTGATATCTATAGTGAACCAAGAAGAATTTATTCTCATAATGGGTGTGAGTGAATGTAAAAATCAAGAGTGATAATGTGTTAAAGTAGCAAATAATTTTAATCATGTCATCAAGGAGAACCTTTCATTTCTGATGCCAGTAAGATTAGAACACAAAAGTTAACCATGCTAGAAATGGTGTAGTTATCCAGATTAGTGACCTTTTGTAAAATATCCTATGGTGGGTGTGTGTGTGTTTAGAGATATAACAATAGAAAGAGAATATGTAGGTTTTTGGGGACATTTGATAGACAAATGACACATTTGGGCATGTGGGTGACACATTTGGACATTTGATAGATAGATGACACATTTGGGCATTTGATAAATAGATGAAAAATTTGGATAACCCATGGAAATGAAATAATATTTATTGTGGATTCATCAAAACATAATTAACCCATTAGAAATTAATAAGATTCTTAGAATCAACCTTTAATCATCATCATCATATATGAAATAAAAGGATGTAGATGGTATCATTGGATTATATAACCAAAAAATCATAATTGACAACATATTATGTTATTATTGATGTAAAATGCAATTAAAATATCACTAGAACATTACTTGATAAAAATACACATTTCAAATTGAAAGTGATTATTTAAAATAAAAAAGATTACTTAATATGGTTTGAAATAGTATATTTCAATTTAACCATGGAGACTAGTTTTATAATATTTTATGAATTGGTTGTACATTATTTAAGGATATTTCATTCAGTTCATGTTTGGTAAAAAAATATATTTTCCACCTTTTTTGTAGAATGTAAAAAGTACATCATTTAGCAAGGAACAACAGGATACACCATTAATGGATTTTTTTTAAAAAATATTGGTAAATAATAATTTGAGAATTTTAAATTTATTTCACAAAACATTCTTTAAATAATTTATCTGAAAAAATTATAGGGAAAATGATTTCGGTTGAATAGAGAAACAATGTCAGTTTCACATAAAATAATTCATTTATTCTCATGAGTTATTGAAGAGATGACAATTGAGGAAACAGATTTCATCTCTATAAATAACTAATATAGACAACGAATCACATGATTATTGTGTAATATGAAATAAAATATAATCATCCACAAACTGATTAAAATACTCACGTTAATCAATGATATTGTAACAAAAATCACATACCTCATGTTTGACATTAATTAAGAAAACTATAACTTTTTTTAAATAAATTAATATTTTTTGTAAATATATTACATAATCAAGTGACCAATTATAATATCATAAAATATCTAGTCATAATATTTTATTACCCATTTATCAATAATTTATGAACTAAGACATCGTTTAAGGTGTTAACTATTTTGTTTCTCTTAAGAATTTCAGTTTAGTAGTTATGTTAATAATTCATTGATCATTGATCCATAATCTAAAAATTTTAATAGAAATATAAATATCATATATCATAATTATATAAATATTTAGAGTCATCCATAATAGTTTGAGGAAGAAAAATTAATTGAACCATTCATGGAGATGGTGTGCCATTTTCATGAATGAACGATGATACAACTTTTGAATTTATGGAATGAACAAGTAGTAAAAAATATTTATTCATTATATAATAATAAATATATTTAATTTATAAAATATATTTATTGAATATATATTTGTTGAAATCCATGTAACAATAATAAAATAATGAATCAAACTACTTCATGGAGGAGGTAGTCTACAAGTATGCACATGATACGCTATCATTTCAAATATATTTGAAGGTAAGATGGTAAATTTAATATTTTAACTCTAAAATAATAATTATTTCATAAATATAATTTAATATAATTATAATAGTCAAAATTACCATTCATTGATGATAGTGGTGGAAAATTAATTATTTCTTAATGTAGAAGAGGTAGTCCAGATGTACGTTTGAGTAATATAATCACATCCCATTTGATTGAAGTGAGGGAGGGTATTACTGGTACCAAAATCATAAAAAAATTAAATATATTTATAAGAGTTCATTTATGATATTGTGATGAAAATACGTTTCTATTTGTTAATGAAGATATAATTATAAATATTTATGGATGGATGATTTCCACTTGTTTAAAAGGCCCCAAATATATCTTTTTCATGGACCCTTTGAATGGTCTTATATCTTGTATAATAATAATAAATCATTTCTAGGAATCTTTTGAACTTAATTTTTTAGAATTATATTGATATTGATTTTTCAATGTGGTGTAATGATGGTAAATGATGTATTTACCATTATAGGTGGGGGGAGGACACACATGGAATTTTGTTAAAGATTAAAATTTAATAATGTCATACTTAAGAAAAATGATTTCTAATATTCGATAATTTTTATTTTTGGTTACTATGATGCCTAAATATTTCCATAAATTAGTTTTTGGAATGTTATATATGTAATATATATCTTTATATAATGGTTTAACCCATAGAAAACACATTGAAAATGTAAACATAGAGAACAATGGTTATAATTTCTATAATTAATTATGAACAAAATTAATGTGGATTGATTAAAAAAAAATTACATTAAGAATAAAAATATTTAATCTGTATTATCAAATTAAATTCACCAATGTTGAAGAATATAATTTAAAATTATTCCCAAAATCTATTACTAAATATTGGTTTCCTAAAAAAATAATTATGAAATTAAAATGTGTTCTTATACTAAAATTAAAAAATTATAATTAACATAATTTTTTTATAATACTAGTGATATAATTATATTTTTTAATATTAGTTAAAACATATTAAAATTTTAATTTTATGAAATGAAGTGATAGTATTCCATAAAAAGTAATATATTTCAATATTCATAGGAAAATATATATTTTCATAAAATTATCAAAATTGAACTATTTGTTAATATTCACTTGATAATTTAAATAATGAAGATATTTTTAAAAAATAAATTTTATTTAATTATAATGAATATAATATATTATTTTCTAATAAAACAATAATAATATTTTTGGATTGAAATTTTATTTTTAATCTATATAATGATTTTATTATAAAATGAGTACTTATTTATCTGTATTTTATTTAGCATTATTCATATTTTTTAAAAAAATAATCCTATTTATTCGATAAATTTAAAGGAATAGTGTAGTAGTATACAAGATTATGGTCCATTTTGATTCATCGTTGTGTGTATCATATTCTATAGAAAAACTATATTTTTAAGAGAAATGTATCATAAAATATAGAGGATATACATTATACCACATATAAAATGAACTTCACCCTTGAGATTCCATCACTGTAATTTGAAAACAAAATACAAATATCTCAATATCATCATATATATTTGTAACCAAATAGAAAATTTCAACTTTTGATTACATAAATTAACATTATGATGTTTTTTAGCCGTGTTCCACAACACTTTATCACTATGATCATGGAATGATACAAGTTCATCATTATATGAATGTTCATGATTTAGTTATATACATTTACTACATTAGGTGAGATGAATGTAACACATAATTAAAAATTTAGTTGTTTCTTGTAATTTCTAAGTGATAAGATGCACTCCCTAATCGATGAAGAATGTTGAAGGAAACAATATACCTAAGGATTAACATTAACTTCTTTCAGAATTGTATAAACTTCTACCAATGATATATTATTTGTAATATCTTATCACCGAATTTGAATTCTAGATTTTTTTATGATTAATTGTATATAATTTTTTGTTTTCATTGAGATGTATTGATATTCTACTGAATAGATTAAACATTCCCTACCATTTCCTCATCCTACTTTGGTTCTGATTTCTTTTATTATCCAGATTATCCTAACATGATGAATTTATACACATCCTATATTAGAGGTATTCATAATGATCTATTTTAATGCTTTATAAAATATATTGTTTTAAGAAAACACACTAAAAATACATTTTAATCCCATAAACCATAAAAATCCATTAGACAAGATGCCTGAATGTTTTCTATGGTTTGATTTGTTTTCTCTAATTATCTATATGTCTAAGTAAAATATGTATTACTCAAAAACAAATCATGAATCCACAACTTGTTAAAACCATCACCAAAACCTTGAGGAAAACAATAGATCCCGATCTACCATAATATATTTTAATATTATTTGTTTCCTTATTACATATTTATTATATATTATGAACTATTTTTCAAATAAGAAATATTATTAGATAGATCTTAAGTGTGATGACTTTATAAGTTGATCAATTACAACTTGAATAAATTTATAGGCATTAAAATTATTTTTGTTGTGTGATAGGAAAAACTATGGCGATGTTTTACCATTTCCATTATGATTTGATTAATTTTTTTAAAATAATCAATGAATTACATCCCACATCCTTAACTTTCTAGAATACCAAGAACTGAGATATGTAATCTAAAATATATCACTTCATGTTTTACAAAATAAATAATATGTTATATATTTATACATCATCTCATTTATAGTAGGAATATATAATTATTATCATTGAGCATAATCTATGTGCTATTTGAAATATGGAATGAATGGGATATATACGTGGTTCCTGAAATTTATCATTCAATCATATTCATGTATAAACATTGGTAAATTTCATACAATCTTTGGCATAACTATATATTCCTTCTACACCTCTATAATCTTTAAATTGATGGATTGGTGGAAATTAATTTGTTAAAGATAAAAGTACCCCATTTATTCCTGATTTAAATAATAATCCATGAAAAATATTGAAACATTATATATTTTGTGATCCTCAACATAGATAATCTATAATGTTCCTTTCGACTCAATGTGTTGAATACCTTGTTCACTTTCATATTGTGGTATTATTTTCAGTAATGATAATCTTTAATAAATTCTATATTTTTTCTATGGTTCATATTGAAGTTATTGTATGACTATATATACATTAAGTATTTATTATCAGTATATATATCACACAGTTCTCTATAATTATATATTATCCATTTCTTTTATAAAAATATTACCACAACTAGCTCCAAAGCATGATTTCAGTAATTCTTTCCACTAAACATCTATGATACTTAGGCATAAGTTCTATCCATATAATTATTTATTAATAAATTTCTTAGTTAATTATTTGATTCATCTATATATATATATAAAACAATTCTCTACTATTGGGTTGTGTAAAAACACATGTGCTAACAAAACTTCTCTTAATTTCAAAGAATTTATTTGCACACTCATCTATACTAAGTAACTAGGCCCCCCATAAAATTTACTTTAGATAGTGGATTAGACAATAGTTGTAAATTTTCCAAACAATGTTGATAATATATATCTAAACCCAAATATCTAAAAAATATATATCACCTTGGTTGATCTTGGCCAATGTTCAATAACAACCATCTATGATGGATCCCCCGATATATCCTCATATGAGATTATATGACCTAGAAATGATTTAAAAAAAATAAATATTTGAATATTTTTCCCGATTATTATCTTTCCTTAATATTTTCAATACAATTCTTATTTGATCTTCAAAATCTTCTTTTATTTTGTAATATATATTAATATCATCTAAAAATACAAACTAAAACTCATGAGTTTATTATCTAAGGATTGTATGTATTAAAACCATGAAGTTAAGATAGGCATTATAAAGGTAATAGATGAATCTTGTTTAAATATTGATGTCTTTATAATTTTTTTAATAAATAATCAATATGGAACATTGAATAATTATTCTGATTTTGACCTTTTATGTTTCCAAAAAACAAATATATATTCTCTCGGATCCATTTCTTTCCCCAAAAAAATAACATGTATACCCTAAGGTGATATTATTGGCTAAATTAATCACAATTATTGATTCTCCAAGATTTTCTTATTCAATTCCCTGCACTCAATCATTGTCATTCGACATGTGGTATTTAAAATATGTATAGAACCTTTTATGATTTATATTGAAAAATAAAATATTTGATTAAGAGGAAGATATAAAATAATTCATAAAATATAACAAAAAACTCTCATATAATTTTAATATCGTTGATTTTGAGATCCTCCTGTACATCTATAATAAGTAACACTCTAGAATAGAATTAAAGAACAACATAATGGATGAAATTTCCAACATATTTTTTTATTTATAATCACACTAATAGATTATAATATGTTGATTCAAAAATCAAATGAGATATACAATTAAAATAAATTTATATATTTATTTTATACATAATTAATAATCATGTTTAAGATGACATCAAATTCAACTAAAGGAAAAATAAACTGAGATACAGGAAAAAATGTCATTAAATTTCTTTTGGAGAAGAATCATCGACATAAGATGTGATAATCATACCATTATGATTTCATAATGATAATTCAACAACAAATCTTATATTTTGAGTTATGATAACCTTATAAAAATATTTTTATATAAAATAGTCTGAAGATCAATAATATAATAATACATTTACAATTCTTGATTGGATGGTATGTGTAAAATCCCCAACATTATTAGCATACCCCAAATCAGTAATTTTTATATCATAATATTTCATGTTTTCTAAATGATTAATTGGTTTAAATTGTCTATAATTGTATTTAAAATTTATATTTGAGAGCCGGTTTTTATAATTCACCAATCTCTTACATTTGAAACACAGGACAATAGGTAGTGTATTATGGGGTGTTTTTACCCAACAATATCAAAATTCATATGCCTTTCACTTCACCATACACTTTTTAATTAACAACTTTTCCATATATAAAACATTTATAATCCCAAAAGAAACTTTCATCTATGTTTCCTTCTACCCATTTAGTATATAAGAAACATAATATTCTTCACTCCATTGTTTCATTACATAAATTCTGATTATAATTCAATGTCTCTTTTTCTACCATAACCATGAGATTTATATTTAATTCAAATGTTAATATCTATCTAATAAGAAAAAATAATTATCTATTAATAGGTAATGAAATTTATTGTGGTTGACACCCTTTTCTTATTCGGTTTTTATCCACTAATGTAACAATCAATTAATCATTCATGTTATAAAATAATAATAGAAGCGGACTATTCATGACTTCAAAAAATTTCCTATTAAGTACATACATATTCATTATCCATATAATTTGTCTTAATTAATTATATATATATGTTCATTTGATGAATATTATGAATATACTTGTTGAAAAATAATCTCTTAATATCATCATATTCCAAGGAGTAAATTTATTCTCATTGACTCATGTTATTGATGAAAGTATAATATTGATATTTTTCAAAAACAATTATTAAAAATATTGTATTTTTCATGATATAATCTTTTGAGAATAGAAAAAATAATTTCATAGGTGATTAACCATTTCTCTAAAACTATTAGGTCATCAGATAGACAAAATGAATAAAAAAATTCTCATAACTACTGTCATTTTATTTTCTATCACAGTCAATATTATCACAGATAAATAATGATTTGTCCATTGATAAATCTAAAAATCATAGTTTCGGAAACATTAATTAGAACAACAAAACACATTATAAATAAATGTAATTTATAATATTTTTATATCATTAAAATATATTATTAATACAAATAGTAATTTTTAGTTTAGTTCATTATATATTACAATAATTAATAATGGTTTGAAAATAAAATATTTTCTAACCTACACATATCTTCATAGGAATGTCAATCTAGGTGCGATGTTTAGACACATAGATGATGTACTAAAATGAAGGACATGATTTACTTGACCAAATCATATTAGTTTTATTACAAAAATATTAATATATTCTAAAATTATATAAACATATAGTATCATGACATAGATGTGTTCCAATGAAAACCACAGTCCTTTATAAAAAATTACATTATGATATTCAAAAATAAAAAGATTTACCCAATTTATTCTCAAAAAAGAATTATCTTCCTAGGTTATAATGTTAAATAAACAATTATATGATACTAATTATTACCTTAAAATCAATATTAATATTTGAAAAAAACTTTTTAATCATATTGAAAAATAATTAAATTGAAAATTGGGATTTTCAACAACGGAGAAAAATAATGCCAGTTTTAATTAAAAAAAATTGTTTCAGTGTCTTGACATTTTATGGGCAAAATGATCAAATTAATAAAACTATTATTTATAAATAATAATAATATAATAAAATTATCTTTATTATTAAGAAATATTTCTTTCAATTTCATTTATATAAACAGAATAAGAAATAATATTGATAGTGTATAAGAATTTAAGAAAAATTCAATTCCAAAAGCATTATATGTTGTTATAGTACTATAGTCCCATGTGTTATACAATTGAATTTTTTTTATTTTGTAATTTAATAATTTATAGGCTTATAATATCATATATAATCAAATTATAATATTTCAACACCAATTTATTAACATTTACATATTAACATATAATTTTATAATTGATAGCTATTTCATTTATACTTATAGTTTCAATTTATTTTTCTTAATCCAATTAATTTTACAATGGTTCCATCTTATTAAAAAAAAATTAATGAAATAAATATCATTTATATATTAATTAATGATACATCTATAGTTATAAATAAAATGTATATAGTGGACAAATTTACTAGGATATTCATGGTGATTGTATGTCTTATATAAACATAAAAAATATTTCCATTATTAAAAAATGGATTAAAATAAAGATAAATAATCACTCAACATTAAAAAATAATTATTATATAATATATATAATATATATATTTTTTAAATATATCATTATTAATATCTATTTAAAGTTGAATCAAATAATAAATCGTGTCACATTGTAGATGTTGTAGTCCACATATACGAATGAGAGATGATATTATTTTTCTATAGACTAAAATGTAATAAGAATTATTAGATATTAGGTTCCCATAACAACAATTTTATCTCAAATTAAAATTACAAACAATAAATATATCATAAATTCCATACATAAAATACATTAGTGAAAAATGATTATATCGCTATTTTTTTAATGACTCAGATTTTATTCGAATTATTTTTATAAATTAATTGAAAAAATATGGAGACCTGGCCCCAAGACGGTGTGTGATTCTGAGCCCTAGTGTTCCCAAGACAATTCAATTAATATTAATATTTTTTTAATAAAACACTTGGGTTGTTTTTCAGTAAAACTGAATAAATATTTAACGGGTCCCTAAATCTAAAATTTAGGTGAATTATTACAATAAAAAATAGACTATAACTTAGGTGGGACATAACATATTCTGATCTCGGCAAGAAGAACTAGTTTTTTTGGGATGCATTGGTAAAAAATAATATTTTTTAAAAATATTTTATTACAACATATCAAGAATTTTTCTATTTTTGGTGTAGCCTATAGTTAGGATTCTAGGGTCATGTGAAATCCCTAGAAATCCTCTGAGGTATGCAAATGAATATTCCTACAATGATTGGAGATATATAAGAAAATCATGAATGATGAACCTAAAATTCTCCAAATAGATAGATGATGATGATATAGAATCACCCTTAGTCCAAACAGATCCAAATCCTATGTATGTTGTTTTTTATCACATTATGATTTCCATTCCTCTAATTTATTCATATTTTGAACATAGACTGGCCCACAAAGAGGTTGATTCAGGTTTTATTCAATGATGTGTGATGGGTAACTGATTGTAGGTATTTGAATTGGGGTTTTATCATTTTGATGATTTCTTATTCATGATCCCTCTAACATGAACAGATTGTGGCCAACATGAAAAAGGACAAGATAAGTTATTTTGGTTTCCTTGGGAATTTACCTATTTCCCCAAATCATTATATGTTCCTTGTTCATCATGAAATACGAACTGAGGATCATTGCACCTTCGATTCGTGGAGAAAGAATTTGAAAACGGGATCCAACACCAGAACAATATCACAGAGCTGTCGTAGTGAAAATGAAAATCGAATCATAGAAGGCAATAGTTTATGGGGTGCCCGTAGTAGTGTCTCAAATTGGGATTTTGTGGAGCACAAAAGAGATAACAGGACAATGGTAGGACAACCGATAGTGGAGTTTCCAATCGACCCATTGGGAGGCCTGATTCCGGGATGGATGTAAGTTGGGTAGGCTGCGAGATGGTAAATAGGACGTGGAGTGTGAAGCCATTTTCTAGGCAGGACAATGTGGGTTCCCGCAATATAATAGGCCATAGGTGTTGACTATGAACCATGGTAGGAGACTATGGAGACAAACTGGGACATGGCTCGAAGCTGCATCATCAAGATCCATATAGGTGAGGTCGCTGCTTATGCAGAGGAAGTGAGCTGGCCAGGTGAAATGGAGCATAGAGCTACATTTACTAGCTAGGAACACTATTAGGGTTAACCACCTGTGGAACTCCTAACCGTACTGCATGTGGTAGGCAGAACCATGGAGATTCATGCCACTCTAGCAACCCAGTGGGTTGGACCTAGTTGGTTGGTACAAGCCGGCCCAGAGGGCCGAGCACAAAGATCTATACTAGAGAAGTCTAGACTAGACTAGGCTGAGTCGGGCTGGGTCAAACGAACCAGGGAGGGTCATGTGTGTTAGATCTGACCATTACTAGAGTAGGGTCATAACTTTTTATAATAAAACATATATCATTCAAAAAGGATGTCCCTTTTGCAAAAAATTTGAATCGTGGGGACTACTGTGATGAGATTGTCCTATTGAGATACTCTATTTGAATTATTTTTAATGTTGGAATAAGAACTAATCGATTAAGGAGTAGGTTATCCATGTATAAGTGTGCTATGAATATTATCATTTGGCTGGTTGTGATCTTGGTGTCTATT
This sequence comes from Viscum album, assembly GCA_963277665.1. NCBI lineage: Eukaryota > Viridiplantae > Streptophyta > Magnoliopsida > Santalales > Viscaceae > Viscum > Viscum album. The sequence goes on from OY728143.1 coordinate 330,120,205, forward strand.
ATATATTTATTCCTATCATATCATTGTAATTTTGTGATTTTGGGGAATAGGTGATATTGGTGAATATACAATCATGTCGACTACATGACATGGAGTCTTTATAACATATCGACAATACAAATGTTATTGAAAATCCATGTGTTATCTACAATCCATGTGACATCGACGCTTAGTGTGTTATCGACACATCATGTATGATTTAAAATTCAAGTATTATTTAATCTTTGTGTGTTACTAATATTGGGTGTTCTGTGGACTACATATGATTGTCCTTCTTATAATGACATATACATATAAATGTGTGATCTTACTATAGTTCGTGTGTTTCCTTTTGTGATATAATGTTTATTTATTAGTGGTAAACATCATGTACATCACTATGGTATAATTCATGTAGTTATTTGTGTTTTAAATCATGTATATATTAGTGGTTTTCTTTTGTGGTTTCGGGGTGTCCTGTTAATTATTATTTTACTCACACCAACATGGGATTTTCATGAATAGTTTATATACTGTTTTAAAGATCGATTCATTGACAGAGTTCTATATAGACCAGGTCCAATTGTTTATTAGTGTGATTATATAGATTAGGTTTGATTCTATGACTTTAGATAGTGGAACTACACCAACCCTTATGGTAGGGTTTTTTATGGATGAGTTTTAGGAACATGAGAATTCACTTTGATACTATATTTCTATTGGTGTGATTATATTATTTCCATTTTTTACATTCCAGTTTCCTACTATCATACTATGTGGTTCGTATTATATTCATACATTGTCTACATAATCTTTTTTTACAATTCAATGTTTTTGGCTTTGAGATGTTTGTGTATGTATAGGTGCATAAAAAATTCCCCCATTTGTGTGATATTCATACTCGGCACCAGTCGATATCCACTAGCCTATTAGAGGAGGGATTCATGTTTTCATGGCATGGACCCCTATGGGATTGGTGACAGAGGATTTGTATCATAGAAAATCTGTGTCTACATAAGTGTCGTGACTAAGTGAGGTTGGTTTAGGGAAATAGTGTCGTTTGTTTTGAGTTAAGCGATTTGGCCATGGAATCCAGTATTGGTGAGACAACTGATATTTTCATACACCAGGGATCTGAATTATTTATATCAAATAATTACATGAAAGTACTAGTTAAAGAGAAAGCAATAGTACTTGCATCGTATTTGATTTTATTCTCTCATTGCATCCTTCTTGAGTCAGCTAACCTATAATTCTCTATTGACCATGGTTCATCATGATCTGTTTCGAGATACCTCCAGGTAGAAAACTAGTTATGATATTTTTTCATGAATATGATGAAGAACTACATATAAATTAAGCATCATTATTGTGGTATTTACTAGAGATACTCCCTACACCATGGATAGAACCTTGATGTTGTATACTAGTGATGCCACCACCCATTAGGAAGAATTTACAACCAGTGTGAAATATAGAGGATGAGAATAGGCTGATTGTGTTTCATGAGTTCTAGAGAAAGTAAAATACCATATTTATGGGGTATAAATTCCCCCAAATAGCTAAGGATTGGTTGGAGGCAGTTACACTTTTCTTCTTCCTTGAGAGGACACATTCCAATCATATGGATGTCATAGTTGAGAGTATTATTTATGTCTCACCAATGATATGGTGGTGATTAGTGACCTAGAAACATGGTGAGTATAATCAATCTGAGGAATAATTTGTGTAACTCTTCATATATTAATTCATCCAAGATATGTTATATATGGTGGGAATATGTGAGATTCTACATCTTTAATAGGGAAATCAGTATATAGTGGAGTACTCGACATGGATTAATGATCATTCATGCTACTCCATTGAAATAGCATGAGAACCGTTATTTAGGTCTCAAAATATTAATCAGGGGATAATATAGGATATAAAGTTCTCCATTATATTAATTATCATCACTTAATATTATGGTGGTACTAGGGAGAGATCCTCAAGTGGATAGCTTCCTAACAAAGGAGACACCACCAGTAGAAGATACCTGTTGCCACCAGGATGATGATTCTTCAATGGAAGGTTTCCAAAAATATACATAGGGTCCCATGTGGTCCATTCAATTTTGGGGATGACACCACAACATGTGATCATTAGTGAAAGTCTTCTAGTTTAGAGGGAGTCAACTGAATGACATGTTTTGTTACTCATGCGGTGGTCGGGGGAAAATGAAATGATATTGTCGGCCCCAATATCCTGTGACCAAGAGATGGTCAGGAGACCACTGGGGAAGAGAATATGAAATGAATAAGGTGTTTAATAGGTCAGTTTATGTAGAAGAGGATTTTGTAGATAGACGATGGTGTGAGGAGGTTCGGCATATTACTACCACCACCCACAAGCTATACACCATGGGCCAAAGAAGCAGTTGTATAGGGATGAGAATAGTTGAAAGTTATAGAGGCTAATGAACCCAATGATCTAGGAATGATTAAGGGTATAATATTTGTATTTTCTAACTTATCGACAATTTGGATATACATGTGTTCCATTCATTATTTTTTCCCATGACCCTTATTCAAAACTCAATGATACCAATAGAACTATTGACTTGGTTCCCAATCATGGAGACTCATACGGGAAGAGATTCCGTGAACACACATTGGTTATAGTAGATTCAGATTAATCATGGATGTTTGAGTTTTGGTTGGGATATTTTGTAGTGGCGTCAAATCCTTACGAAATCATTATCGATGTGGAATGGTTATGCAATGTCTATGCTCATATTGATTATTTTAGGCATATAGTGTGTCCATGGGGATGGTAATAGGTTTCTTATTGATTGTGAAAAGAAAATTCATGAAAATCATGATATAATTTCTCATAGGAAGGTGCAGCCGATTAGTGGTCAAGCTCATAGATGGTGTAGTGGAAGACATGAGTCCTCAGTTTCATACAGTGGTGGTAGAGCATGGGGACGTATTTCTTGAGGGTGTCCCCAAATTAACACCCATGGAGAGGTAGTATTCAATATTGATATATACACTATGAATACCATTTAAATATACTCATTCATGTCCGATATCTCCCATAGAGCATCATGAGTTTATGGTAAATATTGAGGGTATTCAAAGGAAGGGATTTATGAGACATAGATTTCACCCTCAGTAGCCCCAGTTTTGTTTTCCAATTAGTCAAATGGGAAATTGAGGTTACGTGTGGACTTTTGATGCATAAATCAAGTTATTGTGAATAAAATTATCAACTACCAAGTATCCAAATCATCTTTTATTAAATGAAGGGAGCGTGGTGTTTTTCAGTGATTGGCCATAGATCTGGCTATCAGTAGCTTCGTGTGTGAGAGGAGGATGAACCAAATATAGACTGTAGATATTGGTACGACCACTAAAAGTACTTATTGATAATTTTTCATGTGAAAATGTGCCATCAGTCTTCAGGATATTCATGAATAGTATCTTCCATCCTTACATATACTAGTTCATGTATTTATTCATTGATGACATTCCATTGTACTCAGTATAAACGGAGGAGCACTCGATACACTTGAGGATGGTCCATGAACCACATTGTGATAACAATATTTAGGGAAGGATCTTGATGTTTAAGTTCAAGATTCAATAGGTTTACTTTATTAGACATGTTATTTCAAAGGATGGAGTTACAGTGTATTCAGTGAAGATTGAGGTGGTTCTTGCTTGTTTCCACCCAAAAGATATACCAATGTGCGAATTTACATGGGTTTTGTTGGTTACTATCATGGGTTTGTACTCAGATTTTCCAAAGTAAGAGCACCCTGGACAGAATTGACCTAGAATGGGAATCCCTTTATGTAGAAAAGAAGTGCCCGTAAGGCTCTTAGTAGTTGTGTCATATGTTGGAAAGATCTCACATCCAGACACTAAAAGATATGGTTGCTTTGTATGTCATGATCCTCATTACATCTTGGACCTAGATTGGTTGTGTCCTTTTGTTTGGTAATGTGGTAGTTTCTTATGGTTCACTCCAGTTGAGATAGAATGATAAGAAATACATGACATATTTTTCTTGTGCCAGTAGTGGTAGTCTCCACCTTGAAAATGTGTCGACAATAACTGTTGGGTGAACTGTCTATTGACTACACTAAACATGAGATTCTCATGTATATATTACATATGAAGGATATACAAATGAGATATATGTGATGGGTAGAGTTTATTTATGACTATGAAATTGAGATTTTATATACTCTTGGGAAGGGGAATGTAGGAGGGATGCTCTAAACAGGAGATCCAGATTGTAGTTTCTGAGTGAGGCATCAGAGAAGTTCTCTTCATTTCAGACATCCTTTATTGAAGGAGATGGAGAGTCTTACCTATAGTTGATGGTTGAAACTACTCCACATATACATTGATTTGGGGATCCACGGATTGGAGATATCAACTGTGAGACCCTTCATGCTAACTTTTCCATAGGGCATAGACCAGATGTATATTCAAACGGTGGGGAGCATGTCATTATTTTCATAGGGAAAACAGTTGTACCAGCAGCATTGCTGGATGATGTTCTATGGGAGATCTGCACATCATCTTTGATGTTACATCTCGGTGAGGTGTATATGTACCATGACCTCCGATATTTGTTTTGGTGGGCGGAGATAAAGAAGTTGGTGGCAATGTTTTTTTATCAATGCCTCATTTTTTGCAATTGATGGATGGGCAGCATGTTTCAGTGGGCTTTACCCACCCACATGAGGAGCTACAATTAATGTGGGATTGGTTATCAATGGAAATTTTGAAGGGTCTACCACACACATCCAGGGGACATAAAACCATTTGGGTTATCATTAACTAACTCAAAATGTTGTCCCACTTCCTATAAATCTGTGATAAGAGTCCAATAAAAAGCATGGGACACCACTATTTGAATGAGATACATTTTTTATCACTGATTTCCATTTATGTTCATTTTAGATCATGATTCTTGTCTCACATCGCCACTCTGAAAGGGATTGTAGGAGGCATTTGAGACTCAGCTACACATGGGCATGATGTTTCATCTCTAAAGGGATGTCGAGATGGAGAGGACCATTCTGGTTATATAATACATACTACATGCTTAATGTCTTCCACGTGTCATAGTTGAAGAGGTATGTGCATGATCAATCTCACGTCATCAATGGGGGTGATATGGATATTGATGATGGGGTGAATTTTGTAGAGTTCCTAGAAGAGATCGAGGATCGATTGGGGAGTATACTATAATGTAGGTCTATTTCACTTATATGTGTCAGGTGGTAGAACTGGAATCTATAGGAGAGCACATTGGAGTGGGATTCTCGTATTCATGCTCAATACCCTCATATATTTATTGAGTGACCCCTGTATTAGATATTGGTGATGTAAATCCCAAAGATAGAAATATGGTAATGAATTCTATTTTCCTAATATTTAATTTTATAAATTAATTTGGTAAATTACAAGATGATGCATTGATATGAAATGTGATTCTAAGGCCCGGTGTGCTTTGGACATGGGGATGTATAATTTCCTTGTTTTAATTAAACGTGAATGTAGTTTTTCTTTAAAACAGAATAACATGTTATGTGATGCCAAGATTAGAAATCTAATGGAACCATTTCACTCCTAACATCAACATTACATTAAGTGTATCCTAACATCATCTGTTGTGGGCTAAAAAATTATGTTATTTATTGGACATATCAATAATAAAATATTTAATAAAAATATTTTACTGCAATGTATAAAGAGTTTGTTTCTTTTACGTATGTCCTATTATTAGAAATAGAGGGTTACTACAGAGCCCAGTAAATATTAAGAGGCAATGAGATAGAGCATCCTCTAATGAAATCAGATGGACGGGATAATAAATAAAAACTCCCTCATATTCAGCAGATCGACATATGAAAACGATGTGCCTTCAACCTTCATCAATAACCGATCTAAATCCTCAGTATGGTGTTTTATTTCATTGTGATTTAAGTTCTCTATATAGATTTTAATTATGAACATATGCCAACCCATGAATAGTTTAATCCTTGTTTAGTTTGTTCTTATGAGATGGAAAACAACTTGCAGGGTATTGAATTGCGATTTGATCAGTTTTTAATTTACTATAAATGATTTTTATAACAAGAATGGATTCAGGTGTAAAAAAATGACAGGATCAATTCATTGGATATTACAGTGCATTTATCTCATTTCCAATATATTTTAGCATTTACCATTCTTCACGAAATATGAACCGAGGATCGTTTCACATTCAATTTGTGGCATAAAGTTATGATAATGGGGATCTGACACTACAATAATATCATGGAGGTGTGATGATGAAGGTGTGGTGTGAATCACCACTAGTATATATTTATAGTGGCCCCCAAAGTAGAGGCTCTGACTGGGTCCCATTGTAGACTGAAGTGGATAGTGGGTCACGGATTGTGTAGTCAGCAGTGGAGGTGGCACCTGGCCTGGAGGGGAACTGGATTCCAGGTGGCATGCATGGTAGATGGGACGCTAGTCGGGCATACAATGGGTGAGTGTGAGGATATTGTCTAGGTGGTACAGATAGGGATACTGTGGTGGTGGAGGCCACAGACAGTGACCAAGGCCGCCAAAAGGAAGTCATGGTGGAGAGTTGGGACAAGTCTTGGACCTGTATTAGAGGAACCTCCAGCGGTGTGGCTGCGAGGTATGCAGAGGAGGAGGGTCGACCACATGAAATGTGGCACGACATCATGTTGACCGGCCAATGACATGGTCATAGAAAACCACTTGTGGAGTTCCAAAGTGGTCTGCATGCTGTTGGCAAGACCAAAGGGAGGTGGGCCACTCCAGCAGCCCGGAAGGATAGACCTAGTGGCCTAGTGGGCCAGGTCCATCTAGCCTAGTTGGATGAAATAGACCAGATTAGACCGGGTCATGTATTCTAGAATGGGTCAATTCCAGTCCGAAAAGTCATATCAGACCCAGACCAGACTCGGGTAAGGTCTTTTTATAAAAATATATGTAACATTCAAACCATCGATACATTCGACGAGCCATTGATGGTGTTGGTATGCTTGAGATGATATAGTCCTATTGAGAAACATCTTGTTAATATTTATGACATGTGACATTCGACCTAATGGCTTCAATGTGTAGGTTCCCCTGATACAAGCACGATACGAGAATAATTTGATTGTTGTATGTGATTTGGGTTACAATGTGATTTTGGTGATTATTTAATCATGGTGACTACATGACAGGCAGGATGGAGACTTATCAACACTCTATGTGTTATAGACACTCCGCTTGTTTTTGTTAATCAATGTGTTTTTGACTATCCATTTATTATCGACACTCTCAGTTTTATCGAAAATCATTGTTTTATCAAAACTCCATGTGTTATTGAAACTCTATGTTTTATAGATAGTCACTCTTATACCGATACTGATTGTTTTTTTTATTAAATCAGATAATCATACTTTTCAATCTATAGACATATATCTATGTGAGATGACTAAACATTGTATGTTTCTATTGTGAAATAATGTGTATTTCATCCTGATTTACTTCATATATTTCATTATGTTATTATTATTGTATTTTATTTTTGTGTAATTAGTTTATTTAATTGTGGTATTACATTTTGGTTTTGGGGTGTCCTACTGAATATTGATTTACTCACTCATGCATGGGTATTTTGTTCACACGTCTGGTTAGGGGTATAAAAACCATGATTTAGTAGAGTTCTAGGTGGAAAAATAGGTGGTTCTTAGAGTGATAAAATAGATGATGTGTTATCCTATGTCTTCATAAAACAATCATATACCAACTTTCCCAGTCTGGTTTTCTACAGATATGTTTCTAGAACTTGTGAATTCCCTTTTTTAGACTCCTTCATTTTGTGGGCTTGAATTCTGTCCCTGTTTAATTTCCAGTTTTTTTATATTGTACTTTGTGGTTAGAATCATAGTTTATGCATAGATTTTATAATTATAATCTTTTAAATTTAGTCATTTATGGGTTGTAAATGTGTGCACGTGTAATTTTACTTAGGAAAATTACTCTCATTTGTGTCATATTCCTACTCAGTACTAGACTCCAGCCCTTGGCCTTTCAAAATTAGGTTTGGTGTAGTCATAAAATGGCCCCTCGGGGATGGGTTGTTACAGCTGTGGTTGTAGTCATAAAATTCCATTGAGATCTTATTTTACTTCTCATTTTATGGAAAGGAGGGTGGTAATTTTTTTTTCAATTATAATAATGGAATTTTATTAAATTTAGGACACCTTGTTTTTTATTTTATGGATAATAACAATGATTTATATAAGGTAGGATCAGAAATAAATTTTTTAGAGTCTGGGGATGATGATTACCTCTTCATCATATGTTCTCTTTTAGATCCTTTCTTTAGATTCCTTGGAATGGAGTTTTATTTATAAAAACAACTACAATTTGTTAATAGTGAAGATTATATAATAATAGAAAAGGGGTTGGTTGATATAGAATCCTCAATATCTTCTAATAGAGATAATGTTGGGTATTCATTTTATATATGGGGGAGAGGACGCCATTTGATTTTGTTAAAACATTGGAATTTAATAATGTCATAATAAAGTTAATTTATTCTAATTGGGGAGAAACTATGAGTGTGAGATATAATGAGGTCATAATATGGTAATTTAACATGATTAAGCAATTTTAATTGAATGGAACCTTATATCCAAGATTTTTCCTCGGTTTATCATGTTTTACCGATGACATTGGTGATAGAATTTTAATGTATCTAGTATTCATTGTGATAGATAAAGAACGTGGAATAATTAACAAATTTTAGAATACCAATTAAATTTATATAATTTATTTTCAAATTTATTTCCATAAATTTACTTAATTTATTGTAAAATTTAAACAACAAAACATAAGGAATTGTGTTTTCCCAAAAAAAATATTATATTAATTACATTGTTTTTTACCCTAATAAAATCTAAATTTTAATCTCAAAACAATAATTTGACTGTTCATAACATAAAATAACTAAATTTTTCTTTATATTATTTTTAAATATAATGGTTCATTGTAATTTATTAAAACAAATACAATTTTCAATAGAATCGTTTTCATTTCACTAACAAATAAAAAATTAATATGTTTTTTAAATGATAAAAATATCATTCAACATAAATTTTAACTCTAGGATTTGAAATATTATGTTCATTTTATTTATTAGATATTCTAAAATATGAAATATTCATTATAATTTTTATCACTATATTAATGAAAAGAATATTAGAGGAAATAATATATTGGAATCCTATAATGATGTTATTTAAGATTTAGTACTTATTTATAAATATATTTTAATTATAGTTATAAATTATTTTAAAATTTGGATATTAAAATTTAGTCTAATAACTAACTATAATTATTATTATTGTATTCAAAATTCTCATTAATATAGACACAAGATATCATGTAATGTAATCTTTCAAATAAATTTAATATATTTGACTATATTATATTATAAAAATCAATGTTTCACCTAGTTCATATAGAATATTTTTTAGATGTATGAAATATTCTAAATACATAATTTTTTATTTCAAATAACATTCATATAAAATGTTTTAGGGATACGTTTACCTAGATAGAAAAAATAAAATATTAATGGAAAACATCAACCAATATTTCTAGAATAAAAAATTAAAAATTTAAGCAAAAATATTTAACTAAAATATTCTTATAATTAATGGTAATAAGATGTTATGTAAGAACACCATTATGAATGTAATATTTTATTCAAATTAAACAACATATATATATATATATATATGATGTAATAATTAAAAAACATATATCGCAACAGTTATCCATAAATAATTTCTAATGGATTTTTTCATATGAATGTTTACAAATATCCTCAATAACTAAATTGATAGATCAAATTTCAATTTTAATATTTAAAACGTATAATTTAGGAAATTAATAACAAAAATATAATGTTGATATCTAATCAGTATTTTCCAATACTAGTGGAAAATGAACTAGTTTACATGATTATAATGTTATTTTAACCAATAAATGGATAGAACATCACTAACAGTGGTAGTTTGAATTGTACAAAATATTCAACAAACAGTTTTTGACCCACTAAAGAGTTTATTATATTAGAATATACATTTTTATTAATAAATATAATTAAGATAAAATATTAATGATAAAAAAATTATCATATAATAAAAACAAATTTTATTTAATGAAAAATATACCTTAAAATAATTTTATTTGAAATCAATCCATGAGTTATTATAAAAGTATATCTGTACCCCATAAAAATAATATTATGAAAATATTCATGTCCAAACATGTATTACTTTTTGAACCAATGTATCATGTGGACCATTAACAGAGTATAAGGTATCCTACTTCCATAGATACAACTCCTATGAAAGGAATATATGAATATTCGTGCTTCACATAGAAATCATCATTAACACCATGATTGGTACATGGTCTCTCTATTCATGATCACCCCTAGGATCTCCATGATCATAAAAAATTAACATCCCAAGACATCGTTGAACTTAGCATTCAAATATAACATAGTTCTGTATATCTAAAACCACCTAAATAATGAAGGGTCTAAATTTATGAAATTATAAAATGATAATATTCCTGGAATTTAAATAAAATACATATGATTAAAATCACAAAGAAAATCACAATAAATATAAAAATATAATCAGAAGAAATTAGAGGAATATAATGATTTTAAATTAAAAATTGAATTCAATTAATTATTAGTACCTATTTTCCTTGTATTGAATAAATATGCATGTTCGATTTATTGTATATCCTCCATCTGTAAACATTTTTAATATTAGGGTCAATCATAAAAACATATAAATGTATGTTAATTTCATATGTGCATAACTAAATATTCCAACAAATCCCTATGAACATAATAGAAAAATTTATATCTTGATCAATAATTTTGCATGATTATTTATGTATATCATAAAATTAAAATGTGGAATGTTTTCTACAAAAACATTGTCTTAACATAATTTCATTATAGATCTTTTTAACATCCTATAAAAATTTTAAAATATATTATAACTAATAATGAAATACTAAATAAATTATTCTTGAAATAAAATTTTTATAAGATGTGTAGAAATTCATCCAACTATAGAGTCCACAATGTGAAATATGAAAACACCAAAATAATGATATCTTTTTTGAATCTCATAAAAATATAAAAAAAATATTTATGAATAAAAAATATATACTCAAACTTTTTGAAGTAATACTCCAACCATTATTTTTCATAAAACCTAATTACTTAAGAAAACTCAATGTTAAATGAGTCAAATATATTAATGTAACAAAGATTACTCTTAATTTCCAATAATTGTATAAAATGTTATATTTCATAAATATCTTACACACCCACCGTAAAATCTGACCACCCCTAAAAAACCCTCCCTAATGAATACATATTGACCATATTTCATAAAACATAAAAATCAACTAATTTTTTCCTTCCAAAAATGTTTTTTTTAACTTCAACCCTTTTGGGAAAATTAATAATTAAAAACTGATGTAATAAATTTATATTATTTCTCTCGTTTTATATAATCAATAGGTATATACAAGTTATGACATATTTGAGATAAAATAGTTCCAAAAATAAAATAATTTGATTATTAGTAATAAAAACACTTCACCATAACAAATGAATTGGATATTTAAAATCATTTAATCACCCATTCTAATAATATTATAATAAAAAATAAAATATATATAATTCCTACTCTTTGTAATCTATTTAATAAATAAAATAAATATTAATTTTTTTCACAACTCAATTTTTACCCATTTGAATGAAAATTTATATTTATCAATATATAATAAAATTAATTCACTAAATATGAAGTAATTAATAAACATTATCAAATTTAATAAATATATGATGAATAAATTGAATGAACCATCAATATTGAATATAATAAGAGTGAGTTTTGATCATTTTCCATAAAAATTCTTCGAAAAGTTTTTCAAACAAATCATTATTTTCTTCCACAATATAAAATAATATATTTCTATATAAATATAAACCAAAAATTCCCCTCCATCAATGATTGTCATATATGAATAAAAATTTTAATTTTTTATAAAATATAAGATTGATTCAAATAATTCATAATTGTATAATTATACCCTTGTTATAGGAGGTTTTCAACAAAATTAATTACTGATAGAAAAAAGTACTCTTTAAAATATAAATTACCATTCTAATATAATATTAGGGATATATTCCATTTGGAAAAGTCTCTATGAATAATTAAAATTCTCAATGCCCAATTTCAAACGAAATTAATAGAATTTATAAAACTAGTAATCATTTGTTCATTCACTCAACACTATAAAACCAATACGCATTTACTTTGTAGAGTCGATTCAATACACTATACAAGCGTGAACATGATATTGAAATCAATACACAATAACAAAATGGTGGAATATTGGATTTCAAAATTCAAATTCATTTTTAATTTGTAATTGAACAAATCAAATATAAAATAATTTTTTTTTTCAAATTGAAACAATATTTACATAAACATATAAACTAATTTAACATATAAACTACAAGAATGTATAAATAATATGAACATATTACATATATTAATGAATAAATAATATGAAAATTAATAATGAATATATTTTAATCAATAAATAGTGGATAAAATACAAGTTACTGAATTGGTGGGATATAATAAATAAAGTATAAAAAATTTAGTATAATTTATTACAAACTAAAGTTTATTTTCAGCATGGATAATTGAAATACTAGAACAAAAACCTAATTCAAATGGATTATTATTATTATGCACATTATGAGTGTTAATGTTGTATTTTAGGTCATATTACCTTGAATGAAACCAGAAACAAAAATCTTATACAATAAATAAATACATTTGAGTCCATAGACACCCATGTATAATAAATTTTAGAAAACTATTTGTACAAAAAAATAAGTAAATAATATTATAGGAGTAATATAAAAAAACATAGATATGAAAAATATGGAAAAATGTGTATAATTAATCTTCAAATAATTATGTATAGAATTTATTAATTCATTATCAAGTTGGTTATCTCCTATATATAAGAAATTTTATAAGAAACATGCAGTCTGCAATCTGTAATCAAAAAACACATAAGTCTATGAAATCATATAATCTACCGTAAACAAATTCATACGTATAACAAATTTGTATAATATTATTTATAACAAAACACATATTTATAATCAATCTCCAAACAATTATGTATATTTAAAATGAAATTTCAAATCAATTATGTTTATGAAATATGAAAACAGTTATGTATGAAATATTTTTAAGAGATCTACAATATAAATATATATATAAATGAAATATGAAAATTGTTATGTATAAGTGATCTGTAAATAATTTTAGTTTTTTGAAAATTGAAATCAATAAATGAAATTTATGATATTATTATAGAAAAAATCAAAATGAGCAAAAAATATGAGAATTATTCTATTATAACATTTTAATAAAAACAATATTCAATCAAGAATATAAATTTATATCTGAGAGGATGATATATTTATGGTTGGTTTTATGAACCCAATGTCAATTCTACAACTTGTGTTACAGTCAATTTCTTAATCATTCTTTATTAAAATTTATATTCCAATCATTTAAATGTTACGTGGTGATGAAAATAATGATAATAACAATATGAATACCTATTTGATGTTATGTTTCATAAAAAAGGAAACTAAAAAAATATATATTTTAAAAAGTTCATAATGTAATGTATATTGTAATAAAATATACAAAAATATATCTATGGATACATAACAAAATATGATACATTCAAACTAAACATTTATGTTATAAAAATACTTACTAAATATGCAATCTCAAACAAATTATAATATGAAATCTTTAAATACCTATGAATAAGAAATATGAAAATGATTATGTATATGATAACACTTATGTATAAGAAATCTTCAAAGAATTAACTATATTAATTATTAAATATTAACAAAATTATGTATATAAAAAGTATGAAAACAAGATTTTATATAAAAAATATACAAATCGTTATTTATTGAATCCTTCTAATACATATGCAATATGAAAAAACATATTTATTATAAATCTCCAAAATGTTTTGTATAAGAAATCTAATAATAATTTCAAATTCTTTCCGATGGATTAGAATAAATGTATTGCATGTTTTAATTGCTGAAGAAACTGAAATTAGCACAGTAAATAATATTAATCAATTATAATGAATCAATATAAATAATATTCAATCAAGATTATACATTTATTGTCAAGTAAATGAAATATGTATGGTTTAATTTATGAACCCAATGTAAGTTCTACATCTTTTTTTCAACTCTATTTCATCACAATATTTTATAAAATTTAAAATGCCAATGATTGTAATATAATAATCACAAGAAGAAAATAATAAAATCAATATGAATACATATTCTTCATTATTGATTTATAATAAATAAAAAAAATATTTTACAGAATACAAAAAATATTTTATAGTGAAATAAATTATAGATTAAAATTTATGTGGCTACGTGAAAAAATTTATGATACATGAAAACTAAACAATTATTTTATATTAGTACGTACTGAATATGTAATCTACTATTCTTCAATATGAAAACTATCTATAATTTGAAATCTAAAAATACCTAGGTATGTGCAATCCAAAAACAATTATTTATAAGAAAACACTTATGTATATGAAATTTGGAAATAGTTATGTATAAAAAATTATAAATAATTTCTATACATACCCAATTGAAAAGAATAAATTAACTGTATGTTTAAATTATAGAAAAAATTGGAATGAGCACAAAAAAATTTGTATTCATCTATTATAATGTTTCAATAAAAATAACAGTTAATCAATAGTTCAGATATATAACTAACCATACAAAATATGTATGGGTGATTTTTTGAACCCTACGTTAGTGATACAACTAGTGTTCAACTCAATTGTTTCAAAATCCTCCATAAAAATTGAAATTTTAATGATTTCAATGTTATGTATAGAAGATAACAATAATAAAAGAAATATGATATCATTTTCAACATTTATTCAATGAAAATGTAAGTAAAAAAATATTTTAGACAATATAATATGTATTTTATCTTGAAACAAAATATTGAATAATATTTATGTGGCTACATGAAAAAATTTATCATATATACATACTAAAAATTTACGTCATAACAATACAATTTAAATAACCAATCTTCTTTTCTACAATGTGAAAACAATTTTCAACCTGTAATATTAATATAGTTATGTATAATAATTCTGAAAACAATTATTTTTATGAAAACAATTATGTATAAGAAATATCAAAACAATTAATTATAATAAATACAGAATCTACAATATAAAAACTTATGTATAATAAATCTAATAAACATTATGTATGGAATCAATTGTCCCACGTCTCGGATATATATGTTTGAATTTATGGCCTTTCTTCTGTAACCAAACATGAATTATCTCTATTCTTACATCGTTTTACATGAATGTTGATGATAAGATACTCACTAGGTCCCAACACACGATTGATTCGTATGATCCAAAAATTATGCATGAATATTGTATGATCTCTACAAGGCTATGAGGAAACCTTGAATATAGGCCCCACATGCCATGGGTTCTTGTGATATTCATAAAAAATTACCGAGTTTGGGTACCCCTAGATTCCTAGATTCATTCATTTTTCTTTCATATCAAGTAAGAAAAGTAAAAAACATTATATCACTATGATGAAATTATATAACATAGGCTTACCCTCTAAAGTTAAGATGTCCTGGATAATATCAAATGGGTATGAACACATTTTCATGAAACATCTAACCAATGATCTACCTATTTTTGGTAGGTAAGTGCACAAATCAATGTAATCCCCTCGATTAGAATTTAAAATCAATGCAATGATTTCATCAACAAATTATATTTGTTTTGTTTTCTATGTAATAAGAAAATTGATATACACAAATGGTACGATATCAAAATCATGAATTTATCAAACCCTAATCAATCATGGTATATTTTTATAGGTATAATTACTGAAAAAATAAACTCTTAAAACAATTAACAATTTCATAGACATTGAATGGATTGAAACACTTTTAGATGGACATGTTTCGTTTGATTTGAAACTAGATCACCAAATGACTACAACACATCTGAGATGTTCATTTAAAAAAACACACCTTTGGATGAGATAGCCAAAATTTTATTGAGCTTTTGTGTCATAATAAATTTCATAGGCATCTATGGAATTACCATGAGTTATGAAGGAACATTACCTCTCCAGAAACCTAGTAAAAGTAATTACCGTTCATATAATCATCAATAAATTTACAATTCTTGTTTTTTGATATCATTAAATATCTAACCTCAAAAAAAGTGATCAATTTATGAAGAAAATATATGTTATGGTGCTCTTACAATTTATATATTTTCATGTGTGCATAAATAAATAGATTAACAAAAAAAATACATATATATGACACTATAAATAACTCATAAAGAAAAATAATCAACATAATGGGAGGGCTATATGTATACCTTCTTCACTAAGGGAAGCTTTAAAATCTTGGAACATCCCTAAATAATTTTATTTTCCATAGAAACCTCTTCCAATGAGATCCCATGAAAAAATATACTATAATTGATCATATGAATGTGTGAACCTATTTTTTTCTAATTTTTATTCTAAATATTGAAAATGAAAATAAATTGATTATAGGTGAGGGAAGGAAGGTAAACAATATGCATGAATTTTTAAGGTAAAATGAAAATGAAGGTTCAAAAGATGAATGTTTATGTAATCAAAGGACACCATTACTTATAACTCATCAAAAAAAATAACTTGTCGGTTCCTTGGAAGATATTAACTTGACCTTTTTTCATTCATAAGAAATTTCAATTTTTTAAAGGTGAACCAAATAGTGCAGTAATGTGGGTCATTATCGAAACATTATACATTTCATCTTAGAGAACCAAGAAGGTCATGTTCTAGGTAATAATTAAATAAATCTGTAACACATGAAACTGAGAAATCACAGGCTGAACAAGACCTCACTATGGACCCTTGTACACATAAATAAGTGAATATAAATGTCCAATCTACTCAAAAAAGACAACTAATTTTAATAAACAAATTTACCTAAAAATGTGAAATAATAAAATGAATTTGACATTATTTTTTAATAGAATATAAGCTACAGTTCAGAATGTACTTGTACAGAAATCAAAACGATAGGAAGTAAACTTGAACATAGAATTTGATCGTGATTACATCAAGGGGTGATGTCATATTCCATGAAATTGAAATTGAAAAGGCCCTTGATTTCCCATTAATAAATGTATATTTAAGAAGGATATTCTACCCCCTATACTCTCTAAATGTATAAATCTACTGACCATAATTCTCTATTGTAAAGATATATATTACCCTCAACCAAAACAATTTCAAATATAGCATGAAGGTTGTGGGAAGAGATAGAAATAGGTGGAGAAGACAATGTTGGTCGACAGGATGGATGAGTCATATGCGGAGTATATGAAGCATGTGGAGAGGACATATGTTAAGTAGACAGAGGCAGATGTTGAGGTCCTAGAGGTGGTGAAGCTGTGGGTGGAGGGTCTGGAGGTGGAGAGGTTTATCAAGGTGGGAGATGCAGCAGAACGAGGAGGCAGAAACCCTAAGAGGTGTGGAGGTTTTTAAGAGGATAAACAAGCAGCGGTAACTAAATGTGATTATGATTAGAAGTTGTTTTGTGGTAGGATATGCACATAGTGGAACCAATGTAAGGAAGATTTGGTGGAGGGTTGTCGTAGGAGAAGACATTGAACACATAGATTGGATGGATTAGGATATATCATGTTGTTGCATGAGTGGGATTACAATTTTTTAGGATGTAATAATATATTTTGGTGGAATTGAAGCATAGCAAGGTTACACGTATAAATAAGTCAAAACAATATAGTATATATAGTTTATATATTCTTGGAATGTCCCTACAGTTCTAAAAATATTTCTTCTACATATCTTGGGAAGTTTTTCTATATAATTTGATAGAAAGTCAATAAGTGCACATATAATCATTTTTTATTGACCATAACATATATCAACATAGTATTTTCAAATATATTAATTTTTTAGGGTTTAATAATAATATAATGAATGTAAAATTTTTATATAATAAAATCAAGAATAATATCATTTATTTACGTGTGGTATCAAATGAAATTGTGTATGATATCAATTTATTTTATTTGAGAACTATATTTGTTGTTATTAGAAAATAATATATATCATGTGCTATCATTGGTATCAATAATTGAGTGAAATAGAAAACGGAGTCAATGACTGTGTTCTACATCGAAAACATTAAAGAGAAACAACTTCCCTTGGAACATATTATGATTTTGAATTATAAACTAACATAATTTGTCGATTCTTATTGGATAAAGTGATTATGTCTCACCAAAAAAGTGACATGTTTTAAAGAAAATCATCATATCCAATATACTATTACGTAATTTTGAATACGAGTCATACATAAGAATTAATGGTAAAATAAGATCCATTTGACTATATGGGGATGTTATTCAATAATGTTTTATTGTAAAATCCCACACTAGTATTTCAAGTATATAATATCGAATATACTATCCAGTTGATCCAATATAAACCCTTTATTCCTTTTAATTTTTTCATTAAAAATTGATATTTATATTTAATATGATCATGTTATTTATTGTAACAACTAAAGAAAAAATAATTACTTAATAATATAAACAGAATTAAATAAATAAATAATATATATATATATAGTTTCAAATAAAATTATTCCATTAGTGGTATGAGTAACTAAAAATGATGTATTTTGGTCAACATATCATACTAATCCCAAATTATAATTTCATATGTTTAGAGGAACATTTTAAAATTTATTTTCAAGTTGATATAAAGAAAAATTACGTAACATATATGTTGAAATTTAATATTACATTACAAACATTCATTATAAACTATGTTGGATATTATGATCATTTAAAAAAATTATATAAGTATAAAAAGTTGTAAATACCATTACTTTAAAAAATACGATCATCTATAAGTCTATAGATAATATTTTAATGTATAAATATATGTTCCAAATAACTGATATTATAAAATATATAGTGCTTATTTATGTAAACATCTATATAAATATATTCATCATGAAATGTTATCTTAAGATACATTGAGAATAAATTAATGATTAAATGTAAAATAACTTCTAGTTTTATTTTAATTGACTTGAGTTCTAAAACTTGTGAGAATGACTTATAATTATATTTCAATTCATCCAAATTATATCCCTCGGAATAAAATCATACATTTTTATATAAAATAATGAAATTTTCATATAACTTCTCTCAAAAAAATAATATTAATATTATAATTGGATTACATATAGTGTCATCCACCACGGTTCAAACATTTTCCCATTTAAATGGATTAATCTCTAATTTCAAAAAATATACCAATATCAATATACAATATATAACTACCATTATTTGTTTAAATCGAGATAAGAATGAAGTATTTTCAAATTATTTTGTTAAATCACATTGATTTCTAAATGGTTGATCTATATCACCAATGGTATTATTATTATTGTTAGTCTTTAAAAGAAAATGATTTATAAGTCAAAAAGTTTATTTTTATTAATTCATTGAATTATATACAAACAATCATCGATATTTTAATAATACATCTTCTATTATTTAAAATATTAATACATTAATTTGACACTGATGAAGTAAAATAGTTAGTAAAAATATAGAAGATGTTTAAAACAACTACATAGAATGATAACCTCACATAAATGTATCAAGATCATCACGACTAATAGTTACCATTTCATTGATAGTGTTTTTTTATTTCTTGGAATCAAGATAAGAATTTTTATTTTGGAAAAAATTGAGATATTCATCCATTATCAATTGCATTATAATTATGAAATTGATATTTAGTATTGATAATAAATAATTTTTTCTGAAGAATTATTTATAAGAAATAATTAGTTTCCATATAATTCACAAATCAAAAAGAATTCTGTTTATAAACATAGTGGAGAAAAAAACTGTAACATCCCAAGTAAGTAATTAATAATAGATATTTTTATCTATGTTTATTAATGAATTAGATAGTGTTTTAGATGCTTAAAATGAATATAAATCCAATCTTAAGCATGAAATACACTACTATTTTTTTAAAGACTGTTTTACTGCCTTTTGATGGCAAAAAATTTTTAAATCTATATTTTGACAATTTTATGAGCTATATTTATCAAAATAAGCATATTCTTTATGATCGGGACATCAAAATTTACTTTGTTTGAATTTTTTGTATTTTTCCGATAAAGTTCATTTTTAATGAATAGTGAAAAATGTTGTATTCTAATTCAAAACCTCTTTTTAATCTATTTTATTTATATGATAATATTATCTTTTTAATTGGTTTTAAAGTGAAATTAGAATATATTTTTACCATTTAATCCAATGGTGGTCGTTGGAATCAATTTCACTTTGAAATTGGACTTAAACTAGTGTCAATCTTTTGATACTTATTGTTTCATTAAAACACGCTATTTGTCATGACAGCGGGAATTAAATATTAATTAATTAATGAAACTAAATTGTTTTTAATTTTGAATTCGGAATATAAAAAATATCTTAGGGTGAAGTTTTGGTATCTTTCTGAAAAACATCAATTTTTGATGAATAGTGAAACCACTAAGTGGTAGTTAAAGAAACTGATTTTTCGTTTAAATGAAACTTTGCCACTTCTGTGATTTGATTTTCAAAAATCCAACATACATGGTTGTCATTAAGATGTAAAATTTCATTCAATGAGATTATAATAATTGTTTGGTGAATAGTAACTTATTATGTTTTTAATCGCGATTGGAGGTAATTAGTGTAGTTTATGGTAAGAATAATGTTTTAATAAAATGAAATGACCTAGACACAAGTCCTACACTTATTTGTTGTGTCATGGACGACCAAGACATGCCATGGGTCAACTTGTGGACCCCATGGAGCCACTTTGGTAGGGAAATTACATAAATAACTTTTTATTTAATGTTAAAGTAAAAATGACACAAACATGAGTTATTTTACAAAAACAATTTTTACATGGGGTTATACAAGTCATATTTTTGACTATAAATATTAATTAGAAAGATAAAAATATTTCCTACATAATAGTATTTTTATTATAATTTTTAGACATTAAATAAATTAAATTATTTATGACATCGTGATTATGCAGCGATGACCTGATTATTTAACGATTTAAATTAAATGGAATGATAATGTAAAATCTAAGACCTACACATGGCAAAAACCAATTGGATGAGTGTATTTCGAACCCTTATCACATTAGACTCGAATTATATCAATGTGGTACCTTTTTAATCCGAAACGCATTTTTAAATAAAGTAACTTATGTTTGCATTCAAAGAGTGCCCCTCCTCTCCTCTTATAAATGGCCCCCACCTCTACCTCCTTAACCACACTTCCAAAGCCTTTGGCTCGGCCAAACCCTGCCCATTTTGTCTCTCCACATCCCTATATTACTTCTTGAAGCCTCAATTTGGTCATAAGTCTTCCTAAGAAAGCCTTTGAGCTCAAACCAAATGGAGTTACCCAATTTTCAGGTAATGTCTTCTTTTGAGTCCTTTTGTTTTATTTTTCTTCTACAACCCCCGAAACACTTTTTGTTCTTTTCTTTTGTAACAACTCAAGTATCCTCAATATACTAGGATGTTGTTATAATAAGTATTCGAGCTACACTTACACACACCTTCATCTAATGGTTAACGAACATACTGTTTCGGTGGTAGGCGAATTTATGCCTCCCGAAATGATAATTGTACAAAATTCTTTTAACACCTTCAAAGGTGGCCATTAAGATGTCACTATATTTATATATGATATATAATATGTTTATGTTTTCCTTAAGCTTCTGTATTTTTCATTTTGGGTATACCTTTATGGTTTCCATTATGGGTAAACACGATATCTTCATTTAAGGAATTGCAGACTACCGCCCCCTCAAAGTGAGTTGATTCGTTAAATAACATATGTGGGATGTAGAAAGGATGGAACTATGATATTATATATGATATTATACTGTAATTATAATATACCTCTATATCATTATGATTCCATTCTATAAAATACGAAATAGAAATTAAAGTAGCGTTCATGCGTACGTATGGCTTACCGTCTCCATGAACGGTGCATTTCATTTCTTACCTCTAAATGATTATGTAATACTATAAATGCATGAATGTACTGGATATATATGACATATATGATATCTATATCATGAATACCATTCTGGATATAATGGATACATGAACAACTTGTAATTATAAAGGGTTTTTTTGACTCAAGTACCAATGATCGTCAAAATGACCGTTATTAACTTAAATAATTACATAGTGTTCATGACATGGTAATAAGTTATATAAAAAGAATAATTAACTTGAAAAAGGTTCTTAAGCAAGTAGAAATTAACTCAAGTTTATTATTCAGGACATTAAAGAATGATCGAGTCAAGTCGGACCCGAGGTATGGGACTTCATCTAAATCTCCTTTCATTGAGGCATATTTTGTTTTATGCACAACCTTCTTTTATACAGTGTATAAAACACTTTGACTTTTATGTTTATCCAAAAGGAATATTTTTTATACAAAGTGTTTTACTATACGACAAAAGGGAATGTTTTTGTAGTAGGTATGCGGCGACAACGACTTCTCTGCCGCCATGACCGTTATTTGAGTTTCGGCTTCCTCTACAAACCATACCTTCTTTTTAAAAGAATAATAAATACCATGTTTTAATTTTCTTTTATTTCGGTATTGAAAATGTTTTTCATAATGTTTCTATATCAATGTGTTGTATTGATATCTTGTGATTGAATGGTGGAAATGTTATGTTTCCTTTATGCATGTTTTATGTGATACGATTTTTTTGAGGTTCTTGAGCATTATTATGAAGATGGGTGGTTCTGTGATAAACTAAGGGCGGGTGAGCCCGATATAGCTCTCTAATGCATTGGGTAATACGAAGGAGTGAAACGTTAAGGTTTCTCCGAAGAGATTTAGGGAATATACTTTGATGGGTATTCCAAACGTCACGAATAGGGTTACACCCTACATAAGAATGTTATGAATGCCTCAAGTTACCTTTATGTCTTATGATTTCTATGATTTATTCATGATTTGATTAGGTATGTTAAAGTGCTTATGTTTTATGGGTAAAGTATGATTTCATTCTTTTGTATATATGTACCCATGTTTCCTTTCCATATTTTTATATCCCTTAATGATATTTTTATGCTCATCCAAAGTTTTTTTAAAATGTTTTTCAAAGGTCAAGGGAAAGGTACATGATATGATGATAGTGTCATGGAAGTGTCAAGAAAGAATCCATGTTTTATTTTAAATATGTTTCCATTGATGGGAAATAAGAAAACTATCTTTATGTAACCACTTTGTTTTTATATGGAATGTAGTGCATGTTTTATGATCTAATTATCTAAAACTCTAAACCCGAAAATATCCTCAATGTGTAATCTTGTAATCATGCAATATTAAGTAAGGTTTAAGGATGGGGCCTTATAGTTGGTAGCAGAGGTCGGTTTAGATAACTTTTGGAGTTAGAATTCTATTAAATTATTATCCAAAAATATTTTTTTATGGTCAAATTTAAGTGATATAGCATTTGAAGATTACCATGTTTCTTCATCTAAGACATGTTTGTTCAGAATGGTTTTCCATAGAGGAAACAGGGAAGCAGTGCTAGGAAGGCATACAAAAGGAAATAACCTTCCGAATCAGCATCCTGATATGGTTGGAATTGGAACTGAACAGTTTTTTGCAGTAATGGTGCAGCTGACTCAAGCGATAAATGGTGGTGGTATCCATGCACGAGATCAGCCAGATCAACCGCAGAGGAACATGTCAGTGGTGGAACATTTCATAAGGAAACATCCCCCATCATTCAGAGGATCATCTGACCTTGTGCTAGCTGAAGGGTGGATTAAAGCACTGGAGAAGATTTTCAATTTCATGGGGTGTTCAGACAATCAAAAGGTTAGTCTTGCTATTTACCGTTTGGAGGTTGAAGCAGATCAGTGGTGGTCGATGGTTAAAAATATCAGGGACGCTGATGAGATTGATTCTCTTGACTGGGATGAATTCAAAGGTATGTTTCTTGAGAAGTATATACCTAAGGCTGTTCGACTTAGGATGGAAAATAAATTCTTAAAATTGAGGCAAGAGGAAGACTCAGTGGCTACCTATAAAGAAAGGTTCACTCGATTGGCAAGGTATGCTCCAAATTTTATCTGAGACCTTGATAGTAAAATCAATCGTTTTTACTCAGGATTAATGCCAAAATATCAAAGGGAATTATCTTCTCGTGTGTTTAAAAGTTATGAAAAGATTGTTCGATGTGCTGAGAAGGTGGAAATGGAGTTTGCCGATGATCAAGTGTTCTATAACAACCAACAGAAGAAGAGACTGAGGTGGTAGGAGAAAGGTATGAATTCTTCAAAAAAGTCTGATGGTAAGAAATCTAAGTTTCTAGTTTGTGATAAATGTGGAAAAAGGCATGCTGGGGAATGTCTTCTGAATTCCGGAAAGTGCTACCGATGTGGTATGATGGTACATAAGGCTCGTGATTGCACTGAAAAGGATCAAGTTGAAGGTAAGACCAAATTTGATTTACAGTTAGTGAAATGTTATAATTGTAATGAGATGGGTCACTTTGCATACGAGTGTCTGACAAAGAGCTTGAGTGATGGGAAGCAGTTAGACTACAAGAAGAAAGGGGTGGTGAAATCCTTTTCAACTACTTCAGTAGATGACGGGCCATCAAATGAAGTTGTATCAGGTACTTTGTTTGTTTTTTCAGATTATGCCAGTGTGTTTTTTGATTTGGGGTCTACACATTCTTTCATCTCTGAAACCTTTTCTAGTAGAATGGGAATACCATCTCATGAAATGACTCCTGAACTTTTGGTAAAAACACATGGGGGAAATGTTGCGGCAAAATGATTTTATAAGAATCTTCCTATCCTTATCTGTGGAAAGAACCTACTTGAAAACCTTATTGTTCTACCTCTAGTAGAGTTTGATGTTATCATGGGTATGGATTGGCTCTCTATTTTCCATGCTAAGATTGACTGTAGAGCTAAAGAAGTTTCTTTTCAGAAAGACTTTCAGTTTGGGTACAAGAATGAACCCTTACTGTTGATAACTTATCAAGAGGCCAAGAAACATGTAAAATATGGAAATGAATGTTACCTTGCACACATTGATGAAAATAAAGGAACTGTTCAGATTAATGATGTGTCAGTGGTAAATGAGTATCCTGATGTTTTTCCTGATGAGTTGCCTGGAATAATACTGGATCGGGAAGTTGAGTTTACTGTTGACTTAGTTCCTAATGCTAAGCCAATTTCAAAACCCCCTTATCGAATGGCTCAAATTGAACTTTTAGAGTTGAAGGATCAATTTCAAGATTTATTAGAGAAAGGTTTCATTCGACCTAGCACATCACCTTGGGGTGCTACTATTTTATTTGTTAAAAAGAAAGATGCTTCAATGAGACTTTGCATTGATTATAGGGCCTTGAATAATATTACTGTTAAGGACAAGTATCCTTTGCCTCATATCGATGATTTGTTTGATCAGCTCCAGGGAGCTCAGTATTTTTCAAATATTGACTTGAGATCGGGGTACCAAGGGCTGAAGGTAAAGGAGGTAGATGTTACGAAGACCGCGTTCCGTACAAGATATGACCATTATGAATTTGTAGTAATGCCTTTTGGGCTAACCAATGCACCTGCTGTATTCATGGACTTAATGAATAGAATTTTCCCTGAGTTCTTGGATAAGTTTTTGGTGGTTTTCATTGATGATATT
The DNA here is from genome assembly GCA_963277665.1 of Viscum album. Classification (NCBI taxonomy): domain Eukaryota; kingdom Viridiplantae; phylum Streptophyta; class Magnoliopsida; order Santalales; family Viscaceae; genus Viscum; species Viscum album. Next base: position 330,146,268 of record OY728143.1, read on the forward strand.
TTGGTGTTTTATAAAAGTAAAGATGAACATGAATTATATTTAAGGGTTATCTTGCAAAACTTAAAATAAAATAAACTGTATGGAAAATTCAGCAAGTGTGAGTTTTGGTTGCAACAAATTTCTTTCATTGGTCACATTGTTTCTAAAGATGGGATAACTGTTGATCCTGCAAAAGAAAAAGTTGTGGAAGACTGGCCAAGACCCACAAATGTAACTGAGATTAGTAGCTACCTTGGTTTGGCAGGCTATTACCGAAGGTTTGTTAGAAATTTTTCACGGTTATCTAGTCCAATGACTAAGCTAACTCGGAAGGGTGTTAAGTTTATCTAGAAAAAATAATGTGATGATTGTTTTCAGGAATTGAAAAGAAGATTGGTGAATGATCAAGTTTTGGAACTACCTTCCAGGAATGGTGAGTTTCTTATAAACAGTGATGCTTCATTGAAAGGACTTGGTTGCTCCTAATGCAGAATGATCAGGTAATTGCTTATGCTTCACGACAGTTGAAAACTCATGAGGTAAATTACCCTACACATGATTTGGAATTAGCTGCTATTGTTTTCACTTTAAAAAATTGGAGGAATCATTTGTATGGAGTAAAGTGTGAAATATATACTGATCACAAAAGTTTAAAGTATATATCTACTCAGAAAGAGTTAAACATGAGACCGAGGAGATGGCTATAATTAATCAATGCTTATGATTGTACAATTCATTACCATCTGGGAAAAGAAAATAATGTGGTTGATGCTTTGAGTCGAAAAAACAATGCTTCATTAGCAACGTTGCATTTGGAACGTGATCCTTTGATTAAGGATTTGATGAACTTTGGCATAGAAGTTGTTCGTGCCGGAAGTTCTTCTATTTTGTTTCAGGTATCAGTGAGATCATCTCTATCAGATAGAATCAAGCAATCACAGAAGCAAGACAGTGAGTTGCAGAGAAAGGTAGAGCTAGTTCAGAAAGGTAACTTTCCTGAATTCAACATTGATAATGATTGCGTTTTGAGATTTGGGAAGAGATTGTGCGTGCCTTGTGATTCACAGTGGAAGAGAGAGTTTTTATGTGAAGCTCATAGTTCTCCGTTTTTAGTTCATCCTGGTAGTACTAAGATGTACAGAGATCTGTGGGAGTATTACTGGTGGGATGGAATGAAAAGAGATATTTCTGATTTTACTGTGAATTGTTTGACATGTCCACAGGTTAAAGCAGAGGGGCAGTTACCAAAAGGGATGCTTCAGCCTTTACCAGTGCCAGAGTGGAAATGGGAGAATATATCCATGGACTTTGTGGTGGGATTACCGAAGACATCTTGAGGTAATAATGCAATCTAGGTTATTGGTGATCTCTTCAAAAAATCTGCTCATTTCCTTTCTATACGGGATACTTTTTCCCTAGATCAACTTTCCCATTTGTATCTTAAAGAGATAGTCAGGTTACATGGAGTTCCTCTCTACATTGTATCTGATCGTGATCTCAGATCTACTTCTAACTTTTGGAAAGGCCTTCAGAAGTCATTGGGTAATGAATTAAATTTTAGTACAGCATTTCATCCTCAATCAGATGGGCAGTCAGAACGAACAATTCAGACTTTGGAGGATATGCTACGAGCTTGTTCGATGGATTATCAGGGAAGTCGGGACCAACATCTTTCTTTGGTTGAATTTTCATATAATAACAGCTTTCATTCTAGTATACAGATGGCACCATTTTAGGCATTATATGAGAGGCGGTGTCGAACTACAACTTTCTGGGATGAAGTGGGCGAAAGGAAGTTGATGGGACCAGAATTGGTAGAAGAGATGGCAGAAATAGTTCAGCTGATTCAGAAGCACATGAGAACAGCTCAGAGCAGGCAGAAGAGTTATGCGGATAACCGGAGGAAGGATCTATCTTTCGAGGTAGGTGACCATGTTTTTCTCAAGGTTTCTCCTTAGAAAAGTGTGATGAGATTTGTTAAGAAAGGAAAGCTGAGTCCAATGTTTATTGGACCATATGAAATTCTGGACAGAGTTGGATCAGTTGTATACAGAGTGGATTTACCTCCGAGTTTATCTCAGGTACACAATGTTTTTCATGTATTGATGTTGAGAAAGTATATGCCAAATCCATCTCATGTTTTGAGTCCAGAGGTAGTTCAGCTGGAAGAGAACCTATCTTATGAGGAACAACTGGTCCAGATTCTTGGCCACAGGGAGCAAGTGTTACGGAATAAGGAGATTCATCAGGTAAAGGTTTTGTGGAAAAACCACATGATGTAAGATGCAACATGGGAATCTGAAAATGCAATGAGGGATAAGTATCCCCATTTATTCGATAAGTAAATAAATTGCGGGGACTCAATTTTCTAAAGGGGGGGAGGATGTAACATCCCAAGTAAGTAATAAATAATAGATATTTTTATCTATGTCTATTAATGAATTAGATAGTGTTTTAGAGGCTTAAAATGAATATAAATCCAATCTTAACCATGGAATACACTAATATTTTTTTTGAAGACTGTTTTACTAACTTTTGATGGAAAACCATTTTAAAATCTATATTTTGAAAATTTTATAAGCTATGTTTTTCAAAATAAACATATTATTTATGATCGGGACACCAAAATTTACCTTTTGTGAATTTTTGGTATTTTTCCGATAAAGTTCATTTTTAATGAATAGTGAAAAATGTTGTATTCTAATTCAAAACCTCTTTTTAATCTAATTTACTTATATGATTAGATTATCTTTTGAATTGGGTTTAAAGTGAAATTAGAATATATATTTACCATTTAATCCAATGGTGGTTGTTGGAATCAATTTCACTTTGAAATTGGACTTAAACTAGTGTCAATCTTTTGATACTTATTATTTCATAAAAACACGCTATTTATCATGACAGCGGGAATTAATTATTAAATTAATTAATGCAACATAAATGTTTTGAATTTTGTAAAATAGACATCATTTTTGAATTCATAATATCAAATATTTCTTAGGGTGAAGTTTTGGTATCTTTCTGAAAAACGTCAATTTTTGATGAATAGTGAAACCACTAAGTGGTACTTAAATAAACTGATTATTCGTTTAAATGATACTTTTCCACTTCTGTGATTTTATTTTCAAAAATCCGACATACATGTTTGTCATTAAGAAGTAAAATTTGGTCAATGAGATTATAATAATTTTTTGTTGAATAGTAACTTATTAAGTTTTTAATCGCGATTAGAGGTAATTAGTGTAGTTTAAGGTAAGACTATTGTTTTAATAAAATTAAATGACCTAGACACATGTACTACCCTTATTGGTTGTGTCATGGCCGACTAAGACAAGTCATGGGTCAACTTGGGGACCCCGTGGATCCACTTTGGTTGGGAAATGACATAAATAACTTTTTATTTTATGTTAAAGTAAAAAATGACACAAACATGAGTTATTTTACTAAAACAATTTTTACATGGGGTTATACAAGTCATATATTTTAATATAAATATTCATTAGAAATATAAAAAGATTTCCTACATCATAGTATTTTTTTTAATTTTTAGACATTAAATAGATTAAATTATTTATGACATCATGATGATGCAGCGATGACCTCATTATTTAACGATTTAAATAAAATGGAAAGATAATATAAAATCTATGACCTAAACATGGCCAAAACCAATTGGATGAGTGGAATTATAACCTTTATCACCTTATCCTAGAATTATATCAATGTGGGACCTTTTGAATCCGAATCTCATTTTAAAATAAAGTAACTTATCTTTACTTTCCAAGAGTGCCCCTCCTCTCCTCTTATAAAAGTCCCCCACCTCTACCTCCTTACCCACACTTCCAAAGCCTTTGGCTCGGCCAAACCCTGAAAATGTTGCCTCTACACATCCCTCTCTTACTCCTTGATGCCTCACATTGGGCAGAAGTCTTCCCAAGGATGCCTTTGCGCTCAAACCAAAGAGAGTTACCCAATTTTAAGGTAATGTCTTCTTTTGAGTCCTTTTGTTTTATTTTGCTTCTCCAACCCCCTAAACACTTTTTATTATTTTCTTTTGTAACAACTACAGTGTCCTCAATATAATATGATGTTTTTATAATAAGTATTTGAGCTACAATTACACACACCTTCATCGAATGGTTAACGAACATACTGTTTTCGTGGATGACGAATTTATGCCTCCCGAAATGATGATTGTTCAATATTCTTTTAACACCTTCAAAGGTGGCCATTAAGACTTAACAATATTTATATATGATATATAATATGTTTATGTTTTCCTTAAGCTTCTGTATTTTTCATTTTGGGTATACCTTTATGGTTTCCATTATGGGTAAACGTGATATCTTCATTTAAGGAAGTGCGGACTACCGCCCCCTCAAAGTGAGTTGATTCGTTAAATACCATATGTGGGAATTATAAAGGATGGAACTATGATATTATATATGATATTATACTGGAATTATAATATACCATTATATCATTATTATTCTATTCTATAAAATACGAAATAGAAATGAAAGTAGCGTTCATGCGTACGTACGAATTACCATCTCCATGAACGGTGCATTTCATTTCTTACCCCTAAATGATTATGTAATATTATAAATGCATGCATGTACTAAATATATATGAAATATATGATATCTACATCATGAATACCATTCTGGATATAATGGATACATGAACAACTTGTAATTAAAAAGGGTTTATTTTTGACTCAAGTACCAATGATCGTCAAAATGACCGTTATTAACTTAAATAATTACATAGTGTTCATGACATGGTAATAAGTGATATAAAAAGTAATAATTAACTTGAAAAAGGTTCTTAAGCAAGTAGAAATTAACTCAAGTTTATTATTCATTAAATTAACGAACGATCGAGTCAAGTCGGACCCGAGGTATGGGACTTCGTCTCAATCTCCTTTCATTGAGGCATATTTTGTTTTATACACAACCTTATTTTATACAGTGTATAAACCCCTTTGACTTTTAAGTTTATCCAAAAGGAATCTTTTTTATATGAAACATTTTACTAAATTACAAAAGGGAATGTTTTTGTCGTATGTATGCGGCGACAACGACTACTCCGCCACCGTGACCGTTATTTGAGTTTCGGCTTCCTCTAAAAGCCATACCTTCATTTTAAAAGAAAAATAAATACCATGTTTTAATTTTCTTTTATTTTGGTATTGAAAATGGTTTTCATAATGTTTTTATATCAATGTGTTGTATTGATATCTTGTGATTGAAAGGTGGAAATGTTAAGTTTCCATTATGCAAGTTTTATGTGATATGATTATGTTGAGGTTCTTGGGCATTATTATGAAGACGGGTGGTTCCGTGATAAACTAAGGGCGGGTGAGCCCGATATAGCTCTCCAACGCATTGGGTAACATGAAGAAGTGAAACGTTAAGGTTTCTCCGAAGAGATTTAGGTAATATACTGTGATGGGTATTCCAAATGTAACCAAGAGGGTTACTCCCTACGTAAGAATGTTATGAATGCCTCAAGTTACCTTTATGTCTTATGATTTCTATGATTTATTCATGATTTGATGAGGTATGTTAAAGTGCTTATGTTTTGTGGGTAAAGTATGATTTCATTCTTATGTATATATGTACCCATGTTTCCTTTCCATATTTTTATATCCCTTACTGAGCTTTTTATGCTCATCCCAGGTTTTTTTAAAATGTTTTTCACAGGTCAAGGGAAAGGTACATGATATGATGATAGTGTCAAGGAAGTGTCAAGAAAGAATCCATGTTTTATTTTAAATATTTTTCCATTGATGGGAAAGAAGAATACTATCTTTATGTAACCACTTTGTTTTTACGTCGAATGTAATTCATGTTTTATGATCTAATTCTATAAAACTCTAAACCCGAAAAGATCCTTAATGTGTAATCTTGTAATCACGCAAGATTAAGTAAGGTTTAAGGCTGGGGCATTATAAAAATAGTTATAATATATAATAAATTAATGGCGAAATCATTGAAAAGATGATTAAATATATAATATTCTAAAATGAAGGTTTTTGTAATTTTTTTAATATTTTTATCCCTTATTCAAACGACAATATTTCAAAAGTCAAATTTACAAAAATACCACAATAATCTTTCCACAGACTGATAATTAACATGAACTTATTATATCTATTAGATTCATAAATTTTTTTGAAATATGATGGATCTTAATTTTTATGAGCTATAAAATTAATCTATGTGAGTCTAGTTTAATCTTAACATTAAAAATACAGATAGTTCCTTTCTCTAATACATAAATATTATATTATTCAAAAGAATCCACATGTACTAACTATAAAGGATCAAATTTTAAGGCCTCGAAAAATGATTTAAAAATAAAATATTATTTCTTATAAGATTATTTGTAATCATATACATTTGGGGAATTCTGTCTATATTCTACTAAGAACCTCACTCGTAATATTTTTTAAAGCATTAGTTATGTAAAAAAATATAAAATTTATATTTCTTATGTGAAATCTAAGATATCTCATAAACTACCCAAGGTATTTGTGTAACTCAAAAAATAATGTTATCTAGGAGTAGTGTTTTTTCATTATAATGATTATAACTATATATAAGTGAACTTATTATGGATATGTGATATTTAATTTATCATTACAAAATGTCACAAAATGAACCTCATCACATTATAAATTTATTCTATCATGATTTTTAATACATCATAAATCATTAATTAAATTATAAACTGCAGACATACAAAGGAAATAAAAATATCAGAAAATAATAATTTTTCCATGTCCACTATCCCTTAATGATTCATGTTAAACTAACATATTTTTCGTTATGTTATAGAAGATGTAATTATATTATATCATGTACAACGAACTACCTATATATGAGTAAAAAACGTTCTATTTTCGGGATATCATCAGTCCTTCATGAAAATAATATAACTATAAATGTGATCACCAAAATTTCTTTGATCATGAGGTATTTTACAATAGTACATTATGAACCAATACATTTCCTATCATTTGGTATTGTATAATTCTAAGATATTTACTGTTAGATGTCCAATGATCTCTAAATTTCTAATTCATACTAATTATTTCAATAGTAACGTTATTAAATATATTTTTTAAAAAAATTAACTTTTATAGAATAAAATAAATTGACTAAAATAATATTTACTAGAAAAAAATTCCAGAAGATGTATGACTGCATAAAAAATGTATTATACTATTATCAAGATTCTTGATAAAAAAATTTAAAATATATTTACTTTTAAAAGATAAATAACTCCTTTATTTAGATTTAAAACTATTTTCCAAACATCAGTAGTTTAAAAAAATTAAATAATAACAGAATACACAATTAGACATGTAAATCCAATTAGTAGAATTGACAATGATTACATGGATAAATGAAGAAATCTATTGAAATTTTTCCTTTTTATTTAGTAAAATAATAATAATATTAATTCATATAATTTTTTGAGAGTCATATTTATTTTATGAGGATTTTGTGATATAATCATCATTGAAATATATTAACAAATTTTGGTCAGTAGATATACTTTTTGGGATATTAGATTTATCTTTACCATTAACATATTAATATTTTTTGAGGAATTTTTATAACAACAAATAGTCATACTGATGTTATCATCATTTTAGTCACTACAATCATCATAAGGAAATTCTTTTTCATTATCACCCCGATTATCAATTTTAGCTCTAAATGCATCCATTCATTGTACATTTTAAATTATCATCGACTTCCATTCCTTATTATTATTTTTAATAATTATTAGTTTTATATTACGTGTATTTTTATAACTTTAGTATATAACTTCTATTGATTGACACCTATCATACCTCTCTTTTTTATCTATAAGGAAAATACACAAATTTTATTCATATATCATTCACTTTTTATGTGTTCACATTGAAAAAAATATAAAAAATCTAATTTCATAATTCTATTTAGAAATTTATTCTTCATTTCATTAGTCTTCATATTCATAGTTTAAGAATTTAACTCACTATATTTTAAATTGAATGGATCTATGTGGTAATTTTTTTGTTGCCATCTTTAATATTATGTCTAATATTACTCACTGACATCCACAATGTTTATTATTTTATTATTTTATTTGTTTTTAGAATTATTATTATATTTAGGGTTGATCCTTACTAAACCATTGGATTTATGAAGTTTCAAAAAAGGTTTCATGGTTAGATTATTGTTATTATTAATATGAAACAAGTCATATGATGGTTTATAACTATAAACAAACCATTTATCAAGATCGATGAATAGTTTACCAAACCAGGAATTGAAACCATGTATTGTTATATGAGAGTTAATTTAGAGTCATATGGATATAATTTTTTTTAAATATAATGAAATCTTACCATAGATTAGTTTTTAAGTAATTACTAAAATTATCTTATATTAAATTATCCCCTTTCAACTCCCATTCCTCTCCCAAGTTTACCATTAATCGCACTCTACAAGATATTGTCCTCTCCCCCTCTCCCTTTGTCAATTTATGTAGAGATATTACTATTTAATTTGTTAAATAAGTAATTAATTGAACCCTTGACATTTCATTTGCCTTTTCATCATTAATTTAATGAGTATTCATCCCCATCTATATTATACGTCATGTTTTTTTGAACCCTATAGTTTCATTGGCTATATAATACTCTTTCATTTAGATTATAGGTTTATAAATCTCATATTTTGATTTTTTTTCTACTTTAATTAATCCACAAATATTAGATTCAATATATTTTAAGGAATATTTGTCTATATGTAACTGATTAAACTAATTATCCTACATTTACTTCTTATTTTTCATATCAATATGAATTTATATTAAAAATCATTAAAAACTGTAATTGATTATCCAAGTTTGGTTGATTGTTTTGTATTAAAAAAATTAATTGGATTGATGAAATATTTATTTTATTATATATTTGAAAGTAAATTTTTTAATTGGGTGCATCAATTATTTATTTATAAAATAATATTTCTTAAAAAAATTTCCTATTATTCACTATGATTTAAAAGGGCATTCTAAATTTAATAGGAATATATTTATACACGGATGCAAATTTAACGAGAAATTAAAATTTGTGGTTTTTAATATTGAGAGATGTTTTTTGATTATATTACATCAATTTTATAACTATCTAAAATTTATATTATTTTTATAGGGTTTAATGAAATGGGAAATAATATAATGATTTTGAGTTTGATTTTCGTAATGAATTTATGGAGAAATTATTTTTTATTTTGTTTTAAAAATCATTTTATGAAGCATTAAAGGATGGTTTTTTAACCCAGTGCTTCTATGTCGTATTCCATTTTTTATGGAGTTATATTATCAATTAATTTTTTATAAAAATGTCTTCTAAGAATCTATTAGTATTTTTTAGTTTTTTAGTTTAATGGATGTTTCAAAAATCATCACCTACATTAATATGTAAGACGATTTTATAAGAATGTATGCATATGATAACTGAAATGTATTTTTATGGCTTTAATAAGAGTACATTATTACATATATTTTTCACATAATAAATGGGATTAGGGCATATGAACCTTGGTATCTATTTGGGTAAAACAAGATAATTTATACACTTTTATGTCTCCACATCTAACTAAACATATTATCATTGATAATAGTCATATTATCATGGTTGGTATTCAGGAAAACATTTTTTCAAATATTTAACTTTTTAGTGGTTAGTTGTAATTAGTTTCATGTTTAGGTGACACAAAACCAATAGGCTAAAACATGTAATCCATATAAGCACATGTAACAACCATTCCTGAATCAATAGGTTTGATCTAAAGTTCAACAAAACCTCATATTTTTTTCACCACATATTCAAGAGGTTTATGACTAGTTGATATGATAATCTATGACGTGAGGAGTCTATACCTTTAGTAATCATGTCTATTGTAGCAATATAGAAACATAAATATAATCCAAATAAATTATATAACAAAACATTTCATGAATAATTTTTTTATTAAAAGTTACGAATACTCATTCAATATCAATCAAGTGATCCCCAAATATTGTAGGCCATAAAGTATAATAGTTAAAATTGTAAATTTATTAAATAAAATTGTTATCAAATCTATCATGATTATGTATCAGTACCATATTTACCTCCCAAATCTACCTACCATTGGTCCATTTCCCTTCTACGTGTCCTTAAAATTTAATTTTAAACAAACACTGAGTTGTTCGTGTAGTGAATGAGAATAATCCTTGTAGGGTAGAACCAATGGTTGGAAAAATTATGTTCATAAGAATAATATCTATATTAAAATATAATAAAAAACTAATCATGTAACAACCAATCATGTGTCGAGTGGTCATATTTTTTTTCTGAAATTCCATGAACCTCAGACATACCTAATTTGAACCCATTCAAATAGAGTAATCATGTAATATGATTTGATCACTGGTTGACCAAAAGGACCTGTTATAACTCTATATTTATCCAGAAGGAAAAAAATAATCTATTAAAATTATAGAGCTATGAGTCTCTTTCTCTATCACTAGTCAAGCTACATGGTCATCACACATATGCATATACCTTAGCTTAGAGGACATGGTCATCATAATATATAACTACAATAGGTCAGGACACATGGTCATTTAATATAGAAAATATAATTATTTCAGGACACAATATAATCATTACTCTACCATTTGTCTTAATCAATCACCGTTCTTATTTTATTTCACACAACCTAGCAAACTAAGGAATAATCTTGCCATTATGGTCCACCAATCATTTAATACCCAAATAAATTCCACTAAATTCCACAAATCACTATACAATATGGATTTAATGTATCCATGTATAAAAAATCAAACACAAATATATGTGACCAATAATAAAACATATTTCTGAAATACTACACACATATCTGGTAAACACTCAGGAAAGGGTCACAAAACACAAAAGTGTAACCCACCATATCATTCCAAAAAACATATTCAAGGTATCCATATAGTAAAGGACATTCTATTGTATTTATATCAATTTAAGAATCATTATTTTCAAATATAAGATACCCAAATCACCCCTCAAACTTACAAGATCAATCCCACAGACCTTGGATCCATTAAAACAATTTCAAATCCATTGAAAAGTGACTCTATAACAATATAAATTTAGTAAATCATGTCATTCAATTAGATATGTCGTTTATTACTATATATGGAAGGTAAACATTAATTGGAGAGAAATTCACTATTAAATACCAACATTTAATTGTCCAAAATTGAGTGTAATGTTATGATTATAGGGGACTCTAATGCTCTTGAAGAATCCCAAGAATTATATAAGGATTTAGTGTAAGGTTTATTATAAGGTAGGGTTACATGGGTCTCATGAAATCATAGGAAATATAGAAAATATTCATCACTATAAAACACATTTTAAATTATGTAATATATCCCAAATTACAATGGATGAAAACCTACATTATGTATAAATTATAAAACGATTGCTTGTTAAATGTTTGTCCATAATTTGTTTATTGGTAAATATAGATATCTTATAAAAAATGAGAAAAACCATTTTTCAATATGAATAAATTCACCACATCCATCAATCCCTCTTTTGGAAATCAAACAATATCGAACACCCCATGAAATAGATACACTGAATTGGGTATAACATCCCAAATCCACCATCCATATCCCTATTAATGTTTTAATACACCATATAGAAGCTATAAAAATGATTATAAACATAAAATTATTAAATTATACTAATGTAACCAAATAATAAAATATCAGCATCCTATATTATTTAATCTAATCCCCATATAGTATAACATAGATCCTTAATAGATCTTTAATCTATTACAATACTCACAAATACTGTCTTCTCAGTCTAGAGAAGTTCCCCTATATTTTATATATGTAATATTAGTTCCATTTATCTCATAATTATTACAATAACTCCAAATTCAATTGATCGACACATCAGTATAGTAATTGTACAATGAAAATATTCATTACCCTTAATCCCAACTATTTCTCACTTTTTTCAATGATCTTCATCAGATTATCTACTAAAGATGTCTCAAGATCAAGGACTATATAATAATATTCTATAATATGTTCATGATTATGAATATCCTACTAAATCAAAAGGGCATAAAATACTTCATGGATACCATGGTACCATATATATCGATTCACACTATAAACTATATTTCAAACATGCTTGGTAACTTCTATCACTATATATTCATTGTTCAAACATCCCTTTCTTCTAGAATAGTCATTTCAATATTCATGGAGTCATCAATAAGAAAATTATTTCAAACATAGAAAACTCTATGGGTCACCTTATCTTTCCAGCATACAATCACGTCCTGCTTTGATTGGTGACCAAATACTTATGAATAATATATACATTGATAGAGATCATGAATAACATGCATAACCCCTAAAATTACTTACTCACCATTATTATAACAACAATATGGAGAGATAAATTACAAAATATAAAAAGATACCAAATATTCCAACTTTATTAAATCCTAGAATCAATTAATGGATAAAAATCAACCAATTATTGTTTATCATCACGAATTAAAAAGATGTATTGGATTATTTACTAAAAAATATCCTCAATAATATGGATCATCTTCACTAAAAATAAATACGTATATGTGTTATTTGTTTTAAATTTTCTCAAATAGGTTCACAAAGACTTCTATAATCCCAAAAAACCCCAATGTGAAAAAAACATCTTTATCTCATATTATTCTTAATAGAGCTCTATGAAAGAATAAAATTTAACGTGAAGGAAAATTTCACAATTCAACCATGGAAAGGGCCACATGAATTAGAAAAAAATTATCAAATTTCATTAGTTTGTGGAATACCACCAAAAAACATCTTGAATCCTTATAGTCAAATGTTTCATATTAGGAAGACTATTATAACATCATATATCATCCAAATATGAATTAAATATTTATAAATTCTAAAATTAGGATGGTAATTATTTACCATTACACTATATATCATAATGAATCATGATAAAAATTTATGATTTTCCTCTTCCTACTGATCAACAAAAACTGGCCTAAGATGTATCAATATATCTTTCAGAACCTAATATGCACATCCCACATTGATGAATAAAAGTTTTTTATTACATCACCACTCATGGTTTATGTAACAAATATCCTCAATTTAATATTGATAATGTCTTCCTCATTTATAGACCACGCTTCTATTAAATAATCATCCACCAAGATAATGTTAGTCCTATGATGGACACTCTTTTGGATCCTTTGTCTTTGGATGGTTCTAATTAAGAGAATCTAAAATAAACATAAATTTATAGAGACCATAGGACATATCACTGTATGATATATATAGATACTCAACAAAATGAATCTAAATTTTATTGATTTCCAACTACATGATATTTTAATCTATGTATATAGTAAACTAATTTCTTAAAATATAATAGTCTTAATAATTATGATCAATAATAATAGAATAAAATTATAAGTCATTTTCAGGATTTTATTCTTGTTAGGTCACAATAAATGTGACTCATACATGACTACCTAATCACTCTACACAAATATAGCTCCTAAACATTCACCTTATGTATAAAACCATATAAAACCTTAAGTAAGGATGGGTGAATCATGGTTTAAACGTTTTAATTTAATGATACAAATTGTTCCCTATATTAGTAGAAACATGTTAAACACTTATAATGGAAAAATGAATGTTCAGTCACCCATATTCATAATTATAAACCACACATTTTATTTTACAAGGTTCCTTTTTTCTAATATTTATATACCAAATGTATTTTTTTCATACCATAATATAGTAATATTCCCTAGATATTTTCGATTAAAATTTCCCATACCTGATTACTCAATTATAGTAAAAAATTATATTGAAGTGTTTAGAGATATTACAATACCTTCAACATATCAATTATTTTTACTCCAACATTCTCACTACATTGGTTAAAGTCATTCTTAGTTTATCAGCATGATGATACCCTCAATATTTAAGGAAAAAATGTCCTTATTCATTGATATCATGACACTCCTCATGATCTATAATTCTAAATTTATTTACATGAATGAAAAACTAACTAAAAAAAGATGATAAGAAACTTTTTTTCCATTATTTATCTTTTTTAAAACCCCACATTTCATGAGACAACCTTTTTGTTTCAAGGATCATTCAAATTTTTTTGAAAAAATATATTTTAAAAAACTCCATAAATTATTGAAACTCTAGGGTTAAGATTAACTATGAATTATCATGAAACTCCATTCCTAATATTCCTCAATATCAATTATTTTTCAACTATACCTTTCCAAAAAACCTGTTTTCACATAATGATACCGATTCATGAAATAATTTCTAAACCCTATGATTATCATGAAATCAGAGTGATTATCCCATCTAAAAAACATTCACAATTCCTAAATGGATGAGAAACATCCTATACATTGTTAATTAATTTTAAAAAAATTCTAATCATAGAACTATGTTTTTATGAAATTATTTCAGGAAACATACTTTCCAAAGAAACATTTGGTGAAGTTTTATATTTCTAATATTACTCATAATATTGTTACATACATTATTTCCTTTTTAATTCTATATTTTTTATTAAACAATAATTCATAGGATTATTATCCTTCATGACACCAATCATTCATGAAATACCAAAACTTCTTGAATTTGATTGCTTCATCTCATTTTTATAAGGATGTACTGGAAATTCATCTTTCCTAAAACATGTCCCTTTCTATAAATTTTGGGTGATAAAAATATTAGTTGCACTAGGAAATGATTCCACCTTAAACACATAATACACCAACACTATAAGATAATTAATCATATAGAATCATTAATCACCCTAGTGTGTATTGAAAACCAATAAAATATATAACAAATTTCTATGTGATCCCCCATTAGTTCTAACAATCCTTGCATTTTATTTTATTGGAAATTGAAAATAAAATACATTAAAGCACCATCCATAAATGAAAAACAGTTAATAATTAAAAAATTACGTTATGTCTCTTTGTTAATATGATTAATGATTAAAATAGAAAAAAACATTATAAAAACGGAATTTCATTCCTCGACAGAAAATTGACGTATCTGTTAAACCTATAATTCCTTAAATTTCACCTCTTATTTTCACATAAATATAATGTAATCATTGTCTACCTTTGTTAATAAAATCATTGAAATATTATTATCCAATAGTGATAACAAATCACTGATTGATCGTATATCCCCATGATATGTGCATCACCTATGTATAATGATTACAATATTTTACATAAATGGTTAGATTCACCAAACCAAAACCTCCTCATGCAATGGGATGTGGATGAACATTGTGGTTCAACCAGTTTGTATAAAAAATCGGTGTTGAGAATGTTTTAGTATGAATGTTATATACATTTTCATTAGTTATAGAATTCTAAATTTTATGCACTCATTGTTGATCTTTTTCTTTGATAATGAGATATCTGAACTGAATATGTTTGGTATAATTGTGTTGAACCATATTTTTCAAAATCACTATTAAACTATTATTGTCACAAAATATTACCACATCATATTTCATATCATCATCAATATCATTTTATCATTTTCGCATCCACAATAGATGAGAACATGACATTTTTACAGAGATATACAATGCTTCATCCATTCTATAGAAATTAATTTTTATTTCTTTCCCAACTAACCCACACATTTCATGCCAATATAAAATGAACCTTCACTCATGAAATTTCAATATATCATATCTCAAGACAAGTCATCATCACAAAATGATAATAAAACATTGTATCTTTGTACATTTATTTTTAACCCAATTTATCAATTTGTTGAATATAAATCATGACTCTTTTAATACTTGTAAAATTTCACTCTTTCATATTACATTGGAAGAGAGACACTAAACAATTACACATATTGCATCTGGATATGTTTAATACAAGTTTATTAGGCATCCAATGATTATCCTATATATTGTGGAATCTCTATATTTCATTTCTTCATGATTTCCATGTTTCTTCCCTACCACCATCAGAGTCGATGTTGGTTTTTAGTCATGCATGTTGAATTCCATTGAAATATCAATTTCATACATTAAATGAAAAATAATTGTTTAATAATTTTATTTAATCACCTTAAAACCCTATATGTATGTCAGTTAACATATCACATGCATTTAAAATTACTGTTTCTTGTGATTAATAAATTATTCCACTATTATATTCCTGATTCTGGAAAATATTATATGATCCACACATAAAACAACCATAAATTGAATTCCCTGTGAATTACTCACATAATGATTATTGTTGAAACCTAATCTATTAAATATTGACTTATTTATAATATCATTTAGTTGAATATACCATGCATGTCATTCATGATTTCAACCATAAATATCTTCAATTAATCAAAAAACCATTACTTCATCATTTCAAAATAATAATTCAACTAGTAATTCCATATAGAGTTATTAATTACGAACACCATTAATGAATGATATTTTTATATCAATTTGTTAAACAATGTAACATATTTGCATCAACATGGGTAGGAAGATCAAAATGGACCCCAGTTGATAAAATGGATAAGAATATTCATGGACATCAATGCCGTCAATCTGTGCAGATCATTTACACAATAAGAAGGGATTTTTTATGTCCACATTTTAAATATAATTATTTTTATGACAATCCAATTTTTCCAATAACATTATGATTTATTGGTTCATTAACAACATCACATGTCCAGTTTTTGTCAATATAATCTATTTCTTTATTGATGGACTTAACCCATGATTCATCCTGTTCCTACTTCTAGAAATGATGTTGGTTGAATAATTTATGAAACAGAACAATTTGTTTCATTCCTCATTATTATTTCCTATTTATGTATGATCTAATCAACAAAGATGTTGGATTCATAAAAATATAGTATTATTTTTATATTGATTGAGTAAATTAGTGTTTCATTAGAATTTTTTTCTCATGTGTATACTTATAAATTATCATCATTTTAGTTCTTTGAATGTTCGGAAATCATTTTATAATTCTATATTTGAATATTTCCCTTTTATAGATTATTTCTTCATCTTAAATCATATCAATACATCTACTCCTCAATTTAGTAATAATTTTATCCTTAATGATTCTAAAATCATTTCTATCCATAAATTATTAGATTATTATTTTATAACATATAGGATTTACTCTAAATTTGGTATCCATGGAAAATTCCATTATCAATACAATCTCTATAATTTTCATGATTTTATTATTTTATTTGAATGAATAAAATTCTTCCAAAAAACATGAAAATTATTTAGGGAGGTAATTATTCCATATCGTATCTATTATTGTTTCTTATCTGCTCTTAAACACTACCATGTTCGATTCTAAGAGTACACTACAACAAGAACAACCTCATTTTAGTAGTGATGATAAACATATTTCTCAATTAGAATGGTTTTTCAAAATTATTCTTGATATTAATTTCTATATTCAATGAACCATTTTTTGATTTTATAACAATAATAAAATAACATCAATGATTATATATTTTTCTATATAATTTACAAATTCAATGGATATTTTTTCCCATTCTCAGATAAATATATATTGATTGTGCATTCAGTTTTATCCTAAAATCATTGGATACATATCTTCATGCAGTCTATGACATCTTTTTTACACTCCACAAACATTACACATTACATTATGATGTAATAATACATAAAAATAATGATTTATATATCTACAAATGTTATATTAACATTCATTGGATCAAATATTTATATTTGGACTAGATCAAGAAGATTTGGATCCATGTTTTTTGTCAGATGATATGAATTCCAAACTAACATTTATTCCGTGAAATATTCACATATATTTCGAAGATCAAGCAGCATATTGGTAATTTCTACTATAGGCTTTAGTATAGATAGGTTTACCATTCAATTTTTATTAATGTCTCCTAATCATTACTACCATAAATTTTTTTACCACATCAACTATTAAGAATAATGTATTTTAATTACATTCCACCTATTATAGATTACAATATTTGCTCCATCATTTCAAGATAGATATACATGACTTTCCTCTAATGGTGAAACCTTTTAGATTAAATGTCACTACTGGTCTTGAGACATAGAGTCTACTCATACATAAAATATTATAATGAAATATATCCATGTATATACAATCTATATTAATTATCTCATCATCTTATAAATCTATATTTCCACATAATTTGATCAATAAAGGACAATAGTTTCAAAATCAAACAGGTCCATGACCCTTTATTTTTAAATTTTCAACAAATTTGCATTTATTTTCATGTAGGATAAGAATCTAACATCACAAATCCTGGTGGTACTATTATCTATAGTTTTTGTGAGATCACTATTAGGTTTACATTCATAATCATCTTTTATTCCTTACACGAGACACATAATCGAGTTGAAAAATAATATATAATATCTAATTACTTTTCAACATGAATGGTTGAATGGTACTAATATACTTCATTTAGAGGCGAATACATATTTTCATTGAAAATTTATCTTGGTTGATCAATATTGTCTTGTCTCTGAGATCTGAAGTTAGGGATCCCACTATTTCTCTGCCTACAAACAATAGATTTGTGGCCAAAGTTTGAATAGTGAAGAAAATATCCAGATAAATTATTTCCCCGATATGATGAAGTAAATTATATTATGCTCATTTTTTGAATGTTTGGTGATTCCAAATTTAAATAGCTCATTGAATTTCAAATGGAGACATGGTGTGTC
Organism: Viscum album; assembly: GCA_963277665.1. Classification (NCBI taxonomy): domain Eukaryota; kingdom Viridiplantae; phylum Streptophyta; class Magnoliopsida; order Santalales; family Viscaceae; genus Viscum; species Viscum album. The sequence goes on from OY728143.1 coordinate 330,165,148, forward strand.
CAGAAAGAAACATAATTGACACTTTATAAGAGAAAATATATTATCTCTTCCGTTCCATCAGATGTAACGATATTTTGTAAAATTCATTGATCAATGGTCATCTCTGGATAATTGTAGATTATATTCATATCTGGTATCTATTTGTTTATAAGACTTCTCTGTTAGGTAATCAGAAGACACGGTGTTCTATCCAACTTTTTTACTTCCAAATTATTATAACATCTCATTTCCAACAATTGATTTTCTATATCACATCTATTTTCACACCTACAAATAGATCTATATATATTATCATTTAGATCATTATATACACCTTAGAATAAATATTTAATTCTTTATAATATCTATACATATGATATGCATCCAACCAATAATTTATTATTTATATACATTGATTTTGTATCATTTTTAATATTACTCCAGAAAGAGAAAAATTATTCATCAAGGCCCAAAATTATCATAGACTTATTTTCTGTTATTTTTGTATAGTTGGTGATAAATATTTCATTCTATAATATCATTTATTTAAACTCAAAAATATCTTCAGATCATTCATTAATTTTCAAATGTTCTATTCATCTCATTATATTTGATCAATAATTTCATCATGCTAATCCACATTCCCGAATGAAAATTTCAAAACATTTAACATATTTATTATTTTCATTCTTTAAATGTCATGTATATCAAGTGAACCATCATGATCTACCTTGAGAATGGAAAAAATCAACTAATTGTATTCCTAATTCATAGATTCTATTGTTTAATATACATCCATTGAAAAATATTCCACATCATATTTAAAATAAGGATATTAGACCCAAAAATATTCAATAAAATATAGTTCGTCATTCAAATTGAAGCTCTTCCCCTTTAATTTTATTATTTAATTGAAGTATACCCTGTGAAAGATATTTTTCAGATCTCTCTATATAATTTATTCTAATATTTCTACATAATAGAATTTACATGAGAACAATGAAGAGATGTTCCCTAATTTACCACACAAAAAAAAGACAATGAAATATTTCCTTTAAATACTCATATTCCTATACATACTTTAATAGTGGAAAAATAAGACCATAAATAACATAATATCCACCATCGCTACCTTTATTATTGTCAAGATTTTTATTTTATACTCCATGTTCCCAAATTTGACACACAAATGTAGTAATGAAATTGAAGAAACTATTTTTATTCTCATCTAGATGACTTTATGGATCATTAAACTAAATATGGAAAATAAGAATTTTGACCTCCTACATTTTTTATCACCATATTATATATTTTAAAACTTCTCCCAAAATGAAATAATTATAGTTTAAATCATCACCTTCTTATTAATTTTATAATAATGTAATAAATTAAGAGAATATTGATAATTGCAATCTACATAATGAATTTTCTAATCCATTTCAATCATAGAAAGAACTATAGAATCATTGGGACAAATATACTGAAATTTTTAATATAGTACATGCATTAAAGTATTTAATATAAGGGATCTAATTATACTCTTCCATATTTGGATTTTCTTCGATAAAAAATGCGAACTCCCCTAAAATACATTGAATTATTCATCAAAGAAATACCGGTGAAAGATTTAAAATAAAAAACATGTACCATCTAATACCACATGTAATACATCATACTACCCTATGAGATGTGGGTTGAATCCATGTTTCAACATTTTCTACTACTGAGATAGATATTTTCCCCATTTTGAAAGTAACTTATTACACCCATATGCTGGAAACATGTGATTATCATATATCCATATAGAGAAATTGAAATACAAAGAAAAAATATTAGTTGGTTCACCACTATAATCATATCTAAGGAGCATACACAGATGATATTTCACTGTAAATATATTCCCATAAGATTCACTAGGAATTTTGGATTGAAATTTTTAATACATGATTAATCTATTCTAGTCAAAATTCATTTTATGATTTTCAGGGATCTCACACTTCCCCCCTCATCTCACTTATTTAACCTCCCAATTTCATACATCTTTGGGTGAAGTATTTCACATTTTATTGAACTGAAGGTCATATAAATAGATTAAGAACATATGTTTTCATCCCAAAATTGTATGAGACCTCGCATGCACCATAGCCTTGAATTGGTCCACATGAATACACTGTTAAATCAAACCATATGTTCAAATTATATTGTTCACATAAGTAGATTTCATGAAACTCCATTTTTCATGATACCCTATTTTTTGTTAAAATTTTTGTCTCCATTATTGAAACATCATAATAATGAAGAAATCATAGTTTTCAAAAAACCCAAATATAACAATATAATCTACAAAATATTTAAAAATAATTCAGTGAAATATCATTACATAAATTATTTCCCAACCATTATTTTTCAAAATTTTAGGTTCACGTAATGTTTTTAATTGTCTTATGAATTACATTCACATATGACATTAAAAAATATGTTGATTATAACTTATACAAAATTATTTTTTATTATATATTGGATGAGTGGCCACCTTTTGAGAGGATCCTCCTCCATCATAAAAAAATATCATGTCTGGTCCATATTTTCATAAAACACATCATTTATGTTTTTGGACATTACATTCTTAAAAAACAATAATGAATATATATTGTTCATGAAACATCTCATAATCAAATAATTTAATTTCATTCCTTCAAGTACACTCTACAGTTTATGAATTATTCGATGACATAACACCAAACCTGCATGTCACTAAAGATTCACAAAACCCAAAAATCATCATCCATTTCATGTATTTGTATATTTTTTTGATAAATTACATGAAATATGTATTTCATAAATATTGTATCTTATTATAGATTTTAGACCCCAAATTGTTTTAAAATGGTGGGATACAATGCAACATCAACATTAAAAGTGCATTCTATGTAATATCACTTGGTTTGCAAACTCCTAGATCAACCCACAGTAGATTTAAAACAAATAGAATATTTAATCCATCTACAACTAAAAACGCCTTGGATACACAATGAGTTATCAAGATCCATTATGTACCCAATATCAGGATAAAGAGGAGTAAAAATGTTTGTTTTCATCAATTTCATATTCATCTCTTGGAAAACCTCATCACAATGATTTGAAAACTCATACATTACCTTATTTTTTATTGTCTCTATCATGAATAAATCTAAAAGGAATAATTTCAAGATGTTCCGGTGATAGTACACTACAATACCACAGTATATCCTAATACTAAAACAATTATACGTTTTTTCACAAGTCATCACTACCTCTATCATTTTTAGGTCTATAAAAATAGATACCATATAATGTACATGCCTAGGTATCCACACCTCCTAATTATAGAAGAAACACCTCAAAATATTTGAATAAATATGAAATGATCAATGAATTGTGAATACATTATAAATAGGCCTAGCATGAATATATATATAATTCCTAGAATATATCATGATATAATCTATGTTTACAATGATGAATGTGTTAGTGTAAAGATGGGAAATCTGGTTCATGAGAGTCATGAACAACATCAGATGGTTTTAAAACCATAAAGTCTTTACAAGGTAATCATTCATTCTATACTGAAAACTAAACACCAACATTTTAATATCTTCTACCAAGACCCATTGTTGATACAATCCTAAATTATGATTACAATTTTTAAAAAAAAAATCCTCCCCATAAGTAATCAAATAGATCATCAATAATTGGTAATTAATACCTTTTAATCACTGTAATATTATTCATCTATTTTATGGTACACATTGATATATAGACAATAGGATGTATTCATGGAAAAAAATACTAGAGGCCCCAAGGATACATACTTCTCATTATAGATCTTTTCACCACCAAATACATTATCTATACCTTCAACACTCTAAATACAGAAGGATCTATTCAATAATGAAAACATGATCACTATTCTTCACCTCATGCATGATCAATCTCAAATTCACTTCCCCTATTTGGAGAAAGTCTATAGATGTCATATGTGAAGAATTCTTTATAAAAATGCACAAATAGTGAAATTATAGTGTGGGATACTTCTATTCCTCCTAAAAAAGACATACATATTATATACATCATGATAGATCCATCCTGACACATGTCTAGCCCCATCCTGTATTCTAATAGGTCCCACTCATAGGTCAATATGAATGTTTATCCTCTAGGAATGGTTAATGAAGCATTTCATCAGTTATAGTCAAAAATAAGTTCAATAATAGCTCAACTATTCTATAATCAATATATTGTTGAAACCTATAATATCTAATAGTATGAAGTCTCATATATTTACATAAATTATAATTGTTATTTGATACTCATGAAATCATATTAAATGATCTATTTTCATTCCCAAAAAAATGTAGAAAGATAGAAAGTGAGAAGATAAATTAATAAATAAATCTTGACTAAGATCAACAAGAGAATGTATGAATGAATAATAATCACATTTTTCAAATAATGTAGTATATTTCCTAGAGGAAATAAAAACATTGATCATACCATAGAAACTCCATCTCTATTAATATCTAGTACTACATCCATCATATCGATCTTGTATATATCTATTGTACGACCATAATTATATGATGATTGAGTTGTAAATGTCACTGACATCAATGATGTGAGATTTTTTTTGTGGGGCCACAAAAATATCCATAGATCATAGAGAATGTCTACCTCACAAAACAATAATAACTATTATCCAACATACTTATGAAATACTGATAAGGATGTCCAATATTTCCACATATATGGAACATTATTTAATGTATTGGTATAAATTTTTGATATTTCCTCATTTTCCATCATTGATTCACTTGGATAATACAGCTCTTTTAGAGGGGGACTGAAAGACTCTACTCTGCTATACATTTTTCTATGAAATTTCACCTACAAATCATTTTTATTCAATCTAACAGTAGATTTACAAACTACAATATATTGTGCTGTTGTTGTTAGTGTATTTTATATTTAATGGAAACCTACATGACTATAAAACTCTAAACCCTTATAAAAAATAATGACCCTAAAAATGAACATATATACGTGTGAAAATATATATTAGACTACAAATTTATTAATATATAGTTGAAATGAAACTCAATAAACATAAACATCTCTTCCTCATTCCATGCATGAAGATGAGAATACCTGAGAAATACCCAAAAGTGATCTTTGTAGGATACATCATCCACTGATAAAGAACCATAAAACAAGTTATCATAACATATATAATGTTTTATGGAATAAACCATTTAGTGAAATATATATAAATGACTCTAATGTAAGGCCCTAATACCCTCCTACATATCCCATGACCCACACTACCTATTAAAGGGCCCCTAAAGGGTAGAAGACTCCATATTAAGACTCATATCCACTAGATTATTCACCAGTAAATGTATATCCTGGAATATGTCAACATACTCATTAGAATATTATGTTAAAAAATAACCTTATATGATTTTATATTATTATGTTTAATGTCTCTGAAATAATATATTATCTTACATAATTCATATCAACCCTATGCCAATAAAATATAGAAAACTATAGGCTAGGACAATTTTTCCATTTGAACCACTAAAGTTGGTTCATGGTCACCCTTAGTGGTATCCAATTTCACAGACTATAGTAGAACTATTGATTCATCCATAAAAAGATATTTATTGCATCAATGATGTTTCATTTAAAAAAATCCAAACTAGTTTTTTGAGTTCCTAAAACAAATATCTTGTATGATATACATAATTCATTATAAGGGATATATATATTGAATTCCTATTACAAAACTATCCTATGTGATCCCCACTTAGATGGTATAAACCTCATTATAATATGTATTTCTCAATCTTAATCCTTCATATAATTATATTTGTGATAATATTATATATATATATATAATAATATAGAATGCTAATTTCCAACTAACCAATGTCGACATTGATATAACTAAAAAATATGGAATACAATCATATCACACAATATTTATAACAAATAAATCATGTAGTTTTGAAATTATGCTAAACCATTCAAAATAAAAATATATGATATATGATCATATGTTCTTATTCTTTAACCTAGAGCACACCAAAAACATATAAAAATGTATATATATTCCCATCAATAGTAACTCAGTGATGCATTAAAAATGCTTGGATAGCTGATGGAAACTCCACAACATGATATAAATAGAGCCTAAAACCTTTCTATATTACCCATAGTGGTCCTAATGAAATTGAGGAAAACTCAACAATTGATACCATTTTGTAACACCTTGGTATGAATCAATAAGTCTGAGTTGTGGTTCCACATGACCTTATATGTGCCTCCCTGTATGAATGAGGGTTTCTACTAGTGGCAAGGATCTGAAGTGGATTAGAGATATTATACTCCTTATTTTTATATCTATCCAAAAAATTCATAAAAATTTAATCAAAATAATAAACACAATATAAGAAAACATGAATGAATGATGTAACAATTTTTTTTCCATGTAATGAAAGTGATATAAAATAGTCCCCCAATGTAGCAAGATAATAAGTATAACAATAGAACTAGATTAAAATAATAAATAATAGACTTTTTGGTAACCATATTATGTATTTACTAATAATAAATTCAAATTACACCTCTATGAACCTTATAAAATTCCATGATGGACCATTACTTCTCTGAATCTTTAATCCTATTGTCTGTAATCACATTGTATTTCCCATGTAGGGTGTGGGTGGAAACCTAGGAGGTAACCCCCAAATCATCTTTAGAGTACTTTAAAATAAATAATATGTGTATACAATGATAATAATGAAAAACAATGTCAAGAAACAACTAATTATGTTGTAATTAGTCATGCAATAACCAAGCTTTCAAGGATCTGTACTATTCAATATTCATTTCTATAGTAAAATAGTGATCCTAAAAAGGCATAACACATATAAGAAAAATATATAGTATTAATCATGGGTATCAGTATCCATACAAACATATGTGAACAATAAGAAATCATGGGTGTCAGAGGCTAAAAATACACACACATACTTCCAAAGTCAAGAAGGTTCCACAAATCACATAATAATTTACCACATTCTCATTAAATATATCATATTAATTATATCTATATGTTATGTAACATACTATGTCAATCACTTCATCAGAAACATAAATATTATGGATAATATATTCTGAAATAATTCCCACACACCAACGTTATAGATACTATTCTACAAGTTATATTTGGACCATGTATAAATAATAAAATTAGATATTATATTACAAGATATTGTAAGGAAATGGTGAATTTGAATTTGATTTGTAATTCATCACATGTGAGGGGGGTCAAGACAAATGTTATAGGAAGTTAACTGGAATTTCAAAAAGTTAATTCTTTTATGTCAATGAAAGAAATCCATTTTTTGGGAGACTAGAGGTTCTCTTGATAAAACCCTAAAATAATTAAATGTTCATTATTATGTATGTTGATAAGGATGGGTTTGAGGGGAAACCTAAATTTATTTGAAATATAAAAAAACATGTGTTACAACACATTTCATAACCATATTATGTAATGTAACCCAAATAATCATGGTCCATATTGAAAAGTAGATGTCCATGCCATAGTCATTTCTTGTAAAAATCGTGTCTATAATCCATAACATGGTCAATGGAAATATTTACAAACCTGTAAAATAGACAACCCCATAACCGATATCACTATTATATAGCCTCCAATTCATCATAAGGACACTATAAATATACACCTCTTGGTGTCGTGGTTATACTATATTTTGAGTAACTCCCTAAATACACATTCAATTCCATTATGACATAACCAATGCTTTATGTGTCACTATAATAAAATTTCATGGCCCATAAAACCAACAATATTTTTCTACAATTATAATACCATTATGAAACGACAATATAAGGAACCGACCTTAAAACATTACATAATCATGAATTAAATGAATAATTCACATAGAGGGTCTTTTTAGGTTTAGAGCTTTAGAGAAATAGGATATAACTATTACATCTCAAAAGATTACAAAGTAGACACTTTTACTAAGTTTCTATAAAATAAAACCTCTTAAAAAACATGTCTAGTTCCATGTTATAGATAGCATGTCATTCCTTGACCCCATCCTTTACCCTATTCATCTTTAAGTCCTATGGAGAACATTTCAAAAACTTGGTATGAGCATAAAAATCCCAGTAAAGGATTCACAAAGAAGGAAAACTGTTAGTTTTACAAAACAACAAGTAAAACATGAATACATTATCAAAGTAATACTTTTCACCTTTATGAAGTAGTAGATACTATTCACTAAATAAAAGATCACTATATATCCTTTATAACCAAAAGATTACCATAAACCCATATAAAGAACACATAACATATAAAGGTAACTTGGGACATAAACAAACTTAAATGGAATAACCATACAGTCGACTTCCACACATATCACTAAATGGAATAACCATACGGCCGACTTCCATACCCAATGAATTGGATTTTATAACATAACCACCTGCACTGGTATTCACGACACCACTCATCATATGGTTTATCTCGTAACCACCCGTCAAATGTCCAAGTACCATTATAAAATCATAAGAAATAAAAAAAATATAATGGAATGAAAACATTTCCACATTTCGATCACAATATATCACTTAAATATATTGACATAAAAAATCCATTGTAAACACCATTTTCAATAAAAAAAATACATAAAATAGTATATGGTATTTATTTCATTTTAAAAACATTACAGTTTGTTGAGGAAGCCAAATACTAAATAATACTCGCAGACGCGGAAAAGGTCGTTGTCACCACGTACGTTAAAATAAACATTCCTTTTTGTCATTTAGTAGAACGATTCATAGAAAAAATATTCCCTTTGAATGAAATGAAATGTCAAAGGTGTTTTATATAGCATATAAAATAATGTCTTGTATTAGAACAAAATATGCCTCAATGAAAGGAGATTGAGATGAAGTCCCTTACAAAGTTGGTCTCCTTAGATTAAGGATAAATCAATTAAATAATTATGTGTGAAAAATAAAAATACACCCAATATAAGAGGATATTAAATGTTAAACAATAAGAGGTCATCCACACATATTAATATTATGACATAATCAAGAAGTATAGGTTTAACCCAATGAATTGAAATTGGGTTAAGAAGTTCCCTTACAAAAATTTGATCTCCTAATGGCGTCGCTTTAAAATTCAGAAAATGAGTCGATGAGAGATAAAAAGGGAATATCATCACTTAGAAATAGCATTTACAGAAATAAGGATATATAAGAACACATCCCAACATACCAATATGTAAATTAAAATACCTAACAAAAAGAAGTCTTTTAAAAAGTGGAGGGTGAAATAACCCCTTATCGATTTGGGTAACTTTCAAAACGTATACCCCATGAAAGAAGGACCAAACAATGCTAATGTAAATTCCCATAAATGAGAGTATATTACAAAAATATTAGAACCATGGTCGGTACATACACCACTCAATGGAGATCGTGACAAATATAGCATGAATCTCACGAGAATAAAAAGTGAGATAAAAACCCCATACCTCATTGTAATCAATTGAGTCGTATGTCCAGAAGACTATAAACACAATATAGATCACATAATACCATGAATATAAATAGAATCATGATAATATATATCAAATGGAAGAACAAAATACACCACATGCAATAAAATAAGTGGCAAACAATGGAAATATCACGGAATTAAAAGTGAGATAAGATATCCCCTTACGAAAATTTAGTAGCATAACAATGCCACTTAAAACATCCAAAAATGGATTGAAGATATCAATTAGGGTCCCTCATCAAATGAACATAAAAATTAAATTAAGATTAATATATAATAACATCCACAACATAATAAATAGGAGAAAAAAAGGAGTGACATAAAAGAGATTACTTAAAAATAAAGAGAGAGGTTGGATCCCTTACCTCAAGTCCGACTTGTCTTGTTCATTTCAATATATTCCTGAATAATAAACCTTGGTAAATTTATAATTTCTTAAGTACATCCTTTAAAGATTATTAATCAGTTCATATCACATATTATAATGTTATAATAATTGGTTAATAATGTTAGTTCATATCAGACGTTTTTTTCGATGTTCGGTACATGAGTAAAAATTGAACTTGTTGGAAAAGAATTTTCCATGTAGTTATAAGTAAATCATCTCCAGAATAGTATTAATGATTTAAATATCATATATATCCAGTATATATTTATTTTATACTATTACATAACATTTAGAGATAAAAATAAATGAAATGCACCATTCATGGAGACGGTATTCCGTACGTACGCATGAACGCTACTTTCATTTCTTTGGAACATTAATGGAATTAAAAATTGATGAGATATATATATATATATTATAATTATTATATAATATTTATGTTATATAGGTCACATATTTTCATCAATTTTATTCTTTATACATTTCATGTATTGCATGAACGATTTACATCACTTGAGGGGGTGGTAGTCCACACTTCCTCAAATGAAATAATCGCATTTGCACGACATGAAATGCATAAAGGTATGTATTAAATATAAAATGTATAATAATATAGAGGAATTAAATATAATATATATCATAAATATATATAGTTCCATCATAATGGCCACCATGAGTGGTGGTAGAAGAATATAGAACAATTATCGTTTCGAGAGGCAGTAATTCGCCATCCACAGAAACAATTTGTTCTTTAACCATTAGACGGATGTGTGTGTAAGTTTAGCTCGAATACATATCATAAAAACATCATAGTATATTGAAGATACTTGTGTTGTTACAAAATAAATTAATAAAAAGAGTTTAGGGTGTTGGAGAAGAAAAATAATACAGAAGAACATTAGGGAAGACTTTACCTTTAAATCGAGTAACTCCCCTTGGTTTGAACCAAAAGGGATTCTTGAAGAGATTTATACCTAAGAGAAGGATTATATTATTAATAGAGGGATATGGAGAGATACAATTATCAGATTTTGGTCGATCCAAAGGCTTGATAGGTGGGGGTAAGGGGGTAGAGTTGAGGGCCTTTTATAAGATGGAGGAGGGCCACTCTTGGAATGTCATGAAAAGTTACATTATTATAAAATATTTTTCGGATATTAAAGGTCCAAAAATTATAAATTTCGTGGATAAGGTGATAAGGGTTATATATATACCCATAAAATCGGTTTTTGACAAGTTTATGTCTTATATTTTAAATTATCATTTAATTTTATTTAAATCGTTCATTAATGAGGTAATCAGTGCATCATCATGGTGTCATAAATAAATAAATTTATTTAATGTCAAAAATTAAAAAAAAATACTATGATGTTGTAAATCTCTTTAGAGTTCCAAGGAATATTTATAGTAAAAAATATGACCTGTATAACCCCATGTAAAAAATTATTTAGTAAAAGAATACATGTTTGTGACATTTTTATTTTAACTTTAAATAAAAAGTTATTAATCTCTTTTTCTTACCCAAGTATCTCCATGGGGACCCCAAGTTGACCAATGGATTTTCTTGGTTGGCCATGACTCATCCAATAAGGGTAGGACATGTGTCATGGTCAGTTCATATTATTATAACATTATATTTTCGGTAAATTACACTAATTACCTTAAATCGCAATTAATAAAACTTAAAAGTTTCTATTCACCAAAAAATTATTTTAATCCCATTCAACCACATTTTATATCCTACTGAAAACCATTTATGTAGTATTTTTGAAAATAAAATCATAGAAGTGGTAAAGTTTCATTTAAATGAAAAAAATTGGTTTTTAACTACAAGTTGGTGGTTTCACTATTCATCAAAATTTGATGTTTTTCGGAAAAATACAAAAAATTAACCCTAAGATATATTTGATATTCTGAATTCAAAAATGATTTATATTTTACAAAATTAAAATCATATAAGTTGCATTAATTAATTTAATAATTAATTCCCGCTATCAAAACAAAAAGTGTGTTTTTAAGAAACAATATTTATTAAAAGATTGACACTAGTTTAAGTCCAATTCCAATGTGAAATTAATTTTAATGACCACAATAGGATTAAATGGAAAAAATATATTCTAATTGACCTTTAAAACCAATACAAAAGATTATCTAATCATATAAATAAATTAAATTAAAAAAGAGGTTTTGAATTAAAATACAACATTTTTCACTTATTCATTAAAAAAACTTTATCGAAAAAATAACAAATACATACACAAAGTAAATTTTGATGTCCCGATTCTAAAGAAGGATTTTATTTGGTCCAATATAACATATGGAATTGTTAAAAAGTGGATTTAAAAAGTGTTCTCCATCAAAAGGCGGTTAATCGACCGTTTAATGAATATTAGAATATTTACTCTTAAAATTGGATTCATTAACATTTTAAGCCTCTAACATTTATTGGATAATGGTAAAAATATTTTACAAACATATATAATCATTTTTTAGTTAGTTATATTCATTCCCGCCATTATAACAGCTAGGCGTTTACAACAATTAAAAATAATATTATTTTATTATTAGAGTGCAATGTATGATTTCCAAGAAACTCGTTGTTGAATATTGGGTACTCCAACGAGCATAGTGTTCCCTTTAAATTAATATTAACATTTTATTCACAAATATGGATAAATATGAAAATGATATATTTTTTATTTACCTGGGGTGTTACACAAAAACTCTATAATTCAATCCAAGAACATTAAAAAAAATTATTCTTCATACATTCTCTGTTTTATTATAGTCTGCACGTGCATAGGATAGATTATAGATTACATCACATGGTGGGATGATGGTATATGGTTCCCAAAATATTATATGGCACTTGAATCTCTAATAGTTCATGATATTATAATTTTTATTTTTATGGTGTTATTTTACACTTTAAAAAATATTTCTCTTTCCCATAATCATACATAGGACTAAAATTTATATTATTCCATCTATATATTTTACAATTAGTTTATTCTCGTTTATTATTTTAATTGATGGTCACATTTGGATTACAAATATAGTATTGTTTAAGTGACTTTTAATCCAATATATTTTAGATAAATTTTGGATTGAGAAAGTTTTTTTTCTTTAAATTTATTTCATTATTTGATTTCATAATTCATCAGATAATATGGGGCACATTTTTTATTTTAATTAAATGGGAAAATACCAATTTATAGTGGAATGAAATTTAATGTTGGAAATATGTGATTTTTTAAAAATTGAATTGAATGACTATTTTTATAATATTATTTTGAAAATATCATAAGAGGATTTTATTTTCAAATTTTATCCATACAACAACCAATGATTTTTTAAAATAATTTTGCCTCAAAAATTTAATTTCTTTTAAATCATGGGTCACATGAAACTACGAGTTTAAGGGATTCCACTATATAAAATTAAAATTTCATTATTTAATGTTATAGTAATCACATAGACCATAGATTCATGAAAATGAATTTTTTTTGAATATATATTGTTTACATATATTTAAAATAAATTATTTAGTAAGGAAATATTAAAAAAATAAAGTAAAATTTAGTTGAATATTAAAGGAAATTTATTAATGGGAAAAATATATATTCTCAATATGTTTTCATAATTAAAAACTTAGGTGGTAATTATTAGTGAATTGTTTTAATTAATTTTATTAATTTATATTCAATTATCGAATATGAAATTCATATAATATTTTTACTATGTGATGTATAGGAATTAATCATGGATTATACATAAAATAAGTATTTTTTAAAATATTTTGTATTCAATTATACACAAGTATTGTTTTAAATTAATTTATTCCACTTATTGGTATTTAATTTGAATAAATATATTCCATATTTTTAATAAGGATAATCAACTGTGGTTATGAGGACCCATTTATTTAAATTTATTACAACAAATACCGATTGTAAAATTTAGGACCACAATAAAGGTTGAGTCATGTAAATCTATGTTAAGACAATCTTTCATGAAAAACAATTTCCATATAACTTATTATGGAAGGAATTTAATTAAAACCTTATTACCATATGTATAAAATTTTATTATTTATGTGCCATTTATCACTGAATATTACCAAATGCAAATAATGTTACAAAATTTCCCTCTCATAAATTCAAATATATATTTTGGGTTCAAACGGGAGAAAAATAATGTTATGAATGATTATATATATATATATTTCATAATGAAATTATATTCATAATAGAAATTTCATTCAAATATTTTGATATCAAATAATAATATCAAATTCTTAATAAATGATAAAACAATATTTATTAAATTTATAGAAAAGTTAAATTTCTAAATTTATAAATACAATAAGAAATATAATATGAGTGATTTATATCATAAAATTAGATAAATATAAAAATATAAAATATTATTTATCAATGAAAGGATTATATTAAAATTTCATCATTTTCTGGGATTCCTTAATGTTAATTAAATTAATTATTAAGAAAACTGATATAAAATAAATTTTCTGAAAAATAAATTTTATTAAATTGTTTTAAAGACATAATAATACTATATTTTTCCATGTGAATATAAAATGGTTGAATTTGATATCAATATACCGTTTATGATTTAAAATTATATTTATTGTTACATTCACTGCCTATTATTGTTAAAATAACTATTAACTAGTTTAATTAGAAAATTAATTCAAAATGTTACTTATAAACATTAATAGGTTGTATTATGACCCCAAAACCTCATAAAATTTCAATAAATGGTCTTATTGAATCAATATAAACATTATATTTTAATTCATTTACATTGGGAAGCATTCTTATTGAGAAAGAATTTATTTTATTTCAATCATTTTAGAAATTCATTGACGTTCATCATCCTCCCTTAAAAAAGGAAAACTAGCCTTCACTTCCTTATAACGTCTCAAGAGAACAATGTAATGACCATAACCATAATATCCTAGAGTTAGTGGATGCATTATTATAATAGAACAATATATAAGAATCCCACTCAGAATGACTTAATATGTTAGTATAATTGGTAATCTATATACACACTTGAAATTCAAAATATATTGGTATCATAAACCACAAAAAGTATTTTCATTGGGAATCACATTATTTGGCTTAGCATAATAATACATACCTATGATAAATATCTTCTTAGTATCCTAGGAAAAAAGAAAAAAATTTAACGAGGTTATATCAAATGAGCATTAAGGGTTAAGTACATTATACCATATTAGAAAACAATATGTATATTCAACATGAAAAGGTAAATAACTGAAAAATAAATTACATTTAAATAAATTGACTATCTTTATAAGATACAGAATAATAAATATGTATGGGTAAATAATTGATAAAAATTTAATTTAATTTTTTCACTATCTGGATAATATAAATCATAATCAATATGAAATGCTAATTAAGTAAATCACAATCCATTTAATTATTTTTTTTTTGAAATATCACAACATTAAATGATGATATAATAATTCCATATAAATTATCAATGGAACATGAAACATAAAATTGGATTTTATAAATAATTTCATAAAAATGAGGTATATAAATAATTGATTTCCTAATGACAGAATGAATTATATAGGACATCTAAAACATTACCATAGAGGCTTCATTGTAATATATATAATACTATTAAGGCTTCATTCTGAGACATCTAAAACTATCGAGGCATTAGAACAAGAAAACTAGTAAAATGGTAAGGGCGTAGAAAAAACAAATCTAGATAGACACATGAGACCTACAGATGCGGCATGAGGCTATAATGGTACCCTTCCCTCACATACTAAGTCCATTTAATTCCTCATATGAATAAATAATACAACTGGTTTAATCAGACATAATAAACTGTCAGTATTGAATGATATAGTAATAATAAGTATTAATAAATTGCCCAGTCAAAATGATCATAATCCATCAAGATAAATAATAATAATTGAATTATTTGATAACAATAACAATATAATATTATTTAAAAAATATACATATATAAATGAATGTACATTAAGATATTATTTTAATATTTCTTATGGAATATTGGATTTTACATTGAAAATATGTTTTGAAATATAAAATATACACGCATAATAATGAAGTAATTTTCATTTCAAAAAACCATATAAAAATGAAACTGAGGATTTAAATCATTAAGATGTCACGAACACCGTAATTTTCATTCATTTTATATAAGATAAATTTTTTTTCACTCAATTGTGAAAAATATTTTAAATTAATATTTCTGGTAAATGATAAGAGTATTCCTTTTAAATTAATATATTAAAAGTTAAACATGGGAAAAATTACCTAAACAATAATAGGACAATATAAAATAAATTTTTAATTTTTTTAGAAAACATTTTCATGGAATATAATTATCCCCCAATATATACTTATACAAAATACTGAATAATGATGAGATTATGAAATAAACCATTTATATTATATTGAATTTATATCATAAAACCCATGATTGAATAAAATAAAATGAATCATTTAAAAATATAATGTAAAATTAATTAACGATTTAATAGAAATGTAGAATTATATTCACCACAAAAAATACACAAATTTTGAATATGAAAGTTGTTCGATGAAGGTGAATGTGAGATGATAAACATTTCCAATTTTAATCAGTTGAATCCTATATTCCATTAATAACTAAAAATTTAAAAAATATATAAAATAACATGATTATAAATAAATTTAATATTTTACACTAAAATTTTCTGTTATATATGCCTCATAGAAGAATATAGGTTCATGACATCAAAATAATCACCAAAAAATGAAAATTTAGACAATGTCCCTTACAGTAGGATTGATTTCAATGGTACTTATTTAAACATCATGTATAACAAATTTTGATTTATTATACATATATTCCAGAACCATAACCATATATATATCGCACCAAATTTGTTAACTTATAATATGTTATCCCCCATTTATTTTCAATTCAATGTTAAAATTAATGTTTTTTATGGTAACTGGTTTATTGTGTTTTCATTCAATAGTTATATTAATTATAATTCCCCCTATTTATTTCATATATAGACTATAATTATTTGTTTAAAATTAAAATTATATAGGGAAAAACATAATGAAATTGTGTTTTCAAAAAAAAATCCCATATTAAGTATAAAAATGATTTGATTACGAATTCAAACTTGACATTCATTAAAATGCACTTAATTGGATTATTAATAATATAATATAACTATTTTTACTTTTTAATAATTTTAAATTAAAATGGGGTTTTTCAATGGTTTCAATAAAAAAACAGTTTGTAATAAATATCGGTATTTTCAATATTCATGGGAAAATAAATATTTTAAACAAATATGAAAGATTCATCCTAATATAATTCTATTATGATGATTTCAAAAAATTAATATATTTTTATAAAATAAGTATTACAAATGTGTAAAAAAATTTATATATTTTACCGCATAAAAAGTAATAAAAATCATTTTTAAATAAAACATATAAATTGAAAGTTGAAATTTAAGTGTTTATTTTTAAAGAGTTAGTCAATAATTTTTTATTTGTTAATAGATTTATATATTTTTTACAATATGGTAATTCATATGCTCACCAGAAAATCCAAGAGCTATATTTAATGGTCATAAATAAATAATAATAAATTAGGGTTCGATTAAGCTCATTGTCACATGTTGTATACACTATCGAACAAAGTGTTATTTCAGAAATCTAAGAGTGTTAAGTTATACATTAATTAAATAAATTTTACCCACATATATTTATAAAGGTATTGATAAAATAAGGGGTTGTCATTATATCATTTTATTTTTGAAAATCAATATATTAAAATGGATTGACAAAACATCCTCTTGATAAGAGAGTACAATATGTAATAACATCATATAGACTAAAAAATAATGGGTTTCCATGTAAGGGAACATGAATGGGTTGTTAAAGTATGGATATATAAGAGAAAAATGCCAAATGACTAATTAATAATGATATATAGCATTGTTATTATAAAGTTATCCATAAAAAACTACAAATTAATGATACATTAAAAGGTAATATATTTTTATATATAAAAATGAATAAGGTAATTTTATTTCCAAAATCCATTTGTAGAGATGAAGAAATATATTAGTTACTATACTAATAACAGATAGAAATATACGTACAAGATCAATAGAGTTTAATAATTTAATAAATTTACACTAAAATATATTATTTTTATCTAAATGATGATTAAAAAATTCAGTCTTGGAACACTATAGTCATATTATATGGATCAAAAAATAAAATAATTAATAATATTCATTTACTACTATATTTTAAAACTAACCAAAACTAAATTGATTATGACAAGATAAGAAAATTTCAAAGATGAATAAACCATAATATGATGAAAAATATTTTAATATCTCATAATAAAAGTTATATTATTAAATAAATAAGTAATATTAAATTTCCTTAAAAATATACCAGCCTAAGATTGAAACCAAAAAATAAAAAGGATTTCAACACATAGTCCCAAAATATATTTTTAATATTTATCTATAAAAATATGCACTCCCAAAACATATAATCTCCAAGATATGATATCCATTTCCATAAATAACATGAATTACTATAACTCAATAATGAAATCATATATTATACAAAAAATAAAATTCATCATTTTTTCCATAAATAATATTTCATAATACCCAGTTTACCTTAATCATATAGGGTTACTGAAACTATTATCGTCTTCCAGAATAATAGGAATTGATTAAAACTAAATCAATTTACAACACCATAGTGGTCTATATAATGAAAAATATGTTTAAAAATTTGATATATCACTTTTAATATGTATACTTTAAATTATTTAAAACTACATCATACTATACATAAATCATTTAGAATAATTGTGGGCTATGAACACTTGTCACCGATCAGTTGTCGGTTCATGTTTTTCGGCCATTCTTGATGCAACAATTTTCACCTAACATGTATGTTGTAATTTTTCTTCAACAATATTTATATAATACATAAAAAATTTCCAATATAAATTAATAATATATTTTACATTAATGACATTCATTAACATCAGTAGTTTTATACTAAATTTATTATTTCATTTCTAAGAAATTAAAAATCCCTAAAATAAATTAAAATAAAATACCATATAAATCATTATTGATTTGTTTAAAATTAAATATATTCCACCTAAATGTAATTAAATTACTCCTTTAATAAGTTTTTATCATCATAAATCAATGGGTCTTATTTAAAAAAATGTCACCAATAATATACTAAATCATAAATAACTCCCATAATAGAAAAAATGAGATGGGTTATAATGAATTTAAACTAATTATAAACATTAATCACATAAACCCATGATGGTGTCAATAAATATTATGTTAATGAAAACATATATTCTTTAAATATCAATACAATTCCTTATATGTTTCATGATATTTTGTACCGTAATACCATTGGTGAAATACGTCATCAAAAAATGTATATCACGTTCAATATTAAAAAGTATCCTTCTAGATCACACAATTGACAAAAAATATAATTAAAAACATTATGTATCAAACAAAAATAATAATAAATATCCATCATATAATTATGAAATATCATTCATGTTATGTTAAAATTATGACACATAATTTCAAATGATGATTTCGTAGGTTTGAAAAAGGTTTTCCAAGGTCATTATCAAATCTATATGATGTTATATTATATATAGTATTATCCATAAATATATCCATTTATCTTTATTCATTAATTAATATTTTACTAAATATAGATCAATTTTTTTATACTAAAAACACTATTATAGAAACTATAAATATATCAACCCCAGTAGCCCAGAGTCTGTGGTTAATTAATTACATTGGAACTAGATAGTAGGAATCAAATCCATATTCACCATATAGTTTACTAGTCTTGTTAAAACTATTACATACATGATATTCATAGTACATTTAAAACAAAAAATAAAAAAATTATTTTATTTCAGAACAGAATTATTTCCTTCTGTTTAACCCTTCATATCAATCATAAAACACATCTTCTTATCCTAGGGAAAAAAATAAATGGGTGTTATAAAATGATCAATCATGGTTAATTATAAAATAACTATCAGTAATAAATAATAATTATCAAAATTGAATAATAAATTACTGAACAATAATTCCATTTAAATAACATGACTATCTTTATATGATAAAACATATACTATATGAAAATGTAATTAAATGATACACCTGAAATTTTAATAATATGAATATATTTATTATATAAGTAATAATCAATATTTGAAGATAAATAACAGAAATAATTCTCAATTAGTCAATAATATAAGCATAATGTGGAGATAAATAAATGATGATAATTTAATTTCATTTAAAGTAATCACGTGAGGATGAAGAATAAAAATGAACTTTATTACTAATCGAACAATCAAATATAATATCAGTAACTGAATTCTTAATGACAAAATGTAGAATTTGAAACAACAATAACATAACGTCAAGTCTTTATGCATGGATTAAAATACCATCAAGGATTATTTTCAATACATCTAATATAGTACATGTGTCAGGATAATATATATAAAAATTAGGTAAGTCCTTGGTGAAAACCTAATCTAGTTTGTATTATAATACCTACTGATTAATCATTGGGATATTGTAGTCCATTTCCATCACATAATATGTCTAATACATTACTAATATAAAAAATAATACATTTACAACAACTTGGGCTAACAAAATAAATAAATATTATTTTTTGGAGGAGATAGGCCTAGAGAATTTCAATACAATCACAATTATAAATAATCATAATTCTTCAAAAGAAATATTATTAATGTTATCACTTGATTACTTCCTCAATATAAGATTCAAAACAATGATTTTTACATTGATGAAATGACATTAAAGATATTTCTAGAAGATTTCTTGTTGAAAATGTCCTTTTTCCTTGAAAATTTATTTTAAATTATAAATAACTTTTTGGTAATAAATAAACCATTTTCATTGAAATGTACATTATAATATAGTAAAATATGTTTCAAATAATTAAGTCATTAAGATTTTGGAAATTTCTATTCATGTGTATAAATTAAAAAGACATTCATTTCAATGTTTTTAACTAAAATTAAATCGTATGTTATCTACAAAAGGAAAGTAATATGAATTTAAAAACAATTTATTAAAACTTAAAAAAGGAAAAAATTACAATAAAATATAAATTGATAATATTAAAAAATATATTTTTTTTAAAGACGTGGGAATTTAATAGAATTATTACACCCTGGGGACTTAAACAGAAACATTCCAGATTAATAATTAGATTTTTAAATAAACCCTTACCATTGTGGTAATTTTGAATAATAAAAACAATAAAATAAATAACATCAAATAAAACTATATATTTTAGGAATATAAATAAATTAATAACAAAACCCATCAATTTTTTAGTATATTCATGAAAAAATGAAATAATTGGTGAATACAGAAGTTTTCTCATGGATATAAATTTGTGATGATATAACCTAGCTACAGTATAATGTGTTGAATTGTATGTATCATGAATGAAATAAATTTTTAAAAAATTCCAATATATTTAAAATAAATATATTAATGAAATAACATGTCAATGTGGAGTTACTTACACATCATAAAATAATATAGTTTCATAACATCAAAATGAACCTCAATGAAATAAAATTTTGTCAATGTACATTAACTGAGGATCAATTGCATTGTATGATTTCGAAACACATTTGTAGTACATATATATTTACTATAATTAATTTCCATAACCATAGCTAGATATATATATATATATATATCTCACCATATATTATGTACTTGACATATTTTTTCACTAGTTTATTGTTAATTCATAGTTAAAATTATTATTTTGTGTGGTAACGGATTTGGTTTTCTGGTATGTTTTGATTTAGTAGTTCATGTACACAGGCTTTTAAATAATATCTGGATTATTATTCAGTGTATAAATATAATATATATCATATATATTTATATTTATTGTCATCCATAATTATAATGTTAGAAAAATTATTTAATTTGTTCAAGGGAACAGTAGGTCATATGTTCGCTTAAACAATGTTTTCATTTTTCGATTTGATAGAAAATAATATTTAAAAAAAATAAACATTAAGAATAATTAATATTTAATATATATAATATATTTTAATTATTTAAATATTTATAAACTTCTAGGTAATGTGGCGATGAAAAAAAATTACACCAATATTTCTAGACTCTATGCCTTATGTATGCACGCATTGTGCTTTTATTTTTTATAGGATGGAGAAAGGGAAAAATATGGTCCCATCATAATCATAATGAAACTTATATATATATATATATATATATTATATTTTAGTAATTAATTTTTTTTGGATTAATAACATGAATATAAAATAGATGAAGAAATAAACATTAAATATTCGGTAAATACGATTATCACTTCTTCTGTGGACACCCTCTATATATCTTTTTAAGGGCTCTAGGGCTCAAATTTAAAGAATAATTAAAAAATATATAATGTGTATAAGGAATAGAAGAGGTAATTATGTTTGGTATGGTGATTCTATAAGTCTCCATGTGCTACAATGATGTGAGATAAGAGGATTCTGTTTATAATTGATGTGAGGGGAGACTTTGTAATTTTTCAATCTATTTAAAAATTATAATACTATTATATAGTCAAATAGTTATAAATGGATGATAAATTCAAAGGGGGTGAAATTATAGGGCATGTATTATATTGTTTTACTTATTTAATATATTTATTATATTTAAATAATTTACTGAAATGTTATATTTCTAAAATATCATTATTTTCACTTTAGACGATATTATTTACATTTACTCTAAAAAGATAAAAAATGAGGTAAATTCTAAAAAAATATTTAATACCTTCATAAAAATACATATATATCTATAAAATTATTAGATACCATTAAATAAGTAATATTATGATACTTTTAATATTTATAATACCATTTGTTTTTGATTATTCCATAAATTAAAAAATTAATGCACCAGCGTTTTGTAAGACTTTATGTTAACCATTTCTTCGAAAATTGAAAAACAATATAAATATGTTAATAAATAGTTTATATTTAAAAATAATATTAATATTATAATATATCTAATTTTTTAAAGTATATTAAATATTTAACACTTATTAAAAAAAGGATTGTGACTTTTTTAAATTTTCCTTAAATAAAATACTATAAAGGTCATAATATCATCAAAGTGTCCACAAAATTCTATATATCAGAAGTTTATTTTATTTTTGAAGAAATATATTCATAAAAAAATATTTATTATGGTTTAATATTTATTTCATTGTCTTTCACATATTATTTTTTTCATTAATTACTCGATTTACACATTACCATTGAAATAAAAATTACTAATTTTACTATTCACATAAAACAATAATAAAAGAGATTTTTTTTTACTTTATACCTATGGAATCAAAATATGGATTCAATTTTTAAAAATTAAAAAAATATAAGTGGAATAATTTAATTTAAAATAAAATCGTTTATATAAAAGGAAAACATTTTTTAATAAAATGACACTTTTATGTATGAAATGGATTTTATTCCAAATTTAATAATTAAATTATCTAAAAAATAAATAATTGACATATTATTATTATAATAAAACAAATTTTACTTTTAAACCATTATATAATAATTATTTTCTTTTTAATTTATAGTATAAAAATATTGTTATCAATAAATTTAGGAATTTTTCACTATTCACTAGAAAAGAAATATTTTCAAAAAAATAGGAAAATTTCAACCAATGATAATATTGATATTATTGTTTCAAAAATTATGTTCTATTATTAAAATAAATTTTCTAAAATTTTAAATTATTAATTATTATATTTTATCAAATAAATGTTAATAAACCCCATTATTGGAGAAAGAATATAAACATACATTTCTAAAACATAAGTTTCTATTTCCTATAAATTACTAAAAACATGTATAATGATTAATAAATATTTATATGTTTCTAAATATGACTAATAATATTCTAATGTTACTAAAAATAGATTTATTATAATAATCATATTTAAAAATGTGACGTCCTGATCCCAGATTCCACTTGATTGGTGCGTCGTGCCTGGTGGGCCACATGGCCTCAAGAACATACTCTTGAATGCCATAGGCTGCCGACTAGAAGAGAGGGTCTTGGGTGTGACCTTGGGGAGAATATTCCCTTATTTCCAATGTTTAGTGTAACTGGTTAAAGTGAACATATGTATATAGTGTAAGTAATATCGCTTACCTAAAGTCACAACAGAAAATACAGATAATTGTTACAATAAATGAAAAAAATGAAATATCTTTCAAAAATTTAAGGTATGTCATATTACTAGAATATTAGAAATCATGGATACAAAACAACTAGTGTGACAACATTCAAAAAATTTAAATGGAACCAAATGACTATCCCAAGAATCCCATGTTCCAACTCGGTACTATGTTATATAGATTCATATGAAATACAAAGAAATAAAGTGTTTGAAGCCATATCCTTGCCTTTGTCAACACATTTAACCATGTAACCAGTTCATTTGATTATGTAATTACCAATTTCATATTGATAGGCTGTGTGAGGAAAAACCAATAGTAAAATCCCATCGTGATAGTATAGATAATGATGGTTCCATGATATAATTAAGAAAACATTATCAATTATACTTAATAATGAATTTCAAGGTAGTAACCAATAAAACATAGACCACAATGGTTGCCAAATCAGAATTAATTTTATCCTAGCTAATTATAAAAGTTTAATCTAAGAAGTTTGTTACAATGAATTACACAAGTAGTTTTCCACCGAGTCCAAGGTGACTGTCCAAGGTAAAACGAGGCTAAGTAGAGACATATCCATATGGGTTGTAACCATTTAACCTACATGTCAATTATGTATCCAATGATTGTATCCAAGTCATTCTTTAATTATAATAAAATTATCATATAGTATCATACTATGAAAAAAAGATGATATATGATCATTATCTAGGTGGGTATCAACCTAAGAAAGTAGTGTTCCTGAATCAGAATATGGTTCCTGAGTTCTCAAGGAATTCTCCTATCAGGATCCAAGGAGAGCTTGAGTTTGGCCATTTTTATTTAATTATGAAGTCATGAAATATTTTCTTCCATTCAATCCATTATTTTTATTTTTGTGATAAGGTCATGCAATATGAAACTTTTTTATATAGTCATTTGTTTCAATATGTTCCTTTAATTAGTGTGATATTATCAAGTAGCATTAAACCTTTTAATAATGTCATAAATCATAAATTAGTACATTCGGATGATGCATTGGCTTTCATTAGTGCGACATGTCCACATAGAATGAAACATTTTTTTATTTCACATAGAAAATATTCAAGACTCCAGGTTCACTATGCTATCTTCAATTAATTTGGTAAGGGGTTCTATTGAAATGAAACTAATTAATCCTTCATATTTAAGGCTAACTCATATACCTAGTATACATACCCATTTATATTTTAATTTTATTTATAAATTTGAAGAATATGCCTATGGAGGGTCAATGGGTGAGATTACATGGTACTTTCCATTATTAAATTCACAATATAATCATTCCATTTAATATATTAATATTACC
Organism: Viscum album; assembly: GCA_963277665.1. Taxonomy (NCBI): domain Eukaryota; kingdom Viridiplantae; phylum Streptophyta; class Magnoliopsida; order Santalales; family Viscaceae; genus Viscum; species Viscum album. Next base: position 330,190,888 of record OY728143.1, read on the forward strand.
CATATAGAGGTCAAATGATGGAACACCCAAACGGTGTTCAAATTTGTTTAAACATTAAAAACAAAAATGTGTAATTACCATCAACATGGGGTTGATTGAGTTGTGGTTGTAACCACAAATAGATAAATATATATTTAGAAATAGTACAAATTTATGGTTCTAATGATTATAATCATGGAATTTAAACGTAAGAAAATGAACCCAAAAAAATAGGTGGGACCCACATAGATATTTTTATAATAGACAAACATTAGGTATATATTTGATTCAACCACAAATGATTTTATGACTCTACTCATCAGTATTGAACCATTATTTTCTTGAGATAATAGTAAAACTAATAAATGGAGAAAAATTTTCATACCGCAATATTTTTTTCGAGAGTAATAATGAAGGAGAAGAGATTATGGGGACTTGAGTACATACTGTTGCACATCCAAAGTGATGAACATAAGCACAATCAGTTTCCCTATGATGGAAATATCTTGATTCCGGGTTAATACATTCAAAATGACCCAAATTTAGAGAAAAATAGGTTTATCTTGAATAACCTCTAGTTAGCTAAGAACATGATATCAAATTAGATAATTAAGGTAAAAAGAACTATTTACCCTTAAAATTTCATGTGCATAGTTTGTACGTACAGTTTGAAAAACCGTGCACAACCCATGCATGGGTACCCGAGAAAATGGGGTTATCTCATGGTTAGGCTTCCTGATTATCCCCCAACCGTGTAAGGTTTATCTGCACAGAAAAACAAAATCCTCCTGATTTTCCAAACCATGTTTTTTTTCTACATGGTTTACTCTAATCTGTGCATCGAGCCTTATTGTTTCCAAAGAGGTGGGTTCTTGGTTCTGAACATTCCCATGACTCCTTTGAGTCCTTTTCTAACCCATTAGTTATGCATATTAGGTCTAATTTAATGATTTACACTGATTAACAAAGATCCATACCTTAGTGAAAAACCAGGTTCTTGATGTATTACCACAATAAGAGATATTTCCCCATGTTCGCCTTGTAATGGGGGGAGAATATCTATCTAAGAATAAATCAAGCAATTGGGCACATAAATAAACTTCCCACTCACATAAATCATCATGTACATTACTGTGAATCCATATCGGCCTTACCTGTGGGAGAGACCAGCCATAGAGAGCCATTGTTCTTTGGTCAATGATGCACACAATATACTCCTCAAAAGGAATCCTCAACATCTTACCCAACATCGCTGAGATCAAATTATTGTGATGGGTCAACAAGATATTGGAGAAGTTGTGAGACATTAAAGACATCATGCATGGCATGATACCTTCGAGGTTATAGAAACTGATAGGCTATAGGCCTGACTATCTCTAGGATCTTGAACAACCCTATTTAACATTGAGAAAACTATCCAAGCTTCTATAACTTTATATGCCCTTTCCAAGGTGATACTTGAAGAAAAACATTCCCCCATCCTCTAAATCAATAGGTCATAATCATCGATTGGCATAAATTTTTTTTCTAGATTTATTTTTAGTTATATGATAATAGATCAGCTAAACCTAATCTGAAGTCTCCTAAATGATATGAGGACCTAGTTGGGATTCTTCCCCAGCCTCTACCAACCCATGGGTGAATGGAATGACCTACTATACATGTCTTTAATGGAATCATCTGAATTGTTCCATGAAAGTAGTTAATATATTCATACTTGGTAAAAGGGATATGTTTTTCCAAATAACCAATGAAATCAAAGACAAATTCTTGTATCATATCCTCTAGAACCCTTATCATATGTTCTTATTTTCCATTTATCTAAGGGTGAAATTTTTTTATTTGAAGCATCTGATTTCCCATAGTCTTCTACAACCCTTCTAGAACTGTGAAGTGAAACGAGAGTACCAATAAAAATCAACACTACGAATAACCAAGTGTAGTTTTGTGATCTCACATACACACAATCATCACAAATTACAAATAGAGAAAGCCGCCCAAATATAAGTGGAGTTGGATGAGTTTTTTTAGTGGGTTAATGACAACCAATATAGCCTCGTAGCCCCTCGACGACCTTGTTACGACTAATTTAAAATACAATGAAATATATTAGAACTTCCATTCTGGGACTGTAAGTTTCTGTAACAATACAACAAGTCTCTGTTGCTCTACCATCACCTACTGACAAGTGGAACAACTGGAGATAAAGCCTTCTATTTTATGTTTCATCATTGTCCACCAAAATTAGAAACATATATCTCAATAAATATTAAATATTCTTAGAAGAACTAAAAACTAATAAGTATGAGACTATTTAATCAACTCAACTATAATGACTATAGGGACCCATATACATCCATGCAGATGAAGGACATCATATTTGTGTACAGAAAATTTTGAAGGTTGAAACATCCTGATTTTCTCTCATCTAGAACCAACCCTTACAGATCTAAAAACTTCCTACACATCACCTTCTCAGGGATTGTTGAAAAAACCATCAATGATGAGAGATAAGACTACACATTACATTCATGAAACTCAAGATATAGCATTGAAAAGAGGTCCATTAACATACATTCATCACTAGAATAATGTATGGCATGTGTCTGAGTTTTTTGATATAGTGCATCTGCAACCAAATTTCCCTTCCCAAATGTATAGGAATGCTCCAAAATAATGGACTGTATATATTCAAACCATAGCTGATTAATGAGGTTCAAGTCACACAGAGAGAAGTTATATTTGATGCTCTGGTGATCTATGTGCACTAGAAAGCACTCACCCATAGGATAGTGTATCCAGCAACGTAGGTCATGTAAAATTCCTGGTAGCTCAAGGTTGTGCGGTGGGTAATTTCTCTCCTGAGGACTCAAATACAAATATATTTATAAAACAAATCAATCTTTCAGCATTAACACTTCTCCTTGGACAATAATTAATGCATCACAGAAGACGGTATTTCCTTTTCTAGGCTCTTGGATAATCATAATGGGTGTAGAGAAAAGCCTCCCTTTCAGCACCTAAAAGGATTTCTCGTACACTTCTAACCAAAAGAACCTGACACCATTCTATTTAAGACTAGTACAAGGTGAATAATGACATGAGATGTCTTTTATGAAATAGCTGTAATATCCATCCATTCCCAATAAACTATTGATATCAATCGCAATGTATGGATGATCCTTGAAACTACATCACTAAGCTTTTATAGGTCCAAAAATACTCTTGATTATAATATAATATGTCCCATGAATTGTACATTTTTGATCAAGTATTGGCACTTAGCATGATTGGAATAAATCTTTTTATCTCTCAGTATACTCAAAGTGATTCTAAGATGATTGGGATGGTCACTACGAATGTGAAAATACTCCTAGATGTATACCTCAATGTCCACAAAAAATCATTCTAAATAGGGGTGGGACACCGTATTCATTATAACCATGAAATAGAAAGGATCATTCGTATGGACGAATAGAATAACATGATACTCATACAGATAATAACTACTAGTAAAATATGTGCATGTAATGTTTGATAATATGACTCATACCTAATGATTACATGATATCGAGATGAACTTGGATAAGACCTTTACTCTGTATATCTAGTCTATGAGATCATCTATTCAAGGAATGCGATAACTGTACATGACCATAAGCTTATTAAACCATATATAATACATGAAACAACATAAGGTTCCATCCACCTTCTTGTCAAATTGTATAGACGGACCCTGGGAGGATGTGCTAGGCCATATGAATCTGTTCCCTTCTAAATCCTATATCTTCCTCTTTGTCTCCAAAATATTTTATGGTTCCATTCTGTATGGAGGAATGGGCACATGAGATGCTCCTAGAACAAGCTCAATGGTAATATCTCCCCCATTCTCAGGAGGTAATCCATAAAATACATCAATAATGAAATCCCGAAAATTATCCACTATGAGAGGGAATTCAGCCTTAGGTAACTATGATCCTCCATGAATATATTTTCAATCTGGGTGGTCACTGCAACTATCCCATGTTTCTCTAGTCTAACTCTATTATCCTTCACACCCCACTCACACTTATTTAGATAATTACTTCACTCAAGTGATGTAAACGATACCCTACACCAATAGAATTCTAAAAACGTGTGATGGTGAACGAACTAGACCATTCTGAGAATGAAATTGAATTCCATCTTCTCATGAATAAACTGGTTACATAATAATGTTTAATTTCTTACCATAAAATAATTTCCCCTATACTGGAGAATTCACTCTATTCGTACCGCTAAAGGCATATCTAGGGTCATTAAAACATAATAATACACAATATCTAGTCTAACACATTCCACAATGTACATAGAAATAAAATACATCAAATAACCTCTATTTAATAATTAATATACTCTAGTAGAGTATTCTATAATTGTACTTCATACTATAGAATTTCATATATCCTGATCCTCAGGTATTGGTTAAAGTGAATGCAACAGACTCAATCCATTTCTATGTGCAACAGATGGACTACCATGATTGTAATTGCTCTATTGTTGTTGTTGGAGAGGTGAGGTATGATGACCACGACCATGACCTACTCCTCAGTCAGACCTACCAGTGCTATTAAAACTCAACGCTTTGTGAGGCATAGTATAACCAACTCTTAATAGTAGAGCTTGTTTGGATAATATCCCTATCTAACATGGTGGAAATGTCTGGATGAAATTCTTAAGATACACCATATGGATATAAGTCAAGAACTCCATTGGGTTTCAATCACACCGAGGATTCTTGTTCCCCTGTCTTCCACACTGATGACAATCAATAGAACTATCAATATGAGTACTCTAGTTGTCATTTCATGGATGGCAAACCTTGACAAAAATTTTCCTTCCACAATAATAAAAACATTTCTGATATGATAATGGTCAGATATACCCGATTCTATTTTCATTCCTTAAGAAAATAAAATTGATAAGGCATTGATTGAATATTGTAGAAAAAGAGGGAATGTGAACAAAATTGACCACTATATGGATGGCGTACTAAATCCCATCCTTCAAATGTTTTGTATATGAAATCTTATCATCGACATGAAGAACTAAAATTCATTGTGACTCGGTGAAACATACAGAATATTCCATTATTGACATAGAACCCCTGTCGAGATGGATAAACTCTATGGATCTATCAACTCTCTAGGTATTAGGGATGGAGTGATCATTGAATGTAGTTTAGAAATAATCCCATTACATGTCATGATGAATTCCATCCTAGGTAATAACTTCCCACAAACGCTTGGACGAATCTTGATGCAAGTATGTGGAAAGGATGAACATCCACTCAGGATATTTCATCTGATGATCTATGATAGAAATGATAACCTCTAGCCAAGACTCAGCAGTATGAAGATTTATATTCCCTGAGAATGTAGGTGGATGTTTTTTCAGAAATTAATGAGTCAGATCAGCCATCCTAGGATCATGTCATTGAGCACCATGCATGGAAATCATCAAACAATGGAATATATCATGATCTTGGGAATCAGTTCCCAGATCTTGTAATGTAGATGGTGACTTATGTGACACTCTAGGAGGTAAGACTTGTTTTTTAGGTACCACCACATCATGAACATGTTCTTCACCACACTCTTGGAAAACAACATGTGAATGTCATGGAGTAATTTGATAACGAATGAAAAGTACACACCTCAGAAAATTATTAAAAACATAATATATAATCTCTAATAGAGGCTACAATTATGTAAAGTCACTATCCAAGGAATAATACCTCAAACTGCCCCCATAGACGCCCAGATATCAATATTTGATCGTTTATATATTTCATTTCATATTACATTAAATTTCAAGACTGAATCTTGTACCTTTCATAGACTAGAAAATGTGAGATAAGGATGTAATACCAATTAATTTTAGATTTCAATATTCATCTCATAATGGATATCCATTTTGAATAAATAAATTCCCATACACATATCAATAGAAATGAAACCCATTTATGTATAGAATAATGGATCGAGTTAGTAAATTACTCATTCCAACCCAAGAGGGCCCATACTCTTAATCAATTGAGACATGAGATCACTCAATCAAAAGAAAATGTAATACAAGAATATGCTAACTACTACGTCATAACTCAACAATCACATTCATATCACTCAATTAAAATCCTTGAAATTCACCTATGTGGCATGGAAATATTCCTGACAGGTGAATTCTAGGATCCCATAATGATTGATGTAATAATTCTCCTTACACTCTAATCATTGTGAAAATGATGATTGAAATTTCTTAACCACAGTAATAATCAAAAACTACACACATCATATGCATCACGCAATTGTTAAATAATTTCAATTCTAATATAATAACAATAAAAAAATTATAATTTAGAAAACATGTTTTTACCCTGAACATGGGTTTATGATGCCCAAGAATGTCTTATGACCATGTCCCAAGAATTCATAATCTCCAATATATTGTCTCCAAATTGTATAACTATAAATGAAAAACCATTCGTAAAACTATTTGAAATCCAAGACCTACATGCCACTTGATAGGTTCTCGAATCCTAGTGGGCCACATAGCCTCAAGCGCAAATCCCCGAAAACCAGAGGCTTCTAACTAGTAGTACGGTCCTTGGGTGTGTTTGTGGGGAGACTATTCCATCATTGAAAAAGTGTATCACAAAATGTGAAAGTAAACATATCAAAATAGTTGAATCAATAATGGTAAACTAAAGAAACATCATAAAATACAGACAATAGTAATGATAACAAAAATCATAGAAATAACATTCAACAATGATTTCATGTAATGTCACTATAAATCTGGAAAAAATGTATACATAACATCACACATACCATGTTTTATAATTTAATAAATAATAAAAAGTCTATCCCAAGTATCCTGAGTTCCAAATCGGTTGTCTACTATTAGGCTCCATTCTAATCAGTAACCAATCAAGTGTTCAACATCATATGCTTCCCTTTCTCAACACCTGCAACCATGTAATCTACCCCATGTAAAATGCACAACCCATTTAGGGTGTGTGATAAATATTAGTGGGCCACCACTAATGGTGTCTATAACAATTGACCCATGTAATATAAATACTATTGATTGAAATAATATATAGTTATATAATGTAATGTAGTATAATGTATATAAACACCCCAAGTACATGCTTCATCCCTCGACTAGTGTATGACCATGTAACAAGTTAATTTAAATAAATAATTTCCAATTTCATATTGATAGGTCACATGTGGAATAAATAACACTGACATCCACCATGATAGTATAAATAATGAATCTTCCATGATATAATAAGGAATGGTTGATTAATGGTACTTAGTAATGAAGTGACAAGGTAGTAACCAATGCCACCTAGACCACATGGGTCACTAACATAGTAGTTTCTTTATTCTGGATAAGGATATGATTATAATACAAGGATCATGTTCCAAGGAAATCCACAATAATGTTCCATCCTCATCCAAGGTGATCATCCCAGGTAAAATGAGGCTATGTAGAGACTGGTCCCTATGAAATGTAACCATGTCACCTGTATGTCTATGTTGGATTGAAGGAGTGTATCCAAGGCATCCAAAAATGATGATTAAATGATCCTTTGGTGTCATAATGGGCATCAAAAAAAAAATAAAACATATGGATCTTTGTGGGTATTAACCAAAGAAATTCTTGTCCCTATATTGCAATGTGGTTCCTGAGTGCTCATGGAATTCTCTAATTAGAATCTAATGTGAGCTAAAGTCAGGAAACATATGTTTAATTATGAAGTCATGTAATGTCTCCTTCAGTTCAATCCATGCCTTTCATTAGTTTTGAATGGAAAATTTTCATGAATCCTTTTCATATAGTCAATTTGTTCAACCCTTTATTTAATTATTTTGATAAATTCATGTATATTTCTAATTTTTTACCAAGTCATAATAAATCAATATGTCCAATTGTTTCAATTATTGTCTTTCAGTAGTGTGATAAGGATTTTTAGCATGCAACCATTATTTATTCATTTAATGGGATAATTAGGAATCATGGTTAATTATACGACCTTCAATTAATTTGGAAATGGGTTATACAGATATGAAACCAAATAACCATTTACATTTCTGGCTAGTTCATAGAGCTAATATACATTCCAATTCACATTTCACATTTAATTATCAATTTGAACAACATAAATTAGGCTATATGGGATTCTTTCTGGGTTAGGCTATATGGCCAAGCACTCACCATGTAAGGTGGATCCTTCTAGAAAAACAAAAACATAATCCACCTGGTTTAACAAACAATGTGCATTTCCTAAACCACATACTCTGAATCATGTACCGATCCTGTTTTTCCTAAAAAGACAGGTTTTAGGATCCAAACATTCCCGAGACACACCTAAGAAAAATTATAACCCAATAGGTATCTATACTAGGTAAAAAAGATTTTGACTGAAAAATAAATGATTGATACCAGATTGAAAAACTAGGTAGTTACAAAATAATAATATTTTGGGCTTTGTTTAAGGATGTCATTGTGTGTTGTGTATCTTATCAAACATAGTGACCTTTTAAAATATCTAGGTTTTAGAATCTTGATTGATTATAACCTATAAATAATAAATCTCATCAACCAAATCCAAATTCTTGTGGTTTTTTTCTTCCGAAATGACAATCATATAGTTCAATATGAGGAGATCTATATGTTCTCTTTCAAAGAAGATGTAATCTAATTACTTGATCACATTAATTTTTCTCTAATTCTTTACATGATGTAAAAAAAATTATTTCTAATTGAATAATAAAATTATTGTAAAAATTATAATAAAATATTATTATTATTGTTAATATTATTAATTATCCATTATTCAATCTCCTTCAAATACAATTATATGGTGATGTATGGTTAATGTGAACGTACGGCTACCGTCTACAGATAGTAATACAATTCATTTTCTCAAACCATATTTCATGGATTTAAGTATGATTAGTTTTTTTAAAATAATATAATAATGAATAAGTCATACTTATTCAATCATAATATCACATCTACCTTTTTATATTGCAATATAATGGTAATTTTTTCCCTTTGTCTATATGTGTCAACTACCACCTCCACGAAGTGACCTGATTCGTTTATGATTTCATTTTCTAATAGATAAAAATATAGATAGGTCAATTTAACATATGAGATATATATGTATTATATAATAATTATTATTTAAATGTTTATTATTTTTATTCTTTCTTTCATTGAATCTATAATAATGTGAAAATAATTGTCATGTATATGTACGACCCACCGTCTCTATGAATAATGAAATTCTTTTTTCTGTCAGTAAAATTTATTGAAGAATTTAAATATATATGTAATGAAAATATATAATATTTAAATATTTTTTAACATTATGGATATTATGGTAAAAATAATGGGGTAGATGGATAATAATTATTGTAACTAGAATACTCATGATAAATGAAACAGTTGAAAACCATAAACGATTACTTTAATGAGGAATTTTTGAAAATTGTGTTTTAAAATTTAATAAAGGGATCATATATGATATTATAAGTATATAAATGATTTTATTATCTAATAATAATATATTTATTTTTATGTTATTATTGTTTTTTTTACTTTTGACACAAGTTTAATTAAGGTATGGATTTGTCATCTCAAAATATCGTCTTTAAGACATATATTATTTGTTACAACTATCATCATTTATATGGTGTATATACTACCCATTTACATATTATATAATGATTATAATTTTTTCATGATACTATATGATTCATATTATTTTATGCATTCATGAAGATTATAATTCCAATATAACAAATGTGGTAAGGCTTTTCAGTTACAATATCATTTTTTATTGAGATTGTGTATGATTATGTTTATGATAATGAAATGATATGTTCTACCTCTAAATAAACTCATGAAATCTGTTATATTATGATTATTTATTGAGGATATATAGATACCATTATGTTTTTTCTTCATGTATACTCAATGGAATGACATAACATTTTTATGGAAAATCATCTTCATTTATTTATTTGGTAAAAAATAATTTCCCTTCAATGTCCATATTTCCTAAATATGTTTTTAATAAAGTCTTTACTATTCTATAATGATTTGATAAATATATTTTAACCATGTAATAAGAATTTATAAAAAATAAATTGAATAATGATTTCATTTTCTAAATGGGTTACTTATATAATTTATTAAAAAATATAAAATTAATGATTTATATCAAATTAGACAGAATGAAAAAATAACCCACCATAATAACCAATAAATATTTTAAATATTTCATTAAATCATTAAAATTATATTTTCAATACATATTATTTCTAAAATATTTTATTTTTTATTTTTTTATAAAATGGTTTTTAAGGTTAAAAAGGAATTTTCCTCTTGAGTGACTTAATTGATTTTCTATATTATTACTATTATCAATGAAAATACCCCTAAAATTCAGTAATTATTATTTGGGGATATGATGAATTTTTATTACCATTATTATTTCTTTCGGTATTTTTTGTTTATTTTTACATAATTTTTTAAAAACAAATTCTTTTCCTCTCATTCTGATAAGATTAGTTTAGGAAATATTTATGAAACATATTTCATTTTCATGTCTTATTCCATTATAAAATTCTCAAGATGCCCATATTTTTTCATGGGATTTAAGATAATTCATGTTTTATTATCATTTCAAATATATATGTATGATTTTAATTATGTGAATGGAGGGACCTAAATTATATATCCATGTAGTAAATTTACAAATGATGGTTATCACATGATATAAATAGAAATAGAATGGAAAGTGATTCTATTTTAGTAATTGAATATGTAATCTACGACAGTATTAGGAGTATACCATGACTACAATAATGGATTTCAATGTGAAACCAATCCACTATGATATTATTGAAAGGTATCCACAAACTAATATTTTCTACCAAAAATATTTCAACATAGATCATATCCATTGATTCCATTATGAATAATTTGTTCTTAACATTTGAGGATTATTATATGACTCATTAAAGATATAGAATACATATGGTATGTTTTTTGGAAATGTTATTCTAATTTTCTTATACCATTTTGCTCGTGTTATGTTGATAACTTCATTTAATACATATACTGATAATTTGGGCTCACCATTTCTTATTTTTTCCATTACAGATGTTATAAAAAATGTTATTTATTATGATATACATATGAGGTGATCTAGTAATGTATATATTAGTTAGATATGGTACCTCCTACTTATGAAATATTTGATAATTTATTTGTGTTTCTAATCACATTACACATATATGGGTTTTTAATTGTTTATTATCTAATATAATAAAAATTAATCTATGAAGATTTGATATGTCTTTATGAAATATACGGATCACTAATGTTTTTATCATAATAATGTCATTGTTATAATTTAAAACTATGATGAGAAACAATTTTCTAGAACACAATGGAGTTTTCTATGAATTGGATAACAACTAATATTTTTTGTAATGAACATGGATGAACAATTTTAAAAACATGGTGTCAATGATTAAATATATGGTTTCCTGATATAAACATCCTATAAATTTGTTTCATTATTTCTTATTATTACACTATGATTATTGTTATTCATAAGATGATTTTTGTTATTTGTTATTGGATAGAAACCAATTTCATATAGTAAATTCTAAATGAAATTGACAATGAACATATTGTTTTCACGTGAAAGAAATATTAAGTGAGTTATAATGAAAATCATAATTTATATTCCCATATAATTTTCTCAAGATATGAATAATACTAAACATAAAAATGGGAAAATGACAAAAAATAAATAAATTGAGTCTTATATGAGGAAACATTAAACTTCTTTTTTTGGATATTTCTAATTTGTTAGTCATTGAGTAATGAATAAATGTGAAAAAATGGTAGTTTTGTTTATATAGTGTTAAAATCATGATAAGATGTCTTGGTTGTCAATTATTTTTAAACAAAATAATGATAATGGTGGAATGAAATAAATAAAATGAGGAAACAAGAAGAAATTTACTCAATGCAGTGTGAATGGTTTATATTTTTTTCAAATATTAACTTACTCCTTCTCATTTTTAAAAAACCGGTAATGAATTCCATAAGCTAATATAAAAGGCTGCTGAATTATATTTTACCTATGAGGTAAATTATTAGAGGCAAGCGAGGAAAGATTATAGTATTATCATCCAACTGGACAGTATGGTTTATCAAATCATTAGTTCCTCCAATACAAGTCTCCTGACTGTGTCCTACAAAATAGACATTTTTATCAATAAATAATACAATTGTTGATATATCCAAGTGGGAATAGTGATTTATGATACATATTCATCTCATTTTTTTTCTATGAAAATAATAGATAAATTCAATGGATATTCTAAAATTTATAATGATAAAAAAGATGAAATTTGCTTTATGTTAAATAATCAGAAAGAAAAATGATGGAAATTTACATAATGGGACTTGTAAAATATTTTTCTAATGTATGAATAGTCATAAAGAATATTATTTTTATGTGATAGGAAGATTATATATAATGATGTGAATATAGATAAATCACTATTTAATGAAAAAACATCACTCTAGTTTTTCAAATGCACAATGTAAGGTCATTATTCTAACAATTTCAAGAGTTTAAAGATCAATAAAACTGATACAACTCATCAAACTATTATGTCATTAAGAAAAGGTAAAAAAATACATTCTCTCTTTCTGGTGAGGGATACGATATTTAAATTTTCCAAGGTATACTTACTAAACAATTAGGAACTGATAAAGATTTATTTGAATTGGGTACAATCATACATTATATATCTAAATAATTTTCTATTGTTATAAAAATTCCACCCAAATTACTAAATGATTAATTTTTTTGAAAAACATTAATGGATAGATGATCACATATCACATTTATGATTCTTAACTAGTTTATGATTGTCAGAATATACTTCATTAAAATCTAATTATTCACCCAATGGTTGAATTTTACACAATTTTTGGTTGTTTTTTTTCTTTTCATAAATACCATATAAATTATTGTGGATAGGATTTAGTGCATTATATTCCAGAAAAACATATGGTTTTCTATTAGTGTTATGGTAAATATAGTCTTTTTATGGAAGTAGCATCCATTATTCATGTCTTGATTCCTATTCAAAATAGATATTTATCATATATTGTTTGAAAAAACTGAACATCATTCATATATATTTTGTATGGAAATGTGATTATATATTTATAGAAAAATTTCTAGGTATTCTAATGATTCAGGATTTTCAATTATCAATTGAACTTATACTGTGTTCTACAACAATTTCAATGCCACTATATAGTGTTCCCCATTTGATTTCTAGGAATTAATAATGAAATATGGGGATAATATTTACAAGGGGTATGCATGGAAAACTTTTTCACATTGGGGTTAACCAAATAATTTTTAAGGAACATAGATGTATCAATACAACTTTCTATTGATTATAAAGAATATAATAAGATCAATATCAAGAAATAAAATCTTATACCATGTATTGCTGAATTGATTGATCAACTAACTAGATCTAAATAATAATATAATATTTAACATCATTATGGATATCATCAATGGAGGTTATTAAAAGAGGATATACACAATAAAAATTCAATAAAAGGTATTGACACTATGAATTTATTGTAATTCAGTTGGTCTTACTAATTCCAAAGATATATTATTGGATTTAATTAACAAAGGTTTTAGATACTACCTTAACCGGGTTGTTATAGTATTTAATGATGATATTCTTATATATAAAAATAGAAAACAAGAGTTTGAAGATTGTTTTATAATTGTACTAATGACCCTGAAGAAGGACAAACACTATGAAATATTTACAAATTATGCATTTAGGATTGGGAAATTTTCATAATTAGGTCATATAATATCATGTGAGGTTATATAAAAATATACTTAAATGAAAAAACTTATTGATCATTATCCCAAACTGACCACGATTAATGTGATCGTTATTTGTTTTGTGTTTTCATTGATAATATCAGGACATTGTAATGAAATTATCACAATTTTCCAAAACACTAAAAATGTTATATTTTAAGGGAGACATGATCCTTTGAACATATGGATGTGACTAAAATTTGAGGGAACATTAGAGAATGTTAGGGAGTACACATATGCATACGTTACCCCATAGTGGAGAAGGGTGTGTAATATATAGTGATTAATTGAAGAATGGATTGGTATTCATTTTCTTGATGAACTAAATGGTCATAATTATTTCCACACACCAATTTAGTGTTCCTAGGGAAAATTACATAACTCATGATTTAGAGTTTCCCATAGTAAATTTTTCATTAAATAAATGGAGGTCCTATATTTGTCGATATAGGATATATAATAAATTATTAAAGAATATTTTAGAATAAAACTGTTGAATATACACTAGAGATGAAAGTTGAATTTGATAGAATATTATGGTTACTCAAAATATTACTTCCCAAGTATAAAAAAATGGTGGAAGATTTCTTGAGTTGAACGGATCATCCTAGATTATCTATGGTGGGGGTTAAAAAAATCCAATTATTTTTAATTTTAAAATGATGGATCTTGATATCAGGACGAAAATTGAGATATATTATATTTTTCAATTGGTTGTTTAACCATATATCAAATTCATGATTAAAGTGGTTTAGGCAAAATAATTAGGGATATAGAATATATTGACAAATTTTATTTAATTTAACATTGATTTTGAGGGATTGATAATCTATAGGAACTGTACACTTGTTCTTTAAATACCATATTATAATAATGATATATTTGATTAAATATATAGTTCATCATACTGAATTCATAATGGATGTATAAAAATGTATATATATATATATATAGAAGATTCTTTATCATTGAAAGTCAAAAAATGATATATTTATGATTTTGTATCTCAGTGATTTTTATGTCAGCATAATATGACAGTGAGACAAAAGTATAAGAGTATTTCATAAACATTATCCATAACAGGATAAAAATGCGAAAACATCACATCGACTTTTTATTCAGAATCCCCAAATCAGCTAGGTGACATAATTCTATTTTTGTTATAGTCAATCACCATACGAATTCATCAATGTTCATTTATCTTAGAGAATAAAACTATTAGATCAGATTATTATAATGTAAATAAAGTAAATGTTAAGGTTTTATGGAGTTATTCAATAAATTTTATATGATTGGGATCTAAGCATTACCTGGATGTTCTGGTGAAGTCTTCTATTGGCTCTAGATATACAGTTTTGTTTCATTACTACAAACCATCCTAAGATTGAGACTTTATATAATATAACAATTTGAGACCTAGAGGATATGTTGATATATTAATTTACAGATGTTTTTTTTGGATCAAAAAATTCCTCAATACGATTTTCATCCAACTATATATTTAACTCAATAATTGAAATGGATGTTTTTAATCCCTCTATAGGTCAATGTGTAGAACATCAACTACATGGAATAATTTTGAAAAATAGTTACATGTTTCAATAGTGGTTTCTCTAGAACTAACATTATTAGTTCTTCTTGTTTACGAAAATATATATATATATTAAGTTGTGTATATATACATGATCCATTATGGGGTTGATATTTTTGAGGCCAAGATTTAAATGGTAATGTTCATTGATTATTCTTCATATCCAAATGTAAATGATCCTCCCCAAATATATGGAGAACCCTGAGATACAAAAAAATAAATATTAAATACATGACCTATGGCATATGTACTTCACAAATATTGGACATAGTTGATGTCAGACTAGTAGGACCAAGGGGGTCATATGCATTGAGACTTCTTCTCATAAGTTTTCACATGGTGATCTCTAATAAGTGAGTTCATGATGAAATTCCCATCAATTTTAATACTACATATTTGATGTAGAATTCTTTGTTATTATCTACAGACCTAAATGTTGGTCTAATGACATCATATCATTATCAATGTGTAATATATGATTTTGTACATTAATTAATGGATAAATCCATGGAATTTAAGTTAGAGTGAGGTATCTTTTTTCAGGTGCATCATTGGTGGTATTTCAATGGTTGGATACTCAGGATATAATTTTTCACTTCTGATATGGGGAAGTGATATCATTAACCTCCTTGATCAGGATTGTATTACCTTCAAATTCCATTATAAGGTAGTAAAAAATATGACTATCTTGTTAGGTGAAGAAATAACAGAGCAAGAAGGGATGATTACACAAGTGAAACATCCTTTTTATGAGATTTCGTGAGACTACTAGATTATATCACACGGAACATGACTATATGATGGTTCTCATTGGTATGTCAATTAATTTTCTCTTAAATGGGATTGATGGCCAGCTATATTCATCCTTTATTCTCTGAAAATTATTCAATATTTTTGAGATAATGGTATAGACGTTCAAACACATTAGACTACTCAATATCTTTCCCTATTATGATGAATAGTAAAATTCGACAAGATGGGACCCACTATTGGGTATATGATTTGGTAAAATAATTGTTCACAAATAGAAAAATGAAATTATTATTAATTTTTTATACAATAATTTTCTTAAATTTATAAATTAAATGTATTAAATGATTTTTACATGATTAAATGAATGACATTATATGATTGAAAATTATTTAAATATTAAATTTTTGGTTAAAATTGTAGGAATTATAGGTGAATATAATGATTTAGGTATATCATGTATGATATTTATAATATATTAAAAGTATTTGATAAAATTTAAATGCTATTAATAATGTTGTTAGTTCATCCTAACATGAAATTTATTATTTATTTATTTCATGTTAGATACACATGGTCTAAGAAAACATTAGCTGGTATTTCAGTTATATACTATATAAACAGAGGAGTATCGATATTCTAGTTATTGATTAATCCAACATAAAGAGAGGCTCTCTCCTCTACCACATACTAGATAGAGAACGTTTATATTAGATAAAATGATCCAAGAACACATTCAATGGATAAAAGGGATAGTATCTTCATGATCATCATGACACTGACAGAATCTTCAAAACTCAATGAGGGCACCTAAGATTCGAAGAATAGTGATGGTGTAGATTTTTGAAGTGTGTTTGGATGATCTAGAAGGGATGAAATTATGAGAATTCCAGAAACATTCATTTGTGATGAGAAACTGTTGAGGATGATTTGATCTGAATATGAAATGAATTTGGTTTTTTTACAAACCAATTTCACGTGAGATCTTCAGACCACTTCCAGGGATCGAATCATCTGAGATTATTTAGATTAATGTCTTTAGTGAAGTGACATTTTAAACACTTGTCCAATAAGCTTTTTTGGGTTCCATAGTAGTATAAAATGATATCCAAGGGATCACATGAATTTTATCTGACAATAATATTAAAATTTCGTTAAAATTATGATGAGGGAATTAATTCAGTCATAATAGAATAGAGTAAAAATTGATCTGATTTTGGACAACCATTTTATAGTCATCCAAATCTGTAAATACATATCAGATATGACTCTCGTGCATTAAAATTATAATGAGATATATATATATATATTATAAATATTACTTTTACCCAAAATTGGCAGTAGACATAACTTATATTCAATCGAACTATTTTAGATAGTTCTCGATTGTTCAAATATTATTGTCAAGGGACTCATTTATTCTACTAATATATGGAATATTTTTTTAAAAAATCAACCAACATATTTTTAATAGTTCATTGAAGAATTTAAAAACTGTCTGAAATTGAACGGGGTATCATGGGTGATTACTTTATAAAATGGAAAATATTAAAAAATATTTAAAATTAAAAAGAGTATGGAATGTAATTCATTTATTGGAATGGCATTCTTAAAAAATTGATTTTTTTTAAAATAGCACAAAATGAATGTGGGACCACTATTAAAATCTAAGAACAAGGGAAAACATAATTTTTTCTACATGATTTTCTTATTATGTAATATTGACACAACATCACCACCAGTTATAGAAGTTGGATCTCCATTGAATAAAATCCCAAAATGAAATGCTGAAATCACATAGGAATATTCTTAGTAGGTTTCCTCTAGAAGTGTCCCATCCTGACTTTTTGACTTACAACTAATCCAACAATACTCACTTAATGATCTTGATTGTTCCACTCTCACCCTCTATAACCTCTAGCATGCTTCCATTCTAGGATAACTCTAATGGTACTGAGGCCTCCCATAACATATTCTAATTGTCATTCGACCACATGATCCATTCCCTACTTCTCTACTAGTCCAAAAAATCCCCCAAAACCAGCACCTTGTCCCATGACCACTACTTACAAACCCATTCATATACCTGTTAGGCTGCATCAGTATCCACTACAGCTGAGATTAACACTATAGGATGAAAATATGATGCCATACTCTATCCAATATATACCTCCTAGTGATGGATTTCACCCTCTCTCATATATTGATTGTTGTATATACTATCATGGTTAGCCTCTCTCGTCTAACCTAGAAACCCAATGCATGATATATTCCCAAAAACCACGATTCTTGACTAAAATCTACACCAATTAGGCATCTATTATACTTCGTCATGTCATATCTATCATGAAACTCCCTTAAATTTCTTTGTGTATGTATACCATACCAAAAATGGGTATGGGTACATCTTCCAGATCTATGACATCCCTTAATGGCTTTTTCTTAAACATGTATATGTATGCATGGCATCATCATAACCTAAAATGGGTATTTATAGAGTTTGCGGCCATAAATTTTTAAAATATAATGGAAATGAATTTATTATTATTGATTCAATAATAACGATTATAATATTTCAAAATTAATTTAACATTAGTGTTGAATGTAAATAAATGATGAGATATATGTAAATTAAATTACTTGAATTAAAATAAATCATTTAATTTTTTTATTTTCTATTATACCTAAATTTATTTCAATTAATTTTTTATCATGATTTTAATTTACTTAAGGACCTATATTATGCACCGATCATGAATGTATGTGTTTCATTTATATAATTATTTATTATAGGAATGTGAGGTGTTTGTAATATTTATTTCTTTTTTTTGATAATATATGAATAAACATGTTTATTTAAATATGTAGAAGGGAATGTTTTCCATAAATTATTATATATATATATTTCTCTTCTTAGAACTCCCTTATTAGAATTAATGTTTGGTTTTTCAACTAATCCTCACATTTTCAACCACAAACATTTTGAAGTCATTGTGAAAACCCATTTTAGATATGGACACATTAGATCGGGGTGATCTGAATCAGTAGTCACGACCCATATCATCAATGAGTCCTAAAATCCATAGTCTATCCATCGAGTTTAAATAGATCAATATATAATAAATTCTCATGACTGGATCAGTAATATTATTTTCATTCTGCATTGTTTATTATTTTATAAATTTTATTGTTTCCAAAATAACATAAAATAAGAAATTAAAAAATTCATAAATAATATATTAATTTATTCTATTAATATACAATTTTTAGAGAGAAAAAATGGTATGAATATTATTAATAATAATTGATTACATCCGTTGAGAATTGTTTTAAAACCAATCAATAATATATTTAAACAATAAATCCTTCTGTCATTTTAATATAAACACATCAAGGTGTACTATGATATCATTAGGCATAGATGATATTTCCTCTTATGATAGCTTGGACTTCACTCAGAAGATCAATGTATAATATGTAAATATAGTTGGAAAATCAGATGACAACCTTGATCACTCTAATTAATGATTTATTCATAGCTTATAAACTACCTGTAGTGTTTTTAAGGATCATTTCCACTAAAATACTCCAGCTATAGAGTATTCTGATTCTAGTATAGTGGTTTTATAGGGTCTTGTACAGTAGTCTCAGATATATAATGATTAACTTAATTTGTGATTTCTAATCATAAATATGGATAAAATACTACTATATTCTAATTTTATAATAGAAATTTAAAATTAATACCACAAGTACACTTAAATAATGTTAATACTATAGTGGTTTTCCAAATAATAGTATTGATTCTTGAAAAATATTTGATATTCAAGGTGCTAAAGTCTCTAATACATATTAAACCTTCTTGAAAAGAAAGGGTTTAATGTTTTTTATAGGAGACTCATGTAAGTCACATATTATGGTTATTTCAAATTAATATCATCAATATAAAACATTAGTTGTAGATACATAATCATGATATGAATTACTTCAAATGTTTTCTCATCTTTGAGAAGCTTTCATGGACAAGGTGAATTGAGATATTTATGAGCAATAATTACACCACATATGTGTAAAAGAAATAAAGATCATTATCATTACTGACATGCATTTATTACAATGTTTTCACCAATTTATTCCATTTTTTTTCTAATTAAAAAAATCAATATGGAGTTGATTCCTCATTAACTTTTGGGTATGGAAGTCCACGAAAATATGTAATCAGGGAATGCATAAAATTTAATATTCAAGGTGTACATGTTGAAAGAAAAGGATATAAGTCAAATAGAAAGAGTGAATCCAAAAGAACCTTCAGAATATGTTTCAAACAATATATGTAATAAAATTTAGGTTATTTTATTATATTTTCATGAAATAAGTCATTAAATTCATAAATAAAATGAACATAATTGAATAAGCATTTATAAGTTTGTTTTCCACATATATTCATTAATTATATGTAATGTTTCTATTTAACTATATGGGAATTGAATACAATATACATATTATATATACATATTTAAATAATTTAACTAATTAATAAAATACAAATTACATGAGTTATTTTTTTTAACTAAGAGGATAATAAATGGTTGACTATAAGTAATTATTGAGAAATAAGAAACCTACAATTTCCATGTGACTGATTCTAGTATAAAAATTAATGAGTAATTCAAAGAACATTATCTCATGTGTCTTTAGAAACAATGATACATTATTCCAGTTATGGAATTAATGTTTATTGTTTTTTTAATACCCAACCAATATCATAGTTATACACGAATCATTGGAAATAAATGATGAATATATAATGTATGAATTATATGCGTAATTGTTGAAGGATACTTCATTATCAAGAAATATGAAATATTTTTTATATATATGACAAGTATAGTTTTGAAATAACTGGTGTTAATTATTGATTTTATTATAAATATACATTTGTACATTTTTTTGGACATATAATCATTTAAAATTACTATAAACCCACAAAAAATTTTGAATTATTTTATCTCATGTTCTGAAACTTTTCTAAGGATATGTTGCAGGTGAATTTCCAAAAATTAGTATATTTCATTAAATGATCAATAAAGAATGTTAAATTGATATACGGTATACTCATGGTCCAATAATATGTTTTTTGGATACTATTCGGAATAAAATATGGACCAATCATTCATCATTCTAAATAATGGAGCATGGAGTAATTCCACAAATTTACATTACCATATCCACATAAAATCAGTAATAATAATACTGAGGATTGGTGATGATTTTTATATGTTAACAATCATAAATAAAATATTCAATGGGGAAATTAATAAACTATAATTTTAAAATACACAATAGATCCCTGGTGTATGTGAAATGATTATTAATATTTAAACATTTATGTATTGTAGAATCATCATTTATATTTCATGTTAAAAAAAGATATTAATGGTGTTATCCAAAAACAATATTTGATCTATCATTAATAATGGACATCGTTTGAGTTAGAGTATGATGAAAATACCGCCTGTCATAAGACAATGTTTTTAGATTCAAATAGATTTTGTTTGGATATATACAAATGTGTATGAATAAAAAAACAATGAGCATCTATAGTAATAATACTAATGTTTCGGACGATATTATTGAAATCAGTAAGATAGAAATCATATTTAAATGTGCAATACTAAATTTATATAGAATGGTCCATTTCTCTAATTGAGGTTTTTGATAGAAATTAAATACAATTTAGTGAATTCCAAATATACACAAATAATTGGAATAGATATAAGTTCCAAATGAACATATGGAAATAATGTTCTGGATACACATATTGTATATGAATGAAAAAACAATGTTAATGATTATATATTCAATGTCGAGGGTGATATGTTATTCATTGAGAATAATAAATCCTACATGTTATCAGTATATAGAAATCATATATGATTGACATGTCTGATGAATATTCAATAATAGATTATACGTAACGAAGTATATGGGGGATATTATTACAAATACTAGGATTTTATACAAGTTAAACTTTACATGGATGGTACACGAATTCTATCATTGACGCTTGATTTCTAACACTAAGTTGTTATGAATAAATACATTAGAAATTTTTTCCAGTGATAATATATGTGATCATTTTATTGTGAAATGGATTTGAAGGAAACCAATCATTCAATCAGAATATATGAAGGTATCATAATGTTATGGAGAAAACATAAAATCCTAATAAGGGGTTTAATTTAATCTAACCCATTAATGTGTTAAATTAAGAAATGATATTATATAATATTCATTTGGAATGAATTTATTACATGTTTCCACTAGAAGTTAGTGGGAGAGTAACTATGTTCTAAATGAAATATTTTTTAATACATATGAAAAAAATGATAGGTAATACATTTATTCAATTCTATAATGAATGTAACTCTCTATATATTAACTTAATGTAGGAACCTATATTCAAGGGGGAAATATCTACATAATAATATACAATAGATAATAAGACAATGTCAATTTTTCACATACATAATTCGTATTAAAATTTAACGTTGGAACATGTATAGGGGAAATTTTTACCAGTGTCACATGGCACAAATATAATTAACTATACACTTAGAACATATAAAGTTATTAATGTGATGATTTGATTTATTTACGGTTATACATAATATTAATAACATATTCCATGTTATGTAATATATATTGATACATTGAACATATACATAATGGTAAGAAAATATAAATTATACCCAACTGAAATTCATAGGGGGTAGTCAGAACAATCCAATTGTGATTGAGAGTGTATAAAAGGTATATATCGTGTACGTTTATTGGAAGGGATATGAGTTACATGAGGACAAAAATATGTATTCATAGAGATAAATATAATCTAATATAGTATTAAGGAAATTAAAATGAGAGAGAAATGATCAAAAAATTTAATGGTGGCCATATATATAAATATAATGTATATTGGTTCTTCAATGGTTGTTAAAAATAGTGTATAAAATATAAAATATTTTTTATAGGTCATAGAATCACACTTAGTAAGTAAGTTTTGATCATGATGTTAATCATATTTAGGATGTATCTAGGATTTAATGTTTAAAATGTGGTCAAAGGGATATCCTCAGGGATATCATCACTTGAGTAATCAAAATCATAGAGGTAATTTTAGAGATAGAAGAATATCCCAGCAGTGGAAACATGGAAGCCCCATGACTAAATGCACATCATTGAAAAAATATGATCTTATCATGTGATAAGTAACATGTATGGTCATAAATATGGTTCAAATGAATGTGGGAGTCTTATAAAAGTGTGTCACATAGACCCATCCTTATTAGTACTTTTTATTGCCATAACTTAAATGTAGTGATTTATGCATAATATAAACTTACTATTTTTTTGATATATCTACAAACATAGTTATAAAAATAATTTCCATAGATTATTCTTCAGAAAAAAAGGTTATATTAATTCCCATTAAATAATGATAACATTGATATATGATGATATTAATCATA
This sequence comes from Viscum album, assembly GCA_963277665.1. NCBI lineage: Eukaryota > Viridiplantae > Streptophyta > Magnoliopsida > Santalales > Viscaceae > Viscum > Viscum album. The sequence continues at coordinate 330,214,748 of OY728143.1, forward strand.
AAAATACATCTAATAGTCTAGATTATACAATATTAACATGTCACAGTTCAAGTCAAACTATAAATGGTGGGGAAAAATATATATTGTGACTTCTTCTAGATATGTTCAAAAATTATATCTCAGTTTGGTGAGATCATGATGATAGATCATTCAATAGGAACACCACATGTATCATGCACCATTATTTGTTTCGATCTGTGATCATATGTATTGGTATCGGAACATTGGATAATTATCTATGGGTACCATTTTATCATGTACATTGATGAAATTAAAAAAAAGGACACATAATTCATGTATTGGTATATTCTGTTGGATTCATCATTGGTGTTATGGAATTTTTTGACTGGTTAAGATTGAATTTATCTCCAATGTGGTGGTCTAGTGTTATCTCAAGCCAATACATTTATGATGGTAGTACCTCTTGAAATCAGGGTCGACGGTACTAAAATGTTATTATATCTAGTTAGATTAATAAATAATAAAGAAAATTAGATGATTATATAAGATATTCATCATTATTAATGTTATATGAAGATTAAAATAGATTGAATCACACTATATGTGTTCATAGGATGATTATCATTACTATGACTATTCCTTATCACTTTTGGGGACTTTATGGGTTTCTAGACTCTTCAATTGGTCTCTGAGTAGTATTCACTAGTATAAAGTTTACAGACTAGAGGGAAACAAATAATAATGTATTTAAGAGTTTTCCCTATTATAGTTAATATGAATATGGGACGAGGTGGACCCACCAAACACACCACAATTGTCTATGTAATCTATCATTGTCAAAAAAATACATTTATTATCATTATTTTATATAATATGTGGGTTGAATTTATTATTAATTTTTTTCATATAATATTTACTTTTCCAAAATAAAAAAATTATATGGAAAAAAATTATTTTAATAATCATGGTTAGTTTAATATTAAAAGAATCATGTTCAGAGTCAGTAAATCTAGTTTAGCTGGGAATATATTTATTATTTATTATGAATAGGAGATAAAAAATAAATTATTGAAATGAATTAACTAGTTTTTTATAATGTGACATTTATTTCATAGTTAGTGCAAGTTAGATGTTTGGGGGCTGGGAAAAAATAACATGGTATTGTTGATATGAACATTACAAAAAAGGAGCGGCGTTGTTATAGGGACATATAATTCCAGTGAAATGAAATTTTATCTCTCCTATAACATCCAAGATATTGAAATTCTATTCATGATTCTTCAATCCATGACCGCCTTGGAAAGATCAAGGGGAATGGATATATTTTTTTCATTTAAATGTTTACATATTCATTTGAGCTCAACACTAGAATATATAATTTTATAATTCTTATTCACATAGATTATTGAAGTGTGTGTCCATGATATACATGGGTTTAGATTCAGATATTTTGGTAAGTGGTAGTCAGTTATTGGATGATAATGATCACGCTACAATTTAAATGACGTTACTATTAAGTTTATTTTTTTAAATTTTCAAATTCATCATATATCCTAAGACGTCAATCGTGGATTGTATCATCCGAGATAACATATTTTCATTTATAAGATGATGAATGCATTTAAATTTCTAGCCCACCAACATCCACTTCATTCTTTAGAACATAAATTTTTTGTACCTGGTCCAACTTAGGAAATAGAAGAGAAATTTAGGGACTTTCATCAACACATCAAGGAAGGTAAGTGTTTATCGGATAATTATCATGAAAATGGTTGATGTGATCTAGATGAAGAAGATAGTGGAAATGTTTTCCTTTAAATTTCTCCATAGAGTACTATTAAAACATTCTGACTGAAAGGAATGATGATCCTTAGTTATATTGTCCGTTTTTGGATTTATTATTTCGTATGGATGGAATATTTTCACATAACACATCCACTGAACATCTCTCATACTGACAATTTGTACCAAATATCCCAGTTTAGGAAGTACACACCTGTTCATTACCTTCCATTATTTTTCATCGGTTAATTATAATTTTACTTCAATTTCCATCTTAATTTTTAGTATTATTTTTTATGAAAATTATTATAGATGTTTATGTGAGCAATCTATAATTTTATGAAGGATGGACCTCTAGTTTTCTTGATTCATAATAATTCCTCAAGATGAAACAAAGTTAGTATTATCCATGTGGATCAATGGTGTGACTAATATATATGAGGCCATTTCTTGATATTCTTTTACAAGTAGGCAACATGGATATTAGAGAAAATGTATATACATTTTAGATTCAAAATAAATAGTTTGTTCCTCGTTTTCCTCATCATGTTCCAAACCATGTAAGGGGTTATTCCCTTGGATAGTGTTGGTATATAATTAGCTCATGGGTTTTCCATCCATGTTCACCAACCATGATCCTAATAAAATATTTTTAAATTGAAATATTATTCCCACATTAAATTATAACTTATATAAAAATATTATTTCTCCACCATGGCCACAGCTCCTCCCCCATTATGTCTCACACTGTATTCATTATCTAGTATTTGTAACCCATCCACCATATATACATTGAACATGAAATCTTTTTTACATGTGTGAAGAGTACAAATAATTTCATCAATTAGTTACCTTTATTTATCATTTTATGTCACCATATTTGAATCTTATTCAATGTGAGAAATGATATACATTTTTCATAGTATTATTCAATTTCTATGTTTTATTTTGATCCATTTTATATAAGAATCCAACAATGGATTATTGTTTTTCTAATTCCATAATATAGGATGTTTTTATAGTTTCCATCAATGTTTCACCCATTTAAATAAATAGTCCTACAGTTTTCAATTACATTCATTTTACATTCATTATTCAACCATTGAATCGTGTAATCCTTGAGATCCTGCCTATGATCTATATCCCATTTGTAATATTAATAATAAATGTCTTAGAATACCATATAACAATCTCTAAGATGATTTCCAAGAATGGAATTTGTCTTGGAAGACTCATCACAATCATTCAATTATTCAATAATGACCCTTTGGGAATTTTCTCATTGTCGAATCCCCCATTCTATCATAATAGAAATAATCTAATAATAACCATCTATGTAGCTCTTACAGTCTAACCCCTATGGTATAAAATTGCACAAATCATTTACAAATGACCACATTGGAATCTCACACAATCAATAACCATAGTAATCATAGCATAAAAAAATTATAAAAGACCACCTAGGAATTTATCACATTATAAACTCCCAGATAGATGACCGCCTAGATGCACTCCTAGTCAATACCCCTAGGTTTGTATATCAAACAAACATATATGAATAACCGTACCTCACGAAACCCTCACAGTCAAATTCCCCTTGTTCAAACATTAAAAATGTATATCACATGCAAATCAAATAATCCGTAACTACATCCTAACAACACAAGGCATAGAAAAACTAGAAATCCTAAAACGAATTTTATACCAAACATCCATTATCAATATAACATGGGATACAAAACCATAGGGTGTCCCATTTACAAGGTATTTAACCCCATGCATAAGAAACTACACTTTATCAATCTACCAAACCATATCAGGTTATAAATAGGGTCTAATTACAAACACACAATACCCCAAATGTAGTCACACATGACTTTTAGCATATATAATCAAAATACAATCAACTATAATAACAAACCACCTATGTTGTTGTCAAACAATAAATAATATCGAATGTTGGCCCTTGATTCTCACTAGAACAATGTATATTATATAGATTCAAACACACCCAATAGTGTCTCAAATAGAGCTCAGATAGAGAATTGGGAGGGGTTCAGAGTATGTTGGACCTTCTTTTTCTCTCATATATGAACCATGAGAAGAAGATATATGTTCTAGATATGATACACGACCCCAATCCAATTTATCAATTTAAAATAAACTACTCTACATGTGTATTATAAGTACACAACATGTAGTATCCTTAAATAGATCCTTCCATAGGAAGTCTGCCAGGTCACCTACACAGCCATGTAATTGGTCATTACATAGACAGTACAAAGCGATATGCAGTACCAAGGTACAGGGTAAGTACTCATAAGTACATGAAATGTGCATTGAAAAATTCACATTTCATTCTTCTTCCTGAAGAGAAAGATAAATCCAAGATCAATACCTGAAATGAATATTTGGTTTCTCAAAAACATCCCCCCTTAATGCAAATTTTCCCAGAATTTCCCTTCTATGCGATGTGAAGAGGAATATATGAACAACGCTGGCTACTATGAGCGTACGTCAGCCTCCCTCTCCCAAGTCTCATCTTGCACATTCCCTTGCTACCATAGCACCTGTATCAATGGAATAGAGCTGTCTTAGAGAACTATTGTGTTACGATCAACAATCTGAATAGAGTTGTCCTCAAAGGATGCATACACATCCAAATAATCCTCCTAGAGTTGAAAAAAATGATAGAGTTATGAAATGTATGAAAATTTCTAAGAAACATGAATGATTTAGTGATTAACGATGAACCTCAAAGGTAACTGCAACCAATAGGAAATAGAAACCACTCTCTAGAAAACCTCAAACAGCTCTACGTATCTCAGTGATAGCTTATCCAATCTCTTAAACCTCTATTTTCTCATCATATGTGTTACAAATATGAAAACATGATCTCCTACTATGAACTATAGATTCCATCTCCATCGATCAACATAATATTTTTGGCGAGCCTGTTTAGTATCCATTCTCTTACAAATCAACTCCCCCTTCTCTGTCGTCTCTAGGATAAGGAGATTTCCATTCATTTCTAACTCTCCTACCTCTAACTATCATAGGGTTGATTGTAATTTACTACCATAAACTTCCTTATAATGTTCCATCTGAGTTTTTTTATTGAAAACTATTTTTATAGGAAAACTACATAGGGGATATATGTCACTTCTAAGAGCCCCCAATATTCTGGACACATGCTAGAAACATATCCTCCAAAACCTGTTTCATGGCCTCGGAGTGACAATCTATCTTGGGATGGTAAGCTGTACCCAGAATTACCTATATACCGAAATCCCTCTGTAGTCCCTACCAGACATGGGAAGTAAACTAGGCATCCCTGTTTTAAATGACAGTGTTTGGAAACCCATGGAAATGTACAATTTCTCGGATGTACAACCTTCCAATATCATTAACACTAAAGGTTTCTATTATCATAATGAAATGTACAAACTTATCATTTCTATCATAAAAACTTTACATCATCATTTCCTAGAGTTGAACCTACTTGAACCATCATGAAATCTATCACGACATCATTCCACATTTTCTCAGGAATGGGTAACTGCTAGAATATCCTTACGGGTCACCGATTCTCTTCCTTCACCTATTTAAAGGTAAAAAATCTCATAACAAAACCAGCTAAATCCCTCTTCATGCCTTTCCACCAGTACTGACAATGTAGATCTCGATACATCTTGGTGACAGAAGGATGAACCTCCCATACAAAGGCATGAAAATCTCACAACATCTCCTCATGTATGTCTTCTGACACCCATATGTTTCCATGAAAGTGAAAAACATAATCCTATCTTATAGTATATCTAAGAGTAGGGTCATCAAATGACATACTCCCCCATAGGACTATTCCATCCATATCTTATATCTACCACATTTACAATTGATCTAGTAGTGTAGTGGTAACATCTACAGAAGAAAGAAACGTTTGGACCTGTCTATCATAAACCTCCAAATGCATCATAGAAGACTGAGACATAAGATTCCACTCATTTTTGGCATCTAGAACTACCTGAATTTGTGTTTTCCAACTCAATACATCATCCACTATGTTTCCATTCCCATACATGTAGAAAATATCAATGTCAAAAGACTAAAGATACACAACCCACGTTCATAGTCTCAAATTCTGATCATCATGATTAAAGATATAATTTAGGCATTCGTGGTTAGTGTATATTACAAAATGATCTCCAAAAATATAATTTCTCCTAAAATTAAAGGCATGAATAATTGTATTCAAATTGAGATCGTGTGTTAGGTAATTTATCTCATGGGGCCACAAATGCCAAGTCTTGTAAGTAAGGACTCTTTCCCCTTGCATATGCACTGCTCCCATCACGATACGAGATGCATCACAGTAATCATTGTATCTCTTTCCCAGCTCCATAATAACCAGTATCCGTGTTGAATTAAATCTCCGTTTCATCTCCTAAAAGTCTCAATCATAGGAATATGTCCCCAAGTACATATCACCATTCTTTTTTAGGTCCATCACTGGAACTACTATGTTTGAAAAGTCCTAAATAAAGTACATGTAGTAACCAGATGTACCCAATAAATGATGTAAATCAAAGATGATATTTGGTTGATCCTAGGAAACTACTTCTCTCAATTTCTCTTTGTCTACTTATAATCTTGTATCTATGATTATATGTCTAAAGATGTAAATCTTGTCCATCAAAATGTTTCATTTTGAGAGCTTTTAATATAATTGATTCTCTCTCAGTTTACTCAATATGATATTGAGATGCATGGAATGGACATGTAATGTGTGATATTACACAAATATATCATCCACAAATACTACCAAAAAAGAATCCATGTAAGAATGGAACACTCAGTTCATCAGTACCATGAAAATGGTAGGCGTGTTCATGAGACTAAACATAATAATGAAAATATCATATATACCATTCCTTCATTAAAATGATTTAAGTGTTATATCTGATGATTTAATGCACAACTTATGATAACTGGATCATATGTAAATTTAAGAGAACATCTAATATCCTCAAGACTGATCAATGTGGTCATCAATCCATGGGAAGGGATATTGATTCTCGACCTCTAAATGGTTTATATTCTAATAATCCACACAACATCTAAGGGTTATATCTTCCTTCTTTGGAAAAAGGATAAGTGAACCCTAAGGAAAAGTATCAGGTTGGATGAACCCATTCACCTGAAAATCAACTAACTGCTTCTCATGCTCCTGTAACTCTTGTGTAGGTATCCTATATAGTGGATTGGACACCAGTTCCACTAATGTAACAAGATTAAAAGAAAAATATTCTTTTCATTATGGAGTTAAACCTAAATGTTTTTTTGGGAAAGATTACTATGAAATTATCCACCACTGGAGGGAAGTTCATATCTGAAGTCCCCTTGTCATCTAGATATAAACTAGTGTGTTGGGATATAATTCCTCCTAACCCATGAGTCTCGGGTCCGTCTCTAAATACATAGACATACAATTCTTCATTTTATAGAAAAGACTCTCCCTCAATTGTTATAAAACTCACCAAATGGTGATAGAAGTCAAAAATGTCTTCAATAGAGATAAACCAGTCAATTTTGAAAATGAAATCGAATCATGTCATCTTTAAGACATAGAGGTCCCACAATAAGTTACATCCGCCAACCTTATGGGGGAACTAATTGATCTAACGTACACTGGCCATCCTAATCCATAATGGATTGTCTAACATCATAACTTGATCTTATGTAATGATATAGAGCCTAAGGCTCTCCACAATGGAAACATATATGAATCTATTTGAAGCACCTATATCAAAATGAGTAGTAGCTAAAATTGAAACAACTAGAATCACACTTCTCATTATAGATGGTCTAGGATCCTTCTCATATTGAGTCTATTCTATCATAACAATCTGACCTTAACCATGGCTTGGAAACCCTACCTAGATACCCTGAGCTAATACTCCATGCAGTCACCGAAAACATAATATCTAGAATCCATGTCCATGACCACCTCCTCAGCGTGAAGAACCCCAATTCCATGACTGATGAGAAACTGGTGTTCTTTCCCCTGAACATGGAGTCATAAAAGATCCATTCTCACATTTTTGTGGGTGAGAAAAACTGAAAAAACACTGAAGATGACACATATTTTCAAAATATATACACTCTACTCTACACATTCGGAAATATCATCTTATATTACCACTCTTAAAAAACTAGTAGCATACACCCTAGATACCGGAAGAACCATCATGTGAAATCTCCAAGTGGTGCTTCCTACTAATTTTAGAAGGAATAAAAACCATGGATACTGAACCACCCTATTTCACTAAAGACAAATCACCCATATTATGCAGGGTAATTAACACTCATTTTAATATAATATTAAATGAAGACAGCCTGAAAACATTCACTAGTGATAGGATTTCATTCCTGAGGCCATACTCAAACCAAATCCCCTATGATAACACTGTCCTTCCAAAGCAGAGGTGAAGAGCTAATGCTCTGTAAACTGATAATAATAATCCATCACTGAATGATCACCCATCTCTAGATGCAAGCAAACTAAGGCTCAATCAACATTTAACATCTTTGGGTAGATGTAATCATAGAAGGTCCTCATAAACTATTCCCAAGACATATCCTAATGAAAATAGCATATAAGATAGCATCCCACCATCTCAATGCGAATTGCATAACATGTAATTCAAGAGCTTCCCCCTCCTCTCTAGAGGGGTCTCTAGATTCTCAACGATAGAATGCATGTCCTGAAACCATGACTCTACAAGCTGTGGTCCTCCATTCAAAGATAAATTGCGATGATGATGCTTCTAGAACACCAATGTCAACACTACCATAGACAGCACAGGATGTGGTTTTCCCTAGATGGTATGCATCATCCTCATAAAGCCTTCACAGAATTGTACATCAACACCTAGATCTATTATAATTTCACTTTCCAAGATGGACACAATGGGATGGTCTCCTGGTAGTCTCTAATCTACCATTTCATGTTTTTAATAATTGCCCTGTACCTAGAGTACAACCAAAGAACGTCTTCGTGGCATGAATCTACAAGGTCAATCTCTCACCTTAGTTGAAGATTATCGTGGACACCAACATATATGTGCAATAACATAACTAGAGAAGTAAATCATTCATGTTTTATAAAATATTGTTACATGGTGGGTAGAACCACTGCACGATATGTTCCCTTATGATTTAACACGGGAATGTACCTCTGCCAACCTGGTCATGTAGCACACCATACACATGGTGTGTTTATCCTATGACACTACCTGTACTAGAATTTTTGTGTTCTTCACAAGTTCATCAACATAGAAATAACTACACTGTTCTCTCACGGCATAACAGTACATAGTGTGTTGACATTAAAATGGTGTGTACTACTGTTGTTTCATCCACCCATTATTACAGTAACATTGTCGAATACATAGTTGATTTCTACAATAAGTATATAATCTATGAACACCATGTACAACCTATGTATAATTAACTTGTGTCATTAGTCACAAGGCCGAATACATGGCTGAATACAGAGAGGTGTGTACTTCCAGTACATTACGTATTCTACCAAAAGTTTACAAACCCCATGTATCTGCTCACATAGTCATTCACACGGTTAACAGCTACACATCATGTACATACATTACATGATATATACTTAAGACGATTCAATTATTCCATAACAGGAGAACACATGGCGTGTGTTTATAACATCACACGTTGTGTTGTTTGGGATTATGGACAGTAAGGATCTGAAACATATTCGAAACCATTAAAAAAATAAAAAAAATTCCATGGAATGAAAAATTATATCTTGTGAGAGCTCATACTCCCCAAAAATAAAATTTTGGCATCCTTATTCATGTCATATCATTAAAAAATTCAATTTTTCTTCAGTCATGATCCACCAAATTCATATCAATGAGGGTCCATATTTCCTTAAGTGATAAAGATGTGTGACAATAAAAATTAAACATTATATACAGCTATAACCTATCAAAATAAAAGGTATTTCATTCCTGAAATATATCACACCAGCATGCATATCAAGCTCGTCCTCTATCATAGCAGCATGCAATCAGTAAGTAACCATCAATGAAATTACAAAACTACAAGACATTTGATATACAGTTTGTGCCTATAAGATGCAGGAGATTTCATACCATTATTTCCTCAAGTTGCAACAGAAATAGAACCACAGTGATATAAATAATAATATCACAAACCATGTGTGTCACCAATGGTGAAATGAAATAAACTATATCAAATGAAAACCCAAAAAATTACAATATCAATCTTAACTAGGCATTTCCAAGTACACAAGTCTGCTACACTCATGCATATCTTATTACTAACTACCTATTCATTCCTATACCTCTGTAAAATATCCGAATTTTAATGAAATTCAGAAAAAAAACCTTCTATGACACCAATTTATAACGTCCCGGTTTTGGGTGACACCTAGAGGTACCACATACATGGTTGGTCACATGACCGCATGCACGTTTTCCAAAATTCCAAAAAATGCCAACTAACAGTAGGGGCCAAGGTATTAGAATCGAACAACTATTCCATAATTGGAAGAATATACACAATGGAACAATGAATATTAAACAATATCAAATGTCGTAACACCACACAATAGAAGTAAACAACACAAGACTGATAGTAATAAAAAATGTAGAGAAAATATAAATGATTCATGGTATATGTACCTTAGAAATTATCCAAAAAGTTCACAATCCTGGAAAGAAGTATAGAATCCATGTATAAAAGAAAACATGTAAACTGATGTAGAAAAAGAAGCCTCAGCTTGGTCCCATGCTCTCCAGCTCCAACAAAAATCAGGAAAATAATGAAGAATAGAGATTCCATTATCTATAACTGAAACCATATAATTTATTTTCTTCCAAATCCTGACAAAAATATCGTGTGTGATGAATCCTATTAAGAAACCACCAAAAGAATATGCCTTCTGTCAGTGAATATATATAATAGGTAATTTGAAAAAAATGAATCATTAAAATAGTAAGTACTCAAAAGTAAATAGACATATATTTTTCTATTACATAAATTTAACATTCCTTATTCATCCACTAAATCATGTAATCTTCAGCTCTATCCTTATATCAGTATCTCCAATTAAATAGTAACATTAGATGTCTTAGAAGACCGTATAAAAATTACTAAGATCGAGTCCAAGATTGTTCTTTGTCTTGGAAGACTCATTATAATCATTCATTAATTCAATATTGATCCTTTGGGAATGTTCTCGCAGTATAGTCCCCTAGTATATCATAATATAAATCATTTAATAATGAACCTCTACATACTCTCATGGTCTAACTCATTTAGTCTAACATATCACAAATCATTTATAAAAAAACCTAGGAAAATCACACAGTCAATACCCCATAGTGAACATAACATCCAAAAAATCATAAATGACCACATGGGATGATCCCATGCTCTAAAAACACACAGACATGACCACCTGGAAGCTGTCACAGTCAAGACCTCTAGGTCAATGAATCAACAAAACACAAATAAATGACCCTACCTCAAGAATATCCCATAGTAAAATTCCCCTTGTTCAGACATTTACAATACATATAATAGGCATATCCTGTAATAATTAACTCCATCATAAAATCATAGGCATGGGAAACAAGGAATGTATAACAAAAAATTAATACTAAACTATCTTATCAATCAAACAAGGGAAACACACCCACAGGGTGTCCCATAAACAAGGTATTTAACCTCACACATATGAAAATACTCTTTATCCATATTTCAAACTAAAGCAGGTAATAAATAGTGTCAAATACCATACACACAAAACCCAAAAAATGGTTATATAAAACTTTTGACATATATAATCCAATGAAAATCAACTAGAGGCACAAACCACCTACCTTGATATCGTATGACCAATAATATTGAATGTCAGACCATGAATCAGACTAGAATGGTGTAGATCAATAGGATTCCACTAATTTTTACTGTGTATTTATCGATTCTTAGACATTGAATCAGAAGGTGTTCAATGTTCTTCACCACTTCTGTCACTCTCTTGTATGAAACATGAGTAAAAGAGGTATGATATGGATATGATACCGAACCTAGCTCTGATTTATCAATTAAAAATAATATTATACATCTTGTTCATTATTTGTAAGTGATGTGTAGTATCCATAACCAGACCCCACCAAAGGGGTCGTCTAGGTCACCTACACGGCCATGTACTCAGCCGTTACATAGCCAGTACACAACTCTATGTGGTACCCAAGTACATAGTGTGTACTCATAAGTGCACAACATGTACTTATAAAATTATCAATTTTTTAATTTTTCTCAAAAGAAACCCCAATTCAAGATCCATAACTGAAATAAATATCCATTTTATTATAATGATGAATGGGATATGTGGTCCTATCATAGTTTTTGGATTCTTTTGGAGCTTATCCATTTGTTATTTCTATGTTTTTTTCGGATTTCAAATACTGATATTGAACTTTTTCTAGTTTGTATTATGTTATCTTAACTCTCTATCTATTTTGTATAAAATATAGATATAATGTATATTCATCACGTATTATTTCTCTCTGAATTTATTATACTACTTATATTATTATTATTTCTTCTGATATTTTTATTTTTAATTATTAATCAATTATGAACTAATCTAACATGATGGATAGGTATCCTCACTACTAACAAGTCAATCACTTCTAGTTGGTATCCCCTAGGTTATAGGGGTACATGACTGATACCTCGTGGCCTCTGGCTTGGCATTTATTATCCAACAAGTAGGGTATGGATGTCATAAATTCATATTTAAGATTCTTCTTTTTTTATTTTATATTACTGGTTCAAAATTGTTAGCCAAGATATTAGAAAATATAAGAATTTTTTAATGATCATGTCCCCAGAAGTAGGCATCAAACGTATTATGAAAAATCTTTATTTCATAGGATGTTATTTGGTGATATGGATTATTCCAATTTTAGTTTTTCCAATTTCATTATAGTTTGATTCCCCAGAATTATCAAATTTATTTTTTGTTTATTTATTTACCCTTTTCCTATTATTGAAATGAAGATTTTTTTCACATGAATAATTTTAACAAAATAAGGATTTGTATGATGTGAATTATTCAATTCCATGTTTACATACTGCAAGCATTTCTTACATTATATTCATTGTTCTTAAAATTTTAAATTTTTTATTGTTCTAGTGATTCTTGTAGTGATAAAATAATTGGATTAATTGATGTGTATTAATCAACCTCAATGATATTTTCACATATATATTGATGGTGAATGATTAATTATCCATATATAGTGAGTTTAACTTATGTATAATTTGTCACATGAGATGAAATATTGGGTGGTTACAATTGCATGGATTAAAATTTCAATTTATAGAGTGTGTGTACCCCTATACATTGAAATTGTTCGTAAAATTCATTTAATCATTATAAAAACATGTTTTTATATACATGTAATAGCATTTGAAACTAATAAATAGTAGTACATTATTACATATAAATTATACAAGCATATAATTGGGAATTGATATATATATGTATATATGACTATATATATAAATGAATTTATTAATTGATGGGTTCAAAATTTAAATCAAAATGGTTTCCGAAAAATGAGGATTGAAATTATAAGTTAATGGTTGGTTTTTACTATAACCAATAGTTATATCTTCATATATAAGAACCCCAGTTATTACAAATTTATATAATACTAATACTTGTTCCATAGAACATGGGTAGTTGGTTTAGTATTTTCCAGGGTATTGAACCCCTATCAATTTTATTCGTTAAGATAACATAAATATAATTCATATCTAATTAAGAGTTTTGTTCTTGAAAATTGTACATATGTACATCCATGAAGGTATATCATCAGACCCCTCAATGGTGCTATTGACCATGTTCTGGAAGTGGTGGGATATATGTTTTCATTAGTTCCACAATAGGCTCCTCTAGTTGAAGATCGTATTATACATTATCTAGATGGTGAATCTCTGTTTTATAAAGTGTTTCAAAATGTATAATGGTCAATTCAGATACCTCCACTACCTTCATTGGCAATTTAGAGTGGACGATGGGATTCCAGGTGTATGACAAACCTATTTTCTCAAGGAATGGATGGCCCCAAGATACTGAATCATAGTTAGTTGTTATAATATCTATCCTTAATAATTTGATGATTCTTATAGGAATAATGGTCAAGATCAACTCTAATAGTCTTAACAGTTGTGTCTAAAACTGGTGGGATGTGTTCAATTGGTTCAATAATCATCTAGGTATGGTTTGTGGTGTTTTTAAAAATTTTATCTTTGATTAATTCATTACATAGACGCTGTGAGATTAAAAGTAATGTTAGTTAATAAAACTACAGTTGGGTACTATGTTTGTTTTAGATTATTAAATTTATTTTATAGAGTTACAATTTTTTAACCTAAATCTTCTATTAATGAGTTCTCTAACAAAATTAGTTCTGAGGATGGGATCTTGTATTCCATATGATCTCAAGTAAATACATTCTAAAGGACAACTATTTATATGATAGTGAACTAAACACTTATTATAGAACAAAAATTGAGAGAGGTTGAGTGTACATGGAAAGGTGGTTCATTACTAAGGAAATGTTTTTCATCTATTTGTAGGAATAATCATCTGGATAATTCTAAAAAAATTATTTGTACCCAATTTATTTACATATATAGTTTTATTCATATGAAATTTGTGCAAATGTAATGGTTTTTTGAATCCATATTGTGGTGGAGACCCAGCTTAGTTCCAAACCTATGTAAAAATAATCTATCTCAGTAGATACTTTTGAACCTTCCCATATGTTTCCAATGGAAGATGATTTATGTTACCTCAATCATTTAGTGCATGATAAGTAACACTACATTAGTAATGGTGTTGAACTACCACTTGTTTTATAGGCTTAGGAGGTGGATGTGGTCAAGGGGACCAAAATCAGAATATACAATGCTAGATGAGTTAAAAAGAATAAGGTAGTCATGTTACAGATTTGGACCTGGATTGATCCAAATAATCATAGTACATCCTATATCTCAATAGAAACATGTTAATCTATACATAGTTCTGGTTATAATGCTATAATACATTACATAAGTATAATTCCCCTTTTATAAAACAACTCTTGTTTATTTTATCTATTTTTCAATCATAGAAATCCTTGATATTGATATTCAGTATTGATGTGGAGTGATGACTTTAGATTCTTTCTTGGTTGAACATTCAAAAAGATTATACCAAATTAGAGAGTGTCCCATTGAGGTTGGTGGTTATCATTTTATATTGAGACACATCGTCCTTGATATTATGGGCTTTGAATTTTTTATTAGGATGGATTTGTTGGTCCCCTCAAAGGAATTTAGTTGATTATTACTGTCAGAGGATCACATTAAAATCAATTGAGCGAGAAACATATGTTCACAATATTGACTTTGATGTTGAGGAGAGTTAAACTATATCAGAGCATCCTGGGATATGAGGGGTGGTATCCCAGACTAATAGCTTTGACATACATAATTAGGGAACATGTTAGGATGCATTCCCACATGTAGTTGATCAATTTAGGAAATTATATAAAGAATAGTTTTTTGGACTACCACATCAAATATAGTTCGATTTAATTATTAAGTTAGAAATGAGAGAATCACTAGTATCCATTCCACCTTATAATATGGATACTAATGAGATAAATGATTTCAATAGTGAGATAGAGGGCACAGAACTTATGTATTTCATAATACCCATTATTCCCCATTGCTATTAAAATGTCTTCTTCGGCATGAAGTTGGATGAGATCCTCTAGGTTTTTTTGTGAATTTTCCTCAGTTTAATTATATTATGTTTAAGAAATATTATCCATTACCTTATATATAAAACCACTTACACCCTCTTTGTTATGTTCATGTATTTTAGAATATCAAATTGAGTTCATGAAATAATTCAGAGTGTGTTAGACATCAAGAAATATCATGTAAATTATTTAGATGTAGGTGTTCCCTTTATGTGTTTATGGTAATTCAACTCAGGTTGATGTAAAAAACAATAGATTTCGTGGATTGGATGAACATGTTCTTTTCACTGGTGTCTAGATTCATTTTTTTTAGTCTTCAATGATGACATCATGGTTTATTCAAATACTTGATATGAACGTTACAAACATCTTTCTTTCATTATGAGTACAATGATAGAGAAATAACTGTTTTATATATAACCAAATTAAAATACTTTAATATCATGGTGCACATAATGAGCCACGTAATATTATTTTTATGACTAACAATTGACCTTTAAATGGTGATATTTTTGGTAATGTAAAAAAATTAAAAAACACATTTTAAAATGTATAGTATCATTGGGATGGATTTCTTTTGAAGGTGCTTCATTAATGATTTATCACTTCTTGAAGCACCACATACAATATTTACTAAAACGGTTGTAAAGTACAAATGGACTTAATAGTGTGACAAAACCATTCGAGAGTATATAATTATAATGACATAATAACCAATCAAAAAATTTCTTTCTCTATGAAAAATCCATATAGTTTCCTGTGATGCATAATGTTTTCCACTGGTAGTAGATTTGATGTTGGATTTTTGACTCATTACATATGTGTCTAAACATTTGATACCTTATAATAATAATAATTACCTAACCCAAAATATCAAGATAGTAGTTTTAGATCTTGCCTTAAATTTTGTCTAACTACTTATTGGGGAATTTATTGGGGTATATACACACATAATGTTCTGTAAATAAATATTTTATCAATGTGATATAAAAAATATATAATGAAGGTATGAAGAATAGTTCAAATAGTTTTATTTTTTTCTTATAAATTTTCTTGGGAATGGAAATAATATTCCAGATGATCTGAGTTTGCGGACTCATACATAGGCTATCAAGGATGCCTGATGTGTGTGGTAGTAAATAGACATATTTTCTAAGATGAAATAACAGGTATAAGAGAATAATTGCAAGACTATCCTTATAAATTTAATAATAATCTATTTACTTGGATATAATTTAACAATGAGACAACTATCAGATCTGGAGGGTCGATTCCTAAGGTAGATTTATTTAGGTGAGGATCTCCACCAAGTGGGATCATTGATAGTGATGAGATATTTTGTATTTATGGACGCATATCAGTTACTATAGATTTGTGAGAAGAATTTATGTGATAAAATCAAGCTTCTATTTTGGTGGAAGACACCAGGAATACAAATATTTACAATGAATAGTGATACTAGTTTTGGTGTACTGGGTTGAAAAGGAAGATAATTATAATTGTTACAATATGTTCCACCTATCAGCAGGTGATGGAATGACACTAGAGACTAGTTGGGACTGTATAAACATTTCCCATTCAAGATTGTAAATGGGATGATGTCACAATGGTTTTTATTAATATTATTCTAAGATCCCATCGATGTTGTGATGTAGTATGGATGATAATCGATTTTCAAACAAAGTTTGCTTAATTTTTAGCTTTCATGGAGTACTTATTTATGGATGAACCTGATCAACATCACATATATGAGAATATCAGACTACATGGAATCACTGTTTAAATAATATTAAATATAGATATTCACATTATATTATAGTAATGGTATTAGTTGAATATGTATTAGGTTTTATATTTATGTTTGTGTTCAAATTATAACCAAAACACTAATGATTTTTCTAATAGTAGTATACTGGTGTTAATGGATATTATTAGAGAATGTGTAAATTGTTTTGGATGTTTTTAAGTGAAACATATCCCTGAAGAAGAGTTCACTAAAAACAAAATATTTTAGGATATGGTATAGATGGTTCCTTATTATCCCATATATAGATGTCCATGAAAATCACATATCTGTTGGTTAGAGGTAGAAGATGCATCACTACTCGGGTATCATCCCATTTAAGATACCCCTGAGAAGGTAATTGTTTTTTACAATGCACATTTTTAAAATCTATTCTAGGTATCATTCATATGAAAACCGCCACAAAAAAACTCATGAGATTGAGTTAGGGGATTGGGTAATTTTTTAGTTTTACATATTTAAGGGAATAAATATATTTAGAAACATGTAAATAAATCACATCATTATTTTGGTCACTATGAGATTCTAGAGAGATTCAGTCAAGTAGCTAATAATTTGTTGTTTCCTCAGAATTAAAAATACATGAAGATGTAATCAATGTGTATCACCTTCACCATATTCATTTTAATGAATCATATATATTTGATTCTGAATACATTTTGTTGGACATTTATGCTTCTTTTATAGAGTACAATGTTCATATTTTTTATTGGAGAATGAAGGATCTATGAGGGAGGTCTATTCAATTGGTTCTAAAGTAATTTAATCATGGATGTGTATATTATGAATCATGGGGTATAGAGGATGAAAAATATTCTCAGTTCATGAATTGTTTTCATATATCTATCAATCACCATCATGTTAACTTTGGGATAAATTTTATTAAGGAGGGGTGTATAATAACCAAGCTCTTTATTAGACAATAAAACATGATTTATTACAAAAACGTCACTTGATACAACAGATAGATCAACAAGTCTATTGTCTTTTGGGATTACGATCATTACATAATAACTTAAAACTTGAAATATGACATCATTATCGGAAACATACTTTACATGACCACTACATTCCCTCATACTTAGAAAGGGATAACCTAAGGACATGCAAAAGAAAAGAGTGAGCTATAAAGCCCAGTAAGGGAATAAACATGGAATAACCTGAAGGATAAGATACATGTTACACAATAGGAATATCAATGGATCACAAGATAAAAATGAACATAAAGGTATGATAAATCATGATTATCATAACATGGAAATGTGGCAACAACATTAAACATTGAATTAGCATGAGCCAAGGCGCATTGCACATGGAGCATTATTAGACCCTCATTGCACATGAATCCCATGTAAAACCTTGTTGCAATTGAAGTATAATGACTCAACACTCCTTGAACAAGATTTATCATGATACTTTACTTTACACAATGCATTGGAGAACTATCCAGACACACCATTCTTAAACCTTTCATTTCATGTATAAGTGTGCCACATTGATCATACAACACGCAATCAATCATCATAATTTATTACATGAAAAAGGGATATGGAACACCTAAATTATGCCTTAAAGTTAAAAATTAAATTTTCTTAATGGTGAATAAACTTGATAGATAAATGGTTCTGGTATTCACTACATAGTGAAATTGGATTGGAATATCATAGAGAAATTTCAGCAGCCTAAGGGCGTGAGATAAGAACTCATAAAAAATGGTTGATGAGAGAGAAAGTGGTGTATCATAGTATTTAAATGAAATTGATACTATGTGGTTCATGTAGATACATGTCCCATAAAACTTAATGGAATTTAGATGCATAATACAAAATAAATACTTGGATGTAAATGAGGAGAGATAAACCCCTCACAGAATTTCAGAATGGTAACGGGTGTACATGGGAGGCATTAATGAGAGTGAAATGGGTCTCACATCATCCAAAAAAAGAGGGAAGTATGGGGGAGGTTCGAAAATAATACCCAAAAATTTGAAATTGAATACATAATGTTATAACAACATAAATAATATTGGACAACAATGAGAAAGGAATATATCCCTTACTTGGATGTGTGATCCCAAAGGCTTGGGAGAGGCATTATAAAGGATTCCTAGGAGCTTGGGGAACCTTGGGAGGATTCTATAGAGAGGTGGTCTGAGTTTTGATGAACTCCAAAATCATTGAGTGATGGTGAATTGGGATCATGGGTGGGTTTATATTGGAAAGGATAGGGAATTCTTTATTATTTAGGTTTGGGTCACCAGACATTAAACAACTCAATACCAAAATCCAGCCCATGGTTTTTGCCCATGGTTTTTTCCCATGTTTTTAATCCAAAGAGGAGTGTAAAAAAATATTTTATAAGGCCAATGTCCTAACTTCTTAAAAAAAATAGGCTTTCTTTTGTGGAGGTGAGTCAAACATTCAAGGAAATTCATTTAAAAAGTGTAAATGTTTTATAACTCATTGAGGGTCCACTAATATTTTTTAAAAATAAAAACAATAACCTATAAGCACATTATTTCAATTTTATATCATATATTGGACGAATTTATCATTTATATTATTTTATTACATCACTATTAGGTCATTATGATGTCATAAAACACAATATAGATTTACATTGTATTTAATTTTTTACCGAAAAATCTGACTGGCTTAGAAAATTATGAAAAAATCACTGTTGCATAATCATGACATCGTAATTCCCAAAATAATAATCATTTTATCTAAATAATTTCCTAAATATGTGATTCATTACTTCTAAAATAAAAACAGATATTTATCGAAAATTCATGGGTTTTGACTAAAACAGATTTCAAACCATAATAAAAATAAAAATTGCATTCCTAAAATTATATGATAATTTATATTTAATTAAAACTTAGATAATGATAATAATTTAAAATTTAATTAAAAATTCCATTAATTCCACAAAATATATATATTAGTTGAATATTATAAACAAATTCTATTTTTGCATTAAAAACTATTTACAAAGGAACAATAAATGAATTCACATTCATTATAAAAAAATAATGTAAATAGTCATAGTGCAATGGTATTGTTAAATAACACCTTATAACACATGAATAAGATATAAGAGTAAAGTGTGCGATGGTGACAGACTGTTGGGGTGGCTTAGATTACATCCCTCGGGTGGTAATATCTATTTACATCAACCTCTCTCATAGTCAGTTCCACTCAAGGATGACATGTTCTAGCACATCATGGAATTGGTCAAGTGAGAAGCCCAGTGACGAGGGGCATTTTCTTATTTCGTAGAACATTTTCCCTATGATCTATGATCTTTACTTGTTTCCCCTCGTATGAAAGATCATCCTCTGTGTTTACAACCTATGAAGAGGGTACATGTGAAGGGTCTGGTATGTACATTCTTAAGAGGGATAAATGAAAGACATAATGTACTTTGTCCATGATAGGAAAAAGTGCTAGTTCGTAGGCCACAATCCCAACACGATCAAGAATCTTTAAGGGGACGATGTACTTAAAACTAGACTTCCCTTTCTTTCCAAACCTCATGACATTCTTCCATGGGGATAAGCATAGAAATACCATGTATCTGACTTTAATCTCATGGTCACTTTGACAATTATCTGCAAAACACTTATGTCAACTCCAGGATTCCTTGATATGCTATGTAATTGCTTTCTCCTTCTCCACCATTTATTCGGCCATTTGTAGTCCTACCAGCTTACGCTCACTAACTTCATCCTAACACGCCAGTGTTTTGCACCATTTCCCGTAAGGGGATTCATATGCTGCCATTTGGATGATCGATTGGAAACTGTTATTATAGAAGAATTCAACAAGAGGAAGATGTTGATACTATACTCATTTAATTTCCATTGAGAATGATCTCAACGTATCATCAAGTGTTTGGATAGTCCTCTCGGATTAGCCATCACTTTGAGGATGATAAGTTGTACGGATGTTCCGCTCAATATCTAGAGTTGTTGAAGACTCTTCTAAATCATAGAGGTGAATCTTGGATCTTGATCAGCTTCAATATATAGTGGTAATATATTCTGCCTTTACACTTCCCTAATATATATTCATGCTAGTTGATCCAATGAGAAATCCTCCTAAATTTCAATAATGTGTGCAGACTATGTAAGATGATCCACAGTAACCCATATTTCATTGTTTCCATTGGATGTCTTCGGTTGTACGGTGACAAATTCCATGGTGATGTTCTACCATTTCTATACCGGTATGGGTAACAGTTGTATCATACCTTTAGACATATGTTTTTCAACCTTCACATGCTAACACTCCAGGAAATTTGACACAATTCTGTGATCTCCTTCTTCATATTATCCCACCAATAATTTTCATGGAGATCTCAATAGAAAATTGTGTTTCCTAGGTGAATATAGAAATTTGAACTATGTTCATCGTCCAAAAGTTCCTTCTTCAGCTCTGAACATGATGGAACACGGTAACGTCCCGGTTCCGGGTTCCATGCAACAGGTGCCCCGGACACGGTTCGCCACAAGACCTCAAGCGCATTTCCCCAAACGCCAGAGGCTGCCGACTAGCAGCGAGGGCCCAGGTCTGATAACAGGGAAACTATGCCCTCATTTGTCAAAGTGTAGCGAATCGGAATTGAAATAAAACATACAACAATCAGTGGATGCAATAACCATTCATATATAACTGAAATGGATAACTGATAAAAAGGGAACCAGCAGTTATATATATATGAGAAGATGCAGCATGTCCCTATTCTATAAAACAGCTAGAACATGTTACACAATAATATAGTAAATCAAAATTCTGAGTATAGAAAAACAAAGTAAAACTGATGGAAGCGGCATCGCGAGCCTTGGATCGGTCCCATGCCCTCATACTCCTCAGCAACAGTCAAGAACCTGTATAGGGACCCTTGCCCATATCCACTCCTACAGAAACATAATCTGTTTGGGCCGAAAAGCATGACCCAAACAGGGTGTGAGAAATATATCTCAGTAGGCACCCACCAAAGGCCCGTACCCAACTGCGTGTAATCATGAAACAATAGTGTGCATTAGTAAAATGCAATAAAGTAAGCAGTACTAAGAAGTAAATAGCTTAAGCTGTTATATTTCCATTTTAATATTATTTTTAGTCATTTAATTTAAAATATCACCATAGTGAATATTCTAAGCAACCAACTAATGTCCTCAGACACGTAAACCCCTACCCTCAGGTAAAGAGTATCCAACAAAAGAATCTTCCCTCAGGTATAACAGAGTTTTCCCTCAGGCGTAGGTAGTGTCACCCACAGGCACAAAATCGGCTTCCCAATGGCACGGAAGAAGTTGCCCTCATGCTGAAATAACTACTTCCCACAGGATAAATTGTGCAGTGCCCACATGCTAATCACAATAATGCCCTCAGGCTAAACAGGTAACTGCGCCATGCCCAACATGCAAACAAGCAGTAAACAAGCATTTTCTTTAAAGGCAATATTACAATTACTACTTTAAAGGCATACCCTAGGGTATCTCGACCAAACGTCTAAATAGTAGAACACACCCCCGGGGTGGTCCTGGATCCACGAAATGAGCCCAACTAGTATTTTATTTTCATAATTAAATACCTAATCAATTCTAGGTGTTTAATATTGAAACGACCTCAGCCACATGACACCTGAACATGGGTTTGTGGCATAAAATTCACAAAACACACGACAATTTGAAAAACAAACACCAAGACACCTACCAAATATGCCAATGACCATTATACCCGAACGTCGATTCCAGGAAACACCCAAAAATGATGTAGGTTTGATGAAGAAGATAAACCGTTCAACCATAAATATCCCTCCAACGGGAAATAATTGGTAAGAACTACACCAGGAGGAGGAAGAACTCACTCGTGCGGTTCCAGGGAGATCAATGGTGCAGAAATCCAATTCCCAACGGGTGCTCGACGGAACTCTGAAGCTCCGACCTCCCTCTTCCGCTCCTCCTTCCTATTCTATGATTTCCTTGTGAAAAGGGGAGGCTACTGCCGATTTAAGAGAAAAAATGAACATGGCGTGTACTTCCTTCATTTAACTGTTCCCATGGTGGTACCACCACCTTGTTCATCCGTCGGCATGAGTACACGACATGTACTCTCGACTACAAGGCATGTACTGCCGCCCAGTTGGTGGCTGCTCCACCGCCTTACTATTTTGGTCTATCGACTGACTACACGGAGTGTAAAGGAACACTACACAGTGTGTAGTCGGTTCCTACAACCTTCATCCCTAGCATGTCCACACGCCATGTGTACCCATCCCACACGGCCAAAAGTACACAGTGTGCGGACAAATTACACGCCGGTGACTTTCCGAAATTTTTGGATTTTTCCCCATTTTCCATTTTTTCTAAAAAAAACTTAAGGACAAGGGAAAATAAGATGCCCGTACCTCAAAAATAAGAACCGGGTTCTTACAAACTTCCCCCTTATAGAAATTTGACCCTGAATTGCCCTTCAAAGGGTGGTGAAGATAAAGCTGTGAACAACTCTGGCCACTAAGCACGTACATTTGTATCCCGCTCCCAAGACTCGTCCAACACTCGGCCATGCTGCCATAGCACCCGTACGAGAGGAACTGAATGGCCTCGGAGAACCATTGTTCTCCTATCAATGATACAGATTGGATGCTCCTCAAAGAACACATCTTCCTCCATCTCAACCTCCTCGGGATGATAGATGCGAGATGGGTATGAATGATAGCGGCGCAACAGAGATATTTGGAAGACGTCGTGCATGGCTTGGTACCACTGCGGTAACTGCAACTGATAGGCAACCAGCCCGACTCTCTCCAGAATCTTAAATATCCCCACATACATCGGTGAAAGTTTACCCTGTCTTCTGATCTGTTTGTGTTCCAGCCTCGGAGAAACACGCATGAAAACCTAATCCCAGACCACAAACTCTAATGGTCTTCTACGGCGATTAGCATAAGACTTCTGACGAGACTACGTGGTTGCCATCCGCTTCTGAATCAACTGGACCAGCTCAGAATTCTCCTACACTAGTTGTGTTCCTAGTAAAGATACCTCACCTACCTCTAACCAGCCTAAAGGTTAACGGCATGTCCTACCATATAATGCCTCGTATGGTTCCATCTCAATAGTCTCCTAAAAACTATAGTTATAGGAAAACTCAACTAGGGGTATATGCTTCTCCCAAGATCCCCCAATGTTTAGAACACATGCACGCAGCATATCCTCTCGCAGCTCTATTGTATGCTCTGACTGGCCATCAGTCTGAGGGTGGTATGATGTGCTCAGAAGCACCTGTGTACCCAGCACCCTCTGAAAACTCTACCCGATATGAGACGTAAATTAGGCATCTCTATCAAAAACGATAGAACGAGGGACCCCATTAATTCATACGATCTCTTGGATATACATCCTTCCGAGATCATCAAATCTGTAGGTCTCCTTGATCGAAAATAAGTGAGCTACCTTCATTAGTTTATCCACAACAACCCACACAGCGTCATTTCCATGAGGTGACCTCTGCAATCCCGTCACGAAATCTATCGCGGCATCATCCCATTTCCACTCTGGAATGGGTAACTGTTGTAACAACCTAGCTGGCCTCTGGTGCTCTGCCTTCACCTGCTGACAAGTGGAACACCTCATAATAAATCTATCTATCTCTCTCATCATACCCGGCCACCAGTACTGACGCCTCAAGTCACGGTACATATTGGTAACCCCGGGATGAACTGCACAAGCTGAAGCATGAAACTCCCGCATCAGCTCCACAAGTATATCCCTTGGAACCCACACTAATCCATGGAAATGCTAAACCTCATCATCGCATATAATCTAACTAGGAGAAGGGTACCCACTTGCCATTGAATGCCGTATAACTAGGCCTTCTGAATCCGATAGCTGTCTCATCCTCAATCTTTCCAGGAGGGTAGAAGTCACAGCTAAAGATGAAAGATAGGCCTTCCCCTGACTGTCGTGCACCTCTAGATGCATATCAGAGAACAAGGCCATGAGCTCCCACTCACCACTGGCCTCCTGCACCGCATGTATCTGAGTCTTCCTGCTCAGTGCATCAGCTACTGCATTACCTTTACCAGGTGTGTAGGCAATCTCAAAATCGAAGGACTGTAGGTACCCGACCCATCTCCTCTGCCTCTGGTTCAATTCATGCTGAGTAAAGATATACTTCAGGCTTTTTTGGTTGGTGAAAATCACAAAATGCTCTCCCAACAGATAGTGTCTCCAACAACGCAATGCATGAACAACTACAGCCAACTCGATATCATGTGTTGGGTAATTCAGATGATGTGGCCTCAACTACCGATACCCGTATGCAAAAATTCGGTCGCCCTTCATCAACACTGCTCCCAGACCAATCCCTGATGCATCATAGTAAAATGTATAGCTCTTCCTTTGATCTGGTATTATCAAGATCAGTGATGTAGTCAACATTCCCTTTAGGTCTTAAAAAGTGGTCTCGCAAGCTCCTGACCAAACGAACTTCACATCCTTCTTAGTCAGACCCATCAACGGTGCTGCTAAGTAGGAGAAGTCATGTATTAAGCATCTGTAATAACCATATAGCCCAAAGAAACTCCATATGTCAAACACATTATTAGGATTCTTCTGTAGAACTACTGCTCTCGCCTTCTCTATGTCCACTGCAACTCCTGCCTCTGAGATGATATGACCCAAGAAGTGAATCTGGTCCATAAAAAATGGCACTTTGAGAGCTTAGCATATATCTGATTCTCTCTCAGTGTACTAAATACGATCTCAAGATGGGTGGAATGGTTGTGTCGAGTGTGAGAGTAAACCAATATGACATCCACGAATACTACCACAAAAGAATCAAGATATGGATAGAACATGCAATTCATCAGAGCCATGAAAACTGCTGGCGCTTTCGTGAGTCCGAAAAACATAACCAAGTACTCGTACAGACCATATCTGCTTCGAAAAACTGTAAGCAGTATATCTGATGGTCTCACGCGCAACTGATGATATCCTGAACTCAGTTCAATCTTCGAGAACACTCCTGCTCCCTGAATCTGATCAAACAGATCCTCAATCCTCGGCAAGGGATATTAATTCTTAACTGTCAACTGGTTCAGCTTCCGATAATCCACACAGAGTCTAAGGGTACCGTCCGCCTTCTTCCCAAAAAGGACTGGAGAACCCCAAGGAGAAGTACTAGGTCGGACAAAAACCTTTTCCTATAACTCCTTTAACTGCCTCTTGAGCACCTGAAGATCAGGTGTAGCCATCCTATAAGGAGAGATAGACACCGGTGATGCCCCTAGCCCAAGCTCAATAAAAAAATACACCTCTCGCTCCGGAGGTAGACCTGAAAAGACATCTGGGAAAACATCCCTGAAAAAATCAACAACTTGAGGTAAATCCGTCTGGCAAGTCCCCTGGTCATCCAGATATAATATCGTTATCTAGGCTGGGACTCCACCTCGCCCACGATGATCTGGTCCAGCTCGACTCGCCTGAACTTCCCTTTCGCCCTTGTATAGAAAATCTCTGCCTTCTGGTGACGTGAAACGCACCCTGCGACGATAACAGTCTATAAAGGATCGATATGAACCAACCAGTCTATCCTGAGAATGACATCATAAGATCTCATCTCTATGACATATATGTCCCATAGAAAGCGACACCCAAGAACCTCAAGGGGGAAATCCGTGCATCGGCGCAGACTAGCTGTTATAGTCCCCAATGAAGTGTCTAGCATCATGATATCAGATGAAGTAGAAGCACCAAGCCTAAGGCTCTCCACAACGGGTACAAATATTAAACTATGCGTAGCACCCATATCAAAAAGTACCAAAGATAAAATAGAAGCTACTAGAATAGTACCTCTGACTATAAAAGGTCTGGGATCCTACTCCTGCTGGGTCTGCTGCACTGCATATGTCTTCCTAGTTCCGCGACCCTACGACACAACCTGGATACCATGAGCTGTCCCGCCCTACTGCCTCTTAGATCCTGGTGTCTGGCTACCACAGCCACGGCCACCATCTCTGCCTGCACACCCTGACGTATTCCTGTTCCCAGAATGGTAAGAAGCCACTAGTCCTGCTCCCTCGCGTGGAGTCTTCACAGAACCGCTCTCACTAGCCACTCGTGGAAACACCGTGAAAAAGCACTGGATATGACCCAACTTTTCGCAAGCTCAACACTCCACTGGGTCTCATGGACACTGTGGCCTCTTGTTCCCCTGTCTACCAAACTGGTATCACAAGACCTGGCCACTTGAAGCATTCATCAGAATGGAACTGCCACCCTGAGAGAAGACTATCTGTCTCTTCCCCTTGACAGTAGAAATAGTAACAGTAACTAGTGCTGAACCGCCCTAGCCCACACCACTAGATTCCCGAATGTTTCTCTCCGTAATCAACACCTGATTCACGATAGGGTGCACAGAAGGATACCTAAAAACATTTACCAGTGATCAGATGTCATAACGAAGACCATCCTCAAAACCTATGGCTCTCAAACTCTCATCGCCCACCAGAATGGGTGGAAAACGCTTAAACTCAGTGAAACGAGCAGAATAGTCCATCACTGACATAGCGCCCTACTGCAGATTCATAAAATCTTGATCTCTATCTGCTCTATGCATCTCTGGGAAGAAGAAATCATATAATTCTGCATGGATGTCGTCCCACACCATTTCCATGTGATGCACTAACTGGGTGGTAACATCCCTCCACCTCTTGCCAGAATCACGTAGCATATAAGTCACGAGCTTGACCCTCCACCCCAAAGGCATCTCAGGATGCTCGAAAATAGTCTACATCGACCCTAAAAAAGACTACGCAGCATGTGGTCCACCATCCCCATAAAACGTAGGTAGATGCTGCTGTTGGAATATACAATTCAGCTTGGCCATAGATGTGGCAGCCTACGGTGCTCCCTAAAATGTCTGCATGAACAACATAAAACCTCCACAGAAATGCGCCTCCACGCCTTTCTCCAGTATAACAGATGGCGCCACATCTGGCTCTGTTGGACGATCTACTGGTAGCCCATGGCCCACTATCTCTGGAGTATAGTCTTCACCGCTCTCTTGGCGAACAACCCACGGTCATTTAGGCAGCATGACACTACAAGGAAAAAAGAACGCCTTAGATTCAAGATTTATCAAGACTGAAAGCGAAGGAACTACATAGGGAACAAGAGGAAGAATCCATTTTAATATTTTCTAAACAATACTACACGGCGTTTACAATGACTACACAACGTGTACTTGACCTCCCTTCCCCTACCAGGTCCTTCTACATGGCTAAGCCACACAACTTTCGTTGAACAGAACTACATTGCGTGTATATAATCTACACGGTGTGTCTAGTGTTATTTTCCAACTGCCCGTGTCATCTGTGACACGATCGACTACTCGGCTTGACACCACATGACGTGTTACATCCACACACAGCATGTACATCACCCCATTTCCTGGCCACACGGTTAAGTCCACATGGTCTGTCCTCGGACAAGGCTACATGGCATGTCCCACAGGTACAAGGCGTGTTCTCAGAGACGTGACATCGACCCGTGTTTTTAGTTACATGGTCGAGTTCCCAGGTCACACTACAGGACGTGTTCATTATTGAAATGGCATTCTCTGTAGAGGAGATCACTGAACTGTGTTGTTAGTTACATGGTCAGACTCCGGGTCAACACTACACGTCGTGTACAAAAGCTACACAACATGTTCTCCAAAAGATCTTCCCTTCCCCATGTCGCCACCCACATGGTTTGTGACACATGCAGAGACTACAGTGCGTGTGCTTTAGGTACACGATGTGTACTCAAAAA
Source organism: Viscum album (assembly GCA_963277665.1). Classification (NCBI taxonomy): domain Eukaryota; kingdom Viridiplantae; phylum Streptophyta; class Magnoliopsida; order Santalales; family Viscaceae; genus Viscum; species Viscum album. Next base: position 330,244,008 of record OY728143.1, read on the forward strand.
GATTATTTTTCTTCCCGAACAGAAGAACATACACAACATGTATAAAGTACTACACGACGTGTATATTGGGTTTCCAGACAGTATGCCTCAGAAACATCCCCAGAACCTAGAAAATACTACACACCAACACCTAAGTGTCAATTCCGTTATGTGAGGGCTCATACACCCCACAAATCAATGTTTGACATCTTATCTATGTTATAACAAATAAACAGTCAATGATCCACAAAATTCCGGTCAATGGGGGCCCATAGTCCCCAAAAAACCGAAGTTTGGGGTCCATTCTATTAACAGGCTTAAACAAAAATACCATATCACAATAAGGTATTTATCAAGAACCTATCACAATAGCATGCTTTATTAGCACAACAACTATCACAACAACATGCAATTTATAATGCACCTACATGGCATGGAAACTATGCATGGAATGAGATATCTAGCATGTTCCTAAATGATGCATGAGATGGAATATCATCATCTCATAGGGTTGCAACTAAATAGAACCCACAGATAAATTATAACAGCACAATCCCAAGTGCGTCACCCAACGGTGAAAACAAATCAACTGTAAATTGAAAAATCAGTAAAATTGCAACACGAGGTAGACTGGCTATTCCCTGTACACGGGTTAGCTATGCCCAGGCACATCTTATTACCATCTATCGTTCGTCCTATCCCGGACTACGGCTCCCAATAATATATAAATGAAAAGAAACACCTTTGATACAACTTTGTAATGTCCCGGTTCCGGGTGCCATGCCACAGGTGCCCCGAACCCGGTTCTCCACAAGAACTCAAGCGCATTTCCCCAAATGCCAGAGGTTGTCGACTAGTAGTGAGGGCCCAAGTCTGATAGTGGGGAAAATAAGCCCTCATTTTTCGAAGTGTAGCACTGTGGAATTGAAATAAAATATACAAAAATGGGCGAAAGCAATAACCATTCATATATAACTGAATGGGATAACTGATAAAAAGGGAACCATTAGTCATATATATATGAGAAGATTCACCGTGTCACTATTCTATAAAACAGCCAGAACATGTTAAACAATAGTAAAGTACATCAAAATTCAGAGTACATCAAAACAATGCAAAACAGCTGGCAGAGGCATCGCGAGCCTAGGCTCGGTCCCATTCCCTCCTACTCCTCAGCAACATCCAAGTACATGTATATGGACACTTTCCCCTATCCACTCTTGCAGAAACGTAATCTATTTGGGCTGAAAAGCATACCCAAATAGGGTGTGAGAAATACATCTTAGTAGGCACCCACCAAAGGCACGTTCCCAACTGCGTGTAAGAATGCAACAATAGTGTGCAGTAGTAAAATGAAATAAAGTAAGAAAAAATAATAAGTAACTAACTTAACCAGTTATATTTCCATTTTAATATTCTTTTTAATCATTTAATTTAAAATATCACCACAGTGAATTTTCTAAGCCACCAACTATTGTCCTCAGATACGTATACCCCTACCCTCAGGTAAAGAGTATCCAACACAAGAATCTGCCCTCAGGCATAACAGAGTTTGCACTCAGGCGTAGGTAGTGTCGCCTACTGGCACAGAATCAGCTGCCCACATGCATGTAAGAAGTTTTCCTCAGGCCAGAATAACTACTGCCCATAGGCTAAATAGTGCAGTGCCCACAGGCTAATCACAACAACACCCTCAGGCTAAAAAGGTAACTATTTCATGAACAACATGTAAAAAAGCAGTAAATAAGAAATTCCTCTCAAGGAAATTTTACAATTACTACTTTAAACGTATACCCTCATGGATCCTGGCCAAATGGATAAACAGTTGAACACACCCCCGGGGTGGTATTGGATCCAAGAAATGATCCCAACTAGCATTTTATTATTGTAATTAAATACCTAATCAATTATAGGTGTTTAATATACCAACTTCCTCAGCCACATGACACTCAAACATGGGTTTGTGGAACAAAATGCACACAACACACGACATTTGGAAAAACAAACACCAATCCACCTACCAAATACGCCAACGAGCGATATACATGAACGCTGATTCCAGGAAATCCCCAAAAAAAACGTAGATCTGACGAAGAAGATAAATCGGTCAACCACAAATAACCCTACAATGGGAATGAATTGGTATGAACTACACAAGGAGGAGGAAGAACTCACCCATGCAGTTCCAGGGAGATCAACGGTGCAGAAATCTGATTCCCGACGGGCGCTCGGTGGATCTCCGAATCTCCGGCCTCCCTCTTCCGCTCCTCCTTCCCATTCTAAGACTTCCCTGTGAACAGGAGAGGGTACTGCTGATTTGAGAAAAAACTAATTACACAACATGTACTTCCAAGTACACGACGTGTACTTCCTTCATTTAACTGTTCCCCTAGCGGCACCGCCACACTGTTCATCCGTCGGCATGAGTACATGGCATGTACTCTCGACTACATGGCGTGTACTGACAACCAGCTGGCGGCTACTCCACCGCCTTACTATTTTGGTCTTCCTGCTAACTACACGGTGTGTAAAGCACCACTATATGGCATGTAGTCAGTTTTTACACCCTTCATCCCCTGCATGGCCACAAGCCCTTTTACCCATCCCACATGACCAAAAGTACAAGACGTGTGGACAAAGTACACGGCGTGTACTTTCCAAAATTTGGGATTTTTCCCTATTTTCTATTTTTTCTCAAAAAAACTTAAGGAAAAGGGAAAATAAAAAACTTGTACCTCAAAAATAAGAATCGGGTTCTTACAAATACATAATCTTTTCCACATCTAACAATTCCTTCTTCATTAACATTGAACTCTAAGGATTTCCCATTTATGATTACTTCCACATTCTACTGATTTCCTACATCATCCTTCTAAATATCCATTAACTTTTACAAAACAGACGGTTGAGAAATCATTTGTTAAAGGATTGATGAGTTTCCCTTATCTATGATTCCAATGTCTATATTCATCAAATCTAAGAAAATTGGATCCTTCCCAATTATCATCAATGATAGAATCGATGGTTTCATTATACATAGAGCATCATCCACCATGTATGCTTTCCCTGAGTGGTAATGGATTGATAATTCATAGAAATTTATCATTTTAATACATATTCATTGGTGCAAGGTCAACTTTTTCTATGTTAATATATACTTGAGGCTTTTGTGGTCCGTATAGATTTCACACTTCCTCCCAAAGAGATAATGCCACATAATATTTAAAGTGTAGATCACCGCAGCCAAATCCAGATCATGTGTTGGATAATTCTTCTCGTGAACTTTCAATTTACCTAAATCTTAGGTAGTGACTTTTTCATTTTGTATGAACACACATCCCCAACCCTTCATTGAAGTATCACTGAATACCAAAACAATTTCACCACTTGTGGGTAATGTGAGCAAGAGTGCAGTGACATGCCTATTTTTTAACTCCATGATGCTTTCATCACATTCATCACTCTAGAATAACATTAATACCATCTGAGTTATCATGGTAAGATGGTTGGACAATCCTGAGAAATTTATGATGAAATGTCGATAATATCCAGCTAACCCTAAGAATATACAGATACCTGTTACCGATTTTGGAATCATACATCCATCAATTGCAACTATTTTAAAGGGATCCACATATATCCCAAATCTTTTGATGATATTGACAAAGAATGATAAATCCTTCAACCAGAACTCACACATGTTGTAATTGGCATAGAGGTTCTCCTTCAACAAGGTCTCTAGTACAGTTCTTAGATACACCACATGATCCTCATTGGTTTTGGAGTATATAATAATATCATCTATGAATGCTACAGAAAAATTGTCAACGTAGTCCCTAATGGGTCTAATCATCATGTTCATAAAGATTTATAGAGCACTAGGGAGTCCAAAAGGAATTACTATGAATTCATAGTGCCCAAATATTGTTCTAAAAGCAATCTTGGGGATAACTTCCTTCTTCACCATTTCATTACAATATCTCAAACAAAAAATCCTCATTGGAGAAGTATTGTGCTCCACGTTGTTGATCAGACGAGTCATAAATTCATTGGATAGGATAATTGTTCTTTATTCTGATTTTTTAAGTGCACAATAATCGATGCAAAGGTGTATTGAACTATTTTTCTTCTTGACGATGAGGACTGATGTACCCCATGGTGAAGCACTTGGATGTATAAAACCATTATCCAGATTCACCTGTAGTTTTTATCTTCATCTCGTCATGCTCCACAACAACCATTCTGTATAGTGTCTTGGATATCAGAAAATACCCAGGTATAAGATCAATTGAGAATTCAACATCTCTTCTAGGAGGAAGACCAGGAAATTCCTTGGGAAACACTTCAATGAATTCCCTCACAATAGCCAAGTCTTCAAAGATGGTTACCTCATTAGACTCAATCATCTGAGCAAGATTCATGTGCTCGTGGGGTAGTAATATCCACTCTTGAGATGATAGGGAAAAAGAAGATTCATCTTCCTCCTTGCATTTTTATTGAATTGGGGGTCGATTCTCTACATGAAGAGTGATTTCCCTCTCATGGAAATTTATGTTGGCTCTATATAAGGAAATCCATTCCATGCCAAGAATTGCATAAAATTCCTCCAGAGGGAGTATGAATAGGTTATCCATGAAATTAAATCCATAGATTATGAAAGGGGAGGTGTTATATTCATGGGATGCAATGATTACCCCATTTTTGGTAATCATTGACATCTTCACTTCCATGATTTGTGGTGGTGTTTGGATTGTTCAAATAAACATTCTGGATATAAAAGAATGTGTAGAACCTGAATCAAAAAGTATGTTATCAATTCTTTAGAATAACTAGGGTGCCTATTTCCATTTCGTTGTCGGGGTTCACTTCGGCAGTAGTGATGTTAAACGATCTCCCTTGCTGCCTTGAAGGTTGTCGGTTGCCTCTGAAAACCCTTTTCTTGGGGTATTTGATTGCAATTTCCCCCGATTCTTTGATGTTGAATCATTAAACAATTCTTTGAGGTTTGAGTAGAGATTTCCTCTCATATATCACAGCCGCGGGATTTTCATGCCGACTTATAATAGCCATGTGCCGTTCTCTTCCACACCAAAATCATTTCCTTGTCCCCTTCATCCAATTTCCATGGTGCTTTTTTCTGCACCACTTGCAAGTGGAGTGTTAGATCTTTATAGCACCATAGGATTTATCCATCAGACCTCTAGAATTTAATTCCACCTTATGATTTTTATCCCCATGATACCGCTGGGATTCTATAATCTCCATTTCAATCTTGATGTCACATTAGACAATTTCCTCATAGATTTAGAAGTCATGGATCACCAGCACATTCTGTAGGCTAGGTTTTCTCCCACCAAAGAAGTGATTAACATTTAATTATAGTGTAATGACAGAGGCAAATGTGTATCGTCCAATCCTTGTGATGTTTTCCACGTACACTCAGAAAAATTCATCATCTTTTTTCATGAGGGAAAGGACCTACCATTACATCTTAAGCTGGAGGGTGCGTGGAAAAATATTATCAAAAAACATCTTCTAGAAATCCTTCTATTCCAATGGATCTATATCCTCTTAAGGCATTGTATTTTTTATTAATGTCCACCAATTATCATCTTCACCCTCTATATGATAAGCATCCTTGATAAATTTCTCATGTTTAGAACATTGAAGGATTGAGAAGATCTTTTTAATGGATTTGATCCATTGTTCAGCGATTGATGGATCTGATGATCCATTAAAATTAGGAGGCATTAGTCTCATCAATCTCTCAATATCGACATGTTCATTCATGGGTGGGGGTGAACATTCATCTTGAGCAATATTTCTATTTAAATATTGAGTTAACTAAGAGGGAATCATGACATATTTCACGACTCTCGCTCCCATCAGATTGGGCATCTCATTAGCACAGTCATCACATTGATCTTTATATCATTTGTTAGCCCGAGTCCTCCTATTACTGGCCATTTGCTGGAATAAAAGTAAAGATAAGGGTAAAACATAAAGTGTAATCCAAAAATATATTACTTATAAATATCTTTTATTTCCATAACTTACAAATCTAGAGGATTTAGATGTATTTTATAACATATATTCATAGGGGAAGTTTTCTTCGCATAATAATAGTTCATACTAATCTTGTAAATTTTCCAATGCATATTCCCTGGGATTGTCAGAAAAAATAGTGCAGCAAGGCCCTTTGTTGTCACCAGGATACCCTAGTTCAAGCCTGATACTCCTTGTCATTGTTTTCACCGCTACGTACATCTGTTCCAGAGACGCATATACCTTCTCGTATCCAGAGAGGGATGAATTTTCATGATAAGCCACTTAATCAATACTCACCAAAACATAGAGATGTTTTTATTATACTTATTCTGGTCTATAAGTCTTTACTAGGGTTTTCTGATCCTAATCCAAAAACTAACTAATAATATTGTCTGATACCAATAATAATAACCCATCTCTTTATTACTCATTAAACATGATTTATTAAATAAACTTCATGTGATACAACATATGAGATCGAGAGGTGTAGTGTATTCTGGGATTATGATCATTACATAACAACATAAAACATGAAATACAACATCTTTTTTGAAAACTTCTTTTACATGACCTCTACATTCTCTCATACGTAGCATTGCATGGGATAACCAAAGAACATACATAAGAAAAAGCTGAGCTATAAATCCCAGTACGGGAATAAACATGGAATAACATAAGAGAAAAAATAAATGTTAGACAATAAGAATATCACAGAACCACAAGAGAAACATGAACATAAAGGCATGATAAAGCATGATAATCACAACATACAAATGGGGCAACAACATTTAACATCGAATTAGCATGATCCCAGGCTCATTGCACATGGAGCCTGAGTAAAATCTCATTACACATGAAGCATTAGTAAAATCTCATTTCACATACATTTTAATGAGTAAAAAATCATTGCACATAACATATCATGACACAATTTGTTACCCAATGCATTGGAGCGCTATCAAGACACAACCTTCTTAAGAATTTCATTTTATCAATAAGTGTGCCACATGGATAATACAAGATGGAATCAATCATCATAATTAATTTAAAAAAATGGATATGTAATATATACATTAAGCTTTATAATCAATATGTAAATGTGCATAAATTTGAATAACCTTGATAGATAAATGGGCATGGTAATCACTAATCAATGTCATTGGATTTGATAATTGTAGAGCAATTTCGGCAGCATTATAACATGAGATAAGAACTCATAAAAAATTGTTGATGATAGAGAAAGGGGTGTCTCATCAGATTTACAATATATGGACTGTAAGGGGGTCATATAGATACATTTCCCAACAAATTTAATGGAATTTAGATGAATAATACAAAAGAATTACATGGATGAAAATGAGAAGAGATAAACCCCTCAAGGAATTTCGGCAACGTAACATGTATACATGGGAAGAATTAATGAGAGATAAAGGGTTCTATTATCATCCAAACATAAATAGGGCAGTATGGGGGAGGTGTGAAACAATACCCCAATTTTTTAAATGAAAACAAGGCATAAAAACTTAATGACAATTAGACAAATATGAGAAATGAAGAAATCCCTTACTTGGAAGTGTGATCCAAAAGGCTTGAAAGAGGCTTGAGAGAGGCTTATTGGTTGATTATAGATCCTTGGAAGGATTCTAGAGAGATAGAGGAAGTGTTTGGATGAACTCCAAAGGCATTGATTGAAGAGGAAGTGGGAGGTTGGGTGGGTTTATTTTGGAAATGAGAGGGAATTCTTAAATATTTAGGTTTGGGTCCCCACACGTTAAACTAATCAGTACCATAAACCAGAAAATAGTTTTTTCCTACGGATTTTTTAAAATGGGAGTGGAAAAGAACTTTTTATAAGGCCAATTGCCAAACTTCTTAAAATAATAGGGTTGCGTATGTGGTGGTGAGTCACAATTTAAAGGAAATTCTTTTAAAAAGGGAAAATGTCTTAGAACTGTTGGATGGTCCACTAAAGTTTTTTAAAACAAATAAAACAAACCTAAAATCACATTATTTAATTGATAAAACATTTTTGTCTGAATATTTCATTTATATTATTTTATTACATCAATATTTGGTTATTATTTGGTCATAAAACACTTTATATTTTTAAACAGTATTTGTTTTTTTACCCAAAAATTTGACTGTCTTAGAAAATTATGAAAAATTCACCATTGGGTAATCTCAAAATCATGATTCCGAATATTATATTTATTTTAATTATGTAATTTTCTAAATATCTTATTTTTTAATTTTAAAATAAAAACCGACATTTATCGAAAATTAATGGGTTTTGACAAAAAATCTTTCAAACCTTAATAAAAATTACAATTACAGTCATAAGATTATACAATAATGTATATTTAAAAGAAAAGTAATTTTATAATAATAATATAATATCATTTAATTCAAAAATCCATTAATTCAACAAAATAGAAATCATAGTTGAATATAAACTAAAATACATTTTTTTCTTTAAAAAATTTTAAAAAGTTAATATAAATGAATGCACATTGGTTATACAAAAATAATTTATATAATCATAATGTTAGGGTCTTGATAAATAACCCATTATAACACCTACATAATACTAAAGAGTAAGGTGTGTGAAGGTGACAGACTCTTGGGGTGGCTCAAATAACATCGCTCGGGTGGTAATCTCTATTAACATCCACTTCAATCGTAGTCGGTGCCAATCAAGCATAACATGTTGTTGCTCGGCTTGGGATTGGACCAATTTGAAGACCAATGATTCCACCTCCTTCATAAGATCCAAAAAATGGGCTTCATTCGGGGCAAGTCTACTTGATGAGGACATAGCTTCCTTTGTCTGAGTAAATTGGATTTGTTAAATCCCTATATTTATACTAATCATGTGATAAATATTTAATGACTAAATTATCAACAACCACAATTATTAATAATATTTTTATATCCAATAAAAAAACCAATGAAGATAACTTTTTATATAACCAAAATAATACATTTAATGATTTCAAGAGGAATTTCCTATAATTAATGTTTGGGTCATTACAATTCCCCCCTCTTATGAAATTTCACCCTCAAAATTTCCCTTTCCCACACTAAAAATGATGAGGGTAACTATTCTTCATCACTTCTTCCAATTCGCATGTCGCTTATTCAAATAAGTGGATTTTCCATGAAACGTTGATGGTGGGAATTATCTTATTTCATAGAAATTTTTCTCTACGATGTATGATTTTCTATGTTTTCTCCTCATAAGAAATATCATCCTCTAGCTGTACTACCCCTAAAGAGAGTACATGTGAAGGGTTGGGTATGTACGTTTTTAAGAGGGATACATGAAAGACATCATGTACATTGGACATGGTAGGTGGGTGTGCTAGTTGATAGGCCACAACCCTGATACAAACATGAATCTCGAAGGGGCTGATGTACCTAGGACTTAACTTCCCTTTCCTTCAAAACCTCACAACCTTCTTCCATGGGGATATGTATAGAAATACCATCTCTCTTACATTAAACTCATGGCCTCATCTACAGTTATCTACATAACTCTTATATCAACTTTGGGATGCTTTTATATGTTGTTGAATGGTTTTCACCTCTCCACCATTTCTTCGACCATTTCTATTCCTAGTAGCATACGATCACCGACTTCATCCCAACACATCTTTGTTCTGCACCTTTTCTAATAAAGGTCCTATTATGGTGCCATTTGGATGCTTGAGTGAATACTATTATTATAGGAGAATTCAACCAAAGGAAAATGTTGATCCTATCCTCATGTAAATCCCATTTCACATGCTCTCAACATATCATCAAGTGTTTGGATAGTCCATTCAGATTGGCCATCAGTTTAAGGAAGATAATATGCACTGATGTTCATCTCAGTATCTAGATAATGTTAAAGACACTTCCAAAACATAGATGTGAATCTTGGATCTATATCAAATACAATAAATATTGGTACTCTATTCAGCCTTACCACTTCCCTGATATATATCTGTTCTAATTGATCCAATGAAAAATCCTCCCAAATCACAATAAAGTGTACAGCCTTTTTAAAATGATCCACAACAACCCAGAATTCATTATTTCTTTTGGATGTCTTCGAATGTCCTGTGACAAAGTCCATGGTGATGTTCTCCCATTTCCATGCTGGTATTGGTAATAGTTGAATCATCCCCTTAAACTTTTGCATCTAGGCCATCACATGTTGACACACCAGGCACTTTTATGTAAATTCAGTGATCTCTTTCTTCATATTATGCCACTAATGATGATCCAGGATATCGTGATACATATTTGTGTTTCTTTGGTGAATACATAAATTTGAACTATGTGCATCATCCAAAATTTCCATCTTCAGCTCTGAACATGATGGAACACATAGTTTTTTTCTAAAATCTCATATTTCCTTCTTTATAAACATTGAAATCAGAGGATTCCCCTTTTCTGATAGCTTAAACATTCTTCTGAATTTCCATATCAACCTTTTGATCATCCTTTAGTTTTTACAAAAGAGACTGTTGGGAAATCATTTTTCAGAGGAGTTATGATGGTCCCTTCTCTATGATTCTCATGTCCATCTTCATCAAATCTAAGAAGATTTGATACTTCTCAATTCTCATCTATGATAGAATCTCAGATCCTTTCTACTTAGAGCATTTGCCACCTATTTGTCTTTCCCTTAGTGGTAATGGATGGATCTGTCATAGTCCTTCATCAGCTCTAACCATCTTCATTGGTGTACATTCAACTCTTTCTATGTGGATATATACATGAGGCTTTTGTGGTCCTAATATATTTCACACTTCTCCCCAAAGTGATAATGCATAAAATATTTTAATGCGAATATCACCAGAGCCAACTCAAGATCATGTGTTGGATAATTCTTCTCATGATTATTCAATTTCCTTGAAGAATAGGAAATGACATTGTCATTTTTCATCAACACACATCACATTCCCGTCTACGATGTATCACTAAATACCAAAAAAATTTCTCTTCTTGTGGGTAAAGTGAGAATGGGGTTAGTGATAATCCTTCTTTTTAACTCCTTGAATATTTAATTTAATTCATCACTCCATTAAAACTTTACATCCTTATGAGTTATCTTGATATGAGGGTTCAATAATCATGAGAAATGTCTCACAAATCATTGATAATATCCAGATAACCCCAAGAAGCTTTAGATATCTGTTACTGATGTTGGCCTTGGCCATCACTCAATTGCATCTGTTTTGGAGGGATCCATAGATATCTGATTTCTTGTAATGATATGGCCCAATAATAATACCTATTTAAATCATAACTCACACTTGTTGTACTTTTTATAGAGATTCTCCTTTCGCAAAGTCTCTAGTACAATTTTTACATGCTCCTCATGATCCTCATTGTTTTTGGATAATATCATAATATCATCTATAACATCTACAAAAAATTTGTCATGGTAATCCCTAAATACCCTATTCATCATGTCCATGAATATTACTAGAGCATTAGTGAGTTTTAAAAGCATTACTATGAATTCGTAGTGCCCATATCATGTATGCAAATCAGTCATGGAATATCGTTCTTCTTCACCCATACTTGATAATATCCCGACCACAAAACCACATTAGAGATGTAATTTGATCCATGCAGCTGATCAAACAAGTCATCAATTCTTTAGAGATAATTCTTGTTATTTATCATGATTTTGTTAAGCTCAAGATTTTTTAGGAAAAGGAACATTGACCCATCTTTATCCTTGATGAAGATGATTAGTGCACCCCATGGTTAAGCACTTGGGTGTATAAACACTTTATCCAAAAAAAATTGTATTTGTTCATTCAGCTCCTAATGCTTTAAAAAAGATATTCTATAAAGATTCTTGGATATTGGCAATGGCCCATGTATATTATCAAATGATAATTCAACATCTCTTCTAGGAGGAAGACCATGTATTTCCTTGGGAAACACTTTACTGAATTCCATCACAATAGGCATGTTACAAGGATGATTTCCTCCTTAGACCCAATTATCTATGCTATGTACGCATGCTAATAGGGCATTAATATCCATGCAATAGATGATAGATCTAAATAAGATTCATCTTCCTCATTGCACTTTTATAGAATCGGGGGTCGACTATCCACATAGAGAGTGATTTCCCTCTCACAACAATTTATGTTGGACCTATATAAGGAAATCCAATCCCTGCCAAGAATTGCATCAAATTCCACACGAGGGAGTATGACAAGGTTCATCATGAAATAAAATTCACAAATTATGAGAGAGGAGGAGTTATATTCATGGGATGCAATGACATCCCCATATTCTGTACTCACCCACATCTTCACTACCATGGTTTGTAGTGGTGCTGGGATTGTTATTCTAAATATTTGAGATATAAAAGAATGCATCGAATATGAATCAAAAAGTACGTTTTCTATTCATTGTTGAATAACTAGAGTACGTGTCACAACTTTTTGGTTGGGGTTCACATCATCAATAGTGTTGGAAAAATCTCACCCTTGTGTCCTTGGAAATTGATGGTGGCATCTAAAAACCCTTTCCTTAGGACATTCGTTTTCATAGTGCCCTAGTTATTTGCATTTGAAGCCATGAACAAAGCATTGAGGGTCGAGTGAAGGGTTCCTCTCTTCTTCCACTGCCGTGGATGTTTCTTTTCGATGGTTAATGGCAAGGTTCCCCTCATATCCATGCCTAAATCATTTCCATGTCTCATTCAAAAAATTTCCAGGGTGCTTCTTTTTGTACGTTTAGAATGTGGGGTGTTGGATCTTCTTAGAACCATTGGATTTATCAATAATACTGCTATAATTAAAGTCCACCTTACACTTTATATCCCCATGATACCATTCAGATTTTCTGATCTAAATTTCAACCTTGAGGTCACATCAGACAATTTGCTCACATCTTTCAATGTCATGGATCGCCTGCACTTTCTGCAGTCTAGGTTTTAGCCCACCAAAAAAGTGGTCAACCTTGCACTTGGGGGTAACAGCCAGGCTGGAGACATATCATGCAAGCCTTGTGATGTTTTACATGTACTCTCTAATAGATTCATCATATTTTTTCTTGATGAAAAGGATGTCCCTTTGCATATTAAGCTAGAGGGTGTGCGTAAAATATTTATCAAAAAACATATTCCGTAAATCCTTCCATTCCAACACATAAATCTCTTCATCCATCTTTTTATTTTTGATCAATGTCTACCATTGATCAAATTTACCCTCTATAAAATAAGCAGAAATGAGAGCTTTCTCCTTTTCAGAACATTGAAGGATAAAGATGATCTTTTCAATGGAGTTGATCCATTGTTCGGAAAATGATGGATCAGATGATCCATTAAATGTAGGAGGTATTTGTCTCATGAAGATCTCTATAGCGACTTGTTCATTTCTGGTGGGGGTTGAACATTCTTCATGACCCATATTTCTTTTCAAATATAGTGTTAACTAAGGGAAAGTGTGACAAATTCCATGATTCCCTCTCCCATAAAATTTTAAATCTCATTAGCTTAGTCATCACATTGATCTTCACATTGGTTGTTAAATCATGTCCTCCTATAACCTGCCGTTTTCTGGAATAAAAAAAGTTAGGGGCAACAGATGAAGGGTAATCCAAAAAGTCATGACTTATAAATAGATTTTATTTTCTCAACATATGAATCTATAGGTTTCAGATATACTTTCTAACATATATTCTTAGGGAAATTTTATTCACTTAATAATGGTTCATACTAAACTTCTGAATTCACCAATGCATATCCCCCAGGAGTGTCATAAGCAAGAGTACAACAAGGCCCGTTGTCGTGTACTAGGATACCCAGGGTTATGCTTGAAACTCATTATCAGGTTTTCAACCCCAGTTACAATTGTTCTACAGCCGCCTCTACCTTATCTTATCCAGATAGGGATGTATTTATTTTGGATAAAACACATACTTAATACTCACCAAAACATAGGGCTGTTTTTATTATACATGGTCTTGTCTCTAAGTCTTTCCTAGGGTTTTCTAATCCTAATCCCAAAAATAACTACTCATATCCTCTGATACACTCTATAACAACCCATCTCTTTATTAGACAGTAAAACATGATTTATTAAATAAACATCACATGATACAACATAGATGATATATATGTCTTGTGGCTTTGTGGCTTAATATCAATAAATAACAACAAAAAAACATGAAATACAACATCTTTGTTGAAAAAATCCTTTACATGACCACTACATTCCCTCATACATAATATTGTATGAAATAACCTAAGGACATGCATAAGGAAAGGGTGAGCTATAAAGCCTAGGAAGGTAATAAACATTGAATAACATGAGGGAAAAAATACACGTTAGAAAATATCCATAACAATGGGGCACAAAAAAACATGAACATAAAGGCTTGATAAATCATGATAATCATAAATGGAAATTTGGAAACAACATTTATCATGGAATTAGCATGAGCCAAGGCTCTTTGAAAAAGGAGCATGAGTGGACCATAATTTCACAAGAATAACATGTAAACCCTCGTTGCTATCAAATTATCATGAGTCAACACTTAGTGCACATTATGTATCATGATACTATACTTTACCCAATGCATCAAAGCGCTATGAGGACACTCCCTTCTTAAACATTTCATTTAATGCATAAGTGTGCCACATGGATCACACAACATGGAATAAATCATCATCATTTATTACATGATAAAGGGATGTGGAATACATACATGAAGATTTATAATAAATAAGTAAATTTTCATAATGGTGAATACCCTAGATAGAGAAATGTGAATGGTATTCACTACACAATGGCATTTTCTTGGAAATCGTAGTGCAATCTCGGCTGTATAACGTCGTGAGATAAGAAGTCCTAAAAATTAGTTTATGAGAGAGAAAGGGGTGTTTCATTATATTTAAAATAAATTGACAGTATAGTGGTTATATAGATACATTTCCCATCAAACATTATTGAATTTATATGCATAATATAAAATAATAACATGGATGAAAATTAAAAGAAATAAATCCCTTGTGGAATTTCAGCCTTGTAACTGGTGTACATGGGAGGAATTAAAGATAAAAAGGGGTATCACATCATTAAAACATAAATAGGGAAGTATTGGGGAGGTGATAAATAATTCCACAACATTTCTAATTGAAAATAATGGCATAACCACTTAATGATAATTAGACAAAAATGAGAAAGGAAGAAATCCCTTACTTGGAAGTGTGATTCCAAAGGATTTAGAAAGGCTTCATAGAGGTTTCATGGGAGCTTGGGGAAACATGGTAGGATTATAAAGAAAATATTTCAGTGGTTTGACAAACTCCAATGTAATTGGGTGATGAATAAGTGGGAGATTGGGTGGGTTTAAATAGAAAGGGAGAGTGAATTCGTTATTATTTAGGTTTGGGTCACTACACATTAAACTAATCAATACCATAATACAACCCATGGTTTTTATACCATGGTTTATTACAAAGTGGATTTTAAAACAATATTTTATAATTATAATGGCATAAATTATTAAAAAATAGGGTTTCTTTTGTGGAGGTGAGTCACAAATTCAAGGAAATTAATTTAAAAAGTGAAAATGTTTTATTACTCTTGGAGGGTTCACTAAAGTTTGGTAAAATAAATATAAAAACCGAAAAACCAAATTATTGTAATGGGAAAACATATATTGGCCAAATATATCATTTATATTATTTTATTAGATCACTATTGGGTTATTATGATGTCATAAAACACATTATACATTTAAACGGGATTTATTATTTTACCCAAAAATTCGACTGTCTCAGAAAATAGTGAAAAATTTACCATTGAATAATTTGGACATCATGAATCCAAAAATATTATTCATTTTATCTAAATAATTTTCTAAATATGTGAACATTATCTTTTAAAATAAAAAAATGACATTTATCGAAAATTAATGGTTTTTGACAAAAACAGCTTTCAAACCTTAATAAAAAGTACAATTGCATTCATAAAATTAAATGATAAATTATATTCAATATAAAGTAATTTTATTATAATAATAAAATATACTTTAATTTAAAAATAAATTAATTCATCAAAATATATTTCTTAGTTGAATATTAACTACAAATACTATTTGTGCTTTAAAAACTATTTACAATGTAATAATAAACGAATGCACATTTTTATAAAAAAAATAATGTACATAGTCATAGTGCTAGGGTCCTGAAAAATAACCTCTTATAATGCCTGAATAAGACCTCAGAGTAAGGTCTGTGATGGTGATAGACTCTTGGGGTGGCTCAGATAACATTGCTCGGGTGGTAATCAATATTAACATCCACTTCTCCCGTAGACGGTTCCGCTCAAGCATAATGTGTTCAAGCATGGAATTTGATTTGTAATGTGAGAAGCCCAATGATGCCACCTCCTTTAAGAGATATAACAAATGAGCTTTGTATGGGGAAACTCTACTAGATGAGGGTATCACTTACTTTTTCTATGTAAATTGGATTTGTTAAAGCCCTATATTTATACTAATCACGTGATCACTATTCGATGGCTATATTAGAAACGATCACAATTCAAAACAGTATTTTAATATCCAAAAACATACAACCAATGATGTTAAAATATTATATAACCACAATAAGTCATTTAATTATATCAAGAAGAAATTCCATTAATGAATGTTTGGGTCCTTAAAGGGAGGTTGTGAAATAACATATTTTTATAAGTTATATATCATCTTTGATTCTCTTTAAAATGAAATTTATTCTCATAAACATAATACTAATTGACTAAGAAATGGTTATTGATCATCCAATAATTATTCATATCCCAATGCTTTAGATTTTGTAGAATCTGTACAAGGAACACAATCAGCTCACAATTAGTTGTAACTGGGACACTGAATTATGCAACCCATATAAAATGGAAAAAATTGATAAAATATGTGATTGATGAGGAATGGTCTTGAATTAAATTTCAGACCCATTATAGAGATGAAACATATGGTTAGTGCATCGTTTTTCAAACTACATGTCTACTTGTGTGTGGAGGGTTTTCACTTGGACAATGATGGTGCATGTTTTGGACAAATATTTGCCCAAACTATAAAACACATAAAATTTAAATGAAATAATATTTTCTCATATATTTTTTATAACATAAAAATCCATTTTAATTCTCTTATATCAATATATATTCTCTTCCATTTTGTCTCTCCCTCCCATCCAATGTATGCATTTTAAGGAAATCTTCCATCAAGAATATTATAAGACCTCCATTTTTTAGATTGGAAGCATACCATTATGAAATTAAATCCATTACCGTATATTATCTATTTATATCACTATCTCTGAAACTATCTCTAGTTGATATAATATTTTATATGTTTAGGGAATTATCATATTTAATTATTTTCTTCCACATATGGATAATTCAGAAGCTGATATAGGATGAGTGTCATGTACCAACATAAGGTTGATTTTATACATTGGTTCCCCCAATGTCACTTTAATAACCCTAGTCCTCATTGGACGGACTCAGTGTATTACATTATATATTTGAATAAGATATGATTATTTAAATCCCAATGAAATAAATAGTATAGTTTTTATGGGAAACTAGATCGATATTTGATCCCCTTGTCACATTCAGAAATAAAAATGAAAACTTATAATTTTTAGAAAAAAAGTTATTTCGTATGTCATATCCTTTAATATAAAACATAATATAATTCATAGATTCCTTGAAATGGAAACAAATTTTCTGTGAGATAAATTACTCAATAAGGGATAATTACCATAAAATCTATCATGAATTAATAATCATAATAAACATTGAATGGTATATAAGGGAAGACACGTTCCATTTAAATTATTTGATAAGTAATAATCAATATAGAATGGTGTATAACAAATAATACATTCTATTTAAATAACTTGATAAAGCGTAATTAATATGGAATATAAAATAATTGAAAAAAATATTAGATTCAAATAGTGATCTATGAATGAAAATTATCTAGATATAACTTTATTGTGAAAAAAATCAATGATAAAAACAAATGTCTTCTCAAATAAAGAAAGACTTAATTATTAGATGTCTGGATCTCAGACATCATGATACATCTACTGTCATAATAAATCATCAAGACAATAAAAAATTAGGTTCAAAATAGGATAATGTTAGATTACTGATTTTTATCATGATACCAAAAAAATCAATGAGGGGTTGTTATTTCAATTCCCCACCCATCACCCCATTTCCATATAATTCCTCATATATCGAATAATTAAATTTATTCATGAATAATGTTCTCTATCATCAAATATATGTTTTGATTTTTGAATATAAATTATTCACAATTTCTAAAGTTAGTAAAATAAAATTCAATTTAGAATACAGTATTCATAAATTATATATGGTTTTAATAATAAAAATATCCATAGCAAATATTAATGATATTTAAATGAAATTTAATGTCTACATGAAAGTGAATAATTCAATGCAAATGTACGACTACATAAATAAATTGAGAAGATGAATTAAAATAAATTACTCTAAAAAATAATCATAAACCACATATTGAATTGATATGATTAATATCAATACAATATATCTCTAGGGGATTTTATGTCAAATAATGTTTTTTTATTTATGAATCGAAACACCATGGAAATATATTAAAAAATATTATTGAGGAATATTTTTTTGAAAATAACATTTTTAAACTAAAAAAACCCAAACCATATTAGAAATACATGTATTTGAAAATAATATTTTGAACTTATAAAAAAATATTTAAAACATTTGAGTGATTATGAGAGATAAAATATATGTTTGTTCCCTATAACAACCCTGATTTTTATTACACACTTAAACCTGATTTATTACATAAAATATTCCATTGATACATTATAGAAGATCAAGAGGTCTAGTGTATTTGGGGATTAAGAACATAAAATAATAGCTTAGATCATAAAAAACACAAAATATTAATTGAAAAACTCCATTACATGACCACTACATTCCCTCGTACATATCATTGCATGGGATAACTTGAAGACATGCATACGAAATGGGTGATATAGAAAGACATGTAAAGGAATAAAAATATAATAAAATGAGGAATAAAATACATGTTAGACAATAGGAATATCAATGTAGTACAAGAGAAACATGAACATAAATTCTTGATAAAGACTGATAATCATAATAATGAAATGTGGCAACAATACATAACATGGAATCAGCATGAGCCAAGGCTCATTGCACATGGAGGATGAGTAAACCAGCATTGCATATGAAAAACAAGTAAAACCTCGTTGAAATTTATTTATCATGATTCAACACACATATCACATGATTTATCATGATACTATACTTTATACAATGCATTGGAGCGCTATTAGGGCGCACCCTTCTTAAAAATTTCATTTCGTGCATAAGTGTGCCACATGGATCATATACCAAAGAATAAATCAACATAATAAGTTATTACCTTATTAAGTAATGTGAAAAAAATACATGAAATTACCATTGAGTATGTATATGTGCATAAAAGTGAATAAACTTGATAGGGACATGGGTATGTTATTCACTACACAATGATCTTGGATAGGAAAAACGCGGTGCAATTTCGGCATCATAACTGCGTGACATAAGGATTCATAAAAATGGTTGATGAGGTAGAAAATGGTGTCTCATCATATTTACATAAAATTAATAGTAAGGGGGTCATATATATACATTTCCCATCATACATAATGGAATTTATGTCACGACCCGTCCTCGGGGCCCGTGCCGTGACTACCCCAAGCCCGCCTTCCATAGGCCAGGGGCTAGCGACTAGCACCAAGGCGTAAATCCCAACAAAAAGGAAAGGCATTGCCTTTGAAAAGTAAACAAGCACCACAGAGTAAACAAGAGGAAAAGTAAACACTAAGTAAAAACTGTACAAGCTATGCTGAAAGTAAAAGGGGCCGGAAATACAAGCCCAACTGTAAAGTACAACTGAAAGGAAAAACAGCAACTGAAAGGGGAAAACTGCAGCGTCGAGCCGTCCTTCGGGAGTCCCACCTGAAGGGTGGGTATAGATAGCCTCCACTGCTCCTCGGGTCCACCTAACTGCTCCGAGTACGTCCCGCCCAGTGGTCCACCTCCAGGTACTGTCCTGCTCCGCACGCCTCCTCCACGATCAGCGCTGTCCGTCGTCTGCAACCAACACCACGAAGTGCGGGCATAGCCCATGCAGGGGTGAGTATAAGCTACTCAGTAGGGACCCCGAGACCCCCGAAGGTCTCCCGAAATCCACAAAGGATAAATCATGAAGAAGAGATACAATCACAAAGTAACATCTGACACGGCTTAGGTATATGCCCATACATATACCTAATTCATCAATTCCCCGATCGGCTCCAATGTCCGAGCCCTAGCACAACCCAGTCCACACAAGAAAGCAAAACGCATACCCACGCAGGATAGAACAACACAATCCACAAAGGAGAGTAAACAGTAAATCCACAGAGGATATCTCAACACAATCCACAAAGGAGAGTAACACAAGATTCAGCTCACACAGGTATACTTCTTCGGATGACGATAAAGATGATCATTGAACCATCTAAGTCGTCGGACCCACTAAGGATCGATAGGTACTAACCTTGCAGTGACCCACACAGGATCGGGCCCACGCAGGACCTGTAGGAGTTGGCTCACACATAACCGCTGAGTATTGACCCACACAGGATTGGTCCCACACAGGACCGGGCCCACGCAGGACCTGTAGGCGCTGGCTCACAAAGAACCGCTGAGCGCAGTAGTCGTCGCAGTCCGCTGAGGATCTCTGCATAGTCGTCGCCGCAATCCACTGAGGATCTCTGCACAGTCGTCGTTGGAGTCCACAGAGGATCTCTGCACAGTTGTCGCTGCAGTCCACTGAGGATCTCCGCACGGTCGTCGCTGTCGAAGTAGCAGTCGCAGCCAGCACTAGGGTTCCCGCACACAGCAAGCTCGTTCGGGAGGGTCCGCTCCACGAGTCGAGAGGCTGATACATCAAATGACACAAAGTCCGAAGTTGATGTATCCAAAAGTTCCGTATCGTCAACAGGAACTCAACGTCGCAGACGGCGCGTCAATCGGACGCCCGGTCTGAGAGATATTGGCATTTTCGTCCCAGGGGCCCGGTTGGTTTTTAAGGAAAAACCAACCCGATTGCACTCCACCTGCGTCCGAACCTCAGGCGGAGTATGCCAAAAGATCCGTCTCACTTAGAGGAATTCAACAAAGCTGAAGACACGTCAATCGGACGTCCGTAGCTCAAGATATGAGTGTTTCCGCTCCGAGGGCCCGGTTGGTCTCGTGTACGAACCAACCCGGCCGAACTCAAAGTGTTCCGAAACCTTGAGTGCAATATAACGAAACGACCGTCCCGATCTGAGGATCGAGTTGCCGCTGACGGCGAGTCGTTTGGAGGCACGGAGCTCAAGTTACGGGCGTTTGAACGAAAACGTCCGAAGAAGGGGGGTACGGGCCCGGCCCGACCCGGCCCGACCCCCCCTGGGGCGGCCCGTGTCACGACCCGACCTCGAGGCCCGTGCCGTGACTACCCCAAGCCCGCCTTCCATAGGCCAGGGGCTGGCGACTAGCACCAAGGTGTAAAATCCCGGTAAACAGGGAAGGCATTGCCTTTAAAAGTAACAACCACCACAGAGTCAGCAAGCGGAAAGTAACTACAAAGTGCAGAAAAGTAAAGGGGGACGGAAATACAAGCCCAACTGTAAAGTACAAATGAAAAAGTAAAGGACAACAACTGAAGAAAAGACGGCAGCCTCGTGTCGTCCACTGGCAATCCCACCTGAAGGGTGGGTACAGATAGCCTCCAGGCTCCTCGGGTCCCACGTCCGCTCCGAGCACGACCCGCCCAGTGGTCCACCTCCAGGTACCGTCCTGCTCCACGCCCCAACCGTGATCAGCGCTGTCCGTCGTCTGCATCCAACACAACAAGGTGCGGGCATAGCCCGTGCAGGGGTGAGTATAAGCTACTCAGTAAGGACCCCGAGACCCCCGTAGGTCTCCCAAAATCCACAAAGGATATAGCACAAAAGAATGATGCAATCACGAAGTAACATCTGACTCGACTTAGGTATGTGCCCATGCATATACCTAAGTCCCCAATTCTAGCTCTGCTCACGAGCTCAAGAACAACTCAATCCACAAAGGAAAGCAAGACTCAAATCCATAAGGAGAGTAAACAGTAAATCCACAAAGGATAGTTCAACACAATCCACAAAGGAGAGTAACATAAGATTCAGCTCAACCAGGTATACTTTTTCAGATGACGTCAAAGATGATCACTGATCCATCTAAGTCGTCGGACCCACGAAGGATCGATAGATACTAACCCCCGCAAAAGACCCACGTAGGATTGGGCTCACACAGAACCTGTAGGCAGTGGCTCACACAGAACCGGTAGTAAGGACCCACATAGGATTGGGCTCACACAGAACCTGTAGCACTGATCGACGTAGGATCACTGAGTGCAGTAGTCGATGCAGTCCACTGAGGATCTCTGCACAGTCGTCGCCGCAGTCCACGAAGGATCTCTGCTCTGCCGTCGTCGCAGTCCAAGGAGGATCTCTGCTCTGCCGTCGTCGTAGTCCACGGAGGATCTCTGTTCTGCCGTCGTCGCAGTCCACAGAGGATCTCTGCTCTGTCGTCGAAGTCACAGCCAGTGCTAGGGTTCCCGCACATAGCGAGCTCGTTTAGGAGGGTCCGCTCCACGAGCCGAGAGGCTGATACATCAACTGACACGTAGTCCGAAGTTGATGTATCCAAAAGTTCCGTAACGAGAACAGGATCTCAACGCAACAGACGGCGCGTCAATCGGACGCCCGGTCTGAGGGTTATTGGCATTTTCGTCCCAGGGGCCCGGTTGGTTTTTAGGGCAAAACCAACCCGACCGTACTCCGCCTGTGTCCGATCCTCGGGCGGAGTATGCCAAAAGTTCCGTCTCACTTAGAGGAAACTACCACAGCTGACGGTACGTCGATCGGACGTCCGTAGCTCAAGTTATGAGCGTTTCCGCTCCGAGGGCCCGGTTGGTTTCGTGTACGAACCAACCCGGCCGAACCCAAAGTCTTCCGAAACCTTGAGTATAATATACCGAAACGACCGTATCGATCCAAGGATCGTGTAGCCGCTGACGGTTCGTCAATCGGAGGTCTCAGGCCCATGATATGGGCAAAAGACCGAAGAAGGCCCGAAAACGGGGGTTCTGGGCCCGGGGTGACCCGGCCCGAACCCCCCCTGGGCTGGCCGACCCGGGTCGACCCGACCCGGCCCAACCCGGCTAGGCCGGGTCCGGTCCGGCCCGGGCGCGGCCCGGCCGACCGGACCGGCCGGCTCGGCTTCGGCCGAGCGGCCGAAGGAGAAACCGCCGCGGGTTTGACCCGCGGCTTGGAGGAAAGCGGCCCGCGCGGGCCGCGTGCTGGGTGGCCAGACCGCGGACGCGGTCCGGCGGTTCGCCGCTGCCGCGGCCGAGCCGCGGCGGACTCCTCCGGCGGCGCGCCGGGCGCCGCCGCCTCCGGTCGCCGGCGCCGGCGACCCGTGCCGCTGCCACTTTCCGCGGGCCGCCGGAGTTGCTCCGGTGGCCCGTTTTGCCTCCCGCCTGCGCCGTTGCTCCTCCCGGGGGCCGATCTTCACTGCGGAATCAACGGATCGCCCTTGCCGCACGGTTCGTCGTCGTCCGCCAAATCCGCACAACAAAAAGATCTGCGGAGGGTTGCCGGGTCTTGTTCGTTAGACCCGCACCCTCCACGTTAGTCATAAACAACGGGAGGAAAAGAAAAATAATCAACAACAATTTTAATTAAATTAAAATTGTTCGGAGATCAGGTTCTTTATTTTAAAAAAAATAAACACGGGAAAGACAAAATTACAACAACCCCTACCTTGTCGTCGTCGTCGGACGAGAGGTCGTCGCGGAATTGCTCGTCGCGGAAGAAGGGGGATCGTCGCGTCGTCGCGGTATCCGGCGTCGCGTCGCCAATCTCCGGATCAAGATCAAATGGATTTAATTAATTAAATTAGTTGTCATTGAAATTAAAAAAAAAGGAGAAATAAACGATTCGTTTCTCACCTTAATTGCCGAACGAGGATCGGCCGCGGAAGAAGAGGCGTCGCCGAAGAACGTCGCGGGTAGAGCTCGTCGACGTCGCAGATCACGGTGTGCGTCGTCGAATTCCGGTCGCCGGCGTTCTTCACGTTCTTCGCGTTCTTCGCGAGGAGGGGAGATGAAGAAACAAAGATCCTCTCAAATCCTTTCAAAGGATTTTTAGGTTGGTCTTATTTTATAAACATGCCAACAAACGCAAAAGCGTAAGTAACGACCCATCAGTTCGTTGAATTAATTCAACGAGCGAAACAGCCCATTTAATTCACGAAATAAACCGCTCAATTAAATGGTCTGTTAAGAATTTAAGAAAACGCGTCGGTTGACTTTTCAGTTACTTTGACGGGTTTTCGCGGGTGCGTTACTTAGCGAAAGAAACGGCGGGGCTCGTGCGCGCCCCACCTCACAAATATCCTACCAAGGGGGTAGGATATTTCTGGATAGCACCCTATCCGCTTTAACTCAGTTCAAGTGGCTTCCAAGCGGCTTCCAAGCAGCTTAAGTGAAATAAAATAAAGTTGTCGCACAAATTTATTTTATTTTTGACTTAAAGCCCCGAAATTTAAAAACCACGTCTGAGCAAACGCAACTCCGGAAGAGGCGTTTCTAAGCAAATACCGGCGCTGCGATTTCATCGGTGCCCTCAGAATTCGATTCTGGGCACCGGTTCAAAAGATAGAAAAACCCGCTCGTCCGTTTACTGAACGTACCCGAGCCAAACTTCGGAAATTGATTCCGGGCACACCGGGCCTCGGAATCAGGTGCCGTCTGAAACTGCGCTCTTGTAAAATTCCAAAGAAAATTAAGAAAAAAATTTCCATGAAATTTGCGGGTCTTTACATTACTCCCACCTCAGGGCTTTACGTCCCCGTAAAGATACATCAAAAACTAGGGGAACAAATGGGGGTACTGAGCACGTATCTGAGCCTCCCGCTCCCAAGTGATCTCCTGGAGGTTCCTGTGCTGCCATCTGACACGCACAAGAGGAATCGACCGCCCACGTAGGACCCGCTCCTGTCGATCCTCGATCTCCACTGGGACCTCCGCAAAAGTTGCCCCATCGTCCACGTCCAGCTCCCCAAAGTCGATGATGTGCGTCGGGTCGTGCACGTATCTCCTCAGCTGAGACACGTGGAAGACGTCGTGCACCCGGTGCAACTGAGGTGGTAGAGCCAGGCGATAATCCACCTCTCCTATCCTGCTGAGGACCTGGAAAGGCCCGATGAAACGTGGAGACAACTTGCCGCCTCGGCCAAATCTCCGTAAACCACGTCGAGGTGAGACACGCAAAAAGACGTGGTCGCCATCCTCGAACTCCAGTGGCCTCCGCCTCCTATCAGCATATGACTTCTGCCGGCTCTGAGCTGTCCTCATCCTCTCCTGGATGATCTGGACCTTCTCTGTCGTGGCTCGGACCATCTCTGGTCCCACGAGTGCTGACTCCCCAGGGTCTGTCCAGCACAACGGTGATCTGCAGGGTCTGCCGTACAACGCCTCGTATGGTGCCATCCTGATGGTGGAGTGGTAGCTGTTGTTGTACGCGAACTCCACCAAGGGTAGGTGGTCCTCCCAGCTGCGACCAAAGTCGAGAACACATGCACGGAGCATGTCCTCGAGTGTCTGTATGGTCCTCTCAGTCTGACCATCTGTCTGAGGGTGGAAGGCTGTGCTCAGATGGAGCCGTGTCCCGAATGCCTCCTGCAACCCCTTCCAAAGCCGGGAAGTGAAACGAGCATCTCGATCGGAGACGATAGACGATGGCACACCGTGAAGCCGTATGATCTCCTGGACGTAAAGACGTCCCAAGCTCTCTACTGAGCCCTGCTCTCTGATGGGTAAGAAGTGTGCCGACTTGATGAGTCGGTCGACAATCACCCAAATGGAGTCGTGACCTCTGGAAGTGTGTGGAAGTCCAGTCACGAAGTCCATAGATATGCCGTCCCACTTCCACTCCGGGACCTCCAAGGGTTGTACCAAGCCTGCTGGTACCTGATGCTCTGCCTTCACCTGCTGGCAGGTGAGGCATCGTGAAACGAACTCTACCACAACTTTCTTCATGCCCGGCCACCAGTGTTGTCGCCTTAGATCCTGGTACATCTTCGCCACTCCGGGATGCACCGCCAAGGGAGAAGTGTGAAACTCTCTCAGCACCTCCTCTCGTAAAGAGACTGGTACGAAGGTACGTCCTCTGAAAAGGATGTCGTGCTCTGCTCCAAGGGAGAAACCATCAGGCGCCTGACCTGAGGATATCAGTGCACGCCGGGTCTCACAGTCAGCGTCCCCACGCTGAGCCTCTCTGACCCGCTATAGAAGTGGAGGAGAGACTGTGAGAGACTAAAGAAAGGCTGCTCTGTCTCTATCCACGAAGGATAGCCGTAAGGAGGCTAGCTGCTCCGTCGCCTCCTCAAGTAGCTGAATGCCCGTCCTCCTGCTGAGGGCATCGGCTACCACGTTCCCCTTCCCAGGAGTATAGACTATCTCAAAGTCATAGTCCTGGAGGAACTCAAGCCATCTCCGCTGTATCAGGTTCAGGTCCTTCTGAGAGAAGATATACCTGAGACTCTGGTGGTCAGAAAAGACTGTGAAGCGCTCGCCCATCAGATAGTTCCGCCAAGTCTTCAGAGCGAAGACCACTGCTGCTAACTCCAGGTCATGAGTGGCGTAGTTCTGCTCATGCGGCCTCAACTTACGTGATCCGTAGGCGATCACGGCCCGCTCCTGCATCAGGACACAACCGAGTCCAGTCCCTGACGCATCGCAGTAAACTACGTATCCAACTCCCTCCTCCGGAAACCTCAAGATAGGTGCGCTGGTCAATCTCTGTCTCAGCTCCTGGAAGCTCTGCTGACATCTGTATGACCACACGAAGGGTTTCCCCTTCTTTGTCAAAGCTGAGAGTGGTGCCACAACTCTGGAGAAGTCTGGTACGAATCTCCGATAGTATCCGGCTAGGCCCAAGAAGCTCCGCACCTCCGTCACGCACTTGGGTGGCTCCCAAGCTAGCACTGCCTCGATCTTCGCGGGATCCACTGCAACTCCCGCCTCAGAGATGACGTGCCCCAAGAAATGGACCTCACGTAACCAGAACTGGCACTTTGAGAGCTTGCCATAAAGCTGGTGCTCTCGGAGTGTGTCTAGCACAACTCGCAGGTGGTAGGCATGCTCCTCCTCAGTCGTCGAGTATACCAAAATGTCGTCAATGAAGACAACAACAAATCGGTCGAGGTATGGCTGGAAGATCCTGTTCATGAGGCTCATGAACACTGCTGGAGCATTGGTTATGCCGAACGGCATAACCAAGAACTCATAATGGCCATACCGACACCTGAAGGCCGTCTTCTGCACGTCCTCGTCTCGAACTCTGAGCTGATGATAGCCTGACCGGAGGTCTATTTTCGAGAACCACCGCGCTCCCTTGAGCTGATCGAAGAGGTCATCAATCCGTGGCAGCGGATACTTGTTATTCACTGTCACCTGGTTCAGGCGACGATAGTCGACACACAATCGCAAGCTCTCGTCCGCCTTCTTGGCGAACAAAATCGGGGAAGCCCACGGTGAAACACTGGGTCGGATAAACCCCTTGCTCTGCAAGTCCTCCAACTGTACCCACAGCACTCGAAGCTCGGTGAGGGCCATACGGTATGCTGGAGAAGATATCGAGGCTGTCCTGGGGTACAAGTCGATGTAAAAGTCTACCTCTCTACGAGGAGGTAGCCCTGGAACGTCGTCGGGAAAGACGTCCACGTACTGGTCCACCACTGCAGGAAAAGCTGGACTCTGCACGTCCACTGCTCCTAGGATGAGGCTAGCCAACTGATGAGAGATGGGCTGAACTCTCCTCCGCGGAAGTCCATCCTGTGCTGCAAAGGTTCCCTTCTCGCCGGTGAAGGTAAACCTGCTCCCGTCGGTGCGAACACATCGCACCTCGCGCCTAAAACAGTCGATCTGGGCATGAACCGTGGATAGCCAATCCATGCCCAAGATGACGTCGTAAGGCCTCGACGCCGCTACAAGGAGATCCCAGCCGAAGCTCTCGCCTCCTAGAGTAAGCTCACACTGCCGGCACCAGTGCGTAATCGTCGAGTCTGCTCCCGTAGGAGTCTCTAGCCGTAAGGATCGAGCCAACGACTCAGTCGGAATCTCTGAGCTCCGAACAAGGGCAGAGGCTATGAAAGAGTGACTCGCTCCTGTGTCTATAAGTACTGCAGCAAGGGTGGAATAGACACAGATCGTACCTCGAATCATCTCTGTCATGTCGGGGTCGTTGGCCTCCACTGCCTGGAGCTGGGCCTGTCCCTGCCCGCCAGCTCCCTGTGGTCGAGGTGGCCCTCCTGGTGGTGGTGGGGGTAGAGCCTGGAAGCGTCGCCCACCACCCGCTGCTCGGCCAGCTCCTCTGCCTCGTCCGTCTCCTCCCTGCGGACCGCCACGGTCGACCCTCTGCCTCTGCCTGGGTGGCCCCTCCACCGTTTGCTGCTCCTCTGATCGGCGAGTCGGGCAGTCACGAGCCATGTGACCCTGCCCGCCGCAGGAGTAGCACAGCCTGCCTCTCGGAAGGCTGGCACTCCGCTGTGTGCCCCGCACCGCTGAGCCGGTGTCCTGAGGCCGTCTGCGTGGGGGTCTGGTCTGCCTGGACCCGAGAGTCATCCGTCAGCTACCTGCTGCCGAAGACTCAGCTACCTGCCGCCCTGCGCTAGGTCTCGCCGCTGAAGAAGGCTCTGCCAGGAAGCTCTCGATCAGGAGGGCTCGCTCCAGCACTCCCGCCTGGGTCGGAATGCTGAGGGATACCAGCGACGCCCGAATCTCCTGTCGCAAGCCCTGCTCGAAGGTCCGGGCCCAGAAGAAGGGGTCCCGTACCATGTCGGTCGAGTAGCGAGATAGGTCAGTGAACCTCGCCGCGTACTGAGCGACCGTCATGCTGCCCTGGCGCAGCTGGAGAAGCTCCTGGATGCGCACCGCTCGGAGGGTGGCCATGACGAACTCAGAGCGGAAGAGGCTCTCGAAGTCCGCCCAGAGCAAGGATGCCTCATCGTGAACCTCGAGCATCAAGCTCCACCATCGTCCTGCTGCCGCCTGCAGGAGGCTCTCCGCGAGAATCACCATGAGATCCGCTGGTGTCCTCACTAGCCTAAAGATCTATACCACCGCCTCTAGCCAGTCCTCAGCGGCCTGGGGGTCCGCCTCACCGCGAAACCTGGGCGGTCGCTGGCTCTGAAACTCATGCAGTGCCCTGAGGCGACGTGCATCGTCAGCGTCTGGTACTGGTAGCATCGGTGGCTCGGCTGGTAAAACTACCGCCGGTGCCACTGCTGGCAAAGGGCCCTGCACCGAGGCCTCGTCGCTCGGTGGGCTGCCGTCGCGCCCTACACTCAGAACCCTAGCTGGCTGTCGTCGCGGGGCCATCCTGAAAAAGAGAACAAGAGCACCACAGTCAGAACAGTATACCTGGTGAGCTGGCACAAGTAATCACAAGGAAAACTTGAGACTTTCATAAAGCAGATCAGTATACCCGGTGAGCTGACACAAGTAATCACAAAGAAAACTTGGAACACACACACAATCAATGTTTTCATGCATTAAGTCGGAAATCAGGAGTCAGGGTCCTGGTGTACGGATACGTCGGCCGCCGCACCAACACTGGGATCCCTGAACTGATAACCACAGTCAATACACTAAACACTATTGCTTCACATAGAAAGAAAAGACGATCAGAGTCTGCGGTAGAACCGACCACCTCTGATACCAATTTGTCACGACCCAACCTCGGGGCCCGTGTCGTGACTACCCCAAGCCTGCCTTCCATAGGCCAGGGGCTGGAGACTAGCACCAAGGCGTAAAATCCCGGTAAACACGGAAGGCATTGCCTTTAAAAGTAACAACCACCACAGAGTCAGTAAGCGGAAAGTAACTACAAAGTGCAGAAAAGTAAAGGGGGCCGGAAATACAAGCCCAACTGTAAAGTACAACTGAAAAAGTAAAGGACAGCAACTGAAGAAAAGACGGCGGCCTCGTGTCGTCCACTGGAAATCCCACCTGAAGGGTGGGTACAGATAGCCTCCAGGCTCCTCGGGTCCCACGTCCGCTCCGAGCACGTCCCGCCCAGTGGTCCACCTCCAGGTACCGTCCTGCTCCACGCCCCAACCGTGATCAGCGCTGTCCGTCGTCTGCATCCAACACAACAAGGTGCGGGCATAGCCCGTGCAGGGGTGAGTATAAGCTACTCAGTAAGGACCCCGAGACCCCCGTAGGTCTCCCGAAATCCACAAAGGATATAGCACAAAAGAAAGATGCAATCACGAAGTAACATCTGACTCGACTTAGGTATATGCCCATGCATATACCAAAGTCCCCAATTCTAGCTCTGCTCACGAGCTCAAGAACAACTCAATCCACAAAGGAAAGCAAGACTCAAATCCATAAGGAGAGTAAACAGTAAATCCACAAATGATAGTTCAACACAATCCACAAAGGAGAGTAACATAAGATTCAGCTCAACCAGGTATACTTTTTCAGATGACGTCAAAGATGATCACTGATCCATCTAAGTCGTCGGACCCACGAAGGATCGATAGGTACTAACCCCCGCAAAAGACCCACGTAGGATCGGGCTCACACATAACCTGTAGGCAGTGGCTCACACAGAACCGGTAGTAAGGACCCACATAGGATCGGGCTCACACAGAACCTGTAGCACTGATCCACGTAGGATCGCTGAGTGCAGTAGTCGACGCAGTCCACTGAGGATCTCTGCACAGTCGTCGCCGCAGTCCACGAAGGATCTCTGCTCTGCCGTCGTCGCAGTCCACGGAGGATCTCTGCTCTGCCGTCGTCGCAGTCCACGGAGGATCTCTGTTCTGCCGTCGTCGCAGTCCACGGAGGATCTCTGCTCTGTCGTCGAAGTCACAGCCAGCGCTAGGGTTCCCGCACATAGCGAGCTCATTTAGGAGGGTCCGCTCCACGAGCCGAGAGGCTGATACATCAACTGACACGTAGTCCGATGTTGATGTATCCAAAAGTTCCGTAACGACAACAGGATCTCAACGCAACAGACGACGCGTCAATCGGACGCCCGGTCTGAGGGTTATTGGCATTTTCGTCCCAGGGGCCCGGTTGGTTTTTAGGGCAAAACCAACCCGACCGTACTCCGCCTGTGTCCGATCCTCGGGAGGAGTATGCCAAAAGTTCCGTCTCACTTAGAGGAAACTACCACAGCTGACGGTACGTCGATCGGACGTCCGTAGCTCAAGTTATGAGCGTTTCCGCTCCGAGGGCCCGGTTGGTTTCATGTACGAACCAACCCGGCCGAACCCAAAGTCTTCCGAAACCTTGAGTATAATATACCGAAACGACCGTATCGATCCAAGGATCGCGTAGACGCTGACGGTTCGTCAATCGGAGGTCTCAGGCCCAAGATATGGGCAAAAGACCGAAGAAGGCCCGAAAACGGGGGTTCTGGGCCCGGGGCGACCCTGCCCGAACCCCCCCTGGGCTGGCCGAACCGGGTCGACCGGACCGGCCGGCTCGGCTTCGGCCGAGCGGCCGAAGGAGAAACCGCCGCGGGTTTGACCCGCGGCTTGGAGGAACGCGGCCCGCGCGGGCCGCGTGCTGGGTGGCCGGACCGCGGACGCGGTCCGGCGGTTCGCCGCCGCCGCGGTCGAGCCGCGGCGGACTCCTCCGGCGGCGCGCAGGGCGCCGCCGCCTCCGGTCGCCGGCGCCGCCGCGCCGGCGACCCGCGGCGCTGCCACTTTCCGCGGGCCGCCGGAGTTGCTCCGGTGGCCCGTTTTGCCTCCCGCCTGCGCCGTTGCTCTTCCCGGGGGCCGATCTTCACTGCGGAATCAACGGATCGCCCTTGCCGCACGGTTCGTCGTCTTCCGCCAAATCCGCACAACAAAAAGATCGGCGGAGGGGTTGCCGGGTCTTGTTCGTTAGACCCGCACCCTCCGCGTTAGTCATAAACAACGGGAGGAAAAGAAAAATAATCAACAACAATTTTAATTAAATTAAAATTGTTCGGAGATCAGGTTCTTTATTTTAAAAAGAATAAACATGGGAAAGACAAAATTCCAACAACCCCTACCTTGTCGTCGTCGTCGGACGAGAGGTCGTCGCGGAATTGCTCGTCGCGGAAGAAGGGGGATCGTTGCGTCGTCGCGGTATCCGGCGTCGCGTCGCCAATCTCCGGATCAAGATCAAACGGATTTAATTAATTAAATCTGTTGTCATTGAAATTAAAAAAAAGGAGAAATAAACGATTCGTTTCTCACCTTAATTGCCGAACGAGGATCGGCCGCGGAAGAAGAGGCGTCGCCGAAGAACGTCACGGGTAGAGCTCGTCGACGTCGCAGATCACGGTGTGCGTCGTCGAATTCCGGTCGGCGGCGTTCTTCGCGTTCTTCGCGTTCTTCGCGAGGAGGGGAGATGAAGAAACAAAGATCCTCTCAAATCCTTTCAAAGGATTTTTAGGATGGTCTTATTTTATAAACATGCCAATAAACGCAAAAGCGTAAGTAACGACCCATCAGTTCGTTGAATTAATTCAACGAGCGAAACAGCCCATTTAATTCACGAAATAAACCGCTCAATTAAATGGTCTGTTAAGAATTTAAGAAAACGCGTCGGTTGACTTTTCAGTTACTTTGACGGGTTTTCGCGGGTGCGTTACTTTGCGAAAGAAACGGCGGGGCTCGTGCGGGCCTCACCTCACAAATATCCTACCAAGGGGGTAGGATATTTCTGGATAGCACCCTATCCTCTTTAACTCAGTTCAAGTGGCTTCCAAGAGGCTTCCAAGCAGCTTAAGTGAAATAAAATAAAGTTGTCGCACAAATTTATTTTATTTCTGACTTAAAGCCCCGAAATTTAAAAACCACGTCTGAGCAAACGCAACTCCGGAAGAGGTGTTTCTAAGCAAATACCGGCGCTGCGATTTCATCGGTGCCCTCAGAATTCGATTCCGGGCACCGGTTCAAAAGATAGAAAAACCCGCTCGTCCGTTCACTGAACGTACCCGAGCCAAACTTCGGAAATTGATTCCGGGCACACCGCGCCTCGGAATCAGGTGCCGTCTGAAGCTGCGCTCTTGTAAAATTCCAAAGAAAATTAAGAAAAAAATTTCCCTGAAATTTGCGGGTCTTTACAGCCCGGCCCGGCCAGCGCCGGTCCGCATCGGCCGAGCGGCGCGGGTGGAAGCTGCGGGCGCAGCCCCACGGTCGAGAGAGAACCGCGGCCCGCGTGCGGGCCGCGCTGGTGAACCGCGGACGCGGCTCTGCCGCATCCCGCCTGGACGAACCGGACCCGCGCGGCCGCGGGTCCGTTGGCCGCCGCCGCGCCAGTGAACCGCGCCGCCGGCAACTTCCGCGGGCCGCCGACGTCGCTCCGGTGGCCCGTTTTCCTTCCCGTCTGCGCCGTTGCTCCTCCCGGGATCTGTTCTTTACTGCGGGATCGACAAACCTCCGTTGCGGCACATTCCGTCGTCGTCCGCCAAATCCGCACAAAATGAAGAACGACGGAGGGTCGTCAGGCCGTGTTCGTTTGGCCCGCACCCTCCGCGTTAGAGATAAACAACCGGGAGAAAAAATTATTCCACACAAGAAACAACAATTTTTAATAAGATTAAAAATTGTTCACAAAATGGTTCTTTAATTTCTTTAAAGAAACATTGACGGGATCTAAATTAAAAGGGGTAATTCTCATAATATAAAATCCCTACCTCGTCGATCTTCGCGCGCGGGCGTTCGTCGCGGAAAAGATCGCCGCGGAAGAGAGGGATCATCGCGTCGTCGCGGGGAGGCGTCGCGTCGTCGCGGAAACCGGCGTTGAGTCGGCGAGCTCAACGAACCAAGAACAACATATTAAATTATTAATATTTAAATCTGTGTTTCGTTAAAAATCAAAAGAAAAGAACTTGAGAGGAAAATCCGACATCACTCACCTCAAACGGTCGGTGATCGGAGATCGGAGCGTGGAAGAACGTCTCGGACGAAGGCGTCGTCGATTTCCGGGTTCGGCGTTCTTTGCGTTCTTCGCGTTCTTCGCGTTCTTCGCGTTCTTTGCGAGGGAGCTGAAGAACAAGGATCCTCTCAAATCTTCTCAAAAGATTTTTGGGTTGGTCTTATTTTATTAATATGCCAACACACAAAACAGGTTAAGAAACGATTGAATTAATTCGTTGAATTAATTCAACGAAAGAAACATGCCATTTAATTAACGAAAGAAACATCCCATTTAATTCACGAAAGAAACAGCCCATTTATTGGTCTGTTAAGAATTTAGAAAATGCGTCGGTTGACTTTCATTAAGACGGGTTTTCACGGGTTCGTTTCTTAGCAGAAAGAAACGGCGGGGCTCGTGCGGGCCCACCTCACAAATATCCTACCAAGGGGGTAGGATATTTCTGGATAGCATCCTATCCAGTTCAACTCAGTTCAAGCCGCCTTTAAGTGGCTTCAAGTGGCTTCCAAGTGGCTTAAGTGAAATAAAATAAAGTTGTCGCAAAATTATTTTATTTCTTAACTTTAAGCCCGAAAATTAAAAACCACACCCGAGCAAACGCAACTCCGGAAGAGGCGTTTATAAGCGAATACCGGCGCTGCGATTTAATCGGTGCCCTCAGAATTTGATTCCGGGCACCGGTTCAAAAGTTAGAAAAACCCGCTCGTCCGTTCACTGAACGTACCCGAGCCAAACTTCGGAAATTGATTCCGGGCACACCGGGCCTCAGAATCAGGTGCCGTCAGAAACTACGCTCTTGTAAAATTCCAATGAAAATTAAGAAAAAAATTTCTTTGAAATTTACGGGTCTTTACATTACTCCCACCTCAGGACATTACGTCCCCGTAAAGATTCATCAAAAACTAGGGAAACAAATGTGGGTACTGAGCACGCATCTGAGCCTCCCGCTCCCAAGTGCTCTCCTGGAGGTTCCCGTGCTGCAATCTGATGCGCACAAGAGGAATCGATCGCCCACGTAGGACCCGCTCATGTCGATCCTCTATCTCCACTGGGACCTCCGCAAAAGTCGCCCCATCATCCACGTCTAGCTCCTCATAGTCGATGATGTGTGTCGGGTCGTGCACGTATCTCCTCAGCTGGGATACGTGGAAGACGTCGTGCACCCGGTGCAACTGAGGTGGCAGAGCCAGGCGATAAGCCACCTCGCCAATCCTGCTGAGAACCTGGAAAGGCCCGATGAAGCGTGGAGACAACTTGCCGCCCCGGCCAAATCTCCGCAAACCACGCCGAGGTGAGACACGCAAGAAGACGTGGTCGCCATCCTCGAACTCTAGTGGCCTCCGCCTCCGGTCAGCATATGACTTCTGCCGGCTCTGTACTGTCCTCATCCGCTCCTGGATGACCTGGACCTTCTCTGTCGTGGCCCGGACCATCTCTGGTCCCACAAGTGCTGACTCCCCTGGGTCTGTCCAGTACAAAGGAGATCTTCCAGGCCTGCCGTACAATGCCTCGTAGGGTGCCATCCCGATGGTGGAGTGGTATTTGTTGTTGTACGCAATCTCTACCAAGGGTAGGTGGTCCTCCCAGCTACGACCAACGTCGAGGACACATGCGCGGAGCATGTCCTCGAGAGTATGAATAGTCCTCTCCGTCTGACCATCCGTCTGAGGGTGAAAGGAGGTGCTCAGACGTAGTCGCGTCCCGAACGCCTCCTGCAACCCCTTCCAAAGCCGTGAAGTAAAACGAGCGTCCCGATCGGAGACGATAGTCGATGGCACACCGTGAAGTCGTACAATCTCCTGAACGTAGAGACGCCCCAAGCTCTCCACTGAGCCCTGCTCTCGAATGGGCAAGAAGTGTGCCGACTTGGTGAGTCGGTCAACAATCACCCAAATGGAATCGTGACCTCTGGAAGTGCGTGGAAGTCCATTCGCGAAGTCAATAAATATCCCGTCCCACTTCCACTTCGGGACCTCCAAGGGATGTACTAAGCCTGCTGGTACCTGATGCTCTGCCTTCACCTGCTGGCAGGTGAGGCACCGTGAAATGAACTCTGCCACAACCTTCTTCATGCCCGGCCACCAGTGCTGTCGTCTGAGATCCTGGTACATCTTCGCCACTCCAGGATGTACCGCCAAAGGAGAAGTGTGATACTCTCTCATCACCTCCTCTCGTAAAGCGACTGGTACCAAGGTACGTCCTCTAAAAAGGACATCGTCCTCTGATCCAAGGGAGAAACCATCAGGTGCCTGTCCCGAGGATATCTGTGCACGCCGTGTCTCACAGTCAACGTCCCCACGCTGTGCCTCTCTGACCCGCTGAAGAAGTGGAGGAGAGACTGTGAGTGACTGAAGGAAGGATGCTCTGTCTCTATCCACAAAGGATATCTGCAAAGCGGCTAACTGCTCTGTCACCTCCTCAAGTAGCTGGATGCCCGTCCTCCAGCTGAGGGCATCAGCCACCACGTTCCCCTTCCCAGGAGTATAGACTATCTCAAAGTCATAGTCCTGGAGGAACTCGAGCCATCGCCGCTGTCTCAGGTTTAGGTCCTTCTGAGAGAAGATGTACCTGAGACTCTGGTGGTCAGAAAAGACTGTAAAGCGCTCTCCCATCAGATAGTGTCGCCATGTCTTCAGGGCAAAGACTACTGCTGCCAACTCCAAGTTATGGGTAGCGTAGTTCTGCTCATTCGGCCTCAACTGACGTGATCCGTAGGCAATCACGGCCCGCTCCTGCATCAGGACACACCCGAGTCCGGTCCCTGATGCGTCGCAGTAGACTACATATCCAACTCCCTCCTCAGGCAACCTCAAGATAGGTGCGCTGGTCAACATCTGCCTCAGCTCCTGGAAGCTCTACTGACATCTGTCTAACCACACGAAGGATTTCCCCTTCTTCGTCAATGCTGAGAGTGGGGCCGCAACTCTGGAGAATTCCGGCACAAATCTCCGATAGTATCCGGCTAAGCCCAAGAAACGTCGCACCTCTGTCACGCTCTTGGGTGGCTCCCAAGCTAGCACTGCCTCGATCTTTGCGGGATCCACTGCAACTCCCGCCTTAGAAATGACGTGCCCCAAGAAGTGGACCTCACGTAACTAGAACTGACACTTCGAGAGCTTGCCATAAAGCTGGTGCTCTCAGAGTGTGTCTAGTACAACACGCAGGTGGTAGGCGTGCTCCTCCTCCATCGTCGAGTACACCAAAATGTTGTTGATGAAGACCACGAAAAATCGATCGAGGTATGGCTGGAAGATCCTGTTCATGAGGCTCATGAACACTGCTGGAGCGTTGGTCACGCCGAAAGGCATAACCAAGAACTCATAGTGGTCATACCGACACCTGAAGGCCGTCTTCTGCACATCCTCGTCTCGAAATCTAAGATGATGATAGCCTGACCTGAGGTCTATCTTCGAGAACCATCGTGCTCCCTTGAGCTGGTCGAAGAGGTCATCAATCCTGGGTAGCAGATACTTGTTCCTCACTGTCACCTGGTTCAAGCGACGATAATCGACACACAGTCGCAAGCTCCCGTCCGCCTTCTTGGCGAACAAAATCGGGGAAGCCCAGGGCGAAACACTGGGTCGGATGAACCCCTTTCCCTGTAAGTCCTCCAAATGTACCCGCAGCTCTCGAAGCTCAGTAGGGGCCATCCGATATTCTGGAGTGGATATCGGGGCTGTCCCGGGGTACAGGTCAATATAAAAGTCTACCTCTCTGCGAGGAGGTAGTCCTGGAACGTCGTCGGGAAAGACGTCCGCGTACTGATCCACCACTGCAGGAAAACTGGGACTCCGCGCGTCAACTGCTCCCAGGATGAGGCTAGCCAACTGATGAGTGATGGGCTGACCTCTCCTCTGCGTGAGTCCATCCTGTGCTGCTAAGGCTCCCTTCTCGCCGGTGAAGGTGAACCTGCTCCCTTCGGTGCGCACACATCGCACCTTGTGCCTAATGCAGTCAATCTGAGCATGGACCGTAGATAACCAATCCATGCCCAAGATGACGTCGTAAGGCCTCGACGCTGCTACAAGAAGATCCCAGCCGAAGCTCTCGCCTCCTAGAGTAAGCTCACACTGCCGGCACCAGTGCGTAACCGTCGATTCTGCTCCCGTAGGAGTCTCTAGCCGTAAGGATCGAGCCAACGGCTCTGTCGGAATCTCCGAGCACCGAACAAGGACAGTGGCTATGAAAGAGTGACTTGCTCCTGTGTCTATCAGAACTGCAGCAAGGGTGGAATAGACACAGATCGTACCTCGAATCATCTGAGGCGCGCCGTGGTCGTAGGCCTCCGCTGCCTGGAGCTGAGCCTGTCTCTGCCCGCCAGCTCCCTGTGGTCGGGGCGGGCCTCCTGGTGGTGGTGGTGGCAGAGCCTCAAAGCGTTGCCCACCACCTGCTGCTCGGCCAGCTCCTCTGCCTCGTCCGCCTCCTCCCTGCGGACCTCCACGGTCGACCCTCTACCTCTTCCTGGGTGGTCCCTCCACCATCTGTTGACCCTCGGTACGACGGGTCGGGCAGTCACGAGCCATGTGGCCCTGCCCGCTGCACTCGTAGCACTGTCTGCCTCTCGGAAGGCTGGCTCCGGGCCGGGTGCCCTGCACTGCTGAGCCAGTGTCCCGAGGTCGTCTGCAGGAAGGCCTGGTCCGCCTGGAACCCTGAGTCATCCGCCGGCTACCAGCTGCCGAAGACTCCGCTATCTGCCGCCCTACGGTAGGTCTCGCTGTGGACTCAGCCAGGAAGCTCTCGATCAGGAGGGCTCGCTCCAGTACTCCTGCCTGGGTCGGGATGCTGAGGGAGATCAGCGATGCCCTGATCTCGTGTCTCAATCCCTGCTCGAGGTCCGGGCTCGGATGAAAGGATCCCGTACCATGTCTGTAGAGTACCGAGAACGGTCGGTGAACCTCGACGCGTACTGAGCGACCGTCAAGCTGCCCTGCCGCAGCTGAAGAATCTCCTGGATGCGCACCGCTCGGAGGGTGGCCGGGACGAACTCTGAGCAGAAGAGGCTCTCGAAGTCCGTCCAGATGAGGGTGGCCTCATCGTGTACCTGGAGCATCAGGCTCCACCAGCGTCCGGCTGCTGCGTGCAGTAGGCTCTCCGTGAGGATCACCCTGAGGTTTGCTGGTGTCCTCAGTAGCCTGAAAACTCGGACGACCGCCTCCAGCCAGTCCGTGGCTGCCTGGGGGTCCGACTCCCCACGGAACCTGGGTGGTCGCTGGCACTGGAACTCGTGCAGAGCTCCAAGGCGTCGTGCGTCGTCAGCTGCCAGTGCTGGAAGCATCGGGGGCTCGGCGGGTAAAGGTACCGTCGGTGCCTCTGCTGTCAACGGGTCCTGTACCGAGGCCTCGTCGCTCGGCAGGCTGTCGTCGCGCCCTACTCTAGGAACCCTAGCTGGCTGCTGTCGTCATGCCATCCTGAAAAGGAAACAAGTATGCCACGGTCAGAACAGTATACCTGGTGAGCTGACACAAGTAATCACAAAGAAAACTTGAAACACACATGCAATCAATGTTTTCGTGCATTAAGTCGGGAATCCGAAGTCAGGGTCCTGGTGTATGGATACGTCGGCCGCCGCACCAATACTGGACTCCCTGGACTGATAACCACACTCAATACGCTAAACACTATTACTTCACATAGAAGAAAGATCAGAGTCTGTGGTAGAACCGACCGCTCTGATACCAATTTGTCACGACCCGTCCTCGGGTCCCGTGTCGTGACTACCCCAAGCCCGCCTTCCATAGGCCAGGGGTTGGCGACTAGAACCAAGGCGTAAATCCCAAAAAAAAGGGAAGGCATTGCCTTTGAAAAGTAAACAAGCACTATAGAGTAAACAAGCGGAAAAGTAAACACTAAGTAAAAACTGTACAAGCTGTGCTGAAAGTAAAAGGGGCCGGAAATACAAGCCCAACTGTAAAGTACAACTGAAAGGAAAAACAGCAACTGAAAGGGGAAAACTGCTGCGTCGAGCCGTCCTCCGAGAGTCCCACCTGAAGGGTGGGTACAGATAGCCTCCACTGCTCCTCGGGTCCACCTAACCGCTCCGAGTACGTCCCGCCCAGTGGTCCACCTCCAGGTACTGTCCTGCTCCGCACGCCTCCTCCACGATCAGCGATGTCCGTCGTCTGCAACCAACACCACGAAGTGCGAGCATAGCCCGTGCAGGGGTGAGTATAAGCTACTCAGTAGGGACCCCGAGACCCCCGAAGGTCTCCCGAAATCCACAAAGGATAAATCACGAAGAAGAGCTACAATCACGAAGTAACATCTGACACGGCTTAGGTATATGCCCATACATATACCTAAGTCATCAATTCCCCGATCGGATCCAACGTCTGAGCCCTAGAACAACCCAGTCCACATAGGAAAGAAAAACGCATACCCACGCAGGATAGAACAACACAATCCACAAAGGAGAGTAAACAGTAAATCCACACAGGATAGTTCAACACAATCCACAAAGGAGAGTAACACAAGATTCAGCTCACACAGGTATACTTCTT
Organism: Viscum album; assembly: GCA_963277665.1. Lineage (NCBI taxonomy): Eukaryota > Viridiplantae > Streptophyta > Magnoliopsida > Santalales > Viscaceae > Viscum > Viscum album. The sequence continues at coordinate 330,284,642 of OY728143.1, forward strand.
CGGATGACGATAAAGATGATCATTGAACCATCTAAGTCGTCGGACCCACGAAAGATCGATAGGTACTAACCTTGCAGTGACCCACACAGGATCGGGCCCACGCAGGACCTGTAGGAGTTGGCTCACACAGAACCGCTGAGTATTGACCCACACAGGATCGGGCCCACACAGGACCGGGCCCACGCCGGACCTGTAGGCGCTGGCTCACACAGAACCGATGAGCGCTGACCCACGCAGGATCGGGCCCACACAGGACCGGGCCCACGCAGGACCTGTAGGCGCTGGCTCACAAAGAACCGCTGAGCGCAGTAGTCGTCGCAGTCCGCTGAGGATCTCTGCACAGTCGTCGCCGCAGTCCACTGAGGATCTCTCCACGGTCGTCGTTGGAGTCCATGGAGGATCTCTGCACAGTCGTCGCCGCAGTCCACTGAGGATCTCCGCACGGTCGTCGCTGTCGAAGTAGCAGTCGCAGCCAGCACTAGGGTTCCTGCACACAGCATGCTCCTTCGGGAGGGTCCGCTCCACGATCCGAGAGGCTGATACATCAACTGACACAAAGTCCGAAGTTGATGTATCCAAAAGTTCCGTATCGTCAACAGGAACTCAACGTCGCAGACGGCGCGTCAAGCGGACGCCCGGTCTGAGAGATATTGGCATTTTCGTCCCAGGGGCCCTGTAGGTTTTTAAGGCAAAACCAATTCGACCGCACTCCACCTATGTCCGAACCTCGGGCGGAGTATGCCAAAAGATCCGTCTCACTTAGAGGAATTCAACAAAGCTGACGGCACGTCAATCGGACGTCCGTAGCTCAAGATATGAGCGTTTCCGCTCCGAGGGCCCGGTTGGTCTCGTGTACGAACCAACCCGGCCGAACTCAAAGTGTTCCGAAACCTTGAGTGAGATATACCGAAACGACCGTCTCGATCCGAGGATCGAGTTGCTGCTGACGGTGAGTCGTTTGGAGGCACGAATCTCAAGTTACGGGCTTTTGAACGAAAACATCCGGAGAAGGGGGGTACGGGCCCGGGCCGACCTGGGCCGACCCCCCCCCGGGTCGGCCCGAACCGGGTCCACCCGAACCGGGTCGACCCGAACCAGGTCCGACCCGGTCGACCCGAACCAGGTCCGACCCGGTCGGCACGGCCTGTCCCGGCCAGGGCCGGTCGGCATCGGCCGGCTCGGCTCGGCCCAGCCGCGCGGGTGGAAGCCGCGGGCGCAGCCCCGCGGTCGAGAGAGAACTGCGGCCCGCGTGCGGGCCGCGCTGGTGAACTGCGGACGTGGCTATGCCGCGTCCCGCCTGGACGAACCAGACCCGCGCGGCCGCGGGTCCTTTGGCCGCCGCCGTCGCGGCTTCAGCCACGGCGGCCTCATCCGACGGCGCGCCGGTGACCCGCGCCGCCGGCAACTTCCGCCGGCCGCCGGCGTCGCTCCGGTGGCCCGTTTTCCTTCCCGTCTGCGCCGTTGCTCCTCCCGGGATCCGTTCTTTACTGCGGGATCGACAAACCTCCGCTGCCGCACATTCCGTCGTCGTCTGCCAAATCCGCACAAAACGAAGAACGGCGGAGGGTCGTCGGGCCGTGTTCGTTTGGCCCGCACCCTCCGCGTTAGAGATAAACAACCGGGAGAAAAAATTATTCCACACAGGAAACAACAATTTTTAATAAGATTAAATTTTTTTCACAAAATGGTTCTTTAATTTCTTTAAAGAAACATTGATGGGATCTAAATTAAAAAGGGGTAATTCTCATAATATAAAATCCCTACCTCGTCGATCGTCGCGCGTGGGCGTTCATCGCGGAAAAGATCGTCGCGGAAGAGGGGGATCGTCGCGTCGTCGCGGGGAGGCGTCGCGTCGTCGCGGAAACCGGCGTTGAGTCGGCGAGCTCAACGAACCAAGAACAACAGATTAAATTATTAATATTTAAATCTGTGTTTCCTTAAAAATCAAAAGAAAAGAACTTGAGAGGAAAATCCGACATCACTCACCTCAAACGGTCGGTGATCGGAGATCGGAGCGTGGAAGAACGTCTCGGACGAAGGCGTCGTCATTTCCAGGTTCGGAGTTCTTCGCGTTCTTCGCGTTCTTCGCATTCTTCGCGTTCTTCGCGTTCTTCGCAAGGGAGCTGAAGAACGAGGATCCTCTCAAATCTTCTCAAAAGATTTTTGGGTTGGTCTTATTTTATTAATATGCCAACACACGAAACAGGTTAAGAAACGATTGAATTAATTCGTTGAATTAATTAAACGAAATAAACATCCCATTTAATTCACGAAAAAAACAGCCCATTTATTGGTCTGTAAATAATTTAGAAAACGCGTCGGTTGACTTTCATTAAGACGGGATTTCACGGGTGCGTTTCTTAGCTGAAAGAAACGGCGGGGCTCGTGCGGGCCCCACCTCACAAATATCCTACCAAGGGGGTAGGATATTTCTGGATAGCATCCTATCCAGTTCAACTCAGTTCAAGCCGCTTTTAAGTGGCTTCAAGTGGCTTCCAAGTGGCTTAAGTGAAATAAAATAAAGTTGTCGCAAAATTATTTTATTTCTTAACTTTAAGCCCGAAAATTAAAAACCACACCCGAGAAAACGCAACTCCGGAAGAGGCGTTTCTAAGTGAATACCGGCGCTGCGATTTCATCAGTGCCCTCAGAATTTGATTCCGGGAACCGGTTCAAAAGTTAGAAAAACCCGCTCGTCCGTTCACTGAACTTACCCGAGCCAAACTTCAAGAAATTGATTCTGGGCACACCAGGCCTCGGAATCAGGTGCCGTCAGAAACTGCGCTCTTGTAAAATTCCAAAGAAAATTAAGAAAAATATTTCCTTGAAATTTATGGGTCTTTACAATTTAGATTCAAAATACAAAATAATTACATAGATGTAAAATAGGATAGAGAAATCCCTTATGGAATTTCGGTATGGTAACTGGTGTACATGGGAGGCATTAATGAGAGATAAAGGGTCTAAAATTATCCAATAATAAATAGGGCAGTATGTGGGAGGTTCTAAAACATAACCCAACATTTTAATTTGAAATGAAATGGGTATAACAACTTTAGGAAAATTGAAATAAAATGAGAAAGGAAGAAATCCCATACTGGGAAGTGTGATTCCAATGGCTTGGGAGAGGCTTGAGAGAGGCTTCATGGGAGCTTGTGGCTCCTTGGGAGAATTATAGAGAGATATGGGAAGAGTTTGAATGAGAACAAAATTATTTGAGTGAATAGGAAGTGGGAGCATGGGTGGGTTATATAGGAAAGGAGAGGGAAGTTATTATTATTTAGGTTTGGGTCACCACATATTAAAATAATCAATACCAAAAATTAGCTACTGGTTTTTTTCACATGGTTTTTGTAAAAAGTGGTGTGTAAAAAATATTATATAAGGCCAATGGACGAAATTATTCAGATATTTAGGGTAATTATGTGGAGGTGAGTCACACTCTCCAAGAAAATTCATTTCAAAAGTGAAAATGTTTTATATCTATTGGAGGGTCCAGTAAAGTTTTGTAAAACAAACAAAAAAAAATTAAATTATTTTATTGATAAAACATATATTTTTCAAAAATATCATTTATATTATTTCATTACATCACTATTGGGTCATTATGATGTCAAAAAACACATTATATATTCACACGTCATTTAATTGTTACCCAAAAAATCGATTGTCTCTAAAAAATATGAAAAATTCAACGTTTGATAATTTAGACATACTAATTACAAAAAAAATTACTTTCATCTAAATAATTTTCTAAATATGTGAATTTATACTTTTAAAATAATAACTGCCATTTATTGAAAATTAGTGGGTTTCGACAAAAATGACATTCAAGCCTTAATAAGAATAACAATTGCATTCATAAAATTATAGATCAATTTGTATTTAATATAAGGATATTTATTTATAATGATTTTTTATTAAAATATTATTTAATCTAAAACCCATTAATTCATAAAAATTGATTTCTTGGTTGAATATTAATTAAAAATACTCTTTTTATATTAAAAACTATTTTAAAAGTAAAAATAATATAATGAATGTATATTAATTACTATATAAAAAATAATGAATATATTAATTGTGCTTAGGTCTTGTTACATAACCCATTATAACAACTGCATTAGACCGAAGGGTAAGGAGTACTATGGTGATAGACTCTTGGGGTGGCTCGGATAGCATTGCTCGAGTGGTAACCTCTATTAAATTCCATTTCTCCCGTTGTCAGTTCCGCTCAATCATAACATGCTCAAGCTCGGCCTGGGCTTGGTCATGATTGAAGCCCAATGACGCCAAATCCTTTCGATGTTTCGACATATGGGATTTTTTTGGTGTAAGTCTACTGGATGAGGCCATCTCTTCCTTTGTCTGAGTAAATTAGTGTTTTTAATCCCTATATTAATACTAATCATGTCATTACTGTTCAATAGCTATATTATCAATGATCACAATTCATAATGGTATTTTAAAATCCAGAAACATAAATCCAAGAATGTTCAAATTTTATATAATTATAATAAGACATTTAATTTTATCAAGAGAAATTTCCATTGATTAATGTTTGGGTCGTTACAATATTCCACCCTTATGAAATTTTTCACACGAAATTTCCTTTTCCCACACTAAAATAGATGTTGGTAACTTTGCATCATCACTTCCTCTGATTCCCATTTTTCAGCTTCAAACTTTTGGATTCTCCACACCACCTTGTTGTGGTAAATTGTATTATTTCATCGAACTATTTCTATATGGTCCATGATCTTCACTGGTTTCTCCTTATAGGAATGATCGTCCTCTAGCTGTAATTCCTCTAGAAATAGTACATGTTAAGGGTTTGATATGTACTTTCATATGAGGGATACATGAATGACATCATATACATTGGCCATGTCAGGTGGATGTGCTACTCGATAGGCCACAACCCCAACATGATCAAGAATCTCGAAGGGGCCACTATACATAGGACTTAGCATCCACTTGTTTCCAATCATCAAGACCTTCTTCAATGGAGATATGAATAGAAATACCATGTCTCAAAATTTAAACTCACGGTCTCATCAGTGGTTATCTGTATAAATATTTTGTAAACATTGGGCTTTAATGATATGATGCAGAATGGTTTTCACCTTCTCCACCACTTCATCGACCATTTCTATTCCTAGCTAGTCCTAGTAGCTTGCACTCACTAACTTCATCCCAACATGCCAGTGTCTTGAACCTCTTCCCATACATGGCATCATAAGGTGCCATTCGGATACTCGAGTGTAAACTTATATTGTAGGAGAATTCGTGTAGTAGAAGATGTTGATTTCATCCTCCTTTGAAGTCAATAGATCAAGCCCTAAAGATGTCATCATGTGATTGTATAGTCTACTCAGTTTGGAAATCAGTTTGAGGATGCTAAGTCATACTAAAGATCTGCTCACTATCTAGAGAATATTGAAGACTCTTCCAAAACTAAGAGGTGATTCTTGGATCATGATTGGATATAATAGATAGTGATACTCAATGAAACCTTACCACTTCCCCGATATATATCCATACCAACTGATCCAATGAAAAATCCCCAAGAATTGTAATGAAGTGTGCAGACTTTGTTAAATGATCCACATCACCCCAGATTTCATTGATTCCATTGGATGTTTTAAGAAGACCGGTGACAAATTCAATGGTTATGTTCTCACATTTTTATACTGGTATGGGAAATGGTTTCATCATCCCCTTACACTTGTGCCTCTTTGCCTTCAATTGCTGACACACCCGCCACTTTTTTGAATACTCCATGATCTCCTTCTTCATATTATCCCACCAATAATGCTATCAAATATCTCGATACATCTTTGTGTTTTCGGGGTGAATAGAGAAATTTGAACTATGATCATCATCCCAATGTTTGTTATTCAGATCCGGACAAGATGGATCACATAGTATTCTCCCAAATCACTCAACTCCTTCTTCATTGACATTGACCATTGAGGATTTTTCTTTTCCGGTAGCTTCGAATCTCTGCTAAATTCCTACATCATTCTTTTGATCAACCTTTAACCATTCTAAAAGAGGTTGTTGGGAAATAATTTGTTAAAGGATTGATGATTTTCACTTCTTTGTGATTCCCATGTCCATCTTCATCAAATCTATGAAGATTGGGTCCTTATCAATTCTCATCAACGATAGAATTGTTAGGTCATTTCTTCTTAGAGCATCTGCCACATTGTTCGCTTTCACAAGGTGGTAATGGATTGAGGAATCATAGTCTCCGATCAGCTCTAGCCATCTTCATTTGAACATGTTCAACTCTTTCTACGTGAATATATACCTGAGGAATTTGTGGTCCGTATATATTTCACACATCTCCCCAAAGAGACAATGGCACCAAATTTTTAATGAGAAGATCACCACAGCCAACTCCAAATCATGTGATGGATATTTATGCTCATGAAAATTCAATTTCCTTGAATCATAGGTAATGAAATTTCCATTTTTCATCAACACACATCCATGGCCCTTCTTTGAAGCATCACTGAATACCACAAAAAGTTCTCCACGTCTAGGTCAGGTGAGCACAAGTGAAGTGATAAGCCTCCTTTTTAACTCATTAAATCATTCTTCAGATTCATTACTTCTTGAATCCTTTACTCCCTTACAAGTTATCTTTTTTAGAGGGTTGTGCAATCATGATAAATCATTCACAAATTTCCAATAATATCAAACTTACCCCAAGAAGCTACGGATATTCGTTACCAATGTTAGCCACAACCATCCCTTAATTGCATCTGTTTGGAGAGATCCACAGATATCCCATTACTTGTGAGAATATGTCCCAAGAATGAGACCTCCTTAAACTAGAACTCATGCTTGATGTACTTTTCATAGATATTCTTTTTCCGCAAGGTCTCTAGTATAGTTATTAGATGCTCCTCATGATCCTCTTTGGTTCTGGAGTATATCAAAATATCATCTATAAATACTACCACAAATTTTCCAAGGTAATCCCTAAATACTATATTCATCAAGTCCATGATGATTGATGGAGAATTAGTTAGTCTGAAAGGAATTACTATGAATACATAGTGCCCATATATTTTACGAAAAGTATTCTTGGTGATATCTTCTTTACTCACCCATACATGATAATATCCCGACCACAAATCCACCTTGGTGAATTATTGTGCTCCAGAAAGCTTATCGAAAAATTCATCAATTTATGGGAGTGGATACCTTTTATTTATCATGATTTTGTTAGACTCCCTATAATCGATGCAACGGTGCATGGATTCAGCATTCTTCATGGTGAAGAAGACTGGGGCACCCCATGGTGAAGAACTTTTGCATATAAACCATTTATCCATATTATCCTATAGTTGTTTATTCAGCTCCTCAAGCTCCATAACAACCATTTTATATGGAATTTTGGATATTGGAAACTCCCTTGGTACAAGAATAATTGATAATTCAACATCCCCTCAAGGAAAAAGACCATGAATTTCCTTGGGAAACACTTCAGCAAATTCTCTCACAATAGGCATGTCTCCAAGGACGGTTTCCTTCTTAGACTTAATCATCTGAGCCATGTAAGCATGACCATAGGGTAGAAATATCAATGCTTTAGATGATGGATCTAAATAAGATTCATCTTCCTCCTTGCACTTGTATAGAACCGGGGATCAATTCTTCAAATGGAGAGTGATTTCCCTCTCATAGAAATTTATGTTGTCTCTATATGAGGAAAGCCAATCCATGCCAAGAATTGCATCAAATTACACCAGAGGGTGTGTGACGACATTCTCCTAGAAATTCAATCCACAGATTATGAAAGGGGAGGATTTATATTCATGGGATGCAATGATTTCCCCATTTTCCGTATTCACTGACATCTCTAATTCCATGATTTGTGGGGGTGATGGGATTATTCTACTAAACATTTCAGATATAAAATAATGTGTAGAAACTGAATCAAAAATTACATTCACTATTCTCGAATGAATAACTACTGTACCTACCACCACTTCATTGTCGGGGATTCTATCGGTTGTAGTGATGCCAGAAGCTCTCTATTGATGCCTTGGAGGTTATTAGTTGCCTCTAAAAACCCTTGGATTAGGGCACTGATTTTCAAGATTCCCTGGTTCATTGAATTTTTAGCAATGAACAATGCATTGAGGTTCTAAAGGAGCATTCCTCTCCTCTGTTGCAACCACTAGTTTTTATTGTCCACAGTTAATAGCTATGATCCCTTCTCTTCTACACCTAAAGAATTTCCACATCCCCTTCAGGAAATTTCCGGGGTGCTTTTTTCCACACATTTGGGAAGTGGAGTGCTTCATCTTTTTAGAATCATTGGATTTATCCGTCATACTGCCGGCATTGAAGTCCACCATATGCTTATTATCCCCATGATACCACTGAGATTATATTATATACATTTTGACCACTAGGACATATCAGACAATTTCATCATAGCTGTTGAAGTCATGGATCGCCATTGCTTTCTATAGGCAAGGTTTTAGCCCACCAATGAAGTGATCAACCTTGCATTCATGGGTAACAAAAAAGATGGAGGCATATCTTGCATGACTTGTGAAGTTTTCCGCTTATGCTCTGATTGATTCTTCATCTTTTCTCATGAGGGAAAGGAAGTCCCATTCCATCTTAAGTAGTAGGGTGCATGGAAAATATTTCTCCACAAAAATATTCTAGGAATCCTTCTATTATAATGCCTTGATCTATTCCACAGGCTTTATATTTTTTATCAATTTCCACTTTTCATCGGCTTCAGCTTCCATAAAGTAAACAGCCAGAAGAACCCTCTCTTGTTCAGAACAATGATGGATATATGATATCATTTCAATGGAGTTGATCCACTATTCGGTGATGGATGGATCACATGATCCAGTAAAATTAAGTGGCCTTTGTCTTAGGAAGCACTTGATAGAAAATTTTTCTTTTTTATGGGGGGTTGACCGTTATTCTGGACCCATGTTTCTAATCAAATATTGAGTTAACTATGAGATAAGCATGATAAAGTTCTCGACTCCCACTCCCATTTTATTGGGCATCTCATTTGAACATTCATTACATTGATCTTCACATGGGTTGTTAGCCAGAGTACTCATATTATCAGCCATTGGATAGAATAAAAGGAAATTTAGGGGTAACACATAAAGGGTAGTCCAATGAAAAAACTGAGGACATAACTTTTATTTCATTAACTTATGAATCCATAGGCTTCGGTATATTCTATCCATGTTCTACTTTCTAACATATATTATTAGGGGTATTTTTTTAATTCACTTAATAAGGGTTCCTACTATGCTTATGAATTTAACAATGTATATCCCCTGGGAGTTTCGTAACCAAGAGTGATGCAAGGCCAGTTGTCGTGCACCAGTTCCCGTTCGAGTCTAGCTCAAAGAAGTGTTTTCAAGTTTTACCCCTAAGATACATCTGTGCTAGAGCCACCTCTACCTGCTCGTATCTAGACAGGGATGTATTTTATTGAAAACCCACTTACTCAATACTCATTAATACATAAGGATGGTTATATTATGGTTATTATTGTCTCTAATTCTTCACTAGGGTTGTCTAATCCTAATACCAAAATTAACTAAACCTCCCTCTGTTACCAATTATAAAAACCCTTTCTTTATATTACACACTTAACCATTATTTATTACATACAATCATCACTTGATACAATATAGAAGATAGATAGGTCTAGTTTCATTGGGGATTATGAACATTATATAAAAACCTAGAACATAAAACACACAACAGCTTTATTGAAGACATCCTTTATGTGACCACAACATTTCATCGTAATTATCATTTCATGGGATAACCCGACAACATGAATAAGAAAAAAGTTAGCTATAAATCACAGTAAGGGAATAAACATGGAATAAAATGAGGAATATAATACATGTTAGAAAACAAAAATATCAATGGAGCACAAGAGAAAAATGAACATAAAGGGACGATAAATCATGGTAATCATAACATGGATATGTGGCAACAACACTTAACATGGAATTAGCATGAGCCAAGTTTCATTGCACATGGAGCATGAGTAAACCCTTATTGCACATGAAGCATGAGAAAAACCTCATTGCACTTGAATTGGCATGATTCAACACCCATTCCACATGACTTATCATGATACTATGCATTACCCAATAAATTTGAGCCTAATAAGGGTACACTGTTCTTAAACATTTAATTTCATGCATAAGTGTGCCACATCGATCATATAACATGGAATAAATCAACATTAGACTTTATTCTGTGATTAAGTAATGTGGAATAAATACATGAAAGTAACATACAATATTTATGTGTGCATAATGGTGAATAACCTTGATAGAGACATGGGTATGGTATTAACTAAACAATGATCTTGGCTTGGAAAAACTCGGTGCCATTTGAAGAGTATAATAGAGTGACATAAGGATACATAAAAATGGTTGATGAGATAGAAAAGGGTGTCACAACATATATAACTGAAATATATAGTAAGGGGTCATATAGTTACATGTCCCAACTAACATAATGGAGTTTAGAGGAATTAATGAGAGAGAAAGGGGTCTCCCATTATCCAAACATAAATAGGAATGTATGGGGGAGGTGGGAAATAATACCCCCAACCTTTTTAATTGAAAACAAAAGGGAATAACAACATAATAAAAATTGAACAAAAATGAGAAAGGAATAAATTCATTACTTTAAAGTGTGATCCTAATGGCTTGGGAGAGGCTTGAGAGAGGCTTCTTCAGAGCTTGGGGCACCGTGGGAGGATTCTAGAGAGAGGAGGGTCGAGGTTGGATGAACTTAAAAGTCTCTGAGTGAAGAGGATGTGGGAGCTTGGGTGGGTTTACATAGGAAATGAGGGGGAATTATTTATTATTTTGGTTGGGGTCACCACATATTAAACTAAGAAATACCACCATCCAGGCCATGGTTTTTTCCAATGGTTTTTTCCAAAGGGGAGTAGAAAAAAATATTTTATAAGTCAAATGTCTGAATTTCTTAAAATATTGAGGGTGCTTATGTGGACGAGAGTCACACTCTCAAGTAAATTCATTTAAAAAGTGGAAATGTTTTATAACTCTTTGAGTGTCCACTAATGTTTTTGTAAAAAAACAAAAAAACCTAGAATCACATTATTTTATTGATAAAACATATTTTTTCTGAACATATCATTTATTTTATTTTATTACATCTCTATTGGGTCATTATAATGTCATAAACACATTTTATATTTAAACGGTATTTAAGTTTTACCCAAAATTCTATTGTCTCAGAAAAGTATGAAAAATTACCTATTGGATATGTTCGACATCTTTATTCCAAAAATAATAATCATTTTATTAAATAATTTTATAAATATGTGACTTTTTACTTTTAAAATAAAAAATGTCCTTTATCAAAAATTCATGTGTTTTGACAAAAATGAATTTCAAACCATAATAAAAATTATAATTTCATTCTTAAAATGATACAATAATTTATATTTAGTAAAAATCTATTTAATAATAATAATATTTTATTAAAATATAATTGACTTCATAAATCCATTAATTAATCAAAATTTAACTGTTAGTCTTATATTAACTAAAAATACTATTTGTACATTAAAAACTCTTTAGAATGTAAAAATAATAAAATGAATATGTATTAATTATTGTATAAAAATAATGGACATATTCATAGTGCTAAGGTCTTGTTACATAACCCCTTATAACACCTATATAATACTGAAGGGTATGGTGTGCGATGGTGATAGAATCTTGGGGTGGCTTGGATATCATTGTTCGAGTAGTAATCTCTATTAACCTCTATTTCTCTTGTAGTCGGTTCTGCTCAAGCTTTAAATGTTGAAGCTCATATTGGGATTGGTCATGAGAGAATCCCAAAACTCTGAAAAATTTCCTTTTACGGGGAAAGTCTATAGGATGAGACCATCACTTCCTTTGTCTTAGTAAATAGGATTTGTTAAAGCCAAATATTTATACTTATAATATTATCATTGTTCAATGGTTATATTAGTAATGATCACAATTCATAATGGTATTTTAAAATCCAGTAAAATAATTCCAAGAATGTTCACATTTTAAATAACCATAATAAGACATTTAATTAGTTCAAGTGGAATTTCCATTAATAAATATTTGGGTCGTTACATTCCCTAAATGTTAAAAAATTGTTTCATTTTAGATTTTCCGAAAAATTTAAACCAAAATTGATTTGAAAACTACATTAAGATTAATTTTTTTTAAAAAATGAATACTGGTCATATTTTATTGAATAAATATTTTGTAGAGTGTCAAAAAAATTGGAATTTTTTTTATAAAACATGATTCTAAATGAAAATATATTTATGATCGCGCAGAGAAATTAAGATGGGTTTTTTTAAAAAAATTATAAATTATTTGAAGTACTAAAGAATGAAAGAAATTATTATCAAAAGGTAATTTCATGAATAACAAGAGGAAAATGTAATGAAATTGAATTATTTTACAGTGTTAAAATAAGTTATTTTAATGAAAATTAAAAGTAATAGCAATATTTATTAAAATAAATTTATTAATGAAGCTATCAAAATGATCAGAACATAATAGTGATAAATAATCTATAAATTATTTATGTGCGTTAAATTTAAATAAATATATAACTGATGACAATTCAACATAAGATAATAGAATTTAATTAATGATATAGTCTTACAAAATCCAATACAATGAAGAGGTAATATAAACCATCGAATAAAAAGTTTATTTTGATATTTTTTACCACTTGGTAATTTTCATATCAAAAACACTTTGGTGAAATAATTAAAATTGTCAAATAAAATAAATTTAATAAATAAGTAATTATTATATTAATATTACAATGGATATTATATACTATTTATAAAATAAATTAGGATCATCAACTTTACAATATTCCTTCATTAATATGAATTGAGATGAAATCCTTTACATCTTGGGGACATTAAATTAAAATCCACTAGGATGAAATAAGTGAAATTTGAACCTAAAATTCCATGAAGTAGGAATAAATAATGATATTTCATATATAATGGGACTTTTTTAAACATTCTAAATTAAATTGGTCCACAACATAGAAATTTCTTTCAATAAAAAATAATTTCTATAGAATCCCTTACCTCACACATCCTTTTTGGTTCATTGTGGGTAAAAATCATGTATAATTTATTTAAACATGTCATAAAATTTTAAAATATTCATATTAAAATTTATAGTACCATATATTGTGATTTAATATCATATTAGGATCCATTTATTAATAATCTATAATTACTTTCATTATTTTGGCTGATAATTTATGTGTCTTCTCATCCACAATTTTTCACGAATGAAATGATTCTTGTAAATATTATATAGTTCCACAATTTCTATAACCATATTCATTAAATTATTATAATATTTATTGAATAATTATAATTTTAATACCATTCATGAAATATGGTTTTGAGAAATGATGTCTGTTAAGATCATGGAGACGGCATGCCATATATTCACATGTGTAACATTAGAATAGTCCAATGTTCATTAATGAAAAAATATAAGTAATATTTTCTCTTTACATATTAATTAGAATATAAAATTTAAATTATTATTTCTTGAAATATTATTTTATATATATAATAAATTTTTATTTGTGTGGTGAAAAGAGACTTTGATTGCTTTATGAATGGGATTTTCCACATTTACACTAATGATGTTGTCATTTTTTCGTTTAGGATAAAAGATATTATATTATGATTTCATAAATAAATTTATATAATTAATATAAAAAAAATTCAGTTATATAACATATAATTGTTAACTATATCACTCTTACAATCTTTTTTATTAAATAGTGAAAAGGGAATCACATCGCTTTGTGAGGTGATAGTCTTCCATACACATGAGAAACACTAGCATATACCTACGAAATTGAAAAAAATATATTGTATAATGAATAAATAGGAATAATAATATTATAAATATATAATATATATTTTATTTCAATCATAATACCCAATATTTATTGTTGTAAAATGAAAAAAGAATGACATCACTTCGTGAGGCGGATTTCCACCATATACAAGAATGATGATTTCATTAACCATTTAATAAAAGTTTTGGTTGATGTAAATAATTAGAAAAACATCATAAAATATATTTATATTTATGATAATTGGGTTATTATACCATTATAGTTACTTATATTTATATATAAATGCCAATTAATTAATGTGACGTCATTTTGGGTCTCCTCTATAAGTTTTCACAAATAGCCATTTAAAGGAGGATATCTTCAAAGAAAGTATCGTATAATCCAAGGGGGGATTGGTAATTTTTTTGTGTAGTTATTTTATAAAAAAAATGGTTTGATTGTGTGAATAATAGAGTATAGGTGTTGTCATTTATGAAGGGAGGTGAGTGAATTAGTTGTAATTTTCTAAAAGAAAAAAGGTGTAGCAATGTTTTATAAATGCCACAAGTGTAAAAAAATAAACTATTATTGGAACTTGAATAGTATAATTTATAAATAATTCATGAAAATTAATTTCAAACAATCTTTCATGTTATTTAAACCCTTATATAATTATATTTACTCTGTAGGATTATATAAATTTTCCATTATGTAAATAATTTTTACGATTTTCACTAATCTTTTTGGTAAAAAATTGGATATTATTAATAAATATAAATCAATATGATTCGGAACATGGAAACAATTTATCCAAATATATGGATATAAGTGGAAATTATTAATTTAATATTAGTCTCATAGTTGTGATCAGAATCCAGATTCTCAAAGAGAACAAGTTCAAAAGTTTATAAATTTTTTATATCAAAATTCATCATGATATTATTCTACAAAAGTACATTGCATTAATATATATGTGTATATATATAATTGAACTAATTTTTATTTAAATATAATAAAAAATATAATTCAACTTTTTAATCAATTTAAATAAAAATATATTTTTCAATTATAATTCAGTAGTTTCACTATTCATCCAAAAATGAAAAATCTATGAACAACCAGAAAACACCACCCTATAATAAATTTAAAATCATAAATTAAAAAATTAATTTTAATTTTTCAAATATATATTATAGAATTGGTAAAAATAATTAAAATTATTTTAAAAAATAATGAAGAAACCATAGTTAGAAAGAATATAGTTTTTTAGAAAAAATCGCATTTCATTTAATATTACCGTTATTTTATTTATAATAAATTGCTAACCAAGATTTTCTTATTTTATTTAAAACTATTCATAGCTTCAAGTACTACATAAAAAACTAATTACCCACATTTTCTCACTAACATCATTTTAAAATGTCACTAATTCATTTACTGACATTTATAAACATCCATATATACTGACCCACATTCAATGAATTTTATTAGCAACATTAGAAAATGAAACATCATTTGTTGAAATTTCTAAAAAATTAAAATTTATTTTTTGAAGATTATATATATATATTTGAGAATTTTTTTTCATTATAAAATGTAATATCATTTATTGATGTTTCGGAAAAACAACATTAATTTTCTGTAATTTTTTATTTAAATTTTTTATTTTTTTTAAATTTAATTTAATTTTTATAATAAAATAATATATTCACTCCCAAAATTAGAACCCCTAAAACATATCTCTCATTTACCAACCTATCCCACTTATAATAAAAAAATTACAATCTAATCTCCCCAGGCTCCCATATGGGTTGGACTTATGTACATACCGTATTATCCCTCTTCTCTCTTGTATTCCAAAACTCCATATGCATGCTCTAACATATGAATTATACCTCCCATACTCACAAACCCCTCCACACCATCGAATACATGCAGTACTGTTTGTTAAAAAATGAAATATCGTTTTCTGTCATATCTTTAAAACATCGAATTTTTTTTAAATGATCACTTCAGTTAAATTTATTATTATTTTTTTTAGAAATTTAATTTTTTAGAAAATTATATATATTTTATTTTATTAATTTATTAATATGTTTTTAATTTTTTTGAATTTTTTTATGAATATAAATTGTTTTAATAAATAAATATATTCAACCCTACCCCTAGACACCCCACACACGATTCTCTCTTATACCAAGATAAATACCAAGAACTAAATATATGCCACACTCCTCTCCCCATGCTCCCATGTTGGGTCCTCTATTGTATCTGTTGTACTCCACCTCTCCATTATCACACTCCCAAACTGCCCATGCAGGCTCTCCCAAACACATTTTATATCTCGTACTCACAACCCCCCCCCCCACTTTCTCCCATACATGATGCAACTCACCCCCCAACACACACACAAACCAATACACACTGTACTGTAGGTTCATGTCCCCCTGTAATTTATACTCCAACATTACCATGTGTACACCCCATCCCGCATACATAGTGTTCCCTCCAAACACATTATGAAAATCATCTTCACCTGAAATTGATCCATGATCTTCTCGTGTCAAATAGGTAGGCATTAACAACTAACCAATTAATGTGTTTAATTAATAATTGTATTTTTTTATACACAGAAATATATATATATATATATTTCAGTCTTTAAAAAATATATATATATATATATATTAAATTTTGTTATGTTTATATGTATATGTTAAAAAAATTAATATTATATATATATTTGGAATATATATTTTTATGATTATATATATAATTATATAAATAAATATTAAAATAGATAATGTCTTTATGTATACATAAAAATGAATATATATATGTGTGTGTGTGTGTGTGTGTTTGTATGGGTGTGTGTTTCATATATTAATATAACATATATATGATTAAAAATTAAGATATTATTTTTTAAAAATTGAAAAATTATATATTTAAATATATTAATATTTAATATATTATATATATATATATATAAATATTTATTTGTATGAAAATATTTATTTATTTTTATTTTAAATATATATATATGTAAATATTTTATGTTCATATTATATATTTTATATTATTTATATATAGAGATGAAAATATATATGATTATATTACATATATTTATTTATGTTTTATATTATATATATATGTCAATATTTTATGTTAATTTATTAGTTTATTATACATATCTATTTGTGTGTGTTTATATATATATAGAGATATATATATTTATAAATATGTTTATATATATATATTTGTGTTTGAATGTATATATATATATATGTTTTAATATTTATGAAATTAATATATTACATATACATATAATATCTATATTATATATATTTATATATATTTGGTTTTTATATTTTATGTTTTATATATCATGTTTATATATAAGTTTATATTATAGTATATGTATATCTTTGTGTGAGTGTGTTTATGAATACATAAATATATAATTATAATTATAGTTATATATATACATATAAATAATTATCTACCTTTTAAAACACTAGTAGAAATATAAGTGAAATATACACGATTTCATAAAAACGCCACTAAATTTAAAAAATATATGTATTTATATATATAAATATATATTTTTATTAATATATACATGTTTGTGTCTTTTTCTGTATATATATTTGTTTATATATATGTCTATATGTGTACATATATTAATATAGATATATATATATATATATTTGAATAGATATTTACAATGATGAGGGGAAATGAGTTATTTGAATATTTGTATTTTTAGAATCCTTTCCTACAAAATGTCAACAATTTATTGATGTTTCAAAAAAATGTGGCAAAATTAGTGATTTTTTTTCGAAACATCTCAGAACTAGAACAATATTTCATGAATCATTTCAAAATTATCAATGTGTTTTAAGAAATGTGTTTAGTTTAAAGGTCAATAAATTAGTGACTTATTTTTGAAACATTGCTAAATTATTGATGTTTTACAGAAGGTCGCTAAATTAGGAATTTTATTAGGAAAAGTCACTAAATTAGCAATTTTTTTTGAAAAAAATCATTAAATTAAAATATTAAAAATTCATTATAAAGGTCACTCAATTAAAATTTTTTGTTCTTTAATTTAACTGCTAGGTTTTAAAATTACATTGTATTACTGTTAATTTGATCTCAGGGTTGTGTGTTATTCAAGAAATCAAAGATATTTGATTTAAGAAATATATTTCCAATGATTTGTATGCTTAGTGTTTCATGTTGCATATGCTGTAAAATGTAATGATTTTATTTTAGAATTTTGAGGTGTAACATTCAACCTATGTTCCATAAATGATATCCTCACAATTTAAAAAACATCTCTATATTCAGTGGTTTGATATTTGAAAATTCAATTATTGAAATCACACACTGTAAAATGTAGTTATTAAAAATATACATAATAAGAGAGTAAGGGATGTATAATAGTAAAACAAAATAACAATGAACTAGGATAATATATGGGGGATCATTGGTTGATGTGAAGATATTGACATTGAATAAAATAATAAATACGTATTGATATTTATAGAGAACTTGGATAACAAAAATTTGAATAGTCGATGAAATGATAATGACCCCAAATCAATAAATTTATGATGATTTGAATGACTATTTGATTCATTAGATATAATGTTAATAGGATACCATTATTTTTGAAATATATATTCTTAAATGATGAGGAATTATTTTATTTACTAATAATATAATGATATATGTATAATTGATATCTTTATATTTTATAATCCCAATTACATCCATTAGTTATTATTTGATCGATATCTAATTCACAAAATAATCATAAAAATTTATATTCATAAATTTATTTTTTTTGTATTACATGGTTAAATTGACTTTTAATGGATCATAAGATCCATAAAAGAGTGTAAATTCATTATATATGTCAGAAATTATTTTCCAAAACCAATATTGTTAGCACATGTCCTCAAAAAAATACATTAGTCCATAACCCAACCATGAATCACCATGATTTCAACACTAATATTTATCTATAAATTATTTTAGAAAAATTATATTACTTATTTACCAAGACATCATGTTTGATGTAACACCATAGGATTTTATAGTACATTATCTCTTCTAAAATATTCAATAACTTGCAATACATGCAACACCGAGTTCGAGCGCACCATGATATACCAAACTAACCATTCAAAAAGCAGTTACAAATAGTATTTACATAATTTTGAATTTTATATACTCCATAAAATTTTAGAATTCATATTTTGTGTTTCTTAGACATAATATAAATATAAATTCATTTTTTATATAAAATAAGTATTTTTTTAAAAATGCAATTATACCGCCAATTTATTGGAGAATCCTTTTCAAAAAAATATTTTACACTTTTATATACTAAATTTAATGAAATTAAGTTCTTCTTTAGAATCAGGACATAAAAAATATGTCTGGATAATCTTTTGTTACTTTTTTGATAACATTCACATTTTGATGAATAGTGAGAAATACTAAATTTCTATTTAAAAAACATTTTTAATCGAAATAATTTATTGTGTCAAATTATGAATTTGAATGGTTTTAAAGTATAATTATATTATTTTTTTATCATTTAATACAATTTAGATATAAGTAATTTGACATTTAAATTTGACATAAACACATGTTAATATTTTGATAGTCTTTAATTTTTAAAAACCCAATTTTGGGTTTTTCCAATGGAAATTAATTTAAACTTAATTAATGAAACTTCTATGTTTTCAATTTGGTAAAATATAATTCATTTTTGAATTCGGAATATCAAAATTAGTTTAAGCTAAATTTTTGGTATTATTCTAAAAACATTCAATTTTTTATGAATAGTGAAAAACACTATGTTATAGTTTAAAACCGAATTTTTATTTAAATAATTATTTATTATATTTAAATTTATTTTAATTAAAAATAGATATATTATATCTATATATGTTCAATATAATTCATTGGAGACATTTTATAAAAAAACAAGATTTATAAAATTTTATTGAACTGTTTACCGTCTTTTACCCATCTTCTAGGTAAATTTGCAAATTTGCATAAAACATAATTTTACCACTTCTATGAATGTAATTACAAAAATCTGAGAGACAAAATTAATATTAATATGTAATCTTGTGTTCAATCAGATCAAAATAATTTTTTTGTGAATAGTAACTTTTGACTTTTATTTACCATAATTAAAAGTTAATAAGGAAATTAATGAAACAATGTTATTATAATTAACCTAACACATGTCTTAATTCTCATAGATAAGTATAATTCGACCAAAAAGGAACTTAGGAATAAAATATTATCCTTTTGTTCCACTTGGATTAGATTAGGACATTTATTTTTATTTAACTTAAAGAAGAGTTAAAAGTGTTAAATTCAAACATTAAATAATAAACATTTTTAATATAAGGATATACATAAGATAAATTCTACTATAAATATTCAAATATAAATAAAAAAATATTTCCTTAACAATGGTATTTTATTTATAATTTTTAGAGATTAAATAATTAAATTTATTTATAAAACAATGATGTTGCAGTAATTACCTTAGTAATATAATATTAAAATAATTGATATTTCATATATCCGAATAAATGTAATCCAAGACTTTTTTATAATTACACTAATTTTATTGTTTAATATTAAATTTTAAGGTTGATTAAATAATATTTGGTCGAATTAATCATGTTGTTATGATTTTCACAATAATAAAATACCAAATAGTGTCAAAATTGACCTAAATTAGTTTTTAAAACAAATACTATATTATTGGTTGAAATAAAGTTACTTAAAATATAAGGATTGACCAAAGGGATTATAAAATATAATATATGTCATTAATGAACTACCTTTTGTTCTAACAGATTTTTATAGTATGTTTATTAACCATATAGCGTGAGAATAAAAGAAGACACGATAAAAGTTAAACTCTTTAAGTAAGAGTAAAATAAAACATATAAGGTTAAAATGGTAACCTAATATTGTCTAAAACATATTTGAAGATATGTTTTAGACCCATAAGCACTATAGCATCGTAATAAATCCATTTTGATCCATTAGAAACAGAAAATGATTTTATTATAAAATAATATTTCAAGTTTTTTCTAAAGTGACCCTCACCCCTCTTATAAAAGGGAACTTCCCCTTATCTCAAAATAAAATCTCCAAAACCATTTGGCTCAGAAAAAACCTTCCAAATTATCCTCCCCACTTCCCTCATATAAACCTAGAGTCCTTGCTTTGATAAAAAATACATCTTAAGAAGCTCTTTTGATCAACTCAAAAGGAAACTCCAGAAGAAGAGGTAATAATTTCACCACACTCGTTCAAGTTCTTTTCGTCATCCAATTCCTATTTTTTTCTGTTTTATATAACAAAATATTAAATCCATAACCTTATACATAATTTTATGTTATTATAAATATTTTACAATTATATTCATTATTCTATCCATCATAGAAATGATAAAGTCACCATACGTGCGTACGTACGATTTACCGTCTCCACGTCATGCTGTTGTTTGTTATTGAAAAACATCATTATTTGAATGAGTATAAAAATTATTATAACTGATCTAAATAATATATTCAACATGTGAATTATTCTTTTTATATTATATACCATCTAATTATATATGATATCACCATCAAAAGAATGACATTTTCACTCGTGCATACGTACGAATTTCCGTCTCCACGAACGTGATAAGATTCATTCCCAACGTAAAAATTCAAGAATAAATTTCATTTTAAGATTTAAAATAATTTTTAATAACATAATATAATTTTGGATATGAATCTAATACAGAAAATACGTATCAAACATTACTTACATAACAAAACATATAAAGGAAAACGAATCAGTTAACAACCAAAACAATGATACTATTGAAATATCATTAACAATGAAATATTAGAAGATCATATATGATATCCAATTTATCTACATCGTTATTTTATAATTAATTAAAATTGTTTCACTATTATACATGAACTTATCCTAACCATTACTAATGAAATGTACAAGGTAAGGGGTTTTCATCTCACTTTTATTACCTTTAGATTCATGCTATATTTGCCACTAATACCTTTTTTCGTGTATGTACATCCCACGATTGTATTGTTTTCCTAATATACATTAATTTATGAGTATTTACATCATCATTGTATGATCTAACTTTCATGGTGTGTATTTTTTCTAGGTTACCAAATCTGTAAGGGAATTCCAAATTTCAATTTCCACTCATTCAGTTTTAGGCAAACATCATTGATTACATTACTCCAAGATTATGTTTGAAATCAATATTTATTTACTTATGTACTAATATCCAATTCACTTTTTGTGGATATATGTTTTATACACATAATAAATCCATTGATAAATTCTAAATTCATCGATATAAACTTGATATGATTTATTTTAACTCAATTTCTATTCATTGAGTTAAACATCCAAGTAAATAGTGTTGTTTTTATAATAATATTCCAGAATGTCCTCTGATTTATTTACACTAAAAATCCAATAATGTTTATTATATTAATATTTTTCACACATAATTATCTCATTGATTTTTCATTAACCTAAGGATATGGTGTTTATAAAGGAATGCATCCCAACTTACATTCCATTGAGAATTATTTATTGTTATGTGCCAATTCAATTTTATTTGTTGTATATAATGTACTTTGACATAGTATATCATGAATCCATTATTCTAATGATATTATAAAGTCTTTATTACTTCTATTATTTGAATTCAAGAATCTCCAATTTGAAGAATCATTTTTTTAAAAAAGTTTACACTATTATATACTTAAATTATTAAAATTAATTTATTCTTTATAATTGAGACATAAAAATTTAGTTTGGATAAATTTTTGGTATTTTATGATAACTTTTATATTATGATGAATAGTGGAATAATAATAAATTTTAATTGGAACCAACATTTTTAATCGAAATAATATATAGTGTTAAATTATAAATTTTAATGGTCTGGAAGTATAAATATATTATATTTTTATCATTTAATACAACTTAGATCATTATAAGTAATTTGACATTTAAATTGGACTTTAACTCAAGTCAGTCTTTTAATAGTTTTTACTTAGAAAAACTTTTTTTTACTTTTGACAATGGGAATAAATTATAAATTAATTAATTCAAATTATATGATTTTAAATTGGTAAAATAGAATTCATTTTTTAATTTGGAAGATCAAAATTATCTTGTGGTAATTTTTTGTATTTTTTAGAAAACATTCAAAATTTTATGAATAGTGAAAAACATTGTGTAATAGTTTTAAATTGACTTTTTATTTAAATAATTATTAATTTTATTTAAAGTTATATGAATTCAAAAGAGAAATATAATATCTATATAAGTTCAATATAAATCATCGGAGTCATTTTAGAGTATAAATAGACATATAAATTATTATTTAGCTTTTTGCCGTCTTTTACCCATCTTCTAGGAGAATTTGAAAATTTGAATAAAACATGATTTTACTACTTCTGGGAATTGAATTTCAAAAATCTATAAGACATGGTTAATATCATTAAGTAAAATGTTGTTCAATAAGATGAAATTAATTTTTGGTGAATTGTAACTTTTAACTTTTATTTACCGTAGTTAAAAATAAACAGGGTAATTAAATGTACAAATGATATTATAATTACCCTAACACATTTCATAATTCTTTTGGATAAGTATAATTCAGACAAAAAAAACCTTTGGAATAAAATATGAAACTTTTGGTAATCTTGGATTCGATTAGGTCACTTATTATTATTTTATTTAATGAAGAGTTAAAAGTGTTAAATCGATGTTTAATAAATAAACCATTTTTATATAGGATTATACAAAAGATAAATTCGATTATAAACTTTCATTAGAAAGATAAAATTATTTCCTACATAATTGTACTTTATTTATAATTTTCAGACATTAAATAATAAATTTATTTATGACACAATGATGATCCTATAATTACCTTAGTAATGAATGATTAAAATAATTGATATTTTAAATATCCAAATATATGTAATTTTACACATTTGATGAATTATACTAATTTTATAGGTTAATATGACATGATATATTTGATTAAATAATCTTTTTTCGAATTAATCATGCTGTTATGATTTTCAAAAAAACAAAATACAAAATAGTGTTAAAATGGACATAAATTAGTTTTTAAAACAAATACAATATAATTGGTTCATATAATAATATTAATTATATAAGGGTCATCCAATGGACTTAAATAATATTATATTTGTCATTAATTAACCACTTGAGGTTATCTTGGAAGTTTATAGTATGTTTATTACCCATATAGTCTAACAATACCGTAAGACACAGTAAAAGTTAAAAAATCTAACTAAGAGTTAAATCTAAATGATAAGTTTATAATTATAACCTAATCATGTATAAAACCTATTTTTTGAAAGTTTCTCGACCCATACAAACATTATAATTGAAATAAATCATTTTTCATACATTATAAACCGTACATGATTTTATTATAAAATAACATTTCAAGATTTTCCTAAAGTAACTGTCACCCCTCTTATAAAAGGGAACCCCCCTTCTTTCAAAATTACACCTCCAAATCCATTTGGATCTTCCATCCCCTTCCTAAATATTTTATAAAATTATCTCATATCAACCTAGAGTCCTTAATTTTATCATAAATCCAAACTAAGTATCCCCTTTGATCAACTAAAAAGGATACACCCGAAGAAGTGGTAATAATTTCAACAAACTCTTTCACGTTCTTTTTGTCTTCCAATTCCCCTTTTATTGTTGTTTCCATACCAAAATAATAAATCCAGTTTCAATTACATACTTTGATTTAATTATATATATGTAACAACCATAATTTTTATTCTATCCATCCTATATATGACAAAGTCACCATACGTGCGTACATATGACTTACCATCTCCATGTTATGGTGTAGTTGGTTATTCAAAAATATCATTATTTGGATAAGTATAATAATGATTACGAATGATATAAATCATAAATATAACATGTTAATGATTCTTTATATATGATATACCATCCAATTATACACGATTTCACTATAAAAATAATGATATTGACGCTCGTGCGTACATATGGCTTACCGTCTCAACGAACACTTTTAGATTCATTCCCCATACTAATTATTCAAGAATGATTTTCATTTAATGATTAAACATATTGTTTTGGAACATAATATCATTATTGATATGAATAAAATACATAATATACATAACAAACATTACTTAAGTAACAAAGCATATGAAGGAAAACGAATCTGTTAATGACTAAAATAATGATTCTACTGAAATATCATTAACAATAAAATATTAGAATATCATATATGATATCATATTTATGTATTCTGTTCTTTTATAATTTAAAAATAGTTATTTCACCATTATATAGGAGGTTAACAGGCCCTATAGTTCGGAAAAGTACAAGGTAAGGGGTTTTCATCTCACTGTTTTTCCTATGAGATTCATGCTATATTTCCCAATATTATCTGCTTTGTTGTGTATGTACTGCCCCTGATTGTATTGTTTTTGTAATTCAATTTATTTTATGGGTATTTAAATCATCATTGGATGATCCTTATTTCTTGGGGTGTATGTTTTGTATGATACCAAATCAATAAGGGAATTTAGAATTTAAATTTCCACTCATTCAGTTTTACGCAAACATCATTGCTTACTTTACTCCATGATTATGTTAGAAATCACTATTTATTTACTTATGTAGTAATTTCCACTCACCTTTGGGTGGATATATATTTTATACAGGTAATCACTCCATTTATAAATTCGAACGTTATCGATATAAACTTGATAATATTATTTTTAACTCAATTTTTATTCATTGAGTTGAACATCCAAATCATTGGTGTTGTTTTTATAATAATATGTATGAATGAAATCTTATTTATTTACACTAAATATCCAATATTATTAAGTGTATTTATATTTTCTACACATAATTATGTGATTTATTTATCCTTAACCAAAGAATACAATCCTTATAGAGGAATTCACCACAACAAATACTCTATTGAGACTTCTTTGTTGTTATGCACCAATTCACTTTTATTGGGTGTATATAATTTAATTTGACATAGTATATAAGGAATCCCTTTATTATCATGCTATTATAATGTTTTTATTACCTCAATAATTTGTGATCAAGAGTCTCTCATCTGGTTAGGATCTCTAACTAAAATATTATTTTAAATTATTTAAATGTTATTTCTTCTAAATCTTTCTCATTAGTGTCCATGATTTAAAAATGGTTTTAAAGTTTTATTTATATGGAAAATAAGGTTTAAATTTTAAATTCCTATTAAATGTTTAAATTAGTTAGGGGAAACTTTGATTCCAAAATATATTTTAAACAGCTTCTTGATAAATAGGGAGACTTGTAAATATTTTCATTAAATTCGGATATTTATCACAAAACTTTTTACTGATCATTTTCAAATATGTCAACATCCTTTGTGGAATATTATTCTTGATCTATGTTGATTTATTATGATACAAATATTTTATACTGTATCGAATGTATTGTGATATTTTTTACTGTGGATGTGTTATTTTCATACCATTTTGGTTTAAGGATAATGTATTGACATTACGTATACTAGTTTTAACATGAATATTTATGTTATGTTTATACCTTTTAATTTGAGGAATGAATTGGACTTAGTAAGTGATGGGTGGAGCCCTATATAGCTCCTCGATTCATCTGTAGGTCTCATGAGACAAAGTAGTGTTTTGGCACAAGGACTTGACAAAATCTTTTTATTAGTCTTGGCACAAGGCCTTGACTATGTAGTTATAAAGACTGGCATTATGCATTCCATCATTGTAAAATGGGATCTTGATATTACATGTGATTATTTGACTTGTATAATATTCATATGAATATTTAAATGAAATTATTTGATTTATCTTTTCCATATTATGATGAAATTTGCATTTAAAAGGCTTCTGTTATTGTCTTATACATTGCCATAAATGTTTGTTCTAATTTATGAAAGTTTATGATATATTATGATCCTTAATGAGCATATGAGATCACCCCTTCCTTATGCTTTATTTTTTCCAGGATGTAATGAATTATATTACAATTATCCCGCTGGAATAGGCTAGGTGATATAAGAGTGTTCAAAGAGGACACAATGCTGTTTTTTTATTTCATGATGTTTTGTAACAATTTTGTATGTCTCCAGTACATAGGATACAAAACTAATAGGTAATTAAATACATTATTACTTGTATAATTAATATGTTATGTAATAATGCACTGGCTCCAAGCTTCTGGAGTCATGGTGTTACATTTTTAATTGGTTGGTGTTAAACCCTTGTAATCCTTAGGTTGTATATTTAGTCCCCTAAGGCTTCCAAACATGATGGGTTGTCACTCACTATGTGGATTATCTTTTTTCTAAATCTATATTAAATAAAATTACTATAATTATCTCAAAACCAATATGATAGAAATCCATAATTTAAATTATTCCTTCATCAACCTTATAATAGAGGTTTTAAGTAGAACTTATTAATTTTTTCCCATAAATTTCAATAATCTTATTTGTCTGTGATAAAAATTTCATCAATGACCATATTGACCTTAATGGTTATTAATATCTTTAATATCATGTATATAAAAAGTAATTCATATATTCCTTAAAAATCATTTAACTAAATCATTTACAAAACTGATGGGTTTTGTAGCCATAAATTCATCCCAAAATAAACTTTTACATGGTATAACCCCATAAAATAAAACATAATAAAAGGTTTTTCATGAAATCAATCTTATAATCAATGTTAATCAAATAAATCCATGGTTGTGTCCATTAAAACTATGTAAATTTAGAAATGTATGATTTACAATTCTTAGATGATTCATGATTCTTATAACCAAAATACCGCTTGAAAAAATACTTCTAAAATTTAATTCATGATTATTGATAGATAAATACATTCAAAATATTACTTAAAAATTCGGGGTTTCTTGATCTAGTTTTTAATCAATAGAAATGTGGATTATCTTTGATAATACCCATTCTCTCCACATTTTATATAGAAAACATTAAATTACTCCTAAGTATTAGATTTATCACCTCTGATCATACACTTCTTTTATCATCAATAATTATTATTTTATTCCATTCCATTGAACACATAAATGATTTTCCCATTCCATTTATTCATTATCATTTGTTTCTCTTTCGAAATCTACCACATAATAGAGATTGAGTCGTCATTCCTCCATGGTCTTCCCCACTCGACCTAAAAAAATTCATTTGTCTTGTAGTTAGTGTTTGATAGAGATGGTTATGTTATATGTTTAAATAATAGTTCAAGGAAAAGAAATGGTTAAAATCATGAGTACATTAGCTATTTTCATCATCTAATATAGTATCTTATATTCCTCACATTTTCATTCTTGTCCAATATTAACACAAATACTGTAGGCTCTTCTAATTGACTAGAACCAAAATGTATAGTACGAGTAACCACAATAATTTTCAAAAAACTATTAAATTATATAATAAATTTCCAAATAATAAAATATTATTCTTAAGATAAGAAAACACAAGTTTAACCAATGTTGATAATAATTTTCATCTATTAAAATACATGATACTGTTTTATAAGAAGAAAGTGAATCTTCATATGTATGTCCTTGGGAGGGCTAAAACAGTTGTATTGAAAGATGTGTAGTCCTGCACCATGAGATTATTGGGCCATGTCCATTCTGATATTTTGTATAGTAATTACCCCTACGTACCTCTATTCTAGAACCACATATACTTTTCGTATACATAAACTGATGTGTTTCAAAAAAATCCACATAATCCAAATCTTACAGAAACATTAATATGTTCTATTTATTTATCTGTGACGTCTATAATAGGGTTTTGATCCATAATATATTTTTAGGTAAATATAGATCACATTTATTCCACTAAACAACCTATTATAGGAACTATAATGAAGCCAGACCATGTAGCACATGGCTGATGCCTTGATTAATTATATGGGCATATGATACATTAAATTCCATCAAAAAGGATCAAATAGGTTATTAGTATTTCAATGATATATATACATGATTCCCATTCTACATATTGAAATAAAAATTACAATATTAATTTTTAGAAGAATTAAAAATTTCCTTTTAGAATATTCATAAATATCAAGAATAGTAAAATTCATTGGTTCATATTAGTGGAAATAAATTAAAGTGGAGCTCAAATACTTAGTAAGGGTTATTCAGAAAATAAATCTATCATGAATCAATTATAATAATCATTATAAAAAATATAATAATTTAACCCACATGAAATTTGAATAACTTGATATATAATAATTAATATAGAAAGGTAAATTAAATAAAATATGTTCTATTTAATGAAATGGAAATATAATAATCAATATAGAAACTAAAATAACTGAAAACAAACTCCCTTTAATCAATAAACTGATAATTAAATGAATCTAAAGATAAAATCATTCTGAAAATTGATTTAACAATATATAACAAATATCCAAAGAAGAAAATGATTTATTTTTGGACTTCATGATCAGAGGAATCATTATACCTCTACCACCATCATCATTGTTCAAGACATTTTAAAACTATAGGTAAAACCCCATATAATGATTGATTATTTATTTCTCTTTAGAACTACTAATGAATTTATGGGATATTTAATTCTGGGCCCCACCAATCACTGTGTGGAAAAAAATTTCTCTAATATCGAATAATTGATTTAAATAATGAATAATGTGGCTTATTATCATATATTTGTATTGAGTGAAGAATACAGATATATCTATATTTCCATAGTTATTCATATACAATAAATATTTGAAAACATACGTATAAATGATACATGGTTTAATAAATAAAAATATCCATGATAAATAATATTGATATTTAGGAGAAAATTAATGTTCACAAGAAAGTGAAAAATTCAATATAATATTAATGAATTATAAAATTATTTAATAAAGTGAATTTATGTATATTCCTAGAAAAAATAATCAAAAAAATCAGTAAAAATAATTAATTATAATATCCAAAATATATATCACCTGTGGTGTATAAGTAAAATAAAAGATTGTTTTAATTGATGTACAAAAATAGTACAGAAATAACATTATATAAATTCATGGGGAAAATATCATTTTTATGGAAGTAACCATTATAAATAAAATATAACAAAATATTTTGAAAATAACCACTAGAACATATATAATAATCATTAAAACATTTGGGTTTAAAAAAAACCTGAAAAAATTTTCAATATAAAACTTACTAAAAAAGGATACAATTAAAAGTGGTAGTAAAATTCAAATGAGAATTGTTTAAAAAAGTATGTGAATGTTGATTTTATTTTTTAAAAAAATTGAAAATTTATAAAAATAATTTTTTTAAATTTTTGATAAATTCTTATAAGTTTTTTGAAAAAATATGTATAAAAAAATTATTTGTAAATAAAACATTTTTCAAACCGAAGATAGAAATGAATCCATAATCTCTTAAAAAAATTTCTTAATTATTACAAGAAATTTTTTTGGAAAATAGTAATATTATTTAAAATTTAATGAATACAAACATGAAATGAAGATAAATTTATTTATTATAAATTTACTTACTAATTTCTTTTAGTGTAATTTTATGCAAAACATATTTTGATTAAAATGAAATTGTGCTATAATCTCTTATAAAGACTATACAATTATAGTGATGGTTAATAAATTAATAGATTATGTGTATAAAATATAAATCCAAATAAAACAAGTAAAAATAAAACATAATAGAATATTATATCATTACACACATAATCATAGAATATCAATGGTGGTGATATGTAATATAACCCAATAAATATAAATTATGTTATGAAATCCATTCTCAATTGGTAATTTTCAACTTAAATCCATTTGGATAAAATAATAATAATTGAAATGTCAAGTATAATGAATTATTATTTATTCAATATATTAAATTTAATATAATAAGTATTTTCAATATATAAAATAAATTAGGTGCATAAATTTGACATCCCGGACCCAGATGCCACTTAATTGTTACCCTGATCCCAGTGGGCTGCATGGCCCGAAATGCATACCCCCCGAATACTAGAGGATTACGACTAGAAGTGAAGGCTTTAGGTGTGTCCATGAGAATATTAATACCTTATTACCAACATGTAGATCAATTAATAAATATAAATATAAGTAAATATCAAATGCAATATAAGTAATGGAAAGGTGCATAAGAAAATTGAGACAAAAATAACATTAAATGATACAACTAAAATAGAATTCAACAATTGATGTTATGTCATGTCACTAGAAATATCAAAAACATGGATACAAGATACAAGGCATAACATGTTCCACATGTTTTTAAGGGAAATAAAAGACTATCCCATTATCCCGAGCTCTAACTCAATCATATACTATCATGATCCTTACCAAATAGAACGAAATCTAGTGTTTGAAGTTGTATGATTATCTTTGTCATCAAATGCATTCATGTATTATTATTTGGGTACAAAACAACGCCTGGATAGGGTGTGGGATAAATCTTTGGGGGCCACCTCAATCGTTGTTTATAACATCAATTCCATGTAATAAAAATATAATAGTGCCGAATCTTGCATCTACAAAGTAATGAAGTACATTGTAACTAAATTATAAATTACTTATTACAACCCTCTGAAATACTAGGATATTGTAACAATTAATTATTTTATTATTTCTAATTTATATGTAATTCAAATTTTATAAAT
Source organism: Viscum album (assembly GCA_963277665.1). Taxonomy (NCBI): domain Eukaryota; kingdom Viridiplantae; phylum Streptophyta; class Magnoliopsida; order Santalales; family Viscaceae; genus Viscum; species Viscum album. The sequence goes on from OY728143.1 coordinate 330,316,449, forward strand.
TTTAAATCTTCTATGTAATTACAATAAAACATGTAATGACATTTAGTAGTGAATTTCTATACTAATAAACAAGGAATCGTATACCTAAAGGGCGGATAACTCAGTAATAATAGTATCATAGATAATCGTATACCTACCGAGTCCAAGAGGTTTATCCAGGGTAAAATATGGCTAACCAATGAATGGGCCTTATGGGAATTAACAAAGGAATCTACTTGTTAATGTTGTATTAGATGTGTTTATCCAAGGCATCCGATAATAATATTAGAGGAATCATATGATGTCATACTAGGAATCCAATTAATAGATAATGATCCGGATCTAGGTGGGTCTCAACCTAAGAAATCTATTTCATCGAATTGTAATGGGGTTCCCGGGTGCTCATGGAATTCATTGAAATAAATCATAGGTGATATTGAGTCAGACCATTCCAGTTTAATTATAAAGTCATGTAATATTACATTTGGTCCATGTGTTTCCCTTCATTTTTGTTATACAGTCACGTATCATGCGTCCTTTTAATCATTTCATAATTAATCAATATGTCCATTTGGTTTAAGGCATTCCTTTCTTTAGTTTGATAAGGCCATGTAGTATGGAACCTTCTAATGAAGTCATTATTAATCAATAAGAATTTTTTTAATGATTTTCCTTATATTACTGTGACAAGGCCCTGTAGGTTTCAACGTTTGAATAAATTCACAATTAATCAAAATGTACATGTGGTCTAAGCCATGCCTTTTAATAGTGTTACAAAGCCATGTTTCTTATAACTGTTATTATTTACATTAAAAGAATATTCAATTATTGGAATTCTCTCTGATACCTTCGATTAATGTGGAAAGGGGTTCTATGCACTTTAATCCTATTATTCATTCATATTTATACTTGTCAAGTCATATACATAGTATATTTCCAATTTATATTTCACATTTCCTTTTCATTTAATGAAATTACCATAGGCGTGTCAAGTGGTGAGTATAAAAGGTAAATAAATTATAAAATTCATAATAAAAATCAATGCATTATCGAAATTAAAGGGTACCCTTAGAAGGGTCATGCCAAGTCACACCCTAACGATTGATCAAACGTGTAAAATAATAAAATGGAAATAATGTAATTACATCCTAAAAGGGATTGATGGAGTTTTGGGAATAAACCCCATGAATAAATCACATATAGGGAAAGATAATTACAATATTGTTTTAATTATTATAATTATATAATACACATTCAAAAAAGGAAACATAATGAAATTTGTGGGCCCTCCATGAAAAATTCCAAAATCATAGAACATGATGGTTAAATTATAGACAACCCACATGTAACGGCCTGAAATTTTGAATAAATCTTGTTTCCTAATTTCATGTGTTATTTTATTTTATTTTTATACTCAACAAAAATGTTTTATTTGATAAACATGATTATAATTAAAATGAGACCATTGGGTTCTGACTATTATATGACCATCGGTCAATATGACCGCTGTGAACAAAATGTTTTGATTATTGTCTCTAAATACAAGTAATCTTGGTTAATTATTATAGAAAAAAGATTCGATGGCCTCACCTTGTAGTCTTGGACCGATTGAAGCCCATATAACAGAACTTGGGAAGAAGATAGCACCATTGGACTTTGCTCTGGACCAAACCCAAGACGAACTTCATCATGTGAAGCTAGAACGGAATCGCCTTCGCGAGAAGTTCAAACTGATAGAAATTACTACTCGAGAAATGTTGGCCGAGCCTCCCTCGGACTCTCTCACCTTATCACACCTTACACTTAGGTCCTATGCTGGTGTGATAAGGGGCTATGTAAGAAGACCGTAACTGCCTTGTGTAATCCTTTGTTTTAAATAAAAATTGGGATTTCTTCTTATGATGATGTTTATTAATTTTCAAATGACCGGATAAATATAGTATGCATATTTTTGATGAATTTTCAAAAGGATATTTTAAAAAATGTTTATGTAAACCTTAAATAATTTAAAATTTGTAATGATTTTCAAAAAATGGTCTTCTACAATTATGTCCAGAACGAAATTTACAGTCTAATATGATCAACATGATTTTTGATGAATAATAAATTGTGAATAGTGATTTTACTCTTAGGATTAGTAATGTGACCAAATGGATTAGTAATTTCAATTAAAGAAAGTTTTAAAATAATCCAGGCACCTTAATTAAGTAATGTGATTCAATAAAATGGTTAAATAACGATTTCATAAATTATTATTCAAGTATTAGTTTTTTTTGGTGAATAGTGTTTTTTAATTTAAATTAAATTAAAAAAATTTAGAAAATTATTTTTATAAAATGGATTTCATTTTTGAACTCAGAGCACCGATATTATGTTTTGGTAATTTTTGGGGTTTTTTCTAAAAAAAATGAATTTTCGGTGAATAGTGTATTTATTTAAAAAATAAATTAAAAATATTTAGAAAATTATTTTTAAAAATTGAGTTCATTTTTGAAATCAGAGCATTGATATTTGATTAAGGTGAAATCTTGGGATCTTTCTGAGAAAGTTGAATTTTCAGTGAATAGTGAAAATACAGTTTTAGGGTTTCAGTATGTTTATTGACATCATAACTGTGTCATGATGATGTCATGAGATATTTTAAGGGTTTTCCGGCCAAGGGTGATGAATTATTGTCTTGGGGGCCCCATGTGGCCTAACACCATGGTAAATGCCAAGGGAGAGCACATGGGTTTGAGAAAAGCACATGTGAGGTGTCCCTTGGCCATTAATGCCTTGTCCCCTCACTTTCCCAATAAATACCAAGCCCTCCTCTCATTCATTAGACTCCCCACTCTTCCCCAACGTAGTTCGGGTCTCTTTACCTCTCAGGGTGTCCTCCCAAGGTGCCCCCTAGCCCTCAAGGTCCCAACCTTTGAGGTTTAAGAGTTACATTTTAAGGTAAGGGATCCGACCCCTCTCTTTCTTTTCAAGTGATCTCTTTTATGTCATTACTTTAATGCTCCATGTTCTTATGTTGGAGGATGTTCTTTTATACTCCTCTTACTGCCCTTTTTATGTTCATATAATGAGAGATCCCATCTTACAATCATTATTTCTTTTTATGATGTTTTAAGTGGCGTCGTTAGGCTGCCGAAATTTTTGTAACGAACTCTTTCTCCCTTCTCATTTTTCAAGATCTATTTTCATGTAAAGTATTTCAAGTTCCTTTTTATTATGTTGGGGTATGATCTCTAAATTTATCATACTGATCTTTTATGATCATATGATGAGAGACCCTATTTGATCTCTTCAATTCAGTATTTTGATGTTTTAAGTGGGCCCGTTAGGCTATCGAATTTTTAAGTGGTTCTTCACCCTTCTCGTTTTGAAGTTCTACTTTCATGTCAATTATTTCAAGTTCCTTTTTGTTATGTTGGGGTATAATCTCTATATCTATCATACCGATCTTTTATAACCATATGATGAGAGACCCCATTTGATCTCTTCAATTCAGTATTTTGAAGTTTTAAGTGGCGCTGTTAGGCTGCCGAATTTTTAAGTGGTTCTTCACCCTTCTCATTTTGAAGTTCTACTTTCATGTCAATTATTTCAAGTACCTTTTTTATGTTGGTGTATGATATCTATATCTATGATACTGATCTTTTATGACCATATTATGAGAGACTCCATTTGATCTCTTCAATTCAGTATTTTGAAGTTTAAGTGGTCCTTGCACCTTTCTCCCTTTTAAAAGTTCTAATTTCCATGTCAAGTATTGAAAGTTCTTTTCTATTATGTGGGGGTATGATCTCTATATCTATCATACTGGACTCTTATGTTCATATGATGAGAGACCCTATTTGAACGTGTCAATTCATTTTTGTTGATGTTTAAGTGACGACGTTAGGCTGCAGAATTCTCATAAGAGAAATCTTATTTTTGCCTTCTTTCCTGTTCTTCATTTCATATGGTATATTTTCAAATTTCATTACCATGTTCTTAAATCCCTTATATGTTGTCCCTATACTGTTTTATGGGTCATTTATGAATGTTTGACCCATGTCCCCTTTCTTCTCAATGTTTTATAAAACCCCGAAACATAGCCGTTATGCTGCAGAATTTTCGTCTCAAAGTGCCTCTCTCTCTTTTCTCAAAATTATTTTATGTTCTAAAGTGAATACTCAAAGCTCTTATTTCTACAGGGGTATTCACATATATATCAAAATTTTCTATTTTAAATTCTGGGATTTACATACATGAATCCCTCTTTCCCTATCCATGGGTTTAAAGTGACATAAAGATCATGTCTTTAAAGCAGTTTTTAAAACGTTATGATTATGGAATGAAACCCATTTCATTTATTCTATATGTGTTGTTTATGAAATGATTGATGATGATATATGTGGATCACATGATAATAAAGGCAAATTTAAGGGTTCACCCTGATAGCATCCCATTGCATTGGATAATGATGTAACCACAAGAGAATACAGTTTAAGGGTGCGCCCAGATAGCGCTCTAATGCATTGGGTAAAGGCTTAATCTCTAGAGAAGACCATTTTTAATGACACCTTGAGGAATAACCTTGGTAATTTTTAACGACACCTTGGGGATGGACCTTGGTGAAACGAAATGATTGTCAATATTAAGTGTTGCAGCCACATCTTCAAGTTATGAAAAATGTTTTTTTATTTATGATATATCTCATGATTTTTTTCTTATGCCTTAAAGTTCATTTCATGTCCTTATTAAAGTATCTCAAGTTCACATGTAAAATGTTTCTCTTGTTTCCCTTACTGGGCCTTCTTCTCACCCTTTCTTTTGATGTATGTCCCCAGGTTATGAGATGCAGTAATGAACCTAGGATGAACATGAGGAGAAGCCATTCAAGTGTTTAAGAAGAGTGTTTTATGTTTTCATGTTTTAATTTCATGGTTTCCAAGACACTAAACCTTAAAGATCCTCAGTTTTGTATAATGTAATGAATGTTTATGTGATAAAAAGGCGGGATTCTATAGTCTGTATCAAAGGATGGTTTAGTTATTTGTGGAAATTAGGATATGAAAACATTAGGAAGAAGCCTATAGAAAAGTTAAAATATAGGAAATCTTCCAGGTATTTTGGTGAGTATTGAGTAAGGGGTTGCCAAGAAAATACATCCCTGTCTGGATACGAGCAGGTAGAGGTTGCTCTGGCACAGTTGTACATAGGGGTAAAACCCGAAAACACCGCTTTGAGCTAGACTCGAACGAGAACTGGTACACAACAACGGGCCTTGCTGCACACTTGGTTACGGCACTCCAGAGGGATATGCTTTAGTAAATTCATAATCTTGGTATGAACCATTGTTAAAGGAACAAAGATAAAATAAAATAAAGATTCACATAAGAATATATGATCATGGATCACCTAGATTGGAACCTAGGGGATCACAAGTTAGGGTATACTTTTCTTCTACATGTTATACTTATATGCTTTCTGTTCCATTCCATGATTATTGGCTAAGTACTTCAGCCCCTAATTATGCTTTCTCTTCTTAGTGAATGGTGGGAAATGGAAGAACATGTCCCAATAACCAATGTGATAGGAAATGCTACGATTACCGTATTAATACGACAGAGATGATTAGGGGATTAAAAGATGATTATTATTTTGGAAGACATTCATTAATTTGGGAACCGTATTTGATTGAGGTAAATAGATTACTACGGTATTTTCATTGAGGAGTAAGGTTGACTAATATTTTGAAGAATTGATGAATTTAAGGTGGACTTATAGTAATTTAGGTTACATATGTAAATGATTAACCTATCATGGGTAAAATATGTTTATTTTAGCTACTTTTGTTATAAGATGTTAGGAGTGGTTGATGTTGTTTGGAGATGAATAGTGATGTTTATTTTGGAAGACTATGTTATCAAATCCTTCTTGTATTTGGGTTTCAATATTAGTTTGGTTTAATTTGAGGAATATTAATGACTGTTATTTATGGAATGGTCAATGATGAACTATGGGTAGTACCCTGAAACTTTTAAGATTTAATGGTAGTTACCATTCCTATGGTATTCTTTCTTTTTGAAGAGTTGTTTTACCTTAACCTTTCTGTTTTTGGGATAATGTTTAAAGATAGAAGAAATAGATAGATGATCTTTTGTGGATTATGTGATTCTCTAGAAGATGATTCTTGTGTTTTGATGAGACCAAGTAGTTTTGAATGCTCATCGTTTGGAGAAAAGATTAGTTTTGGTAGAAACCTATTAAAGTATGAAACTCTACATGAATGTAGATATATTTCCTTATGTTTTTGTTTTATGTTGTAAATTAATACCTCAATGTTATTAAAAGGAACATAAAACAAAAACGTTGTTGGTTTACATTTCCTACTAGGTAATCAAAGACCGCTTGCACACATCATAATTTTGGGATTTTCTGGTGGTTAACTTCCTCCTAATCATGTTTTCTATCACTCTCCTTTAATATGTGACCCTTTGTTTTCTCCTCCATGTCCATGTTTCCTACATGGAATCCTAGTATGAGTAAACTCAGGTGTCCTTTGTACTTCATTTTCTTTCTTTTAAAGTAATGGTGTCACTGACTCTTTTTCCGATGTGGGACTTTCAATGAAATTTCAAAACCCAATTTTTAAAATTGTGAGGAAGCAATTTCTTAAGGGGGGAAGATTTTAACGGCCTGAAATTTTGAATAAATCTTGTTTCCTAATTTCATGTGTTATTTTAGTTTATTTTTATACTGAACAAAAATGTTTTATTTGATAAACATGATTATAATTAAAATGAGACCATTGGGTTCTGACTGTTATATGACCATCAGTCAATATGACCGCTGTGAACAAAATGTTTTGATTATTGTCTCTAAATACAAGTAATCTTGGCAAATTATTATAGAAAGAAGATTTGATGGCCTCACCTAGAAGTCTTGGACTGATTGAAGCCCATCTAACAGAACTTGGGAAGGAGATAGCACCGTTGGGCTTTGCTCTGGACCAAACCCAAGCCGAACTTCATCATGTGAAGCTAGAACGGAATCGCCTTCGTGAGAAGTTCAAACTGATAGAAATTACTACTCGGGCAATGTTGGTCGAGCCTCTATCGAACTCTCTCACCTTAGCACACCTTACACTTAGGTCCTATGCTGGTGTGATAAGGGGCTATGTAAGAAGACCGTAACTGCCTTGTGTAATCCTTTGTTATAAATAAAAATTGGGATTTCTTCTTATGATGATGTTTATGAATTTTCAAATGACCGGATAAATATAGTATGCATATTTTTGATGAATTTTCAAAAAGATATTTTAAAAAAATATTTATGTAAACCTTAAATAATTTAAAATGTGTAATGATTTTCAAAAATGGTCTTCTACAATTATGTCCAATACGAAATTTAGAGTCTAATAAGATCAACATGATTTCTGATGAATAGTAAATTGTGTATAGTGATTTTACGCTTAGGATTAGTAATATGACCAAATGGATTAGTAATTTCACTTAATGAAAGTTTTAAAATAATCCAGGCACCTTGATTAAGAAATGTGATTCAATAAAATGGTTAAATAACGGTTTCATAAATTATTATTCAAGTATTAGTTTTTTTCGGTGAATAGTGTTTTTTAAATAAAAATTAAATTAAAAATATTTAGAAAAATATTTTTATAAAATGGATTTCATTTTTGAACTCAGAGCACCGATATTATGTTATGGTAATTTTTGGGGTTTTTCTGAAAAAATGAATTTTCACTGAATATTGTATTTATTTAAAAAATAAATTAAAAATATTTAGAAAATTATTTTTATAAAATGGAGTTCATTTTTGAAATAATAGAATTGATATTTGATTAAGGTGAAATTTTGGTATCTTTCTGAGAAAGTTGAATTTTCAGTGAATAGTGAAAATATAGATTTAGGGTTTCAGTATGTTTAATGACATCATAATTGTGTCATGATGATGTCATGAGATATTTTAAGGGTTTACCGGCCAAGGGTGATGAATTATTGTTTTGGGGGCCCCATGTGGCCTAACTCCATGGTAAATGCCAAGGGAGAGCACATGGGTTTGAGAAAAGCACATGTGAGGTGTCCCTTGGCCATTAATGCCTTGTCCCCTCACTTTCCCAAAAAATACCAAGCCCTCCTCTCATTCATTCGACTCCCCACTCTTCTCCAACGAAGTTATGGTCTCTTCAAATCCCATGGAGTCCTCCCAAGGTGCCCCCAATCCCTCAAGGTCCCAACCTTTGAGGTTTAAGAGTTAAATTTTAAGGTAAGGGATCTGACCCCTCTCTTTCTTTTCAAGTGATCTCTTTTATTCCATTCCTTTTGTGCTCCATGTTATTATGTTGGAGGATGCTCTTTTATACACATATTACTTCCCTTTTTATGTTCATATAATGATATATCCCCTATTACTCTCATTATTTCGTTTTATGAATTTCTAAGTGGTGTCGTTAGGCTGCCGAAATTTTTGTAACAGACTCTTTCTCCATTCTCATTTTTCAAGATCTATTTTCATGTAATGTATTTAAAGTTTATTTTTATTATGTTTGGGTATGATCTCTAAATTTATCATACTGATCTTTTATTATCATATGATGAGAGACCCCATTTTATCTCTTCAATTCAGTATTTTGATGTTTTAAGTGGCGCCGTTAGGCTGCCGAATTTTTAAGTGGTTCTTCACCCTTCTCGTTTTGAAGTTCTACTTTCATGTCAATTCTTTCAAGTTCATTTTTGTTATGTTGGGGTATGATCTATATATCTATGATACTGATCTTCTATGAACATATTATGAGATACCCCATTTGATCTCTTCAATTCAGTATTTTGATGTTTTATGTGGCGCCATTAGGCTGCCGAATTTTTAAGTGGTTCTTCACCCTTCTCGTTTTGAAGTTCTACTTTCATGTCAATTATTTCAAGTTCCTTTTTGTTATTTTGGGGTATGATCTCTAAATCTATCATACTGATATTTTATGAACATATTATGAGAGACCCCATTTGATCTCTTTAATTTAGTATTTTGAAGTTTAAGTGGCATCGTTAGGCTGCTAAATTTTTAAGTGGTCCTTGCACCTTTCTCCCTTTTCAAAGTTCTAATTCCATGTCAAGTCTTGAAAGTTACTTTATATTATGTTGGGGTATGATATATATATCTATCATACTGGACTCTTATGTTCATATGATGAGAGACCCTATTTGAACTTGTCAATTCATTTTTGTTGATGTTTAAGTGACGCAGTTAGGCTGCCGAATTCTCATAAGAGAAATATTATTTTTGTCTTCCTTTCATGTTCTTCATTTCATATGGTATATTTTCAAATTTCATTACCATGTTCTTAAATCCCATATATTTTTTCCCTGTACTATTTTATGGGTCATTTATGAATGTTTGACCCATGTCCCCTCTCTTCTCAATGTTTTCTAAAACCTCGAAACATAGAAGTTATGCTGCAGAATTTTCGTCTCAAAGTGCCTCTCTCTCTTTTCTCAAAATTATTTTATGTTATAAAGTGAATACTAAAAGCTCTTATTTCTACAGGGGTATTCACATATATATCAAAATGTTCTATTTTAAATTCTGGGATTTACATACATGAAACCCTCTTTCCCATTCTGTGGGTTTAATGTGACATAAAGATCATGTCTTTAAAGCAGTTTTTAAAACATTATGATTATGGAATGAAACCCATTTCTTTTATGCTATATGGGTTGTTTATGAAATGATTGATGATGATATATGTGGCTCACATGATAATAAAGTCAAATTTAAGGGTGCGCCTTGATAGCGTCCCATTGCATTGGATAATGATGTTACCACAAGAGATTACAGTTTAAGGGTGCGCCCAGATAGCGCTCTAATGCATTGGGTAAAGGCTTAATCTCTAGAGATGACCATTTTTAATGATGCCTTGGTGAATGACCTTGGTAATTTTTAATGACACCTTGGGGATGGACCTTGGAGAAACGAAATGATTTTCAGTATTAAGTGTTGCAGCCACATCTTCAAGTTATGAAAAATGTTTTTATTTATTTATGATATATCTCATGATTTCTTTCTTATGCCTTAAAGTTCTTGTCATGTCCTTATTGAAGTATCTAAAGTTCACATGTAAAATGTTTCTCTTTTTTCCCTTACTGGGTCTTCTGCTCACCCTTTCTTTTGATGTATGTCCCCAGGTTATTAGATGCAGTAATGAACCTAGGATGAACATGAGGAGAAGCCTTTCAAGTGTTTAAGGAGAATGTTTTATATTTTCATGTTTTAAGTTCCTTGTTTCCAAGACACTAAACCTTAAAGATCCTCAGTTTTGTATAATGTAATGAAATTTTATGTGATAAAAAGGCGGGATGCTATAGTTGGTATCAAAGGATGGTTTAGTTATTTGTGGAAATTAGGATATGAAAACATTAGGAAGAAGCCTATAGAAAAGTTAAAATATAGGAAATCTTCCTGATATTTTGGTGAGTATTGAGTAAGGGGTTGCCAAGCAAATACATCCCCGTCTGGATACGAGCAGGTAGAGGTGGCTCTGGCACAGATGTACATAAGGGTAAAACTCGAAAATACCGCTTTGAGCTAGACTCGAACGTGAACTGGTACACGACAACGGGCCTTGCTGCACTCTTGGTTACGACACTCCCGTGGGATATGCTTTGGTAAATTCATAAGCGTGTTATGAACCATTGTTAAAGGAACAATGATAAAATAAAATAAATATTCACATAAGAATATATGATCATGGATAACCTAGATTGGAACCTAGGGGATCAAAAGTTAGGGTATACTTTTCTTCTACAAGTTATCCTTATGTGCTTTCACTTCCTTTTCATGATTATTGGCTTAGTACTTAAGCCCCTAATTATGTTTTCTCTTCTTAGTGAATGGAGGGAAATGGAAGAACATGTCCCAACAACCAATGTGATATGAAATTCTACGATTTCTGTATTAATATGATAGAGATGATTAGTGGATTAAAAGATGATTATTATTTTGGAAGACATTCATTAATTTGGGAGCCGTATTTGATCGAGGTAAATAGATTAATATGGTATTTTCATTGAGGAGTAAGGTTGACTTATATTTTAAAGAATCGATGAATTTAAGGTGGACTTATAGTAATTTAGGTTACTTATGGAAATGATTAACCTATCTTGGGTAAAATATGTTTAGGTTAGCTACTTTTGTTATAAGATGTTAGGAGTGGTTCATGTTGTTTGGAGATGAACAGTGAAGTTTATTTTGGAAGACTATGTTATTAAATCCTTCTTTTATTTGGGTTTCAATATTAGTTTGGTTTAATTTGAGGAATCTTAATGACCGTTATTTATGGAATGGTCAATGAGGAACTATGGGTAGTACCATGTAACTTTGATGATATAAAGGTAGTTTCCATTCCTATGGGATTATTTCTTTTTGAAGAGTTGTTTTACCTTAACCTTTCTATTTTTGGGATAATGTTTAAAGATTGAAGAAATAGATAGTTGATCTTTTTTGGATTATGTGATTCTCTAGAAGATGAATCTTGTGTTTTGATGAGACCAAGTAGTTTTGAATGCTCATCGTTTGGAGAAAAGATTAGTTTTGGTAGAAACTTATTAATGTATGAAACTCTACATGAAGGTAGATATATTTCCTTATGTTTTTGTTTTATGTTGTAAATATATTCCTCAATGTTATGAAAAGGAACGTAAAACAAAAACTATGTTGGTTTACGTTTCCTATTAGGTAATCAAAGACCGCTTGCACACATCATAATTTTGGGATTTTCTAGTGGTTAACTTCCTCCTAATCATGTTTTCTATCACTCTCTTTTAAGACATGACCCTTTGTTTTCTCCTCCATGTCCATGTTTCCTACATGGAATCCTAGTATTAGTAAACTCGGGTGGCCTTTGTACTTCCTTTTCTTCATTTTAAAGTAATGGTGTCACTGACTCTTTTTCCGATGTGGGACTTTAAATGAAATTTCAAAATCGAATTTTTAAAATTGCGAGGAAGCAATTTCTTAAGGGGGGAATATTGTAACGGCCCGAAATTTTGAATAAATATTGTTTGCTAATTTCATGTGTTATTTTATTTTATTTTTATACTCAACAAAAATGTTTTATTAGATAAACATGATTATAATTAAAATGAGACCATTGGGTTCTGACTGTTATATGACCATCGGTCAATATGACCGCTGTGAACAAAATGTTTTGATTATTGTCTCTAAATACAAGTAATCTTGGTTAATTATTACAGAAAGAAGATTTGATGGCCTCACCTAGTAGTCTTGGACCGATCGAAGCCCATATAACAGAACTTGAGAAAGAGGTAGCACCATTGGGCTTTTCTCTGGACCAAACCCAAGCCAAACTTCATCATGTGAAGCTAGAACATAATCGCCTTCGCGAGAAGTTCAAACTGATAGAAATTACTACTTGGGAAATGTTGGTAGAGCCTCCCTTGGACTCTCTCACCTTAGCACACCTTACACTTAGGTCCTATGCTGGTGTGATAAGGGGCTATGTAAGAAGTCCGTAACTGCCTTGTGTAATCCTTTGTTTTAAATAAAAATTGGGATTTCTTCTTATGATGATGTTTATGAATTTTCAAATGACCGGATAAATATAGTATGCATATTTTTGATGAATTTTCAAAAGGATTTTTTAAAAAAATGTTTATGTAAACTTTAAATAATTTAAAATGTGTAATGATTTTTAAAAAATGGTCTTCTACAATTATGTCCAGTACGAAATTTAGAGTCTAATAAGATCAACATGATTTTTGATGAATAGTAAATTGTGAATAGTGATTTTACGCTTAGGATTAGTAATGTGACTAAATGGATTAGTAATTTCACTTAAATAAAGTTTTAAAATAATTTAGGCACCTTGAAGAATTCTTACTTTTTAGTTGAAAATTCATTAAACTAGTTTATAACAGTTTTATAATAATAATTTCCTTATTTTAGTAAGATATAAATATTTTTAATAACATATATGAATAATTTAAATTGTTTTAGCACCATTACATTTATAAAAATTCATTATTTTCATTATTTTGGTGTTTAATGCATCATATTGTTATTATTTCATTGTCATGAATATTCTGAATATTGTGTATATTTTTTAGTTTAATCATATATAGAATACAAATATTGGAATTATTAAAAAATTTATTCATCAATTCTACTTTAATGACCTATTATGAAATATTGTTATCAAAAATTATGATTGTTATAATCTTGGAGACTGCTTGTTGTATGTATTCATAAATAAATATTCCATCATCCAATGATCAATATAGAATGATGTTAAGTTACATTTTACCATTAAATAATGATCATAATATCACATTATTTTTTAAATAATCATAAATATTCCAGAAAATTATTATAATGATGGAAATTGAGACACATTACTTAGTAAAGGTGATTATCCACACAAATATGAACAATGTTAAGATTTTTTAGTGTCAGAAAAAAATGATATATTATCCATTTAGAATAAAAAATATATCACTAAAATTACAATATTTTCATTTAGATAAAATTTATTTATTACAATTACAATTATTTCCTTATGTGGAACACATTATTGGAAATAAAATCAAATCGCTTCGTGAGGCGGTAGTCCACCGTACACATGAGGGGCGTTATCATACCCCCTATTAGATGGAATGTAAAAAATGGAATAATTGATATAAGCACTCCATATAAGTAATTATGTTTTCAAATATCATATATATATATTAGATACAACATTATACCCAAATATTTGATGTGGAAATGGAAAAAGTATTGCAATCTATTCATGAGGTGGTAGTGCACATTACACACGAATGATGATTTCATAACCTGTTCAATGAAAGTAATGATGTTTTTAATTCATAAACATATAATAAAACAATATAATTATATTTTATATAATTAATGCTTCATATAATCATGTTTTAAAAATAATTTATTGAGTTGGATGATGAAATTAAAAAAAATTCTCATTGATGAACATTGCCTCTTCTTTGGGTATAATTTTTAGGATATCACCAACAACATTACAATGTTGGATTTATGCCAAAATTTGGGAATATAGGATGATTGGAGGGATATTATTAATATATATGAACTATTATTAGAGGAAATTAAAGGGTTTTATGATGTGAGTAAGGGATAAGAGTGGGGGGGGTTATAATTGAGGTGAGTGGAATCGTTGTAATTTTTGGACGGAAAAAAGTGTAGTAATTTTTCATACATGAAAATGTGTAAAAAATATATTATTATAGATAATTAAAAAATAGATGTTCTATATATGACCATCAAATGGAACATATAAAAGTTGTTAGATCATCTCAACTCTTGTATCAATAGTTTATCCCTTGGAAAAATTCATTTTTACATAAACCATAGTAATTTTTTTTTGTTTTCAATATTCATTATGTTCAAAATTTAATATTAAATTTTAAAAATATAAAATTATGCTTATTAAAAATATAGAATCTATTTTTATAAATTTTATTTACAAAATTATTAAATATTAATTTAAAATTAAACTCACAGACACTATAAGAAAGTGTCTTATCAATGGGGAAATATTCAAATATTTAGAGATTTTTTTATAAAAATTTATGTTTAAAATTATTAAAATGGTCTAAATATGAAATCTAGAAATATCATTGAATTAATATTATTATAATAAAAATTTAAAATATAATTCATCTTTATAAATCATTTAATAAAAAATGAATTGTTTAATTGAAATATTTTCTTTTTCCCCATTCATCAAAAATTGAAACATTAAAAAAAAACCAAAATTTTCATTATGATAATATTGATATTTTAAATTAAAATATTAATTGATTTTTTAAAAAATAAATTTTCTAATATTTTTAGAAATTAGTTTTAAATTATGTGTTCATGCATGATTAAATAATGTTTTAGATAAAATACCGTTTTTAGAACCCATGTATTTTTATATTAAATTGTCCTTATTTTAGTTTTCATCAAATGATAAACATAATTTTCATAATTTATTTATTAATATTTATTCTCTACAATTTAAAAAAATGGTTATAATGGTATTACATATTATGTTTTATTTATATTTTCGCTTTCTTTATCAATATTATATAAAATTGATTAAATTTTAGAAATATATTTTGGTGGATGCTTAAGATCAATCGTGTGTGTTGCATATGATTTTAAATAAAATGTTCTTATTTTAGAAATTTTGTATGTTATAGTCTATCCATTTAGTAAATTTCACTATTGTTACTCACACTAGAATCTATATATTCTCCCTTTTAAGTAAAAAACATATTCATATAAATTTGGGAACAATCAAATAGATCTGATTATGATTCCAACTGACCATATAATATGTTAGAAACAAACCAATGATTACCCCTTTTTGGTGATTAAACATATTCATTATCCTTTTAAACCCTTACATGTTTTTTGTTGAACATTAAGATTAATTTAATTATATATAATAAATTATTAATTTTCATACAGTATGTCATATATAAATCCCTTGGACAATAATGTTTATGTTCACCATGATTAAAATGTATGATCTCCCTTATGAACCATATTCATTTATAAATGAAAATAGAGAATTTATATTAAATTTAATAATAGATAATAATGGTTAATACATGTCCTATGACTATTTATAAATTGTGAAAAATGATAGTGGACCTCTATATAGTAAATGTAGTTCTTATAAATGAGCGAGCCATAGATTCCTAAGGGAATTCCTTGAGAACCTCAAGGATTCAATATAGATTCATTCAAAAAAATGTCAAATGAGAAAATAATCTTGTGAATCATTATAAATATTATTTATATATGAATTCAAAAATGTAGTACCAATGATTCATTTTAATTATATGTGATGTTTAGAATGACTTTGATAATCTCATTGAATTCAACTTGATTTTATTAGGCACGTAAAACCTAGAATCTTCTTTGTGGGCTCCATTCAGGAATATAATAGGATATAAATTGTGTATACTCTAATATGTTTTTAAGATATTTTAATCCATCATAAAACTAATAGTGTATCCCTTAGTGTACACATAGACCCTTTGTATATGAGGAATGGTTATTACTGTGAGCTTGTCTAACATTCGAATGTCACGATCTTCTATTTCGCTTTGGCCCAAAATTATTATTACTATTTCAAAGATAATAATATCATTTTACTAGTGAATGGTTTTTTATTTTTAACCTATTTAGTGAGATCTAGTTTAGGACAAAGTAGGATTAGATGGTCATCCCTCTTAAAAGGAACTCGATACTAACATGATTAATATATATGTTACTTATTTTACTAGTTGTCATAAAATATTAACACTATAATATTTATATTCATATACACTTTTTGTTCTAGAAACCATTTTTTGAGGCCTACTGAGTATATTTAAATCCTTTTTTGGGCCATCGATTGGTATCCAGGAAAACTTCATGGATGAAAGTCAGTATAAGGGAAAGAGTTAAGAAATGGATATTAGATTCATGTGATATGATAGTGTTTGGGAGTAAAGGATGGAGCGTAGGATTATCATTATGTTTTAGATTTTTTTTCTATATGTTCTGGGTTTTTTTATTCAGTGTATTATTTTTCAATCATTCAATTACTATACTATCATGAAATCAACCTCATATTATACATTACTATGATATTGTGGCAATTCATCAGTCCTTATGTTTAGATTATTTACTTCTACAGATCATATTATTTTTAATTTATTTTTTTATTATATTATTATAAATGTATTTTTATCCACACTAAAATGTGGTCATAGATTCCTCACATGATCCTTCACATGTATTAAAATCATTGGTCGCACCATTACAAGATAATATTATTTATGAATAAAAACAAGTTAAAATAATAGATCATAGTGGAGACCTTCAATGTAACAACACTATATAGTATGTTAATGTTTTATGAATAAATAAAAAAATTGAAGAATCTAATCGAGATGATGATGATGTAATGTTACTATGAAAAAATAATTTTCTAGTACATGATTGATGGAATGTTGAGATATTTATTAATTTAATGTTATGCATATCGATACACAATCATATTTATTGTAATATTAATAAAATAAATTTAACTTATACGGTATCATGTGTCAAACACAAGAATGTATTTAAATGAACCAAGATATACTATTAAAGTATTTTTATTTAATGTACTAGTTATCACATGGCCATTTGAATAGAGGTGATAAATATACATAACTAAATTATTAAAAATAAATGGTCATATATATAATTATTTTTCTGATTAGGAATTAATTATAATTGAAAAGAAAAACTATAGGAAATATTTTGTAGATGTTTTGAATAAAAAAAATTATGTGGATAATAATTATGTATCATAGAAAAATAATCTAATCACATTTATTGAATTATTTTAATTAAATTTTTATATTATATATTCCATCATTTTTATAATATTCATACAGTATTTTTACAATGCATTTTATAAGAATAATTTTATTTTTATGCTTAATATTGTATTTTCCTAAATTCACATTTCATTATATTTTTCAAACTCAATTTTTAAAATTAATTTCGTCCAATTATGATTATTTATTTTGATAAAATTTATTACATATTTGGAATCCTATAACACAAATTTGTTAAATTGGGCACTTTTATTTTTCGGAACATTGAATAGTAACCATGGTAAAGTTTATCTGCAAAATAAAGGGTAAATAAGGTAAATCTTGTTCAAAACTAAGTATCATTATCACCATTTTTATTCTAAATTACTATTTGAGGAATTTAATATTACCCTTATGACTTTTTAATCTATATTTATCATTCCAAGATACCTTATTCAATTTACATGATGTAAATTACATTTAATGGGGAAATTTGTTTCAAAATCAAACTAATTTAGTTTTAAATATCTCTTATGTTTTCATATAGGAAAAATAATGTTATGAGTGAATAATAATGGCCATTTTTATAATTAAATAACCATCATTATTTAAATTTATTTTTCATTTTATCTATTAAATAATTAAAACATTTTAATGTTCAACACAAATATGATTGTAATACCATTAATCAAAAAAATAAATTATTTTAATAAAATAAAAAGATATAGAATTTGCGTTATTTCTAATTATACACAATTATTTTTGTTATATATAAAAAAATATTTTTTTCCCAAATAAATATTTTATAATATCATCATTGTCATGGCGCTATTAAATTAAAATTAAATGGATAACTCCAAAATAAATATTAATGATTCTTTTTAAAAAATAATTTTTATATAATTTTATTCACAATAAAATATAATTATTAGCAATATGAAGGGAATTTGGTTGAATAAATAATCCATGGTCTAATCATGTATCACATTGTATTTATTATTAAATTATTAACCATTCATAGTAAAAAGAGTTGTTACCATTATTATGTCTAAAAATAATTTTCAATGGGATTATTAAAAAAGATATGGGTGATAAGGACATCAAGACCAACTTAAATTTAATTTGTTGATGTTAGTTCAACTATATCAACATACTATTTGAATTAATTGCCATAAATAATCGTTCTTTAGAAAGATGTTATTATATTTTAATCATTTTGATTATTCCAAGGGTTCCCCTTCCATCCCCTATAAACAAACACACCTCCTTCAACTTCAATACAACACATTAAGCCATAGATCTCAACCAAACCCAAGAAAAATCAATTCTAAACATAGTTGTCCAATATCTGGAATCTTCATTCTTCGCAAAATAATATCCATATATTAATAAGATGCGGTTTAAATATGTTCATCTAAAAAAGTTGTAATGGACTTAACTAATCACTTTCATTTTATACTACTAATTTATCACCTCTAAATATATGTTATTTTTTAATAAAATAATATATTATGTATGAATAATATTTTAAAATTTTATTCTTATTATAATAAAATCCACATTATCGACCCTCTTTTCCATTAAAATGGAAGTGAATATATCACTACTACTTATGTATATCTTACTGTCTCAATGGAGAGATACACTTAATTTTACACTATAATATTCAATAGATATTTATTATGATGTGTTTAATATTTTCAATTAATATTAAAAATTTATTATGCTTATTGAATATTAATATTATATCAATGTCCCTAAATTTCAATTAATTGGAAAATGATGTGCTCTAACGTACGTTAGGACTACCACCTCCACAAAATGTTGTGTTTCATTTTTCATTTATGTTTTACATGGATTGTAATAAGAATATATTTTTTAAATATATAAATATATATATGTTATATAATAATTACTAAAAAATTGAATTTTTATTTTTCACCTTTTCATTCTATCTATATAAATGTAAAAACAATGTTCAAATGTATGTATGGTATATTTTATCCATGAATGATTTCATTCATATTTATTTCAAAAATTTGTATGTATTAACATAAATAATTATAAAATAAATATATAAGATATTGAAATAATTAGTAAAATGTTGGATATTATGTAACCATTACCAGAGATTAATGAACAAAATTACATAACTAAAATACTCAAGATAAACAACACCGATAAACAAAAGATTTAATATAGAGAAATTAAAAAATGGGTGTTGAAATATTATAAATAGATAACATATGATAATTTATAGTTTTATATAAATTTCATTAAAATTATATTAAAATTATATTTATTATAAATTAATTTATTGTGATTTTACACAAAATGGAACACGAGGTAAAGTTTTATCATCTCAAATTATAATCATTTGGATATTTGTTCTATTATGACAATTTTTTATTTTTAAAGAGTATATACTACCCTTTTTTAAAAAAATTCATTATTATAATTATTCTTGCAATATATAATGTTTTATATGAAGATATTATTTTATAAGGCTTGTGATTCAATGGTTTCAAATGAACTAATGGTTTTATGGTAAATCCTCATTTTTTATCTAGACTACATATGATTAAGTATGATATGATGAAATATTCTAATATATATATAAATAAACTATTTAATTCACTTCTCCTATAGTATGTTTTCATAAATTCTCATCCTAGTTTATTTCATCTCTATATGTACACATGATATTGAAATAATTTTGTATTGAGAACTGTATTAATTATTATATTCATTAAAAAATACACACTCCCAAGTCCATGTTTTATATAAATGTTTTTCATATTTTTTCTTAAATTTCTAATATTGTTTATTAAATTCATTTATAACCATATTATAATTTTTACAAAATAGAATAAAATAATATTCAAGATGTTTTCTAAAAGTGTTATTTTTTTTCTTTTTACCAAAATTTGAAGGGCATGTTTTCTTTCTACTTATATAGAAAAAATGAAACTTCCATTCATCATTAAAACACAATATTTTTATTATTAGTTTATATTTTTATTACCTTTTCAATATAAATGAATAAAAAAATATATTCTGATTTCATTTTTTTAAATATTTATTTCAAATTAGTGAAGTTATATTTCTAAATAATGATTTAATGATATTCTGTTGTTATTCCTATTCATCAAAGATAGAAATCATAGACTTCACTAATTATTTACATAGGATATGATCCAAGGGTATTATCCTTATTATTTATCATAATTTATTAGTTTTATATTGATAATGTGTTTATGAAAATTGTTAATTTTTCATGTTATCATATTAGGTATTTATGAAATGATTATGAAACCCATTTATTTTCCTTTTTTCTTCAATTATGAAATTATAATGAAACTATCTTATGTTTCATATGTTATGTTTTGAGGAATGTTTTATGATATTTTGAAATGTATTTTTATTCCTTTCAATATGTGATTGGTGGGACAAGAACTGAATTTCCCTCTAATACATTTCCTTATGATATTCCAGAACAGCATTTCCCTCAAATTATCATACATTTATACTCTATTTATGTTTATATATCGCAAAAATTACCCTTACTGAGAAACTACGATCACCCATTAATATGGTGACCAATTTTATTATGAAATATATTTAGAATTAAATTTAAAATAAGGGTTATAGTTGGTTAAATATTCAGGGTCAATTGGGTAGGTCACTTATAAATCAGTTTTTAATGGATCCATAATTCTATTGGCACTAAACCTATATGATTTTATTGAGGTTCATTATGGTGTTTAATTAATATTCTTACAATAATATTTGATATCTTTTTTTAAAAAAATATGGGTTTCCATACTCCATGGGGTGTGGAATGGGTATACCATTTTCGAATTTATGCTCATAAATATATTAAATTTTGGGGTTAAGATTTAGAATCATGGGGAGCCCCTTGTGTAGACTTATTGATATAGGTCTCTCATAACGTGATATTTTTTGAAGTTGACTAAGGGTCATAGTGATGTCACATATAGAGATCTGATAATTTTTCACATAACGTTACATGATTTTATGCATAAATATACAGTATAGTACAAACCAAGAATATTTGATTCATGTTTCATGGAAGACTAGGTACTTAAAACCTAAAACATGGGGAAAACACTTCTTTATTTATACTTCGTATAACACTCCGAACATTCATTATGAATTTACGTCTATATAAAGTACCTTGGTGAACAAATGAAAAAAAGGATGAGCTAAAAATAACAATATGGGAATGAACATAAGAATAAAACATAAGAACATGAGTTAGGGGGCATGACATAATTACATCAAAAGCAAGGAACATATGGAATCATAATACATAATCTTGGGATAATATAAACATGGAATCATATAAATATGGAATAATACTAAAAAAATATCTTAAATAGGAGTCATGTATATCCTCCACTCCTGTTTAATATAGAATTAATGTTCATGGCTAACAACCAATCTCATTTCCCATAGTAGCACAATCCACAGCTAATAGCCAAGATTGTTTCACATAAAATCTCATGAAACAAAAATTTAATTAATTCATTGAAGTGATATCTGTGGACACCCATATTACCTTACATGAATATTTTTCCACATAAATAATAATACATATTAAATCTTATATTAACATAAGGGCTACTAATGGAATTCATTTGGTACTGCAATCATGACATAAAGCATATCTAATGGGAATATAAAGAATGTTGCCAGGAAAAAAATTTATTAAGAACAAACATGGAATTTCATAGGGTAAAATAATCATAGAACATGGTATG
This sequence comes from Viscum album, assembly GCA_963277665.1. Classification (NCBI taxonomy): domain Eukaryota; kingdom Viridiplantae; phylum Streptophyta; class Magnoliopsida; order Santalales; family Viscaceae; genus Viscum; species Viscum album. Next base: position 330,338,590 of record OY728143.1, read on the forward strand.
TTATGTAAAACTGAATTTAATACATATAATAAATTAATTTGTGAAACATTAGTATTAAATCATTTTTTGCAGCTTTATGGAAAATACTATAGGGATTTCAAAATAGAGAAGTAAAAAATAATTTATATAAAACCAGATGTGAACCAAGAATGTTTTAATAAAAAATACACTATTTTTATACTGAAAATAGTGGGTTTATATATAGGATAGTATGTACTAGAAATCGAATAACATTTAAGGAAATTCCCGTGAAACTGGTTTTCCAATCAGAATATACAAAAGAGAGAATCATTTAAAAACTTTTATATCACAATAATAGAGTAATGAATGGGTCTTGATAAATAAATTTTTTAAAAATACACATAATTTTTAATATGAACAAAAACATATAATATAAACCCCTTTTTATATATATAAATTTAAGGAAACCGGAAATAACAATGGATGTTCGAGTAGAATTCATTACATATTATCAACATAGTTTCTAGTGTACATAATATGGAGAAATGAGAGAAAAGGGGGCTAATAATAATGTATGAATCATGAGGGAATTATGTTTGAGGTTCTAAATCAGAACCCATAATTGGGGTTTACACATAATATGGAATAGCATAGAGGTCATCATGATTAAGAGTGAAATGGAGAGGATGCCTTACCATATGTCTGATGGTGATCTTTTCATGATCATAATAACAAGAATAAACAAATGAGGTTCATTAATTAATAACATAATAATCTATTTTATTTGTAAATGATTTATTATAACCTTTTTACATGGTTAAGTTTTTCAATTTCATTGTTCGGGACCGTTTTTCTTGATTTTCAAGATTGGGATACTTATATTCATGTTTGGATAAATAGGTAAGATTAAAGTGGATGACCAGAATTAAAGTTTTATGTTATTAGGGAACATCCAGAAGATTAAATGGTTATAATAATTGAATTTGTTATTAGAAGTGAAGATGTATTGTTATAAAAAAACATTACTGATAACTGTTTTAGTTTATCGATTGGTTTTATTATAATGAACATGTTTCTCTTTATAATGTAAAACCATTATTAAAAATTATTACAGAACCTAACTATGATTTATTAAATATATAATAATCTGGTAGAACCACAACAAAAATGGATTTGTGACCATAAATAAATATTATAACAGAAACATAAAAACTATTTTCCTTTAATGTGCCAAATTAACACATCTCAAATAGTGTTTTCATGTCATTCAAATAAAATGTGGGGAAAGGGGAGAATATAATGAAGTAATACAATATAATAATAGAATCCCATTAAATTTATTTTAATGGATTTATCAAACAATTTGGGTGATGTTAGGTGAGAAATGAAACATGAAAAAAAAATAACATAAAAGAAATGAAAGAATTTGAATGTGGAATATACCTCTTGAGTCGAACTCTTTTGTGAACTTTTTAAAAGGAGGGGTTTTTGAATTATTAATTGAACATAGGCCTTTGGATGTGGGATAAGAGATATGTGAGGGATTTCTATTGAATATTGGAAAGGCACAAGTCTTGATAGGAGTGAACAGAAGAGGGAGTGAGGGGGGTTTTTTATAGTGGATAAGAGGAAGGATTTAAAAAAAATTTCATCATTAGTTTATTAATTTCCATTATGTCTAAAAATAGAGTTGATTACTTGACCCAAAATAGTAAATGGGTATTGTGAATTCTATCTATGAGTGGTGACATCATCCATGATGCTAGGAATATTATATTTGGATTCTAAAGAATATATTCAGTAAGTTATAGTATTATACAATTCATAAATAATTCAAGTTTATCAGAAAAATATGAAAAATACACCATAACCATTTTTTATGTGTTTAATCCAAAAATGAAGTCCACTTTAAAAAATAATTTTCTAAATATTATTAGTGTAATATTTAATTTAAATAAAAATTTATTTTAAAAAAACCAGTTTTAAAACATTCAATTACTTATTCTAAAATATAAGTACACTATACATTAACTATAATAATATTTATATACATTCATATGTAAGGTTACTATTCATTATGTTAAATCACTATTTATAAAGGTAAAAATACTATTCATAAGTGTATGTTTTTATTCACTAAAAAATTATTTTGGTCATATTAGACATACATATTGAAACTGTGTATGATAGATTTTTGAAATTCCAAACACAGAAGTGACAACATTATTCTTAATGGTCACAATGAACAATGTAGTTCATTAGGCTGTGATTTCATGTTGTTATATGAAGTGTCTATATGAAAAGAGTTTCCATTGATAAAAAATATGGTTGTTACATTCTTCCCCCCCCTTATAATACATTCAATTGAAATTTTATTTTACATTCTAGGACATAAACATGTTGATGTACTTTACATTTACTGCCTCCTCCAGTTACCATGGTGCCTCTTTTTATTGGTGGTTCTGCCACAGTACATTAACTAGGTTACTAGTCATGTTATGTAAAAATTTATGTCTACAATTCAATATTTTCACTAGCTTCTCCCCATAAAAACGATCATCCTCTAAATATGCCACCATTAAAGAGTGTACATGTGAAGGGATTTGTATTTACTTTTTTAAGAATGATACATAAAATAAATTTTGTACATTGGACATGGTAGGTGGATGTGTCCATCGATGGGCTATAGCTCTGACTTGATCAAGGATCATGAAGGGGTTGATATAACTGGGAATTATATTTCCTTTCATCCAAAATATCACGACCATCTTCTACAAAGATATATTAAGTAATACCATGTCTCCAACATTGAACTGAATGTCATGTCAACGGATGTCTATAAAAAGATTTTGTCATATTTGCGATTCCTTGATATAGTGCTAAATGATTTTCACCTAATACACTATTTAAATGACCATTTTAAGTCCTAGAATATTACACTCACTGAATTCATCCAATCATGTCGGTGTTCTGCTCCTTTTACATAAAGGGCATTGTTTAGTGGCATTCAGATGCACAAGTGTAAACTATTGTCGTAGGAAAATACAACTACTGTAAGATGTTTGTCATATCGAATTTTGATGTACATAGAACATTATATCAACATATCATCAGGTGTCAGAATTTTTTTCCCAAATTGGATTTCATTTTGTAGATAATAGGCCGTACAGATGTTCTGTTCAATGCTTAGTTCATGTTGGAGGCATTTCCAGAACAACGATGTGAATCTTTGATCTCTATTGGATAAAATATATATTGGTACTCTGTGAAACCATACCACATCGTTGATGTTAATCCACAAAAGTTGATCCAATGAGATTTCCTTTCGAATTGTGATAAAATTAGTTGACTATTCAAGATGATCTACAATGAACCATATAACATCGTTTCCTATGGATGTCTATGGAGGTCAAGTGACAAAGTCCATGGTAATGTTTTGTAACTTCCATGATGGTATAGGTATTGGTTCCATCATTCCCTTATACTTTTTACTATCATACTCCACTTTCTGACATACTAGGTATGTTGAAGTATATTCAGAAATCTCCCGTTTCAAATAGTCCCACCAAATGTTTTATCATATATCTCCATACATCTTTAGGATCTCTGGGTGGATAGTAACGGTAGAGCTATGAGCATCATTCAAAAGATCATTATTTATCTCTGTATTGGATGTTACATATATTAATGACCCAATCCAAAAACTTCTTTTTTATAAATTTTAAAATCGAAGGATTTCCCAATCATGATATCTTACACCCTTTTTAAGAAATTCCTCATATTTTCATTATGAATATATTGTTTTCCCCATGAGAGATGGTTGATAAATAAATTGATAAAATAAGAATGATTTTACTCTCTTAATGATTCACATTCCCATCCTCAAAAATTTAAAATGATCAGATACTTTTCCATTCTCATCATTGATATAGCTGCAATATCTTTTTTACTTAGAGAATCTGCCACCTTACTCTCTTAACCGAGATAGTGGTGGATTGCGCAGTCATAGGCCATGATGAGATCTATCCATTTTCATTGGGACATATTAAGCTATTTTTTGTCAATATATATTGGATAATCTTGTGGTTAGTATATATCTCACACTCTCCCCATAAAGATAACGATCCAATATTTTTAATTAAAATATCACTACTGCCTACTTCATATCATGATTAGGATAGTTTTTATCGTGGATTTTCAACTTCCATTATGTGTATGCTATCACATTATAATTTTTCACTAACACACAACATATAATGTTATTTTAATCCTCACTATATACCATAATGAGTTCTCCAAGTTTTAAGAGTGTGTGGACTAGAACAGTGATAAGCATAATATTCAACTCCTTGAATCAATCATCACATTCTTGAGCCTAGAAAAACATTACTCCCTTCCGTGACATTATTTTAATTGGGTGTCCCAATCATGAAATTGTTTTAAATAATTGTCGATAATATGCAGCTAGACACAAAAATATGTGGATCTTCTTTAAAAATGTTGGCATGGGCCATTCTTCAATTGCATTTGTCTCGGAAGGGTCCAAAGATATCCCTTTGTTAGTGATAACATGCCCCAAGAATGATATATTTTCCATCCATAACTCACATTTAATGAACATTTAATGATCATTTCATAAAACATCTCCCTTTCCAATGTCTTTAACATAGTATTAAAATACTACTCATGTTCCTACTTTCTCTTGGAGTATATTAGAATATCACCAAAAAAGACTACCACAAATTTTTTGTAGGTGATCTATAATGTCTTTATTTATTAAATCCTTGAAAATTTAGTGAAAATTAGTGAGTCTTAAGGGAAATAAAATGATCTCGTTTTTTCCATACCTGATTCAAAAGGTAGTCATGTAAATATCTTCCTTCCTCACCATAAGTTGGTGATACACAAACTGAAGTCGTGCCTTAGAGAAATAGCTGGCACCATAATGCTGATCAAACCAGTCATCTATACATGGAAGGGGATACATGTCCATTATCATTATTTTTGTCACATAAATGAATTATTTTAAAGTTAAATTCCATTTAATTTCCATTCATGATTTGTTTTGAGGGTTTCCCAAGCATTTATGGACGAATGTGTGAGTTTTTATGAATTGGGAAAAACCGTGAGCCCAATTTCAGATTTAACAATAAATTTTTATTCCTTTATAACATCTTCATTTTTCAACATTTTTCATCCATTCCAATTCCAAATTGTCATCCCCTGACATATTAACACCAAAATATTAATTTGGACCATTTAGGAATCTATAATCATGGTGGATATGGGTTTTTATTTAAGATATTGGGCCTGCCCTAAAGCCCATTTCCTGCATTAAAAATAATTTTTATTGTTTTTAATATCTCCTTCACTAATTGAGTTTTTTTAGTGATTTCAACTCTCTCCCGAGCCCACATACCTAAGGCTCACCCCCATGCCCTCCTCCAACAATTACGAGCTCGATAGAATCAAGAAAATGGTCGAAATTTCTCTGGATTTCAGAAATCGTCCAGATCTAGAGAGGTAAATTTATCCTTTCATAACTCCTTCTATTCTTACTCTTTTTCCCCCATTAAAATTCCTACATGTCCTAATTATTCTTGTTAGAATATCATTTATATTTTTATCTGTTTTAAAATTCAGATTCTGGTCGATTTTGGGTCGTTTTCTTCAGGATTCTTTTGGGTAAGTGAATCCTTCTTGGTTTCTTCCTTTTCCTTTAGGGTTTCCTCCCTCTTTCATTATGTTCAAAAATTTCCAGAAGCTAGGGTTCTATCCTAGGGTTTCATTTGGTGTATTTGTGGACAAATTGTTTGATCTAGATCTGAATTTATCTTCCTTGAGGTGTGGCGGTGGTCCGGTTGATGTTTCGCACCATGTTTTGAGGGCTTCGTCATAAAAGGTAGGTGATTCCGTGTGTAATAATTTCTAGATGATTTAGATAGCTTGAATTACTTATTATTCATTTTAATAATATGTTTTTTGTGGTTCAAAAATTGTTTATGTTGGATTTGGTTAAGCATTTATTTTTATAGTTTCATTTTATCTTAAAATCTGGTGTTTTACATGTGTAACCCTTTGGGTATTGTTTGGGATTGTTTTATAACATATGAATTTGGTATAATAAATCTTGTTTGGGATGAAAATTCTGATTTGGTGGGGAATTGGTGTGCCACAAGGTCTTAAAGAGTTTTTTAAGGGTTTAAGGTGTAAAACATTATTGTACTTCTTGAAAGTGATTTTGAAAACGTGTGTGTTTCAGGTGGATCTTTTGTGATATTGTTTGAGGTGTTTGTATAACACATGGGAGTTGTTTAATAAATGTTTTTGGGGATTCCAATTCTGTTTTGAATTTTTATTGGTGTAATTTTGTCCCTGAAATATGGTTTTGAAATGGTTTTTATTTGAAAAGCTTCGGTACACTATTTAGAATTGTTTTACGAATGTTTTGAGTGGTTTAATGATTTATGTAAGAGGTGAAACCATATTGGAAAACTGTTTTGGATTGTTTATACTTTCAAATGATCCATTTTAAATGTTAATAGTTATATTATGTGATGTTTATAATATTTTTAGGGACTTCATAAAATTGTTAAAGGATGTGTTGGATTGTGAAAGTTATGAAAAAAGTGTTGTGGGCTATTATGTTGTGAGTTTGATTTCAAAATGCATTTGAATGAAAAGTGGAATTTGTGACTTATTTGATATAAATGGGACTGTTTGGTTAATGTGGGATGTGGGTGTGTTATCTACATGTGAAAACAATTTTTCTTGGCTTGTTGAACGTGTTTGAGCACAAAGGGAAACCCCAGGTATCTAGGTGGGTGGAAGTGTACTAGTATGCTAGTGAATCCATGAGGTTTGGCCTCAGTTTCACTTAGCAAGATTGACACATAAAACTCTAACTAAACTATGATGATGGTGATTGGGGACCACTAGGTTATGGGTATGTTCCCTACTAGTGGCCCGTGCACGAGAACGGATATTGTGATGGTTACTTCCACCGAGATACGAGGTACCTGGGACCCAGAACGAGCTAGTGCCTAGGGGTTATTTCCTATTACTTGTGCTCATTAGTAACTTTATACATACAATCGGCATATGGTACATTTTTCTGGAAACTTTATTAGCTTTGGTGTTTATTTTAAAATTGTTAACCCGTTAAAATAGCCCACTTGAAAACTTTTTTTATTCAAAGTTGCATCTTTTAGAAATTATAACTAGATTTTCATGTTTTTGAAAACTTGCATGCTTTTCGTCTTTAAATGTTTATCAGATGGAATCTCTTAGTGGTGGTATCCTACTGGGAATTTTCTCACACCCAAATTACACCTTTTTGTGTAAGTAGACTTGCTTATTTTATGTCACAGGATTGGGTACATGTTTTATGCCTTTGGTTTGGGTTTTTAGCGGTCCATCGTGATACATTGTCATGGAGATGGCTTGAGGGCGGTGCCTATTTCCATGTGGAGGTTCATGGGATGTCTTTTAATGGGTTTGTACCTTTGTAATGGTGTTCAAACATTGTTTAATATTGTTTAATTATGTTCTGAATTTTTATTAAAAGATGATTTGGTTTGATAAATCCAGATTTGTTTCATTGAATTATTTTATTGTTTTATGTTTATAGACTCAGGTAAATCATTCCCAATTTTCATTTTATGACACCCGGGCACTTGTGCCAGCCCGTGGGGATCGGTAATGCCCTTCGGGCCTTGGCACGGGCTGGGTTTGGTGCTGGTTTGACAGTGACCAGATCCGGTTCGTGACAAAATGGTATCAGAGGCAGGTTTGCTCTCTTTGAGTCATGTTATTTGGGGAACAGTCGGGATATTCTGGAGTTATGAATTTTGGGACTTGGAATTTCGATTATGAGTAGTGTGGCAGATCACCACACCTCATAATGGGATTCAGGTCTCCAGGGGAAGTCGGGACCTTTCATAGTCCTTTGGTTTTCTTGGTTTAATGATGATTAGGGGAAATGAAAAGCGAGTTGGGTTAATAGTCTCAATGAGCTTGTAGGGCCTGGAAAGCCTTGTGGAGCCATGGATATTCCCTGGAACACTCTCTATAATAGTGAAGTGATTGGAATATTTCTTCCAACCATATGTCCAAGTCACCCACTGAAACTAATTTCCTCTCGCATTGTCTTGTGTTATTTAGTTTTGAAATCTTGGAAGATTGGTTTTAAAGTGACTTGGTTTTAAGAAGTGCAATGTTTTTGTGAAATGATTTTCAAATAAAGATGGAATGGTATGATTTATGAAATTTGGGTACTGAATATTCAGAATTATTTTAAAATGGAAAATGGTGTGATTACACCTCTTTTGAAGAAAGAAACTGTATTGAAGTTGGTTTTGAAAAAGTGTTTCCAATAGTGTTTTCTAAAAAATCATAGGGGTTTTTAATGGGATGAGATGTTATGAAATTTATTTGAATAACATGACTGTGAGTTCTATTATAAAAGTTTGATTCTTTCTGAAAATTTTTGTAATATTTGAATTTGGATTTGAAATCTCTTGGTTAGCGGTTTTGAGAAAAAGGATGTGTTGGTTGACCGTTTTGGTTATGAAAAGTGGAAAGAATTTTTGTTTTAACCTTTGGTATTTCTATTAGCGACCACATGCATGTGCTTATATGGGATGATGGATGGTTGATGGCATGACTCGATGAGTGTTGGGACAGATATGAGGAGGGTGTCTAGTGTGGCACAAAAACATGAATGTGTGAGGCCCATGGGGTACCATTGGTCGATACACTTACCGCCAAACCATTTGTTTTTCAAAGAAATGGTTTTAAAGAAAAACATGATGTCTTGATGAATAGTTTGGGATGGTTTGTATTGGGGGTTTTTGAAAATGTTGTTTTTGTGGGTTGTTTTTTTAGTCCAATAACCCCTCTTATTTGAACTGCGTTTTGGGATTATGTTTGGTCGGTAAGCTGGGTAGAAGGACCGGTTAGTAGTCTCCTTTGAGATATGTTTTGGGACAACTTTATGGTGGTTAACTTCATGTGTTTGGAACTTGTTTATGGTTTTTTTCCTATGGACCATCTTGGCTGGGTCCTTGGGTTCTCCCGTTGGATAATGTACGCCCCCATTTAGGGTTAGTGCACAACTGAACTGAAACTCAGATTGTTTGGTTGTTGGAAAATCCTCCAGTTGATCAATGTAAGGAATATTTTCTTAATTTTTGTGGAATGAGTCTACACAATTTACATCCTTGGATTTTTTTCAATCCTCTTGTGGTGAGTAAATGCTTGTGGAAGTTTGAATGAGACCTTAGTTTCTTATGTTTCCTGATTCATCGAAGGTGGAAGTGTTCTTTGGTTGTTAGTGTGGATGAGTGTCATGATGGTGTATAAGAGGGCCTCTGGGTTCTACATAGTTTCCTTGAAGTAAGAGTTATTATTAAACCACCAATTTGGAGATTTTGGTCCTGATAGGATATTGTGTCCACTTTTTGGACTTGTCTATTGTTTAGGGACTTGGAATATGGTCCTGCTCCATGTATTGTTTCTATCAATCTCAAGGGTCATGTTCGGTGACGCATTGTGATGTTGTGTGCTCTTTTGACTGTAAAGGTAAAGGTCACACAATCCTTATAGGTTCTCTGTTATGTTGGGAGTATGTATCCCTTGGTAAAATTATCAAATCCTCTATCTTAGAGGAAGGGGTTTATACGTGTCCTTCCCTTCTGTTATTTCTCACCCACAGAAACAAGGTGCGATGTGTGTACTTCTTCGGATCCCTTGTTTCAGTGAAATGTATTGTTTTGGTAATGTGAGTTATAGAGTGTTATATGTCTTGATGAACCTATCAGGGTATGAAGTGCTGTTTTTTGTGGCATCAAAAGAGGAAGATCCATATAGAGGATTCCACAGCCTAACTTCGAGGCCAAATATGCTTCAATATTTTGAGCTCCAGCCATAGGTCCTGGAGAGAAGCTGGCGCGTAGTCAGGGGAAACCCATGTGTTATTTAAACCCTTTTACAAAGTACTATCCTCAGTACGAAAGATAGGAAGAGTTTAAACCTGTGGTGTTATAATATTTTTTCTATTGTTCCCGTTCGGTGGAAATAGGTGGAGGGTCTTGTACCCATGTCATCACAAAATGTTATTCCCTCCCCCTTTGGTTTCCATTGATTCTTTAGAGAATGGTTGGAAATTTGGATAGAAAAATTGAGCACATGGTTTTCACATGGTTAGTTCTAACCACGAACAAAAAAATAACCATGTATATATAAGGATCCACATAGTATCGCACAGTTTTCCAAACTGTGCAGACTAACCGTTCCACCGTCCCAACTCCTTAATTTTGGGGTCTTTTCATGTCAAATCACGCCGATCGGTTAAGATGGTTAGATCTTGTGGTGTGAAGAACCACCATGGGTATCATTCATATTATTTTGTAAATTTATAATGGATTTATACCCCTTGTACTAGGGATTATGTTTGGGCTTTCCCCTATTAGTGTCTTGATTCTATCTCGGGAAAAAAAATTAAGTTGTCTCTTATGGTGGGGAGCCCATTTGTGTCTCTTCATACGAGTAATTCATGTTTTTCCTTAGTGTTGTCGGGAAAGTAGGTAATATCCTTTGGAGATATCTAACTACTTAAATATTCCTTGGGTAAAAATTGATATTGGAGAGTGCCCAATGGTTTAGTTATATTAGGGTAAGTGTATCCTTGTTCGATATTGTTGTTTATTTGGGTAAATTGATTGAGTATTGTTCAGTTTCTATTTGAGGATTTTTCATTTGGGATAAAGACTTAATGTGATTTATTGTTTCATGAAAGTGGTGTATGTTTGGTTTTTGAGAGTATTACTTCCTTCATTGATCACTGAAGGTGTTTTGGCATTTGAGGGAGAAACCTAGCAAAAGAGTACCTCTTGGTTTCTTAGTTGGGTTTGGTTGTTGCTTTGTCCTTGATGTGACTTTCCAGGGCGGAAAGTTTTCATGGTGGGGAGAATTGTCACATAAATTAATTATTTTAAAGTTAAATTCCATGTAATTTTCATTCCTGATTTGTTTTGAGGGTTTCCCAAGAATTTATGGAGGAATGAGTGAGTTTTAAGAATTGGGAAAAACTGTGAGCCCAATTTCAGATTTAAAAATAAATTTTGATTCCTTTATAACATCTTCATTTTTCAACATTTTTCATCCATTCCAATTTCTAATTGTCATCCCCTGACATATTAACACCAAAATATTAATTTGGACCCTTTAGGAATTCATAATCATGGTGGATATGGGTTTTTATTTAAGATATTGGGCCTACCCGAAAGCCCATTTCCTGCATTAAAAATAATTTTTATTGTTTTTAATATCTCCTTCAATATTTGATTTTTTTTTGGTGATTTCTACTCTCACCCGAGCCCACATACCTAAGGTGCGCCCACATGCCCTCCTCCAACAATTTGGAGCTCGATAGAATCCTGAAAATGGTCAAAACTTCTCTGGATTTCAGAAATCATCTAGAATTGGAGAGGTAAATTGATCATTTCATTACTCCTTCTATTCTTACTATTTCCCCCATTTCAATTCCTACATGACCTTATCATTCTTGTTAGAATATACTTTAAATTTTTATCTATTTTAAAATTCAGATTCTGGTCGAATTTGGGTCATTTTCTTCAGGATTGTTTTGGGTAAGTGAATCCTTCTTGGTTTCTTCCTTTTCCTTTAGGGTTTCCTCCCTCTTTCATTATGTTCTAAAATTTCCAGAAGTTAGAGTTCGATCCTAGTGTTTCATTTGGTGTATTTGTGGCCAAATTGTTTGATCTAGGTCTGAATTTATCTTCCTTGAGGTGCGGCGGTGGTGCGGTTGATGTTTTGCACCATGTTTTGAGGGTTTCGTCAAAAAAGGTAGGTGATTCCGTGTGTAATCATTTCTAGATGATTTAGTTTGCATGAATTACTTATTATGCATGCTAATAATATGCTGTGTGTGGTGCAAAAATTGGTTATGTTGGATTTGGTTATGCATTTATTTTTATAGTTTCATTTTAGCTTAAAATTTGGTGTTTTACATGTGTAACCCTTTGAGTATTGTTTGGGATTGTTTTATAACATATGAATTTGGTTTAATAAATCTTTTTTGGGGTGAAAATTCTGATTTGGTGGGGTATTGGTGTGCCCCTAGGTCTTATAGAGTTTTTTAAGGGTTTATGGTGTAATACATTATTGTACTTCTGGAAAGTGATTTTGAAAACATGTGTGTTTCATGTGGATCTTTTGTGCTATTGTTTGAGGTTTTTGTATAACACATGGGGTTGTTTAATAAATGTTTTTGGGGCTTCCAATTCTTTTTTGAATTTTTATTGGTGTAATTTTGTCCTTGAAATATGGTTTTGAAATGGTTTCTATTTGAAAAGCTTCGGTACACTATTTAGAATTGTTTTATGAATGTTTTGAGTGGTTTAATGATTTATGTAAGAGGTGAAACCATATTGGAAAACTATTTTGGATTGTTTATACTTTCCAATGATCCGTTTTAAATGTGAATAGTTCTGTTATGTGATGTTTATCATATTTTTAGGGATTTCATAAAATTGTTAAAGGATGTGTTGGATTGTGAAAGTTATGAAAAAAGTGTTGTGGGCTATTTTGGTGTGAGTTTGATTTCAAAATGCATCTGAATGAAAAGTGGAATTTGTGACTTATTTGATGTAAATGGGGATGTTTGGTTAATGTGTGATGTGGATGTGTTATCTACATGTGAAAACTATTTTTCTTGTCTTATTGAACATGTTTGAGCACAAAGGGAAACCCCAGGTATCTAGGTGGGTGGACGTGTACTAGTATGCTAGTGAATCTGTGGGGTGTGGCCTCAGTTTCACTTAGCAAGATTGACGCTTACAACTCTAACTAAACTATGATGATGATGATTGGGGACCACTAGGTTATGGGTATGTTCCCTACTAGTGGCTCGTGCACGAGAACAAATATTGTGATGGTTACTCTCACCGAGATACGAGGTACCTGGGACCCAGAATGAGCTAGTGCCTAGGGGTTATTTCCTATTGCTGGTGCCCATTAATTACTTTATACTTACCATTGGCATATGGTACATTTGGCTGGAAACTTCAGTAGCTTTGTTGTTTATTTTAAAAGTGTTAAACCGTTAAAATAGCCCACTTGAAAACTGTTTTTATTCAAAGTTGCATCTTTTAGAAATTGTAACTAGCTTTTCATGTTTTTGAAAACATGCATGCTTTTCGTCATTAAATGTTTATCACATAGAATCTCTTAGTGGTGGTATCCTACTGGGATTTTTCTCACATTCTACTTACACCTTTGGGTGTAAGTATACATGCTTATTTTATGTCACAGGATTGGGTACAGGTTTTATGCCTTTGGTTCGGGTTTTTAGCGGTCCATCATGATACAGTGTCCTGGAGATGGCTTGAGGGCGGTGCCACTTTCCATGTGGAGGATCATGGGCTGTATTTTCTTGGGTTTGTACCTTTGTAATGTTGTTCATACATTGTTTAATATTGTGTAATTCAATTTTGAATTTTTATTAAAAGATGATTAGGTTTGAAAAATCCAGATTTGTTTCATTGAATTCTTTTATTTTTTTATGTTTATAAACTCGGGTAAATCATTCCTAATTTTCATTTTATGATACCCGAGAACTTATTACGGCCTTTGGGGACCGGGAACGCCCTTTGGGCCTTGGAACGGGCTGGGTTTGGTGCTGGTTTGATGGTGACCAGATCCGGTTCGTGACAATTTTTTTAAGATCATGACAATCAATGTAGAGGCGCATTGATCCATAGAGATTAGTAAATAAGGATACTATCTAACCCAATGGTGTAGCACTCGGGAATATAAAACCCTTCTTTATATTCTCCAGTAACCGTTCATCATCTCTTCCAGCTCTATAGTGGCCATTATATATGGTTTGATTAATATAGGTATAGATCTGTGAAAAAGATCAACAGAGAACTCAAACTCATGATTATGAGGAATACCATGATAAATTTCAAGGAATGCATTATTGTAATCCCTCACGATGGGTATGTCATCAACCATTATTCTCTCCATTGTCCCAACCATTTGAGATAGACATGCTTGATCATAAGGAAGTAATATCCACACATGATACAATTATTCTAAAGGGGATTAATCTTCAACCATGAACTAGTATAGAATCAGAGGATGCATTAGGATGTGGAATTTCATATCCTAATTCCGACAGCTAATGTTGGATTTTTATAAAGATAGCCAATCCATGACCAAGAAAGCATTGAACTCCACTAAAGAATATATGACAAGATATTCTAGAAAGTTCAGTCTACAAACTCTTATCTGGGAGGATTTATAGATCAAGGACACAACAATTTCCGTATTAGATTTTCACAAAGATAATGTTTCTTAAAAATTTTGAGGTGCTATTTGAATAGTTATACAATAAATGAAATATATGAAAGAATACAAAGAACCAGAACCAAATATTACATTCACTATTGTTGAATGAATAAAAACTATACATGTCATAACATCATTATCTGGATCTACCTTTGCAGTAGTGATATCATAATTCCTTCCTTGTATCCATGGAGTTTTAGTGGATTTCCTATGATAACCCTTGGATTTCGGTAATTTTTTGATTTATTCGCATGCTCCTTGAAGTTATAACACTGCACTACATGATTAGTGTTGATCAAGACCATCCTACAATCTTCCACATTAGTAGGATTAATCATATATCATCGACAATTCATAGCCTGATGACTAAAAATTCCATTTTTCAAGAATTTATTGGTTTCCATTAGATAGTTCTGGGGATTCTTCTTCACACAAATTTTACAACGAAAAAAGATAGGCTTACTTCCATAATGATTTATTTTGTCGAACCAACCATGTATGTCTACATTTTTCAGCTTCTTGTAAATGATCTCATGAGTCCACTAAGAGTCTCCAATCACTATTTTAACCTTGAGGGAACAATTAAAAATATCATCATGACTATTGGTGTCTCGAATCTGCGACAATTTTCATAGACACGACATTAATCAGCTGAATAAGTGATATAAAAAGATTTTATTATTCACTACAAAGCTAGTGGAATACCTTGAATGCCTTGTAATTTTTTTCTTCATACAACCTAATGGAATCATTTTCATTCTTCTAGATTTTAAGGAACTCCCTTGCTATCTAGAGGTTGAGGGTTTTCGGAAAGTATTTTTTTGATAACATCCCCTTTAATTCCTCCTTATCCAAGGAATTAATTTCCTCGTGATACCTTTTATTCTTCATCAATTTCCACCAATGATCTGATTCCCCATAAAACGACATAATTCCATTAAAAATTTCTCTTCTTCTGAGAACTAGAGGATGAAGAATATATTTTCAAGGGAGTTAATACATTATTCCATGAACAGGGGATCAAAAGATCCTCTAAACATGGGGTGCCTTGTCTTCAAGAAAGATTCTATGGAAACATTCTTATTCCATATAGTTAGAGGGTTTCCCATATGATTCATGTTATTATTCATAATTTGATCCTGTTTAGAAGAAACGTTGAAGATGTTTCGAACACTCGTTCCTATAATATTAGGCATATCATTATGGAAATCTTCATATATCCTATCACATTGGTTGTTGGAATGTATTTATCTATTTCTTGTCATTAACTAAAGATATAACATACAATTATAGGGTTTGAATACATAGATAATGAACATAAAAAATGAAATATTTTGCATAAAAGGATAAACTTTTATAGGAGAAGTAAATCATATCATTTGATTCCATAGGTTTAAATTTTTTATATCTTTTATAAATTTCTTAACATATATTCTTATGAGATTTTTCTTATTTCTGTAATAATGTTTTGTACTAAGATCATGGCTTTTCCAAAGTATATCCCCCAGGACTGTCAACACCTAGTGTGTAGCAATGCTCGTAGTCATATACCAAGATACACTAGGTCAACCCCAAAACACTTTGTAGGATTTTTCGCTCCGAGGTATATATATTCTTGAGCCACCCCTACCTATTTGTATCCCCATAGAGATGTATTTTCATGATAAACCACTTAATATATATACTTACCAGTCGTTAGGTATGGTTTCTTATACCTCGTGTAGTCATTAATGTTCTTACTAAAAATCCCAATTCTAAATCTCGAAAAATAACTAGACTATCATCTGATAGCAACTGTTGAGACCCTAGACATTCTCACAAAACATTACATGACATGAAGAATAATTATTCATCAGATAAAAATACAAGGATCATTATGTCTAGTTTCTTGGAAGACTAGGTACATAAAACAAAAAACATGGGGCTAAAAAAACTTCATTAATTTGTAATTATAAAAATATCCTAACAACATTTTATTCGTTTCATTTTCATAGTGAACCATGGGAAGCACATGAACAATGGGATGAGCTAGAAATCCTAGTACGAGAATGAACAAAAGAATAATTCTTTAGCACATGAGTTAATATGCATGACATAATGATATCAAAATAAAGGAGCATATGGAATCATAAAATATAAACATGGGATCATATAAATATGGAATCATAGAAATGTGGCAGAATAACTAAATATGTCTTTAGTATGAATCAAGGATAACTTCCAACCACATTTCCTATAGCATTATAGGTCAACACTAACATCCAATCATGTATCACATTGTAGCATTAGTCAAGGATAACAACCAATACCATATTACATAGCATCTCATGAGACTGAACATTACCTAATTCATTACAACACTATCTGATATCACCCATATTACATTTCATTATTATGTTTTCCACAAAAAGAATCATATATAATCCTTTTTACATAATCATAATGGTTCCTAGTGGATAGAATTGGCTAAGCCAATCATGACATTAAGCATTACCAATGAGGATATCATGAATGTTTCCATGAAAAAAATTGATTAGAACATACATGGACGTTCATAGGATAAAATTGGCATAAAAATGGAATTTGATGTCAAATAGAAGTGAAAAAATATAATAAACTTATTTGAGAAACATTATCATTAAAAAAAATTTATCCTGTTTAACGGACAATACTGCATAGATTTGCAAATAGAAAATGGAAAAATATTTTATATAAAAAAATGGTGAAGTAAGAAGGTTTACATAATAAAAAGAGTAATTTTATACAGGCAATGGTTTCTTAAAATAGATAATATAGTTTACTTGAAAATGGGTAATAATAAAGGAAGCACCCTTAAATCATATTCTTTTATCAGAAAGTACTAATGAATGGATCATTTAAAACATGTATATAACCAGAAGAGAGTGAAGAAAGGGTATTGATAAATGAATTTTTTAAAACTAAAAATAAGTTATAATATTCATGCAAACAGATACGATAACTCCATTTTGATATAATGAATGACAAGGCAACCTGATATAACAAATGATTTACAGGTTAAATTCATTAGTAATTATCGGCATGGTGTCGTGTGTACTTTAGAGGGATTAATGAGAATGAAAAGTGTGTTTTCATCAATTATACATAATTATGGTAGTATGGGGGAGGTGTGAAATCATACTCTATCATCAGTGATTACACATAAAATGTTACAGAATAATGGACATCTTCATGAAGAGTGAAATGCAGAGGATTCCTAACCTTAAGTCAGATTGTTATCATTGTTTGATCATAATGACCTGAATAAACAGATTAGGATCATTATTTAAAATTTAAAGAACCTATTATATATGAAAATTATTTATTATAACCTTTTTAAGATAATAAATTACCTTTTTAATGGGTTATGTTGATCAATTGTATTTTTTGAGACTGATTTCTTATTTGTTTTTATGATTGGGTTACTTATATTCATGTTTGGATAAACACATAATATTGAGGTGGTTTTCTAAAATTGATGTTTCAGGTTATTATTAATCATATAGGATATTAAATGGATATAAAAATTGAATGGTTTATTAGGAGTGAAGATGAATTATTATATAAAACCTCAGTGATAACTATTTTGGTTAATTAGTGGGTTTGATTATAATGAAAATGTTTTTCTTTATAACATAATACCATTTGTATAAAAGGATTATAGAACCCTAGATAAGACATATTACATATTTAATAATCTACCTCTACCATAAAACTAATGCTTTCATGACCATAATTAATTATGTTAATAAAAACTTATAAATTGTTGTCCTTGATTATTCTATATTAACACATCTCTAACAGTGTTTTCCTTTATTTAAAATAAAAGCTGGGAAAATGGGAGAAGATAATGAATTTTCCTATTAGAATAAAATAATCCTTGTACATGTATTTTATAGGAGTTATCATACCATTTGGGTGATGTGAGGTGAGGAGAGAAAAAAGAATAGAAAATAACTTAATAGAAATGAAAGATTTAGAAAGATGAGTTTACCTCTTGAGTCTTCCCCTATTGAAAATCACATTAGGGGAGAGGATTAGGTATTTTAAAGATAATGGGTGCCTTTAAACGTGGGGTAGGATCATGGGGAGAGATTTGGGAAGAATATTTTCTAGGAAAAATGCTTGAGAGGAGTGAAGGGAATGGGGAGTGAGTGGGGGTGTTTAGAGTAGAGAAGATGAGGGTTTTTATAAATGTTTAATTATTAGGTAAATAATTTCCCTCATTACTAGAAATAGTGATTATTCCAAGACCAAAAATAGTAAATGGGATATGTGAATTCTAACCAATGGTGGTGACAACACCCATGAGGCTATAAATAGACTATTTTACTTATAATGTATAAATATGTTGAATTACCGTCTGTTAATATTAATAATCAATTATTGTATTTCAGAAAAAAAAAGATAAATTTACCCTAACAATTTTTCAATGTCTAGAATCCAAAAATGATGTCCATTTTTCGTAAATAATTTTCTAAATATAATTTTTTTATATTTAATTTAAATAATTATTTATTATTAAATATGAGTTTTTAAACATTCATTTACATATTATAAAATATATATACATCATAATTACTTATAAATATTATAATTATACTATAATATGTAAGTTTACTATTAATTAGGGGGTATCACTATTCATAAAGGAGACATAACTATTTTTAATTATATGTTAGTATTCAGAAAATAAAAATCATTCGGTCATATAAGATTTACTAATCACAACCGTGTATGTTAGATTTTCAAAATTCCAATCATTGAGGTTGCAAACTTATGTTTAAAGGTCAAAAAGCACATAATTGTTCATTATGTTGAGATTTTATGTTCTTATATGACATATTTATAAGAAAATAATTTCAATTGATAATACAATGGGTTGTTACATCACTTATTATATTATAGTTACTATTTTTTTGTATATGAAATATATATTATCCATTTCAACCTTATTTATGTTCAAAAGTTCTCATTTTCAATGCCATTTTAATATTATGGATTTGACTTTTTTATTTTTATTAATATCTTTATCATATACGTAATTGATTATTTATTTAACCTTATAATAGTTTCAGTCTTATCTTATTTATTTATGGAAAACTCATGATTCAGAGTGATATTTATCCACCAATATAATTATATTTATTTTGATTATTCATTCATTTAGAAATACATTTCATTCCTTAATTCTGTTTTCCTGAATGTGGTGATCAGAAAAAAGACATAGGCCATTTTATGACAAGGATTAGTTTCCCTTTATAAGGGAAGACCTTGTTGAATAGGACAAAAATTGTATCATAGCCATGATTGATATAAGGGACTAGGTTCATGATGTCACCTTATTCTTTTTTAGGGTAATTATCTACAAGATTAGGATTATCAAAAATCATGGGTTGGGTGAAAAGTTATCCAAATTAGTTCCATTTCATTAAACACACGAGTTGTAATGTATGAATTGAATGAATTTTGATTCTTATATATGTGTTTTATTTATTTTATAATATTTTGATTATATATATACGATGTTTTGTGTATGGTCGTGATATTTGTGGTCTATTAAATGTTTTTTTGTGATTTGGGATTAAAATGGGTGGGGGAATAAAGGAGTGCTTTTATATCAAACATTATAGTAATATATGATGAATACATTTCTAATGTTATAAATTTATCCCATTAACTATTGTACAGTTATAACGTGGTCCACCAAACTATGATTTTTCACAATCACCTCTTAAATTTATTATATATCCCCTATCATTATATATGTAATTTTTTATGATTTATTTTTTCTAGGGTCAAATTATTTTATGATTTATATAATATAAATTCTAATTGGATTAATTTTTTTTTAATAATTTTTAATGAAAATATTTTTTTATTCATAGATGACATGTTCTATATATAATAAATTAAAAGTTTATAATGTGGTTTTTAGTTTTTTATATTATTTCCATTCCAAATAGTTTCAATAAAGGATTAATTAAATTATATGTTCTTTTCTGTGAACATGAAATTTTTTATTTTTATTTATAAAAATTAATCATAATAACATGATATTTGGAATTTGAAAATGAAATTAAATGTAAAATTAGGAATATTTCTGTTTTATTTTGAAATATTATCTTTATGTTTTCAAGCCTCTGTTGGTTATTTGAAACTAGCATAATAAAACTGATTTCAAATAAAAGTGTGGGTTGATTTTTTGTTATCAAAAGAGATATTATTTTTAATAATGAATATTTTTTGTCTAATATTTATGGTGGGATCTTTCCATATAAGTTGAAACACATTTATTTTTTATTATTATATTAATTATTTTATTTAAGAGTTTTAGGGTATAATTTATTTAGAGAAATGGAATATTTGTTAATAATTTTTTAAAAACTAAAATTTTATTCATAATGTTATAAGTTCTTTGGGGGTTGTTATTAATCACTTATATGAGTTTCAATTTTACCATGGATTACTTAGTTTCAGGTGAGTAGATTTGAGGATATTTTGATTCAATATCTTGTTATTCTCATTTCTTATTATTCCTCTTAGAAATGTTTTGGATATATATAGAAAAAACAATTTATGATATTTTGATGTTGGGTTTGTGGTTTAAGGTTATTTATTAGTTTTTATTGGATTTTCTAGACTCCAATTAGGATTTTATAGTCGAACTCTTCGTAGTGCATGAACATTACTTGTGGATTCTATTTTTATTCACTTTGTCTATCAAAAATGTTTATTCCTTTTTTCATAGAGTAGATTTCTTAAAATTTTTGTATACTTTGTAGTACCCTCAAACCATCCCTTATGGATTCGGTGTGAAAAAAACATCTAAAAACATTTTCATTGAAAAAAAAAATATATTTTTAATTTGTTTAAATATTTTACAATACCTGTGTAATTAGGGTTATAGTTTTAGTGATATATGAAAAACCAAAATCTAATATGACTCAATACGTCCAATAAAATTAAATATTTTTTTCCACTCAATAAGAAGATAATAAATCTTTAATAAGTCTTCATAATTTCTTATAGATTGTACAAAAAAGATACTCTACTATGTTTATAAAAGGTGATAAATTCATTTATAACACGATGAATGTTAGAGAAAAAAACATTAAATCTATTAGTAAGGGAAAATAAAATAACAAGACATAATAAGAAAGATGTCATATATATCTAGATATAATGATGATTATGCTAATTATAATGGAATAGTGGAATGATGAGATGATTTAATAGGTACATGGATTAAATAATGTTTATAACATATGAACATCGAATCATGGAAATATGAATTCATCATAAAAATTACATCATAAGAACATGTTAAGGCCTCCGGAGTCATTAATAAAACATACCTAGCTAGTATAAATTCCCTTGAAAAATATTAATCCAGAATCACTAACCACACACCATGAAGTCTTTTGATATGGAAACATTATTCAATGAATTATAAGGTAATATATTTTATCAACCCAATTTTCACATAATTTAAATATTTAATATGTGGGCCACATGCTATCAATTAACATATAATAAAAACAAAATGAAACAAAATTTTATTTATATCCTTTTCACTTATTACCTATGTAAGAATTCATTATTTCATCAATAAAAAATAAATGATAATCATATTGAAAATTAATTTCTATACTATGACATAAATCATCATTCTAGGTAAATACCACTCAAAAATTATGATTATGCATATGGTGTATCCATGTATAGAGGAAAGAAATATGGTTTAGAAATATATATTCCGAATTAATTGATTTGTTGGTAATATCAGTAAAAACCCTAAAATTATTAATGGAACATATTCAAATAATAATAGAAAATTATTGAAATTTTATCATGACCATATAGGTGGATTATTAATTATGAAAAAAACACTGATGGATACTAAAATATATTAATATATTATTTCCAAATATATTATGATAATGAATGTAGATGTTTTCATTTAAATAATCTTATTAATCATGTATTTAATATACATAAATAAGACTCAAAGTATGATTGGAACAATTTATTTGATCAAATTATATTTCTTTTTTTCCATTTGAGGACATTTAAAATGAAATATTTTAGTAAACCATTAAAATAATAATTCTATTTTGTATAACACTTGAGTGGATAGAGAATATTTTTATAGTAAAATGATAATGAATGTACTACGATAAAGTCATAGTGAATTTTTTAAAATACATTCTTTTTTTATAAAAATTACACATATTAAAGAAAAAATCATTTCATTTCAATTCATTCATGGAAATAGTGGTAGTTGAAGTTTCCCCTTTTAATATAATTAGTAAAAAGTAATTTTGATATATCATATAATATTTCATTAGAAGAACACATTCTTTAGAAAAAATTATGTTGAAATGTTTAATTCCCATAAATTTTTTCAACATAATTTATAAATATTTACTATTAATATATTTTTTTAATTAAATATTATTATTTACATAATTAATTAACACATGTAATTGAATTTCCCTTTCATTGTCAGGTTCATATTGATCATTCATTCTTGATTCTGTGATCATCATTCATTTTTGAAATATATATTGACAATATATATCACATTAATATTAATAATGTTACACATTCATCCCATAATATTTTTAATTATGACTATTGAAGATGAATCCATATACAAACATGTTTGGATAGTTTTTATTGAACATATATGACATATAATAAAAATAATTATATATAAATGTTATAATCAATGAAAATTAAAAACCTATTTAATATATCATTATTATATTCCATTATAATTATATAAAATTCTATTAAATATTATTATATTAACATTTCAATTCCACTCAAGTAAGAGTTAAACCATCTAAAATAGAAGAACATTGTAATGATCGAATGAGTAAGAATGTGATATTAAATAAAATTAATTTTACTTTTACATGTGATTATAAACATAATATATATCATGTAACGTCATAAAATCTATTATTATAACCATTAATTATGGGTGGTACTGAAAAATGAATTCAATCATTACTGGTGGTTGTAGTCCTCACATACAATAGATTAATGAACCCATTTCTCATCCAATGGATGAAGTAATGGCTTATGAAAATTGGTCATAAAATAATTATAACAATGTAATGAAAATCACATTAGAAAATTAAGTAGATCATATGTTTCATAAATATAAGTTTGTTAATGGATCTATGTTAAATCATTCATGGAGGCTATTATATGAAAAATAAATTATTAATGATATCTTCTCATAATAAATTCTTATAATTAAGATAAATTAAAAAATTGATAATTTTAAAATATTATTAGTGACATAGACAACATAATTATTCATAAAACCCATTTTTACTACCCAAATTTAGTAGTGAAGAAAATAAACTAAATAATATCATGAAGGTTGTAGTCTTCATGTATGAAAGATAAAATAATTTGTTTTTCATAGAGGTTGTTATAGAATGAATGAATAATTTATATTAAACTAAAATATTGATATTTAATATATATATATATAAATATATTATATTTAACTAATTATATTAATTTCATAAGGTAGTAATAGGATGAGGTAAAATGTTACAAATAGTCTAATATTAGTGTAGTACTCATGTTTGAAATATTTATTTTCCATTGAATTATGCTTCAAAATCAATGTACTAATCCAACTAAAGATGGAAAATGTCATCAGTTATTGGGATAGTGTATTATAAGGTAAAAATTTGTATATTTTAACTAAAAAATATTATTTAATTGTTTTGTAATGAAGTGGTGTACTAGGTCCCTTTTTTATGTAATGAGATGGAATTTTCTTAGGAAAAAAATTTATAGTAAGGGGAATGAATAGAATCACATGAATGTTAGGTGGGGTATCATATCTAACTCTTGAGAAAAATGTGTATCATATATTTCTAACTCATTATAATGTTATGATACTTTTTTAAATATCTATAATATTAGCATAACCCATTCTTTTTCACTATTCACCTATAAAATAATTTTTCCTATAAAATTTAAAAAATTAATACTAAGATAAATTCGTTATTTTAATTTATGATATAAATTTATTTTTATAAAATAAATTTAATAAGAAATTTATAAATATATTTTTATTGAAAATCAATAATATATTGAGGAAATGAATAAATTTTAAAATGTAATTCTGAATAATAACTATTTATAATATTATTCAACACCAATATTCTAATTTAAATAATTTTAATATATTAAAATATATATATACATATATATATATGTATATTATGTTATCATAATTAAATTTTACAAATGATTATTTTATTTTAATAAAATATCTTGACTTTTATTTTAGTGTGTTTGAGGAATGATATCTTAATCCAAATTATTCAATGGAAAATATGTATACTTGAATCATGCTGGGTCATATTATCATCCATTCAACCTCCCATTTCTTTAAAATAAATTAATCGTGTATTTCTCAAATATAGACATGAATTAATATATAAATTTTTATTTAGTTTATATATTAATATCATAATATAATATAGAAAGCTATTCATCTTCCTCTTCCTGGTCAGTTGATCTATTTATTTTACATTACTAAATTGTTGCATTATGTACTAATTTTCATCAACAAATTATTTTTTAGATCCATTGATTAAATTCCTAATTTTTTTCTTCCATCATTTTTAACGTGAAATGATTTTTTCTATTTTTATCACCACATCCATCACATAATTTTCTATGTCACTCCATCCCTCATTTATTTGGTACGTTTTTTAATTATTCATTTTATAATTTTGATGTAATATATTTTGATAGTTTATTATGAATAAAAATAAATTTCTTTTCCCTAGTTCTTATCTTATAAGATTACTAATTATGAAAATCACTGCTCTATCTAATTCATCAATTATTAACTCATCTTTTCCATAATCCAGAAATTATATAAATGATATTTTCAATAAGAGAATACATAAATTAATTTATATAAAATGGTAAAAAAAAGAATTTCATTAAAAAATTAATCAAACATGTTCAAACCCAATGATATGAGTATTTATCTATAATATGTGTTATCCATAGTTATTTTACAATTAGGATCTCTTATCTATTTAACATTCTCAAAATAATATATTCAAGTCCATTTAAAATGTTTTATAAAGAGAATGTGAATTAACCCGAGCATATCACATGGAGTTTATTGGATAGGTTTCTAATTATAGACAATTCATTGTGCACAAGAGTGATGATCAAGAGATACCTTAACAAATATATTACTGTTTTTGTCAATAATTGAATATATTCCTAAATTTATTCCTCTTTTAAATAACCAGACTTGGATGTAACTACAAGGAAGACCAATGAATTAGAACAATAACAAAGTATAATGATTTTTAACTATAAAAAGAATAATAACTTTGAACTCCATTAAATATACCCTACCACAATCCTCCAAGAACATTAAATATTTATCACAACCGACATGAAGAATTATATATACTATTGAAACCATGTTCATCCCAAAATCACAAACTATTTATTTGATTCAAATTTCATAAATTTTCTTCATACAATATATTCATAACTAAATTTTTTAAAACACTACTGTTACACTGACTTTAATGCTCCTTTTCATGTCATCTTTGAACTAGAATAAAATATACATAAATTATAATGTTATCATTGACACAGATATATGATTATAATATATTACAATCATTATTAATAAAAATAATTATATTATTAATATTTTATAGAATTAGAAAACATCCCTGACTCATAAATATCATATATAATCATCAAATAAAAACATTTTTCTAATATATAAGAAGATTATAAATCCATAATTTCATTTCTTAAATAAACAATAAATTATTCTCACAAGATACTCTTCTAGAATTTTCGTAATTGATACATTATTTCCTAACATAGAGAACGAGATTCATATGAAGGCATGTTCTAAAACTCTCTGTAATAATAAACATAATAATAAAGTATAACATGACATATGTATGTAATAATTTGACATAATAAAAATAATAATCATATGAATAAAATTACAGAATAATGTGATGATTTCATATGTACCTGGAGTAAATTATTATGTTTATATGAAATCATATATTCATAATAATATTTTAAAAATATAACATTGATCATAAGAATAATTATAGGATCCCTACCTCATTAACATAAAATAGTTGGTTAGGAAAATTTCATATGAACCATAGTTGTCTCAGATCCATTACTTCACAATGTGATATCTCTTGCGATGGATTCATAACCCAATTAATTAGAGTTACATATAATTTTAAATTCATTGGTCACATAACAAAAATCATATTTATGAATGAAAAATGGTTTCAATAAACAAATAAAAAACCATAGGATATAAAATGGGGTTTATATGATTTTAATGTGTTTTATGAGGAAGTAATCATTATTTCATCAATAATCAAGACATGGTAAATCCATTGTGATTTATTAATATTTAAATTATTCTAGTTAGATAATACTCAATAATGATGATGACAAATATAGTATTTTCATTATATTAAAAATTTATATATGATGTAGAAAAAAATATACACAACAAATTGATCTATTGGGAGTCTTCATGAAAATACTTCAGTCGATAATGTAACATACATAATTCATAGTAGAGTTGAAATTGTTGTCAATCACGCTTATAAAAGTGGAATATAGAGAATAAAAAATATGAAATGTTGGGTCATATCATATATATAAATGAGAATTTCAATATCCATTTAGATAAAGGTGCTAGAGTCCATCATTTGAAAAATAAAATTGATCAAGAATACAACATATATGTAGAAAATACTAAGAATCATATAGAAATAATTTTTTAAATAACATTTTAAAAATAAAAAAAATGTATGCCTTTATTAAAATACTATAATATTAATTTTGTTTTTATTAAAAACAAGAATATATAAAAATGATGTACCCAAGAAAATGAAAAATCTAAAAGAAATATACTGATAAGTCAAATAATGTTGTTATTTCATATAGTACTATTAAAATTTAATTATTTATAGAAACATAAAATGTGATACAGACCATATAAATGTATAAATATGTGATTTTAAGATTGAACACTTGATACAATGTAGGAATATATTATGTCATTAAAAACAATTGTTTTATATATTAGTTGGAAAAATGGTGTGAATTAAGAATGTTTTATTTTTTTGAAATCAATTAATCAAAGTGTGATATGGTTTTATATATTCATGTTTCTTGTGAAAATGAATTTAGAAATTTAATTTCTTGATCATAATTTCATTTCGTAGATTCATTAAACAAAATCATTCATAATGGTATCCTCTCCTTTATTTAGATATTCCCTATTACCCAACGTCATGAATATTATTGTATTAATGAAATAAGATGTCTTTAAAAAATTATTGGACATAATTATACAATACAAATCGATGGTCATTACATATTATGTGTAATTATTTTTATTATTAAAATATATTTTTGATATTATTAGATAAATTTCATTGATAATTGAAAAGGAATGAAATTTTTTTTTGGATAACGACTATGGAATATCAAAACATGAAAAAAAACAATTATGTAATACAATTCTCATCACCCTAACTCCTTATATACATAACTCTATATAGAACAAATATTTCCCCAATATATCAATATGAGAGAGTGAGAGGAATGGATAAAATAAAATAATATAAAAATTATATGGTAAGGAGTAACTAGTGAAGGAATCTACTATTGATCCACACCATGTTGTAGCCTTTGACCTTTGAATGATTCAACTTAGTAGAATCATTATATTAAATTTTTAGGTATCAACTACCCCCAAGGATTATTTAATCATAAAAAATGAATCAATTTAATAATATAAATTCACTCAATGGGGGTAAATTGTTGTTTTTTAATCATTAAATTTGGTTTTAATATTAAAGAGTGAAAAATTATATTTTTCCTAGGGAAAAAATTAATGGCATGACACCTAGTTCCAGTACATGAAATTTTTAGTCATCACCCTAGTTTTTCCAAATTGTTTCTCATGTCATCAATTCCTATTGAGTCTCAAATTTTTAATAGTCAATTAATGATGTGAATGAGGTATTTATAAGTCATTCAGCCTAATTTAAAATTGATTAATCCAATATATTCCTTTTAAACATGCCATGTAGAACCCTAAAAAATGAATGTCATATCATGATATAAATATTGTTCATATATTATCTTGTTATCTTTTTCTATGATTCATTGTATCCTTCGAAAAATTATTTAAATAATTAAATATATAATAACATGCATATTAAAATTATAAATCCTTATTTTAAATATTAAAAAATTTATACAGGAAATGATAGACTAAAATGCTCATGTATTTGAATGAATGAATTTTCTCACGAAATAATTTCCAACCAACTATAAAAGAAACATATATTATTAAATTTAAATGAAATTTTCATAATATCATGTTATAAAATGGAGGAAAAAATCTTCAAGCATCATACAAGTAAATTTTATCAAATACCATCATTTAAGAGTGATAAGAAAACCCTGTTATCTACTTCATTTATTTTGTATTAACCAAGCCATATAATTCTCCCAAAATTTTCGTTTCATTACCAATATGAAATACCCATTAAATTTAAATCACCTTAATTTTTTTTTTCACTCTGCATGATATTTATAACGCCCTGGTTCTAGAAGCTACCTAGAGGTTCCCCGTACCCGGTTGTTCACATGGCCTCAATCACATTTCCTCGAATGCCTGAGGCTGCCGACTATCAGCGGGGGCCTTGGGTGTGATAGTGGGGAAACGATGCATTCATTGGAAGAGTTCACAGTGGAAGAGAAACAAATCACAATAGCAGAAGCACTAAACAATCCATACACAATAGAACAGAGGAAGACTAAACATGATATACAGTAGGAACACATATATATAAATTATGCATGATACAAATGCGTCTATGAAAATAGCCAAATAAGTCAAAATACTGAATACAGTAATAAATCCAAGTACAAAAGGAAAACAGATAAATAACTCCTCAGCATCATAAGCCTTAACATGGTCCCATGCTCACCAGCTCCATTGCAATCGAGAACCTGAAGTAGAACTATGATTTCCCTTATCTATACCTTCATCAATATAATCTCTTTGGGCCCAAAATCATGACCCAAATAGGGTGTGAGACAAAAATCCCTATAGGCAACCACCCTAAGATCAGTGCCTAACAGTGAGTGAATATATGGCAGGTAAAAGTACAGAAAGTAGTAAACATGGAAGCACACATCAGCAATTATCCACAATTCCTAGAATATTGTTTACAAACAAGGAAGTAGGCACAAAATAAATTAGAACAAATAGGCAACCCTCTGGGTAGTTCTCATAGAATAACCCCTATGGTTTAACCTACAAGTTCAAGAAACCCTCTGGGAGGCACACACTGTCTCTCCCCTCTGGTTCAGCTAACGAATAGACTTTTTGGGGAAGCATTCACCATCAATTCCCCCTATAGTCTTGTATCATACTAAAGGCCCTCTGGGGAAGCACTCAACGTCTCATTCCCCCTATGGTCCACGTCGAGGAACTAAAGACACTCTGAGGAAGCACTCAACGTCATTTCCCCTTGTGGTCTCGCATCGTATTATAATGACACTTTGGAGAAGCCCTTACGTCCATTCTCCCTATGGTCTACTACACTAGGTTCTCATAGCCTTATGTAAAGTCAGAAAGTATCACATCGTTTAATGGATAAAGTAACCTAATGAGATACTAGGATAGATTTCTACACCATCTCTATATGTAAGAACAACAGTCAAACCATCCTACAACTAGGCATGGAACTGGAAATAGCCTAACAAGTAAAACTAGGCCAAATAGTCATAAATAGGGAAGACATGCATGTGAATAAAATCCAAAGAATAGTAAATTATCTTATTCACAAATTATAACCTCAACATTGGAATATATGAAATGCAAGAAAACTTCAAGTGAAAAACAGAAAACACACAATACCCTGTTCAAGGGTATTGGTGTTATTTGCACAAAATACTAAAACACTTCCAATAGAAAGGCACAAACCACCTACCTTGATGCTAGGCGATCGATATACTTGATCCATGAGGCTTGAATCTCTTTAGAACGTCTTAGATCAATGAAAACGCACAAAACGTTTAACCCACGATAACAAGGAAAGGAGGAGTAATTGGATAACAAAGCTATAGGAGAAGGAATATCTTACCACTACGGTTCCAACACAATCGACCGCGGTTGATTTGGAGAACGGACAAAGGCTCGGGGGATCAGAAGAGATTCATAGCCATATAAGATGCCCTTAGTCGAAGAATCTAGAGATGAAGATGGTACATGGGTTAAGACATGACCCAGGTCTAATTAATGAAAAAAAAGAAAGTACATGGAATGTAATTTTGAGGTACACTTCCTGTACTAGGCTTTTCCATACTCTGCTTTAAGCGGCCTCCACATCACCCCTACTTGGCCATGTGTGTGTCCCAGACATGGCTGGAACATGGCCTCGCATAGCAAGGGAGTACACGACATGTACTCATAAGGTGCACGATGTGTACTTCAAAAATTTCTAGAAACTACTCTTTTCTCAAAAACTCTAGAAAAAGGAAAAACATACATGAAAATAATTTCTGGGTTCTTAAAAACGTCCCACCATAAAGAAATTCAACCCCAAATTTTCCCTAGTGAGGCATAGAAGAAGAAACCTCGAACAGCTCCAGCCACTGCGATCATACATTACCCTCTCTCTCCCATGTATCGTCTTGTACTTTCTCGTGCTGCCATAGCACCTGTACCAGAGGAACAGACCGGCCACGAAGAACCTTCGTACTATGAAAGAGAATCTGGATAGGATGCCCCTCTAATAATGCTTCCTCTTCGAGCTCAACCTCCACATGTTGAAATACATGAGACGGGTCTGAAAGTTAACATCGGTGTTGAGAAATGTTGACGACGTCATGCATAGCCCAATTCCTCTAAAGAAACTGCAACCGATAGGCAACCATATGAACTCTATCAAACACCTAAAACGACCCAACCTATCATAGTGAAGTCTTACCCTGTCTCTAGATCCTCTTATGTCCCAACCACGGTGTGACACGCAGGAAAACCTGATCCACAGCCTTGAACTCGAGAGGTCATCTCTGCTGATCAGCATAAGACTTCTGTAGAGAGTTTATCGTAGCCATCTTCTTCTGAATCAACCCTGTCTTCTATGAGTTCTCCTAGACAAGATGAGTTCCCATCCAAGATGTCTCTCCTACCTCCATCCAACATAAGGGTGATCGGCATGGCCTACCGTACAAATCCCTATAATGTGTCATCTGAATAGTTTTTCGAAAACAATTATTGTAGGGAAACTCCACAAGAGGTATATGCTTCTCTCAAGAACCTCCAAACTCCAGAATGCATTCTTGGAGAATGTACTCAACAACATGAATCGTATTCTTGGACTTTCCAACTTTCTGAGGATGGTATGATGTACTCAGAAGCACCTGGGTACCCAAAGATTTCTGTAGCCCCTGCCAAACCTGAGAAGTAAAACATGCATCCCTGTTTGAAACAATGGAGTGTGGATCTCCTTGCAGACGTACAATCTCCCGGATGTATATTCATCCCATCTCATCAACACTAAATGTATCATTGATCGACAAGAAGTGACAAAATTTCGTAAGCCTGTCAGGGACAACCCACACAACATCATTCCCTCTAGGTGATCTCGGCAACCCCGTCACGAAGTCCATCACGACGTCGTTCCACTTCTACTCAGGAAAGGGTAACTGTGTCTAAAGTCCTACTGGTAATTGATGCTCCACCTTCACCTACTGACAAGTGAAACACCTTATGAAAAAACCTTTAACATCCCTCTTCATACCTGGCCATCAATACTGGTGGTGTAGATCACGATAAATCATGGAGATGTTAAGATGAACTGCCCAAACTGAGGAATGAAAGTACCACATCATCATCTGGAATATGTCTGTTGGAATCGATATGCGTCCTTGGAAACTCAATGTATCATCCCCTCCTACTATCCATCCAGGAATAGGTTCCTCTCCTGACACTCTTTCCCATAGGACCAGGCCTTCAGAATTTGATAGATGCCTCATTCGTACCCGATCTAGAAGAGTTGAGTTAACCGCTACATAGGATAGAAAAGTTTTCCCCTGTCTGACATGAACCTCCAAATGAATCTCATAGAACATATCCTTAAGCATCCACTCACTACTGTCCTCCTGAACTGCATGTATCTGAGACCACTTTCTCAATGCATCAGCCACTGCATAGCCCTTTCCCAGCATAAAGGCAGGCTCATAGTTAAAGGACTGTAGGTACTCAACCCACCTGCGCTGTCTCAAATTCAGATCACGCTGAGTAAAGTTGTACTTGAGACTCTTGTGTTCAGTGAAAACCACAATGTTATCTCCCAAATGATAATGTCTCCAACATCGTAAGTCATGAAAAACTGCCACCAGCTCAAGATCATGTGTCAAGTAGTTCCTCTCATGTTGCCTCAACTTCATAGACCCGTACGCAACAACCCCATCTCCCTACATAAGCACAACTCCCAGACCGATACCTGAGGCATCACAGTAGACATTGTAGCTCTTTCCTGGCTCTAGAACGGCTAGTTTATGTGCTGAAGTCAACCTCCATTTTAGCTCCTGAAAGGCTGTCTCACAAGAATCTGACCATAAGAACTTCTCAACCTTCTTGGTCAGACTCGTCAGTGGTGCTGCTATGCGGGAAAAGTCTTGTATGAAGCATCTATAGTATTGAGCCATCCCTAGGAAACTCTAAACCTCAAAAACATTCTTCGTCTGCTCCAAGGAATATACTACCTCACATTCTCTTGGTCTACTAATACTCTTGTCTCTGAGATACCGTTTCCCAAAAAGTGAATCTGGTCCATCCAAAAGTGTCATTTCGAGAGCCTAGAATATAGATGATGCTCCATCAGTGTACACAAAATGATCTCAAGATGGGTAGTATGGTCGTTTAGAGTGTGATAGTACACCAAGATATCATCCATGAAGACCACCATGAAAGAATCTATGTATGGATGGAACACTCGGTTCATCGGTGCCATGAAAACTGCAGGTGTGTTCGTGAGACTGAACGGTCTGACTGTATACTCGTATAGACCATACCATCTTCTGAAGTTTGTAAGAGGTATATATGATGGTCAAATGCACAACAGATAATAACCAGACCTCAATTTGATCATCAAGAACACTTGGGCTCCTCAAAGCTATTCAAAGAGCTCATCAATCCTAGGCAAGGGATATTAGTGCCTGACCATCAACTGGTTCAACTTCCAGTAATCCACACAAAGTCTAAGCGTGTAGTCTGCATTTTTCTCAAACAATACAGGAAACTCCCAGGGAGAAGTACTGGGTCTGATGAAACCCTTTGCATGCATCTCCTCCAACTGCTTCTTCAGCTCCTTCAACTCAGGTGTAGCCATCTTATAAGGAGGAATGAGCACCGGTGCTACTCATGGCTTGAGCTCAATGGAAAAGTCAACCTCACTCTCTAGATGAAAACCTGAAAATTCCTCTGGAAAGACATCCCTAAAATGATCCAACCCTGGAGGAAAGTCTAACTGTGATGTCCCTTGGTAATCTGGATACATACTAGAAATCTGAGTTGTAACTCTATGTATCCCATGATGCTCTTGTCCTGCTCTACTTGCTGGGACATCCTGCTTGCCTCGATGAAAAAACGATTCACCCTCTGGTGATATGAAACTAACCCTATGGCGATAATAATCAATGGCTACCTGGAAAGGAACTAGCCCGTCCATTACAAGAATGACATCATATCCTGCAATCTCTAGGACATAGAGGTTCCATAGAAACTGATACCCAGCCACCTCTAGAGGTAACTCCTTGCACTGATGTACAGTAGCCGTCCTAGTCCCAAACGGTGTGTCTAGAGTCAAAGTATCAGTAGGGAAAAAGATATAGAGCTCAAGGCTCTCCACATTAGAAATAGAGATAAAGTTATGGGAATACCATGTATCGAAAAGAGCCGAAGATAAAATTGAGGCTATTAAGATCATACCTAGAACTGTATAGGGTCTAAGATCCTTCTCTTACTGGTTCTACTCTACTAAAAAAGCCTGAACTATTCTACGGCCCTGTGATCCTGCCTGGCCGCTCTGAGCTAACCCACCCAGCATTCACTGAATGACTGGTGACTGACCACCATGGCCTCGACCTCCACCTCGGCCCAAACGGCTGGAAGAACTCATATTCCTAGACTAGGGAGAAACTAGTTGTGCTTCTCCTAAAAGAGGCGTCATGGAAGAACCCATGTCACCAGCTGCTGGTGAGTAAACCTGACAGAAGCACTGAAGGTGACCCATCTTTAAACAAGATAGAAACTCCACTGGATCTCTCTAGAACTACGGCCTCATATGCTCTGCCCTCCACAATGGTAGTATACTACCTGGCTACCAGAAGATGCATTCGGCCCACACAGGAGGTATGCATGATCCTTATAAAACCCTCTCAGAACTGTGTATTAGCACCTATTTCCAGAATGATGGTTGGTGCCAAGACTGGCACAATAAGAGGATGTCTCGGTGGCATGACTCCCAAAGCTCAAGCTCACACCTTAGATCATCATTATAAAGGACTGAAAACATAAGAGTATGATTGGGGAACAAGAGAAAGAAATATTTATGTTTTTACAAAACGTGACTACATGGTGTGTATAAGCACTACACATCGTGTTATTTTAATCCATTCGCATGGGCATGTACTTCTGTCACAACTAGTCGTGTAACACCCCAACCACACTGTATGTTGTCCTCAATCACGGCATGTACATGAACTATATTACTCTTCTAGATTCTCCTTACATGGCAAACCCACACAGTCCTCTTAAGAAAAAACTACACAACGTGTTCAAGGTAGACACGACATATACTCAACAAGCTTCACCTGCCCAGTGTTGTTAGTCACACGACCTATGTTCCTAGGTTACACTACATGATGTGTTCTAGGCAGAAAATGTGTGTATGATAGTGGATCAAACTGTCCTGTGTTGTTCGTGACATGGTCGGGTACCTGGGATAGCCTACATGGCGTGTTCAATGTGGTTATGGCGTGTATAAGAAGAGACTTCACCAACCGTGTTGTTAACTACATGGCCAGACTCCTAGGATTCACACAACACGGCGTTTACAACCAATACACATCATGTTTTGAAAAAATTATCATAACCTCATGTCCCTTCCCACACTATCAGTGACACTGTTAAAATCTACACGACATGTATTCATAAAGTACATGTCGAGTATTCTGGGTTTTTCCGGGAAGTAGCCTCAGAACTGCACTGGAGCCCAAAAAACATAGAAAACACATGTTAAGTTGACAAATTCCAATCAGTTAGGGCCCATACTCCCTGCTAATCACTGTTTGGCATCATATACTAGTTACAAACA
Organism: Viscum album; assembly: GCA_963277665.1. NCBI lineage: Eukaryota > Viridiplantae > Streptophyta > Magnoliopsida > Santalales > Viscaceae > Viscum > Viscum album. The sequence goes on from OY728143.1 coordinate 330,374,418, forward strand.
AAGTAAACATGTCAATGATCCACCAAATTACAGTCTATGAGGGTCTATAACACCTAAAGAAGCACAATTTGGCGTTCTTTCAGGTAAAACCTTAAACAATAAATTCTCTAACATTAATCAGATATTTTTATCAAGAATCTATCACAACCACATGCAGATTCTACACAAAATCTATCACAGCAACATGAAATTGCTAATTCATCCTTGATTACATGACAAGAATGTGTGACATGTGATTTCTAGCAAGTGCCTATATGATGCATGAGATGAAATACCCTCATCTCATTGGGTTGTGACAGAAATAGAACCACAATAACAACAATGGTGAAAACAAAAATCATGTGAATCACCCAATGGTGAAATCGAATCAACTGTAAAATTGAAAACCAGAAAAATTACTGTAAACGAGGTAGTATAGATTTTCCCTATACACGGGTGAGCTACTCCTGAGCACAATTCATTACCAAGTACCTATTCCATCATACCCCTGGCTATTGCCTCCAAAGAGTAAGTCAAGAGAAAAGAGACCCTCTGATACCACTTTGTAACGCCCTGGTTCCAGAAGCCACCTAGAGGTGCCCCGTACCCGGTTGGTCACATGGACTCAAGCGCATTTTCCCGAATTCCAAAGGCTGCCGACTAACAGCGAGGGTCGTGCGTCACATAGTGGGGAAACTATGCCCTCATTGGTATAGTACACTACTGAAGAGAAACAAATCACAATAGCGGAAGCAGTAAACAATCCATACACAAGTGAAGAGTGGAAAACTAAAAATTATATACAGAACGACCACATATATATAAATGATGCATGAAACAAATGCATCTAGGAAAACATCCAAACAAGTCACAATGCTGAATACAGTACTAAATACAAGTACAAAAGGAAAATAGATAAATAAATCCTCAGTATATCAAGCCTCATCTTGGTCCCATTCTCTTCAACTCCACTGAAATCAAGAACCTGAAGTAGAAGGGTTGTTGACCTTATCTATAATTACAATAATATATTCTGTTTGGGCCCAAAAGCATGACCCAAATAGGGTGTGAGACAAAACTACCAGTAGGAAACCACCAAAATATCTTTGCCTAATAGTCTGTGAATATATGGTAGGTAAAAGTACAGAATGTAGTATACAGGTAAGTACACAGTTGAAACAATCCACAGTTCCTAGCGTAGAATTTACAAACAAGGAAGCTGCCACACAAGAAAGTAGAACAAACAGGTATCCCTCTGGGTAGTTCTCATAGCCTAACCCATATTCTTCAAACTACAAGTGCTAGAAACCCTCTAAGAGGAAAAACAGTCTCACCTCTCTGGTTCAACTAAAGAATAGACTCTCTGGGGAAGCAGTCACTATCAATTCCCAATATAGTCTTGTATCATACAAAAGGCACTCTAGGGAAGCACTCAACTTATCATTCCCCCTATGGCCCACTTAGAGGAACAATAGACTCTATAAGGAAGCACTCAAAGTCAATTCCCCCTTTGGTCTTGAATCATATTATAAAGACACTCTAGAGAAGGCCTTACATTCATTCATTGTATGGTCTACTGTACTAGGTTCTCACTGCCCTGTGTAAAGTCAGCAAGTATCAAATCACGTAATGGCCAATGTAACCTAATGAACTACTGGGCTAGCATTTCATGTCATCTCAGTATGGATGAACAATAGTCACACCATCCTACAACTAGGAATGGAACTGGAAATAGCATAACAGGAAAAACTAGACTAAACAGTCATAAACCGGCAACACATGCATGGGAAAAACATCCAAAGAACAGTATATTACCCTATTCAAAAAACAATAACCTCTAATCATGAATATAAGAAAAGCATAAAAATAATAAGGAAAAAACATGAAACATGAAATACCCCGTTCAAGGGTATCAGATGAAATTTTACAAAATAATCAAATACTTCGTATAGAGAGGCACAAAACACCTACCTTGATGCTTGGAGATCAATATAATTGAACCACGAGGCTTGAATCTCCTTAAAACGTCATAGATATAAGAAAAACACAAAAACTTCAACCCATGATAACATAGGAAAGATGAGGAATTGGTAAACAGGGCTCTAGGAAAAGGAAGAGCTTACTACTGGGGTTCCAACGCAATTGATGGTGGTCAATTCAGAGAACTAACAGAGGCTCGGGGGCTCAGAGGAGATTCACAGCCTTACCAGACTCCCTCGGTCAAAGAAGCTAGAGAAGATGATAGTTTTGGGGTTAAGACGCGACCTCAGTCCGTTTAATGAAAAAAAAGTACACAGAGATTACTTTTTCAGTACACGATGCGTATTAGGCTTTTCTGTACTCCACTTTATACGGCCTCTACATCACCCATACATGGCTGTGTGTGTGTCCCGGACACAGTAAGCACACGGCCTCACACGACAAGGGAGTACACAGCATGTACTCATAAAGAACAAGGAATGTACTTCAAAAAATTCAAGAAACTCCTCTTTTATCAAAAACTCCAGAAAAAGGATTAACATACCTAAATAGAAGGTCTGGGTTCTTACAAGATTAATCATGTAAAGGTATTTTATAATCATCCATTGAATCATGCTCCATACCATAGTGTAGAAATTCATTTACTTTCTCCACACCAAAAATACAACATCATAAATAATCATGATAGATTTATATTTTTTTCATATGAATCTTATTTTTTAGGTTTGGAAGGTGTTATATTTCAAACAATTAAAACTCAAATAGAGTGTAATATCTATGGTAATTTTTATGATAATAAAAATAACGAATTATAAATTTCCCATGTAAACGTCATATCATATTTTCTGAATAACACAACATAGGCTCATAAAGAAATGCCTTATATGTAATTAAACATCCACATGAGTTATCATGACCCATCCCATGGGGTCCGGATGTTACAACCCAAAGCCTCCATTCCATAGGGCATGGGTTGGTGATGAGCACCTGAAGGATTTTCCCAAATAGGGAAGGCATTTCGTTATAGATATGTACAGACTCAAATAAGGGAAACTGAAGTAAAAACCCAACAAAAGTAAGGTGTAACTACGATATTAAAGTACAAGCACAAGTAAAAATGTAAACAAAAAATAGTGGGCTAGAATAAAAGCCTTAGAAACTGAAATGAATGTAAAAAACATTCACATCGTCCCTAGAGCTCAATCTGGAGGGTAGTAACTTTATGTATGATGTCTAAGACCTGGATATCGACTTCTAACATCGCACCAAGCTCCACCAAGTCATGAACCTCCAAATATTGCCTCAGTTCATCATTAATCTACACCAGACACACACATGTGGGTGGTGACCATGATGTAGTAGGTATAAAACCTCATTATGGGACACCAATACCCCCAAAGGACTCTTTGTAATCCACATATTAAAACATCACAAGAATGATCTAAATCATGATGCACAATACAGAAGAGAAATCTAACTCTGACTGTATAACTTAAAAGTTACTCAAATAGGGATGACTAGTCATAAAACTGGATCATTATATATATAGTAACTCTACTATTGAATCATATTGGTCACTGTATGCTTACCAATACTAGTTTATAGATGTTGAACTGTATTGGTTGCTGGTGGTGACATATATTGGTCACTGGTGTTGACCCATATTTGTCCCTGTTCTCGACCTGTATTGGTCGCCGGTGTGGACCTGTATTGGTCGTTTTCTACTGACCCGCATTGGTCTCTAGTACAGAGGTAGGGATTATTATTCGTATTTCTAGATCATCCCATTCCGAAGATTCTGATACTGGCCCATATTTCTATCTCTTAATCTTCATGTCATAGCCATCAACTGGATTCCTGCATGACGCATGCCTGATATCCAGAAGACACTGCTCCTCAAGCCATCACTCATTTTTCAACCAGTATGAAGTCCCACAAAAAGCATACCCAGGGGACCACCCTATCATAGGGGTCCCAACGTGATAGAAGGTGCATCGATCAAACACCTATTCTGTTATATATGTGCACTTTTTTTAAAAGGGACCAGTTGGATTCAAATCTGATCCAACCCCGGTCACATGTCAAACTCATTGAAAACATACATAGAGTATCTCCAAAGGACCGCATTGTCCCAATGGTCCTTTTTCCACAGACTACACATTGATTGGATGACCAGTCTTTTAGTTACACCGTTTTATGTTAAACGGGGGTGATCGTATCTAGGGTCTAGCCACTTTCGGTCAGGCCTACCGGAATATGGAAAATGGACTACTTCCTAAAAGGGGTCCCAACACCTCTGACAATGTGTCAAACAAGCACCCATTTATTCAGTTATGGGTTTTTTTTTCAGGGGCTAGGTGAGTCTGAGCCCTGTCCTAATACGTATGTTAGGCCCAACACAATGGGTGATGGGGTCTACCTGACACTACCATGGTCTGGACTATCGGGGTCAGACTAGCAGCTTTGCGGACACGAGTTTTGGTTGGACCATCCTGCTAGTTGGGGATCATCCCATCCGCGCTATCACTATGGGCCGCTGGTCCATCCTGACCCACATGGCAGTTCCAGCCCGTTCGGCTGGCCCAATCCTCTTGAAGTCGGACCACAATCTCTAGCTGGCCCCATGTATGAAGGTCCATTTCATCCTACTGGTGGGTGCACTACCCCACAACGTGTAATAGTCGACCAGATGATCGAACGGTCTTCAACCGAAATAGATGCTGCCACTGGCTATGCCTACGAGCATCGTCCTTTCCCCACGTGGCCAGACTGGGCCAGCCGCCTCCTGCCACCATGGTAAGAGACAGCACGCCACCTTCCCACAACCTGTAGTTGGTTGCAGCTGGCCTCCAACAACCACCACTGGTTTTCGCCTTCATGGCATGATGACAGTTCTTTCCACATGCCACAAAATATGCTCTGGTGGTCCGTTCTTCGTACTACATGCGCCTACAATCTCCAAGATATTCTCTGTTATATTCTGACAATATATCTTGCTTTCCTATCAAAATCGAGGTATGTCATCTCTGAATATATCATCATGAACGAAGCAGCAGAGGGTTTGGGCCTTGTTCATTCGGCCTGCGCCATTCGTGTTAACACGATAAGAAGCAGGAGAATATTTTCACAACATTAATGATTAAATTATCTTCTTCCAATAACATTAAACCAATACCAAACATAAACCCCTACCTCAAGATGTGTTGTAGGAGCTGCAGTTGCGGCGGGAAAAGCGTCCACGTTGGATGGAGTCGTCGACATTCATCGACCCCGGATCATTACCTCTTGAGTTTTCATCCTCCATCGATTTATGTTGCCACATAACATCATCAGATTTTCCATGCATGATGATGTCGTTCCGACAACCCACCACAAGATCCATTTATATTGTTGGGGGAAATGTGAGAAACAAATTGAATAATTAATCAGGTTCATTAATGAATTAATGAAAGTCATTTAATTCACAAGGGCGGAGTTACACAGTAGATAAGTCATGAAATTAAATAGATATCCATGTCACTGGTCCCACCGCCACTACTTATTCTTTGGAGAAAACGATATAAAATAACAATTAAATGTTACTTTATTATTCATAAATAGTCAAAAAAAATTATCTATTTCTCTTGACCAACTATGGTCAAAGTGAACCATTTATTATGCAAATCTGGGCCCTGCGGATTCAATGGTGCTCTCAGATTTCAATTCTAATCACCGGTTTAAAATATAGAAAACACTACCCTTTCGATTACTGAATGTACCTAAAAAAAGTTCATAAACTCATTTTGGGCCCACGAGGCCTCAGAATAAGGCGTCATCAATTTTCACAGACTCATAATAATCCCGAATAATTTAAAAAAATTATAGAGGATTTTATGGGTCTTTACTTGAATATATATATATATACATTTAATTTTTATTATTAAGAGATATATCCCAACCACAACCAAAACCAAAATGAAATCTTCAAAACATAATTAGTTATATTTTTTATAAAATCAACAGTCACAAAATAATGAATTTGAATTTCACACGACACAATATTTTTTAATTTTCTTCATGAGTGTGTGAAATGCGTATAATGAATGAAACAAATTCATTTAAAAAAATAAAATATATTAACCCATACACTCATTTGTCACAATAATAAAAATCACTTCCACCATAGTGTGATTTCACTAACATTAATTTCTAAAAATCATGGAAAATATTCAGATTACTATAAGAATAGATATAAGTAGAATGTAAAATTGATCCTTTTGAACAATAATTTTCGACACCTCTTTAGGAATATGAAGGATTAGTGTATAGGTTGTTACTAGAATATGGTAAACACAAAATATTCCTCAATTATATTAAATTTTACTTTCTTTAATCATGTATATGGGAGGATGAAAATCATCATCTAATAGGAAGCATGATTGGAGACCACATATGAAATAAACTCAAGAAATTAATTATAAATATTATGGTCATAAAATATCTCATGATTATTTCTAATAAAATATGGAATGTCATATGAATAATAAAATTAATTTACAAAAAATATTATAAATTCAATTAATAGAAAATCTCAAAAACAAAAATAAAAAAAATAAAAACATCAACGATATCATGACTTCTTAAATAAAATCACATTGTTTATGACTACCTACTAGTTCCCTCTATTTTAACATTCAAATTTATTATGAAATAATTTTAAAAATTTGAATACAAATTATCAAAAGAATATTTTTTCTCAAATATCGTTGATTAAATAAAGATCCAATGTATGCTATGAATTTAACAGTTAAATGAATAAAAAGTAATGGAGGTAAAATTGGATATTTATTTGATACTCATTCACTCCATTCATTGATTTTTCAAAATCTATTATATATGTTCTGATATTTTTAGATCATGAAATGAAAATTAATCTCAAGAAGTGAATCATCTAAAGGAATCTTATTAAATTTCTTGTCATTATACATTCCATGGACATTATTTTAGACCTAAAAATTAAAAGAATATAGATAATGTGATTTCCTTTATTCATTGGTTTTTTATAATATTTTAGGAGATTTTATTCACCTAAAAAATATAAAATATTATATAATAAGTTTTTTTCCTTCAGAAATCACATGAGTCTATTTCTATTAGCTCAACCGTACCCATATAACATATATGAAAATTTATTAGAAGTATTTTACCAATTTTAGAACCAAAATGGCCTCAGATATTACCATTGCATAAAGGTTTGTCTCTTTCCATACATTTAATATAGATTACCTCCCCCAATTTATAACACATGATAAATTTACATAAATATAATACCCCAGTGTTTATTAGTCATGATAAAAAAATTAATGTTCCATTACCATCCATACCTTCTGGAACATTCTAAACATGATATAGTTTTATTCTCTTCTATTATCTTTAATTTTTTCTTTCTTGTTTGCTGAACCTCCACTTTTCATTTGATAATTGAAAAAAATCCAACTCAATCATTTGTTCAAATAAAAACACATCAATAATACCATCTATATTATCCAATTATAGTTTATAATCATATTTTAAATAATATATCTTCATTTATTAGTGAATGATTATCTCACTAATTCATCACAAACATTTAGGCATAGTCCCCCACATTTCAGGTATATCAGGTATCACCATGTTTCCAGGAACATTATTTCCTTTTTTTGGGGATTCCTCTCATCTTACATACCCAAAAATCAATGTTTTCCTCAGTTATATAATTTTTATACATTTATTGGGAATTTTAAAATTATTCCCAATGAGTATGTAATTATCGAATCCACCAGGGATAGTGAAATTAATGTATTTTATCCCTCTATGTCCAACAGATTGAATTCACTATATGAAGGGAACATCATTCTGGTGTATAGATTTTATATCCCTATATCAGTATTTTTACATTTAATCCAAATTATAATAGAAAATATAAATATAAATTATTGAATCAATGGAAAATATTTTCATAAAAAATCATAGATCTCCCATGCTAGTGCCATTGTTCCAATCACTTCTACACTAGTCTTGTTGGACTTTATTTCATTCCAATATTTAAAATATTTTGGAATTTAGGATAGTTACTCTATAAAAATGTTATTAAAAAGAAAATTTACTTAATGCTCTATAAAATTATCTTTTTGTGTCATGATTATTTATTACATGAGTCACTATATAAAATGAATTCAAGGGTTACACAGTTATGTTAATTATTTAGTAGATATTTTCTCTTTCTCCTTACTAATTTCAATCTTTTATACATTTTTTTTTTGAAATTTCATATTTTAATTTTTTTCTCTTCTTTCATAGTTTTAATGTGTTATATTTCTTCTTCTTATACTGATGGAACTATTTTATTCAAGTGGCATAATACCTTGGTGACTTGTTAACATTCCTTATAGTCTCTCTTAGTAATTCCCTTAAAATCATCCCTTTATGAACTCCTAGTTCCATAGTAAAATTATTGAATCTCTAGAATCATACTTGATTACTTTGATAGTTTCAACTTTTTTTTTAAAAGTGGTAATTTCCATGATATATTATATGGTGGTAATCATAAATGAAGACATAATTTCAGCAATTTTTTAAATGGATCTACAGTGATGGACTATACAACCCATGGATGTCTGGTGCTCTCTGTTGATACCCTTAAAAATATTCTTATCGGGGGTGACAACATTGAAATTGATTACAATGGTTTTAATCAGTGTAATTATCTACGTCGACCTATATAAGTTGGTGTCGTTGTTAATAATCCATCACGATATCCATATTTTCTATCATTACGTCAATGAACACAATTATCAATTTTTTTTAAAATGTGGATCCATTGTCGTTATATGCCTTATATCTACAATTAGAATTTATAATTTTTATTCCCACTAAGTAAATTATTTCTCTCTTAATGTGAATATTTCATCAATGATTCTTAATATATAGTATCAAATATTAAAATGATCATTGGTGAAAATTCATTATTGAATGTATGAATTTAAATCCGTATTTGAATAAAATATTGTGAGCATTTACTAAATAAATATTTAATGATATATGTTTTTTATTAAAATTATGTATCCATATATTGAAATAAATTAGGGATATTGAAATGTATGTCTATATATTTGGATACGAGAATGATTCTTGAATGAAATTTTATTTCCAAATAATCCAAGGTTTTGATTAAATGCACTGGAATGATTTAGATCAATTCTTGAGATTAATAGGTTAATGAAATCTGTTAAAGGTGATGCATTACACCATTTATTAAAATGATATAAATTTATAGTAATAAAAAAACTTGATGAAACTCCCAATATTTGGGTTTGGACTATTATGAAGTACTATCGAGAATTTCGCTATATTGTAGATCATATTAATTTTGGCCATCCTGATCTTGATGTGCTTGGTATCCAAAGGAGGAATGATAATGCTTCACTGAGATATTTTTTTGATGGTATAATATAATATTCCTAAGATTTTATTCTAGTGTATCCTAGTTCTAAACCCCTAAATGATTGAATTTGTTCTAAAAAATTATTTTTGGTGGAAAACATATTCTTAATTATGTTTTTTTCAAGACATAGATCAAATAAAAGAATATATTTACATTTATCCCACATGTGCTAATAAATTATTACATAAACATCATTCAAAATACATACCAAATAATAATATATAAAAGGTAAAAATTTAATAATAAAATTAATTAAAATTTTATATTATATTTATGTTACCTTCCCTAATTTTGTGGTTGGGAATTTAATACCCTGAAGTGTGTTGTTAATTTTATATAAGGACTAGTTTTTTTTTTAATATATAAAATCTAAAAAAAGATTGAAAAACAACCTAAATAAATAAATCATTGAATTTGAGGTTGAAAAAAATATACAATGTAGTTATATTTTATGAAATTAAACAACAATTTATTTATGTTATTTTAACTAATGGTAGAGAAAGAATATTGGTTTTTGAAATCAAACGGAGAATGTGTGAAATAGTTGTGTGTATTCTAGGTTTAGGTTTAAATGAATTTTGAAATTTAATTGGATGATCAATATTTTTTTGGATATGGGAAAATGTATATCCTTTGTCTCAGTATTCCCTATCTTACATATATATTCCACATTTCCCAAGGATACATTTTTTCGGGTATTATTGAAATAAGCTCTATAAACCCCATCTTTAAAAATAAGTTACCAAAACAATTCAAGAATAATTATTATTTCGTGGTATATTTTTGAAAAATAAAAACAATATTTTCCTGATTCATATATCATTATTCTATGAGATTTTAAGAAAAGAGAATATATATTTGAATAACAATTGTGCGAAACTAAAACATAAACAAAGTAAAAGAATTTAAATTCATAATAGGGTCCTAATTAATATACATTTATTAACATTGATTGGGTGGTCCCAAATCATGATATACATGAGGTAGGGATGAAGAAGGATGAAACAATAAAATTCATAATAAATGGAAGAGAATTACAATAGAAGGTCTCAACAATGGTTCATCACCATTCCCAATTATATATTCCTTAAATGAATTATCCACCATTTAATAAAACTTTTCTTCCATTTATAGGAACAAATAAAGTTTGGTTTGGATTTAATAATACATTAATGTTTCAACTAACTTCCTCGAATAAAATATTTAGGGTTCATGGATGTTTTGGATAAAAAGTAATTACAGTAGGTTTTAGTTATGAAGATTAATGAACAATAGTTTTTCCAATGGAAAACCCAAGGTGTTTCACTATGTGTCTAACCATGGAATTCATAGTTGTCCCCCCATTGAGTGTGGCTTTTCATATCCAATATTAATTAAATGAATACATATTATGAACAGTTGATTCATTACTCAGTAGATGAATTTCTGTGTTTCAAGACCTGTTTACTCTCGATTCATCAAATTTTATACATCTTAACAAAACATAGATAATCTATGTCGGGCAATGAATTCTCATAATATTAATTTTATTCTGATTTTCTATTTTCACCCATTTTTCATCCATATTTTTATTCTTCCATATAATAATTAAAAAAATTAAATATTAAAAATAATTATATAAAAAATGAATATAATATTAATTTTAAAAATTAAACATGTTATACATGAATGGTATGCAAGATATAAATTCACAAAAAAAAAATTTAAAATGGGAATAATTTTGGTCATCAAAGACTCTTAAAAAATAATACATTTCCAATTATTTTTTATATTAATTGAATATTAATATTCGATATTTAAAATCATCATGATTGATGTCATTTTAGAATATTTTAAAGCATTACTATAGATTAATTTTTTTAAAACATATCAGAAGGAAAAAATTTATCATCCCTTAATACAATTTATTTTAAACCACGTTGTAAAATAATAGATAAAATATTTTATTGAAAATGAGGATGATATGTATAATTTTCCCTGGCAACATTATAATTTTTTTGATAGGTAAAATAGTGATTTTTATTAAAATATATATTTGATAGTATTTGAAATATTCTTATCAACATGGTGATTTTATTTGATAAATAATTTAATAAATGGGAATGAAATTAATGATTACAAGTAATATACAAATATAAAAGAGAAATATACATGTTGAAAATATAATGCTATAAAAAAGACACTTGGAAGATCAAATGGGGATGTGATTTCATAACTAGTGGAAAAAGAACATTTGTTGAGAAAACAATTGTGACATGATTACCATTTTAATTGAAACCCATGAGGGGTAAATCAAGTTAAAATAAATAAACAATATCATGAATAAAATATATTTCAAGTAATAAAAAATTGGGAATAAAATTACCCACATAAAAGTATTTTTGTGTACAATGTAAAACGTGTCTCAACAAAGGGAATTTTGGAAAAAAATACATTTATTTATTCCCACACATAGTTGATCACACAATAAAATCATATTAAACAACCATAATTATCATAATTATCTATTTAAAAACCTTATTACCCTTTGTTACCATTTTATATATATCCTTTTTAATTACTTAATATGAATATAAATATCTTATTTTCAATATCTATTGCAATAACATTTTGTTGACATGCACGATCTTTGTATTGTTAAAGTTGATACTATATCATTCATATCAACTACCATAATACTAGAAAAATTGGAATTATTTTTTAAATACACCAAAATTATTTATAATTCTCAACATTCACCCCTTAAGGGTTACATTTATGACACATGATGAAAATGCCAGAGAAAAACATGTTTCCACTATTTTTGAGGAAAAATATTATAAATTACTAACTTTTGTACATATTAATTATATAAATCTTGATAAATAAAATATATGTAATAAAATATTAATAATTTTAATTAATTTATATAACATTTTATAATCATTCCTTTTATAAACATTACAACATCACTCATGTAAGAAATAAACTCACAAAAACAAGATCATGTCATAATGATTGAACATTTAAGACAGTGATATTAAATAATATTAATAAAGAAATTATATAATTATATTAATTTAATATATATCGTATATATTCATTAAATATATTATTAAAAAAAATTACTGTTTGTGTTGCTAAATGAAATTCACTATTTGAGTACAATGTAAGAAAAACATATTCATGATTAACAAACCCATTTACCAATGAATGTATGGAGGGAAGATATATGAAATATTATATTCATATAATCATGATAATGTAATAAATATCACATGAGATTATTAATTATTGTTTTAGGTCTATTTATAATAGGTTTTTAAGAAATATTATACACATATTTCATTGGGTTGATATTTCTCTCTTACACATGATTAACAATAACATCCCACAATGAATGTATTGAATAAATGTACATGAAAATGATGATTATTTTACAATATTATAAGGGACCTAAAAATAATTATTTGTGATACCCATCCTTGATAGACAATATTGAATAGACGATGGGAATAAGCTACATCATGTGATGAAGGTGTAGTCCACACAACCACACTATCAATAAATTTTATACCAGAAGATATGGATGAAAAGAATAATTTCATAAAATTTTATATAATGAAATTAAGATTTAATAATGATACAAAATTAATTATTTTAACAATTGTAGGGAATATTCAAGAGATGATAATTTTAAAAACAATGACTAAGAGGAGAATTATACATAAGATGAGGATATTTATTTCCCATTTATCTATCCCGAGAAAAGAAGTTATTTATTTATCTAAAAAAGGATCAAGGATAACATTCACAGTATAGAGTTATAAGATGTATAAATGGTTATTGTTTATCTAAGTATCTCTATGTAAATGTTGTGTAAATAAGGGATGCATGTCATAACAAATGATAATCAGTGGTTAGTAAACATAATAGAATAAAAATACTATATTTATAATATTTTATATTAAAATGGTTTTTTAAAATTTATTTCATTCTTATGTTATGATAATATCATAGAAAGTGATTAAAATTGGAATTACCAGTATTTTTTACTATTCACATAAAATTAAATATTTCATAATGATCCCTAAAATATTTACCAATTAGATTTTAGTATTATAAATTAAAATATGAAAAATAATGTAAAAAAATATATTTATATTTATTATATATTTAATGTTTAATATAAAATATAAATTATAATGATAATCTAGGTAAATTTAGAAATAAAATTTTTGAACATTAAGTGTTTTTTATATTATTTGATAACAATATTAAAAATCAAATAAATTTAATATTTTTTATGATATATTGATATAATATATTTTAACATATTTATTTTAAAAATATTATTATTTTAATTTATTAATTTTTCACAACCTAAGGTTTAGTTCATGGGAAGAATGATATTTGATGACTATAAAACACCTTGAGAGGGGAGGGGTGGATTAAGGTGTCAACTTCTTCTTTTAAATTGATGTATATTTTTCTCAGTTTGGAAGGAACTTTTTAAACCTATGTGATTAGTAATTGCATAAAACAATAAATAACAGGTTAAGAGAGGACACAAAAAATTTACATGGTTCACCACTAAGGTCTACATATAATGTCGGTAGTACGAATGGGCACTATTCATAAGTAGATGTGGAGTAAAAATGATTATAAAAATCACTCTGTAAAACGTGCACATCCATTACAAGGATTTAGGGATAGCACACTATGTCCCACTGATGACATTCATTGACTCCCCCTTTCTCACTGCGTTATAAATAATTTATACTTAGATTATCAACATGATGGTCACTTCAATGGGTGGGAATTATATCATAAATCATCAACTATAGATAGATGCCATGTTGAAGAATATTTCCCCTATATATTCAATCTAAATTTTCACATATTGTTCATTCCCAAACTTCTCCTCCAAAAAAAGAACATCTTCCTCCGCTCACTGCACTGCTCCATGTACCACCCCCACGAACAGTCTCGGAAAAATCACGCCCGCATACTAATTCGGAAAACCACCTCCCAAAACCACTTACATACACCACCTCCACAAAATTGTTATGTATACCGCTTTGGTGTATGTCTACCATGTATTGATTCATCTCTACGGACCTACTCCTCCTATATACAATATCATCATCAACAAATTGTCCTCTGTAAACCATCCACTGAGAACCTTCTACCGCAAATCACCTTCTGCATGTGATCTTCCATGAACTATTATAGACTTCAAAAAATTCACCTAATATTTATAATAAAATTCACTTTTGATGGATTATCTTCTCATAAGCCAATTCTATAACTTTTCAAATTTCACTTATAGTTTTAATGTATGTTTTTATATCTAATGAATATATTGTGCTCTTTATTTAAGAAAATAGATTCGCACAATCCTCTAAACTGTGAATTACCAAATCATTGATGGAACACCACCATTAGTGCATGTTGTGCATCTTCTGTGAACCATATTACCTAAGTGATCCGCATACTGCCATTCAACCTAGGTATTGGAACAAATCCCCATGTCATTTCTACAAATTACACCCTTATTGAATTCTGAAATCACCACCTTGTTTTTCTAAATGTCACAACATATGGTTAACTATTTTATTTCTAAAAACCACATTTCATCCCGAAAAACATGAATAACCATCTAAAAAACTGATAAATGAGAAACAACTTATGAAACTCTCAAAGACTACATGATTAATTCTCAGTGTAGAAAATAAGAGTGGAAGCATTAATTTTGGTTTATTGACACCAAACTCTAAACGTTTCCATTCTCAATAATCCAAAATTTTTCCCATTTATAACTCATAATTTCCCCTACTGTATCATTTTTGAATTCCTCTATTCTCCACAATCATTTTACATTTGATCATCCCTATTTGAAACATAAAACATTGAATTCCTCTATTCTACCCCATTAGCAATAATCCAAATGACTAACATTATCAATTATTGAGCACAAAGAACACCTTCCGGAGATCGTATCACCACAATAATCATTCAATGGATCATTGGAAATATTTAAATTCGTAGAAAAAATAGGGATATGGGATATTTGTAACCTCCTCATGCACTGGGATTTAGTGGAACACTGAGGGTCAACCGATATTTATCAAACACATGTCTTGAAAAAGGCCTTGCAAGAATGTCATACACATGATCATTACATCAAACATGATACATTATAATCACACATTTTTCAAAATTTTCATTGATGAAGTGAAATATGATTTTGATGTGTTTCTCACGAGAATGTTGAACATGATTCTTCATAAGATCAATTGTGTTGTTGTTATCCCAATGAATCTCAATTGCTTATTTCCCTCATGCCCAATATTATTTAGTAATTGATTCATCTATAATATATTATTTAAATCCTTTTCAGTAGATATATACTTAGCTTCAGTAGTACAAAGATATGTACTTTCATGTTTCTTACTCAACCAACCCACACATTTCATACCTGTAAAGGTTTATCTACAAATTTTGGAATTTCTGTCAATAACACCTATATCCCAGTCAGCATCACAGATTGATGAGAGTTCACTATATGTTATTTTAGTTATGAATAAGTCATAATTGTGAGTTCTTAGAATCCACCTCATGATCCTTTTAACTTTTTCCATGTGTTATTCATTTGTATTTCATTCAAAGTGGGCTGCTAAGCACGTATAAAAGTCAATATATGTTTGTGTCACAATCAAGTGAAATATTATTCCAATTATTCTCTATTAAATTGAGGAATCTAAAAAAGTCCCATACTCATTCATTCCATGTTTAGTTCCAACCACAATCAACGTCAACATTTGGTTGGGTTTATGTATATTGAATTTCATCAGAAACCCTCTTGCCGAATTTTCCTATGAAATAAAAGTGAGTCTATACTCTAAATTACTTGAATCCCTATGAAGTATGTGAGTTCATGAATCATAGATATTTAAAATTCTGATTTCATTTCATTATAAATTTCATCCACTGATCCCTACCAACATCATCTGAATATAATTCCAACTTAATTCAATAGAACCATAAACTGATCTTGCTGAGAATTCCTCTCTTAATAACTATGATCAACTCCTCCTATTTTAAATTCGATCTTTCTAAAATAAGAATCTAGGTAAGAGTACCATTCTTATGGAGCCAGTTTAAGGGAATATAGTGCCATATTTATTTTTCAAACCATAATTTTAACATTACCATGAATAATTACACTGGTTATTCAATATAGACATAATCATCAAGAAATTCCTTTACTTTTTTTTCGTAACATCCAATTTTTACAATTTTTATCTTATTTTAATTCATATGTGATTAAATAGTATAATTTACTATAGTCTAGAAAACAATGAAAATGGTTCTTCAATATCAAAACCTTCAGTATATAAATAGAATTTATATAGTAGTTTTTCCTTTTCCAGATAAAATTTCCGTGATTGTAAAATTTATTTTTGAAATTCCCCATCGTACCAATAACATTGTGTGCCATGACCAATCCCCAAGGGCATGTGTCGTGACTACCCCAAGCCTGCCTTCTATAGGCCAGGATCCTGCGAATAGAACCAAATGTGTTAATCCCTAAATATGGTGTTTGGTACACTAGGTTAGATACCCTCAGAGGGGGGTGAATCAGGATATGACAGATTAGGATAACTACCCATATTGATCTTGATTTGATGTTATGAAATACTATTTTCTCTCTCTTTCCTATAGAAAGGTATATACAGAAATTAAAGCATGCATTGGATACAATGACATTTTACTTTGTTCACCCTCACTAGGCTACGTCTAAGGAGCATACACCAACAATGTGTCGATGTACCAAATACACTGTATGTTCACTGCTGTTTACAAGTTCGGAGCCGGCTCACTGTCCCTCCTAGTTTACAACCACTCACAATATGAAAACTCACTACTCTCTCAACTGAAGTGTGCTCACTGTTTCTTCAGAAGATCTACTCAACGTTTATAGACATGTAGGTATCTTCATTATCAATAATGAAATTTGCATCTTTAACTGTTGATAGATGATATGTTGATGTTCAACTTCCACCCGCAGATGAATCTCACATTGCACCGGATGTACTGGGAAACCACAATTTTTACGGGTAGCCCTTACGACACATTGCATGTAATTCCCATGCTTTTTATGAAATTCAATTTTCACGCAAAACTTCTTTTACGTGCCAACACCATATTTTAAGCATAGCCTCTACATTGCCTTGCTCGTAATTTTATTGCTTTGCACGAAATAAAATTTTCACACAAAACCTCTTTTACGTGCATTCTTATTGTTTTTGCGCAGCCCTCTTGTGCAGTCCAATTTCACACATCAAATCTCGAATACTCTCTATGTATTAAGCTGCTCCAAATGGAGGGGGGTTACTTCATATTTATAGGAAAAATCGACCCCGCATAAAAACCCCTCCTTTAGCGCATAATTCTATTTGATCATGAAAAAATGAATCTTATGCGCAACTCCATTTTTCGCACACTACTCAAATATTTCACGCTCCTCATGCATTTTCAAATTTTTGATCTTCGGACCTTGAAACACCTCTTGCACGAAAAACATAATTCCACTATTTTGCGCATCATTTTTCTTTTTCACGCACCAAGAAAATATTTCGCACAACCCGCTGATTTTTCACGTTCCACAATATTTTTTGCGCATCCCTCTGATTTTTAATGCCACACATTATTTTTCACACACCGCTCTGATTTTGTGTTCCCTTTTTCAAAAATTCATCACTCCATTTTTCGATTATTAGGCCCAAAAATTTGGCAAACACTAGAATCTGGCACCACCATGTATCTTCTCTTTTCGTACCACCTCTAGATCATCCATTCCTTTGTGTCGAGGTTCTTAAATAAAACATGGATTGATGAAAGCATCCCATGAGCCTGAAAAATATCCATATAATCCCCCTTCATCAACACACTCATACATCATTGTCTTCTTTTTCCACAAAAAAACATGGAGGCCCACTTTGTTAACAAACAGAATCACCCCAAAAATGATTCAATGATGCCATGAGGGATTTTTTCCCAACATCTGGGAATACGACTCCTTTATAAACTAGAAACACATGCAACATAGTAAGTTGGAAGCAAAAAACTATGTAAAAATGTATACAAAAGGAGTGCTGAAAATAAATGTGGTTGGAAATATAAGCCCAATCGTAAAGTACAAGGAAAATGAAAAAAAATACAACTGAAGATAGGTAAATAGCTGAATGGTGAAAAAAATCTCCCAGAACGTCAGCCACAGATCCTACCTAAATTGTAGGTATAGATAGCCTCCTCAGCACTCCACGTCTGCTAGTCTCCTCTGTGTACCGACTCGTCGTAAGGTCTACCTCCGAGTACCATCCAGTCCTAATACTCTGATCCTCAGTCAGCGTTGTCTGTCGTCAACAACCAACACAAAGTGGTGTGGGAATATCCCATGTAGGGGTGAGTATAACGAAAATCATTAGGGACCCCGAGACTAACAAGGTCTCTCAAAATCCTCGAAGGACAAACCAGAGTGTAGGAAATCAATAAATAGCCATTACTTAAGTATATTGCCATACATATACCTAAGTTATTAGTAACACTTCTCAATCATGAGGCAAAAATCAAAATTCACTAACTCAGCATACAAAGGTATAAAAATTATGTAGAGAGATAGAGATGATCAGATATAGCCACTGAATCATCTAAGCTGTCAGACCCATACAGGATCAGAGACCAGCTGTTCTGTTGGACAAAAACATGATCCAGGAACAGAAGTTGGAGCTGTCAGACCAACACATGATCCAGGACCAGATAAGATGTTGGACCAACATATGATCTATGACAAGCTATTTTGTCAAATCAACACATGATCGAGGAAAATAAATCAGAACTATCGGACCAACACATGATCCAGGAACAGTTATCATAATTATCGGACCAACACATGATCCAGGAACAGTCAACAAGGCACAACCAACCGTAGGGTTTCCACAAATCACGCTTGATTCTGGGAGGGTCCTCCCCTCAAGCCAAGTGTCGATACATAAACTTCCATGAAATCCCATATAGAAGTATCTCAAAGGTCCATATCTTCATAGGGGTCTCAACGCAACAGACAACGCATCGATCAGACGCCCGGTCTGTGAGTTATTAGCCTTTTAGTTCCAAGGGCCCGGTTAGATTCATGTATGATCCAACTTGACCGTATCTCAAATATACTCTGAACTCTAGTGGGGTAACCTCAAACTGACCGTCACATTTTATGAATACCAGCGCCACTGACGGTTCGTCAAACGGACGTCTGGTACCAATGATATGCCCAAAATAAAGTAACGGACAGTAGTGGGCCTAGGTCCGGTCTGACCCGGTCGGACCGACGCGGCCCAACCCAGACCGTGCTGACCCTGTCTTTGTTGACCCAGTCCGACCTGCTGGGTCAGAACCTGCCTGATGGGTTGGTCAGCCTGGTCCGCTGGGCCCGGCCCAAAAGACTGCATGGGCGGTTCGACCCGAAGACCGGGGCCGGTTCGACCAGCGCCGCGTGGGGCACAGTTTGGGCGGCTCGGCCTAGGAGGTCGAGTCAGGTGCCGAGAGGCCCCACGGGGTGCAGGAAGGCTGGAGGGGCGCCGTTCAGCGAGCCGAGAGGTCGTACGGGGCACGAGGAGGCTGCAGGGGGCACGAGGAGGCTGCAGGCGGCACGAGGCAGGCCGACATGGCACAGGGCAGGCCAGCAAGGTGCCAGGCAGTGCGGCGGGAGGCTGGAGGGGCACAAAGGCAGGGAGCGGCCATGCCGGCAGGGCATCAGGCAGGCCAGCAGGGGGCCAGGCAGGGCACCGGGAGGCCCGTGGGGCACGCGAGCAACACGTGGTCATGCTATCAGGACGCCGGGAGGCTGGCGGGGTGCGCGGGTAGGCCGGGAGGCCCGCTTCAGGACAGCGCGGGCCGGTAGTGTTCGGCTGGGAGCATCGGAACACCGTATGGGGGGGTGTAACACCCCAAGCTTCTACGGTACGTTTCCCTTTGAATAATGCAATGACGTGCATTGTACGCAACTTTGAAATTCTAACACACCACAACCAATCAAACAAGTCATTATGAATAGTAATACCTACTTTTTGAAATTTTATAAATTTTATCATTGGAAATGGACTTCCTTTTTGGATTCTTAATATCGAAATTAGCTTAGGGTGAATTTTTGGTATTTTTCTGGAAACATTCATTTTTTTGATGAATAGTGAAACCACTAAGTGGTAGTTAAAAATCAAAATTTTTCATAAAAAGTAATTTTACTGCATCTGTGAGTGGAATTTCAAAAATCCAAGAGTCACGGTTAATATCAAGGGGTAAAATGTGGTTCAATGAGATGAAAATCTTTTTTTGTTAATAGTAATGTTTTACTTTTATTTACCACGGTTATATGTAAATAGGGTAATTAAGGGTAAAAATGACATTATTATTACCCTAACACATGTCCTAATTCTATTGGACAAGCGTATCTCGACCAAAAACAACCTTAGGAGTAAAATATTATCATTTAGGTCCACTTGTATTAGATTAGGACATTTATTATTATTTAATTCAAAGAAGAGTTAAAAGAGTTAAAATCAATGTTTATTTACTAAAACATTTTTAATATAGGGTCATACATAAGATAAATTTGATTATAATTTTCTTTATAAAGATAAAAAGATTTCCTATATAATGGTATTTTATTTAAAAAATTTAGAGATTAAATAATTTTATATATTAATGACAGAATGGTGATGCAGTAATTACATATTAATGAAATATTAAAATAATTGATATTACAAATATCAAAATAAATGTAATTTCAGACTTTTTATGAATTACACTAATTTTCTAGGTTACTATGACATATTAGGATTGATTATATAAATTTTTTTTCGAAGTAATAATAATGTTATTAATTTATCAAAAACAAAATACCCAATAGTGTCAAAATTGACATAAAAGAGTTTTAAAAAAAAAATTAGATTATTAATTTATATTCAATTCCTATAAATCTATGGTTGGGGAAAGAGAATTATATCATGATATTTGTATCATTAATGTACCACTTGGGGGTCTCTTGGATTTCTATAGTAATTTTATTAACAATAGAATATAAAAATACAAAGACAAATTGTAAAAGTGAAACTAATTAACTAAGAGTTAATACTTAAAGATAAGGTTAATATAATGCCCCAAACCTGTCTAAATTCTATGGGTTGAGTGTTTTTCGACCCATACCCACCTTAACCTATAAATAATCTACTTTGGAGCCATTAGAAACCAAATATAAATTTATTATAAAATAATATTTTTGGCTTTTCCAAAGGTGCCCCTCAACCCTCCAATAAAAGGGCACTCCCCCTTCTCACAAATTCACAAATTCAATGCCTTTTGGCTCGGCCAAACCCTGCCCAAATACTCTCTCAACTTCCCTCACTAAAACCTAGAGGATTTATTTTGATCATAAAGCCAATCTATGGAGCTCTATTGATCAAATCAAAAGGAAGAACCCGAAGAAGAGGTAATGTTTTCACCACCCACTTTCAAGTTCCTTTCTTCTTCAACATCTTATTTCTTTGTTATTTCTATTCTAAAATAATTACTCCAATATCTTCAATATATAGTGGTGTTATTATAAATATGTTACAAACATATTCAGTATTATATCCATCCTTTGAATGTCATGTCACCATATGTGCGTACGTACGGCTTACCGTCTCCCCGTCATGGTGTAATTGTCATTCAATAAATTATTATTTGGATGGGTATAATAATTATATGTAATTCATGTAAATAATAAATATAAAATGATAATTATTCTGTCTATATGATATACCATCCAATTATATATTATTTTAATGTCAAAAGAATGATATTGTTGCTCGTGCATACGTACGGACTACGGTCTCCATGAACGCGATGAGATTCATTCTCCATCGTATCCATTAAGGTATAATTCTAATTTTATTATTAAAAATAATTTTTAAGGACTTGATATAATTCTGGATATGAATAATATACAACCTATCCATAACAAACACGGCTTACGTAACAAAGAATATAGAGGATAACGAGTAAGTTAACACCCGAAATGACGATAATAATAAGATATTATTAACAAAACAATGTTAAAATATCACATATGATATCATATTAATGTAAATGATTATTGTATAATTCAATAAAAATTATTTAACCATTATATAGGAGGTTAACCTACCGTCGACCAAGGAAAATGTTCAAAGTAAGGGGTTTCTTATCTCACTCTTTATTTCTTGAGAATTCCATTGTTCACCACTTATTTATTGCATGTGGTGTAAGTGTATTTCCCATGATTGTATTCATTGTGTAATATTATTTAATTTATGGGTATTTACATCATCTTCCTATGATCCTTCTTTAATGGTTGTATGTTTCTTATGTTACCTAATCAATAAGGGAATTGAAAATTTCAATTTGCACTCATTCGGCTTGTGGCATACTTCATTGATTATTTTACTCCAAGATTATGTGTGGAATCACTATTCATTTGATTATGTCATAATTTCTGCTGCTCTTTCTATGGATATAATTTTTATACACATAATCAATCCATTGATAAATTCTCAAGTCATCAGTATGAACTTGATAAGAGTAATTTTAACTCAATCTCCATTTGTTGAGTTAAATATCCAATTCATTGGTGTTGTTTTTACAAGAATAAGTGTGAATGTCATCTGATTTATTTACACTAGATATCCAATCATATTGAGTGTATTTATATTTGTCACACATAATTATGTCATTGATTTATCCTTAACCTAAAAATATGGTCTTTATAAGAGAATTCATCTCAATTTACATTCCATTGAGACTTCTTTGTTGTTATACACCAAATCAATTTTATATGGTGTATATAATGTACATTGACATTTTATGTCATTAATCCCTTTATTCTCATGATATTATAATGTTTTTATTACCTCAATTATTTGTATTCAAGTGTCTCTCTTTTGGTTAGAAACTCTAACTAAAATACATATTCATGTTTTTTAACGATTTATTCTTCTAAATATTTCTCATTAATGTCCATGTTTTAAAAATGGTTTTAAGAATTTATTTATATGGACATTAATGTTTTAAAATAAAAATTAATTTTAAAAGTTTCAAAGTGGTATGGGACACTTTGATTCAAAAATCTATTTTTAAATGGCTTCATGAGAAATAGTGTGACTTTTAAAGGATTTCAAAAAAGGGGGTTATTTCTCTCTAATAGTTTTGATGATTATTTTCATTTATGTCAATATCCTTCATTATTCTTGATTGAGATTAATCTGATACAATAAAATCTTCGATATTGTATTGAATGAGTTATGTTTGACTGTGGATGTGCTATTTTTATACCATTAATGGTTTGTCGATTAAGTATTGAAATTTTGCATGCTAGTTTAATACGAATGTTTATGTCATTTTTAAAACTTTTTCTATGAGGAATGCATTGGACTTAGTAAGTGACAGATAGAGCCCGCTATAGCTCCTCGATGCATCTGTAGGTCTCATGAGGCAAACTAGTGTCTTGAAATGAGGGCTTGATACTATCTTATTTGTAGTCTTGGCACCAGGCATTGGCTACGTGGTTATGATAGTCTATCATTATGCATTCCATCATTATGAAAGTGGTTGTTAATATTTTCATGTGATTATTAGACTAGTAGAATATCCATATGAATAAGTAAATGGAATTATTACATTTTATCCTTGCAATATTATGCTGAAGTTCATGTTTAAAAGGCGTTTGTTTTAGTTATAGATTGCCTTAAATTTTTATATTTATTTATGAAGGTTTCCGCTATATTGTTATCCTTACTGAGCATCTGAGCTCACCCCTTTAAATGTTTTATTTTTCCTAGGATGTGAAGAAGTATTTAATGAATGACCTTCATGGATAGTATGAGGGGATATGAAGACAATTTGTTTTTGTAGGTTTTAACTTTTTGATGTAATGTAAACTTTATGAATATATCTAGTGTTTCCAAGGCTACTAAACTAATTGGTATTTCGAGACTTGATCTTTCTTGTGATCATGCCAATGTTATGTAATAATGCACCGACTCTGGTATCTAGGGTCGGGACGTTACAGTTGGTATCAGAGGAAGTTTAGTACAAACTTTGGAAGCTAGATTTAGATAAACTATGATTAGAGCATGTAGACCTATGATGAACTTTGAGGATTAGTATAGAAGAACATCCTAGAATTTTGGCATTGTAGAGATTTTCTGAGTTTTCCAATCAATACATCCCTGTCTGGATACAAGCAGGTAGAGGCGGCTCTAGCACAGATGTACCTAGGGGTAAAACCTGAAAACACCACTTTGAGCTAGACTCGAACGGGAATTGGTGTACGACAACGAGCCTTGGTGAACTCTTGGTTACGACACTCCCAGGGGATATGATTAGGATAATTAACATTTTATTTACAAACCAATTTGAAGTATTATACACATAAGATGAGAGTAAATGACCTTGGTTAATCATAATGTGTTTCAAATTAATAATATGGTGACATGTTAATCTCTAAATGATTTTATGACTACTTTTACTCATACAATGCTTTCTCATGTTAGTCAATGTCTGGATTACAAGGAAGTCATAGTGACTTTCATAATGATGTACAAGGTGGGAACAATGGTGGAAATGGGAAAAAATGGAATGTTGATAAGAGTAAAAGATATCATCTTTATGACAAATAAATTTTCTAAAAATATGATCAAAAATATATATTAACTAATTCCTGGACTCAACAAAGAAGAGAAAGGTGATGAATGATAAGATCTCCAGTAGAGGAGACCATGGAGAAAGGAATCCTCAATTTCCATCATGCAGGAAATGTGGAAGGAAACACCCAGGAAAGTGTCTCAATGGGACAAAGAAATGCTTTATGTGTTGGAAAGAAGGACATAATGTGAATAATTTCTGATGAAAAATGAAGAGTACTATGGAAGAAGATAAAAATGGTCCCAAGAATCCATTTACCATCATTTTTCATAAATGTAGGGGACCTCCCCATTACCCGAGTGAATGACCTATTCTATAGGATATTTTCTTGATCATAGAAGAAGCTATGTGGAAATAAATGGTTGGATAAATGTTTAAAAAGTATTAGTGCACCTTGTAGATGGGTTTACTTTGAAATAATTTTCTCTTTTATCTTTTACCCTGCAGAATTCCTTGTGAGAATGATATTTGAGGAAGAATTATCTTTTCTCTTGTGGATATAGTTATAAAAAAACATTTGCTTTTATATGATCGTTGGGTTTGAGGAAATTATAAGTTATTATAAATTGGGATGAAAATGAAAGGTATGAGATAAGATTTGTTGTTAAATTATGTTATGGTTATTTTGCGTAATTTATCTCATTTGGGTAATTTTATAACATATAGTTTTTGAAAAAGGACAAAATGAAAACCGTGTGACAACTCGTCGCGTCGTACAATGCTGTGGGAATTGAACCGACAACCAAAGAGAAATTGGGATTTATCACCTACCACTAGACTACGTGAAGTCCCTAGTTAGAGTGACTATTATTTTTAGTTAAATTATTTTATTGATCAATAATAATTTGATTGGGGATCTTATGTCTTATCAAATGAATACCCTTAGTATAGGAAACTGATTTGGTGATTAAGTGATAAATTTTATTTTAGAAGTTGTTCGCTTTGTTTTGAACAATATATGCTCAAGGAAAATAGAATAGTATGGGATTTCATTTGAGGAGTAATGGTGGATTTTTATCTATGTTTTTATTGTGGATTTATAGTGATTTGGGTTATTTATGGAAATTATTAGGTTAATTACTTTTAAGTTAGTGACTTTAAGAGTAATTAATATCATTTGGAGATACAATTTAACGTGGAGGACTAGATTCTTATGAGTTTTTGGTTTCAATATTAGTTTGGATTATATTGAAGCGTTTTAAGGACAATTGATTATTGTACGGTATTTATTTAACTTTGGGTTATTCATGGTTTAATTTTAGAAATTAAGATTATTGTTTTTTTTTTCTCTAATGGAATATCCATTTGGGGGACCATCATATATTATACTAACCATTTTGGTTTTGATTAATCTCTAATGACCAGGTAAATATATAGTTTATCCTACATGGATCTTGTACTTCTATATATGTTTTCTATAGATCTTCCATTTTGACCAAGTCTTCTTGAATACTCATTGTTCAAAAAAAATGAGTTAGTGGTAAAAATTAATTAAAGAATGAAACTCTACTTAAAAATTAATTATATCTATTTATGTTCATAGTCAATATCATAAATGAATTCCTCGTCCTTATCTAATGTAAATTAAAACAAAAAAAATGTTGTCTGTTTACTTTTCCTACTGGGATAATAATGACCGTTTGTCCCAACACAAGTTTGTGATTTTCATATTGTTAAATTTCTCCTGATCATGTTTTCTATCCCTCTCAATCAGAACATGACACTTATTTTATCACCCATATCCATGTTTCCCTACATGGAATCCTAGTATGGGTTATCTTGGGTGACCTTTATACCTCTCTTCCTTTCTTTTAAAGTGATAGTTTTATTGACTCTTTTTCTGATGTGGGAGTTTCCATTATATTATCAAGCCCAATTTTAAAAAAATTGTGAGGATGCAATTTATTGAAGGAGGGGAGAATGTTACACCCCAAGCTTCCATAGTTCGTTTCCCTTTGAATAATACAATGGCGTGCATTGTAGGAAACTTTGAGATTCTAACACACCATAACCAGTCAAACTAGCCATTATGAATAGTAATACCTACTTTTTAAAATTTTATAAATTTTATATTTTAAAATGGACTTCATTTTTGGATTCGTAATATCAAAATTAGCTTACGGTAAAATTTTGGAATTTTTCTGGAAACATTCATTTTTTGATGAATAGTGAAACCACTAAGTGGTAGTTAAAAACGGAATTTTTCATAAAACATAACTTTAATGCTTCTGTGAGTGGAATTTTGAATATCATAGAGACACGGTTAATCTCAAGGAGTAAAATGTTGTTCGATGATATGAAAATTATTTTTTGTGAATAGTAACTTTTTACTTTTATTTACCACAATTAAAAATAAATAGGGTAATTAAGGGTAAAAATGATATTAATATCACCCTAACCCAGGTCCTAATTCTATTGGAAAAGTGTATCTCAACCAAAAACAACAATTGGAGTAAAATATTATCATTTAGGTCCACTTGTATTAGAATAGGACATTTATTATTATTTAATTCAAAGAAGAGTTAAAAGAGTTAAAATCAATGTTTATTTACTAAAACATTATTAATATAGGGTAATACATTATATAAATTCTAAAATAAATATTCATTGGAAAGATAAAACTATTTCATACATAATGGTATTTTATTTAAAAAATTTAGACATTAAATAATTTAATTTATTTATGACACAATAGTGATGCAGTAATTTTCTAATTAATGAAATATTAAAATAATTGATATTATAAATATCCAAATAAATGTTATTTGAGAATTTTTATGAATTAAACTATTTTTGTATCTTAATATGACATATTATGATTGCTTATATAAATTGTTTTCTAATTAATAATGCATTTTTTAATTTATCAAAAACCAAATACCCAGTAGTGTCAAAATTGACATAAAAGAGTTTTTAAAACATATATTATATTATTAATTTATATTCAATTCCTAAAAATATATGGTTCGGACAAGAGACTTATATAATGATAGTTGTATCATTAATTGACCACTTGGGGGTATCTTGGATGTATATAGTATGTTTATTAACCATATAATATAAAAATACAAAGAGACATCGTAAAAGTTAAACTAATTAACTAAGAGTTAATAATTAAAGATGAGGTTAATATAATGACCCAAACCTATCTAAATTTTATTGGTTGAGTGGTTTTTGACCCATCCCCACCTTAAACATTAAATAATATACTTTGGAGCCATTATAAACCGAATATAAATTTATTATAAAATAATAATTTTAGCATTTCCAAAGGTGCCCCTCACCCCACTTATAAAAGGGAACTCCCCCTTATCACTAATTCACACATTCAAAGCCCTTTGGCTCATCCAAAACCTTCCTAACTACTCTCTTAACTTCCCCCACTACATCCTAGAGGCCTTATTTTGATCGGAATGCCAACCTAAGGAGCCCTTTTGATCAAATCAAAAGGAAGAACCCGAAGAAGAGGTAATGTTTTCACCACCCACTTTCAAGTTCTTTTCTTCTTCAACTTCTACTTTCTTTGTTATTTCTATTCTAAAATAACAAATCCAGTATATTCTATATACTATTTTATTATTATTAATATGGTACAACCATAATCAGTATTTTTTCCATCCTTTGAATGGCATGTCACCATACGTCTCTACGTACTACTTACCGTCTCACTGTCGTGGTGTAATTTTCATTGAATAAAATTTTATTTGGATGGGTATAATAATGATGTTTAATTCATGTAAATAATAAATATAAAATGATAATTATTCTTTCTATATGATATACCATCCAATTATATATTATTTTAACATCAAAAGAATTATATTTTCGCTCATGCATACGTACGGACTACCGTCTCCACAAATGTCATGAGATTCATTCTCCATCGTATCCATTAATGTATAATTCCCATTTGATGATTAAAAATAATTTTTAAGTACTTGATATAATTCTGGATATGAATAAGATACAACCTATCCATAACAAACATGTCTTACGTAACAATTAATATAAAGGAGAATGAGTAAGATAACACCCGAAATGACGATAATACTATGATATTATTAACAAATCAATGTTAAAAGATGATATATGATATCATATTAATGTAAATTATTCTTGTATAATTAAATAAAAATTATTTTACCATTATACATGAGGTTAACCTACCGTCGACCAAGGAAAAAGTACAATGTAAGGGGTTTCTTATCTCACTCTAAATTTCATGAGAATTCCATTATTCACCACTTATTTATTGCATGTGTTGTATGTGTATTGTCCATGATTGTATTCATTGTGAAATGTAATTTAATTTATGGGTATTTACATCATCGTTGTATGATCCTTCTTTCATGGTTTTATGTTTCTTAATTTACCTAATCGATAAGGGAATGTGAAATTTCAATTTTCACTCATTCGGCTGTAGGCATACTTCATTGATTATTTTAATCCAAGATTATGTGTGGAATCACTATTCATTTGATTATGTGATAATTTCCACTCCTCTTTATGTGGATATAATTTTTATACACATAATAACTCCATTGATAAATTCTCAAGTCATCGGTATGAACTTGATAAGAGTAATTTTAACTCAATCTCCATTTGTTGAGTAAAATATCCAATTCATTGGGGTTGTTTTTAAAAAAATATGTGTGAATGTCATCTGATTTATTTACACTAAATATCTAATCCTATAGAGTGTATTTATATTTTTCACACATAATTGTGTCGTTGATTTATCCTTAACCTAAGGATATGGTCTTTATAAGATAATTCATCTCAATTTACATTCCATTGAGACTTCTTTATTGTTATACACCAAATCAATTTTATATGGTGTATATAATGTACATTGAAATAGTATTTCATGAATCCCTTTATTCTCATTATATTATAAAATTTTGATTACCTCAATTATTTGTATTAAAGTGTCTCACTTTTGGTTAGAAACTCTAACTAAAATAAATTTTTAAGTTTTTTAATGACTTATTCTTCTAAATATTTCTCATTAATGTCCATGTTTTAAAAATGGTTTTAATAATTTATTTATATGGACATTAAAGGTTTAAAATTAAAATTACTTTTAAAAGTTTCAAAGTGGTATTGGACACTTTGATTTAAAAATCTATTTTTAAATGGCTTCTTTACAAAATTGGGACTTTTAAATGATTTCAAAAAAGGGGGATTTTTCTCTCTAATAGTTTTGACGATTATTTTCATCTATGTCAACATACTTCATTATTCTTGATTGTGATTAATTTGATACAATACAATCATTGATATTTCATATAATGAGTTATGTTTGACTGTGGATGTGCTATTTTTATACCATTCATGGTTTGTCGATTAAGTATTGAAATTTCGTATTCTATTTTAATACGAATTTTTATGTCATTTTTAAAACTTTTCATATGAGGAATGCATTGGACTTAGTAAGTGATGAGTGGATCCAACTATAGCTCCTTGATGAATCAATTGGTTTCATGAGACAAACTAGTGTCTTGGCACAAGGCCTTGAAAAAATATTATTTGTAGTCTTGGCACGAGGCCTTGGCTACATGGTTATGATAGTATGGAATTATGCATTCTGTCATTATGAAAGTGGTTATTAATATTTTCATGTGATTATTTGACTAGTAGAATATCCATGTGAATAATTAAATAGAATTATTTAATTTTATCCTTGCCATATTATACTGAATTTAATGTTTAAAATGCTTTTGTTTTAGTTATACATTGCCTTTATTTTTTTTGTTTCTTTATGAAAGTTTCCGCTATATTGTTACCCTTACTAAGCATATGATCTCACCCCTTTCAATGTATTATTTTTCCTAGTATGTGAAGAAATATTTTATGAATGAACTGCAGGGATAGTATGAGGGGATATGAAGACAATATGCTGTTGTAGTTTTTCACCTAGTGATGTAATGTAAACTTTATTAATATATCTAGTGTTTTCAAGGATACAAAACTAATCAATCATTCGAGACTTGACCATTCTTGTGATCATGCAAATTTTATATAATAATTCACTGACACTTGGTATCTAGGGTCGGGGTGTTATAGGGGGGGATTTGTGGAGGACGTGGGTATCATGTCCTTTGTCATTTCTGCCTTCGTCACCTTGTTGCCGCATCGCCATGCCAAAGCACACCATGAAAGAAATCGAAGAAGGGTGTCAGGCCATGTATGGTTGTCCTGAACCCTCCGCCTTTAGCGAGGTATCAAATGTCTCTTCAAGAAACCAGATGATGAACAACACTTCTACAAAAATCCCTTTTTATCTGATAAAGATGATAAGAAAAAGGGTATAACATCATAAGGTAATAAACCCCCTACATTTTAATTATTGGTCATTGATGTTGAAGTTACTGAAAGAAGACATCTCACGATGGTTGTGGAAGATGCCCCACATCAGTAGGATTCGAGGATGGATGTCAAAGAAGAAATCATCGCTGGAATTCTCCATGTTCATCATTGGAATAATTTTATTCCTCTCAAGATTTTCTTTACACATGTTCCACCAAAATTCCCAGTGAAATAATATTAGATAGGTTGTCTAATATTACATTGGCATAATAATTCAATTTGCAGAATTAAATTAATTGTCTCCACCTAATTAATTCTTGAGAGTTGTCATGGATTAATTAGGGGAGGTCAAGGGGTTTCTCCCCATTTAATGGGCGGTTGAGGAATTCAAGTGGCTCTACCTCATTTGTGAGGGTGATTTGAGAGGTTATATCCTCCTCCATCAATAGGAGTCGGGTGGTCCCCACCCCTATTATTTAAAATGGAGGTTATGCGGTCTCGGGTGGTCCCCACATCATAACTTGTCGCAGTAGGTTATTCTCCGATGTGCCCCACCACAATAACCTCCAAAGGGAGGTTAAGGTGTTTTGGTCCCACATCCATCTCCAATGAGGAGGTTTTAACCACCCAACCTCTACATGGCGGTTAAAAATAAATAAATTGAGTTACTTTATTTTATTAAATCACATGCAAACCCAAAAACTAACTTTTATCCTTGACTCTATACTATTCAATGGAATGTCTTCTTAAGTTAATACCTTTGATGTGAGTTCAACGGTGCTCTTGGATTTCAATTCTGAGCATCGGTTCAAATGATATAAAAACCTGCTCATACGTTTACTGAACGTACCTGAACGATACAACAAATATTGATTCTAAGCACACAAGGCCTCAGAATCAAACATCGTAAACTTTCGTAGACTCGTAAAAATCCCATGAATTGAAAATAAAATTTCACGTTGGATTTTCGGGTCTTTACGTTCTCCCCACCTCAGGGATTTACGTCTCTGAATGCTACAACTCGAACAAAGGAAACAAATAGGCATACTGAGCATGCATCTGAGCCTCCAGCTCCCATGTGCTTTCCAGGAGGTTCCTGTGCTGCCAGCGAATGCACACCAGAGGTATCGATCATCCACATAGAACCTGATCCATTCGATCATCAATCACCACTGTAACCTGCGAGAAAGTCCTCCCATCATCGATGTCCACCTCACCGTGGTCGATGCTGTGGGAAGGGTCATGCACGTAGCTCATTAGTTGAGATACGTGGAAGATGTCATGAACCCGGAGCAAATGCGGTGGAAGAGCCATTTGGTATGCCACCTCTCCAACTCAGCAAAGGACCTAAAATGTTCTGATGAATCTCTGAGATAACTTGTCACCTCATCCAAATATTCATAGACGTCTCCGAGGTGAGAACTGTAGAAAGACATGGTCTTCATCCTTGAAAACCAGAGGCCTCTGTCTCCTATCACCATACAACATATGTCTGCTCTGTGTAGTCTTGATCCACTCCTGGATCATTTTCACCTTCGTCGTGGTAGCTCGTACCATATCTGGTCCCACTAGTGATGACTCCCCTAGGTCAGTCCATCATAAAGGTGATCTGTAAGGTTGCCTGTATGACGCCTCAAAAGGTGTCATCCCTATGGTGGAGTAAAAGATGTTGTCATTTGAAAACTACACCAAAGGTATGTGATCCACCCAACTGTGACCGAAGTCGAGGACACATGCACTGAGCATGTCCTCGAGAGTCTGAATGGTCCCCTCAGTCTGACCATCTGTTTCAGGATGGAAGGCGGTGCTCAGAAGAAACTGCGTCCTGAAAGCCTCCTTCAACCCCTTTCATAGAAGGGATGTAAACTGTGCATCACAATCAGAGACAATATATGATGGTACTCCATGTAGCCCCACAATATATTGCATGTAGAGGCGTCCCATGCTCTCTATTGAACCCTACTCTCTGAATGGTAAGAAGTGGGACGACTTGGTGAGTCGGTCAACGATCACCCAAATCGAGTCGTGACCCCTGGATGTATGTGAAAGACCTGTTAGGATGTCCATGGATATCCCATACCACTTCCACTCTGGGGCCTCTGAAGGCTGAACCAATCATGCTGGTACCTGGTGCTCCACCTTCACTTGCTGACAAGTGAGGCATTGAGTGACGAACTCTGCTATTGCCTTCTTCATACCTAGCCACCAGTGTTTTCGCCGAAGGTCCTGTTACATCTTCACCACTCCTAGATATAACACTAAAGGTGATATTTGGAACTCTCTCAACACTTCCTCCTAAAGTGAAACTAGTACAATAGTATGTTCTCTAAATAGGATGAAGTGCGCCCCACCTTCAATAAATCCATTAGTTGCCTGCCATGTGGAAATCTGAGCACGTCATGTCTCGCAGTCAGCGTCGCCACCCTATGCCTCCCAGACTCACTAAAGAAGTGGGAGAGTGACTGTAAGAGACTATAGAAAGGCTGATCCATCTCTATCTACAAAGGATATCTTTAAGGCAGCCGGCTGCTCTATCACCTTGCCCTGCAGTTGTATACCAGATCTCTTGTTGTGTGAACCTGCAACAACATTCACCTTCTCAAAAGTATAGACTATCTCGAAGTCATGATCCTCGAGGAATTAAATCCATCAGCATTGTATCATATTTAGGTCCTCTTTAGAGAAGATATTACTAAGACACTTTTCATCAGAGTACATGGTAAAACATTCTCCCATCAGATAGTGTTGCCACATACTCAAGGTGAAGACTGTTGCTGATAACTTCAGGTCATGGGTAGATAAGTTCTGCTAATGTTGTCTCAGATGTCGAGAACCATACGCCATCCCTACCCGCTCCTGCATCAGGACAAACCCGAGACTGGTCACTGATGTGTCGTAGTAAACTGCATACCCTACTACTTCCACTGAAAGGCTCATGATGGGGCACTAGTCAGCCTCTGTCTCTACTCCTAAAAGCTCTGCTGGCATCTCTCCAACCACAATAAGGCTTTAACCTTCTTCTCCAAGGATGATAGTGTTGTTTCAATATTGGAGAAGTATGGTATGAAACTTCGGTAGTATCCAGGAAAACCCAGGAAACATCACACCTCGGTCACACTCCTAGGTAGATCCAAAGAAAGTACCACTTCAATATTCACTAGATTCAATACAACTCCAGCCACCAAGTTGATGTGTACCAGAAAGTGAAACTCTAAGATCCAAAACTAGCTCATCAAGAGTTTACCATAAAGCTGGTGATTTCAGAGTGTGTCCACTACTACACGCAAATGGTAGGCATGCGCCTCCTCAACAATCAAGTAGATCAAAATTTATTCGATGAAGACTGCGAAAAATAAATCTAGGTACTTCTGGAAGATCCAATTCATGAGTCCCATGAACACTACTAAAGCATTGGTTATTCCAAAAGTAATACCCAAGAACTCATAGAGGATGTACGGATATCTGAATGCCATCGTTTGTAAATCCTCATCTCGAAATTTGAGCAGGTGATAGCTTGATGTGTGGTCTATCTTTGACAACCACCACCCTCCCATCAGCTGATCAAAGAGGTCATCGATCCTCGGGAGTGGGTGCTTGTTCTTCAAGGTCACTTGCATCAGGAGACGGTAGTCGACACAATGCCTCAAGCTTCCATACGATTTCTTAGTGAACATAATTAGGGTTACCAAGGTAGAAATAGTGGTCCAGATGAATCATTTATCCTGCAAGTCCCCCAGCTGTACCCGCATCTCATGAAGCTCAGCGAGAGCCATCTGATACACTGGTGTAGATATCAGTGTCATCCCAGGGTACAAGCAATGTAGAAGTCCACCTCTCTTCAAGAAGGTAGTCCTGGAACATCATCAGGGAAAATATCCACATACTAGTCCACCACTACAGGATAGCTCAGACGCTCCATGTCAACTGCCCCGAGGGTATGGTAGGCCAAATGATGAGTGATCGGCTACACCCTCCTCTGAGTACGTCCATCCTGCGCTGAAAAGGCTCACTTCTCACCGGTGAATGTAAACCTGGTCCCATCCATGGGGACACACCAAACATTGCGTTTAATAGAGTTGATCTGAGAATGGATTATAGATAACCAGTCCATACCTAAGATGAAGTTTTAAGGCCTCAACGACGCTACGAGGAGTTCCCATACAAATATCTCACCTCCTAGATTATGCTCACACTATCATCATCGGTGCGTAATCATCGAGTTTGCTCTCGTACGAGTTTTTTTCCATAACGATCGAACCAACGACTCCATCAGAATCTCTATGATCAGAACGAGGGTAGTTTCAATGAAAGAGTGACTGGAACTTCTGTCTATAATAACTGAATATATGGTGGAGTAGACACAGATAATACCTCGAATAATCTCTAGAGTTCCATGATCGTAAGCCTCACCTACCTGGAGCTGAGCTCTCCCATACCCACCTGCTACCTATGGTCGGGGGTGGACCTCATGGCGGTGGTTTTAATAACACCTCGAATTGTCTCCCACCACCTGCTACTCAAACAGCCTCTCTGCCATGTCTTCATGCTCCCTACAGACCACCTCGATCGATTCTTTGTCTCAGCCCGGGAAGTCTTTCGACCATCTGCAAATCATCCAAATGGTGGGTCAGTCAGTCACAATCCATGTTACCATGACTGCCGCATGAGTAACATTTCCCACTCCTAGCATGACTGCCTCTATATCATGTGCCCCGCAGAACTGTACCTATATCCTGATGTAGTCACTGGATGGCATGGTCCTATTAGAACTCTGTGACATCTGTCTACTGCCAGCTGTAGAGGACTCCACTACATGTTGACTAGTGATGGGTATCTCTATTGGAGATAGCTCATTAAAGAAACTCTCTACATCAAGGGATCTCTATAACACCCCTACCTGTATTAGGATGCTGGAGGAGATCATCGAGGCCCTAATCTATCGCCCGATCCATTGCTCAATGGTTAGGGTCCTAAAGAAAGGGTCTCGTACCATATATGTGTTGTAGCATGAGAGGTCGGTGAACCTCGCTAAGTATTGTGCCACTATCATGCTGCCCTACTGCAGATGAAGTTGCTCCTGTATCTGCACCACATGTAGGGTGGGTGGGACAAACTCTGCTCTAAATAGGCTCTTGAAGTCATCCCAGAGTAGTGTCACCTCATCATGCACTTGGAGCATCAGACTCCACCATCTGCCTACTGCTGCCTGAAGGAAACTCACGACAAGGATCACCATAAGGTCAGATGGTGTCCCTACCAGTTTGAAGACTCTTACCACAACCTAAAACCAATCTTCAGCTACCTGGGGGTACTTCTCACCCCTGAACATGGGCGGCCTCTAGCGCTGGAACTCATGCAACTCTCTCAAGTGGCCTCCACTCTCTGCTGCTGGGGCTGGTGGTATCGGTGGCCCAATGGGCAGCGGTACCACTGGTGCCTCCGCTGTGATAGGGCCCTGCACAGAGGCCTCATTACTCGGTGGGATGTCATATCATACAACACTCGGAACCCTGGATGGATGTCCATGTGAAGGCATCCTGAAAAGAAACAGGTGTGCCACTATCAATATGTTATATCTGGTGAGCTAACACAAGATATCAAAAATAAAACTCTTGAAAACACACAACCAATCAGTGTTTTCATGCAATGAGTTAGAAATTAGAAGTCAGGGTCCTAGTGTGTGGATACATCGGGCTCCACACCAATACTTGACTCCCTAAACTAAAAACCATACTCATTACCCTTAACACTATTTCATCATAGAAATGAATGTTTAGAGTCTTGTGTTCTATGATATAACCGACTCCATTGATTCTAATTTGTCAAGACCCGTCCCCCGGGGCCCCTTTCGTGACAACCCCGAGCCCAACTTCTTTAGTCCAGGGGCTGGCGACTAGCACCAAAGGCGTAAATCCCAAAATATGGGAAGGATTTGCCTTTATAAACTAGAAACACACACTAAAGAGTATCCTAGAAGAAAAACACTATGTAAAATGGTATACAAAAGGAGTTATGAAAGGAAAAGGGGCAAGAAATACAATCCCAACTACAAAGTACAAGGAAACATAAAAATAATACAACTGAAAATACAGAAACAAATGAAAGGTGAAAAGAAGCTCCTAGAACATCCACCACAGACCCTACTTGAAGGGTGGGTATAAATAGACTCCTCAAAACTCCACGTCTGTCAGTCTCCTGCATGTACTGACTCAAAGTAAGGTCCACCTCCGGGTACCGTCCAGTCCGGCTACTCTAATTCTTAGTCAGTATTGTCTATCGTCTACAACAAAGAAAACGAGGCACGAGCATAATCTGTTCAGGGTTGAGTATAACTATACTCAGTAGGGACCCTGAGACCTCTAAGGTCCCTCAAAATCCACCAAGTAAAATCCACAGAGTAATAAATCAATGTAAATCCATTACATAGGTATATGACCATACAAATACATAAGTTATCTAGTAACCCATGTCAATCACGAGGGAAAACACAGAAGTCATTGACTCAACTCACATAGGTATAAAACATACATAGAGAGATAGAGATTATCAAATATAGCCATTGAATCATCTAAGCTGTCGAACCCACACAGGATCCGGGACCATCTGTTCTGTCGAACCAACACATGATCCATGAACTGAAGTTGGAGCTATCAGACCAACACATGATCCCGGACCAGCTAAGCTGTTGGACCAACACATGATCTAGGACTAGCTATTCTGTCAGACCAACACATGATCCTGGAATAGATGTCAGAACTGTCAGACTAACACATGATCAATGAACAGTCATCAGTACGGTCAGACCAACACATGATCTAGGAACAGTCAACAGTGCACGACTAGCCATATGGTTTCCACAAAGCACACTTAATTC
Organism: Viscum album; assembly: GCA_963277665.1. Lineage (NCBI taxonomy): Eukaryota > Viridiplantae > Streptophyta > Magnoliopsida > Santalales > Viscaceae > Viscum > Viscum album. The sequence continues at coordinate 330,412,781 of OY728143.1, forward strand.
CAGGAGGGTTCGCTACTCAATACATGATTCTTTAAATCAACTAATATAAATTCCCAGGTAGAATTTTCTCAAAGGTATGCCTCGTCATTTGGGTCTCATCGTAATAGACGACGGGTCGATCAGACGCCCGGTCTGTGAGTTATTAGCCTATTAGTCCCGGGGGCCCAGTTGGATTAGTGTATGATCCAACCTGACCATATCTCAAATATACCCCGAACACTAGTGGGGTAATAAAAAAGGGACATTCGTGTTTCATGAATACAAATTCTACTGACGGATCATCTAATGGACATCCGGTGTAAAACAAATGGCCAAATGAAAGTAACAATCAGTAGTGGGCATGGGTGAAGTCCGACCCAGTCAGACCGATTCAGCCCAACCCAGACTTTGCCGACCTGGTCTGGGTTGACCCGGTCACCTTGCAAGGTTCGGCCCAGCTGTTGGGCCCGGCACAGTGGACTGCAGGGACGGTTCAACAAAGAGGTTTCCGTGTATGTAGCTCAGCCTGGTGGTTGGGACTGGTTCGACCAGTGCCGTGAAGGGTGCGGTTCTTGCGGCTCTGCCTAGGAGGTCGAGCTGGGCTCCAGTCGGGCGCGTGGGGCATGAGCAGGCTATATGGGGAGCGTGGCAAGCTCGCATTGCGTCTGACAGGCAGGTATGGCAACATGCAGGCTGGCAGGGTGCCTAGAGGCTGGCGAGGAGTACAGGCAGTGCGCGACCAGGCCTTCAGGGCACCAGGTAGGCCTGTAGGGCGTCGGGAAGGCCAGTAGGGCACCGGGCTGGGCACTGGGAGGCCGGCGGGGTGTGTGTCCAGTTTGCGGGTAGGCCGGGCGGTGGCCGATTGGAAGTTGAGTTGGACGGTTAAGCCCAACTCAGGCCGACGTGTGTCGGTGGTGTGCAGCTGCGAGCATAAAAGCACCGTAGGGGGGTGCATGATTTGTAGAGGTTGCGGGTAGTGCGTCCCTTGTCATTGCCACCTTCATCGCCTCATTGTCACATCGCCATTCCAAAGAACATCATGAAAGAAATTGATGGAGGGTGTCAGGAAATGTTAGGTTGGCTCGTACCCTCCATGTTAAGGGTGGTATCAAATATCTCATCAAGAAAAACATATGATCAACAACATGTTTGCAACATTCCCTTTTTATCCAATGATGAAGATAAGAAAAATGGTATAACATCATCAGGAAATAAACCCATACCTTCTGATTATTGGTCATTGATGATGAAGTCATGGAAAGAATACGTCTCACGATGATTGTGGAAGACACTCCACGTCGGTAGGATTTGAGGAAGGAAGTTGAAGAAGAAATCATCGCTGGCGTTCTTCGCGTTCTTCATTGGATGATTCTTAATCCTCCCAGGATTTCCTTTTCTGTAGTTCCACCAAAATTCCCAGTGAAATAATATTAGATTTGGTTGTCTACTATTACTATGGCACAAAAATTCAATTTAGAGAACTAAATTATGTGGCTCTTCCTAATTAATGCATGACAGTTGTCATGGATTAATTAGGGGAGGTCAAGGGTTTTCTCCACATTTTATTGGTGGTAGAGGAATTCAACTAGCTCTCCCTCATTAATGTGGTATTGTTGAGAGGTTTTATCCTCCTCCATCAATAGGGGTCGGGGGATCCCCACCTCTATTATTTAAAAGGGAAGTTATGTGGTCTCGGGTGGTCCCCATGTCTTAACTTATCGTGGGAGGTTATGCTTGGGTGGTAACCACCACCACAACTTCCCAAGGGAGGTTAAGGTGTGGTGGTACCACCTCCAACTCCCATGATAAGGTTTTAACCACCCAACCTCCACATGGCGGTTAAAAATAAAATAAATTGAGATTAAATTATTTTATTACTTCTAATGAAAACCCAAAAACTAACTTTTATCATCGACTCACTATCATTGAATTGAAAATATTTTTAAGCGAATACCGGCACTGTGAGTTAAACGGTGCTCTCGAATTTCAATTTCAATCACCAGATTAAAATTTATAAAAACCCTCTCGTATGTTTACTGAAGGTACCAGAAAAATAACATTAAAAATTGATTTCGGGCACACTGGGCCTCAGAATCATGCGCCGTAAACATTCTCGGACTTGTAAAAATCCCATGTATTAAAAAAATTTCCCACAGGATTTATAGGTCTTTACATTATGGGTTTCAGGACTCATAACTTGATCCATTATTTGATTCTCATCGATATGATCTAATTATTAATTAATTTACATAACACATGACTCACCCTTTCCATCATTATCAAATGATTATGGTTCCATAGTTTAATAGAATGCAGTTTTTCACTACTCCACATTCATCTTGTTTTTGCGAGAGATATTCAATCCCCATTGATGTTGGATCGATTTATTTTTTCTTGTTATTTTTTCCTATAAGGATTATAATGAATATTGTTAGATGTTTTTTCTTATTATTATTATTATTATGAGTCAAAATCATGATGTGACTCTTGGATGTTTTTATGCCATTATCTAATTTTTATTTTGATCTGTTCCATGTCAACATTCTTCCACACCTTCTATCAAATTAGAATAATAATGATTTGTGACATTTTTTGTTTTCTCTTCAATTTTCTTCACATCACTACTTTCAACATATTTTCCACAAAATTTATTGAATAATTTTTAGGCTTCTCAATTAATTTAATTACTATGAATTTTCTGTCATCTACAACATCACCATACTTTCCTTGATTTACTTCTATTTTTTATAAATTAATTACTTACAAAAAGAAAAAAATAAATCAAAGGGGGATTACTTCCAATCCATAACACATAGGGTGTCTTGGTTTCATCCATATAAATCCAAAATCTGTTTTGAATCTAAATTTCCACATAAACAGTATCATTCAAGTAATTGATAGAGATACGACTCTCAATCAGCATAGTTCTGGATGTACTTTTCACCTAGTGATTATAACACTCTATAAATCCATTTTTTATGTGATGTTATCACATCAAACACCTCATTTTCTATGCCATGTTTCTCCATGTTGTTTTAAAACTCAATGTATGTATATTTTCTACCATTTTTATAACATTGAAGATTGATTGTCTATACTGTTTCATTCTTGACAATTCAGTGAAATGTTTTCATCCAATAACGCACTTGTCGTTTCCTACATATAATAAACACTCCAGCATTCTAATATAATAATAATAAAAAAAATTAAGTATCATTCTCTATGAGTTACAATAACATTTTTCAGGAAACATACATATGTGTGAATGATTTCATGAATATTTTATATTTTTACTTATTTGGACTATGTGAACATCACCCCATCATTCCTCGCATGAAATAATTATGAGCCGTCTCTGTTTTCACACTTCATAATTGAGATATCTAAGAAAATATTTTGTTTATATTTCTTTTCCATATCTATTTTGTTAACGTGACCCATCCACATGTTCCAAAATTTGTTATCTTCTTCAATAGTCTGGTACAATATTTTTTCTTTACTATCAACCTAATATAAATTTTCATTTGTTCTTCACCCATCAAGAGAGAATTACATGTTCATCCTTCATAGTGCAATCATTTTGATTTAATGTACCCATAATTCCTGACTCAATGTGTTGGATCACACATAGGATTTTGGGAATTAACCAATCCATATAATGATCTTCATTGTTATTCATCTCACAAATGGATAGATCAGTACTACCATAACCATTTATATTAAAGCACCATAATTATCCAATATCACTATTCCATGTATTTTTTTCATGATATTAATTAATAGTATAGCTTTTCCCATCATATGGTATGAGTTTCCATTATCAAGAATTCATGAATTATTGTTATTGGTTTCATTGCGAGGGACTTATACAAGGATGAATTATTGAATTTTCTCCTTTATTTCAATGAAATATTTGATTTACTGGTTGATAATTATGGCCTTTCAAATCTCTCATCAATGTGGGTATATTCTTCATACTCATATTCATCCTATATTGAAGAATATTTTTTTATAAGAGAATCACCATATGGTTGGTTAGTATTAACTTTCCACATGGTTATATAAGAAATTTTACCGCAATTCCTCTATATAAAATCCATTTATTTAATACCAAAGTAAAAAAAACAATTAAAATATCCATGGAAACAATATCTTATAATATAATTAAGATACTAATTCATTATCCTTTGTGGACTTTCATGATCTCCCACATTCAAATTGCTCCATGCTTTTTTACATAGTGTGACCTAAATAGACACAAAATTGACATATTCATAAGTGGAAATATATTTTCACATCTATTAATTATAATTTAAACCTTGATAGAGGATACATTAACTATCTATCATCTCAAGAAAACTGATGAATGTTTCATGTGCTCATTTCAGTATGATTTGAGTCATTATTTATGGGGACATCAAGAGTCATTATGATATGTCTTCCATTCGTATTCTTATTGTTTTTCCCATTTTACTTCCATCATTCGATGTTTCCACATCACAACCAATTCAAGTGTTTTCTATGAATGAGGATAATTTTTTATTTATAGTAATTTCATCTCTATTAGAACCACGCTTATCCTGGACTAGTAGTTCAACATCTATGAGTTTTCCAGACTGAATTATCTTTTTTTGGACATGATTCACCATCTGTTTACTCATAAGAGTAAAAAATTATTCTTCAAGCCACTCAATAGTTTTTTACTCTTTTCCAATATAGTGAAAATTTAATTAACATACTTTTATTCTTCATAAATTATGACATTTATTTCATCAATATCTCTTAAAAATTCAAATGTTTTTTAATGATCCCTGTCTAAATTATCTATTTGATCAATTTCATATTCCAATATATCAACATATTTTGTTGAATCTTTTACAATTTCTTTCCACTATTTTATTCTCTTCTATTGATTCTCAATCTAATTAAAATAATCCTTTACTAAAAACATGATATCTACATTAGTGGTCAATTGATTATCTACGTGTTTATCTATTTATGGTTTTGATTTTAAAATAGTATCCATCAATGATCCATGAGTTCCAGATTTAAATTATGGTTCACATCTTCTTTGATTTCTATATCATCATCGTATTCATCACAAAAAAAATATTTCTCTATAGTGTCAGACAAGAATAGATGTCTCTAATTTTGAAAAACATTTCTTGAGGCTTCTGCATGTTTCTTGCTTTACATTATCCAACATTGAAATTTATTATCCAGTGAGAGGCAATGTGCCCAACTCTTCCAAAATGAGAACAAGAGAGAGGTAAATTTCATTCAATTTTTTCTTTTACGTTATTTAAATTAATCATAATTAGAGAAATAATTACTTTAGATCATTATCTAAATCAATAACATCTCCAAAAAATTTCGTGTTTCACCATTACTTTTAATTATATTTCTTTTCTTACTCGATTCATTACAACTTCTGGTTCGACACTCATATTATATGCCACCAAGATTCTATATAGATGATCAAGATAATTTTTGGAAGGATCTAATTCATCAAGGGATGAAACCACTTCAATGTAATGTGGTGGAAGTATTTTCAATATTTTCATTACAATATCAATATCTTTGATTTCTTCACCAATTCCTCATATTCCACCAATGGATTTTATAACTCGATTGAAAAAGGTATTTATACTTTCATCAAGATGCATCTTCATATCAACAAACCAATAGTGAAAAGGTGTTAATTTTTTCTCCTTTAATTTTCTTTCACCATCACAAGTATTTTTTAGTTTTTCCCAAACAAACATTGCTGACACTAAACTCATATCCATTAGGTATATCTATTCAGAGAGAGCATTAGTGAGGGAATTATGTGATTTTCAGTCTTCCTAAAAGATTTTAGTTTCTATATCTGTCATAGAAATCCTAGTTGGATATGTGAAATGTATTTTTTGTTTAGTGGGATATAGGACTTCGTTTCCACGTGATATTAGACAAGATCTCATCCAATTCATCTAATCTGATATTAGCTTCCACCAAATAGGGGTAATCCCATTATATTTAATGTACTATGCATTATAGAAATGAATTTAATATATAACACCATACACCTTTACCCTCTAATAACACTTGATGGACACCAGAACACATTGAGAGGGGTGGGGTGAATAAGGGAGCCAAATTCGTATTTCAAACTAATGAATCTTATTCCTATGTTTTTATGAACATGTTAGACATGTTTGATGAGATAGTGCTGAAAACAAAAAAACATGAAATGTGTGGACACATTTATTTTACATAGATAACCAATAAGGGATATCCATGGCGAATAAACCGAATGTTTTTTTTCATTTCAAATTCTACTAATATTCACTAGCTATGGAGTACAAATGTTTAACACAACCTCTCTATACTATGTGCACCACCTTTACACATTTTTTGGAATAGAATAATGAAGTCCTCATATCACTTTCGTTGACCCCCCTGTTCACCATATCAGAAACAATATGAGCTCTATTTTTTTGACATGATGGTCTCTTCAATGAGTTATCATTATATCATCAGTCATCAACATCAGATAGACGCTTTGATGGAATATCATTTTCCTCTATCGACCTTATCTACATGTCTACTTGATGTTCATTCGAAAACATGTCTTTTAAAAACTAGAATTCGTTCTCTACAAACTGAAATTCGCAGCGTACCACTTACGTGAATTGTCCCCTTCAATTAAGTTCTCCATACTGCATCCACAAGCCACCTTTGCATACCATTTCTACGCACTTCATCCACTAACTGCTTCTATGTACCACTTCGACATATGAATACTTCATACTACTTCCTTATACATCTTATTCACCATAACCCAGCATCTTATACATACCAATTCATACTCTAAAAACTGTGCTTCACTATCCATCATCCATGAACCATCTTCCTCAATCTATCTTCTAAAAACAGTCTTCTGTGAATCATTTTGGACTTCACCAAAATCCTTTAGGATTTATAATCAATGTCTCTTTTACCAGATTTTCTTTCTACAAACCAATTATAGACACCACAAATTTTTTATCAGATTGTTAATCTAACTTCCTCTATATAATGATGGTATTGGTGTTCCTTATATAAGGAAATAAGTACAAAAATTATATTAAACTGAGATTTACCAAATCATTGATACAACACCACCTTTACCATGTATTGTTCATCTTAAATTAAACATATTCAGCACATAGTTTTTGTACCACCATTGTATGTACACAATGTCATAAATCAACATCCCATTTACACAAAAGAAACCCTTTGTAGTTTTATAAAACTTCTCATTGTTTTCCAAAACTACACGCCATCCCGCGAACTGTTTTCATTTTGCGAACCATGTTCCATCCCGAAAACATCCTTTAATCCACGAAAAGTTCATTCTATGAGGTACTCATTCCATTCCCACCTCATGGTTCATGGTTTACAATTCGACATACCATATTCCGTGATCTATGAATGGTTCCGAGAACATGGTTTGTTGTCCTCTATTACTTTTCTGAATCACATCCTTTTCCAAAAACAAAATACTATTTTTAGGGCCAAAATATTCACAGACAGTGGTAAACTTTTCCACCTTCAATAATTATTTTAGCCTCAATCATAATACCAAATTCCTTGAAATCTCCTTGAACAACTAAATGGGGATTAAAAAAACACAATCCAATCTCCATTTCAAAAAAATAATATCCTTGGTTCTGAAATCTATAACTCTCAAAATTATTTGATTTAATATATATACAAAAATATTGGGATTTTATATGATATATTTGTAGAATAGCATGTCATTGAGACCCAGTTAGGCGATATTCACATTTTACATGGCTCTATTTCAGAATGTGATCCACATGAAATTGTCAATTATTTTTTCAATTGGGTCCAAACTATAATGGGTGGTGACCTTATTTCAGTATGGTGTGTTAAAGAACTATTATCTTATTTAATGTATTCCCATGGATGATATTATAAAAATCAATGATTTTATTTTATCAATCTTCTCATATAAATTCAATTTCATTGATCGATTACCTTTCTCAAAACAACGAGATTAAACGAACTGTGATATGCTATTAAATATTGTTATTTAACTCGACCGTTATTAAATAACTTTTAAATTGGAATGTGAGAATATGATTTATAATATAATGAATTATAGATGAATTTAATTTTTATTTTTTATTAGAAATATATTGTTCTTAGTAAACTCATTTGATTTTTAAAAAATATGTTTTCATTAGAAATGATTTTTATTTATTTTTATAAATAAATATTATAATTAATTTATAATGGTCCTTGTAAAATGAATTATTTAAAATTGTTTTTTTCGAAATCATAATATCAATATTAGTATATGGATAAATTTTCATAATTTTCTCATTAATTTTAATTTTCTGTAAATATTAAAAAAATGTATTTTATAAAATATGGTATATTTTGTGATATCAATATGATATAATTATATGATTTTTTATAGATTATATAATGACTAAATTATGATTTCATAATATAAATATAATAAAATTATTTAATGACATGTATATTAAAATCTAATAGATTATAAATATATAAATATTGTTCAATGCCGATGTAGTGCCTGTGCAATGTCGGCAGTGTCATATGTGGTTCCCAATAGGAAATAATTTATTTCCAAATAGAAATTCCATGACTTTTATATTAATTATTATGGATAAAGTATAATTTTTACTGATATTTTATAATTTTAATCTTATATATCATGAAACTTATACAAATTCTTGTGCAATTCAAGTGAAAGAGATGGATAATAGAATTAATAAATTCAATAAATTTTCTTGACATTAATAATAGAAAATATAGATAATGAAATAAAATAAAGGATTATATTGAATCAAAACAATTTATTTTCATGAATCAATTTTTTAAATATTTATAATGAAATAATTATCTTTAAATTTAATATATGAAATAATTTTCATTAATGCAGACGGAACATTGATGTAGTGCTACTGTAGGAAGAAGAAAAATCAAACAAAATCATTTTACATAAAGTTATATGTACCGTTTAATGACTAGAAAATTTCCCAAATACTATTATATGATTAATATTTTAACCTAATCATCATTGGGTCTAATTTTGGAATATTTTACCCACATATTTGACATTAAATTCCTTATATTATATTAATTATATTAAATTCAATCACTTTACACTATGGTTTTTAGTAAGTATATGATTATTAGTAAATATATTTAAAGAATATGTGTTCCTTTATAAATATAATATGGAAATCAAAAGATTTAAATTTTAAAAGGAATTTTATTTTTACTTTTTTAGAATGTGGTAAAAAATTAATATCATATGCAACAATAATAAATTTATTAATAAATAATATAAAAAAAATTATAAAAAAAATAAAAAATATATAAATTCATATATTTAATTTTATCAAATAATTTCATAGAATCATTGACATCTATAAGATATTGAATTTTTGTTTACAATTTGTATAATTTTTTATGTATTTTTTTCTTAGTAATAAATATTGTTAAATTTGACAATATGGATAGTACATGAATATAAAATTTAGTTAAATTACATGAAAATCATTAAAATCATGGAAATGGTAAAATGATGTAAAATATTGTCAAAAATGTTATCCCCTGTGATTTATAGTACATTTTTTATTCTTTGTATCTATAATTTTCTTATTATACATTAATTTGTTTTGATATTCCGAAAGTGCCTCTTATATCAATAATAAAAAGGTACCCCATCCATAACATATTCAAAAAACATTGAGAAATATAGATCAACCATAACCTACACATTTATTTTCAAATATTCATTATCTATGTTAAGGATGTCATGGTCTTCCAAAATTACGAACCTAATTCCCTTTATGAACAGTTCTAATTGAAGCCCAATGAATATGATTTTATTTTGTTTACCAAATCCTTGAAGATCATTTCTTCTTATACTAGATTTTCAAGTATTTATTCATTGTTGATGTAATAAATAATGTTTTATATATATTCTGAGAATCTATTATTATTCTGGTATTACAATATTATACCTTTTATCCATTCTATGAAAAATTAATGTAATTTTTATGATTTCATATGACTCGATGTATATACGATATAGTGAATTTAATTTTCAATCACCACCATTAATCGATTAGAATAATAACGAAATTATAAATACTTATATTAATTTTTACATGATATATAATATTGAAAAAAATTTATACTATCCAGATCCTTTCACTTTCACTATTAAGGGAATGATACCATTATTACTGTGTATGAACGACCAACCGTAACCACATCATGATGAAACTCAATTTTACGGATCAACATTAAAAATTTATTATAAAAATATCTTTAATGTATAAATATGATATATATAACTTTAATATATTTCTATAATTTTTGGAACAATTTCATATTCTCAAAAACCTGGACTTATAGGAAAAAACATGCAAAGAAAAAAAAGTAGTTAACATCATAAATACGAACACAGATGAAATATTATTTAAAAATGAGTAATAATATGATATAAGTAGATAATATATTAATTCATAAATATTAATATATTTACGAAATAATATTATAACATAATCTAAATAATCATAAAATTGTTTCAAATCGTGATCAACTAAATTGAACTATAAGGTAAGGGACTTCATCTCAATTTTCACTTCATTGATATATACATGGTATTATGCTAATAATAATTTTGTATGATGTATCTACTACACCTTTGAGATCATTTTCATTTGAAATTATATTTCTATTAAATATCTATATTATTAATAACTTGTAAATGAGTTTTTCTAAAAATGTACACCATATTTACATACTGTGTTTATATTGAATGTTATTTTAATATCTAGGGTGAAATTAGAAAATCTATATCCTCCAATAAATATAGATATTTAATGATACATAATATTGTATAAAAATTATATCAATTATTTTATATGGGAATCATGATTTGACATTCAATGTTGGGTGGGGCCTATCATTATATATATTATTATGCATTGACTGGTATCATGAGACTGAAAAGTTGTCCAAATTAAATGAATTGCTTCCTGCAGTTTTAAATATGGTGTAAATGGTCTTGATAATAGTGGTATCATGTTACAAATACATGAAATCAAATAATTATGTAATTCCTTCTTTTATTAATCATTTATTACCATCCATGATATTTTTAATATGACCAATTTTATTGATTCATTGAAATATAAATTTATTGATTGAAGGGAATATGGGATTAGTTATTTTACAATAAATAACAATTATTCCTTGCTAAATAAGATTCAGTTATTTCAATTCATGATTCATCTATGTGTAACCCTTATTATGTTTTGGATCTAACCCTTTTATTTATTATTTTTCCCCAGGTTATGAATATTAAATTTTTAGATATGTGTGAGGGTTGTAATTCACTTTCTTTTGTTATTTTATTTGATTAATTGCATATATATGAATTGAACCATGTATGTAAATATTTTATTAAGACTATAAAACTGGTCGATCCTTGGTGATATTATCCCTAGTAACTATTCCATATTAGTAAAATAACTATCTACTCAAGGATACTATGGTCAAGGTTAATAAATTTGGTATAAGAGTATGTTTTATAAAATCCATCGACTGAAGGCCATCAGACTTGGGTTTATAAAAATTCATGATCCTTTGTGGGGAATTTTGCACAAAGTCATTATTTTTTTTCAACAATTGTATTGAAAAAAAAACATTGTATACTAATTGGATTGTCTATAATCATTCTTATCTATTAATATAAAGTGTTTAATCAGGTTAGGAAAATGTTGTATTCATTTATTCTTAATAGTTAATTTTTCTAGACCCAAGAGTCTGTATGTGTAAAGGATGTAGGTTCTCAAAATATGTTCAAACATTGTAAATCTATTGTAATTTAATTAGATAAATATTTTTCCATTCACAGTTACTTAAAAAATATCATAATGATATGTACAATGATAGGTTTTCAGGGTTTGTTATAAAATGTTTTCACTAATATAAAAAGTGAAAAAATAATTCAACCCTCCATCTCAGGATTTATTAAATCATATTAAAAAACAATTGTTATTAGAAACATAAGATCATTTATTTAATCATAATCATGGATACTATCAATTATATCACTGGTAGAGTAATTTATATTTTTGAGGGAACAAAATATTATTAATATAAAAATATGATGATCCATTATCACATATATTTGGGTCTAGATGTTTTTTATCTTACTACAATTAGTTTTACATATATTTATTAGGATGGACCAATGACTTTTTCGGATAAGATAAATTTTGATGTTTATTGAAAATCATGACATTCTATCATTATTTCATTATAATAAATTTCAGAAGGTGACGTTCCTCCAAACATTAATGAATATGTGGGATGTGTGAGAATCAAAATTTAAAGGGAATACAATTGTTAAGGAAGAAAATATAAAAATATTATGTAGTAATTCTGAAGGAATTTTAGTGGGATATAATGAAAAAAATGATTAACAGTTCACTGGATTAAATGAAATTTTTTCAACATTAGATGAATATTTATTTTCCTTGAAGATTTTATAATTTTTAAGAATAATATAAGAAACATTATAGAAACATTTTATTTTAAAAATTACCCATTAAATGATAAGGATGATTTATCTCAAAATAAATATGAAAATGTTCTTATTTAATATTAAATAAGGAAATAATAATTTTTAATTAATAATATTAAATATGAAATCTATTTTGAATCCATGAGAAAAGTGAAATTATAAAATGTTGATGATTTTTATCCTTTTCACTAAGAGGATAATGAGTAAATTTAGTTGAATAAAAAATCTTTTATCTTATATCAAAAAACCATCAAAGATGAAGATGAAATTATAAAGATAAATAATCCTCTAAAATGTTTTTAGTGCATTAGAATTTGACATATTTATATGAATTGTACCAAAAAATAATTCCAGAGAATTTATAGATTAATTTTATTAGAGTAATTGTTGGACTATGTATAACAAAAGTTCTAGAGAAAAAAGTCATCTAAAAAATATAAGAATTTCATAGGAGGAAAAATTATTATGGTGAGTAAAAAAGTTGAATTTGACCCAAATGAAAATTTTATTTAGGGAATGAATGTTTCTAAATGGTTTTATAAATTCATTGGGAATGAATTGAAACATGATGATTATTTATATCCTGATAAATAAGGTGGTGATGAATCATACAGATATTATCAGATCAAAACAAAACATCTTTCATATCATTAGAAAAAAATCGAAAAAATAAATAAATAATAATGATTAATAAATATATTCAAGAATATTATGATGGAAAAAAACATGTCACCATATAAGAGGAAGAGTTAATTAATCATATATTATGTTAAAAACAATGAATTTATGAATAGGGAATGTTTATTTAAGATCTTAGTATAAAGTTTTCAGCTATGAAAGAAACTGTAAAAAATTTCTATAAAAAAACTTCAAACCGAAACTACCTTGAAGAAGATGGATTGAAATTTCAATAACTCTTGGCATGTAAAAGATAACATTTATAATTTTGTTTTGAAGGATCAAAACAAGAATTTGGTTTAATCAAAACTCATTAAATAAAATGTATCATATGAATCATAATAAAAGATGTTGTTCTAAAAATACTTTTGCTAAATTATGGGTGTAGAATTAATATAAGGCTCCAATCACATTTACCAATGTTAAAAAATCATAAGGAATAATTCTCCTTGCCTTGAGTATGATATAGAAGAATGAAATTATCAATTACAATAATGATTTTACATAGAAAGAACATACTTACATAGAAAATAATGATTTGATGGTTATTGGTGGTGTTGTGAAATAAATGGGTATAGTGACTATAAATGTTGGCATAACTTTTCATTTCATAGATTATGATTTTGTCAAATTATAAAAAAATTAATGATTATTGGTGAGTAACATTCATAAGCCACATGATGTTTTAATGAAAAAATATGAAGATTTTGTAAATCATCCAACTAAAAATTAATTTTATTGTCTAGAAGATGTTTTTTGAAGAAGTGATGCGATTATTAATCAGGATAAATTACGTATGTATCTCATTCTATAAATTGTTTCTCATTTTATAAATGAAAAGGAAGCAAGAATGAAAATTTTTAAAGAAAGTGCTTCTATTATTAAGGATTCTTTAAAAGAATGTAAACTGGAAAAAACATGGATACATGATAGTGGTTGTTCTTCACATATGATATGTGAAATAAAAAATGAAATGATAAAAAATTAATGATGGAGGATAATTTATCTTTGGTAATGATATTTACCTAAAAATAAAATGAATCATAATGACTGATAATTTATTATAAAAGTTGAAATCTTAGAAAGTATTATTTTATGATTTTCTAAAATGAATCATATTTAGTGTAACTAAAATTATTGATGATGTAAAATAATTAATCTTCATAATAAAAATTATGTTTTTAAAACAACAATGTGGAAATGTTATTACAAAAGTATATAGAAAAATTGTTCATATATTTTCATTAAGATATTGGTATAACATGTGTTTCTTGAGTGTTGAATAAGAAATTATGTTGTAGCAATGAATACATTACCACTGTGGGAAGAAAAACATGAAAAACATTTATGAAGTTGATGCTGTCCATTATATTCTATAATCTAAATTAGAGATATTGATTTTTGTGTTAATATATTGAGCGAAAATTTCTAAAAAATTTATAAGAGTGTTGTGATTCAATCAATAATACCTCTTGAGCTTATTCATTATGATTTATGTGGACTGATGAGAAATAATTCAGGAAAAATATATTTATAATTCAACTATTTATTGATGTTTTATCCCATATGAAAAACAATATTCATTATGAATCAAAAATGAAAAGTTGAAAAATGTAAATGTTTTCTAGAAACGATTTTGATAATGAAATGAGGGTTTAGATAAATAATTTTAAAAAATAAAATGATATTGAATTTTTAAGAAATACATTTTAAACTTATAAGTGAAAGTCTCCAATCAAACATAATTATGGAGGTCCCTACACTCTATAATAAATTGAGTAGCATAATGAAATAATATAAGTATGGTGAAAAGGGGAAAAATTATTTTAGCAAAATAATAACATTTATAGTTCTATAGGAAAGATGTTATTTGTTCTTATAAACATTATCAAAATTGATTCTTGTTATGAGAGAATGCCAACATGACTTCATATAAAATGTGTTATAACCAAAGTATTTCATTTAAATATTTAAATTTTATTAGATATCCATATCTAAATAAAATCAATATTTTATGCCTATTAATGTATGATAAAATATATGAGTAAGGAATTTTTGTGTGTTATTCACCAAATTGAAGATGTTACAAATATTGAACAAATATTTACAAAGTTTGTTGGACTTATATGTTGTGAATGTAATTGAAAATTGATATTAGTTTACAAAATTTGTTTAGAATTTTGAGGAGGATATGATCGAGATTCCTAATTACAATTGAACTAATATAAAATATCCACATCACAATTTAGAATATTATTTTATTAGGTAAGTTCATTTGGAAATGAACCATTGAAATTTCTAACCACATAAAAATATATTATGTCTAAAAAATAATTTGAAACAAGAAGGATGTAATCCAGTCATTAAAAAACGAAGAGTAAAAAATTATAAATTACTTATCTCAAAAGTTGAACTATAATCAGTATAAAAAACTCTTCAACACAATGAATAGGTAGATCATATGAATGAATAATTAAATCATATTGACAAAAAAATGGAAACTTTTTCAACTTATAGCAATTAAAAATGTTATCAAACCAAGTGAGTTAATAGTAAAAAGTTAAATAAATATGGAGAGGTCTCAAGAAATAGAGCTATAATTTTTTAATTGTTGTGATGAGTATGAATATATGGACATTGATGAAATATTTTTCCTTAGTTAAAATTTTAGGAACTATTATAATTTTTCATCTAGTGGCCACACATTGGGATTTCAAAATTTAATATATGTATTCAATGTTTTATTTTCTAAAAGGTGAGATTAAGGAAGATGTTTATACATAGTGACCTTGTATATTTTCATGTTATAATTATGAATGTATTTATTTTTTATTTTTGATATCATTGTATGGGATAAACTATGCTACACTTTTCTGGTATTCAAAACATGGTAGCTTCTTGATAATGGATAATTTTTATATAAATAAATGTTGATAATACGATATATGAAAAATAAGTTTACAGTCGTATAATAATTATTATTTTTCTATGTGGATGATTTAATTTTACCTTATGAGGTAGAATAAATTTATAAATAATTTGTGGAATATATAAAAAATTATTTTGAAATTTTATTATTGGGATAATTAACATTCTTTCATGGATTATATGTTTATCAAAAATAAAATTATATTTTCATAAATAAATAAATTTATCCCTGGGAATTATTAAAAAATCATATGGAAGAATCTAAATAATTTTCACATTCAATATCTTTGAGAAAAACATCTTGTAATGATGACTCTAAAAAATTTTGAATCAGAAATACTTTCATAAGCTGATAGGATGAATACATTACCTTATATACTAAATATCTGATATTTATTATTCCATGAAATTGTTTTCCATGTAACAATTTTAAATGAAATAATAACAATTTTTAGAATAAATAATAAATATTATATATGTGAAAGAATCAACATCAAATGGGTTGTTATGCCAATTAAATAGTGTGATGATGCTTCATGGTTGTACTAATGTTGATTGGGATATAGACTGTAATGATAAAAAATCATCCTATTGAAGAAATTTTATCATAAGTGAATCATTGGTATGATGGCATAATAAGAAAAAATGTATAGTAACATTTAGAATAGCTGAATCTGTACATGTTTCTACTACTCAGGATTGTACTCAAATTTTTTTTCTGAATGTTCAGATGGAAGAATTCAAGGTGAATTTTTCCAAACTGTTGAACATTATTTGTGATAATTAGAATGAAATAAACAATTCTAAAAATCGTGTCTAATGTGAAAGATAGAAACACAATTAAAAAATGATTCACACTATAAAATAGATAGTTTCTACCACATATTTTTTTCAATAATATATCCCAATAATGTATCAAATTGCTTATATCATCACAAATGTAATGAAAAAATAAATGTTTTTTGAGTTGAGGAAGAATCATCATTTTCATCCTCATTAAAATCCTTCTTAATCTATTTGAGAAAGTCCCCTATATTCTTTAGATTATGGTGAAAATTGAGGACTGAAAAAAACTACTTTTCCACATGTATTATGCCTTTACTTATCATTATTAAATTAATATGAATCTATGATTTTCATAAAAACATATAGAGAAAAAAGAAAGTGCCTGGAAAAGATAAATTTGAAGGATAATTTATCTTTTTATAGATGATATATTTTTATTCCACCATGAGAAACAATTCCTCATAAACATTACATTATCTAGTAATTTATTATAAAGACTCTCTATTTTGAGAAAGTCCGTGTATGGGTAAATGTAAAAAATTATTTATAAATAATTTATAAGAGTTAAAAATGTTTTCAACAAGGGTTGTCAAAAAATACAAAGGGTTATGTTGAATAATATTTTTATGGATTTATTTAAACTTGTTTTTTTCTTACCAACTATCCTTTTTATATAATAATGTTTTCTTATTCCGGATTGAACATAGTCAATCATTAGGATATTTATAACAATTTTGAAATTTATTCAATGTTTGAACCCAAACATGAAATGAGTGAAAAAACAATTGTTAGGAAATATGTTTTTTGGACTTAGAGGATTGAACAAGAAATCATCTTAATCATCAGATCAGATACGATGCATTATACATATAGTATTGGACTTATTAGAATTAGATGTAGGGGTGGTCAGAAAGATAAATTTGTTGATTGGATATATCATCAGTCTACTATCCATAGGAATTATTTCAAGGTTCCAACAAACTCAGTGAAAGTCAGATAGTCCTATTTTTTCTGTGAAGAATTCCTAATGTTTCAAATGATTTGTAAAATAATTCATTGAAGTTAATGTTATAATGTTTTCATAACTTTTAATTAATATCATACAATGGATGGTTCATTTTGAATTTCTCATAAATTTAGAAAACTATAAAGACAAAACATTTTTGAAAAAAGAGAGGAATCAAAATGATCGTATCAGTTCTTGAAACATAAACGTAAAAATTATGATATAGATGTACCACACTCCGAAGATGTTAGAATTTAGGATTAGAAAAAAAGATGTTATTTGATTCCTATTAAAGTAGTTGAGTACAATTATCATATTATAATGATAATAACATTGGTGAATCACTTTTTATAATATTTCCAAAATTTTGATAATTCATAAAACTGAATTTTAGGTGTAAGATCAATCAGATCAAGAATAGGTATTTATTCAAAAATATAATATCACACCTCAATAACACATCAGATGAAGAACATAGTAGTGATATGAGTTTCTTATATTGATTCATTAAATGGGATATCATAATGAGCATAGATAATAACGTAGATAGTAATGTGATAAGAAATACAGGAAGAATTTAATGATAATAATATGTTGATTCAATGTAAGATAATAACAATGAAGTTGAGAGAATTAATCTTATTGAAGATATGCAATGTAATCAAGCTATTGTCGAGCTGAATATTGGGATGGTGCTATGAATGATTATTATACTGAATTTTAGAATCACAATAATATTGAATAAATGTTATTATGTTTGAGAAGATTTATTACAAAGAAATATCGATGAGGAAAGAAGATGATGAATACTTTTTTTAATGTGTGATATTTTCATAACATTGAAAATGTGGGAGAGTGGGGAAAGTGTTCAAGTTTCTCACCTTTTACTTTTTTGTTTTCTTATAAATAGTTTCACACTTCATTGAAGCGTTTTTTCCACTAATGTGAAAAAGGTAGAGTCCTGAATAATTTATGTAAAATATCCTTCCTTATAGTGATCTCATTATAATATAGACCATCTATTATTTTGATTACCATACTAAGGAAAATAATATTTAGATGATCTAATAGATTTTATTGGATTTAGGAAGATGATAATTTTATTTTTAGAAGAGTTTTTGAATTATAGAATTGAGAATGAAATATTTTATCGAGTTGATCATATCCAGTCGATTGGACTATGTAAGATCATATTTAGTATCTTATCCATGTTTGAGAAGTGAATATTTATGAAGGAATGATTGTATTCAATCTTTCTGACAAAGTAAATCTTATTGTGTTCATCGGTTTGAATTTCATCAGACTCAGGTTCATCTGACCTTTGAGCCTTTGTTGAGAAAATTCAAAAAACAACCTTCTTATTCGGATTTGGATCAATTGTTTTGAATAAATATTTGTAAATTGATGGGACACAGAATAACAATTACCATCAAGATATATAAGGTGTCTAATGGGTGATGGATAATGTTATGTTCAATTCTACTTAATAGATAATTTTCATAGACCCATGATAGTTGATATAGAAAGTATATAGGCTCTCACACTGAGTTCAAACCTTGTTAATCTAGTATTATTTACATTATATCCATATTATTAATTAATGATTATTTACCAAAGATTATGAGAATAATGAAATATAACATGTTACATGTGTTAATTTTCTTTAAAAAAGTTAAATCATATAAAAGGTGAACAACTATTTTAAACCCCCCATTTCTAAAAAATTATTCGATCTTTTAGAACATACAAATTTATTATTATACTTGTGCGTGGTCGACCTAACATTTCCATTTATAAAATATTCGATAAGGGGAGACTAATAAATACATTTTCTATGCATTTGTATAGTTTTTTTTTGCGAAATTTTTTATATTATCATTTATGTTAACACACTTACCTTATTATGGATTTACCTCGATTCCCAACATTTATATTAGAAAATTATTTTTCTGTCTAGAAATTAGACTTATCTTATTAATATAATTATATGATAAAAATAAAAATAAATTCTTATTTTCAAATTCAATTTTTTAGTTTATAATAACTATTTTTATTATGACTAATCATTACATGGCATTTTTTTATCAGAATTCTTATTTATTTATGAAAATGAATTTATATGTAATTCATAAAACATAATAATATTTAAATAGTGGTTGTTTTTTGAATATATTTTTATATAATTTAGTATGAAAAATTAAATAATAATAATATTTGACATTTATTGTTATATAAAAACATATATAATAAAAATAGTGGTTTTAAAACAAAATCTTTTTCATCTTGAATTTATAATATTATACACTAAATTTTAACCTTATTATTAAATAAAAGTTATTAACTGATTTTAGTTATCATTAATTAAAATTCCTTATAGATTATTTATCAAATATTATAAATAGAATAAATTCAAAATATTCTATAAAAATTTATTTTGAAAAATTTATAAAATTTCAGCATGTGAATTAAACCATTTTTATTTTACGAAATCAGTAATATTTCTAATATAGTTTCATTTTAATATTTTATTATTTATTTCATATTTTATCACAATATGCTTTTAATTACTTTTTCATAGTGTTTCATGTATAACCAGATATTGAACATTTATGATTTATTTAATTGGAAATTCATAATAAATTCATATTTTGTAATATTCTACTCCGTTAAAAAATTTCTCCAATGAATTTCATTTATTAATCTGATGAAATGATATAACATTTATGTCATGAAATATTCTAATGGACACATTTCATTCAAATTGTTTTCTCTCAATGAATATTATCTAAATGAGTGGTATTCATTTTTATCACGTCATCTATTTGATATAACAATTTTACAAGATTTTCCTACTAAAAGTGATCATGTTCTTGATGTAAATACATTGGTTGTGTTTTATGTGATAGATATTGTAGTTACTTCCAAAAAAGTGACACAAAGAATATGTCACGTACTTGATATGTCGTGATCCAGTAGTAAATCATCAATTTTTAGTATACACAGTTGGTTAGTTTTTCACTTCCTTAAAAGTGACACATGGAAAAAATCATAAAATATATAATTATTTGATAGATGTGTAACCGTTTTAGATGTTATCTTAAAAATTGTGAGGATTTCATATGGTCCAACTTATATAGGGTCCATATTTCCCTTCATCTTGATCCTTAAACATCTTAAGTGGATATATAATAAGGAATAACTTTTTTCTAACATGAAAAATCCAAATCTCATTTTATATTATAAGCATTTCTCACATATCAACTATTTAATGTATTAATATTTAAATTTATGGTTTAAATGTTCTCTAAATTTTATTAATAAATATTCAATTCAAAAAATTTATTCCCTCAAACAACTTCATATCATGTCGGTGTTCTAAAACTATTCTTATAAATTTCTATATATCACTCTTCCGGTGTAACACCCCATGATAACATAGTATATTATTGCTTCAATAAAATTCAGTAACTTGCGCAACATAGAACACCGAGTTCGAGCGCACCCCGACATAAAAAACTAGCCATTCAAAAAGATATTACGAATAATATTAACTAAATTTTTAATTTTATAGAATCCAAAAAAAATTAGAATTAATATTTTGTGTTTCATAGACATTATATAACAACAAATTCAAATATTCAGATAAAAGAATTATTTTTCAAAAAAATGAAATTATACCTCCTATTTAGGGGTGAATCATTTTTAAAACATATATTTGACACTATTATATAATCAATTAAATTAAATTAAATTCTTTAATAAAATTTTAACATAAAAATTTAGTATTGATAAATTTTTAGTACTTTTCTTATAACTTCCATATTTTGATGAATAATGAAAAATACAAAATTTTAATTGAAAGAATCTTTTATAATCAAACTAATATAT
Organism: Viscum album; assembly: GCA_963277665.1. NCBI lineage: Eukaryota > Viridiplantae > Streptophyta > Magnoliopsida > Santalales > Viscaceae > Viscum > Viscum album. The sequence continues at coordinate 330,434,671 of OY728143.1, forward strand.
GGTGATAAATTACGAATTAGAATGGTTTGGAAGTGTAATTATATTATATTTTTAATAATTTAATTCAATTAAGATAATTATAAGTAATTTTTTTTATATTTGACATAAACACATGTCAATATTTTGATATTTTTTACTTTTTAAAAATCAACTTTTTGGTTTTGACAACGTGAAAAAATTTTAAATTAACTAATGAAACTTATATATATTTAATTTGGTAAATTATTATTCATTTTTGATTTCGGAATATCAAAATTGGCATTGGGTAAATTTTTGGTATTTTTCAAAAACATTCAATTTTTTATGTATAGTTAAAAACACTTCGTTATAGTTTAAAACTGTATTTTAATTTAAATAATTATTTACTTTAAATAAATTTATTTTAAGTAAAAATAGATATATAATATCTATACTCAAGGCAAGGAGAATATAATTTTACCACTTCTGTAAATTGAATTTAAAAAATATAAAGACCTGGTTAATATTATTACATAAATTTTTTTTCATTAAGATGAAATTAATGTTTGGTTAATAGTAACTTTTGACTTTTATTTACCACAGTTTAAGTAAATTGGGTAATTAAAGGTAAAAACTATATTATAATTACCGTAACGCATGTACTAATTGTATTGGATAAGTATAAATCGACCAAAAAAACCTTTGGAATAAAATATGACCCTTTTGGTCCACTTGGATTAGATTAGGATATTTATTATTATTTATTTAAAGACGAGTAAAAAGTGTTAAATTTAATGTTTAATAACTAAAACATTCTTAATATAGGGTTATACATAAGATAAATTAAATTATAAAAATTATTTAGAAAGATAATAAAATTCCTAATTAATTTAATTTTATTTTTAATTTATAGACATTGAATAATTAAATTTATTTGTGACACTATGATGATGCAGTAATTAAATTGTTTTTGAAATATTAAAATAATTGATATTATAAGTATCAAAATAAATGTAATTTTAGAATTTTGATGAATTACACTAATTTTATAGGTTAATATGACATGTCAGGGTTGATTAAAATATCTTTTTTTGAAATAATCATGGTGTTATGATTTTCACAAAAACAAAATACCAAATAGTGTCAAATTTGATATAAAGTAGTTTTTAAAACAAATATTGAATTACTTGTTGATATATTATTCCTAAATATCTAAGGTTAGTTAAGAGGGATTAAATAATATTATATATGTCATTAAGTAACCACTTGAGGTTCTCTTGGAAGTTTTGAGTATGTTTATTAACCATATAGTTTAAGAATATAAGAAGACATGGTAAAAGTTAAACTATTTAACTAAGAGGTAAATCTAATAGATAAGGTTAAAATGGTAACATAAATGTGTCTACAACTTATTGGTAGAAATTTTTTCGACCCATCCACACCTTAGCATAAAAATAAATTATTTTGGTTCCATTTTAAACCGAATATCAATTTATTATAAAATAATATTTCATGCTTTTCCAAAATTGACCCTCACCCCTCTTATAAAAGGGCACTTCCCCTTTTCTCAAAATCACACATTTAACACCACTTGTAATGGCCAAACCCTACTCAAATATCCTCCCAACTTCCATAAAATAATCCTAGAGTCCTTACATTGATCATAAAGGCATCCTATGGAGCCCTTTAGATCAACTCAAAAAGAAAAACCTGATGAAGAGGTAATAATTTCACCACCCTCTTTCAAGTTCATGTTTTCTTCCACTTCCACATTTTGTGTTATTTCCATTCAAAAATAATTAATCAAGTACCTTCTACATACTGTGATATTATTATAAATATATTACAACCATACTCATTATTCTATCCATCATATAAATGACAATGTCACCATACGTGCATACGTATGGATTACCATCTCCACGTCATGGTGTGGTTTGTTATTCAAAAAACATAATTATTTGTATGAGAATAATAATTAGTAGTAATGATTTAAATAATAAATATTACGTGTTAATTATTATTTATATATGAAATACCATCCAATTATATATGATTTTACAATCAAAATAATGATATTGTCACTTGTGCGTACGTACAAATTACCGTCTCCACGAACGCGATGTGATTCATTCCCCATTGTAATCATTAAAGAATAATTTTAATTTTATGATTAAAAATAATGTTTAAGAACATTATATAATTATGGATATGAACCAAATATATCTTATACATAAAAAACATGACTTACATAACAAAACATATAAAGGAAAATGAATATGATAACAAACAAAACAATGATACTACTGAAATATCATTAACAAAGCATTATTAAAAGATCATATATGATATCATATTTCTGTTTTTGGTTCTTGTTTAGTTTAATAACAATTATTTCACCATTATACAGGAGGTTATCCTACCATATTCTGAGGGAAAGTACAAGGTATTTGGTTTGCATCTCACTTGTATTCCTGTGAGATTCATGCTTTATTTCCCACTATTATCTTTTCTGTGTGGTGTATGTACTGCCCACGATTGTATTGTTTGCACAATATATATTATTTTAGAGGGATTTAAATAATCATTTTATGATACTTATTTCATTGGGTGTATGTTCTATATGTTACAAAATCAGTAAGGGAATTTCATATTTCAATTTCCACTCAATCAGTTTTACGCAAAATTCATTGATTACTTTACTCCAAGATTATGTTTGAAATAACTATTTATTTACTTATGTAGTATTTTCCAATCCACTTTGTGTGGATATATTATTTATACACATAATCATTCTACTTATAAATTCTCAAGTAATCGATATAAAATTGATAAGTGTATTTTTAATTCAATTTCTATTCAGTGCATTAAATATCAAATGCATTAGTGTTGTTTTTACAAGAATATGTGTGAATTTCCTATGATTGATTTAAACTGAATATCCAATCATATTGAGTGCATTCATATTTTTCACACATAATTATGTCATTGATTTATCCTTAACCTAATGATATGGTCTTTGTAATGGAATTCATCCCAACTTACATTCCATTGATACTTCTTTGTCATTATGTGCCAATTCACTTTTATTTGGTGTACATTGTATATCACGAATCCATTTATTCTCATTATAGTATAATGTTTTTATTACATAAATTATTTGTATTGAAGTGTCTCTCATTTGGTTAGGAACTCTAACTAAAATATTATTTTAAATTATTTAAAAATTTATTCTTCTAAATATATCTCATTAATGAACATGTTATAAAAATGTTTTAAGGTTTTATTTATATTAACATTAATGTTTTAAAATTTAAATTCCTTTTAAAAGATTCAGTGTGGTATGGGATACTTTGATTTAATAATATATTTTAAACAACTTGTTGATAAATAGTGAGACTTTTAAATGTTTTCATAAAAAAGGGATATTTCTTTCAAAGATTTGTATTGATCATTATCAACTATGTCAACATTATTTATGGTATATTATTCTTGATCGAGATTAGTTTATTATGATACAAATTTTTCATTATGTATTGATGTTTTTGTGATATTTTTTACTGTGGATGTGTTATTTTTACACCATTCATTGTTTATGGATAACGTATTGACATTTCAAAAGCATGTTTTAATATGAATGTTTATGTTATGTTTAAAAATTTTCAAATGAGTAATGAATTGGACATAATATGTGATTGGTGGAGCCCACTATAGCTCCTTGAGGAATCGGTAGGTATCATGAGACAAACTAGTGTCTTGGCATAAGGCCTCGAAAAAATTTATTTGTAGTATCGGCATAAGGCCTTGACTATGTGGTTATGAAGTCCGGCATTATGCATTCAATCATTTTGAAATTAGCTATTAGTATTACATGTGTTTATTCGACTTTTAAAATACCAATGTGAATAAGTAAATAGAATTATTTGATTCAACTTTTCCATATTATGCTGAATTTTTTGTTTAAAAGTCTTGAGTAATTGTCTTATACACTACTTTAAATGTTTGTTCTTATTTATGATAGTTTTCGCTATATTGTTATCTATACTGAGATTCTGAGCTCACCCCTTTCTTTTATTTTATTTTCTCCAATATGCAATGAAGTATATTATGGATAACCTAAAAGAATAGGCTAAGGGATATAAGAGTGAAATAATAGAACACAATGTTGTTTTTTTATTTCATGATGTAATGTAAAAATTATGTATGTATCTAGTACTTCAAAGGCTTCTAAACCGATCAGTCTTTGGGGAAATTATTCTTTGTATCATGCAAATATTATGAAATACTGGACCGGATTTGGGCTTCTGGAGTCGGGGCGTTACAATTGGTATCATAAGAATTTTTGTACAAACATTGGAAGATAGATTTTTTTTTAAAAACATTGATCAAAAAACACAACCCTAAGAGAGACATTTAGGAGTAGTATAGAAGAAAATTAAAAATATTTGATAATGTAAATATTATGTAGGTTTTCCAAGAAATACAACCCTGTCTGCATGCAAGCAGGTAGAGGAGGCTCTCGCGTAGATGTACCTAGGAGAGAAAACTCCTTCATGGTGTTTATGTCTTGACCTAGGGTATCCTAGTACATGACAATGAGCCATGTTGCACTCTTGGTTACATCACTCCTGGGGGATATTCTTAGGATAATTCAAATTTTCATTACAAACCAATTTGATGGATTTTAATATAAGATGTGAATAAATAACCTTGGTCAATCCTAAGTTATTTTAGATTGAGAAACATGGAGTTATGATATTTTATAAATGATTTTATGACTCACACTATAATTACTTGTGATAGTCAATGACATGATTCCAAGGACATAATAGTTATGTTGAGCATGATGTACAAGGTGGGAACGGTGGTGGAAATGAACAAAAAAATGGAATATTGATAGGTGTAAAAGATATGGTGTTCATGGAGAATCATTTTCCCAAAAATATGAGAAAAATATATATATATTAACCAACTCCCTGACTCAACAATGGAGTGAATGGTTGTGAATGATAAGAGCTCTAGTAGTGTAGACCATAGATAAAAGAAAGCTCAATTTCCATCATGAAAGATATGTGGAAGGAGACACATAGGAAAGTGACTCAATAGAATAAATAAATGCATTATCTATGGGAAATAAGGACATAATTTAAATAATTTCCGAGGAAAAATGAAGAGTACGATGGAAGAAAATAAAAATGATCCCATGAATCCATTTACACTCATTTTCCATAAATGTAGGGGACATGGGCATTACACGAATGAACTCCCTATTCTATAAAATAACCTCTTCGTCAAGGAAAACCCTATATAGAAATAAATGCATGGTGAAATGTTTAAAAGTATTAGTACTCCTTTTTGATGGGATTACATTGGAATATTTTTCACTTGTATGTGTAACCCTGTAGTTTGCTATGTTAAATTTATATTTTACAAAGAATTATATTTTCTATTATATATATAGTTATAAATAACCATTTGGGAATATATAATCCTTGAATTTGAGACAATTACAAGTTATTAAATTTTGTGATGAAAATGAGAGGTATGAGATTACATTATTGGTGAAATTTTGTTATAGTTATTTTGAGGAATTTATCTCATTTTTGGAATTTTATAAACTATAGTATTTGAAAAAGGATAACACACAGACCATGTGACAACCCATCACAATGCAAAAATTTGTGGGAATCGAACCCCCAACCAGAGTGCGATAGGGATTTATCACCTACCACTAGACTACGTGAAGTCCCTAGTTAGTGTGACTAATTATATTTAGTTAAATGATTTTATTGATAAATAATAAGTTGATTTGGGATCTTATTTATTATCAAATGGATATCCATAGTATAGAGAAATTATTTGGTGATTAAATGATAAATGTCATTTTAGAAGATGTTCGCTCTGTTGGGAACACTATAAGCCTATGGAAAATGGAATACTCTGAGATTTCATTTGAGGAGTAATGGTGGATTTTTATCTATGTTTTTATTATGGATTTATTGCGATTAGGGTTATTTATGGAGATTATTAACCTATCATAGAGAATATGTGAATAGGTTAATTGCTTATATTTTTATGGCTTTGAGAGTAGTCGATGTTATTTATAGATACAATTTAGCGTGGAAGACTACGTAATCAAATTATTCTGTGTTTTGGGTTTAACTATTATTTGGTATTAAATTTAAGGATTTTGAGGAGAATTGTTTATTTAATGGTATTTATTGAACTTTGGGTATTGTTGGTTTCATTTTATAAATTATGATTAATATTTATTTCTCTAAAGGATTATCATTTTCGGGGTTTATTGTATTTTTACTAACCATTTTGGTTTTGGTTAATCTCTAAAGACATGGGAAATATATAGTTTATCCTTTTTGGATCATGCGATTCTCTAAATTTTGATTCTAGCGCTTCATATGTGACCAAGTTATATTAAATACACATCATTTGGTAAAAAAATGATTTAGTGGTAGAAAATCATTAAATGATGAAACTCTACTTAAAAAGAAAGTATATATCTTTATTTTCTTAGTTAATCTAATAAATAAATTTCTCTACTTTATGAAATGGATCATAAAATAAAAACATTGTCCATTTACATTTCCTACTGGGAGGTTATTAACCTTTTATCCCATCACATGTTTTTTGTTTTATTTTAGTTAAAATTCTCCTTATCTTGTTTTCTATAACTCTCCATCAAAACTTATCACTTACTTTATCTTCAATATCCATGTTATTCAACATGGAGTCCTATTATGTGTTATCTCGGGTGACCTTTGTATTTCTCTTTCTTTCTTTTAAAGATACAGTTTTGTTGACACTTTTTCCGACGTTGGACATTCAATGAAGTTCCCAAGAACTAATTTAAAATTGCAAGAATGAAATTTATGGAATTATAAGTGAAAGTAACATATAAATATTTCATTGTACAATATCTATTTAATGAAAATTATCAACTTGCGCTACACGAAACACTAAGTTCGAGTGCACTATGACTTACCAAACTAGCCGGTCAAAAAGCTGATACAAATAGTATTTACTGAAATTTAAAATTTATATACTCCATATAATTTTAGAATTCATATTTTGTGTTTCTTATACATTATATATGGAGAAATCATATTTTTCGAATAAAATAAATATTTTTCAAAAAATGCAAATATATATTCTATTTAATGGAGAAATTTTTTTAAAACAAATATTTTACACTTATATATATATATAATTTAATGAAACTAAATTCTTCTCTTTAATTGGGACATAAATATTTAGTTTGGATAAATATTTGGTACTTTTATAATAAATTTATATTTTGATGGATAGTAAAAAATACTAAATTTTAATTGAAAACAACTTTGTTAATCAAAATAATTTATTGTGATAACTTATGAATTTGAATTTTTTTTATTATAATTAGATTTTTTTTTCATTTAATACAATATATACAATTATAAGTAATTTCAAATTTAAAATTGACATGAACACATGTCAATATTTTTATTTTTTTTAATTTATAAAAACCCACTTTTTAGTTTTGACAATGGAAATTAATTTAAAAATAATTAATTAAACATATATGATTTTAATTTGGTAAATTAGAATTCATTTTTTTATTCTTAATATAAAAATTATCTTTGAGTAATGTTTTGGTATTTTTCTGAAAACATTTAATTTTTTTATGAATAGTGAGAAACACTGTGTTATAGTTTACAACCAACATTTTATTTAGGTAATTATTTATTTCATTTAAAGTTATTTTAAGTAAAAATAGTTATAATATATATATATATATGTTCAATATAATTCACTGGTGTCATTTTATAATAAAATTATACGTATAAAATATTATTGAACTTTTTAACACCTTTTACCCACCTTTTAGAATCATTTTAAAATTAGCATATAACATAATCTTACCATTTCATTAAATTGAATTTCAAAAATCCTAGATACACGGTTAATATTAGTAAATTAAATGTTGTTCAAAAAGTTAAAAATAATTTTTTGTGAATAGAAACTTATGACTTTTATTTACCACGACAAAAAGTAAATAGGGTAATTGTATATAAAAATGATATTATAATTACCCTAACACATGTCCTAATTTTATTGGATAAGTTTAATTTTACCACAAATAACCTTATGAATAAAATATGATCCTTTCGCTCCACTTGGATTTGATTGGGACATTTATTATTTTATTTAATGAAGTGTTAAATGTGTTAATTTCATTATTTAATAACAAATCCATTTTTAAGATAGGGTTATACAGAAGATAAATTAGACTATACATATTAATTAGAAAATAAAATTATTTCCTACTTAATGGTTTTTAAATTATAATTTTAAGACAATATATAATTAAATTTATTTATGGCACAATGATGATGCAATAATTACCTTATTAATGAAAGATGAAAATAATTGATATTATAAATATCCAAATAAATGTAATTTGATACTTTTGATTAATTAACCGAATTTTAAAGGTTAATATGACATTTTAGGTTTTATTAAATATTCTTTTTTCGAATTAATCATGCTGCTATGATTTTCACAAATACTAAATACCAAAAAGTGTCAAAATTGACATAAATTAGTTTCTTAAAAAACACAATATTATTGATTAATATAATATTCTTAAAAATATATGGATCGGAAAAAAGAGTTAAATAATATTATATTTTTCATTAATGAACCACGTTAGGGACTCTGGATTGTTTGGAGTATGTTTGTTAACTATATAGTGTAAGAATACAAGAAGACATGATAAAAGATAAACTATTTAACTAATAGTTAAATCTTAAAGATAATGTTAAAATGGTATCCTATACTTTTCTAAAACTTATTGGTTGAGAGAAAATCGACCCATACCACCCTATCTTAGAAATAAATCATTTTTGAGCCATTACAATACTGAAATCATTTTATTATGAAATAATATTTCAAGCTTTTCCTAGTGTGACTATCACCCCTCTTATAATAGGGCAATCCCCTTCTCTCAAAATAACACCTCCAATGCCATTTTTCTTAACCAAACCCTACACAAATATCCTCCCAACATACCTTACATAATCCTAGAGTCCTTTCATTGATCAGAAAGCCATTCTATGGTTCCCTTTTGATCAACTAAAAAGGAAACACCCGAAGAAGAGGTAATAATTTCACCACCCTCTTTCAAGTTTGTTTCTTCTTCAAAAACTTTTTTTTTCCATACCAAAATAATAATCCAATTACCTTCTATATACTGTGATGCTATTATAAATATGGTACACCCATATTTGTTATTATATCCATCCTATAAACGGAAAAGTCAACATACTCGCATATGTACGGCTAACCGTCTCCATGTCATGGTGTAGTTTGTTATTCAAAAACATCATTAATTAGATGAGTATAATAATGAGTATAAATTATTTAAATAATATATATAACATGTTAATTATTATTTATATATTATATATCGTCCAATTATATATGATTTCACCTTCAAAAGAACGATATTGTCGCTCATGCATATGTACTACTTTACGTCTCCATGAAGGTGATAAGATTCATTCCCCATCATAATCATTCATGATTAATTTTTATTTTATGATTAAAATTAATTTTTAATAACTTAATATAATTATGTATATGAATCAAATACATTCTATACATAATAAACATTACTTCCATAACAAAACATATAAATGAAAACGAATTAGTTAACAACCAAAACAATGATACTACTGAAATATCATTAACAAATAAATATTAGAAGATCATATATGATATCATATTTAGGTATTTGTTTCTTGGATAATTTAATAACAATTATCTCAACATTATAAAGGAGGTTAACATACCCTATACTAAGTAAAAGTAAAAGGTAAGGGTTTTTTATCTCACTTATATTCCTGTGAGATTCATGCTATATTTGCCACTATTACATTTTCGGTGGTGTATGTACTACCCACGATTTTGTTGTCTTTCATTACATAATTTAATTTTTTGGAATTTAAATCATCATTGGACGATCCTTCATTCATGTGGTGTATATTTCGTAAGTTTCCAAATCGTTAAGGGAATTTTAAATTTTAATTCCCGCTCATTTAGTTTTATGCAATCTTTGTTGATTACATTAATCCAAGATTATGTTAAAAAAAACTATTTATTTACTTATGTATTAATTTACACTCCCCTTTTTGTGGATATACTTTTGATACACATAATCACTCCATGGATAAATTTTTAATTCATCGATATAATCTTGATAAATGTAATTATAACTCAATTTCTATTCATTTGGTTAAACATCAAGGTAATTGGTGTTGTTTTTATAAGAATATGTGTAAATGTCCTATGATTGATTTACATTGAATATCCAATCATATTTAGTGTAACTATATTTGTCACACCTTATTATGTCCTTGATTTATCCTTAACATAAGGATACAATCCTTATAAAGGAATTCATCTCAACTTACATTCCATTGAGTCTTCTTTGTTTTTATGCGCCAATTCACATTTATTTGGTGTATATAATATATGTTGAAATAGTATATGATGAATATATGGATTCTAATTATATTATAAATGTTATATTAACTAAATTATTTGTATTCAAGCTTCTCTCATTTGGTTAGAAACTATAAATAAAATATTATTTGAAATGTTTTAAAAATTCATTCTTCTAAATCATTATCATTAGTGTCCGTGTTTTAAAAATGGTTTTAAGTTTTTATTTATATTGACATTAATGTTTTAAAATTGAAATTACTTTTAAAATTTTCAAATTGGTATGGGAAACATTGATTAAATAATCTATTTTAAACAGCTTCTTGATAAATATTGATACTTTTAAATGTTTTCATGAAAAATGGATATTTCTCTCAAAGATTATTACTGATCATTTCAACTATGTGAACATCATTTATGTGACATTATTCTTGATTGAGGTTGATTTATTATGATAAAAATATTTCATATTGTATTGAATGTTTTGTGAAATGTTAGACTTTTGATGTGTTATTTTCATACCATTCATGGTTTATGTATAAATTATTGACATTTCCTATGTCACGGCCCATCCCCCGGGGCCCGTGTCGTAACTACCCCAAGCACACCTCCCATAGACCAGGGGCTGGCGACTAGTAAAAAAGGCGTAAATATCTATAACTGGGAAGAAATTGCCTTTATAAAACGTAAACACACACACAACCAGAGTACAAGCGGATGAAAACACTAAGTAAAGTAGTACAACAAGTGTGATGAAAGTTCAAAGGGGCCAGAATACATGCCCAACAGAAAGGTATAGCTATAACTGAAAGAAATTACAACTGGAAGACCAACAGCTGGAAGATGGAAGCAGCTCCTAGATCGTCCTCCGGGTTCCTACCTAAAGGGTAGGTACTGATGTCCTCCTCAGCACTCCGCGTCAATCGGTCCGCTCCGTGTGCCTTCACGCCGAGTATCCACCTCCAGGTACTGTCCAGTCCTCGTACACTCTACCTCGGTCAGCGATGATTTTCTTCTACATCCAACACAATGAGGTGCATGCATTTCTTGTGCAGGGGTGACTATAACGATACTCAGTAAGGACCCTGAGACCCTCAAGGTCTCACTAAATCAAACAAGGATAAACCACATATAAAGATCTCAACATATAACCTTTACTTAGGTATATGACCATATATATACCTATGTTATCAAGTAACACATCTCAATCATGAGGAAAACACAAAGTTCATTGACTCAGCTCAAACCAGGATTTTCATTATCAAAACCAAAACTGTAGGCAAACTCATCCTCTGTCGAGTACAATGGCCTTGTCATGACTCCGAGGTGCTACTCAATATCCTTAGACTGCTGAGATACTCCTCATGTCGAGTACCGCGGGTCAACTGTCAAATATCGGGCGCTCCATCTACTGTGGTTCTACCGCCAAATACCGGGCACTCCCCCTAATAGCCTACATAGGTAATCCTCCTGTTGAGTACTGTGGGTCTGCTGCCAACTACCATGTGCTCCATCCACCATGGGTTTTCCACCAAATACTGGGCGCTCCATCCACTGGTCCAACCGAATCACTACGAGTCGAATCGGTCAAGCATTCGTCATGTCTATAGCTACTCAGTCTCTGCACTCTGTATGCTCATCTCTAGGAGGGTCTGATCCATGAGGTAATGGTTGTTACATCCAAGTACCACGAATAATTATTTAGAAGTATCTCAATGGACCGCCTCTTTATAAGGGTCTCTACTCAACAGACAACGTGTCAATCAGATGCCCAGTCTGTGAGTTAAATTCATTTCCGTTCTAGGGGCCCGGTTGGATTTCAGATACAATCCAACCCGACCATACTCCAACTGCGTCCAAACCTCAGATGAAGTCTGCAAAAAGAACCATCCCATAAAAAGGAATCCAAAAAAGTTGGTGACATGTCAATCAGACGTTAGAAGCTCAAGTTATAGGTGTTTCCGCTCGGAGGGCCCAGTTGGATTCGGGTTCAAACCAACCCAGCCATACCTCAAATGACATCGGTTATCCAAACTGGTCACACCATTGTTATCCATACCGAAAAACACACGCGGTGGACTAACCATTGGTCCAAAACAGATAGCTGTTGAAAAGGTTTCATTTCACTACAGCACGCGCGAACCAGGCCTCGTGGGGCCGACGCCTCGACCTCGACTTAAATATCCAAAATTGGTCTTGAAACATCCGTCTTAATTCTAGTGTCACAACATCGTAGATTGTTTGTCATTATGAAACCGAATGACAATGATATGTAAGATACAAGATCCCGTAATAATAATATTATATTTATCACTGGGTGTTTCGTGGACTCGAGCCACAAACCAAAATTTAGTATCGAACATTAGACTTGAATCGATTGTCTTAAAGACATGGTCATGTCGCCACTAACGGCAAGCCAATCGGACATTGCACGCATGATTTATAGCAGGTCAAAGATTTAATAATATTATTAAATATCATATTTTAAGAGCGCTTCGAGTACCCAATCCACAAATCTGAAAAAGAAATCCAATATTGGACTCATAAATTCCGACTCAGAGTCAGGGTCACACTACCGCTGACAGTTTGTGAAACCAAGGTCACATGAGCAAGATACCGTCAAAATACAGTTTTCCCAACGAAAATAATAATAACATTATTATATTATTATTAATTTTAATTTGATTTAATTCAAAAAATCTCACACCCCAAAATCCACACAACAACCAGAAGTAGCACCTCCCTTTACTTCATGCCTTCACGCCCCATCACTTCCTATTGATTTCTAATTTCATCCTTTAATTTCTTTCTCTTACTCCTCCTTTCTCTCTCCAATCTCCTTTCTCCTCCAGAAAAGTCACACAGCCTCTACCGTAGAATCCATCTCCTACTACCACGAACTGGACCACATGTTGCTCCGCCTTCCACCTGCACCAGCATCCATGGTTACTTGCTCGCCAAACCGAACCATCACCTTGGACTGACGAGACCCTCGTTGGACCCACACCATGGAATACTTCTACGCGTCATACCATCTTTGAATCGCCGTTGCGGCCCGTGTCAATGTCGCCCGTCAATCCGTGCACAAAAGAACAACCAACAGACGGTCTGGGCTTGTTTGTTAGTCGTGTCCTCCGCATTAGAGGCTCAATCCAAAATTCATCAACGCCAAGGGTTTAATTTATTCAAAATAAATTATACAAACACCCTACAATTAAAATACCCATTTAGGAGGTATAAATCACATATACACTATATATGAAAACCCCATACCTCAATCATGACGTTACACATCATCGAGCCACAGAAAGAGGCAAGCGTCGCGATAGAACGTCATTGAGGAAGAACGGTATCAATCCCGTCGACATCGGAGGAAGAAAGAATGTTGTCGTTGGAGATGTCCCCCCATGACGTTGTCTTGTTCCTTGACATGGAGGACGAAGAAGAAAAGGCACGCCGTCAGTGACTTCGCGTTCTTTTAATAGTAGAGCATTCTTCGTCGGGATAAAAACACATTTTCCTTCCAATCCGCTAGAGGATCCTCAAGGTTCTCAAAAATATTTTCCAACCCATATTAAAAAGTGGCTTCCCCTATTAATAAACATGCCATGCCTTTTCAAATTCAAAACAATTAATTAATTAATGTTTTGGCACCATTAAAGAGGGGTAGAGATGGTCTCTTTATAAAATGTGTTGCCACATTAAATTGAAGGGGGTGTTAAAGGGGGTTGGATAGTGTTAATAAAGATGAGAGGTTGGGGCTCGTGTGGGCCCCACCTCTCATTTATCCACACATGGGTAGTTGGTGGTTATGGGTCTCACCCTTATCTCCACTTTGTATGTCATGGCTACAATAGATATAAATAAAATTGTGTACCACCAATTTTATTTATTTAATTCTAAATCCCCAATTATTAATTCTCAACTTGCTTACAATGCTATTGTGGTAAAGGTTCCCTTATGTAATTGCTGGCGGTGCGAGTTCATCGTTGCCCTCGTATTTCAATTCCGAGCACCAGTTCAAAAGATTGAAAAACCCGCACGTACGTTTACTATACTTACCTGAATGAAATGTTCGGAAAATTATTATTAGTCACCCTCAACTCGCGCCGGTCGAGGATAGGCTCTGCCTAAGTAAAACACGCCCCAACTAACCCATCTATGCTCTTGGATTTTCAATCCGAGTTAATGTTTGAAGTTATGAATTTTACAAAAAAATAATTGTCACTTAATTATTTTATTTTCAGCCGAAAACTAACTTTTTCTGGTGGCCCTTGCTGTCCAAAGATAGTATCTGCTTAAATAATGCATGCCCTCACTAGTTCAGTGGTGGTCTCCATTTTTTAATTTGAGGAACTGTTTCTGAGTTATAACCATTTGAAAAAGAATATAATTTATTTATTTATTTTATTTACAGTTATTCCATTTTGGGAATTTATCACTGGAGGCCTGCACCGACTAAACTTAAGTCGAGTTAGGGTAAACCCTCTATTCTGAGCGCAAATGTGCCCTCGAATTTTTTATCTATGTAAATGTTTAATAGTTATTCCACTTTTTCAGTAAAACTGCTTATGTGCATTAATTTAAGCTTAAAAAACATTAAAAAATTATTCCGAGCACACCGGGCCTCAGAATCAGGTTCCGTTAGAAACTGTGGAATTTTAAAATTCCAAAGAATTTAAGAAAACAATTTCCTTGATATTTACAGGTCTTTACATTACCCACACCTCGGGGATTTACGTCCTCGTAAAGCTACAACAAATTCTTTGGAAACAAATGAGTGTACTGAGCATTCATATGAGTCTCCCACTCCCATGTGCTCTCCTGGAGGATACCGTGCTGCTAGTGAATGCACACCAGAAGAATCGACTGTCCACGCAGGACCCGTAGCTTTCGATCCTTGGTCTTCACCGGAACCTCTGAAAATGTCACCCCATTATTGATGTTCAGCTCCACGTGGTTGATGATGATGGATAGGTCATGATACCATCTCCTCAACTGAGATGTGTGGATTCCTTCGTGCACTCGGTTGAACTGATGTGGAAGGGCCGGGCAGTAACCCCCCTCACCTACTCTGTTGATGAAGAAGGATGACTGACTGTAAGAGACTGAAGTTAGGTTACACCATCTCTATCCACAAAGGATATATGTAAGGCAGCCAGCTGCTCTGTCGCCTAATCTAGCATCAGAATACCAGTCCTACTATTGAGTGCATCTGCAACAACGTTACCCTTCACATGAGTATAAACTATCTCAATGTCATAGTCCTGGAGGAACTGAATACTCAAAACTCTTCCTTCCATGATGGTAAAGCTGGCCGACTCAAGAGTGATCGGCCGCACACTCCTAATCACAAGATTATCCTGTGCTTCCTGGGATTCCCTTTTAGCTGACCAAGGAAAAACCCCATCCCGATGTTGTAGATAAACCACAACCTTTTTCCTAATACAATCAATCTAAGTATGAACTGTGAATCCAATCCATACCCAGACCAAAGTCTTAAGGCCTCGACGCTGCGACCAAGAGGTTCCAACCAAAACTCTCTCCTCAAGGTCCAGATCACACCATCGGCATATGTGTGATTATCGAGTGTCCTCCCAAAGGTATCTCCAGACATAAGGGTCAAATCAACGGTTTTAACCAGAAACTCTAGGTCTAGGACAAGATTCGTGAAATGAAGGAATGATTGGTACCTAAGACTTTTGATACGGCAGCTAGTAGAAGACACAGACCATACTTCGAATCATCCCTAGAGCCTTTCGGTCGCACTCCTTGACCGCATGTAGCTACTCTCTTCCCCTGAACTCCAGCTCCATAGCTTAGTAGGGACTACAAAGGCAGGTGGTTGTAACATGTCGAAATGTTCACCACCTAATGCTGTTCTCCTATCTCCGCTTCCATGTCTGCTGCTCTGCAGGTTCTCCTATCCTTAAAACTTCTTCGATCTGAGGTCCGAGATCTAAAGCACTGATTGAATCGTAATCATAAAGTACCAATAACGATCGTTATGCCTTGATGAATAATCTGCTACCAACATTTCATTCTTCCAAAGTTGTATAAACTCTAGAAAACTCTCAAAAACCTCCTCAAGCCAGTCCTCAACCGCCTATGAGTCGGGCTCACCTAGGAACCATAGGGGTATCTGATGCTGAAACATGTGTAAGGCACTATGCCTACATGTTCTATTGGTACCTCCGGTAGTAATTTCTGGCAATCAGGTACTGATATAGCTGGAACACTACCTGAAGGTACTCTCTGAGGCATCGGTCCACTAACCGAAGCATTATCACTATGACGACCATCCTTATTATCACTCACTGGGAAACACCAGTAGATAAGATCACTATCTGCTCTACTAGTGTCTAAAATAGGTGTATAACCCTATAAATCACCTAAATATAGTCCACTGCTGCCTGGGAATCTGTCTCGCCTTGTAACCTCAGAGGCCCCTGCTGCAGGAACTCGTGCAATGCGTTATGTCCGCGTGCACCGTCCGCTAGTACGCCTGGTGGCATCTACTACCAAATAGGTGGTGGTGGTGCTGGTACACCACCGGAAGGTGACATCATTACAAGAGGGCCCTGCACCGGAGCCTCATCGATTGGTTGGACATCATCGTGTACTCTATCCGAACTCCGACAAACTGTCTGTGTGGAGGAATCCTGAACAGATGAGACACGGTCAAACGATTTAAACCTGGTGACATGACTTGGTTTGAGAAGACTTTAAAACTTTCGGAAACACCCATGCAATCATTGTGTTCATGCACTAAGTCGGAAATCAGTAGTCAGGGTCCTTGTGTATGGATACATCGGCCGCCGCACCAACAATGGACCCCCTGAACTGAAGATCACACTCGGTACCCTTAACACTATTGCTTCAAAGAAATGAATTATCAGATTCCTGAGTTCTGCGTTAGAACCAACTCCTATGATACCAATTTGACACAACTCGTCCATTGGGGCATGTGTCTTAACTACCCCAAGCCCGCCTCCCATAGGCCAGGGGCTGGCGACTACCACCAAAGGCGTAAATCCCTATAACTGAGAAGGAAATTCCTTTATAAAACATAAACACACACACACAACCAGAGTACAAGAGGAAGAAATCAATAAGTTAAGTAGTATAACAAGTGTGTTAAAAGTACAAAGGGGCCAGAATACAAGCCCAACAGAAAGGTACGGCTACAACTAAAAGAAAGTACAACTGGAAGACAAACAACTGGAAGATGGAAGCAGCTCATAGATCGTCCTTCGAGTTCGGACCAGAAGGGTTTGTATAGATGTCTTCCTCAGCACTCCACATCAATCAGTCAGCTCTGTGTGCTGCCACGACGAGTATCCACCTCCGGGTACCATCCAGTCCTCGTACACGCTGCCTCGATCATCATTTTTCATCATCTGCATCCAACACAACGAGGTTCGGGCATAGCCTGTGCAGGGGTGAGTATAACAATACCCAGTAAGGACCCTGAGACCCTCAAGGTCTCACTAAATCAAACAAGGATAAACCATAAAGAATGATCTCAACATATATCTTTTACTTAGGTATATTACCATACATATACCTATGTTATCATGTAACCCATCTCAATCATGTGGAAAACACAGAGTTCATTGAGTCAGGTCAAACCAGGATTTTCATTATCGAAACCACAACTACTGGAGAACTCATCCTCTGTTGAGTACAGTGGCCCTATCACGACTCTGAGGTGCTACTCACTAACCATAGACTGATGAGGTACTCCTCCTGTCGAGTATCACGGGTCTGCTACCAAATATCGGGCACTCCTTCGGCTGTGGGTTTGTCGCCAAATATCGGGATCTCCCTATAATAGCCTACAGAGGTACTCCTCCTATCGAGTACTGTGGGTCTGCTACCAACTACTAGGCGCTCCGTCCTTCGTGGGTCTGCCGACAAATACCGAGCACTCCGTCCACTGGGCTAACTGAATCACTATGAGTCTAATCGGTCAAGAAGTCATCAGGTCTAAAGGTACTCAGTCTTCGCACTCCATACGCTCGTCTCTGGGAGGGTCCGCTGCACGAGCTACTCGTCATTACATCCAAGTGCCATGAAGTCTCACGTAGAAGTATCTTCAAATACCGCCTCATCATAGGGGTCTCAACTCAATAGACGACACGTCAATCAGATGCTCGGCCTGTGAGTTAATTGCATTTCTATTCCAGGGGCCCGGTTAGATTTTGGGTACAATCGAACCCGGCCATACACCAACTGCGTCCAAAACTCTGGTGAAGTCTGCCAAAAGAACCATCTCATCAAGAGGAATCCAAATAATTCGATGGAACATCAATTGGACATCTGATGCTCTTCTTATAAGTGTTTCCTCTCTGAGAGCCTGGTTGGTTTCAGGTTCGGACCAACCCGACCATACTTCAAATGACACTGGTTAACCAAACCGGTCACACCATTGTGTTCCATACCAAAAAACACACGAGATGGACTGCCCATTAGTCCGAAACAGATAAGCGGTGATAATGTTCCATTTCACCGCAACTTGCACGAACCAAGCCTCGTGGGGCCCATGCCTCGACCTTGACCTAGATATCAAAAATTGGTCTTGAAACATCAATCTTAGTTACAGGGTTGCATCATCGCAGATGGATTGTCATTCTGAAAACGAATGAGAGAGTTATGTCAGATACAAGATCCCGCAATAATAATATTATTATTATAATTGGGTATTTCGTGGACCCACGCCACGAACCAGAATTTAGTACCGAACATTAGACATGAATCAACTGTCTTAAAGACAGGGTCACTTCACTGCTGACGGAAATCCAATCGAATGGCACACACATTAGTTATAGAAGGTTAAAGATTTAATAATAAAAATATTAAATCTATTATTTTCCGAGCTCTTAGGGTAGCCAATCAAAAAACCTGAAAAAGACATCCAATATTGGGATCATAAATTCTGCCACGGAGTCAGGGTCACACTGCCACTGATGGTTCGTGAAACCGAGGACGCCCGAGGATGATACCGTCAAAATATAGTTTTCGCAACAAAAATAATAATAACATTATTATATTATTATTATTTTTAATTTGATTTAATTCCATAAATATCACACCCCCAAATCCACGCACGACCCAAAAGTAGTGCCTCCATGTACTCAATTCCTTCACACCCCATCACTTCCTATGTATTTATTATTTATTCTTTTAATTTATTTCTCTTATTCCTTGTTTCTCTCTCCAATCGCATTTCGCCTCCAGAAATCTCACACGGCCTCTACCCTAGTAGCCATCTCCTGCTACCACACACTAGACCCGATGTCGTGCCACCTTCTTCCTACACCAGCTGCAACTGTCGCCTGCTCGCCCAATCGAACCATCACCTTGGACCACCGGGACCCTCGTCTGACTCGTGCCATGTGATCATTTTGCGCTTCATACCAACTTCGAATAGCCATTGTGGCCCGTTTCAATGTTTCCCATCAATCCGCGCACAAAAGAACAACCAACGGAGGGTCCGTGCTTGTTTTTTAGTCGTTCCTTCCACATTAGAGGCTCAATCCAAAAGTCCTCAACATCAAGGGGTAAATTTATTCAAAATACATTATACAGACACCCTGAAATGAAAATACCCATGCACGAGGTATAAATCACATATACACTATATAAGAAAACCCCCTACCTCGATCATGACGTTGCACGTCGTCGAGCCGCGGAAAGTGGCAAGCGTCGCGATAGAAAGTCATTGCGGAAGAACGGTATCGATCGCGTTGACATCAGAGGAAGAAATAATGTTGTCGTTGATGACATTACTCTGCATCATTGTCTTCTTCCATGACATGGTGGAAGAAGAAGAAAAGGCACGTCATCGGTGACTTCACGTTCTTTGAATTGTATAGTGCTCTTCGCCGGGAGAAAAACACATTTCTTTCCAATCCTCCAGAGGATACTCAAGGTTCTCGAAAATATTTTCCAAACCATATTAGAAAGAGGCTTCCCCTATTAATAAATTTTCCATGCCTTTTCGAATTTAAAACACATAATTAATTATAGTCTTGGCACCATTAAAGAGGGAGAGAGATGGTCTCTTTATTAAAGTGGTTGTCACATTAAATTGAAAGGGGTGTTAAAGGGGGTTGGAGAGATTTAAGGAAGATGAGAGGTTGGGGCTCATGTGGGCCCCACCTCTCATTTCTCCATACATGGGTAGTTGGTGGTTATGATTATGACCCTTAGCTCCCCTTTGTAGGATATAAATACCATAGATATAAATGAATTTTTGTACCACCAATATTATTTATTTAATTTAAATCCCCAATTATTAATTCTCAACCTTCTTAAAACTCAACTGCAGTTAGGGTTCCCTTAAGCTATTACTGGCACTGTGAGTTATCGACTCCCTTGGATTTCAATTCCGAGCACTGGTTCAAAATATAGAAAAACCCGCACGTACGTTTACTGAGTGTTCCAAAAAAATGTTCAGAAAATTATTATCAGTCACCCTCAACCTGTGGCTGTCGTGGTTTGGCTCTGCCAAAGTAAAACACTCCCCAAAGAACCCATCGATGCTCTCAGATTTTCAATCCGAGATACCGTTTATAAGTTATGAATTTTACAATAAAATAATTTTCAATTAATTATTTTATTTGCGGCAAATAACTAAAATTTTCTGGTGGCCCGTGCCGGAAAAGTTAGTATCTGCTTAAATAAAGCATGCCCTCACAAGTTCAGCAGTGGTCTCTGATTTTTAATATAAGCCACCATTTGTGAGTTATATCAATTTGATAAATAAAATAATTTATTTAATTATTTTATTTATGGTTATACCAATTTTGGAATTTCTCACAGGAGGCCCGCGCCGACTAAACTTAAGTCGCATCTAGGGTAAACACGCTTTCCTGAGCGCAATGCTACCCTCGAATTTCGTATCCGAGTAACTGTTTAAGAGTTATTCCCCCTTTTCAGTAAAATTGCTTATGCACATTATTTTATGATTAAAAAAACTTCATAGAATTATTCCGGGCACACCGGGCCTCAAAATCAGGTACCATAAAAAACCGCGGACTTGTAAAATTCTAATGAATTTTTGAAAAATATTTCCTTCAAATTTACGGGTCTTTACATTGTATTCTAGTATTAATATGTATGTTTATGTTAGGTATAAAAATTTTCATATGAGGAATTCATTGGACTTAGTATGTGATGGATGGAGCCCGCTATAGCTCCTCGATGCATCAGTAGGTATCTTGAGACAATCTAGTGTCTTGACATAAGACCGTGAAAAAATATTATTTGTATTATTGTCAGAAGGACTTGACTATGTGGTTATAATGTATGCCATTATGCATTTCATCATTATGAAATTGGATATTGATATTACATTTGATTATTATACTAGTATAATATCCATTTGAATAAGTAAACGGAATTATATGATTTATCTTTTCCATATTATGCTGATGTTTCTGTTTAAAAGGCTTGTGTTATTGTCTTATACAATGCCTTCATTTTTTTTCTAATTTATGATAGTTTCTGCTATATTGTAATCCTTACTGAGAATCTGAGCTCACCCATTTCTAATGTTTTATTTTTACTAGGATGTAAAGAATTATAATACTATTAACCAACATGAATATGCTATGGGATATAAGATTGTTCAAAGATGACACAATATTGTTTTTTTTGTTTCATGATGTAATTTAAAAATTATGTACGTATCTTGTACTTCCAAGACTAATAAAATGATTGGTCCTTCAGGATATTATCCTTTGTATAATGACAATGTTATGTAATAATTCACCGGCTTCGAGCTTCTGGAGTCGGGGCGTTATAACCAGAATACTGGAATGAAGAATTTATTATATGGGAACTCTAACTGGGAATGGTATTCACTCCAAACCCCTTATAAATTCATATAATAACATTATTAATTAATTTATTATTTTATATAGTTCTTTTAATATTGATAATCAATCTATGGATGATAAGAAATATTAAGGTAGAAAATTTTATATAACAAATTTTGAGTCCTTATCTAGAATATTAAGGTAACCAATTAATCCCAATATTATTCAATTAAAGGTGGTACTCCAGGAATAATTTTGAATTATTTTATGTTTATCCTTATGTGTTGATCATGTGATAAATACTATTGAACATTAATGAAAATAACAGAACTTGAAATTTGATCTATAAAAACATAAATGACTTTATGGCCTTTAAGTCTCATTTGAATACCACTAACAAAATACATGGTGATATTATCTTATTTCTATATAGGCATAGGTAATGGATACATCATCTCTTTGTAATTATATATTTCATACCTGTTATTTTGGATGACCATGAATTGGGATACATAATCTAGAATCTAACATTTTTATTGTTCCACTATAAATCATTTTCGATAAATATATAAATCATTGTGATTCCAAAAAAATATTGAATTATACTCATTATGAATCATCAAAAAACACATTCGTCAATTATGATATTGATTAAAAACATATTTATTTAATGATTCTTATAAGTTATTCATTTTCATGGTTTGGAATTAAAAATTTTCTTATCATATATTATTGCTGTGAATCCTCATATTGTACCATCGTGATTTTATAAGTGATGGTGGGTAGAGAATTTATTTGGAAAAGATATTATTTATCCCCTTGTGTTATCATTTCAATTATCATATTTTTTAAATAAATGTAATTTTTCTATATTTCTATCGTTATAATTGATAATGTAGAATGATCCTTTCCACAGTGATCATTAACCACCATTTTCATTATTAGTTTTGAAATGTTCTTAGCAGGAAGAAACCATGAAAAACCCAAACCTTATCATTTAGAACATGTTAAACTCATTCTATTTTAATATTAAATTTTAGATAGAATTGATATATATATATATATATATTACACTCTTCACTTTGGGGATAATATCTCTATATAAAAAAGTCAAATATTATTATTGCTTTCATAAAATCATGTATTGGGTAATTTTTCCCAGTGAAACTGACTGAGTATAAAGGAAAATTTATTACCATGAAATTTTGAAATATAAAAAATCATTATAAATTATATGATACATCATTATAAATCAATCAACACCCATCACTATGACATAGTGAAATTATAGGTTCATATATAAATATATTAACAAGCACCCGAAAATTTTATTCATAGTCAAAAATCTAAAAGAAATGTTAATCATTTTTAAGATAACATTGTTTTTTGATATGAAAATCATGAGAAAAATTCCAAAAGTGTCCATTATATGTATTATATCAATAAAATTTAAAGATTATAATTATATTGGTTGATCTATGAAATTATTTATTTATTATGTTTATTTATGGACATATAGATAAAATGTCACATGTTGTTACATTAAAATCGAATTATATTTTCTATATTAAAAATTCACATTTCAATTATTAGTCATACCATTTATAATGATTCGTGGTCAATAATAAAATCCCTAAATATTAATTTTATACTTATTTTATCATGATTTATTTGATAACATTATCTATACATACTACAATAAATAACCCAATGCAATATATATAGACACTATTCAGTAAATAAATGATGATAATAGGATACATTGTGTGTCCAAATAAAACCACTATTTATTCAATATATCCAAATAATATTTAAAATGGTTCTTTAAATTATTATTCTACCTTAATCATTATTTTACGATAAGACTATGAATTTTCAATTATCAAAAAGTAATATTATAATAAATGTTGATCAATGAATTCATAAATATGGGGAATATGATACTTATTCATGATTATGAGCCAATTATGTTCATGGAAATCAAAATAGAGATATGAGGGACAATTAGTCTTCTTTAAAAAATAGGATTTGTGTAACACGTGGTGAATCACATATTCATATGAAAATCACTCCCATATCATCATGATGTTTAATCATTAGTTACATTAGTTAAATTTAGGACACTGAATTATGAGTATTAGATAAAATAATATCTCCATAAATGAGTATCATGGAAATTAAACCTCATTATATGGGTAAATACAATTAATATTGCCTTTAAATAAATAGATATATTCCAAAATTATTGAATGTTCATCATTATTAATTTTTCCAAAAACTATATGATCCATATATCTTATTTATCATGGTAAAAACCCCACATAAGTGATGTAATATATAGTGGGAGTTCATAATTAGGAGTGCATTGATATAAAATCTGGGATTTATATGAAATATTATATTGTATTTATCAATATCTATAATTGATATGGTGAAAATATAATGAGATAAAATATATCACCAATATTATTTCATCTGTTTAAAAATTGAAAATAATAATTTTGGTAGGAACCAAAATATAAAAAATATCAATATAAAAATGGTTGTATACAATAGGGGAATCCATCACACGAATTATAGTTTAATTATATAATTTAATATCTATAAATTATGAATATAAATTAATATATTTCAAAATATTTCATTTCATAATGGAATATAATGAAATTGTATAAAATAATATGGTAATATATATCATCACTTATATATCATAATTATATCATTAATCCTTTACTAAAAAAAATTTAGTTGGAGTATCGTGATAGAAATTTAGTATGTAGTTATTTCCCATGGAAATCAAACATAGTATGTCTTAAATTCAGAAAAATTTATTTGATCATATTTCATTTTTTCTTTATCCTATATCATTATTGGTTTATATATTTTTGTAATGACCTAAAAGATCTATATAGATGTTACTATTATGATGTTATAATTTTTCAATTTTTTAATGAAATAAAATTAAAATTATAATGGATTCCTTATAATCAAAATATAAAATTATCTTACAGAATTGTAATAAAATTATATGAATTTCTAGATATTAAATTTTATAAACATGAAATTATTTCACCATTTTTTACACACTTGTGGTTATATATTATTTTTATCACCCATACAAAAATTATATAATTAATTTAAGTCCATTTTATTAATTTCACATGTCAACATTATCATGTGATATGTTTTTTTCCAAAAACAAAAAATAGATAATTAAATATGAAAAATATTTTATTTATAATACTGATATTTTTTTATACTAATAGTGATTAAATTATAACATAAATATTTATAAAAAAAATTATTCCAAATTATATTTCATTATGAAATGTATTCAATGAATAGAATACAATATTTATGTTATAAAACAGATAGTTATTATTTTAGAAACTAAAAATTATTTCACTCTAAAATCATTTTTATTAACATTTAGTAATAATTATTTTTGATAATTTTTTTAAAATAAATTTAAAAATTTGGATTGCACATTGGTATAGTTAATTACATATCCCTTTTGATGTTCTCCCTTGGGAAACATTGATACACACATTTTCATTGTATTATTCCGAGAGAAATTATCTTGGGTCATGGGGAGAGGATGTGGAAGAGACTCTAGAATGATTTTATTAATGTTATTTTATTATAATGGGTGTATATATTTGGTGGAAGTGGCCTCCTCTTATATATAACGAAAATAAAACATCAGTAAATATGCAATTCATGTTTAATGATTTCATGAAATGATTAAATTATAAAATGATAAATAATTGAAAATAAATATGAATGAAATTATTTACGGTTGATAATTGATTTATAGATCATTTAGATCCATGTTTTAGACTGTTTTATGTTTTTTACTGTTAGTTTTCTAACATTTATGATGTTTATTTTAACTATACTAAATATTTTTTATCCAAAAAAATATATTTTTTAAAATTATAGAGGGACCATGTTAAAAATATTTTTGTTGTAATCATTTAATCAATGGTCCATATGTTCTAATACACATTCTCAACCAAAAAAATTTCACTATTATATTAAATTATTTCATATAGAAAAAAATTGTTATGTATGAATTTTTTTTTTGATTTTTGTGTTTTTAATCATATATAGTATTGTTTAAAAATAAAATGAGATTTTATATATTTATATAAAAGTTTTAGAATTATATTATATTACTTTTATATAATATTAAGTAATTTTACAATATTAAATTTCATAATGTTATTAAAAAAATTCATTGAAGACAATAGTTTTACTCTTACTAGGGTAATTAACATTAAACCCAGAAATCATATTTTTATGCCTGTAAAAGAAATCGAACTCTGTAAAATAATAATAAACTCTGATCTAAAATAAAAAATATATATTCTATGAATTAAATTAAACATGAAATGAAAGATAATTTTTAATATATGAGAATATAAATGTATTTAGAGTATAACATTTCATTAGTGTCTAAAATGATAAATATACGTTTTATATAAAAAAAATTATTAATATTTTCGATTCATTTTAATCGGATAATAAATTTTTTTTATAAATATTTATTAAAATCTATTTAATATTGGTTTAATTAATTATGAAAGCCTTAATTTCTTGATGTAAAATGATCAAGTTATTATTTTTGTGTAATGAGAAATAAAAAGATCTTACATTTTTAAAATATCCTTTACAAATTTCAAAAAATATCATCTCAGTTGTGGATTTTAATTGTTACTCATTGAATTTCTCATGAATTATTCACCATAGTACCATTATGTTGAAATTTTTTAATTATTTATTGATATAAAAATTTTAAAAATGAATTAATTCTATATTCTCAACACTATATTACTGACATTTCCTTTAGTTATAATTTTAGAAGATGTTATCAAACCCTTGTTCGTATCATGTTTTGTATAATGCTTATGCTTTATTTAGTTTCCTATTTCCTCATTTGGAACACATATGAATGTATATATCAAAATCTGATAGATGACGCCATAATTATATATTCCTACAATTTATTGGTTAATGTTTTTATCACATGAGATATCTTGTATGGTGTAGATAATGTTATCCTGAAAAACCATATCATATTTTCATGGAATTAAACCTTTAAATAGGTTTATGATTTCATATATTATATTTTTTCTACCTATTTACGATTATATGAGTCTATGATATCATCTCCTCATTCCAAATAATCGTTATTATGATTATTCTCTTTGTGATATCATTTCACTCTTCATAGCATATGTATGACGTCTCATCAACACGTTTTCCTCTGATTATTCGCATTCTGGGACATCTATAATAGAGATTCCATTAAGAATTTCCCTAGGTTATCCAATATAGTTTTATAAACCATTTTCCCCAAGGAAAACAATATTGTTTTTATGTAATTGTTTTGCAATTAATTTTTATATTAATGTAGTAATGTGTATAATCTATCAATGACACTGGACATATTATTCATTGGATTTTATTTACAGGGAATCATTATTAAAATACTAAAATATTTGTTTTAGGTTAAAGTTATTATAGTTGTTTTATATTCCACCATCTTTTTCATGATAGCATAATCCAAAAAAATAAATAAACCAACATTTTATTATATCATAACCAATACATACATTTCTATTATATCATTTTTATGAATAGTCCATACATATAAAAAACCAAACTCATAAAATAATAGGTTTTGTATCATTGGTGTTATGATAATGTCATGACACGTCCCCCGGGGCCCATGTCGTGACTACCCCAAACCCTCCTCCAAGAGGCCAGGTGCAAGCGACTAGCACCAAAAGGCATTTTCCCAAAAACCAGGAAGGCATTTCCATTATATCTTGTAAACACACGCAATCATGCACGAAATAATATACAAATATGAGTAAACTGAATAGTACATATAGTGAGTACAGTAAGTAAAATGGGCCAGAATACTATCCCGGCTGGAATATAGAAGAAACTGAAAAGTAATAGTAAACTGAAACAGCTCATGTGAACACCTACCAAGGATCCTACGAGAAGGGTAGCTATGGCTCTCAAATAGTCATATCTTCTGTATGCCTCCTCTAAGGCCTACCTTCGAGCTACCAATAGTCCTGGTACCCTCGTCCTAAGTCATCGCTCTCTGTCATCTACACCAAACACAACAAGGTGTGAGCATTGCTCGTGTAGGGGTGAGTATAACGATACTCAATAGGGACCCCAATACCCACAAGGTCTCACAAAATCCGAAAAGGATAAACCAAAATGCATGAAAACTACTGACAACCCTACTTAGGTATATGTTCATTCATATACCTATGTTATCAAGTAAACCCATCTTAATCATCAGCAAACACAAGGCCCAACTCATTATCCAAAAGATAAACTATTCCACAAAAGAAGGAATACCACGAAGGTATGTACCAAAAAGGTATGACACACATAATAATACACCAAAGGTATCACCATGAAGGTAAGTAACTCAATGTTACACCACAAAGAATAATACCACAATGGTATCACCACAATGTAAAGGAATCCACTCATAATAGGTTTAACATAGGTACGATAGTAGATATAATTAGTTATAACTACTGAATCATCATACTCTGTTCAGATGCTGATCCACGTTATATCCTAAATCATCATGAGACCCACAAAAGATCTAGTACATCATCATACCCACATAAGATCCTAGTACATCATCATACCCACACAGGATACTAATACATCATCAGACCAACAGTGGATCCTATTATATCATCTGACCCACACAAGATCCTAGTACAGTAGACCCATGAAGGATCCTAGAGTAGTCCCACATGGATATCAAGATTGGATCCATGTTGGACCCTAAAACATATACCCATGTAGGATACCAAGGTATAGACCCACATATGATCCCTTTCTCATGTTACAACTTGCTACAAGGTTCCCACACAATGCTTGCTTATCTCTAGGAGGGTCTGCTGCTCATGCCACTGGTCGATACTCCAACTACCACAAAGTCCCACGATGATGTATCCTAATGAACCTCTACATCATAGCATCCTCAACACAATAGACGGTTCTTCAAATGGACTCTCGATCTGTAAGTTATTAGCCTTTTAGTCCTGAGGGCCCAGTGGGATTTGTGCTTGATCCAACCCAACCCTATACCATCTTTATCCAAATGTCATGTGGGGTATACCAAAAGGACCATCTCACTCCAAGGTTTTCAGAACAATAGATGGTTCATCAATCAAAATCATGTAGCTCATGATATGGACGAAAGAATTTATAGGGTCGAAACTAGTCCAGGTCCGGTCTGAACCGGTCATACCTACCCGGCCCAATCCTAGTCCGGCCCTGGGTCATACCTAGTCCGCGGAATCCGACTCAGCCCGCTGGGTCTGATGTGGGTGATGGAGTCGCGTGCCTCCCTCCCTCAATCACCAAACCACCAAAGACATTCGGTCTCCAGGAAGCACATGGGACCCACTTCGTGTCCCACTCAATATAGCTCGCCGACCGAAATGGTCGGACCCTTTCTCCTTCTAGTGGCGTATCTTGTGCCGCCCCTCCTTGGTCGGTCGAACATTGACCACCTTCCAACATACGCTAAGGACAGGTGGGCCACGGAAACATGCTCTGAAGGTGCAATCCCAAGCCAGTCCATCACCATGTGGCTGGCCTCTACATGGCCTCCACCATTGTTACGTAGTATCCAATTAGACGCGGCCCTTCTCCGGTGCGGCGGTTGCACCGCTGCCATCATTATGGCCGACCATGGTACCCGCCATTGTTTTCGAGCCCCACCGGTGTTGGTTTCTGTCCTCCTCCATCACGAAGAACACACAAAGAACCAAAAAAATATTTTGGGGTGATGTCGGGCCATGTTTGTTTGTCTAGTACCATCCGCATTAGAGCGGTAGTATTGAGTCAAGGGAGGTGATTCAATGTGAGGGAAAAATTAACGTTGATCTATCAAAAACACCCCCTACGTAGAAGGTTTGTTGATGTCAGTGAGGAGTGAAGGTCAGACATCGGTTCATTGTCGTTGAAGACATTCCTCATTGGATAGTGCGTTCTTCATTAGAGTATGATTTTCTACAAGAGCTCTCTCGATACCTCCCTTTAGCCAACGATTTCTCCCCATCAAAATGAGGATCTAACCCAAATAAAATATTTTTACGAATTTTAATTTTTTGGAACATATGGAGTTGGAATTATTTATTAATTAATTGATGTGGCATTATTAATATAGTGGGATTCCATGTATTACCTCCCATTAAAGGGAGAGTTTAAGGGTCGGGTGCTCCCCACATTTGAATTAAAATATTGATTTTTTAGTTCTGGTGGTCCCCACCTCCATAACCCCAAATAATGTTAGAAGAAAAAAATTGTTAAATATTTTTATTTTTCTATTCCTCCATGTAAAAGTGTAAAACTAACTTCTACCATCGACCTAATGTGGTCAAGGTGAATGTCTCTTATGAGAATAAAGTGCTATGCATTTAACGGTACCGCCAAATTTTAATTCTATCACTGGTTCAAAAGTTACAAAAACTTGCTCACATGTTTACTGAACATTACCGAAAAATAGTTCATAAATTCATTCCAGGCACACTGGTCCTAGGAATCATGCGCCGAAAATTTCTTCAGACTCATAATATGTCATATAATTTAAAATAAATTTACATGAAAAAAGTAGGCCTTTATACTCTCCCCACCTCAGGGCTTTGTGTCCCCGTAAGACACAACTCAATCTAAGAGAACAAGTGGGGGTACTGAGCATGTATTTGGGCCTCCTGCTCCCTTGTTCTCTCATGGAGGTTCCCATACTGGCAGCGAATGCCCACCCGAGGTATTATCCTCCAACGAAGGACCCACTCTTGTGGATCCTCAATATCATCTGGAACCTCTGTAAATGTCGCCCCTCGTTGATGTCCAGGTCACCATGGTCGATGACGTGATATGGGTTGTGCACGTATCACATCAACTGGGAAACGTGGAAGAAATCGTGCACACAGTGCAACTGAGGTGGAATAGCTAAGCAGTAAGCCACCTCAACAACTCTTCTCAGTACCTCAAAGGGTCCAATGAACATCGAAGAAAACTTTCCACCCCGACCAAACCTCTGTAAACCTCATCAGAGTGAGAATCATTGGAAGACATGGTCACCATCATCAAAATCTAGAGGACTTCATATCCTTTTTGTAGAATACTCATGCCTACTTTGTGCAGTCTTCATCCACTCCTGGATGATATGCACCTTCTCACTGGTAGCCCGTACCATATCTGGTGCCACCAGTGACGACTCTCCTGGTTCAGTCTAGCACAAAGGTGATCTGCGAGGTCTCCCATACAAAGCCTCGAATGGTTTCATCCCAATGGTGGAGTGATAGCTATTGTTGTATGAAAACTCCACAAAAGGCAAGTAATCCTCCAAGCAGCGACTGAAGTCAAGTACGCAAGAACATAGAATGTCCTTGATGGTCTGAATGGTCCACTCAGTCTGGCAATCCGTCTTAGGATGCGAGGCGGTGCTCAAAGGAAGATGCCTCCAAAAATCCTCCTAAAACCCCTTCCATAGCTGGGAAGTGAAATGTGTATCATGATCAGAGACAATCGTCGGGGTTACTTTATGTAGCCACACAATCTCCTACACATAAAGGAGTCCCAAACTCTCTACTGGACCTTGCTCTTTGATCGGTAGGAAGTGGGCCGACATGGTGAGTCGTTCGATGATCACCCATATAGAGTCATGACCCCTGGAGTATGTGAAAGTCATTCCACAGAGACCATGGATATCCCATCCCACATCCACTTTGGGACCTCTATAGGATGATCTATACCTGCTGGTACCTGATGATCTATCTTCACTTGCTAACAAGTGAGGAACTGAGGGACAAATTGTACTACTAAATTCTTCATTCTCGGACAGTAGTTATATCATCAGAGATCATTGTACATCTTCACCACTCCTGGATGTTATAATAGAGGGTACATGTGGAATTCACTCCACACATTCTCCAATAGAGACACTGGTACCATGGTACATCCTATGAAGTGGTTGATGTGATACCCACCTTCAAAAAATCCATCAGGTGCCTATACTGTGGATATCTGAGCATGTTGAGCCTCGTAGTCAGCTTGCCCCTAATGCGACTACCTGACTCATTGAAGGAGTGGGGGAGTGACTATAAAAGACTGATATAAAGCTGCTCAATCTTGATCAACAAAGGATATCTGCAAAGCGGCCATCTACTCCATCGCCTCACCTAGCATCTGTGTAACTTACTTCTTGCTATGTGCAACTGATACAACATTCACCTTCCTAGAAGTATAGAATATCTCAACATCATAGTACTAGAGGAACTCAAGCCAACATCGCTATCTCAAGTTTAGGTCCTTATATTAGAAGATATACCTGAGACTCTTGTGATCCGAGTAGACTATAAAATGATCAACCATCAAGAAATGTCGCCACATTTTCAGGCGAATACCACTGTTACTAACTCTATGTCCTGGGTAGCATAGTTCTGCCCACTCTGTCTCAAGTTTAGAGATCCATATGTGATCACTGCTCGCTCCTGCATCAGGAAACATATGATCTCAGTCACTGATGCATCGCAGTAGACTACGTACCTCACTCCTACTCCAGAATCCACATGATGGGGGAAACAAGTATTACTCTACCTAAGCTTCTGAAAACTCCACTATCATCTCTACAACCACATCAATGGTTACACCTTCTTCGTCTAAGCTGATTATGGTAGTGCTACTCTAGAGAAATATGCCAGAAATCTCTCGTAGTATCTGTCCAAACCCAGGAAACATCGTACCTCCATCACACTCTTATGTGGCTTCCAAGCATGTAGCACCTCAATCATTCTAGATCCACTACAACTCCAGCCTCCGTGTTGACAAGTATGAGAATGTGAACCTCATAGATCCAGAACAGGAAATTCGGGAGCTTACCATAATGTTGGTTCTCTCAAAGTGTGTCCTGAACTATCTGCCAATGATAGATATGTTCGTCCTTTGTAGTCGAGGTGACTTGAATGTATTCGATGAAGACTACTACAAAGCGATCATGTTATGGATGAAACATGCATTTCAAGATTCCAATAATCACTGTTGGGGTATTGGTCATGACGAATGGAATAAAAAAGAACTTGTAGTGGCTGTACCGACATCTGAAATTCATCTTCTGCACATCCTTGTCTCGTACTCTGAGCTGGTGATCGCCAGATCTGAGGTCTATATTTGAGAACCACCGTGCTCCCTTCAGCTGATCAATGTGGTCATCAATCCTCAAGAGTGGGTACTTGTACTTCACAGTCACCTGGAGTAGGCATTTATAGTCAACAAAATGCCTCAATCTCCCATCTGCCTTCATGGAGAACAAAATTGTGGCTGCCCAAGGAGAAACAATGGGCTGAATGAACCCTTTTCCTTGTAAGTCCTCCAGTTGTACCTCTGGTTCACGAAGCTCTGTGGGATCAATCCGATACGCTGGTGTAGATATTAGTGTCATCTCAGGGTACAAATCAATGTAAAACTCTACCTCTCTATGAGGATGTAGAATTGGAACATCATTAGGGAATACATCCACATTCTGGTCCACCAATACAAGATAGCTGAGACAATCCACACCAACTGCTCTTAGGGTAAGGATAGCAATCTAATGATTGATCAGCTACACTCTCCTCCGGTTATATCTATCCTATGATGCAAAGGATCCCTTCTCACTGGTGAAGTTAAACCTAGTCCCATATGTGTTTACACACTGCACTTTTCACCTAATATAGTCAATCTGAGCATGGACTGTAGATAACCAGTCCATACCCAACATGACGTCGAAAGGCCTCGACGCCGCTACTAGGAGATCCCAGCTGAAGCACTAGACACATAGACTAATCTCAAACTACAGTAACCAGTGAGTAATCATGGAATCCTCTCTAGTATGAGTCTCTAGTCATAATTATCGAGCCAACAACTCCGTTGAAATCCCTGAGCTCCAAATGAGGGCAGTTGCAATATAGAAATTACTGGAACCTGGGTCTATAAGTACTTAAGAGAAGGTGGAGTAGAAACAGATCGTACATGGTATAATCTTCGGAGTTCCATGGTCATAGGTCTCAACAAACTTGAGATGAACTCACCCATGTACACCTACTCCCTATGTTTGGGGTGGACCACCTAGTGGTGGTGGTGGTAACATCTCGGATCCTCACCCACTGCCAACTGCACAACCAGCTCATCTGCTACGTTCGCATGCTCCCTCCGAACCTCCTTAGTCAAACCTTTCTCTCTTATTAGGAGGTCCATAGACTGTTTTCTGATCATCCATAGAGTGGGCCAGGCATTCAAGACCCATGTGAACCTACCTGCCACATGTGTAACACTTCATGTTCCTCGCATGACTGGATCTGTAAACGGGACCCCACACAACTGAACCTGAATCCTGCAGTTTTCCACCTGAAGGTCTGGTCCTCTTGGACCTTTATGATATCTGTCAGCTGCCAGCTGTATATGACTCTACTATGTGACGACTGGTGGTGGGTCCCAATGATGATGACTGCTTAGTAAGAAAACACTCCACTAAGAGGGCTCTCTCTAACACCCCCTCCTACGTCGGGATGCTGAGAGAAATCATTGAAGCCCAGATCTCTCGCCTGATACACAGCTCAATGATCTAGGCCCTAAACAATGGGTCTCACACCATATCAGTGGAGAAGAATTAGTGGTCAGTGAACCTCGCTGAGTACTGAGCCATAGTATTGATGCCCTGCTGCAGATGAAGATGTTCCAGAATCTATACTGTGTGAAGACTCACTAGGACAAACTCTGACCAGAACTGGCCCTCGATGCCTTCCTAGAAAAGTGTCACCTCATCGTGAAACTATAGTATCAAGCTCCACAATAGCCATATTGATTACTATAGAATACTAGCGGAAAGGATCACCATGAGATAATCTAGTGTCCATACTAGTCATAAGACTCTCAACACGACCTCTAGCCAATCCTCATTCAGCTGTGGGTCTGTCTCTCCCCTAATCCTTGGTGTCATCTGGCACTGGTACTCATTCATAGAACTCAAGAGGCATGCACTCTCTTTTACTGGGGATGGTGGCATTGATGGTCCAACGGGTAATGGTAGTGTTATTTCCTCTCCTGGTGCCTCTACTGAAAGATGGCCCTACACCAAGGCCTCATCGCTCGGTGGGCTATCAGTGCGTACTATACCCGAAACCCATGCTGGATCCATGCATGTAGAAATTCAGAAAGAAAAATTTGTGCCATGGCCATGAAGTTATACCTGGTGAGATAACTCAAATAGATCAGAAAGAAAACTCTTGAAAAGACGCACGCGATCACTGTTTTTTTGCACAGAGTCAGAAATCAGAATTAGGATCCTGGTGTATGGATATGTCGGTTGCCCCACCAACACCGGATTCTCTAAAATGATAACCACACTTACTACACATAACAATATTGTTGTAAAAAATATCATAGTCCAATGTTCTATGGTAGAACCGACTCCTCTGATACCAATTGTCATGACCCATCCCCCGGGACCTGTGTCGTGACTACACAAGCCCACCACTCATAGGCAAGGGGATGGCAACTAGCACCGAAAGGCATATTCCCTAAAACTGGGAAGGCATTACCTTTATATCATGTAAACACATGCTACCAAGAACACACTAAGACACAAACTTGAGTAAAATGAATAGTAAATAGAGGATGTACAATATGTTAGAAGGGCCAGAATACAAGCCTAAATAGAATGTACAAGAAACTGAAAAGTACATGTAAATTGAAGTATCTATTTTGAACACCCACAAAAGATCCTACCAAAAGGCTAGGTACAACTCTCGAATGGTCGTATCTATGATACGCCTCATCTACGGTCCACCTCTGAGCTACCACCAGTCCTGGTACCCGCATCCTTAGTCATCACTCTCTGTCATCTACACTAAACACAACATGGTGCGGGCGTAGCCTGTGTAGGGATGAGTATAACGATACTCAATATGGACCCTGAGACCCTCAAGGTTTCACAAAATCTACTTATTATAAAACACAAATCATGAAATCAAATGAAAACCCTACTTTGGTATATGCCCATATGTATACCTAAGTTATCAAGTAAACTAATCTCAATCCTGAGGAAACACAATGACCGACTCATTATCCCAAAGCTCAACTATTAAACAGTGGAAGGAATACTAGGAAGAGATGTACCACAAAGGTATTCCACACATAAGAATACCACCAAGGTATCACCATGAAAATAAGTACCACAAAGGTACGCCACAAAGAAGAATACCACAAAGAAGTCACAAATATGGAATGGAATCCACTCACCCAAGGTATAACATATATATGGTATTAATGATGACTAGTTTTTACTACTAAATAATCTTACTCTGTTAAGAGGCTGACCCACATAGGATCCTAAATCCTCATTAGACTCACACATGATCCTAGTACATCATCAAACCCACACATGATCCTAGTACATCAGACCCACGAAGGATCCTAGAGTAGTCATGCATGGATTACTAGAGCATATCCATGTGAGACCACCAAACATAGACCCATGTAGGATCCCAGATTACATACCCACATTGGATCCCATTATTATGTTACAACTAGATACTGAGTTCCCAAACTAGGTATGATTGTAACCGGGAAGGTCTTCTCCTCAAGCCATTGGTTGATACTACAACTGACATTATGGACCACGAAGAAATATCACAAATGAAATCCTCGTCATCGGGGTCTCTACCCAATAGACGGTGCGTCAAAAGGATGCCCGATCTGTAATTTATTAGCCTTTAGTCCCGAGGGCCCACTTGGATTCATGCTCAATCCAAGCCGACCGCACACCAACATTATCCAAATCTCATGAGGGGTATACTAAGAGGACCATATCACTCAAAGGTTTCTGGTTCCATAGATGGTTTGTCAAACCAACACCCATAGCTCAAGATATGGTTGAAAGAACGTATATTGTTGAAACTGGATCTGGTCCGGTCTGACCTGGCCCGACCCGGGTCTGGTCCTAGGTCAGACCCAGCCCGCGGAATCTGACACGGCCAACACTAGGTGGGCCGACCTATGCTTGGCGGCTAGTCCTGTGCTGGGTGGCCTGACCCCTCACTGGGCGTCCCATCCAGGCTGCATGCGGGGGGGGGGGGGTCTCATGCCCCCTCCCTCAAACATCGAACAACTGAACATGTTCCGTTGCCAGGAAGAATGTGGGACCCACTGTGGGTCGCGCTCTATACATCTCGGCCGACGGAAAAAGCAGGCCCCATTCTCCTCCCGGCGTCTCATCTTGCACCGCCCCCCGTGGCCGGCGGAATGGTGGCCACCTTCCACCATCCGCCATAACTAGTGGCCTACGAGCACTTGCTCCGACGGCGCAGCCGCACACCGTGCCTTCACCGTGCGGCTGACCTCCACCGATCGCCACCCATACTCTTCTATGACCCTTCTCCGACGGTGTGGTTGCGCCGCCACCATCTTCGTCGTCGGCTATGGTGCCAGCAGCCATTCCCCAGCCCCACCGGTGTCGCTTGATGTCCTCCTCTATTGCTAGTAACACACCAAAAACCAAAATGATCTCACAATGAGGTCAGGACATGTTCGTTTGGCTCGTACCCTCCACGTTAGAGAGGTAGAAAGTGACTCAATAGAGGTGATTCAATGAGAGAGAAAAATTAAAGATGAACAATCGAAAACAACCCCCTACCTCGAGCATTTGTTGACGTCAGTGGGGAGTGAAGGACATACGTTAGTTTGTTGTCGTTAATGATGTTTCTCATTAGAGAACGCATTCTTCCTTGGAGGATGAGTATCTCCAAGATCTCTCTCCAAGCTTCCCTTTTTCCATCGATTTCTCCCTATAAAAATGAGGATCCAACCCAAATAAAATATGTTTAAAATTTTCAATTTTTTTTGGAAGATATGGGGTTGGCATAATTTATTAAATGATTGATGGGGTATAATTAATTAATTAATTGATGTGTAATAATTATGGTAGAGGGATTCCAAGAGTTACCTCTCATTAAAGGGGGTGTTTAAGGGTTGGGTGGCCCCCACCTTTGAAATCAAATTGGTAGTTTTTAGTTTGGGTGGTCCCCACCTCCAAAACCCAAAATAAGGTTATAAGAAAAATAAAAATGATAAATATTTTTACTTTTCCATTCCTCCACGAAAAATTGTAAAACTTTCTTCTACCCTTGACCTACTGCGGTCGAGGTGAAGGTCTCCTTAAGAAAATATCGGCGCTCTGAGTTCAACAGTGGCCTCAGATTTCAATTCCGAGCACCGGTTCAAAAGATAAAAAAACCCACTCACGCGGTTACTCAATGTACTTGAAAAAATGTTCAGAAATTCATTCCGGGCACACCACGCCATGAAATCATGCGCCGTAATTTTTTTCGGACTCGTAATATTCCATATAATTAAAAATAATTACATGAAAAATTCAGGTCATTACAGATACATAAATTAAAATTTTAAAATTATTTTTACATTTACCACATATATTATTATTATAATATTCCAATCTAGAAATATCATATACCATTTCTATATTCATAACATGGTGAATGGAAATATATGAAATGATGAGAAAAATAATAATCAAGGAAAACATTATAGATTGAAAAAATATATCACAATTGAGAATATGATTAGATAATTGAAATTTAAACATATTAATTGGTTATAGAGATAATATGATATAATAATACCATATAATGCAAAGATCATTTACCATTATTTATCGATTGAAGATTTAGAATAACCTAAAATATTTGTTACATTATTGTGGAGACATGTGTTAATAATTATGAGTCATTAAAAGATAAAATATTCCTATGAATGAGTAAAACGATTTTGGAAGAAACATAATAACATAAAATCAATTCGTTTTTCATAGATCCCATATTATACTATCATGAAATTGTGTTTAGGGTCAGAAGAATGATTTGGTTTACTCTCCATTCACGTTATACATTAATGAAAACTGTTTGATAATGGATTGTCTTTATTCTTTATTCCCCTTAAAAAATAATTTTTAATGTACCATGCTTGATTATGTAAACATTATCATACCTTAAATACCATATAATTATAAATAACGTTTTACATGATTATTTAAATGTATATTTTGAACCAACTCATATTATAATAATATTAAAAACATATATGTTCCCCAAAAACATGATAACTTTTATAAATCAATCTTATCATAATTAATGTATGGGAAATAAATGGGTATTATTAATACATTCACAAATAATGATAATAAAATATCCAGAGTGAATAGGTGGATGGTATCAATAAATAATATACTTATTAAAGTGTAGGCATCACTAATGTGGTGTTACATATATAAAAAACCACATTTATTTGAGCACTATAATATTAAATAGAAAACACTAAATGATATTTTTTTATTTATAATTTTTTAATAAATTCATAGAAAAATGATAATAGGGATTAGTTATGAAATTATTGAAAACATAAAAGAGAATATTAATATATAAGAATGGAATAGAAGTAGTTAAAATTTGTACATATTGGAAATATTAAAAATAATATTCTTTTTACACATTTCTAAATAATTTCGCAAATATCTTGAATGAAAAAAAAATTATTAATATTATATTTTCAAAAAATTAAATGAAAATAAATTCCACAAAAAATAAACATAAGTAATTATATAATTAAAGAAAATATCATTCGTAATGAAATTTATATAATATGAACATTGAATATAACGATTCCTAATTAAAAATAAGAGATAAGTATGATTCCACATATAAGAATAATAATGGATGATTTGCGGAAAAAATATAATTAAACTGAACAAATTCCATTAAAACATTAAAAACAATAGTTGGAGAAAAATATTCGTTTATTTATAGTGATATATAACATAAACGTTTCCAGATAATTAATGAATCTAGAAATAATATCACTTTGAAAGTGATATTTTAAAATAAAACCTCAAAAAAATTTATATAAATAAAAATGACTTAATAACTTAAATTAGATTATTATGTTTTTATTTTTCATGATGTTTATAATAAAAATAGGGTTTTTATTAGTATATAAAATACCAAAAGAGTAGAAATATTAAACATAAATAATATCTCAAGGGATGATACTTGAGATGATAAAAATTGACGTCAAACATTCAATTGTATTTAAATTCTATAAATCTTAATATAATAAATATTGGATTATAATTTATTTATTCAATAACATTACACTTAGTTAAATTACTTTATTAAATTCATTATTCTTTCTTCTTAATCTAGATATTAATATTTTATTTTTAAATTCAATATTAATTTGTTAATGACTCATTTTTACCATAGATTACTCAATTAGGTTTTCATATTTCTGGATTATTATTCATTATTTCTTTACCATAAAAATTTTCGTGAGGATGTTTTCGGTGATTTTAAAATCGTCTTGGATCCTCAGTGTAGTTTCACTGAAATTAGGATGTCTATTTTTAGAACACATGAAAATTAGTTTTTTTGTGAAATTTAATTATATGAAAAGTATTTATTTTAATTATTGAACATATTTATAACTAATACAATTATATTATTGTGAGGAAATTAATTAATTCATCACCAGTACAAGATGTGACAATTATTAATGTCTTTAGTCTTTCTTGATGAAATAATGTTATCATTTTTCATGTAGGTGGCATAACATTCTAAGAAAAAAACTCTATAATGATTGAATGACTAAGAACATATCATATTATAGTAATAATAAAACATTAAGGGAATAATTATCACTCAAAAATTATTCTATAATTGTGATAAATAAAATTTTTGATTTTTTTAGAAGTATAAGAAATGAAGTATTTATTTAGTAAAACAAAACATGTACAATGATGATTTGAATATACTCTTAGGTTTCCATATAAAAATGAAGGGTTTGGGACTCCAGGGAAATAGTGTGTGACAACCAATTGTTTTCAAAAGAACAATATATATCATACAATATACCCTTATCTATGACGATCTATAATTAAAAAATATATACAATTAAAATATTATTTAAATATGACTATTATTACATTAAGAATTAATTTTATGTTATAAAAATGAGTTAAATCATTATTATTTATATGTAGATAAATTTTTCTTTTATAAAATTAATAATCATTCATATGTTAATTTTCAAGACGTAAAAAATGATGATAAATTTTTTTAATCAATAATTTTTATTTTCATGAATCATTTTTTATGAGTACACCATGTTATTAACATAATTTCTAAAATTAATCATAGTTATTGAATTTCATTAATGAAATGCGTATACTATATATATATATAAAATTAATTTACATTAATGTAATTATATATTACTATAGAATAATAGAAGTAAATATATTTTATTTTTTATAAATAAATTACTTTACTAATAATGGTTTTAATGCATTTTGTGTGAATATATATGAAAAAATATATAAATTTTTAAAACCTTTATATAATAAAATTGAATTCATTTTTGGTTTCTTCTCTTTTAAATTATCATATAGTTATAATTTTTTGGTTTTTTATAACCAATATATTTGGGTCAATATTGAAAAATACATTTCCCAAAAAATTCTATTTATTTTTTAATCATGTAATATGAAATTTAAATTTGGTTTTAGATTATATTTAATGTCAAAAAAGCATTTTTTTGTTAAAAATAATCTATATAATTCTAGGTGAGTCAATATTATCATTTATTTTTTTACCAATTGATTTTAGGATTCAAACTAATATTTTTTAAAAAAATTTGTCATTGTATTTTTCAAACACATAGAAAAAATTAATTTTTTCAACAATGATTATTTGAATTAGAAATGTTTGTTTATATAATTTTAATTATCATCGACAAATTTTTATATGTTAATTTTTATTTTAATATATAATGAAATGTAAACATGGAAACGTGTATATCATTAATAATGGGTAAAATGAAAAAATTATGTTAATGCATTTATAATAAGAACAAAAACATTGATTTCAAAATGGGTTGATGATTATTGGCCCACCTCTACCATATAAATGGTTAATTTTAATATATATTGGATAATCAGAACAAGATTATTAATTACACTTTATAATAATAACATTATAATATGATAATTGTCACTTTATCTTATTAAATATGTATACAATTTTCTATTGTTAGGATATGGAAATATATATCTCTTTAATGACAATAAATGAAAATAAAAAAAAAATACTATATTCAAGTTCAATTACTTATTTATAAATTTTAAAAATAGATTATTTAATAAGATGCATATAATGTATTAACCTCATGTTTACAAAAATAGGATATAATTTTTTATATTCAATAAATTAAAAATCAACAATCTTATATTATTTATTGTATTAAAAAATATCATATATATTATATAATTAAAAATGGCTATTTATGTGTCTAAATGTAAATTCCATTATTTGCCTGAATCTTCAATGTTAAATATAATTTGTAGTCAAGAAAATGAATTTAAATGATATTTAATGTTTTTCAATTGTTTTAAAATAAATAAAATATCACAAAATTGAAATATATACTCATGTGTATAGGGATATTTTATCCAATTATTAATGTTTCATGTATGTTCCACTTCGAATTAGTTTAATAATATTTGTAGTCCATTATTATTTAAATACACTCAATATAACCTTGATTTTCACATGTAAAAAATGATTAATATGACTTTTCCAAAGGCATGTGTGAATTTTCTCTCTCTCAATACTCTAAAAAATATAACTATTTTAATCATATATAATACCCAATCCCTTATAGTGACAATGAATTCCTCAATCAATTTACGTATGCTCAATAAAAATAAGGCTATCATAAGAGGGTGTCTAAGACATAACATACATTAATTATGTTTATTTCATTATCAAACTCATTAAAATATTTCTCAACTATAATGATATAATAACAAGATTATCTCCAATATATATAAATGTTATTAGTTTTATATTAAACCCCTTTTATCACCTTCTCGATCCAATGTGATATGAATTAATTACGTGGGAATACATGTTGACTACAAACCCATAAAACAATGTTAATTATTTTTCATGACCAATATAAATTTTTTTTTCTAAATATAAGATAAAATATTAATATTTTTGTTTTAAAATTATTTGACTATATATATGATGAATGATAAAACATGGTGAAATTTTTTGAACCACCAAATCAAATCCTACATGGAAAACTTGATAGTAAAAAAAATATTTGTTTTATTAATTAATTAATTTCAAATTGAAAAAAACTTCTTTAAATGTATTATAGCAGGATTTTTTATAGTAATGTTGTTATAATTTTTATGTATAGTAATTATTAATTTGATATATATATGTATATATATCGATATTATCATAGGTTGAACTAAGAGTAATTCAAATGTAAGGTGTTATCATATAATATTTCATTATTTGAGACTGTGATCATTTTTACCATATGGTTTAATGTCCCATATTATAAAAAACTTTATAGAAGTATATTATATTTAATTTAATTAAATATTTGTGTTTCAAAATACCATGTCATGTTCTATCCTTTTATGTTTTATTTGTTCATGTGTTATCAAAGGAATAGAAAAGATTATTGTAAAATCCATTTTTAATGCCTAAAAGTCTATATTTCCCCATCATATCCATGATCTAATTTATTCAAAATATTTAGTTATAAATAAATATATAATTTTTAGGTTCAATTAGTTTTGAAATTTGATTTATTTATTAATTTTTATAATATATTCTCT
The DNA here is from genome assembly GCA_963277665.1 of Viscum album. NCBI lineage: Eukaryota > Viridiplantae > Streptophyta > Magnoliopsida > Santalales > Viscaceae > Viscum > Viscum album. The sequence continues at coordinate 330,478,756 of OY728143.1, forward strand.
TAATGGTCCTCTACATGACACATTTATTAGATTCTCTTCAATGTGTTATAATAATAATTTTTTAAATTATATGATCACAATGGATGGATATTCTCAAATTCATTTGGTTCCTTCATTATATGGAAACCAATACAAGAATAAGTGTTTTTTTGAGAAAATATATTATTCCTAGTGTTATGTGATTATTTAGTTTCAATATAATTTAAAAATAAAGGGGTATACGGGATTATATTTATTAAAAAACAAAAATTGGTATTAATTATTTAAATAGTATATAAATATTAAATTTTTCATTATTAAAATGAAATATTTTATGGGTTTTATTCTTGTTATAGTTTATTGATATTGTTTATGATGATGAGTGAGATTGATTTAACTCTCCATAGCATTAGGCATTATGGCTAGGATTGAGTGATTATATGTGACCATCATAAAATTGTGGTAGTTATAAATTTTTAAGGTCCTCCAATAGTTTAGATGAAGTAAAATATTTATAGGTTACTCCTATAAAACCAATGGGGTTACATATTTTTAATTTTATCCTATGAAGTAAATGGAATTAACCAAGATGTTTATACCATTGTAAAAGTGATTTTATGTCTCATACCAAGATAATTTCTAATTGTCCATACATAATTATTCAATGATTTCAAATATATGTTTTCAAAAAACAACTGATTCCATATTTTAATTAGATAATTTTATTTTTTACTATAGATATTATTTTTTGTAATGGTGAATATTTTGTTTTCATGAAAATATTTCAAATTTTTTAAAAAAAACCTGAAGAAATTTTTTTTTTCATTTTGGTTTCTTCAATTTTTTTTTAAATATAGATTTATTTATTATTTCGTTTTGAGTATTTTATTTATTTTTTGAGCATAATTTTTTTATGTAAAATTTCTATGTTTTTATTGGAAATTTTGAATTATTAATTTGTTAAATGATTACTCTACTTTTTATATCATGTATTAATATTTTTATTATGAAACGAGGATTCTAATAATTTTCGTATGGTATACGGATAAGTAAAAAATATATTTTGGTTAATCATTCAAATATGCGTTCTATTTCATACAAAGTAGAAAAAGTGAAAATTAATTTAACATATTATGAAATTTAATAATCCTATATTTGTATAAAAATAATAATTTACTGTATGTTCAATTTTTTATTATATGTTTTTGGTAATTTTGTAATTATTATGATGTATTAAAATAATAAATCCAAAATATTCTAGAAAATAATTAATTTGGAAAACCATTTATAGTTTATTGTAAATATGGGTTTATTTTGTTAGAGGTTCTTATATATTGTATCATATTGAGTGTTTATATAACAATAGCGATTATGATGATTCATATGATGATATAATATGATTTAGGGATATGTTCATGGGTTGTTATCTATAATATAGAACACAAGTTCAACGAATAGATAACAATTTTTGGTCATATTTGATTTGAATTTATGGATATTGGTGATACTTTGGAATGTTATTATTGAGTTTAATGATTAATACTAGATTAAGGTATGAATTCCCTATTTATGATTTCTTTATTCACAAGTGATTATTATACCGTTAGGTTATTTCTTTTAAAAATTAATACATAATGGAGTATTAAATAATATTTTTGATTATTATTCCCTTTAATATTGATGTAATTAATGATAATGTATCAATTACATTTTAGAACTATTTATTGAATAAGATTAGTATACATATATATTTATTATTAGATTTATATTGTAAGTGGATAATTATATATATATTTGTAAGGATTATGAATTATTAATTTTTATTATATTTTATTATTGAAATTGGTTCAGGATTTAATATTATGTGAAACTTTAATGAATATAAATTTTTATTATTTCATATATATTAAAAAATGTTTTTATTTGAAAAAAATATAATATTTTTTTCACAATATATGAATATCGTATTTTTTTATTATTTTAATTTTTATTAGTATATTATCAATGATTTAGAAATTTTTGGGTATTGAATTTTTTTAAGAATAATTAGAGGAATTTTAGAGATTAGTTGTTTTTTATGAAATAATATTATAATTGGTTATTGCTGTTTATGTTTTTAGGTTCAATGTATTTCCATTTTATATAATGGTTTATTCAGTATTATCTAGTATTATTCAATAACTTTTTCTTTTATGAAATGGATAGAAATTAGTGAAAAAATGTTCAATAATTTTATATATATGATGATCTATTAGATGTTGGTTTTAGTGCATTTTGGAAGGAAAAATTCATCATATTCATTCGACATTTGAACGTGAGATGAATTAATGGATATAATTTATGTCAATAATACTCAAGGGTGATATTTTATATTATGTATGTATATATTTTTATATTCTTTTTTCCCAATGTAAAATAAATTCCATTAACAAATGTAAGGGGAAGATATATATATTGTGTAATATTTATGAATCATAACACAATTATCAAGGAAATATTCTATATTTGTATAAGAATGTGTATGTACTATAATGGAACATTCATTTAAGAAATTATATAATTTCTATTCATCACCTATAAAGTCATATATATGGAATCAAATTGATTTCATTTTGTCACTATGTTATGATATATAAATTTTATGTGAAAAAAATTAAATGTTAGATGGCACAATTTCATTAAGAGGTTAGGGAATTTGACACAATGAAATTATAGATCAAATTTTTTACTATTTTGTATTGTGTTCATCATAGAAAATATCGATATTAATAATAAATGTCGCATACTATTAACAAATTTTATTAATATAAAAGCTATAAAAATACAATATATTTTGTGGTACTAATTTTAATAACCATAATATCAAATATATGTATAATATTCATACATAATGAAATGATCAAAAATTGATATATTTATTTTGAATTGACGATAAATAAGGATAAAATAATTGTATGGTAAAAGGCATGTTTTTCATAAAATAATTTATATGTGAAATGATATTTTATAAAAATATGTTACACTAATCAATACTGATAAATAAATTAAATTAATTCTTTAGATTTTATAATTTTAAACTGAATTAATATAAATTAACCAATATTTAATATTGATTGAGTGAGAATACAAAATTATGTTTAAGAAAAAATTATTTCAAAAAAATTATCTTTTTTCATTTTGTGCAATCATATTATAAATAATTTGTAACAACAAATAATTATAAAAAAAATATTTTTGATATGGTATTTGATACTCAAAACCATTCTTAAACTACCCACTTAATATAATTATTCAAATAAGACTGTTAAAACATTCTTATTAATTTGGAAGGTGTGAACAGTAATAACTACATTAGGATATATATATATATATATAACAATAAATATAAATTTATTGTGAAATGAAAAAAATATGAACAAAATTTTTATTAAATTAATTCTTTTATTCAAAACATATTTTTTCAACAAAATAATTATTGATAATTTTTTAGAATATTTTATAAATAAGTTTTTTGAAAATATAGGAAATTTATTTTATAGGATTATATTTATTATTTAATTCAACCCATAAAAAATAAATTATAGTGTTATTCTGGTATTTTTCAAAAAACGGTTAGAATTTTAGTGAATATTAATAATTATTGATTTTTAAAATAATACAACTTATTTAAATTAAATAACATATTTTTAGTGTACTATTATTTTATATATTTGGTATCAGTGTGAAATTAGAATAATTTTTTTTATAATAATAAAATTAATTTCATTGAATCTTCAATTATCATAGTTTCGTATAAGTTTATTTTTATGCTTAAAAATACAGATTTATTCTATCTATTTTTAAGTGGATAAATTATAACCAATATAATTATTAAAATATGCACTTATAAACAAATATTTTAATTAAATATTTTAATTATATATATATATATAATTATATTATTTTAGATTCAAGAATTTTAGTCATTGAATAAATATACGATTATCAATTTCTTGGAAAATTAAATTTCCAGAAACACTGATTTCCATCGTGTTTTGCATGTTAAATTTAATGTTAAATTATGCCACTTTTTTGAATAGTATATAATAAAATGGTTTCAATATTTTATTATGTAATAATTATAATTAGGTAAATATTTCAACATTATTTTTTTAATAATGAGTTGTAAAAATAGTAAAAATTATTTATCATGGATAAGGTTAAAACTTTCTTTTTTTGTGTCACATGGGTTGGGTTTAAAATGAACTACTACAAAAAAATAATTTTTTTTGAGAGATTGTATTTTATATTTAAAATAAGTTGGTCTGAATTTTCAGATTAGGATAAATTGATTTTTAGACTTAAATGGAAAATTACCTATGTTAAAAATCTATTTACCTTGGTGAATTGTAACATGGTAATATTATGTAACCATAGTGGTTTGGGGAATAAAATTTATAAATAAAGTATTATTGTTAATAATAGAAGAGTATATGGAGATAATATAATATACACTACATATTTTATAAATTATTGAGTCATATGGATAGGTAGTGATTTCTATTATTCAATAGCATTGGGTATTTACCAAACATCTCACTCCTTGAGAATTATAAAAGGAAATATAAAATTATCCTTTATAAACACAAAAAAGTCTTTTGGTTATGAATAGACCAACCCAAATTATTTCATTATTCCCATTAACTATTCTTAGACGATATGTATTGATTATAAAAAACTTTTTTGTGTGGATTTTGGTGTAATCATGACGAGGATGTCTGAAGATGTGGAATAATTCTAATCTAAGTGTTTTGAATTATTTCTAATTCCAACTCCAGAAAATATTAATCTACCATGTTGATATAACAAAATTAGTATATTCCACATAGAGAAATTTTATAATTATAATGTAAAATTTTTTATCCATATATTTATCCATCAAAGGGGAAATAAAACCACCACATGTGAGTAAGGTGTAATACCACCTTGCGAACTGATATAACTTATTCATCATAATTTATTCTAAAGGATTATTATTGGTATATTTTTAATTCTTATTTATTATATTCATGACATATTAATCATTCAAAAAATTTAATATGTCTTATATTTTCAAATAGTTCAGTTCACTGAAAAATTATTACGTCTTCTGTAGTTCTGTTTTGACTACAACATCCATCAAGTCATAAAATTAAGTTTAAATACCAATATCACATTGATGGAATATATTATATTATTTAGTGAAATTTTATTTTATTTTTTATATTTATATCATTATGTTAAAAAATATTATAATTAACTTTTTTCCATCATGATCATTGAAAAATTAGATCGTTACACATGCATATATACAACCTATTGTCTCTATGGTTTTATATTGATTTATTTTGTCTAAATAAATGATGGCTTGTTTTAAATGCATAATTAATGTCTAAAAAATATAATTTCATAAGGATTATTATTCTAATTTTAGTGAACAATAATAATATTTTCCAAAGTAATTATACCTATGTCATTTTTGACATATTAATTTTTTATTGTTAAAACATTCAATATGAATTGAATTGATAATCTAAATAAATATAAAAATTTAATGATTAAAATAAATAGAAAAATAAACATGATAAATGTTATAAATTTATTAATTTTTTAAAATAAATTATTTATTAAGGAATATAAGCTATGTATATAATGATATGAAGTCTAGGTAAGGGGTTTATAACTCAATTTCTTTTCAATGTGTTATTGTTGTTACTCGTTATCTTTGATATTATATGATTATGGGCATAATTAATTTTTTATGATCTATATTTTATTTAACCTATTTTTTGTTGATTTATGTTTTATACACATAATAGGTTCTTTTAATATTTCTCAAATCAATGTTATTATAATTTGAAGTGATTCGATATAAATATCCCATCATATTGTCATATATTAATATTATATTCTTGATAAATTTTATATTTATTATAAGCCTCCCCTTTTACATTCAATATCATGTTTCCATAAAACATCATTTTATCCTAAGTTAAAAATAATTTTACTTCATCTGTAGTGATTTCATTCAAATGCTTCCACCATGGTAAAGTATTTTTGTTTACAATATCATTCCATTTCATGATTTTTGATGTTCAATGTTACACTGTGGGTGTAATATGTAATTAATTTCCTTAAATACATCCCTTTTGTTATAATTTTTTCATAAATGTGGTTCTCATATAAGGATTTAATTTCCTCTATTATTTAATAAATAAAAAAACAAAGTTAGTTATAATTAATATCAGTCTATTATATTATTTTAGATATATGTCAATTCTCATGAATTTATAAATTTTCATAAAAAAAAGAATATTTTTACAATAATTAAATTAATTATTAAAGACATTTTCTGTGATTCATGACAATTTCAATAATTTTTCTTAATGGAATATATTATTCATTTTCATTAGATGGTAATTTTTATTAATTTTTTATAGGTGGGATTGAAATTACATCCTTTGACATATAAAAAATTAATAGGACATTACACAATCATGATCACTCATAATGTTTTTATATATCTATATAAGATTATACGGTTCGTTATAAAGAAATTATTTTTAATAATAGTTTTGAAATTAATTATTTTTAAATATGGGATTTCAAATTGAATATTTTTTTTTACGAATAAAAAAAATTGATTTTAAATTAATTTATCACCAATGAGGTTATCCATTGATGTTTCATATTCGTTCTAAATAGATTAGGGAATAAAGATAATCCATTATGGGACTTCATCCACCATGTGATTTTGTCGAATATGATTGCATTGAATCATGTTTATGGTAGGTTATATGTATCTTACACATTCCTATATTTTTATGATTGTAAAAACCATGTTATTACATTTATATTTCCACATTATAACTCATTGGGATTATACATTATGATATAACATTATACCAATGGAAAATTCATTATGGTTCATTTTCATGATTACAATCATACTAGGATTTTAAGATAAATATTTTATTTTATATATTCTTTAGTTTATCCTATGTTTTATTTGAGATCAGAGAGATTTCAGTTATCATTAAGTAGATTAAAAATTAATATATAATGTTTTAGTTTCTTTTAATGTCTTATGTATATAGTATTTGAAATGCAATAGGCCTCATGAACATTGGAATTTAATTAATGGTTGTTCAACTTTAAAACCATGTAATAATATGTATAATTCCATTGGTTCACTATATATATCTTATAAATAAATGGTATATTAATTTTTTAGAATAATAATTATAGAACATTGGTAAAAAATTACAATGGTTATGTCTATCTATATGATATTATCTTGATGAATTTTTAATTATGATATTATGTGGTTTTCTATGTAATACATACATATATTGATAATAAAAGTGAAATGGTTTTGTAAGAGATGTATCTAGGAGTAATAATTATATATGAGATTCATGGATATATATCAACCATAACATGAATGCATGGAGAGTTTTCCTTTACTATAAACATAGTTTTTTACTCCCCACGGGAAATTCATAGGTTAATTAAAATTTTACATAGAAAAATATTGATGAATAAAATATTATATCTTCTACAAAAATATGATATTCCATATTGATATGGGATATGCCAAAAGTATCTATGATGATATTTCAAATCCTTATCATACTATTGAAGGTATATATACTGCTATTGATATTTTATGAAATGGATGTTTATGATAATATATAGTATTTTTTCGAGGCCATTATGATTATATAATCATTGGGTAATTTAAGGTGTTTTTTAAAAAACAATATTTTTGGAGGAAGAAGATTAGATTTTGTGGAAATAATTTTAAACATGTTAATAGGCTCATTAGTTAATATGTTCATTTATTTCTATGTAATAATAGTAAATTAAGATTGTTGGATATTGTGGATTAATATATGTTTTATAGAAATCCATAGTAGATAAGATGCTATTTGATAATTTTTTTTATGTTTATGACATTATTGGGAATGTTATAGGAAGAGTAGTAAAATATTTTTGATGAGAAATGAAAACCAGAAAACATGTGATAACCCATCAGATCTGGCTATGCTTCAAGGCATAGACCCACATCCAAATTGTGAAAATGATGAAACGCCTACCAATTTTCTAAATTATGTAATCGTTGATATGAAATAATGACAACAGATTTTGTTTTATTTTAAATGTTATGTTTATTATGGGACATATATCACAAGGTAAAATATTTTTTATTTTCCATAAGTTTGAGGTGATACAAGATATTTGAGGAGATGTTTTATTAGGTTATAATATATAATAAATATGTTTCACATACGTGATTATTTGGGATGGATGTTATTACATATTGTTTTGGTGTAAGATGAAAAGTATTGGATAACCATTGATGTTAAAAAAATCAATACTGATGTTGTTATTGATATTAAGAGTGATGATGGGTTATTTATTAATGGAATAATTTATGTCAGACCATTGAATTTATTATTGAATTTTTGAGGTTAATGTATTATTTTTTAATAAAAATGTTTAAACATTTTTCATATAATCATAAACTGTGGGAACCACTCTTTATGAAATAAAATATTGATTTATTGTTATTATTTCTTGGATTATATGATCATTGAAAATTTTATTTTATTTATTCAAATATAAAAAACATTCTTCAAAAAACATCATTTGGGGAAAAATATAAGATTGTGGTTTAAATTATAATATGATTAAAAAATTATTTTCATGTAAGTATACTTATTTATGTTATAATTCTATATTTTAAAAGTGTTGCTCATCTCAAGAGAATAAATATTTTAAAATTAATTTTATCATAATAAAATAATTTATGATGAATAGATTATATTTTTCTAACCTTATCGGATTATGGGTTTGTGGTTTTTAACATTCTATTTATAATTAACTTTAATATGATCAATGATTTCTATCAATATCAATATTTATAAGTAAATTTCAATTCTATTATATTTACATATTTAACTTCCCACTAATGATATACTCCCTGGAATCCTAGTTATGGACTATCATTTATATCTATCATATTTCCCTTCCCCTCTTTTAAAAAGGGAGTTTTATTATCCTTTTTTATGATGTGGTATCTCAGGAAATTTATTTACAGAGGTCAACCCATTGATTATAAATTTCAATTTAAAAAAGGATTTTGTAATTTATTAGGGGGTGGAATTTTATACCGATATGTTTATGGATGGAAACTATGATTGGTAGTATATATGACACACACCATTGAGAATAAACAAACCAAACAATTTTGTTACTTAAATATAAAAATTACATTATATGTCTTAAATTCATGGTAATTAATATGATTTAATAGAATATTAAATTTATATAATTATTTTTCTTGTATATAAATTAACATATTAATTAATTGTAAATAATAACACTCTTTTTAATACATATATTAAATTCTTCAGATGAAACATTTTATTCAAAAAAAAAGCATGATAAATTATTGGAATTTATTTATGAATGTTATAGAAATATTATTTAATAAAATTAAACCCATTTTTTTAAATTCTATATCAAGATTAACTAATGGAGGTTTATTTTTAAATTTTTGAATTGATTGATTTTATTGGTGAATAGTGAAATTGTAATTTAATCAAATATTATCATTCATTTTCCTTAAAAAAGTATAAAATAAGTACAATTAAATTTTTAATTTTGTATCAATGTAAAATATGGAAAATTATATTTAGAAAATTTAATGAGTAACATTTTTTTAAATAATTTTGAATATTTATTTATATACTTTTATGCTTAAAATCTTAGTTTGCTACAAATTGTTTGTATTTTCATAATTTTTATCTATTTTATTTAAATATAATTATCCTCAAATTTTATATATTTAAATTATATTTATATATTATAAATATTTCTATGCAAAAATAAATTCATATAACGATAATTTCTAATCATTAAGGTAATATAGGATTATCTATTTCATGAAAAAAATATTTTCTTGAAATACCACTTCCCATCATGATTTTTCTGTTTTAATTTTATATATTATTTTTCAATATAATTTAATTGAAATGTACAAAATATATTCCATATAATGAATTAGAAATATTTAATACTATTTAATTTGGTGAAATTAACTATTTTCATAAGGTATAGAACAAAATTGTAGAAATTAAAATTCATAAGTATGTTTTATACATGGGTGGGTGCATTACATTAACCTTTGTTGAAACTATATTTCCAATTAAATAGTATATTTATATTATATAATGGTTTTAATATTATAAATAAGTGGATCTAAATGAACCAATTGACTGATTTTATGTTTATTTCTAAAGGATAAAATATATAGGAAATGAAATAGTTTTCATAGTGAAAACTAAATTGGATGAAGTTGTTGTCCAAAAATATAAAGATAATAACATGTTTTTAAAATGATTAATTTCTAATGGTGGGGGTTTTGAAAATACTTATCTTCCCATCTCTACATCTTTGACAATGTTGTAGGATGAAATTATGATACACCTTATTTTTAATACACAATAGGTCTTATTTTTTATATGAAGGTATAGATTACACAATCACAGATAATATTGTTAGTATATTTTAGGAAAAACTATCTATATATATTATCAACATGAAGAAAAATTACAATGAAATTATTGAAAAATTCCTTAACAAGTCCGTAAAATTCATTCATTTTTCTAAAATTTCATGGGATAAACTATAGACATACATTATAATGTAGGGATAAATAAATAGTTTTAATGGAGAAAATAAAATCCTTGCATGAGATAAATATATATAATTGATCCAAGATTTAAATACCTGGATATTTCAAGGAAAATGTTTTCTTAATTTGCATTGGAATTTTACAGGAATTTTGTGTCTGACGGCGCCTGATTCCGAGGCCCAGTGTGCCCGGAATCATTTTCCAAAGTTTGTCTTGGGTAAGTTCAGTGAACGAACGAGTGGGAATTCATATCTTTTGAACCTATGTTCGGAAGTGAAATACAAGGGTACCAATGAACTCGCAATGCTAGTAATTGCTTAAGGGGACCTTTACCGTTGTTGCGTTTGCTCAAGAGGAGAAGTTAAAATTTGTGGGTTATTTATGATGTGAATAAAATTATGGAACAATTTTTTTTATAACTAAGTGGCTATATCCTACATGTGGGAGTTGGGGTGGGGCACCTAACTACCCATGTGAGGATAATAGTGAGGTGGGGCCCACACAAGCCCCAACCTTACAACTTCCCATAACTCTCATAACCATTCCTCCCCTCATTATTTTTTAACTCTCAAAGGAACCCCTCTTTAACTCTCCCAACATTTAAGAGGGCCTTCTCTCTCCCTCTCTTAACTCTTTCCAACATACACAAATTAATTAATTGAACCTACTCAATTAATTAATTAAGTGTTTTGTGTTTTGAATTTGAAATGGCTTGTGTTAATAAAATATCGAGGGTAGCTTATTATTTTATTTTTGGGAGGGCTTTCGTTGTGCTAAGGATGATTGGGAGAGAATTCTTGTGAAGAAGATGAGGACTTCCTTCTCAATGAAGAACGACTTCTTCTTTGACGATGAATGTCGGTTCTGTGAAGAACGATCAACGTGTAATCTTTTCTCTTCTCCGCGACAAGTGAGGAGACGCCGCATCAGACGCACTCCGACGTCACCTACGGATTATTTCCTCGCGATGCCGTTTTCCACGATGCCCGATGTGCGACATCATTTATCAGGGTAGGGGGTTTACGTGATTTTCCTTATGTGATTCTCTTCCGTCTTTTATCCGCGATATTTGGACCACATGATATAAGTTAAAGGGAGGAGGCAGGACCGCACAAACACGGCCTCCCCCCCCCCTTATTGTTTTTTGTTGTTGTTTTGGATCGAATAAAATTGACGTGGTGCTGTTGCACCGCGCAGGATCGAGTGGCAAGGTTGTGTGACATCGTCACGCCGCACGGGATCGAGCAGCAAGAATGCGTGACGTCATCACGCCACACATTCAAATTTTTAAACCCTCATGCGTGGGTATTTTATTACAAGGTGTTCGTATAATTTGTTTTGATAAATTATACCCTCGTCAATGATTAAAATCATGTGTTTATTATTTTCCAATTGATAACACCTAACGCGGAGGATGCGGGCAGAAAAAACACGGCCCGACAACCCTCCGCAGCTTGTTAATCGATGTGCGGATCAACGGATGACGACGAAGCAGACCGCTATGGCGTTTGAATCCCTTCGCAGTGAAGGTCGGGTCCCGGGAGGACCGTTGGCGTAGACGGCAGGAGAAACGGACCACCAGAGCACGTCCGGTTGTCCACGGAAGGCAGTCGCGGCACGCCACGCCGGTGCAGCGGCGTTGGCATCCGGTGGCGGTGGCGCGCCGCCGGAAGGTTTGCGGCGGCGGTTCGCCGCTGGAAGGTTGGCGGTGGTGGTTCACTGCAGGCTTCAATTAGCGGTAGGGGGGAGGGGGGGCATCCAGCTCCGAGGCTTCCACTCAGTCGCGCTGGCCGAGCCACGGTTGGTCGGTGGGCCGGGACGGGCCCAGCCGGGCCAGACCCGGGTCGGGTCGACCCGGTTCAGGCCGGCCTGGGGGGGTCGGGCCGGGTCGGTCCGGGCCCAGACCCCCCATTTTCGGACCCTCTATGGTCTTTTGCCCATATCATGGGCTAAAGAACTCCAATCGACGCACTGTTAGTTTCGTAGAAATCCATGGAACGAGACGGTCGTTTTGGTATATTACACTCAAGGTTTCGGAGAACTTTGGTTTTGGCCGGGTTGGTTCGTACATGGAACCAACATGGCCCTCAGAGCAGAAACAGATATATCTATAGCACCAGATGTCCGATTGACGTGCCGTTGACTCTGTTGGAATCCTCTAGATGAGACGGAACTTTTGGAATACTTCACCCGAGTTTTGGTTGTTGTTGGACAGTAGCCAGGTTGGATCGTACCCGGAATCCAACTGGGCCCCTAGAACGGAAAAACTGATATCTTTCAGACCAGATTTCTGTTTGAAGAACCATCAGCGACGTTGGAGATCAAGTTGAGAAACTGTCTCTATGAGTATACCCTATAAGTGTTCTTGGTAAAGTTGAGATATGGACGAGTTGGTTCGCTCTCGAAACCAACCGGTCCCCTCGGACGAAAAGGCTAATAACTCACAGACCGGGCGTCCGATTTACGTGTTGTCTATTGCGTTGAGACCCCAATGAAGATGTGGTCCTTTGAGATACTTCTTCATGGTACTTTGAGATACTTGGATTATCGACCTATAGCTCATGGAGCGGACCCTCACAGAGAGGAGCGTGCGGTGTACGGAGACCGTGTAGACGACTGAGACCTGATGACTTCTTGACCGACTCGACTTGGAGTGAGTCGACTAGCCCAGTGGACGAATCGCCTAGTATTTGGAAGAAGACCCACGGTAGACAGAGCGCCTAATAGTTGGCAAAAGACCTGAAGTACTTGACTGGTGGAGTACCTCTGTAGGCAATTAGGGGGACTGTCCGGTATTTGGCGGAAGACCCACAGCGGACGGAGCGCCCAGTATTTGGCAGCAGACCCACGGTACTCGACAGGATGAGTACCTCAGAGACTTGGATTAGTGAGTAGTACCTCAGACTCATGATAGGACCATTGTACACTCCAGAGACGGGGCTCTTCAGTAGTACAATTTCGATAATGGAAATCCTCATTTGAGCTGAGTCTATGACCTTTTTTTTACCTCATGATTGAGATGGGTCACTTGATAACTTTGGTATAAGTATCGGCATATACCTGGGTAGTGGTTATCGATTGATTTCATAATCTTTGTGGTTCCTCATGATTGAGATGTGTTACTTGATAACTTAGGTGTATGTATGGGCATATACCTATGTAGAGGTTATCTGTTGAGATCTTCTTTGTGGTTACCATGTTTGTTTTAGTGAGACCTTGAGGGTCTCAGGGTCCCTACTGAGTATCATTATACTCACCCCTGCACGGGCTATGCCCGCACCTCGTTGTGTTGGTTGCAGATGATGGGAAGTGCTGATGGAGGCCGAGTGTTCGAGGACTAGATGGTACCCGGAGGTGGACCACACGACGAGTCAGTATCAGGAGGCGGACTTCACGGCGAGACGACACTCAGAGGGGGTTGTCGGGTGAGATCATTGAGGAGCTGCACTATCTGTACCTTCCCTTCAGGTAGGATCCGTGGTGGACGATCCAGGATCTACGCTATCTGTACCTACCCTTCAGGTAGGATACGAGGAGGTCGAATCAGGAGCTTCTTCCTTTCTTCCAGTTGTTGTCTTCTTCTGTTGTACTTTTTTTAAGTTGTGGTTTTACTTTCAGTTGAGTTTGTATTCTATCTCATTTACTTTTCAGCACTTTAATTTGTACTTAGTGTTTTACTTCCGCTTGTTCTCTATGGTGTTTTGTTTACTTTTATAAAGGCAATGCCTTCCCAGTTATTGGGATTTACGCCATTGGTGCTAGTCGCCAGCCCCTGGCCTATGGAAGGAGGGATTGGGGTGGTCACGGCATGGGCCCTGAGGATGGGTTGTGGCAAATTGGTATCAGAGGAGTCGGTTCTACTGCAGAACTTATAACTCCGATATTTTCTTTCTGTGACGCAATAGTGTTAAGATTACCGAGTGTGGTGTTCAGTTCAGGGAGTCCAGTGTTGGTGCATGCGGTAGACGTATCCATACACCAGGACCCTGACAACTGATTTCCGACTTTGTGCACAAAAACACTGATTGCGTGTGTGTTTCCATATGTTTTTAAATGTCATCTCAAACTAGGTCATCTCACCAGGTATAATCTTTTTACCGTGTCATGTTTGTTTCTTTCAAGATGCCTCCCCGCGGATGACCAGCTAGAGCCCGGAGAGATGTTCGTACTGACAGCCCGCCGAGTGACGTGGCCTCAGTAAATGGCTCTATTCCAGTTGAGGCACCAGCAGAGGCATTGGTGGTACTACTACCCGTTGGGCCACCGATTCCACCAGCCCCAGCAGTAGAGGGTGCACGTCGCTTGAGCGCACTACACGAGTTCCAGTACCAGAGGCCACCCAGGTTCCAGGGAGAGATGGACCCGCAGGCGGCTGAGGATTGGCTGGAGGCAGTGGTGAGAGTCTTCAGGCTAGTGGGGACTCCGAAATACATCATGGTGATCCTTGCTGCCAGCCTTCTTCAGGAAACAGCAGGCAGATAGTGGAGCCTGATGCTCCAAATGCATGACGAGGCGACACTTTTTTGGGCAGACATCAAGATCCTGTTCCGGGCAGAGTTTGGACCAGCCACCCTTTGAGCAGTGCGTATACATGAGCTACTTCTGCTACGGTAGGGCAGCATGATAGTGGAACAGTATTCAGTGAGGTTCACAGACCTCTCGTGCTACTCAACAGATATGGTACAAGACCCGTTCTTCAGGGCCCGAACCTTCGAGCAGGGGATCAGGCGGGAGATTATGGATTCTTTTGTTTTTCACAACATTCTGACGCAGACATGGGTGTTGAAGAGAGCCCTCTTAGTGGAGAGTTTCCTCTCTGAGCTGTGTCCAGCAGCACGACCCATGACTAGCCGGCTTGCGGCAGAGTCTTCTTCAGTAGACAGTAGACAGATGACGCAGAGGTCCAAGAGGACCAGACCTACCGGTGGCCGACTGCATGACTCAGGTTCAGTTGTGCGGGGAAACCGGGGTGGAGTCCGAGCCAGTCATGCTGAGAGTTGACAGCGTTACTCCTATGGCAGGATTTTTCACATGGCACGTGATTGTCCGACCCGCCATGTAGATGACCAGTAGTTAAATGAAGAACCTCCCAAGCAAAGGCATAGGTTCGATCAAGGTAGACCGCAAGGAGCAGGAGGCCATGGAAGAGGAGATGGTCATGCAGTTGGAGATGGACGACGCTTCAGGGTGTTGCCACCAGCACCACCAGGAGGCCCACCCCGACCGTAGGGGATAAGAGGACATGGGAGAGCTCAGCTTCAGGTAGCTGAGGCCTATGTTCATAGAGCTCCGGAAGTAGATGGACAGGAGCAGGACTAGCTCCAGACCTGGAGGCTATTGATCATGTTGCTTCTAGTTTTGTTGTTGTTACTTTTTTGTTATTTTACTATGAGCTGCAATAATGAAAAGACACGTATCTTTGTAATGTTTTCTTTCATGTCCTTTTGTTTGGTTGATACTGAGTGGTCCCGGTTAAGACTGTTGACTTGACCCTCACTTTAGAGATTTCTACTAGAGGAGACATAGTGACCTCACACTGATGCTGACAGTGTGACTCCACCCTTGGAGGCGAGAGTGATAGTTGGATCTCTTGGTAGTTACGTCTGGTCCTTACGACGTCATCCATGGCATGAAAGCATCATTCATGTCAGGATTGACTGTATTAGGTAATGAATGTGGTTCATCCAGGGGATGAGACAAGATTTATCTTATCGGAAAAGAAGAAATCATAGCAGCTCTTGTGATACTAGAGAAGGTCCAGGTCATCCAAGAGTGGATGAGGACAGCATAGGGCCGACAAAAGCCTTATGATGACAGGAATTGGAGATCTCTAGAGTTCAAAGATGACGATCACGTCCTTATATGGGTCTCACCTCGACGAGGTTTATGGAGAAGTGGCCAAGCCGGCAAGTTATCTCCAAGGTTTAGTGGGCCTTCTTAGGTCCTCAGCTGGTTAGGCATGGTGGTTTACCGCTTCACCCATCCACCTCAGTTGCACCTGGTGCACGAGGATTTCCACGTATCTCAACTAAGGAGATATGTGCGTGATCCTTCACATATCATCGACCTCAGGGAGTTGGATGTCGATGAAAGAGTGACATACGCGGAGGTTCCTGTGGGGATCGAGGATCGGCAGTAGCAGATCCTATGAGAACGGTCTATTCCTCGGGTGTGCTTTCATGGGAAATATTGGAATCTCCAGGTAAGCACATGGGAGCGGACGGCTAAGATGCGTGCTCAATACCGCTTTTGTGACCCTTGTTTGTATTGAAGCTTTACGGGGACGTAAAGCCCTGAGGTGGGAGTAATGTAAATACCTGGAAATTTCAAGGAAAATTTTTGCATAATTTTCATTGTAATTTTACAAGAACGCAGTTTCTGATGGCGCCTAATTCCGAGGCCCGGTGTGCCTGGAATCATTTTCCGATGTTTGGCTCGGGTACGTTTAGTGAACGAACGATTGGGAATTCCTATCTTTTGAACCGGTGCTCGGAATTGAAATCTGAGTGCACCAATGAACTTGCAACGATGGTAATTTTTTAAAGGGACCTTTACCTCAGTTGCGTTTTCTTGGGAGGAGAAGTTAAAATTTGTGGGTTATATATGAAGTGAATAAAATTGTGGAACAATTTTATTTTTGTAACTAAGTGGCTATATCCTACATGGGGGAGTTGGGGTGGGGCACCTAACTACCCATGTGAAGATAATAGTGAGGTGGGTCCCACACGAGCCCCAACCTAACAACTTCCCATAACTCTCATAACATTTCCTCCCCTCATTATTTTGTAACTCTCAATGGAACACCTCTTTAACTCTCCCAACATTTAAGAGGACCTTCTCTCTCCCTCTCTTAACTCTTGCCAACATACAAAAATTAATTAATTAAACCTACTCAATTAATTATATAATTTTTTTGTGTTTAGAATTTGAAATGGCTTGTGTTAATAAAAAATCGAGGGTAGCTTATTATTTTATTTTTGGGAGGGATTTCGTTGTGCTAAGGAAGATTGGGAGACAATTCTTGTGAAGAAGAAGAGGACATCCTTCTCAATGAAGAACGACATTTTCTTCGATGAAGAATTCCAGTTCCGTGAAGAACAATCGACCTGCCATCTATTCTCTTCTCTGCGACAAGTGAGGAGTCGCCACATCAGACACACTCCGACGTCGCCTACAAATTCTTTCCTCGCGACGCCGTTTTCCACGACGCCCGACGTGAAAAATCAGCTGTCAAGGTAGGGGGTTTACGTGATTTTCCTTACGTGATTCTCTTCCATCTTTTATCCACGATATTTGGACCGCATGATATCAGTTAATAGGAGGAGGTCAGACCGCACAAATATGGCCGCCCCCTCCCATATTGTTTTTCTTGTTGTTGCGGATTGAATGAAGTTGACGCGGTGCCGTCGCACTGCGTGGGGTCGAGGGGAAAGGATGCGCGACATCGTCACACCGCGCGGGATCGAGCGGCAAGAATGTGCGACGTCATCACGCCGCACATTCAAATTTTTAAACTCTCACGCGTGGGTATTTGATTTCAAGGTGTTCATATAATTTATTTTGGATAAATTATACCCTCCCCAATGATTAAAATCACGTGTTTATTATTTTCCAATTGGTAACACCTAACGCGGAGGACGCGGGCCGAACAAACACGGCCCGACAACCCTCCGCAGCTTGTTAATCGAGGTGCGGATCAACGGACGATGATGAAGCAGACCACCATGGCCTTTGAATCCCTTCACAGTGAAGGTCGGGTCCCAGGAGGACCGTTGGCAAAGAAGGTAGCAGAAACGGACCACCGGAGTGTGTCCGGTGGTCCGCGGAATGCGGAGGCGGCGGTTCACCGCCGACTTCAATTAACAGCGAGGGGGGGGGGGGGGGGGGAGCTGCGCACCCCGCTCCGCGGCTTCCACCCGGCCGCGCTGGCCGGGCTGTGGGAGGTCGGTCGGGCCGGTCCGAGCCATCCCGGCTGGGCCAAACCGGCCAAGCCGGGCCAGGCCCCGCCGGGTCAGACCCATGTGGGGTCGACCCGGTTCGCAGACCCCCCGTTTTCGGACCCTCTATGGTCTTTTGCCCATATCTTGGGCCACAGAACTCCGATCGATGCACCTTCAGTTGCGTAGAGATCCTTGGAAGGAGACACTCATTTCGGTATATTACACTCAAGGTTTTGGAGGACTTTGGGTTCGACCGGGTTGGATCATACACAAAACCAACTCGGCCCTCAGAGTGGAAACAGATATATCTATAGCACCGGACATCCGATTGACGTGTCATTGACTTTGATTGAATCCTGTAGATGAGAAGGAACTTTTGGCATACTTCACCCGAGTTTTGGTTGTTGTTGGATAGTGGCCGGGTTGGATCGTACCCGAAATCCAACTGGGCCCCTGGAACAGAAAAGCTGATATCTTTCAGACCGGACGTCCCTTTAGGAACCGTCTGCGGTGTTGGTGATCATGTTGAGAAACAGTCCCTATGAGTATACCCTATGAGAGTTTAGGGTACAGTTGAGATACGGACAGGTTGGTTCGCTCATGAAACCTACCAGGCCCCTGGGACGAAAATGGTAATAACTCACAGACATGGTGTCTGATTGACGCGCAGTCTGTTGCGTTGAGACCCCTATGACGAGGCAGTCCTTTGAGATACATCTTCATGGGACTTTGAGATACATGGAGTATAGAACTGTAGCTCGTGGATCAGACCCTCCCAGAGACGAGCGTGCAGAGTACAGAGAACATGTAGACGATTGAGACCTGACGACTGCTTGACCGACTCGACTTGGAGTGAGTTGACTAGCCCAGTGGATGGATCACCAGATCTTTGGCGGCGGACCTACGGCGGACGGAGCCCCAGGTAGTTGGCAGCAGACCCGCGGTACTCGACCGGAGGAGTACCTCTATAGGCTATTAGGGGGAGCGCCCGGTATTTGGCGGCTGACCCACAACGGACGGAGTGCCCAGTATTTGGAATCAGACCCGCAGTACTCGACATAAAGAGTACCTCAAAGACTTTGATTAGTGAGCAGTACCTCAGAGTCATGACAGGACCACTATACACTCCAGAGACGGGGCTCTTCATCAGTTATGGTTTTGATAATGGAAATCCTGGTTTGAGCCGAGACTATGACCTTTTTGTTTACCTCATGATTGAGATGGGTCACTTGATAACATAGGTATATGTATGGGAATATACCTGGGTAGTGGTTATCCATTGATTTTATAATCATTGTGTTTCCTCATGATTGAGATGGGTTACTTGATAACTTAGGAGTATGTATGTGCATATACCTAAGTAGGGGTTATCTATTGAGATCTTCTTTGTGGTTACCATTTTGGTTTTAGTGAGACCATGAGGGTCTCGGGGTCCCTACTGAGTATCGTTATACTCACCCATGCACGAGCTATGCCCGCACCTCATTGTGTTGGTTGCAGACGACAGGCAGAGCTGACGGAGTCCAAGTGTTCGGGGACTAGACGGTACCCGGAGGTTTACCAAACGACGAGTCAGTATCCGGAGGTGGACTTCACGGTGAGACAACACTCGGAGGGGGTTGTCGGGTGAGATCATTGAGGAGCTGCGCTATCTGTACCTACCCTTCAGGTAGGATTCATGGCGGACGATCCAGGAGCTGCGCTATTTGTACCTACCCTTCAGGTAGGATCCGAGGAGGACGACTCAGGAGCTGCTTCCTTTCTTCCAGCTGTTGTCTTTTTCTGTTGTACTTTTGTTCAGTTGTAGTTGTACTTTTAGTTGGGTTTGTATTCTGGCGCATTTACTTTTCAGCACTTTCTTTTTTACTTAGTTTTTATTTCCTCGTGTACTCTATGGTGTTTTTTTTACTTTTATAAAGGCAATGCCTTCCCAGTTATCGGGATTTACGCCTTTGGTGCAAGTCGCCAGCCCCTGGCCTATGGAAGGCGGGCGTGGGGTAGTCACGGCACGAGCCCCGAGGACGGGTTGCGACACATGAAGCATTTTAAGGTACCAAAATAGGGTTGTGAATCATAATCTTGAGCTATGGGTCATGGTATAACATGATATAATAAATAAAATATAGAAATGTGGAAACAACATAATACAAGAATTCATAAACATATGTAAAGGAAGACAACAATGAAATCATAACAAAGTATTCCTAGGATGACATCTCCTCACAATAGATATATTATTAAGAGATTAAAATTTTACCTATATCATTAGAGGGCTATATAATTCTATAAGCATTATCAATTTTCATTTAATTTAAATGAATTAATTTCCCACATAAATTATACAATATAAGGATTACATTTATCGATTTTAAATACACAATTATGTAATCATTGTAATATATATTTAAACATCCAATCTAATATGTATAGGTAAAAATAATTGAATAAGATAGAGTCTAAATTGATATAGTTTTTGAAATTACAAATGTGATATACAGATAATTAAAGGATAATTTTATAACCATAATATGGTTACATAAGGGTTTATAAAATGGCATAATGAGAATGAAATCGGTAAATATTTATATATGATTTATAAGAACTATATTATGGACGTGTAGAATCATATAC
The DNA here is from genome assembly GCA_963277665.1 of Viscum album. NCBI lineage: Eukaryota > Viridiplantae > Streptophyta > Magnoliopsida > Santalales > Viscaceae > Viscum > Viscum album. The sequence continues at coordinate 330,500,026 of OY728143.1, forward strand.
AAACATGTAAAATTGTAAATAAAAATGAATGATACACACAATGTTCCTGAATAAATATAGCTTCGATTTTATAGCGGCCATAGTTTTCTTACATGATTATTAAATCGTTTTCATAATAAAAAACATAAATTAATTACACATCATGGACCCAATTGTTTTTTTTCTTTGGAAAAGTATGACAATACATAATATTTATATAATAAAACATAAATAATAATTTAATCCATCATTCCATAGATTCATTGTGTCCCTTGTTTTCTCCTTAATAAAAGTAATCACTTGAGGATATACATCAAATAAATATGTGAATATTAATACCCTATTAGAGGATACTGAATGACATGAATTAATATAAAAATGGTGTCCATTATCATTATCATCATATCATATGCATAAGATCATATTTTTAATCATTATAAGAATCATTAAATAAACGCATGTAATGTCGTAATGTATAAAAATGAAATGTCTTGTCTTATTGGTAAAATACCACCGAAAGTTGTGAAGAAATAAAGATTCATTTTCATACATAAATTATATGCATAATCATTACATCATCATTGTGAAAAAATCTAGAATCAAGTTTACACCAATTTCATACTATCTATAAAGATATATCACACTACCAAACTCAATAGAGTTCTATATAATTCAATGCGCACCCTTCACATAATAACATTTATATAATCATTATTTCCACAAAAAATTAATAGAAATAATAGATATAAAATAACCCATAAAAAGGAATGGGTTAAATTTTATAGATCATAACTCCATGAAAAAACATTTTGGTTCAAAAAATATAATATCATACTAGAATAAGAATCATCTATCATGAGTGATAAAGAAATAGTCTCAAATGAATTAAAAGATGTATTTTTTAAAAAATAAGTGTTATTTTTTGGAATATAATTTTATTTTTAATAAAACCATTTTTGAATCATGAATATCATAAAGAATAAAATTGTATAACAATGAATGAAAAAAATGATATTTTTAACTAAAGTGGATAAACCTAAATAATGGAAATTGGGGTTTAGAATCACCCACCCTTATGTATGAATGCATTATTCACATTAAAATCATGGTTAATGAAATTAAATTATTTAATTATTAATTACATAACTCATTGAAAATTTATTTTATTGTTTTAATTTTACAAATATTATTTATGGCCATTTTTAGCATTCATTTTCTACATCTTAGAGTTTTTCATTACTCGGTCCCCATGACCAGTTTAATTGTATAAATTTTTGTAAGATCATGTTAATTACAGATAATTAAATAGAATATATGTTATTAGTTATTAATGATATTATAGTTGTATTTTTGTTATTAAATATTATTTTTTATAAATATTTGGATAATATTTTTTGCAAAATGGTAATGATAATTATATATATTAATTTTTGTGGTTTTCGATCACAACAAAATCATTTTGTATTGTTATTTAAAATTTTGTATATATTTTGGTTCCAAAACAGACAAATTTTTTTTTCAAAAAATCACTTTCTATCATTATAATGGTTTTATGGCCAACCATGGTGGTGGTAAAGGAAAATTTAAACTTATCATCATTGAAGGTGATAAATTAACACCTCACAGATGACGTTTTCATTTTTACAAATAAAATGGAGTGGAGAAGATGTTTTATTCAGGGTTATTATTGTAACATAAAAACATAGTTTATATTACATAATGGTTTTTTAAATCCACTTTTATATGTGTAAGTGATTATATAATATTAAATGAAATGAAAATAAAGGGAAATTAAAATAAAAAATTAGTGGATTTTACCTCTTGAACATCATCTCCTTGGGAACCACTTTTTGGTAATTAGATTAAGTATTCCTTTAAGAACAAAGGATCAAATATTATGGGTATGTGATTAGGAAGAGTATTGTAAATAAATTTAAACTTATCATGGCTTAAATGGTGTTAAGAGAATGAGTTCTATTTATAGGGGTAGAGAAGTGTGTTTTTTTATTCCATATTATGTTGGTTTTTATTAAGAATATGAATATTTTTTTATTCCCATGAATAAATATAAAATTGGATAATTACATGTTTAATATTATTGGATTCAATAATAAATATATACATTATGGAATAATAAATAATGAATTGTTTTAATACTATAAATTATTGTATTTTATTATACAAAAAAAATTCAATAATTATATAAAAATAAAATAAAAACTCCACCATAACAAATTTTTGATGTCTCCAATTCTGAAAATATCTCAATATTATAAAATTATTTTTAAATATATTGTATGTTTTCATAATAAAATAACTATTTATTTGAAAAATATTTATTTTAATATTATAAATGATTTTACAACAAATTGAAAAATTATTTAAGGTCTCAAATAATTACCGTATAATCATAATAAGATAAAATATTTATTTATTAATAATATTATTTGGATTTTAATAAATTTTATATTATTATAATAATGAATTTTTTAATTAAATATTTAGGTTTTGTAATTATAAAAACACTTAATGTATCATTTTTATAAAAATATTTAAATATTCAATGATATAATTAGATTATGTTTTCATTTATAAGATCCATAAATTTTATTTATACATTTATAAGTGGGGATAATTTTTAATTTTCCGGATTAAATTTCAAAGGGTAAAATTATGATTTCAAATTTCATGTCACTATTCTGTTTGAAAATGTTCATTAATTTCGATTATTTCAATAATTATTCAATTATAATGTATCTATTGAGTTCTTAATGTCATATAATTTGAATTTTACTATATGAAATAATTACAAGAAGGGAATTTACATTGATTGATTTCCATGTTGATATATTCTTCCCCACTCATGAAATTTCACCATCAATTTTTTAAAAATATGGTGAAAGCATGTGCAGTTACTTCTCTTTCTTAACTGCCTCTAGTTCAAATGTTTTATCTTAGTTCTTATGGTTTCAATATAGTAATTTCACACTATTTGTAGTCTTTTTGTATATATCGTTATCATTGTGGTCCATGATATTCACTAGTTCCTCCTTGTTTGACATATCATTTTCCAACTGAACCACATATGATTTCAGTACATGTAAGTGAGATGGTCTGTAATTACTCAAAATGGATATGTAGAAATACATCATGTACTTGAGTCATAATAGGTGGATTTTGAAGTCGATAGGCCAAATCTCTAACCTGATCAAGGATCTAAAAGGAGACAATTAACTTTAGTATTAACCTATTGTTCTTCCCAAATATCATGATCCTCTTCTATGGAGGTATTCATAGAAATAAAATTTCCCCAATCTCAAACTAAATGTCTCGTAAATGTATGTATACATCGATATTCAATCATATATTGGCATTTTTGATGTGTTGCAGAATGGTTTTCACATTTAAAGTTATTTCATTAATAACATCAGGTCCAATCATATTATCTTCATTGTAATTATCTGTGAATGTTAGTGTTCTGTATTTTTTCAATTAAGGGAATCAAAAAGTGCTATTTAGATACTCAATTGGAAATTTTTGTTGTTAGATAACTTTCCCCAAGACATGTGCTAACCCCATACTATTTCAGATCCCAAAGAACATGCTCTAAAATTATATTTTTGTGTCATAATAGTCTGACTTGATTGGAAATAATTTTGATGATGATAAGATTTACTGATGTTTAACTCGGTGTTTATAGTATGTTAGAATGATTTCCTGAACATGGGGTTGAATCTCATATCTTTATTATATGCATCCAATACTATTACTCAATAGAGTAATAATGCTTATCTAATTCATATCCATGTAGATTTATTTAGTGATAAGTCCTCTTAAATTTGGATAATGGTATAATTCATTTTAAAATGATCTACGGTAATCCATATAGAATCGTTTTCAATAGATGTCGTCAAAAGTGTGGTGAAAAAGTCCATAGTGATGTTTTACCATTTTAATTTTGGTATGGTCAAAGAATTCTCATCCACTTTTACTATTCCCATTCCTCATTAAATTTATCACATAACATGAAATTTGAATTATATTTTTCGATCTCCATCATCATATTGTCCAAAAAAATGTTCTCTTGGACATCACATTACATATATGTATTCCCTTCACAACAGTTGAAGGTTGATCAATGTGCTTCACCGATAAGCTCTTTTAATGTCACCATATTGTAACTTAAACATTGTAAATAACCAAATCATAAAAATCAATCCTCATCAATTTTTATCTCTAATTATTTTCCATTTCTCATGGATTATGTCTTCTTCAAAATTTGTAGATCATTTCCATGAAAATCATTTATTTTTTCCACGTGGGATGGTTAAAAAATCCTCTGATAATTGATTGCATATATTCCTTACGTAATTATTCCAATGTATATCCTTTTCTAAAATATCAATATTGGATCGTTCAAAATTCCTATCATTGATAATAACGGAGGATCATATCTATATAGGGAATCCACTACTTTATAAACATTACCAAGATGGATGTGGATTAAGTAGTCATAATACTTAATGATCTGTAACTCACTTCATTGGATTATTTTATTATCTTAATAAGTGAATATTTATTTTTTTTGTAACTTATGATCAGTATATATTTCACACTTCTACCCATAAACATAATTCCTCATATTTATTATGCAAATATCTTAGCTTCATCCTCCAGATCATGTGTAGGATAGCATTGCTCATGAATTTTTAAACTACCTTGATGCGTAAGTGATAACTTTATCATTTAAAATCCTTATACATATTAATCAATTTTTTATGCTTCATTTAATACTAAAAATTTTTCCATCAATATTTTTAATATAAGTAATGATGTATTGATATGCCTTTGTATCAACACTTTTAATCAATCTTCACATTAATTGGTCCAGAAATTCTTTTCTCCTTTCTGAGTGAGCATAGTTAGTGGGTATAAAAATTGTGATAATCTATTCCCAAATCACAATAAATACCCAAATAAACCCTATTACATTGTATACTCATTAGAAATGTTGTATTGGACTACTAATTTATTTTTTATGTCAAGGAATTGTCCAAAAAAAATTTTTTTTGTTATATAATCCCCCAATAATGATACATACTACCTCAAAAATTAACATTTAATAGACATTTCATATAGCCATTAATTTATCATGGTTCTTAAACACAATATTCAAATTCTTCTCATGTTCCTACTTATTCTTGGAGTTTTTTATAATTTCATAAAAAACAATCAATTAAAATTATAGTTAATCTCAAAATACCCTATTAGTTACGTGCATTAATGTTTCTATTCATCTAGTGCGTTTAAAAGGTATCACTATGAACTCATAGTGTTTATACCTCATTGAAAAGGAAGTATTCAAAATACCCTCCTTTATCACCTTTAATTGATGATATTATGACTGAATGTCATCATTAGATAAATAATTTCCCCGCATAGTTTATTGATGAAGTTATATATCCATGTAGTTGGGAAATTTTAATTAATCATTATTTTTTAGCTCATGATAATCAATGAATATTTTCATTGATTCATCATTCTTCATGATGAAGAGGACTTATGCCCCCCCTAGAAAAGCACTTTGGCATATAAAACTGTTATCTTGATTCTATTGTAATTGTTTATTCAGTTCTTACAGATAAATGGTGTTCATTATATATTTTTTATTTTATATAGAATGAGATACAATAATAATTTCAATTGAGAACTCAACCTCTCAGACATGTGGGAGAGCACAAAATTCATTATGGAACAGACCAACAATATTATTCATAATCAGGATGTCCATTATAATTATTCTATAAATTATATCAATCAGTTGGATATATAAAAAATCTCAAAAGAAAATAATAACCAAAAATTAGATTTTTAATATGATGTATATTCATCCACCACATTACACTTGTAAACAATTAAAGCATATATCATGTCATGAATAGTGATCTACAATTCCCAATATTTGACATTTTCTTTGTATAAATATAGAAAATACATTCCCAATATATCATCAAAATCTAACAGAAATATTAATTCAAGATAGGTTCTGAGGTTCATTGAACAAATATTAATCTTGGAGTAGTCGTATATATTTGATGAAATAACATCACTATTTGATGTTATCACAAATAACATAAACTCCTTATTTTTTGGGGTGTTTGACTTATTATACTAATCTAAAACAAAATTAAAAAAATACGCAAAAATTTTATTAAAAAGTATGTCCTATATTCATAAATGAATAATAAATGTACATATCATCAAATCATTGGTTGGATGCACCTTAAAAATTGGGATGTCATAATATTTCATTTTCTTTTTTTACTTTTACGGATGCTGATGTTTATTTCCCTCATGGAGTTGGTGTTTAGTACAATGGCTTGGATAGAGCCCTTTCTCCCTACATTTTAATCAATGAACCATTGGTGGTTCTATCCTTTAATGCACCATATTTTCATTCTTATTCATGTATCTTTAACATTCATTATCTTGGTGGCATTCTCTCCCATAGTTGATTCATTTCCCAATCCCATTTAGGTGATTACCTTGATTCATCTTCCCACATTTTTGAAATACGAGTGGTCGAGATTTCATTCCTCAAATTTAATTAAATCTTTTATCTTGAATCTCATTATTTATTTTCATATCAATATATCCATGAGACCTCTCTCTAAACTCCATATCCACTTTGAGTGAAAATTTAACAACTTCATAATGACTCATAATGTATCGAACTACTAGATCCATTAGAAGGTTTGGTTTTAAAATTCTAATCAGTCTTATATATTTTGATATTACTTTTCATAACAAACCCTATGGAATACTTAGTATGGGTTTTAATATTTTCTATATAAGTGATGATGTATTCACCTTCATTTTTCTTTATCTATATGAATTTTCATTCCATATTGTTATGAGGAGTTCGATGGAGATATTTTTCATGAATTATTTTCATAATGTATTCCCACACTATATCTTCAATTTTATCCTTTATATTGGTGTTATTACCTAGTATGCATGATTGGTTGACCTCTCCTTATAAATCATAAATGACTAGAGTCACCTTCTCTATCTCATAATTGCAATGCCCAAAAAATATTTTATATTTTGAGTTGACAAATGATTCCATGACTTGTGGATGGGAAGAAACAATAAATTTCAGTGAATATTTCTACATAAAAGAATATATAGTTAGTCTTTCCCAATTAAGGTAAGTTGGACGTTCCATATTATTTTAGATAATATTAATATCCAGATACTACTTGGTAATATTCACAAAAAAAAATTTAAGTCCACCTCCCCTGGAATTTGGGATATTGTTTGGGAAAAAGCCAAAAAAAATTTCCTAGATTGTTGCATACTTTCTCTATGTCTACAATATTTTATTGATTATTAAATGATTTTAAAAAATAATAATTAAAAATTCCCAGAATAAATAATTTATTCTATTTTAATATAATCTATAACCTAAAATATTTTGGGATCCTATGGTTTATCATTTTTTTAAAATAATTATTCTAGGATTCCTATATATACATAACCGCATATTATGGTTTTTACTAATTATCACTATTTTTAATTCCCTAATTTACTATAATGTTGTCTAATACCATCTGATGTGACCCATGTTTTCTTACATGATTGTTACTTCATTTTAATGTTAAATAAAATAAAATCCTCACACAATCAGGTTCTAATGGTATCATATCAAAAATAAATTATTACCATATGTAGAGTTTAAAAAATAAAAAATAAAAATAAATTTGGTTTCTTATTATATTCATTATTAAAGAACATAATTTTCTCATCAGTACATTTAATCACCAACGAATATACATCCAAGTAGAAGTAGAGAAAATATCATGGTAAGAGTATAGATAATGACATAAATTAGTATAAAATGTGTGACAGTTATCATAATCATCATAATAAATGAATAATATCACAATACTAACGATTTGATATATAATTATGTAATGGAATTTAATTTGGAAATACATAAAAATGAATCATCATGTCTTAGTGGTCAAATACCATACATAGTGGAGAATAAATCTAAAATCTTTTTCACAAATTACATATATGAATTATAATAAAACCATAATTACAAAAAAGTCTAGTATCTTGTTCATGCATATTTCAAACTATCACATGAGTTTCATCATATTACCCCATTCATTGGAGAAATATATAATTCATGGAACACCTATCACATCACAACATTTACATAATCATGCATGTAATATAGAATATACATTAATGGTAGATATAAAACAACCCATTTTAAGGAATCTGTTTTATTTAATTAATCTTATATTTATGTGAAATAATGGGGTTCCAAAAAGATAATAACATATTGGTATAGTAATAATAGATCCTAAGTGATGAAGAAGAAATATCAAGAGAAGTAAAAAATGTTTTTTTTAAGAAGAGTTTTTCCTGGAGAATAATTTTATTTTTAAAAAATGAAAAATGGAAACGTGTATATCATTGAAAATATATTTTTAGAACAATAGAGGATCATGTGAATAAAAATTGGAATGAATTAAGGATTACCTATAGAAAGGAAATTTGGCATGACAATCCAATTACCTTATGTTTGATTGATTTTTCATCTTAATAAACTGGACAATCAAATTAGATTAGTTAATTAATAAAACATGAACAAAATATACAGGTATTGTATTCATTATAATTTTATTATGATTGTTTAAGACCATTTTTATGAGTTATAGTGTTCAATTTCATCATTTTAGATAATTCATTTTCTTGGTTTACATGATTGATTCTCTTATATAGACGTACAAAAAACGTTTTAAATATGAAAAATATTATAATTGAAATTATATGTTATTATCAAATTTATCAAAGTTCAATTGGTCTTTTTATATTATAATTTGAAAGATATTATGATGACTCTGTGGATAGAATGATAATTGTCACAATTTGGTTTAATTTTGTTTATTTTTTATCATAGCTTTGTAGATTTTTATTATTTAATATTATTTATATACATTACTCCTACAACCCAAAAAAATTAATAAAAAAAATGAAAATCTATTTCAACAATTATAAGTGTATTATGAATTTCATTAATGGAGTTAAAATAAATGGAAACTTGTTGTCTTTTAAGGCGATAAATTAACACCTTAGGAATAGTGTATTGATTTTATTTGAAACAAAATGGGGAGAAGAGGATTGATTATTGGTTTTTAAATTATCATAATAAAATTATATTATATATGTTATAATGGAGTTATCATTTAAATTGTATATGAGTTAGGGTGGATTTAATAAGAAAATAAAAAAACATGAATAGAAATTAAGAGAAAATGGAAAAGTATTTTACATATTGAACTCATTCTCATTGAGATCTTCCTTAGGTAAACAAAATTTTGTATTTTGTTTGTTCCAAATGATATTGGATGTAGGGGAGGGGATATGGAAGAGTTTTGAATGGAAATTGGGGAATTTTAAATGATTAGATTGTGCTATGAGAAGAGGTGGTGAGGGGTTGTATTTATAGGGAAGAAGTGGGGTATTTTTCTAATATTTTATTAATTCATTTATTATTTTCGCTCAACAATATGAATAGTATTTATTCCCATGACTATAAATAGTAAATGGTGAAGGATTATTAAAGAGTTTGGGTTCACATTATATTCACATCATATCTAACTCAATAAATCATGTTTTTTTAAATAACATATATTATTTAATTTTACTATTCAACCAAAATTCTACAATTTTAGAAAAATCCAAAAAACACACCCTAACAATTTGTTGATGTTTATAATTCAGTAATTAACTAGAAATTTTGAAAAATATACTTCTAAATATAGTAATTTAACTTGTTAAATTAAATTATATTTTATATGAAAAATAAAAAGTTTAATATGATAATTGATTTTACAACACATTGGAATTTTAATTCAGGTCTCATAAAATTATCATATAATCATACAGAAAAATTACTAATTTATGGAAAAAAATTCTTATACATCATTACATTAATTAGAAAATTATAAATAAACATATATGTATTATAAACATACCAACACATAATATGTCATTTTAAACATTTATTTACATATATTATGGAATAATTATATCATATTTTGGTTTATAAGTTGATTAAATATTAATTATACCTAGAAAAGATAGGTTACAATTATATTTGATGGATTATTATTCTTATACATGCTATTACTATTCTAATGATTATGTTTCTATTCTATTTGTAATAGTTCCTTCATTTTGATTATTTCATTTATTCTTCATTTATGTATTTTTTATTGTGTTTCTAATGATTTTTTATTTTAATTTTATTTTATGAAATTATTGTTATAAGGGAATTTACATTTATAGAATTTCAGGATGTTAAATTGGATCTTTAACAATTTGTATCATTGATAATGTTCTCAGATCAATTCTAAATAGTGGATCCAACACATTATTCTCATTTCCATGATTTTAGTGGATTGTGAAATCCAATTACTTAATAATTTCTAACCATATTCACTTGTGAATTTTAGGATCCTTTTGTGTGAAAATATATTAGTGGCCTTTATGATCAAAATAATTTTTAAATTTCTACCCCTTGAGATAATGGAGCCATATTTTCATCACAATGATAATAGCTGCCAAACAAGATCATTCATTGTATATTTTATTTCATGTTTTTTAAACATCCATGAGTCATAATTTATTGCATTATAATTTTTCATTACTACATATCCTAATACTTTTTAAAATCATCGTTGTATAATCAAAATTGTTCCATGGATTACATTATTGTGAGTACTGGTGTGTTAATAATCAACTTTTTGAACTATTTAAGGTTGTCTTCGCAATCACAGGTCGAGAAATTTTTTTATAACATTTAATAAAGCATGTTTAGTGGTTTTTACAATACTAATTATTAAATCAAAAATCACCAGTAATACCTACATAAACCATGGAGTTTATTGATATCAATTATAGATGTTGTCCTAGGACACTCTTCAATTTCCTCTATCTTACAAGGATACACAAATATTTCATTCCATGTGATAAGATTACCAATAAATTATACATAGTTTATAAAAACCATTCATTTTTTTATATTTCATATTAAGAATCAAGTTTGAATTCTTTTAGTACAATATTCAAATTCTCCTCATGTTCCTCCTTGCTTTTGTAGTATATCAGAATAACATCAATATGAAATAAACATTAATTTTTCAAGGGAATCCTCAATGAATAAATTCATTATGTCTGTAAATATTGGTGGAACATTAGTAATCTTGAAAGTCATCACTATAAAGTCATAGTGTCCATAAATAATTTGAAAGGTAGTATTTGGAATATCATTCCTCCCCATCATTAATTGATGATATCTCAACCGAAGATCCACCTTAGATAAATACAAGGCCCCTTACAGTTGATCAAATATGTAATCTTTTAGTAGAATGTGAAAAATTTTCTTTATTAGGATTTTTTTTATTTCATGATAATTAATGATGAGGAAAATTGATTTATCTTTATTCATGACGTAGAGAAATTGAACATCCCATGGTAAGCACTCAGTCATATAACACGTGTGTCTAAATTCTCGTATAACTATATTTTGAGTTCCTCAAACTCAATGGTAGAAAATATATTATTTAATTTGATGTATAATTTGATCTAGAAATATGTAATGTTGAGAAATCAACTTTTGGTCATGAGGAAGACCTGATAATTACTCAGAGAACACATTAGAGTAGTTCTTCATAATTGGAATGTCTTCATGCATGATTCTCTCTTCTATATTAGCCATTTGAGACAGATATGCATTACCATAATGAAATAATATCCATAATTGGCAGGATAAATAAAAAGGATATTCATTGACTTATTTAATGATGTATATAATTATAGCATGGTGTAGGATGTCAAGATTGATCTCCCTTTTTCAATAGTTTATTTTGAATTTTTAAAAATATTTCCAATACATTACCAAAATAGCATCAAACATCACCATAGTAACTAAGAATATATTTTATGTCAGGTTAAGTCCACAAACATTTATCGAGGAGGAATAATATTTGTTGGATTCAATAATTTTTCTATTTTCTCTTCACACCGATTACTCAAACTGTAGCATTCAAGGTGTTTTTTGAATAGATCTACTAAATATACAATATATGGAAGAAATTATATAACCAGAAAAAAATAGTAAAATTTCTATTAACGAAATAATAAATAGAATACATGCGACAAAATCATTTTTTAGATATACAACACCAATATTAATTGGAAAAAATTCTATTTCTCTATTGGAGTTAGTGGCTAGTGATGTGGATTTCCCTCGAGGATTTTAGGTTTAACAAATTGGAATAAAATCTTCAATATATCCATATGGTTGAAACATTTAACCATTGGTGGTCCTCTTATTTCCTTTACAAAATTTTCTAGAATCCTCACGTCTCTTTAACATCATGAGCTTGGTGGAATTCTATCCCAAAATTGTTATCATTTTCCCACCCCTTTGAGTAAATCCCAGTGATGCTTCTTCCACCATTTGGACATGTAAGTGGTTGATTTTTCATTCAACCATTGTCATTAGATCCTATGGATTGAAATTCTAGATTTATTTCTTATCTCTATATCCAATGTACCATTCCCTAAACAAAATCTCCACATTGAGAAAATGTTGAACAACATCATCAAAACTCCCAAATTTTTTTCTATCTTGAACCTTTCGTTCATGTGGGTTTAAACAATTAAGAATTAAATCAATTTTTCTATCACTGTTGATAATAAACCATGATTTATTCCAGAAAATCTATATAATTTTTTATTCTTAAATTGTAAGAGATTCCACATCATTTTTATTTCCTGTGTATCAATTCTCTATCTATATTTTTATAAAGAGTTTTCAAGAAATACTTGTTAAAAATTATTTTTATTACAAATTAACTTCACATATCTTTAATTTTGACCTTAGTCATGGTTGTAGAGACCACAAACTGGATGTACATAGATATTTCATTACTTTTTCAGAATAATTATTACATAACAAAAACTAACACACAAGGACCGTAATAGTTTAGTGTCTTTGGAAACTCAGAAAAATAATCTTCTAATCATGGTGAAAGATCTTCAACATCTCCCATAAATATCTTTCCCTTTTTCTTTATTACCTAAAACCATTATTTATATCCTAGGGAAAATAAAACAAAAAAAGGGTGGGCTCAAATACTCAGAAAGGGTAAACATAGAGAACATAAAACAATCCATAAACATTTGAATGCAAAAACTTGAACACAAAATCTAAACATCGAAATCTTGATCAAAGACATAAATCAAGGAAGTACGTATGGAATATATCATAAATGAACATCAATAATGATAAAATAGAATGAAAAAAACATGTAATTGTGGAAAAACATTAAGCACATGATATGATTTCCATAGTAGCCAAGGAATTTCTCCCAATACCATTTTAGTGGACAAAGTCCCTTTCGGAATCGAGTTCACTCCTCATTCCAGTCCTATATCACTGAACCGAATTAATTTATTGTTCCACCCATGTATATCTCATGAGATATAAATCATTACCCACTTCATTGGCGGGAGATATTTCTCTCATCCATCTCATAATGAAATCATATTTACTTGTGCCACAAAATAAATATAAATAATTCATCATAACCCAAATAATAAAATGGTTTTCATAAACATTATATCATCATAACATAATCAATATAAAGCAAATGGATTTCATTTCATCATAAGAAAAGTGAAAAAATTTATATAATAGAGACATTATAAATGAAACATACATGTATGAAATTATGTCATCTTAGATGGAAAATTGTTTTGATAAAACACTTGAAATGAATTCATGAGGAAAATATCCTTTCTTCTTCAAAAATCATTTTCTTTTCACAAAATTCCATGAAATTTAAAATGAAATGGATTTTGATGAAAATAGTCATGAAATATTGTAGAGTATGATTCGAAGAAAATAAGGTGTTACAAAATCGTAAAAATCTGTTCATTCGGTATATGTTAAAAAAACATTCTTCTCGTACATTGGCCGGAAAAGTCAAAAAGTACCTCGTACAAAAAACGACAAAAAAATCCATTCATATAATCTACTAAAAACTAACCAATGGGTAAATTGTGATTTAAAAAATTGTATAAGGATATAAATAATATTACATATTGAGGAAAATGGATGTGGATGATAAATATTGCCCTGTAAATTCGGAAGTATAAACAATCTCAGAAAGAAATAAGATTGCAAGATTTTCCATTACCTTAGGTCTTATCTGTTTCGTACGTATCTGAACCTACTGTATAATGATTTAAATAATTTCATTTACTTATTACAGAATCAGATTCATTGTTATGATATCATATATGGTTCACTTATGACATTATAATACCCGTTCTTTTGTAAATTCCATGTTAAAGAAGATTTTTGGGTAAAATCATTTTATTTATCGTACATGTTTGGAATTGTTGTTCATGATATTATTGTTACTTATATCATGTTTTAATTACTTCTATAATGTAAATCACCATTTAAATATCATATATATTCAGTATATATATATATAATAGATAGATGAATGAAATGAAATACACCGTTCATCGAGACGGTAGGCCATACATAAGCATGAACACTGTTTTCCTTTCCTTATTGACTTGAATGGAAGTAAGTAGATGACATATATATATATACATAAATCCCGTAGCTTAATTATGTCATATATTTCATTATTATTTATTATATATACTTTATAATTATTCTTGAATGGTTAACATGTAGAATAAATCTCATCGCATCGTGGAGATGGTAATCCATACGTACGAACAAGTGATGATATCGTTCCCATAAATATTGAATGGAATTGGATTGGATGATATCTCCGAATCAGTATAATGTTATTATATGTATATATATTTATTATTTACACTATTATACCCATCCAAGTAAGGTGGTGGATGAAAAACAGATTACACCCCGGCGTGGAGATGATATTCTGTTCGTACGCACCCACGGTGATTTCATTTTCCATAGGATGGATTGAAGGTGAAATGGGGTTGTTTCATATTTATAATAAAATATCAGTATATTAGTGATACCTTTGTTATTTATTTATAATGAAACAACTAAGGAATAATAAGTTGAAGTAGAAAGAAACATGAAATAATCGGTAGAAGAGATTACCTCTTCTTCGACGCACCTCTTTTAAGCTTCCTTTTAAGGCACTAGAGTTGGTTTATTTAGGAGAGCATAACCACTATAATGTTTCTAGGGAATTTTAGAAGGTAAATGTTTAGGGTTTGGCTGAGCATGAAGGGTCAAAATTTTGTGAAGAGAAGAGGGAGGAGGTGCCCTTTTGTAAGGGAGGAGAGGGGCACTTTAGGGAAGACTTAAAATATTATTTTATAATATAGTCATATTAGGATTATAATGGCTCCAAAGTTACTTATTTCGATGCTAAAGTGGGGACGGGTCGAAATATTCTCAACCAATAGGTTTTAGACAGGTTTATGTTAATATTTTAACCTTATAATTTAGATTTAACTCTAAGTTAAATAATTCAACTTCCACCGTGTCTTCTTGTTTTCTTACACAATATGGTTAATAAACAAACTATAACTAGCCAAACGAAACCCAAGTGTTTCATTATTAATATATATAACCTTATCTGAGTCATTTGGACAATACTTAGATTTTAAGAATAGAATAACAATTAATAATATAATATTTGTTTTGAAAACTATTTTATGTTAATTTTGAAACTATTTGGTAAATGATTATTCTGAAAATCATAACAACATTATTGGTTGGAAAAAATTTAATTTAATCAATACTAACATGTAATATTAAACTAAAAATATTAGTGTAATTCATAAAAATTCTCAAATTACATTTATATGGGTATTTATACCATCAATTATGTTAATGTTTCATTAATAAGGTAATTACTGCATCATCATTGTGTCATAAATAAATTATATTACTTAATGTCTAAATTTTTTAAATAAAATTCCATTATATATGAAATATTCTAATATTTATAATAAATATTTATTGTCTAATTTATCTTATGTATAACCCTATATTAAAAATTGTTTTAGTTATTAAACATTGATTTTAACTATTTTAACTCTTCTTTAAATAAAATAGTAATAAATGTCCATATCTAATCCAAGTTGACCTAAAGGGTAATATTTTATTCCTAAGGTTGTTTTTAGTCGAATTTCACTTATCCAATAAAATTAGGACACGTGTTAGGGTAATAATAACATAATTTTTAACCTTCAATACCCTATTTACTTTTAATCGTGGTAAATAAATGTAAAAAGTTACTATTCCAGAAAAATTACTTTTATCTTATTAACCCACATTTTATTCCTTAATATTAACAGTGTCTCTAGGATTTTCAAAATTCTACTCACAGAATTGGTAAAATTACGTTTTATGTAAATTTTCAAATTCCCCTCGGAAGTGGGCAAAAGGCATTGAAAAGTTCAATAAATTTTTTATATATCTAAAATTATTATAAAATGACTCCAATGAATTAAATTTAACTTATATAGGTATTATGTATCAATTTTTACCTAAAATAAATTTAAATAAAATAAATAAATATTTAAATAAAATGTATGTTTTTAAATAGTTACCCAGTGTTTTCACTATTCATCAAAAATGGAATGTTTTCAGAAAAACACCAAAAATTCACCCGAGGAAAATTTCGATATTCTAAATCCAAATATGAAGTCCATTTTGAATTATAAAATTAGTAAAATTTTCAAAAAGAGGGGATTAATATTCATAACAGCAAGTTCATAATAATATTATAATAACATGTCATTTAGTGAAACTCGGTATTGCGTACTACACACTCTATCGAAGAAGGTCTTGATTGCGTGTAATGCAAGCAAATTTAGGGATGCGTATAGTGAAAGCTCTGTTTTGTGTTTCGTATAACAAAATCAAATCTTTTTTCATTTATACATTATACAAAATCTATACTTAATTTTGTGTAGAATAATTTCCACAGAATGAACTTGAAATTGTGTGCAACACAAGCCAAGAATAGCGTTGCATATATTTAAAGCTAATACGGTGTTGCGTATAGTGAATGATAATGTTGGTGTAGTGTACAATAGAAGAAATAAAACAAATTAAAAATAATATATCTCATAAAATATCGGGTTGTTATATTCTACCCCCCTTAAAATGAATTTCGCCCTTGAAATTCATCGGGGTTATAAATGGTTTACTACTTGAAAATTTCTTTCTTGGAAACCCAAATTGTAAAAATGAATACTAAAACTTCATTTTAAAAAGGAATGGTAGAATCATAACGGTCACCCAAAGTATCTTAGCGTTCGGTTTCCACATAGGACAGCATAGGTGAAAATATGGATATGGAAGATAAATCTGACCATCACGTTCTGATGGAGAGTGGTAGAGAACATGGTTATGAAAAATCCATCAATCATAAAGCCATAAATTTGTGATGATTTAAGGTACCATCTAATTCATCGGGTATGAGGGTACTAGGACAACATTTTCAGTTCTCAATATCATTTCCCTAATGTTGAAGAATTGTTGAATTAAAAGAATAACGTACTTGATTTTGGTACAATCTCACCATTGTTCGTGTCTGGAACAATTTCCACTTCATCTCTTAAATAAATGATGTTGAATTTTTCATTCATGAAGTGTTAGCAGATCATGCGATAGAATGAAAGGTCATTCCATATGTTTCTATTGAAAAACGTTTGGCATACTTTATTATACACACATAAGTCCATATATGCCAAGATTAATCGTATATGTTTGCTAAAATGGACTTATAATTCATCTATCACAGTGCTTAATAAAATTAAACTAGTTTATACTAACCATAGACATCATGTAGGCCAGTGGTAGGTGATAAAGGCTTGTCACACTTCAGTTATGGGTTCGATTCCCGAATCCTTGTCTGACGCAACGGGTTTTCACCCATCTTTCGGGTTGTTCTTTTTGTAAAACTATACTATTACAACATTCCAGAAGTATTATAAAAAATTTGTAGCATTAAACAATACTATCTGATGTCCAAATTATTGCATTCAAACCTTTTGGCATATCAGAAATACTTTTGTCCAATCTCATTGTATAGAGAAAACGTCTACAAGAACAGTCATCTACCAAGCATGTGAATACCATCATTTATCCGCCATATATCATAATATAATTCTTTTTGGTAACATTCCAAACTTTTGAAATCCTTAATCATGTATTCTCTTGAAAAATGAATACCCATTGAGCCTTAATGAAAACATGAATTCTATAAAAAGTTAACTCTTTCCACATACAAAAATCCGAAAAATTCAATATACTCAAACCATGATATCACTTTGTCCTTATATCATTCATGAGATGATTAATAATATCTAAAATATTATTTTCTCCTTATCCATTCTTTATGCTCATATCATCTTATTTCCAAAAATATCTGAATTACCTTTCATGGTTACCAGTACCATTCAACATATACTTTCAAATAATTTAGGAAAGAAATAGGGTAACAATCCTTAAATGTTTTTTTATTCCATAGTACCATTAACGTAACTCTTGGTAAACATACAATCATTCCAATACCTTCTTAAACAATTGACCGAGCTTCATCATTTTATTCCTCAACACTTCTTTCATCTCATATATCACTTGTAGTTTCTTCTTCATCATCATCATAAATACTACCCGTATGACCATGCTGGTTCTCTTTAAGAGATTTTCCCTTAGGGCATTGTTTTGCATAATGCCCATACATTCCACATTTAAAACATTTAACCATTTTTGTTGTCTTATAAATACCAATATCCTGGTCCATGGTGTTAACATTACCTTTTCCTTTACAATTACTAGCTTTATGTCCTTCATTCACACACCCAAAGCATCTTCCAGTTCCTTTGAAACATTCTCCATGATGCCTCTTCCCACATGATTTACATGAGGGAAATTGAACTTTCTTTCTTATTTGATCATCATGAAACTCCATATTTCTCTTATTAGGTGAGTCAAGAAACTTACCAAAGTCGATATTATTGTTCATATTATTAGATTTATGATTAGGCATTGTAGCGATATGTGGACATTCATATCCAATTTCGTTTGGTTTCTTATGAATAATATCATTATATTGTCCATCATAACCTTTATTATCATGAATCTTCATGTTTCCAGCCATTTTATAAAACCCAAAAATAATAGTGTGGGAGGCCAAAATTGAGATAGGAAAACAACATAATAAAGGGGGATCACCTTCAATATATAACATCTTAGGATTAATTCTAATATCATTAGGGAAATTCTAGGACTATAACGTATACGTATACTTATTCTTATGGACATACCTACACATACCCTAAAAATATCTCTTGGGATTTCAGTAAAGTTTTCGTATCCTAGATTCCAAAGGTTAACTAAACCATTCCTCTAATACCAAAGGTAGAGACCCCAAACTTGATGTACATAGACATTTCATTACTTTTTCGGAATACTTAATACATAACAAAAACAAACACACAAGGACCGTAATAATTTAGTGTGTTTGGAGACTCAGAAAAATAATCTTCTAATCATGGTGAGAGATCATCAACATCTCCCATAAAGATCTTCCCCATTTTTTTCTTACCTAAATTTTTTCTTTATATCCTTGGGAAAATAAAACATAAAAAGGGTGAGCTCAAATACTCATTAAGTGTAAACATAGAGAACATAAAACAATCCATAAACATTTGAATGCAAAAACATGAACATAAAATCTAAACATCAAAATCGTGATCAAAGACATAAATCTTGGAAGTACGTAAGGCATATATTATAAAAAATTATCTATCATGATAAAATAGCATGGGAATAAAACATGTAATTTTTGAAAACCATTATACACATGATATGATTTCAATAGTATCCAAGGAATTGCTGCCAAGACCATCTTAGTGGACAGAGTCCCTTTCTGAATCGAGTTCACTCCTCGTTCCAGTCTTGTATCACTGAACCAGATTAACATACCATTCCAGCCATGTCTATATCATGAGATATAAATCATTACCCAATTTATTGGAGGGAGATATAGGTCCTAACGATCTCATAATGAAATCATTCATACTTGTGCCACAAAATAAACATAAATCTTTCATCAGAACAGAAATAATAAAATGGGATTCATAAACATCATATCATTATAACATAATACATATAAAAAATGGATTTCATTTCATCCTAAGAGAAGTGAAACCATGTAAATGATAGAGCCTTTATACTTGAAACATACACATATGAAATAATGTTATCTTAGATGGAAAATGGTTTTGATAAAACACTTGAAATGAATTATTTAGGAAAATACCATTTATTCTTCAAAAATCAATTTCTTTTCGCAAAGTTCCATGAAATTTTAAAAGAAAAGGATTTTTTGAAAATAGTAATGAAATATTGGTGATTAATCTTGAAGAAAATAAGGCGTTATAGAACCGTAAAAATCCGTCCATGTTGAATAAGTTAAAAAAAATTCTTCTCATACTTGGCCAGAAAAGTGAAAAAGTACCTTATACTAAAAATGAAAAAAGATTCCTTTCATATCTTATACTAAAAACTCACCAATGGGTAAAATTGGATTAAAAAAATTGTAGAAAGATAGAAATAATATTACATATTGAGGAAACATGTATGTGGATGATAAATATTTCCTAATAAATTCTGAAATATAAACAATCTCGGATAAGAATGAGATTGGGAGATTTTCCCTTACCTTCGGTCTGATATGCTTCGTACATATCTGAACCTCCTCTATAATGATTTAAAAAATGTCATTTGGTTATTACAGAATCATATTAATTGTTATGATATCATATATGGTTCACTTATGACATTATATTACCCGTTCTTTTGTAAATTCCATGTTAAAGCAGTATTTTGGGTAAAGTCGTTTTATTTATCGTATGTGTGTGGACTTGTGTTACTGATATTATTATTACTTATATCACGATATAATCACTTCCAGAATGTAAATCATGATTTATATATCATATATATTCAGTATATATATGTATAATAGATAGATGAATGAAATGAAATACACCGTTCACGGAGACGGTAGGTCGTAAGTACGCATGAATGCTGTTTTCCTATCCTTATTGAATTGAATGGACCTAAGTAGATGTAATATATATATATACATAAATCCTGTAGCTTAATTATGTCATATATTTCATTATGATTCATTATATGTACTTTACAATCATTATTTAATGATTAACATGGAGAATGAATCTAATCACGTCGTGGAGACAGTTTTCTGTACGTACGCACGAGCGATGATATCGTTCCCATAATTGTTGAATGGTATTGGAGTGAATGATATCTTAGAATCATTATAATGTTATAATAAGTATAGATATTTATTTCTTACACCATTATTCCCATCCAAGTAAGGTGGTGGTGGAAAAACATATTACACCACGGTGTGGAGACAGTATTCCGTACATACACACGTGCGATGATTTCGTTTTCCGTAGGATTGATATAAGGTGAAATGGGGTTGTGTCATACATATAATAACATATCCGTATATTATTGATACTGATTTCATTACTTTATAATGAAACAACTAAATAAGAATAAGTTGAAGAAGATACAAACTTGGAAGAATTTGTAGAAGAGATTGCCTCTTGTTCGATGCACCTATTTTAAGCTTCCTCTTAAGGCAGTAGAGTTGTTTTTTAGGAGACCAGAAACTCTATAATGTTTCTAGAGATGCTGAGAAGGGAAATGGGTAGGGTTAGGATGAGCATGAAGGCTCAAAATTGTGTTAAGAGAAGATGGAGGAGGTACCCTTTTATAAGAGGGGAGAGGGGCACTTTATTAAAAACGTAAAATATTATTTTATAATATAGTCATATTATGTTTATAATGGCTAAAAAGTGAATTATTTAGAAGCTAAAGTGGGGATAGGTTGAAATATTATCAACTAATAGGTTTTAGAAAATTTTAGGTTATTATTTTAGTCTTATCATTTAGATTTATCTTTATGTTAAATAATTTAACTTTTACCGTGTGTTCTTGTTTTCCTACAATATATTGTTAATAAACATACTATAACAAGCTAAATGAACCCCAAGTGGTTCATTTTTAATATATATAACCTTATATATGTCATTTGGCTGATCCTAAGATTTTTAGAAACAGAATATCAATTAGTAATATAATATTTGTTTTAAAAACTATTTAATGTCAATCTTGACACTATTTGGTAATTTATTTTTTTAAAACAATAAAAGCATGATTAGTTAGAAAAAAGTTAATTGAATCAAGAATAACATGTCAAATTAACGTAAAAATTATTTGAATTCATAGAAATTTAAAAATTACATTTATTAGGGTATTTATAACATCAATTATATTAATATTTCATTAATAAGGTAATTAATGCATCATTATTGTGTCATAAATAAATTAAATTATTTAACCTATAAATTTTTTAAATCAAATTCCATTATGCAGGAAATATTCTAATCTATCTAATGAATATTTATATTCTAATTTATATTATGTATAATGATATATTAAAAATGTGTTAGTTATTAAACATTGATTTTAACTATTTTTACTATTCTTTAAATAAAATAGTAATAAATTCCCTAATCTAATCCAAGTTGACCAAAAAGGTAATATTTTATTCATAAGGTTGTTTTTTGTTGAATTACACTTATCTAATAGAATTAAGAAATGTGTTATGGTAATAATAATATCATTTCTACCCTTAAATACCCTATTTACTTTTAACCGTGGTAATAAAAGTAAAAAATTACTATTCACTGAAAATTATTTTTTTCTTATTGAACCACATTTTACACCTTGATATTAACCATGTATCTCAGATTTTTGAAATTCCACTCACAGAAGTGATAAAATTATGTTTTATGTAAATTTTCAAATTCTC